>CM035171.1:24873463-26280429 GCA_020205615.1 Panax quinquefolius
ATACCTTAATCCTTGTTTATGGAAGCAATTGATAGCAATCCTTTTTCCAAAACTCTTCTCCTCCAAGCCAATATTACTAAGTTCTCTTCCTTCAAGCTCTCTATCTCCCAACACTCTGTGATATCTAGCTAGGCCTTAGAGAAAAATAGAATGCGTTGAGATATACTAACTCCCACATCCAACGTCAGGTAAAAAACCAATAGGCATCGTCAGTTGAAAAAGCCAAGGGCCACAAGGCCCTGTTTGGCTAACCAAAATTCTCCCAACTAAATTATTTTAATAATATCTATATTATATAGTTTTATGTCACACTTTTAGTTGATTAATTTAAATAACTTAGTTTAGTTAATTTAAATAACTTATAATACTAATAATAATAAAAATCTTATTATCATTAATAAATAATTATATATCTAATTTAATTATTAAATTAGAAACATTACTTTATCTAATTCATTAATTTCTATTAAATTAAACAATTCATTTAATTTAATTATTTTCTTAAATATTAAGCAATTGATTTAATTTAATTATTTTTTAAATTAAATCCAACAAATAAAATTATCATTACTCGATTCAATTAACATTAATTAATTTAGCTACTAAATTAATTCACGATAATTCACAAAATATTTACTTTCCTCAATAAATGAATTATTTTAAATATTTATTTAATTCTATAAATATTTAAATTAAATTATAAATTTCTCGATCGTTACAATAATTATTAAATAAATTTAATTATCATTAATACAAAATTAATATCATTAATATTAAATTATTAATGAAATTATCCTTTAAATATTAAAAGTTATATTTTATAACTTAAAATATTTTTAAACACTTTATTTTCATTTAAAATGATTTTTATAATATTAAAATCATTTTTAAATTAATTATTTAATATAATTATTAAATAACTTTAATATCATTAATAATAAATAATTAATGAAATTTACTTTATAATATTAAAAGTTATATTTTATAACTTAAAATATCTTTAAATACATTAAAATGATTTTTAATATAATAAATTCATTTTAATTAATTTATTTAATGCATTTATTAAATAAATAAAATATCAATAATATTTAAATAAATAATAATATTTATGGAAAATATTCCAAATAATTAAAAGTTAATTTTTATAACTTAAAATAATTTTTAAAATAATTTTTGGAATTTTTAATAATTTATTTCTATTTTTAAATAATTTTTGAAAATTTAATTAATTAAAATTAATAAAACTGTCGCTATAAGCCTTTAGCGACAGAAAGCATAGCTTATTGTGTTCTTGAGCCTTCAAGAACATTCATAGCCAGTATCGACTTGCTTACTTTGACCAACATAAACAGTCAGAACATAATGTTTTTGGACCAGTTAAGACATTGATCTTGTAGAACTAATGTAGTACTACAAATATCATGCAAGATCGGGGTCAGATTACAATATACAAGCAAGATATGGAAGCTCAAACCATCTGTCAGAACTGTTCTTCGTTTTCTGGGTTACCCAGAAAACAAGATCAGTTCGACTGATCACTTTTGGGATTCCACAACTTGCAAGATATGTAATTTTTTAGTGATTTAAAAGTTGCAGTATGTAGCCAACATGTAATAGAGTAGATCTATCATAAAACATCACAATAACAACAACAGATCAATCAGATCCATCTCGGTCAAACCATGTCAGACGACATGTTCAAGCGTTTTCTGGGTTACCCAGAAAATAGTTTTTCATGCTCGTCCGGCTTGGTTTGACCATCAACTATGATTCACCTGTTTGATATATAGGAGATTTTAAGGCATAACCGTGTAGTATAAACAACATATTACAACTTAGATCTAAAGATAAACACAAACAATCAACACACTGTCAGATCCAAGCCTTCAAACTTCTTGTCAGACCAATCTGAGAAAGTTCTGGGTTACCCAGAACTTGTTCAGTCATAGTCAGTCAACGGATTTTGACCACCCATATCTTGCAACCTGGATCTGATAGATGCATGATTCCAAGTCCAGATCAAAGTTAACATTACATACTACTAGAACAAACTTTTATAACTCCAAAACATTACACAGAATGAAATCTATGGGGTCTAACATTCATTGTCAGACGACTTTTTAAAGATTTTTCTAGATTGTGAAAAACACAAGATCTGAGCCTATAGATGTTATGGATCTAACATCTATCAACCCAGATCATCATTTTATATCATAAACAACATGTTTTAACACTAAAAAACAAGATCTAACATACAGATCAAGATCAGATTCTTGGTAGGGTTTTATACCTTTCTATGAACAATTCTTGATTCTATGTTTATGATCTGATAGAGGAGTGAGTGGGGCTTGATTCAAGGACTGATATGCTAAGAGAATTCGTGGGTTTTAGAGAGAGATGGTCTTGCTAAGGAGTTATGCAAAAATGAACCAAATAATGCACATTTCTCTCTCTTGATCTATATATATTACTTGTATACAATGTATTTTGCTAGCTAAATGGCTGAGTTATAGAGTTTATAGCACATGGCTATGTGTAAGGTTGATCAACCACTAAAGGTTTGGCAAGTTATACAAGTTAGCCTAAATAATTCAAGAAATGGCATAATGGTCTTTAGTCATACAATTTTAATGGCATGTTAGTAACTTAACAACCCCTTAGGGTTTGACCTTTAGGGTTTAACCCTAAGGTTTTGTGCATTAGCAATAAGGATTTCTTAAAAAGGCTAAAAATGGAAATTTTAGTTTCTAAAATTCACAAATTAGGATTGCTAAATTAGTTTATGTTTCCTAAATACATAAACTTAAAAATTAGGTTTAGTTAGTAACTAATTATAATTAAGATCACTAATTTATCAATTAGGGCACCAATTTGATAATTAGGGTTAACAATTTGCTAATTAGGATTAATAATTTAATAATTAGGGTTAACAATTTGTAAATAGGATTTCTAATTACATTATGCATGATCATTAGGGTTTAATGTCCATTAATTAGCATTAAAAATCCTAAATTAGCAATTAGGGTTTCCCAGTTTGACCGTTAGGGCTCCTAAATATCGATTAGGGTTTTAATTTCATAATTAAGGTTTCGAGTCAATAATTAGGGTTTACCTAATTAGCGTTTATATTTAAAATATCAGACATTGATCACATTATCACGATTACCTAACAATCTTGAACTCAAAATTTTATTTTAAATTAGGGTTTCCAACAGTGATACTAGGGTTTGACATATAACACCATAATTGACCAACCATTATCGGTCCACATATACAGTACATATTTATAGCACTGAAAAATCAAAATATAATTAATATTATATTATTATTATCATTCCTTGTTCCAAAACCAGAATTAGGGTTTGGATTCCATATCTTATTTACCTTGTATGAACAACATTATTAATTAAGTCAAAATACTTAACTTAATAATATGAATTAAATTCATAGAAATAAATAATAATTATAATAATTACAATAATCATTCCATATATTATTTAAATAATATAATATCATATTTTCTTTGAAAAATTAATAATAAAAAATTTCTACAATAAAATTAATTATTATAAAATGTGTAACTTATAATAATCAATAATTCTAAAATAAAATTATTTGTAATTATTCATGTAATAAATATAGTTTATTTATCACACACACACACACATACACACACACATACATATATATATATACACACACATTATCTTGACACATATTTCCCCATATTTATTTTAATAAATAAAAAAAAATTATACGCAAAATTTCTGATTTATTTATATAGAATATATCGGGTAATTATATTCACCCTCCCTTATAAAGATTCCGTCCCCGGAATCACCGTTTTAAAACCCATACATACAGGGTAAAATAGCATACACAATCATTGCAAGTAGATCTCGATCAAATTTGATCCAACTGATCTTTAACTATTCACATAAAGCTTGTCTATCTGATTAAACAAAAAATTTGATTTCTAAAGAACTCAAATTCCACCTTCAAAATTTATTTATAAAATAATTTATTATTTATAGGAAAATCATATATAAGAAAATAAAAGTTATACGAAAAATACCTGGAGTTCCATTGCCGGTGTCATCCGAATCTCGAACTATCGTGTTGAAGACCTTGCGGTGAATTTTTTTTAAACTTATTGGATGATGTTGGTCCTGTGATCGCTAAAGTTGATCTGCCGCTTTTCCCCATGTTTACGCTTTCGGCCTCCGTTCTCCTTTTCGGACAGTCCTTCACCTTATGCTCCTTCGATCCGCACAGAAAACACCCACTAATCGTTCTAGGATTGGGTCAATTGGGAGAGATATGGCCTTCCTGCCCGCACTTGAAACATGCAAATTTACCTTTCAGACATTCCCCCAAATGGTTCTTTCCACAGTTCCCACATTCCACCACCAGCTTCTTCTTTACACCTTCTTGCTTCACCTGCACACCCCAAAAATTGTTCCCCTTCCTCTTTTCACTCCTATTCCCAGTATTTGTTTCTACCTTGCCAACTCCCTCAACCTCACCCTTGTTCCTTCTTTCCTTGTTATAGAGGCTCATGGCCTCACTCCCCTCCTCAGCAATAATCGCTTTCTCAATGAGTGTTGTAAATGTAGGGATCTGCAACATTGCCACCTTATTTTAGAGCCAGGGTTTTAATCCCAGCTCAAACCTCCTTGCTTTTCTAGCCTCCGTATCAACTTGATGCGAGGCGAACCTAGCCAACTCATTAAATTTTGCGGCATACTCCGCAACAGTCATGTTTACTTCTTCAACTGCAGAAACTTTACCTCCATCCTAGCCTGCATACTAGATGAAAAATAGTTTTCAAAAAATAAAGTTTTGAACCTATCCCAAGCAACTACCTATTCATTACGCCTTTTTCTTGATCTTGGACAACCCTTTACCTCATGACCTTCTATCCCACAAATAAAATAGACACATTGCTTTGGATTGGGACACTGAGGAGAGAAATGTCCCTCATGTCCACAATTATAGCAAACATTTTCCCCTTTTCTGCATACACCTTCATGTTTTGTGTCACAGTTTGCACACCTTTTTATTCGGTTAATTTTTCCTCTGTTGTTAGCAGGATCACAATCTTTCAATTTTCTTTTTCCCTTCTTGTTCGAAGCTGCACCTGACTTGTTGCTTTTAGCTCCCATTTGGTCAATTTAGATTTTAAGCTTATCTTGTTCTTCCATTGTTTCAATTAATGCTTTCTGCAGTTGACTATTCAGTAGTTTTTCTATTTCTCACAACTATTCCAAAGAGGAAACTCGGTCCCACAGATTCTGCAATTCGATTGATGCTTGATTAGCTCCAACTTCAGTGTCTGAATCACTGTCTAACAGTTCCACCATTTCCAGATCTGGTACGACATTTTCCACAATAACCACCTCATCGAGGTTACTTTCACTTTGAGCCTCTACTACAGCTATTGGCTTTGATATCGGCTCCTTCTTTACGATCTGAGGGTATCTTAATCCATTTTCACCTGACATTTACACACATAAATTATCCTGATTAGTATATAATATATACACATAACAAACAATAATTTTGTATAGGTTATCTTTTATTTGGTTTGACGATGAATTTATCCGATTTATCTCTTTTTAAACTCTAAATGAGTTATTTGTATTTTCAACGTTTCTCTCTGTCCTTAGGTTATAGCCTAAGGTCTATCCCACCTAAGGTTTCTAACCCTATAGCTCTGATACCATGATGTGACGCCCCCAAATTCAGGTACTTGAAACCCAAACTCGGTGCTTCACGATACCATTTCTATGAGCAGAATAATACTAATAATAATAACAATAATATAGATTATCAAATTTAATTTACATATTATCAGAGTTTTCAATCCTAAGTACGAAACGTTTAAACATTCGTTACATGATAATTAATACATATCACCATTATCCTAATAAAGTCTAGTTATTACAAAAGATAGCATAACTTTCATTCAGCGACCTTTCCTTTCCCTTTGTTTTTGGCAGAGCCTTCAGGTTGTTCACACTTAGCTGAAAATATTTAAATTAAGCAAGGATGAGCATTTGAGTGCCCAACAAGTAATAGCAATTAATAGCAATTAGCTGAAAGGATTAAATATTTTCTTTGAACAATACATCTACAACGAATCAACAGTTGTGAAGTAAGCTGAACCAATATTAAACAACATATCATTTTGATTTCAAAATTTTGAAACTACGTACTGACTATAAATGAGGATCAGTTGACAGACTATGAACATTATTTTCTATTTTTGAAAAGGTTAAACAGAACTTCATATGTAAACCGTCATAACTTACGGGCACGGGGTGTGATCAGCCCGTTATGCCCTGTATTGATCAATACTACATTCCAAGAACGTTATTATCGTTCATCATTTATCCGCCTTAGCGCATAAAAATTTCCCATATTTGGGATGTTCATAACAGTCTTGAATCCAAACCAAAACAATTCGGTAGGATAATAATACAGTTTTATCTTGTTCAACAACAATTTTAAATTTATGTCTAGCCGGATCAAATAGCTTAGACAACTTTTAATTCATCGTATACATACTGGACACCGATAAGTATGTATCAACATGTGATAAAATATAATGATTATCCAAGTGAGGACACTTGTATAACCATGTTTAGAAATTAACGAACAAAATATATATATCTTGATCTACAATAACAGAATAAAGGAACTTGTACAACAATTATAATTTAATAACTTATACAGAATCATTGCATAAGTATATACAAAGGTTGAAATATTTGAACAATTAAAAAGAATAGTTCAGATATTATCTTACGCATGTCCATTGCATAAAATAAATGCAAAGGGTTAGATACTTACCTTGTCTGTTGCTTACACAACTAAGATTTATCTTTTATATCAACCCCTATCATTAAATAGATCAGTCGTTCGATTAGAATAACATACTATAACACATAAGATCGCTTATTTGCGGTACCAAAGACATAACCTAATCACATTGTCACATATGTTTAACGACCATTGAATCATAAATAAACATTTATCAAGTTAACCTATCTAAGTTCAGATCAATTTCTGAAACATGTCGGTGTACCGACAACTTTATCGGGTATTTATCGAGTCTAAGACTCTATACAGCAGTTCAATATTCATTTAGATAACTTAAACACCAGTTGTATTATTTTTCATGACCTTATAATAATTTTAAAATAATTATTACAATTTATCATGATTTTTGAAACACCGAAATCATTATTAAATGATTTAAATATTAAGTAATTTCATTATCATTATCATTTAATTAATAATAAACTATTAATGAAACCATTGCAAAAATATTAAGTTATTTAAAAGAACTTAAAATATTTTTAAAGTATTTATTTTACCTTTAAATGATTTTTAAAACAATTAAAATCATTTTAAATAATTACCATTAATATTAAAATATTAATGTACTATTTATCTAAGTATTAAAAGTTATTAATTATAACTTCAAATATTTTTAATTCATTTATATCCCTTTTAAATGATTTTAAATCAACAAAATCATTTTTAAACTATTTATTTAATATAATTATTAAATAAATTTAATTATCATTAATATTAAATTATTAATGAAATTATCCTTTAAATATTAAAAGTTATATTTTATAACTTAAAAAAATTTTAAACACTTTATTTTTATTTAAAATAATTTTTATAATATTAAAATCATTTTTAAATTAATTTATTTAATATTATTATTAAATAACTTTAATATCATTAATAATAAATAATTAATGAAATTTGCTTTATAATATTAAAAGTTATATTTTATAACTTAAAATATCTTTAAATACCTTAAAATGATTTTTAATATAATAAAATCATTTTAATTAATTTATTTAATGCATTTATTAAATAAATAAAATATCAATAATATTTAAATAAATACTAATATTTATGGAAAATATTCCAAATAATTAAAAGTTAATTTTTATAACTTAAAATAATTTTTTAAATAATTTTTGGAATTTTTAATAATTTATTTCTATTTTTAAATAATTTTTGAAAATTTAATTAATGAAAGTTAATAAAACTGTCGTTATAGGCCTTTAGCGATGGAAAGCATAGCATATTGTGTTCTTGAGCCTTCAAGAACATCAATAGCCAGTATCGACTTGCTTACTTTGACCAACATAAACAGTCAGATCATAATGTTTTTAGACCAGTTAAGACATTGATCTTGTAGTAATAATGTAGTACTACAAATATCATGCAAGATCGGGGTCAGATTACAACATACAAACAAGATATGGAAGCTCAAACCATCTGTCAGAACTGTTTTTCATTTTCTAGGTTACCCAGAAAACAAGATCAGTTCGATTGATCACTTTTGGGCTTCCACAATTTGCAAGATATGGAATGTTTTAGTGATTTAAAAGTTGCAGTATGTAGCCAACATGTAATAGAGTAGATCTATCATAAACCATCACAATAACAACAATAGATCAAGCAGATCCATCTTGGTCAAACCATGTTAGACGACATGTTCAAGCGTTTTCTGGGTTACCCAAAAAACAGCTTTTCATGCTCGTCCGGCTTGGTTTGACCATCAACTACGATTCACCTGTTTGATATATAGGAGATTTTAAGGCATAACCATGTAGTATAAACAACATATTAAAACTTAGATCTAAAGAAAAACACAAACAATCATCACACTGTCAGATCCAAGCCTTCGAATTTCTTGTCAGACCAATCTGGGCAAGTTCTGGGTTACCCAGAACTTGTTCAGTCATGGTCAGTCAACGGGTTTTGACCACCCATATCTTGCAACCTGGATCTGATATATGCATGATTCCAAGTCCAGATCAAAGATAACATTACGTACTATTAGTACAAACTTTCAAAACACCAAAACATTACACAGAATGAAATCTATGGGGTCTGACATTCATTGTCAGACCACTTTTTAAAGATTTTTCCAGATTATGAAAAACACAAGATATGAGCCTATAGATGTTATGGATCTAACATCTATCAACCCAGATTATCATTTTATATCATAAACAACATGTTTTAACACAAAAACACAAGATCTAACATACAGATCAAGATCATATTCTTGGTAGGGTTTTATACATTTCTATGAACAAATCTTGATTCTATGCTTATGATCTGATAGAGGAGTGAGTGGGGCTTGATTCAAGGACTGATATTCTAAGAGAATTCGTGGGTTTTAGAGAGAGATGGTCTTGCTAAGGAGTTATGCAAAAATGAACCAAATAATGCACATTTCTCTCTCTTGATCTATATATATTACTTGTATACAATGTATTTTGCTAGCTAAATGGCTGAGTTATAGAGTTTATAGCACATGGCTATGTGTAGGGTTGTTCAACCACTAAAGGTTTGGCAAGTTATACAAGTTAGCCTAAATAATTCAAGAAGGGCATAAGGGTCTTTAGTCATACAATTTTAATGGCATGTTAGTAACTTAGCAAACCCTTAGGGTTTGACCCTTAGGATTTAACCCTAAGGTTTTGTGCATTAGCAATAAGGATTTCTTAAAAAGGCTAAAAAATGGAAAATTTAGTTTCTAAAATTCACAAATTAGGATTGCTAAATTAGTTTATATTTCCTAAATACATAAACTTAAAAATTAGGTTTAGTTATTCACTAATTATGATTAAGATCACAATTAGGGTTAACAATGTGCTAATTAGGATTAACAATTTAATAATTAGGGTTAACAATTTGTAATTAGGGTTTTTAATTACATTATGCATGATCATTAGGGTTTAATGTCCACTAATTAGCATTAAAATCCTAAATTAGCAATTAGGGTTTTCCAGTTTGATCGTTAAGGCTCCTAAATATCGATTAGGGTTTTAATTTCACAATTAGGGTTTTGAGTCAATAATTAGGGTTTACCTAATAAGCGTTTATATTTATAATATCAGACATTGATCACATTATCATGATTACCTAACAATCTTGAACTCAAAATTTTATTTTAAATTAGGGTTTCACACAGTGATACTAGGGTTTGACATATAACACCATAATTGACCAATCATTATCGGTCCACGTATACAGTACATATTTATATCACTGAAAAATCAAAATATAATTAATATTATATTATTATTTTCATTCCTTGTTCCAAAACCAGAATTAGGGTTTGGATTCCATATCTTATTTACCCTGCATGAACATCATTATTAATTAAGTCAAAATACTTAACTTAGTAATCTGAATTAAATTCATAGAAATAAATAATAATTATAATAATTACAATAATCATTCCAATTATTATTTAAATAATATAATATCATATTTTCTTTACAAAATTAATAATAAAACATTTCTACAATAAAATTAATTATTATAAAATGTAACTTATAATAATCAATAATTCTAAAATAAATTATTTGTAATTATTCATGTAATAAAAATATTTTATTTATCACATATACATATATATATATACACACATTATCTTGACGCATATTTCCCATATTTATTTTAATAATAAAAAAAATTATACGCAAAATTTCTGATTTATTTATATAGAAAATATCGGGTTATTACATTCACCCTCCCTTATAAAGATTCCGTCCCCAGAATCACCATTTTAAAACCCATACATACAGGGTAAAATAGCATACACAATCATTGCAAGTAGATCTCGATCAAATTTGATCGAACTGATCTTTAACTATTTACATAAAGCTTGTCTATTTGATTAAACGGAAAATTTGATTTCTAAAGAACTCAAATTCCACCTTCAAAATTTATTTATAAAATAATTTATTATTTATAGGAAAATCATATATAAGAAAATAAAAGTTAGACGAAAAATACCTGGAGTTCTATTGCCAGCTTCCACCGAATCCTGAACTGTCTTGTTGAAGACCCTTGCAGTAGATTTTGTCGGCTTGTTGGATGTTGTTGGTCCTGTGATCTCCAAAGTTCCGTCGCTTTTCCCCATGTTCACGCTTTCGGCCTCCGTTTTCCTTTTCGGACAGTCCTTCACCTTTTGCTCCTTCGATCCGCACAGAAAACACACACTAATCGTTCTAGGATTGGGGCAATTGAGAGAGGTATAGCCCTCCTGCCCGCACTTGAAACATGCAAATTTACCTTTCAGACATTCCCCCAAATGGTTTTTTCTACAGTTCCCACATTGCACCACCAGCTTCTTCTTTACACCTTCTTGCTTCACCTGTACACCCCCAAAGTTGTTCCCCTTCCTCTTTTCACTCCTATTCCCAGTATTTGCTTCCACCTTCCCAGCTCCCTCAACCTGACCCTTCTTCCTTCTTTCCTTGTTATAGAGGCTCATGGCCTCACTCCCCTCCTCAGCAATAATCGCTTTCTCAATGAGTGTTGTAAATGTAGGGATCTGCAACATTGCCACCTTATTTTAGAGCCAGGGTTTTAATCCCAGCTCAAACCTCCTTGCTTTTCTAGCCTCCGTATCAACTTGATGCGGGGCGAACCTAGCCAACTCATTAAATTTTGCGGCATACTCCGCAACAGTCATATTTTCCTGCTTCAACTCCAGAAACTTTACCTCCATCCTAGCCTGCATAATAGATGAAAAATAGTTTTCAAAAAATAAAGTTTTGAACCTATCCCAAGCAACTACACCTTCTCCTACCCTAGCCTGATTCGCTTCCCACAAATAATTTGCCTCACCCTTCATCATGTAAGTGGCAAAAGCGGTCTTTTGCCCCTCAGCTACCCTAGCTATTATAAACGCCTTCTCAATCTCTTTAACCCAAGTCTGCGCTTCTACAGGGTCAGTTGTCCTTTTGAATTCGGGAAGTCCTATAGCCTGGAAGTCCTTGAAGTTTGCCAAGCGGTTGTCCTGTTAGTTCCCTGTGGCTGGCATTCCTTGTTGCATTTCCTGAGCTACAATGTTTGCAAATTGCTGCATTAGATCTGGTTGTTGTCCCCCAGCGTTATTGACAGATTCTTCTGCCCTTTGATTTCTAGTTTGTCGTCTTGGCGGCATTATCTGATTAAATAAAATATAATTTAACTTACATTCTAAACCTTATCACATAAGTTTAATATATTAAACTTGTTTCATTACTCAAACATAGGTTCATTTTCATTAATTCAAAGTAATTTACATAACATAACCCATTCTGCTACCCCTTTGTGACCACAAAAGTTGGGATTTACAGCCTTGACCAACACAAAAGTTGAGAATATTACATTACATAAACATACCTATCACACATATAATATTAAACACACCTACACCACAGAACCTATACTACCTATTCATTACGCCTTTTTCTTGATCTTGGACAACCCTTTTCCTGATGACCTTCTATCCCATAAATAAAACAGACACATTGCTTTGGATTGGGACACTGAGGAGAGAAATGTCCCTCATGTCCACAATTGTAGCGAACATTTTCCCCTTTTCTGCATACACCTTCATGTTTTTTGTCAGAGTTTGCACACCTTTCTATTTAGTTAATTTTTCCTTGGTTGTTATCAGGATCACGATCTTTCAATTTTCTTTTTCCCTTCTTATTCGAAGCAGCACCTGACTTGTTGCTTTTAGCTCCCATTTGGTCAATTTAGATTTTAAGCTTATCTTGTTCTTTCATTGTTTCAATTAATGCTTTTCGTAGTTAACTATTCAATAGTTTTTCTATTTCCTATAACTGTTCCAAAGAGGAAACTCAGTCCCGCAGATTCTGCACTTCGGTTGATGCTTGATCAGCTCCAACTTCAGTGTCTGAATCACTGTTTGACAGTTCCATAATTTCCGGATCTGGTACGACATTTTCTACAATAACCACCTCATCGAGGTTGCTTTCACTTTGAGCCTCTACTTCAGCTATTGGCTTTGATATCGACTCCTTCTTTACGATCCGAGGGTATCTTAATCCTTTTTCACCTGACATCTACACACATAAATTATCCTGATTAGCATATAATATATACACAAAACAAACAATAATTTTGTATAGGTTATCTTTTATTTGGTTTGACAATGAATTTATCCGATTCATCTCTTTTCAAACTCTATATGAGTTAGTTGTATTTTCAACATTTCCCTCTGTCCTTAGGTTATAGCCTAAGGTCTATCCCACCTAAGGTTTTTAACCCTATAACTCTGATACCATGATGTGACGCCCCCAAATTCAGGTACTTGAAACCCAAACTCGGTGCTTCACGATACCATTTCTATGAGCAGAATAATACTAATAATAATAACAATAATATAGATTATCAAATTTAATTTACATATTATCATAGTTTTCAATCCCAAGTACGAAACCTTTAAACATTCGTTACATGATAATTAATATATATCACCATTATCCTAATAAAAAGTCAAGTTATTACAAAAGATAACATAACTTTCATTCAAATGACCTTTTTCCTTTCCCTTTGTTTTTGGAAGAGCCTTCAAAGTTGTTCACACTTTAATGAAAACATTTAAATTAAGCAAGGATGAGCATATGAGTGCCCAACAAGTAATAGCAATTAATAACAATTAGTGAAAGGATTAAATGTTTTCTTTGAACAATACTTCTACAACTAATCAACATTGTTAAGTAAATTTGAACCAATATTAAACAACATATCATTTTGATTTCAAATTTTTGAAACTACGTGATCGACTATAACCGAGGATCGGTTGAAAGACTATGAACATTATTTTCTATTTTGAAAAGGTTAAATGAACTTCATCTCAGAACCGTAAATAACTTACTGGACACGGGGTGATCGGCCCGTTATGCCTCAGATTGATCAATACTACATTCCAAGAATGATATTATCGTTCATCCTTTGTCCGCCTTAGCGCATAAAAATTTCCCATATTTGGGATGTTCATAACAGTCTTGAATCCAAACCAAAACAATTCGCTTGGATAATAATACAATTATATCTTGTTCAACAACAATTTTAAATTTATGTCTAGCCGGATCAAATAGCTTAGACAGCTTTTAATTCATCGTATACATACTGGACACCGATAAGTATGTATCAACATGTGATAAAATATAATGATTATCCAAGTGAGGACACTTGTATAACCATGTTTAGAAATTAACGAACAGGATATATATATCTTGATCTACAAGAAATTCCCACAGAGAACTCAAAGCACAAAATATTAAAATTACAATATACCTTAATCCTTGTTTATGGAAGCAATTGATAGCAATCCTTTTTCCAAAACTCTTCTCCTCCAAGCCAATATTACTAAGTTCTCTTCCTTCAAGCTCTCTATCTCCCAACACTCTGTGATATCTAGTTAGGCCTTAGAGAAAAATAGAATGCGTTGAGATATACTAACTCCCACATCCAACGTCAGGTAAAAAACCAATAGGCATCGTCAGTTGAAAAAGCCAAGGGCCACAAGGCCCTGTTTGGCTAACCAAAATTCTCTCAACTAAATTATTTTAATAATATCTATATTATATAGTTTTATGTCACACTTTTAGTTGATTAATTTAAATAACTTAGTTTAGTTAATTTAAATAACTTATAATACTAATAATAATAAAAATCTTATTATCATTAATAAATAATTATATATCTAATTTAATTATTAAATTAGAAACATTACTTTATCTAATTCATTAATTTCTATTAAATTAATCAATTCATTTAATTTAATTATTTTCTTAAATATTAAGCAATTGATTTAATTTAATTATTTTTAAAATCAAATCCAACAAATAAAATTATCATTACTCGATTTAATTAACATTAATTAATTTAGCTACTAAATTAATTCTCGACAATTCACAAAATATTTACTTTCCTCAATAAATGAATTATTTTAAATATTTATTTAATTCTATAAATATTTAAATTAAATTATAAATTTCTCGATCGTTACAATAATTATTAAATAAATTTAATTATCATTAATATAAAATTAATATCATTAATATTAAATTATTAATGAAATTATCCTTTAAATATTAAAAGTTATATTTTATAACTTAAAATATTTTTAAACACTTTATTTTCATTTAAAATGATTTTTATAATATTAAAATCATTTTTAAATTAATTTATATAATATAATTATTAAATAACTTTAATATCATTAATAATATATAATTAATGAAATTTACTTTATAATATTAAAAGTTATATTTTATAACTTAAAATATCTTTAAATACATTAAAATGATTTTTAATATAATAAATTCATTTTAATTAATTTATTTAATGCATTTATTAAATAAATAAAATATCAATAATATTTAAATAAATAATAATATTTATGGAAAATATTCCAAATAATTAAAAGTTAATTTTATAACTTAAAATAATTTTTGGAATTTTTAATAATTTATTTCTATTTTTAAATAATTTTTGAAAATTTAATTAATTAAAATTAATAAAGCTGTCGCTATAAGCCTTTAATTTACGAAAAGCATATAACTTATTGTGTTCTTGAGCCTTCAAGAACATTCATACTTGAGATCGACTTTGCTTACTTTTGACCAACATAAACAAATGTAACATAATGTTTTGGACCGGTTAAGATATCGATCTTGTAGAACTAATGTAGTACTACAAATATCATGCAAGATCGGGGTCAGATTACAATATACAAGCAAGATATGGAAGCTCAAACCATCTGTCAGAACTGTTCTTCGTTTTCTGGGTTACCCAGAAAACAAGATCAGTTCGACTGATCACTTTTGGGCTTCCACAACTTGCAAGATATGTAATTTTTTAGTGATTTAAAAGTTGCAGTATGTAGCCAACATGTAATAGAGTAGATCTATCATAAAACATCACAATAACAACAACAGATCAAGCAGATCCATCTCGGTCAAACAATGTCAGACGACATGTTCAAGCATTTTCTGGGTTACCCAGAAAATAGTTTTTCATGCTCGTCCGGCTTGGTTTGACCATCAACTATGATTCACCTGTTTGATATATAGGAGATTTTAAGGCATAACCGTGTAGTATAAACAACATATTACAACTTAGATCTAAAGATAAACACAAACAATCAACACACTGTCAGATCCAAGCCTTAAAACTTCTTGTCAGACCAATCTGAGAAAGTTCTGGGTTACCCAGAACTTGTTCAGTCATGGTCAGTCAACGGATTTTGACCACCCATATATTGCAACCTGGATCTGATAGATGCATGATTCCAAGTCCAAATCAAAGTTAACATTACATACTACTAGAACAAACTTTTATAACACCAAAACATTACACAGAATGAAATCTATGGGGTCTAACATTCATTGTCAGACCACTTTTTAAAGATTTTTCTAGATTGTGAAAAACACAAGATCTGAGCCTATAGATGTTATGGATCTAACATCTATCA
Source organism: Panax quinquefolius (assembly GCA_020205615.1). NCBI lineage: Eukaryota > Viridiplantae > Streptophyta > Magnoliopsida > Apiales > Araliaceae > Panax > Panax quinquefolius. The sequence continues at coordinate 24,889,797 of CM035171.1, forward strand.
ACCCAGATCATCATTTTATATCATAAACAACATGTTTTAACACTAAAACACAAGATCTAACATACAGATCAAGATCAGATTCTTGGTAGGGTTTTATACCTTTCTATGAACAATTCTTGATTCTATGTTTATGATCTGATAGAGGAGTGAGTGGGGCTTGATTCAAGGACTGATATGCTAAGAGAATTCGTGGGTTTTAGAGAGAGATGGTCTTGCTAAGGAGTTATGCAAAAATGAACCAAATAATGCACATTTCTCTTTCTTGATCTATAAATATTACTTGTATACAATGTATTTTGCTAGCTAAATTGCTGAGTTATAGAGTTTATAGCACATGGCTATGTGTAGGGTTGTTCAACCACTAAAGGTTTGGCAAGTTATACAAGTTAGCCTAAATAATTCAAGAAATGACATAATGGTCTTTAGTCATACAATTTTAATGGCATGTTAGTAACTTAACAACCCCTTAGGGTTTGACCCTTAGGGTTTAACCCTAAGGTTTTGTGCATTAGCAATAAGGATTTCTTAAAAAGGCTAAAAATGGAAATTTTAGTTTCTAAAATTCACAAATTAGGATTGCTAAATTAGTTTATGTTTCCTAAATACATAAACTTAAAAATTAGGTTTAGTTAGTAACTAATTATGATTAAGATCACAATTAGGGTTAACAATGTGCTAATTAGGATTAACAATTTAATAATTAGGGTTAACAATTTGTAATTAGGGTTTTTAATTACATTATGCATGATCATTAGGGTTTAATGTCCACTAATTAGCATTAAAATCCTAAATTAGCAATTAGGGTTTTCCAGTTTGATCGTTAAGGCTCCTAAATATCGATTAGGGTTTTAATTTCACAATTAGGGTTTTGAGTCAATAATTAGGGTTTACCTAATTAGCGTTTATATTTATAATATCAGACATTGATCACATTATCACGATTACCTAACAATCTTGAACTCAAAATTTTATTTTAAATTAGGGTTTCACACAGTGATACTAGGGTTTGACATATAACACCATAATTGACCAACCATTATCGGTCCACGTATACAGTACATATTTATATCACTGAAAAATCAAAATATAATTAATATTATATTATTATTTTCATTCCTTGTTCCAAAACCAGAATTAGGGTTTGGATTCCATATCTTATTTACCTTGCATGAACATCATTATTAATTAAGTCAAAATACTTAACTTAATAATCTGAATTAAATTCATAGAAATAAATAATAATTATAATAATTACAATAATCATTCCATATATTATTTAAATAATATAATATCATATTTTCTTTACAAAATTAATAATAAAACATTTCTACAATAAAATTAATTATTATAAAATGTAATTTATAATAATCAATAATTCTAAAATAAATTATTTGTAATTATTCATGTAATAAATATATTTTATTTATCACATACACATATATATATATATACACACATTATCTTGACACATATTTCCCCATATTTATTTTAATAATAAAAAAAATTATACGCAAAATTTCTGATTTATTTATATAGAAAATATCGGGTTATTACATTCACCCTACCTTATAAAGATTCTGTCCCCAGAATCACCATTTTAAAACCCATACATACAGGGTAAAATAGCATACACAATCATTGCAAGTAGATCTCGATCAAATTTGATCGAACTGATCTTTAACTATTTACATAAAGCTTGTCTATTTGATTAAACGAAAAATTTAATTTCTAAAGAACTCAAATTCCACCTTCAAAATTTATTTATAAAATAATTTATTATTTATAGGAAAATCATATATAAGAAAATAAAAGTTAGACGAAAAATACCTGGAGTTCCATTGCCAGCTGCCACCGAATCCTGAACTGTCTTGTTGAAGACCCTTGCAGTAGATTTTGTCGGCTTGTTGGATGATGTTGGTCCTGTGATCGCCAAAGTTCCGTCGCTTTTCCCCATGTTCACGCTTTCGGCCTCCGTTTTCCTTTTCGGACAGTCCTTCACCTTTTGCTCCTTCAATCCGCACAGAAAACACACACTAATCGTTCTAGGATTGGGGCAGTTGAGAGAGATATAGCCCTCCTGCCCGCACTTGAAACATGCAAATTTACCTTTCAGACATTCCCCCAAATGGTTCTTTCTACAGTTCCCACATTGCACCTGACTTCTTCTTTACACCTTCTTTGCTTCACCGCACACCCCAAAGTTGTTCCCTTCCTCTTTCACTCCTATTCCAAAGATTTGCTTCCACCTTCCCAGACTCCCTCAACCTTTGACCCTTGTTCCTTCTTTCCTTGTTATAGAGGCTCATGGCCTCACTCCCCTCCTCAGCAATAATCGCTTTCTCAATGAGTGTTGTAAATGTAGGGATCTGCAACATTACCACCTTATTTTAGAGCCAGGGTTTTAATCCCAGCTCAAACCTCCTTGCTTTTCTAGCCTCCGTATCAACTTGATGCGGGGCGAACCTAGCCAACTCATTAAATTTTACGGATACTCGCATGGTCATATTTTCTCCCGCTTCAACTCCAGAAACTTTACCTCCATCCTAGCCTGCATAATAGATGAAAAATAGTTTTCAAAAAATAAAGTTTTGAACCTATCCCAAGCAACTACACCTTCTCCTACCCTAGCCTGATTCGCTTCCCACAAATAATGTGCCTCACCCTTCATCATGTAAGTGGCAATAGCGGTCTTTTGCCCCTCAGCTACCCTAGCTATTATAAACGCCTTCTCAATCTCCTTAACCCAAGTCTGCGCTTCTACAGGGTCAGTTGTCCTTTTGAATTGAGGCGATCCTATAGCACGAAGTCCTTGAAGTTTGCCAAGCGGTTGTCCTGCTAGTTCCCTGTGGCTGGCATTCCTTGTTGCATTTCCTGAGCTACAATGTTTGGAAATTGCTGCATTGGATCTGGTTGTTGTCCCCCAGCGTTATTAACAGATTCTTCTGCCCTTTGATTTCTAGTTTGTCGTCTTGGTGGCATTATCTGATTAAATAAAATATAATTTAACTTATATTCTAAACCTTATCACAGAAGTTTAATATATTAAACTTGTTTCATTACTCAAACATAGGTTCATTTTCATTAATTCAAAGTAATTTACATAACATAACCCATTCTGCTACCCCTTTGTGACCACAAAAGTTGGGATTTACAGCCTTGACCAACACAAAAGTTGAGAATATTACATTACATAAACATACCTATCACACATATAATATTAAACACACCTACACCACGTAACCTATACTACCTATTCATTACGCCTTTTTCTTGATCTTGGACAACCCTTTTCCTGATGACCTTCTATCCCATAAATAAAACAGACACATTGCTTTGGATTGGGACACTGAGGAGAGAAATGTCCCTCATGCCCATAATTGTAGCAAACATTTTCCCCTTTTCTGCATACACCTTCGTGTTTTTTGTCAGAGTTTGCACACCTTTCTATTTGGTTAATTTTTCCTCAGTTGTTATCAGGATTACGATCTTTCAATTTTCTTTTTCCCTTCTTATTCGGAGCAGCACCTGACTTGTTGCTTTTAGCTCCCATTTGGTCAATTTAGATTTTAAGCTTATCTTGTTCTTCCATTGTTTCAATTAATGCTTTCCATAGTTAACTATTCAGTAGTTTTTCTATTTCCCATAATCTGTTCAAAGAGGAAACTCGGTCGCAGATTCTCGCGCCGGTTGATGCTTGATCACCCAACTTCGATTAATCGAATCATCGCCCCGACAGATTCCATAATTTCGGATCCGTACGAAATTTTCTACAATAACCACCTCATCGAGGTTGCTTTCACTTTGAGCCTCTACTTCACTATGGCTTTGATATCGACTCCTTCTTTACGATCCGAGGTATCTTAATCCTTTTCACACGACATCTACACACATAAATTATCCCGACAAGATATAATATATACACAAAACAAACAATAATTTTGTATAGGTTATCTTTTATTTGGTTTGACGATGAATTTATCCGATTCATCTCTTTTTAAACTCTATATGAGTTATTTGTATTTTCAACGTTTCCCTCTATCCTTAGGTTATAGCCTAAGGTCTATCCCACCTAAGGTTTTTAGCCCTATAACTCTGATACCATGATGTGACGCCCCCAAATTTAGGTACTTGAAACCCAAACTCGGTGCTTCACGATACCATTTCTATGAGCAGAATAATACTAATAATAATAACAATAATATAGATTATCAAATTTAATTTACATATTATCATAGTTTTCAATCCCAAGTACGAAACCTTTAAACATTCGTTACATGATAATTAATATATATCACCATTATCCTAATAAAGTCAAGTTATTACAAAAGATAACATAACTTTCATTCAGCGACCTTTCCTTTCCCTTTGTTTTTGGAAGAGCCTTCAGGTTGTTCACACTTAGCTGAAAACATTTAAATTAAGCAAGGATGAGCATATGAGTGCCCAACAAGTAATAGCAATTAATAACAATTAGCTGAAAGGATTAAATGTTTTCTTTGAACAATACTTCTACAACGAATCAACAATTGTTAAGTAAGCTGAACCAATATTAAACAACATATCATTTTGATTTCAAATTTTTGAAACTACGTACTGACTATAACTGAGGATCAGTTGAAAGACTATGAACATTATTTTCTATTTTTGAAAAGGTTAAATGTAACTTCATCTCAGAAACTGGTTATAACTTACTTACGGCACGCAAGGGGTGATCAGCCCGTTATGCCCTGTATTGATCAATACTACATTCCAAGAACGATATTATCGTTCATCCTTTGTCCGCCTTAGCGCATAAAAATTTCCCATATTTGGGATGTTCATAACAGTCTTGAATCCAAACCAAAACAATTCGCTTGGATAATAATACAATTATATCTTGTTCAACAACAATTTTAAATTTATGTCTAGCCGGATCAAATAGCTTAGACAGCTTTTAATTCATCATTATACATATCGGACAATCGATAAGTATGTATCAACATGTGATAAAATATAATGATTGTCCAAGTGAGGACACTTGTATAACCATGTTTAGAAATTAATCTAATGTAATATATATATATATATATATATATATATCTTGATCTACAATAACAGGATAAAGGAACTTGTACAACAATTATAATTTAATAACTTACTTATACAGAATCATTGCATAAGTATATACAAAGGTTGAAATATTTGAACAATTGAAAAGAATAGTTCAGATATTATCTTACGCATGTCCATCGTTGCATAAAGTAAATGCAAAGGGTTAGATATATTTTGTCTTATGCATTGCTTACACAACTAAGATTTATCTTTTATATCAACCCCTATCATTAAATAGATCAGTCGTTCGATTAGAATAACATACTATAACACATAGTACTGCTATTTGCAGTCAGCACATAACCTAATCGCATTGTCACATATGTTTAACGACATTGAATCACAAATAAACATTTATCAAGTCAACTTATCTAAGTCCAGATCAATTTCTGAAACATGTCGGTGTACTGACAACTTTATCGGGTATTTATCGAGTCTAAGATTCTATACAGCAGTTCAATATTCTTTTAGATAACTTAAACACCAGTTGTATTATTTTTCATGACCTTATAATAATTTTAAAATAATTATTACAATTTATCATGATTTTTGAAACACCAGAATCATTATTAAATAATTTAAATATTAAGTAATTTCATTATTATTATCATTTAATTTATATTAAACTATTAATGAAACCATTGCAAAAATATTAAGTTATTTAAAATAACTGAAATATTTTTAAAGTATTTATTTTACCTTTAAATGATTTTTAAAATAATTAAAATCATTTTAAATAATTACCATTAATATTAAAATATTAATGTACTATTTATCTAAATATTAAAAGTTATTAATTATAACTTCAAATATTTTTAATTCATTTATATCCCTTTTAAATGATTTTTAAATCAATAAAATCATTTTAAACTATTTATTTAATATAATTATTAAATAAATTTAATTATCATTAATACTAAATTAATATCATTAATACTAAATTAATATCATTAATATTAAATTATTAATGGAATTATCCTTTAAAAATGAAAAGTTATATTTTATAACTTCAAATATTTTTAAACACTTTATTTTCATTTAAAATGATTTTTATAATATTAAAATTATTTTTAAATTAATTTATTTAATATAATTATTAAATAACTTTAATATCATTAATAATAAATAATTAATGAAATTTGCTTTATAATATTAAAAGTTATATTTTATAACTTAAAATGTCTTTAAATACCTTAAAATGATTTTTAATATAATAAAATCATTTTTAATTATTTTATTTAATGCATTTATTAAATAAATAAAATATCAATAATATTTAAATAAATACTAATATTTATGGAAAATATTCCAAATAATTAAAAGTTAATTTTATAACTTAAAATAATTTTTAAATAATTTTGGAATTTTTAATAATTTATTTCTATTTTAAATAATTTTGAAAATTTAATTAATTAAAATTAATAAAAGCTGTCTTTATAGGCCTTTAGCGATGAAAGATAGCTTTATTGTGTTCTTGAGCCTTCAAGAACATTCATGATGATCAACTCACTTACTTTTGACCAACATAAACAGTCAGATCATAATGTTTTTAGACCAGTTAAGACATTGATCTTGTACTAATAATGTAGTACTACAAATATCATGCAAGATCGGGGTCAGATTACAACATACAAACAAGATATGGAAGTTCAAACCATCTGTCAGAACTGTTTTTCGTTTTCTGGGTTACCCAGAAAACAAGATCAGTTCAATTGATCACTTTTGGGCTTCCACAATTTGCAAGATATGTAATGTTTTAGTGATTTAAAAGTTGCAGTATGTAGCCAACATGTAATAGAGTAGATCTATCATAAAACATCACAATAATAATAACAGATCAAGCAGATCCATCTCGGTCACACCACGCCGCATTTATTACGCGTCAACGGTTCTTTGGGTTACCCAGAAAACAGCTTTTCATGCTCGTCCGGCTTGGTTTGACCATCAACTACGATTCACTTGTTTGATATATAGGAGATTTTAAGTCATAACCATGTAGTATAAACAACATATTACAACTTAGATCTAAAGATAAACACAAACAATCAACACACTGTCAGATCCAAGCCTTCAAACTTCTTGTCAGACCAATCTGGGCAAGTTCTGGGTTATCCAGAACTTGTTCAATCAAGGTCAGTCAACGGGTTTTGACCACCCATATCTTGCAACCTGGATCTGATATATGCATGATTCCAAGTCCAGATCAAAGATAACATTACATACTACTAGTACAAACTTTCAAAACACCAAAACATTACACAGAATGAAATCTATGGGGTCTGACATTCATTATCAGACCACTTTTTAAAGATTTTTCCAGATTATGAAAAACACAAGATCTGAGCCTATAGATGTTATGGATCTAACATCTATCAACCCAGATCATCATTTTATATCATAAACAACATGTTTTAACACTAAAACACAAGATCTAACATACATATCAAGATCAGATTCTTGGTAGGGTTTTATACCTTTCTATGAACAAATCTTGATTCTATGCTTAAGATCTAATAGAGGAGTGAGTGAGGCTTGATTCAAGGACTGATATGCTAAGAGAATTCGTGGGTTTTAGAGAGAGATGGTCTTGCTAAGGAGTTATGCAAAAATGAACTAAATAATGCACATTTCTCTCTCTTGATCTATATATATTACTTGTATACAATGTATTTTGCTAGGTAAATGGCTGAGTTATAGAGTTTATAGCCAACATGTAATAGAGTAGATCTATCATAAAACATCACAATAATAATAACAGATCAAGCAGATCCATCTCGGTCACACCATGTCAGACGACATGTTCAAGGGTTCTTTGGGTTACCCAGAAAACAGCTTTTCATGCTCGTCCGGCTTGGTTTGACCATCAACTACGATTCACTTGTTTGATATATAGGAGATTTTAAGGCATAACCATGTAGTATAAACAACATATTACAACTTAGATCTAAAGATAAACACAAACAATCAACACACTGTCAGATCCAAGTCTTCAAACTTCTTGTCAGACCAATCTGGGCAAGTTCTGGGTTACCCAGAACTTGTTCAATCAAGGTCAGTCAACGGGTTTTGACCACCCATATCTTGCAACCTGGATCTGATATATGCATGATTCCAAGTCCAGATCAAAGATAACATTACATACTACTAGTACAAACTTTCAAAACACCAAAACATTACACAATGAAATCTATGGGGTCTGACATTCATTGTCAGACCACTTTTTAAAGATTTTTTCAGATTATGAAAAACACAATATCTGAGCCTATAGATGTTATGGATCTAACATCTATCAACCCAGATCATCATTTTATATCATAAACAACATGTTTTAACACTAAAACACAAGATCTAACATACAGATCAAGATCAGATTCTTGGTAGGGTTTTATACCTTTCTATGAACAAATCTTGATTCTATGCTTATGATCTAATAGAGGAGTGAGTGAGGCTTGATTCAAGGACTGATATGCTAAGAGAATTCGTGGGTTTTAGAGAGAGATGGTCTTGCTAAGGAGTTATGCAAAAATGAACCAAATAATGCACATTTCTCTCTCTTGATCTATATATATTACTTGTATACAATGTATTTTGCTAGTTAAATGGCTGAGTTATAGAGTTTATAGCACATGGCTATGTGTAGGGTTGTTCAACCACTAAAGGTTTGGAAAGTTATACAAGTTAGCCTAAATAATTCAAGAAGGGCATATTGGTCTTTAGTCATACAATTTTAATGGCATGTTAGTAACTTAGCAAACCCTATTAGGGGATAATTTACGCTTAACGTTAAAATGTTTGTGCACAATACATTGTACGAAGGGCTGATCCCCTTAAGTACGAGGAGTACTTATAGTCTTATGACTGTTAAAGTTGATGTTGAAAGATTACTTACAACTATGGACATAGTTCGTGGTCTTATGACCCTCAGATATATATTCCATATTTTGATTCCAGTTTTTGGTTATCATTGATAGAGTACTATTCAGTTTTGATGAGCCTATTCATTGGCAGTTATTATTATCTTGTTGATTCATTGCTATATCTAGTGAGCAATTGTTTTGCTCACTCTTGCATAAATATATTTATTGCAGCTAAAGTTGAGAAGGTTGACGAACCTACAACTAGCAAAGGAAAAGGAAAAATGTACAAGTGATGAAGACTTGTAATTTTATTTATTGTCATGAATGATAGACTTTTAATTAATGGTATGATGTAATTATTTTAATTTTGCACTTGATTGATGTTAAGGTTAGACAACCTGGGATGTTTTTGGATTTAATGATGTAACCCTATTTAAAGGGAGGATTTATGATTTAATTGTTATTTTATTTGGGTAGATAGTATGAAAGAATGGAAAGTGAACACCAAGTCTTGTGGGAATGAAGTACCTAGATTTGGGAGTGTCACATGTTGGTATCAAAGCTTTACGTTATGAACCTTAGGTGGGAAAAAGCCTTAGGAAGTAACCTTTGAAAAGATAGTGGTGATAAACTCTTATCGAGTTTTAAGGAAGAAGTAATAAAACACTTATGTGCTTATGTGATTATAACTTATGTGCTCGTGAGTGTTGAGTAGTGATGATTAGTAATTAAAACTTAAAAATTTGGTTGACACGATGGCTAATGTAGGAGGATCTAGTCAGGCTAGGGAGGAAGGATCCCAGATGCCTAGAGAGGAGGAGCCTCGAGATATTCAGGTGGTGTGGGAACAACTACTGCCACGGGAAACAATTCCATTGGTCACAGTGGTTGAGCAGGAAGGATTGCCTGATGAGGATGACGAGATAGAGACGGACGAGGAGGACCCCGTTGAGCTACCACAGTCGGATGAGGATGAGGAGAACGAGGAGGAAGAGATTCCACTTAACTCGATTGCCGCCCGTATGTACAATGAAGTATATGACCGCAATGTGGAACTTCAAGATATTGTCAAGGAGTTGCAAGAGATAGTAGCTGAACAACAAACCTCGATGGTACAGAAGGACGACGAGATCCAGGATCGAGAGGAACATCTGAATAATGTTGAAGAGAAGCTGGTCAACACTGAACGAGAGAATGAGCGAATGATAGCAGAGATTGTAGAGTTGAAGAACAAGTTGAAAGAGGAATCTACTAAGAGGGAAAGAGCCGAAGACGCGTACGGGGAAGCTTATCAACGAGCCGGAATAGCAAAGAGAGACACACTAGCAAAGAGGATGAAGATGGAAGAGATGAATAACATATTCAACACCGTGATCAATCGAGCTCAAGATCAGGTCATGTGTTATCCTGTTCAGTTCGAGACGCTGCCATCATACATATTAGATCGCTGAACAATGTTCTGAATTATGAAAGAGGAGCGTCGTAAGGCTATGCATCATTTTAATAGAACGTCATAAATGTAATTATTATGTGATTAGTGAGTAAATAAGATGTAAATCCCGGGTATGATATAACCAATGGGATGTGATGATGCTGAAGTTGTCCGCAACTTTTGTGGTTCATGGAAGTAATGTAAATAGCAGCGATGCTATTGTTTTGATGTTTTTAAAACATTATGAATAAATAAAAGTTACTATTTATTCAAGATATTTTGTGTTATGTGGTAGTTTTTGCGATGTACAAGTTGAATATATAATACTTAAAAGGTTGAATAGAATCTAATGGGTGTATTTTAAAAGTAAATGCCTCCAAGACGTCAACCACGACAACGGAACCCTAAGAATAACAACAATGCTAATTATAATCCAGATCAGCAATTCGTAATGCTACTGACGAGAGCATTACAAAATCAGCCACAGAATCAAGCTGCGACTTTTAAGGATTTCAAGGCGGTTGGGCCACCAGAATTTCATGGGTCCATGAATCCGGTTGAGGCACAAACCTGGATCATGAAAATAGAGAAAGTGTTCGATGTTGCTAGGGTAGGGGAGAATCAGAAGACTGCTTTTGCAACATTCATGTTGAAAGCAGAGGCGAGCTATTGGTGGCAAGCCAATAAAACCCGAGGAGGTCAAGGGGTAATGTATTGGGAAAGGTTCAAGGAAATATTCTTTGAGACCTATTTCCCAGAAAGCTAAAAGAATCAAATGGAAGTACAGTTTCTAAAGCTAAAGCAGGGCACCATGACAGTGTCGGAGTATGCCGCAAAATTCAACGAGTTAGCGAGGTTTGCGCCATATCAAGTGAATACTGATGAGCGCAAGGCAATGAGATTTGAGCAGGGACTAAAGCCATGGTCAGTTGTGCAGTGAATCTCTCTCTGTTCCAAACTAAAGATGTTACTTGGTGATTGCTTGAGAAAGCAATTCTCACTGAGAGTGGAGGTGAGGCTGTAACAAAACACAACCAAGAGCAGAGAAAGAAGACGAATGAAGGTGAATCTAAGAATGCTGGTGGTGGTAACGGTGGAAATGGTAACAACAATTTGAAAAGGAAATGGAATGGAAATGTGGGTTCAGGAAACCAGCAGGGTAACCAGTAGAAAAAGAAGATGGACGCATGTGCTACATGCGAGAAATTTCACACGGGTATGTGCTTAAGGGGGAAGCGGGCATGCTTTAACTGTGGCCAGGAGGGTCACATTGCCCCGAATTGCAATCAACCCAAGAAGAATACTTGCTACACCTGCGGGTCGAAGGATCATTTTGCTCGTGAGTGTTCAAAAAAGAAATATGGTGAGACAAATGGCACTACAAAAAAATGGGGCTTCAGCAACAACCGATTTTCGTTGCTAAAGGTGCCAAATTTCATTGCAAAAGGGTTTTGGCAACGACTTTATTTGTTGTCAAGGCTTTCTTTTCACAAGAATGAAAGCGTTGCTAATTGTTTCAAGAACAAGCTTTTTTTTCGTTGCCAAAAGTAATACATTTTGCAACGAAATTTGACTTTCAGATGCAGAGACATCGATCCTTTAAGAACAAAATGTATTGTTCTTGCAGAATAATTAAAATTTTGTTGTTAAAAACCCCATTTCGTTTGCAAAAAGTCCGCTAATTGGCAACGAAATGAACTCTTTTTTTTTTTGCAACGACCATGCATTTTCGTTGCAATTGACACCATTTTGCAACGACATTTTTTGTTACAGTAAATTATGAAAATTGTTGTCCAAGCTTGTTTTCGTTGCGGAATGTAAACTTTTTAACAATAATTTTCGTTGCTGATTATATTATTTGGCAACAACATTATGCTGAATCAACAACGAAAATATTTGTTGCTGGTTATTTTTCAATAGCAACGAAAGTCGTCAATTAGCAACGACATTATATGTTGTCGTTTTTTTATATGTGCAATGAAAGTTGATATGATTTGCAACGATAAAAAATGTTGCCTTTTATTTTAGTATTAGCAACAATATCCTCTCCGTTGTTATTAGGTTATTTTTTCGTTGCCAAATATTATATTTTTAATGCCATTAGCAACGAAAAATTGTTGCTATATTAAAACTTATTCAATGCTTTGGTAACGAATTATATTGTTGCCAAATCAAAATTTGACATTCTTTTTGTATACCTGACTTGCTCAATGTCCCCATAGCAAATAATGGCAAACATACAAAAAACTAAAATATTATTAACTTAATAAAATCATCCACTACATAATCATTCATTATTTTTACAATTAACAATCTAAAGCTACCACAATTCTTCAATCAAAATATATATCTACATATATATAGAGTACACTTCATAATTTCGTTCCTTATCTTCCGTAAACGTAGCACGAAAATTTGATACCAGGTATTGTAAGACAGGTCGTAGAAGCAGTCTTCATGTACATATTTAAAAATAATAGCAAGTCAAAAAAATGAAACAAATAGATCACCAGTCACTTAGTACCAAAATCAATACACAAAGACAATAGAGTTACTACGTGATACTAATGTACACTGTATTGCTCATAAGTAGAAAAAGACAAATAGGCAATCACAATATCATTTGCTACAAATCCAAAAAGAAAAATAATGATGATAATTTAGATTCTAAGACAGTATACCACCAAAACTTAATGTAGCCAGTATAATCACTATCAATAATGCAGTTCTAAAATAATTTTAACATCTCCAAGTTTTTACCTTTTGTTCGACACTCGTTCTCAATCTCTACAAGCAGACGTAGTCAGCATAATCATTATTAATAGTCTAATTCCTAAATCATGCAACTAGCTATTTTCAGTAATTGGTGAACAAGTGTAAGCAAGTAAGAGTACTATAACACAAACCCAAGAAACTTTAGCGTCATTTTTTGCGTAATTTCTTGAAATTCTGAAATCCATATCCTAAAAAAATGCTTAATTAAAACCTTCAACCTTGTAGTTATTGACCTTCCAGAAAAAACTCTATCTGCAAATCAAAAAAACATAGACATAAATCGGTCAAATAGTTATAAAATTAAAAAGATTTGTTGCACAATCTTCGCAAGGAGATAGATGCTTAAAATTAGGGTTGAGATGTTTCTAATCAACTTAACAGTACTCCACACTTTTAACCCTGGGGCATTATTGTTTAAAAAAAATGACACATCATATATGCACAACACAAAACAAGTCGAGCGAGCTGAAATTGAGAAGACTACAATAATAAAAGCGCTGTAATTAAGCCAATAACACTACCACTGTTAAAAATTAAAGAAAATTCAAATATTCTTCTTCAACACTCGAGACAACAAGAAATGAAACCAACTATGAGAGCTTAATAGTTCTTTAGTTTCATGCCTGAAGTAAAAAAAGTAATATAGAGAAAAAATTCAGAATTCAAACTCCATTCAAGTCACGAAATTTTAAGCTGTTGCGTTTAAGTAATAAATTGTGAATTTTCCAGAACTATAGCTATAACATTACTAAAAAACTTATGCTATCTTTTTAGGCCCATAAATATGGAACAATAATATTATTAGTCATATGCAATCAAGTAATTAATGATCTTAAGTTCAAATTCACCAAACAGTTAACTTCGAACAATAAAAGATTATTAGAATGAAAGTAGTACAAAAGTACAAGTTTAGAACACTTACAATCTTATCACCTCTTCCGTGTTGCAATTCATCACTTGTTCTGCAGTCAGCGAATCAAGCACTCCAGCAGGAATTTCTCTGAACCATGCCTACACGCATAAACGCATAAACACAGTGTAAGAACCTTTGGCCCGATGTAGATTACATACAACCTACAGAGCCTGGAATAGTCCACATTATTGCAAAACACAATATTATACTAATGACAAGTATGAGTTTGGATTTGACAAAGCTCTACTTGTTCATACTCCCTGCATTGTGAGTTTATCTATTGTTGGTGAAGATAGTGCACATAGAGAATGATGTTGCTTTAAAAATTCTATACTATTGTCTGTGAATGCATTCATTACCTCCAGAGAGAGATCCATATAATGGGAAAGAGAGAACAGGTTAAATGGGATCCTGCATGGTTGGGGAAGGAACTCTTACAGTTTGTCATTAAATCTAAAGTTCTAAACCCCAAATGTTAGCACATGAGGATACAACTAAAAATTGCTTTCTGTAGTAGTTTATATTTCACATTGAAGATTTGATAGTCAATATAAGCAGTAAGCTTTTAGACATGTTTTGGCACAGAATATAAGACATGTTGAAAACATTATTTATCCTTCTATTTTTCGTTTTAAATTAATCAAAGATTAAAAGTATAATATATAATTGTGATTTTCAGATCAGTTAAAATTCTACGCTGGGAGTAATTGCTTAGTATTAAGCTTGGCTCAAGCAGCTACAATCATCACAGCTACCACAGTCCACAAAATATCCACAAAATTGTGAACCTTTAGTTGGAAACATGAAAAAATAGCTCTTAAGAGATCAGTTCTTCAAAATTCCTGTTGTAAATAAAAATGGAACAAGAGTGCAATATACATACACAATACACGTATATATAAACATTTATTTTTTGCTGAAATTAAGATACCACTTTCAATAAGATATTTCAATATCACTGCTAAAAATAATAGTTTATAGCAGTTGTAGATCCAACAATATAACAGTGTCTAATTGAGGTGCATTACTCGCAAGTCAGAGGCTTAAAGCAACTTCATAACCTAATTAAGGAGAACGATCAGACCCAAAGTAAGTTCAATTTGAAGGAGAATTTCAACGTAGTCAACCATTCCAAAATTGACAAATCCAAGGACATATTACAAAGTAAATGAAAGGTGTCACATATAGAATAGCTTAATCTATATGCTTACAACCCTTAAACTTTTCACATTTCAGTTGAATAGCTTAATCTTATAATTTATTAGTTCATTACAATTCCTACATATACATTCTTTTACCTTGAATTGTGAATGAGATGTAGATCCAATATACTCTTTGATTTAGAAAATTTTAAACTAAACTTATAGTTAGATTTTCAAACTACATTATGAGATCAAAATCATTCACCTCAGCTGCTCCAGCAATTCTTACAATCAACTGCTGCTGCAAAATGGCAGCAGCCCTGCCTTCCCTTTATTACCATTTCTAAACTCCCATTTTAACCCCTTTTCATTATGTTCTGAAAATTATACATGTGCTACCATTAGCTATTATCAACACACACTAGCTGGGCATTCTTTGAAAATTCAAGGGTACAAATCAAAAGCTTGAAAGAAGCTCTCAACCAATGTTGTTTCAACAGCAGTTCGCTGCTGCTCACTGCTGCCATTAGGCAGCAGTCCCTTTTTCCTTGCCCCTTGCTTTGATAATTTATAACATGCACTTTAGTTATTTTAACACCTAAGAGATGGTACACTCTTTTAACTATCATTCTACATTATTACATCATTTATATGAACTCACTTGCTTGCAAACACCACTACTTGTGGCTGATTGTTGTAGTCCATGGCCAACAGCCCCCTTTCTTTCTTTTTTTCTTGTTATGTTAACTTTTCATTTCTCGTGGCTTTGATTTATTCATGTTGAAATTTAGCTACTATATGGGTGATATATCCACCCTTTATAATTCAAGTATGTTAATTGAATACCCAAGGGAGGCCCCAGCCCTTGCCCATTAAGCCTACTGCTGCTGCCGAGGCAGCAGCTTTACACTTCACCATGCAAGATTTGTTCCTTATTATAGCTCACAAATTATAGCAACATATAACCTATATAAACCCAAGACATTAGCCTATGTGAGTCAAAACCAAAAGAAGTATATAGTTTGACAACTGAGAGCTCAGAAAGAGCCTCAGCCCATCACCTCCCGCTGCCACTGCTGCTGCTACAGGCAGCAGCTTTGTGGCTAAAATAGTTAGTTTGCTAATTCATGTTTCTAATCTATATGCTTGTTTATAACCATTTTTAAATATGTAACACATAACATATGGAAGTATTTTACGCATATAAAACCCCTCCATTTCAGCCTTAGTATGCTGCCAAATCAGTACCCAAGGTTGTCTCAACATGTTAAAATCTCAACTATTAGCTTTAGCCTAAAAAGTGCACAACGTTTAAGTTTAACATGCTAACCCCACTTTAATTAACATCACGTGTTAACTAAATTAGGCCCATGCTTTACTTTGTTCAAATATCCAGTTTTTTAACCAAAAAGTTATTTTAGAACTTTTATCGAACACTTGGTAGGCACAATTTTAGGCTATCAGTTTCACAACCATTTGTTTATGTCACCAACCCATTTCATTCTCCTTATGTCTCCTCAGCCCAACCTATCTCCTCTATTCAAATTCAGTCAACAACAGCTAAAAGTTCAGCCATATAAAGGAATAACCAATAATTTAACAAACTAACAAATTACTAGTTCTTTTTAGCAATTTAAATTCAGGATTCCATACATTCTATATGCAATCACATAGTTTCCATATGATTCACTTTGCTTCAAATAATCAGAACTCATAACATTACTAATATAATACCAATATTAGTTGGTAAAAAAAAAACTACTACAAACCAGGTTACACATTCTTAACTAAATTTACTTATCCTACTACTGATTAGTTCCAAAAACACACACAATAAATAACACAAGTAGTTTGAATTACCTTGATACTTAGATAACTTATGTAGTATTACTTCCTTTAGCTTCCAATTTCGATCCTCGCTTCTTAATTTTGTTTCACTGGAGCAAAGCTTGGAGTTGTGTGATATAGCGAGAAAGAAAGAAACTGGGCGGAACATGGAAAGAAGAGAGTAGAAGAAAACTGAGCTTTTTAGCTTGATTACCCTCCCTATCTTAGCTTGGTGTTATGCCTATTAAAGTAATGGCATGACACCTCCTACTTACCTTAATGTTGACTCTGCTCTTGGTTTAAGGTAATACCCCCAGCTCATGCTATAAAGTCACAGCTCAAACACTAAGGCCGGTTTGTTTTGTTATTTTTAAACCATCCTTGTCTCCTTTTCTCTACATTCCTTGAAAATGATAGTTTTCATATAATAAAACCCATATCTTTATTAACATAATTTCATAATACCAAATTCATTATATTATAATTATTATTTTGTGCTACACTTTCCTTATATTAAAATAATTTAAACTCATAAATTATTTTAATATTTTTTTTATTGTACACATTAAATTGTATACCCAACTATCTTTTTTTTTCCCTTATCCCGCTTTGTTTGTTTTTTTAAACGGTTCATTCATACACAATAAATATATATAATATTATATATTTACTCAATCACAAGTGTTTATACCACATTTTACATCGCAACAATTAAGGTATATCACATCATATAACTTGATAAAGTAAAAATAAAAATTTATTTGTTAAATTTCTATTTTATTTATCAGGAAAAAAGTAATCGCTACATCTTCATTGCACATCAGTTTCGTACCCTCTTTAACACATCAATTTAGTGAATTTACTTACCATTGTATATCTAAACTACTTACCTGGCAATTTGAGCTCTTCTTTTAGCTTCTTCAGCCATCTGATTGAGCTCCATGAAATTGTTTCGTTCATTAAACATTTTGGTCTCAGGTACGTCAAGCTCATGAAGGGTTCTGTGCATGTGCCCATTTAAGCTCACGTTGTTCCTTTCCGAAATCCTTTTGCCTAGTGAAAGCAATCTGCAAAACAAGACCATCAAAAAGAAGAGCATATATAGATAATTAATGTGAAAACACATCAATTGTGATACCCCAAAGCATTATATACTTAAATAAAGTGAACTAGTATGTCCTAGTATGTACCACTCTAAAGAATCTACCACTAACATTATATACTTGAAAGCAAGTACAATAATCTTTTTTGATAAGTAAAGTGAACTATATATTCGATCCAAAATAAACAACTTTAATTTGGGAAGCTTCTAGATATGCTATAGAAACTATAGACTTCTAGAGGTAACATTTGAATCTCTTCTCCTAAATCTTATCTGGAAGTTAAGAGAAAAGGAAGAGTGGAAAATATTCTTATTATACTTCTTTTTCTTAATTAACAACTCTGATTATACTTCCAATAAGACTAGACAAGGTAAGAGAGTCAGTTTTTTATGGAATGATATCCAAGAAAGTCCACAAAGATTAGATTCCCGTGCTTGTTTTATATTTCTAATCTTGACAGCCGCAAAAGCACAAACAAGGGAATTTGGTTCCCAGGGCAATAAGCATACATCAAGTCCTTTTCTTCATTGACTTCATTCTGGTGTTGGGGCTCATGTTGTGTCATGGGTCATGACTCATGACAAAAATAGGATTTCTTAGTTACCTAATCATGTGGATAACCATCCGGGCTTATATTGTAAGAAGGTTGTGGGCTTGGCTCCTCAAATATACATTGCCTTTAAATACCACCCTGGCCTCTACAAAAGCGTTTTAGAGTGCAAGAATCATATGGAGCAAGTTTGCGGAGCTATAATTTCAATTTTAAGATATTCCCATAGACTAATAGTTAAAAAAAATTGCCCCAAATTATAGTGGACATTGAACATCATCATTTTATCTGTCAACATAATAAATTTATTAATTTTGTGGCATTACAGCAGATTTTCTTACTTGCATCCTAAAAAGTATATGCACATAGAAATGACAAGATGCTAGATTTTTGATTCTTTAAGTTATTTTAACAAACACCTAGCTTGCAATATTTAAGAAGCCAAAATCAACACTTAGATAATTTTTAAACCCTCAGCAAATTAAAGAAACAAGTACACATTAGTAAGATATTTACCTTAAAAACAGCAGTAAATTAAACGCAACAACACCTTGAACAAAATTCAAAATCCTACCCCACACTGAATGTCCAAAAAGTTCTAAAAAGCCCTAAAAATAATGAACAACAAAGTTCAAAATTCTCTACTATTAAAGACAGATGAAGAGAAAAAAAACTACGACTCAAACAAGGTAGAGAGCTAATTTGGCAGGAGAAGGAAATTGTTGGCGCAGATTCATACAACCATATACTCGTACAAAAAATTCAGCAGATATAATTTACAGATTGAAGAAAAAATCATGTTCGAAATCGTTACCTGAAAGGGATAGGTTGACCGATTGCATAGGATTATTACCTGAATTGAACCTAAATCGTGCGCCAAAAGGATCTTGTAGAAGAGGGCTAGGCCGATCGATTGTAGATTTGTGTGTTGTATGGAGAGGGATACAAAATTTAGAGAGAGACAAAGGGCAAAATAACGCGACAAAGTAAAGTGAGATAGGTAAATGATAGGGTAATTGAGAAATCCATAGTGTATGACTGTATTCCCCGAATAAAGCCCGAGAGTGATCTGAGTGACTCAGTGATTCGGCTTTTTATATATACGAATTGATTTTGTTTATTGTCAATTTATAATATTTTAAAATTTAAATTATTATAACTTAATATTTTAATTAATATAATTAATACTATAAATTACTTAAAAATTAATATTAAGAATAAAATTTCTATTAAAATATTAATTACATTACAATTTGAATTGTAGATATTATAAATTAAAGAACAAATTCAAACTTAACTCTTCTGTATATATGAATATTTTTTTTGGCATTTGTGCTCTATTCCACAAAAAACGTTATCTTATTTTTTTCTTTCTTTTTGTCATGATCAATGTATGAAATTTTAAATTTTAAAGTAATGTAAAGTTATTTACTTTATAGTTTATTAAAAGAAATAATCGATATTGTAAGCAACTTAAAAATGTTATTAAAACTAAATTGACTATTGTAAAAAGTTTAATGTATTTATATATAATACAATTTATATTTACTATAATTAATTCTAAAAATTTATTTTAACAAAATAGTGACTAATTTTATCTCTCGCAAAAATTCTCTCAACAATAATATATAATGAGTAATAATTCATTTATTAATAGTATATTTCTTCGCAAATTTTTATCAAAGATTGGCGCCAAGCATCCTTCTACCATCTCAAATTTACGAAAAAAAAGAATATAAATTGTGAATGATATTTCTTTCACAATAACTATATTGTCACTAATTTTTTTTCTTTCATTATTCCCTCGCTAGAAAACTCATCATGTGAAGAAATGAATTCCTTCACAAATATTTATAATAATAATTTGATTAATTTTAAGTGATATCATTATAATATATCACTTTAATTGGAATAAGAATATGAAAAAGGGACACCATATATGCATTTGGTTTGCGAATTTGAGAAGTTATTGTAAGTTTATGAATTTGATAAGATATTACAAATGAATCTATGATGCACAAACAAAAATACCAATGAAAACGAAAAACTTTAAATATATTCGAATAACTTTTTTTATATATATATATAAAAAAAAATCATATTAACTACATACAATTTAGTTTTAATCTTATGTAACATTTCATTTGTTCATGTTTAAAATATCGTTAAATTAATTAAAATTTTCATTCCGTAGACTTTTTGAAGAGTTACACAATATATTATAAGAGTAAAAGGAGTTTTTGGGTATTGAGACCTTTTCTTTTGATCAACGCAAATTGAGCCCCTTTCTATTAAAAAATTATGCACAAATTTGAACACAAGACCTACGATTTGGAATATTGATCCAATGACCACCCAAGCACATGGACCTAGTTGTTATTATTTTGCAAGGATTAGTATTTATAACTGAACAAATCATTTCACTCGAGATAAAACAGATCCCCTTTCCTTAGATCTGTTACGTACACATAAATGTACATAACTAATTGCGTGACTACTACTACTAAAACTACTACTACTACTAACTACTACTACTACTACTACTACTACTACTAATAATAATAATAATAATAATAATAATAGTAATGATAATGATAATAATGATGACGATGATGATGATAATAATAATAATAATAATAATAATAATAAATTATTGTTGTTATTATTATTATTATTATTAGTAGCAGTAGTAGTAGTACTATTATTATTATTATTATTATTATTATTATTATTATTATTATTGTTATTATTATTATTAGTACTATTATTATTTTATTTATTATTATTACTATTATTATTATTATTATTATTATTATTATTATTAGTAGTAGTAGTAGTAGTAGTAGTAGTAGTAGTAGTAGTAGTAGTAGTAGTAGTAGTAGTAGTAGTAGTAGTAGTAGTAGTAGTAGTAGTAGTAGTAGTAGAAAGATTAGTTATTATTATTATTATTATTATTATTATTATTATTATTATTATTATTATTATTATTATTATTATTGTTGTTGTTGTTGTTGTTATTATTATTATTATTATTATTATAATTATTATTATTATTAGTACTATTATTATTATGACTATTATTATTATTATTATTATTATTATTATTATTATTATTATCTTAATTTAAGGCAACATGTTAATAGTCATTGCAAAAAGTTGTATAAAATATGCAACGAAAATAAAATTGTTGCCAATGAATGTTGTCCATATTAGGTAATCTAAATATAGCAACAAAAAAAACTTTCGTTGTTACGATGAGAGGAGAAATCAAGTGGTTAGAATTTTTGCAACTAATTTCTAACTAATTTTGTTTCCAAATTTTGCAACTACTTATGAATTTCGTTGCAAAAAAAGTGAAAGCTCGACACAATGTGCAACAAAGGACAAGTTTCGTTTGCTAAACATACACTTTTAAGCAACGACTTATAAAGTCGTCATTTCAAAAATCGTTGCTAAAGCCCCATTTTTAGCAACAAAAAAACTTTCGTCACTTCACGATGACGGAAATCAAGTGGTCGGAAAATTTTGCAACGAATTTCTAACGAAATTTTTTCCCGCCAATGAATTAGCAACGAAATTTTGCAACGACTTATGAATTTCATTGCAAAAAGTGAAAGTCTGACACAATCTGCAACGAAGGACAAATGTCGTTGCTAAACATATACTTTTAGCAACGACTTAAAAAGTCGTTGCCCGAAAAATCGTTGCTAAAGGCCCATTTTTTTGTAGTGTGGAAGCAAGGGAAATGCTAGTGGAGGTACACTGACTATTGCTGGACAAACGTCAACAAATAAGCCCACAACAAGAACCTTCAACATGACGGTGCAGGATGCGGTGCAATCAAAAGATGTCGTGTCAGGTATTATCCCAATCAATGATATAAATGCATATGTATTATTTGATTCGGGTGCTACTTGCTCGTTTATATCTGATGAATTTGCTAAGAGGTTAGAAATTGAATTTCCCTTTAAACATAGAAATTGCAAATATGGAGGTAATTCCTGTTAGATTCATATACAAGAATTATAGGGTGAACATTAAGGGGAATGTCATGAAAGTAAATTTAATCCCGATAAAAATTTGGAGAGTTTGACGTTATATTGGGAATGGATTGACTGTTCAATTATGGAGCGATAATTGATTGCCAAAAGAAGTGTGTAAACATTATGACTCCTTCAAAGGTAGTTTTTCATGGTACCAAATTGCCTAGACAAATGAGGTGTCTAACGGTTATGCAGGCCAAGAAGTTGTTGAGTCAGGGCTGTGTAGGGTACTTATCTTACATAGTCGATACTCAAAAGGAGAAGGGTGTAAAACTGGAGGAGATACCAGTGGTTAGGGAATTCGTGGATGTGTTTCCGAAAGATTTGCCAATACTTCCGCCTGACAGAGAAATCGAGTTCGTGATCGACTTAGCGCCAGGAACCGCTCCGATATCGAAGGCCCCGTACAGAATGGCTCCGGTAGAGATGAAGGAACTGATGGTGCAACTGCAAGAACTGTTAGATAAGAAGTACATTCAGTCGAGCGTATCACCGTGGGGAGCACCGGTGTTATTCGTGAAGAAGAAGGATGGGTCAAGGTGTCTTTGCATTGATTATAGGGAATTAAACAAAGTCACTATTAAGAATAAATATCCGTTGCCAAGAATAGATGAATTATTTGAACAGTTGAAGGGTGCTAGATATTTCTCGAAAATAGATTTGAGAAGTGGGTATCACCAACTGAAAGTAAGGAAGGAGGATGTACCGAAGACGGCATTCCAAACTCGGTATGGACATTACGAATTTTGGGTGATGTCTTTTGGTTTAACAAACGCCCATGTATCGTTCATAGATTTGATGAACAGGGTGTTTAAACCATTTTTAGACAAATTTGTGGTGGTTTTCATCGATGATATTCTGGTGTACTCTAAATCTTAAGAAGAACACGTGGAACACTTACGTCTGACGCTGGAGACGCTAAGAAAAGAAAAGTTGTACGCGAAATTCTCTAAATGTGAATTTTGGCTGGAACGTGTACAATTTCTTGGGCATATAATTGATAAGGATGGAATTTCAGTAGATCCATCAAAAGTCGAAGCTATGATAAATTGGGAACCCAAGAACTCCATCAGAAGTAAGAAGTTTCTTGGGATTGGCAGGTTATTACAGACGATTTATCCAGGATTTTTCCAAGATTGCCACTTCGTTGACAAATTTGACGAAAAAATTTGTAAAATTTGTTTGGACGGAGAAGTGTGAAGAAAGTTTTCAAGAATTGAAAAAGAAGTTAAGTGTGGCACCTGTGTTGTCGTTACCAGATAATACATGAAATTTTATGGTGCATAGTGATGCGTCACACAAAGGATTAGGTTGTGTCCTTATGCAAAACGGCAAATTCATCGCGTATACATCAAGGGAATTGAAAGAATACGAAAAAGGGTATCCGACTAATGACTTAGAGTTGGCGGTGGTAGTGTTTGCTTTGAAAATATAGAGACACTATCTCTATGGAAAGAAATGTGAGATCTACACAGACCATAAGATTCTGAAGTGTATTTTCACACAGAAGGACTTGAACATGCGTCAAAGGAGATGGATGGAATTGATAAAAGATTATGATTGTGAAATCTTTTATCATCCAGGCAAAGCTAATGTGGTTGCAGATGCCTTGAGTAGGAAAGGCAGAGAAAAATTGATGTTGTTAACCGATAAGGAGGAACTTATTTTAGCGATGGCAAGGCTAGAGTTGGAAATCAAATTTCCAAAAGAATCCGATGAAAAATTATACCATATGGAAGCTAGTCCAACTTTGGTAGACAAAGTGAAGAATGCTCAATTACATGATGAAGAATGCAGAAAAATAAAGGAAAGTGTAGTCGAGGGTAAAGAAGTGAAGTATAAATTTGATACTGAGGGAATGCTAAGATTCGAGTGATGAATTTGGGTTCCAGCAGTACATGATATTAAAGAAGAAATCTTGACAGAAGCTCATAGCTCAAGATATTCAATTTATCCAGGAAGTACGAAGATGTATCAAGATTTACGGCGACATTTTTTCTGGCCAAATATGAAAAGAGACGTTGCAGAATGTGTTACAAGGTGCTTGACATGTCAGAAAGTGAAGGCAGAACATCAAAGGCTAACCGGATTACTTCAACCATTGGAGATACCGAAGTAGAAATGGGAGCATATCACAATAGATTTTGTGATAGGTCTTCCAATAACTCAGAAAGGATACAATGCGATATGGGTGATAGTGGATAGACTGACAAAATCAGCACACTTTTTGCCAATAAAGATTAGATTTAATCTTGATCGGCTGGTGAAACTATATGTCAACGAGATCGTGTCAAGACATGGAGTTCCAATATCAATAGTGTCAGATCGAGACCCGAGGTTCACATCAAATTTTTGGAAAAGATTACAAGAATGCATGAGAACAAAACTGAAGATGAGTATAGCATATCATCCGCAAACCGATGGGCAAAGCGAACAAATAATTCAGACGCTAGAAGATATGCTTAGAGCATGCATCATGGATTTCAAAGGAAACTGGGATGATCATCTACCGTTGGTGGAATTTGCATACAACAACAGTTACCATGCAAGCATTGGCATGCCGCCATACGAAGCATTATACGGCAGGAAATGCAGAACTCCACTATGATGGGATAAAGTTAGTGAACGTCAACTACTAGGACCAGAACTGGTACAGCAGACCACTTAAATTATCAAACTCATCAAAGCAAGACTAGTAGCTACTCAAGATTGACAGAAGAAGTATGATGATCAACACAGGCAAAATCGCGAACTTGAAGTAGGAAATTTTGTGTTCCTGAAAGTTTCTCCTTGGAAGGGGAAAATTTGTTTCGGCAAGAAAGGAAAGCTCAGCCCAAGGTTTATTAGACCTTTCGAGATATTGTGCAGAGTGGGAGAAGTAGCTTATGAGGTAGATTTACCTCCAGAATTAGAATATGTGCACAATGTTTTTCATGTGTCGGTGTTGCGACCATATAAACTCGATTATAAACATATGATCGAATATAAAACATTGCAGTTCAGTAAAGATTTATCTTATGAAGAGATTCCTATCTAGATAGTCAACAGGAAAGAATAAGTGCTCAGGAATAAAGTGATACCTTCTGTGAAGGTGATATGGAGGAACCACATTGTCGAAGTGGCTACGTGGGAACTCGAAGTAGAAATGATGAATAATTACCTTGAGTTATTTTTTTAGTCTGTGTCTTTGATTCTGGGGACAGAATCTTTGTAAGAAGGGAAGAATGTGACGATTTGATTATTTGAGTTGTGATTCTAGGGACAAAATCCTTGTAAGGAGGGAAGGATGTAACAATCCGGAATTTTAAATTATAATTTTAAATATTTATTGAATTATATAAATATTTATTTGAGGTGTTTATTATTGAATAAATATTTATTAATGTGATGGTTGTTAATAAATATTTATGAATATAAATTTATTAGATAATATTCTAAATTAAATTAATTTATAATTTAGAGAGTTGATATGACATGAGGTGTTATATGTAAGACCCCGACTTTTATGAATAAAGATGATTTTTCTATAATTATCATTTTTGAATATTATGGAATGAATTTGTTATAATGTTATAGTTGTGGGTAGTATTTATAAATTACGCAAAGTATGCAAGTTGTTATATTATATTCGATTGGCCTGAGAATATTCGTTTTAGCAGGAATATTCGCATAACCACAAGCAATTATTGGTGGACCCCATAATGTAATTATTGCCGGATCTAGAAAATGACAAAAATATATTTATGAAAATAACGATTTAAAGTTTTATCAATTATCATGTTGAACTACTACTTTAGTAGTAAAAGTATACAAGAATACGCGTGGTTGCATAGTAGTAATACTGCAGTATTGATTATCGATGCTTACGTGAGATGTCACCGCTTATACTCAATTATTGCTACAAAGAATTGCCGCATCATATATCTTATATTATCGATTCGATTATTGTCATAAGATCATCCGCATAATATGTTATTTTATTAAATCAATAATAATTGAGACTACAAAGTTATTCATATTATTAAATTACAATATTTATAATGTCTAGAAGTTTCATCAAGGAGAGGTTTGGTCACCTAATTGCGCCAATAGGAAAAATCCTTATCGGAAAGTCCCTCTTTCCGGGAACGAATTGGTTGATAAATATTGTGAGTTATAATATTAATGATGAATGTTATTAAAATTAAAGTTGTGCTCGGAGTTGAATTTGGAGACGCGGACGTGATATTTGAGTCCAGAACGATGAAATTAGTAAAAATAGACTATAAACACAAAAAAATTCGGATTTTACTCTTTGGTCAAAAAGTCAACAGTTGACTTTTTCGGGAAAAGTCAAACTTTGAAATTTTAAAATTTATATTTTTGATAAAAATAGTTTCATTGTGTTGGAATTATTTGTTTTAGTGAAAATCGACATTTATTTCGATAATAATTGATGTCTGGAGGTTATATTGACCAATCGGGTATTTAACAGGATAAATGAACAATTGATTGCTATTATTTCACATGATTATAACTATTTGTTCACATGTGTATACTATTGTTTCACATTCTTGTTACTATTAGGGGAGTTGGTGCAAGATTGATATTACTTACATGACTAAGTTAAAAATGGAGGTATAGATGGAGGTACTATACTGTAATTCGTATTTTCACATGTCTAGAACTATTGATTCACATAATTTACTATTAAATCACATTATTTACTATTAGGGGAGGTGGTGCAAGTTTGATAATACTTGCATGACTAAATTAAAAATAAAGAAAAAGTTGGAGGTATTGTACTGTAATTTTCGAGCCCCAAAACGTGCAATTATTAAAACTATATTTTTCTATAAATAGAAGCTCATTCTTCCTTCATTTCTCACCAATTCACTAAAGCTATAGAGCAATTATTATAGAGAGAAATTGTAGAGAGAAAATCTGTAGAAGACGAGAAGCCTGCTACCTCACTACTCCTATATCCAGTTTCTTTCAAAGGTAAGGGGTATTATTTCTTTCTTTTGTCTTCATGAAGAGAACATCTGTTATTCCATTCTTTATTATTATGTTGGAATAACCTGGTTATGCGAAGTACCACATACATGGTGAAATTCTTCTGTTATTCCATTCTTTATTATTCTGTAGGGATATCCTGTCTGTGCTTTACGCCGGACCTGGTTCCGTCTTTATTATTCTGTTGGAACATCATGTATCGTGCTTTTACGCCGGATTCGGGTTAAAATCTTTATTATTTTGTTGGAACATCCTGCTCAGGCTTTTACGCGGACTGGTTTAAAATCTTTATTATTCTATTGGAATATATCACGTGCATGCAGCGCTTTTTCTGTTGGACCTAGTTTCGTCTTTATTATTCTATTGGAATAACCTGCATGTGCGGTCTACCGCATGCTTGGTGATTTCTTTTGTTATTCCATTCCTTATTATACTCAGTTGGTTAAAGTTTTGACTTCTATACTCCATGAAATTAGTAGAATATCCTTGATATTTGCGCTTCATCCAGTATCTTTTCATGGAAATATTCTTCTAAGCATTCTTGAATTTTACTTTACAAAGAAGTATCATGTTGACAATTTGGACATTATTAGTTCCTGGATAAATTAATTCGTGAGCTTGTTTTATTGAATTCTTATATCATTGTCATCATCCTCATGTTTATATTTTTTTGAAAGTCATCTATGGCCTGTAGTGCATAGATGGACTTGGTATGATTATGACCAGGGATTATTCGGTATAATAATGACCGTAATGTTATAAATGATGTGATAAAAGTCCTCATTGGCTCGTAGTGCGTTGATGGACAGTTGTTGGCATGATCATGACCATTGATGAATACACGAATGTCCTTGGCCCGTAGTGCATGGATAATTGTGGTCGTGATACTAAAGAATATCCTTGGCCGTAGTGCAGGGGTGATTCGATGATGTGGATTATTTATTGTCGAGTCCCGCCGATAAAAGTGATGAAAAACCTTTTAAATCATAAAAGATAGTAGATTTTATTTCTACTTGACTCTTTTAATGGATTGCTTGTTCATTGCGCAGCTTAAACTTGATGTCTATTGTATTTTATCGGTTTAACATTGTTGAAGACTAATGATAATTTATTCGCATTATCTTAGTCATAATATTTCTTCATCGGGCTAGTTGAGCTCACCCTTTTGCTTTCATTGTTCTCTGTGAAAATGATCAAGCTAAGATGTGAGACAAGAACTAGGAGGGAGAGACGGGAATTCCTTCGCTAGTATGACCTACCTAAGTTTATTTGGTATTTAATTGGTCGGCCAGAATATAGGGATAATATGTGATATGTTAATTAACCCTTGTTTTGTGGCAATATTTGAAAATGGCGTCCGAGAATGTTGAGAACATCAATGGAGCACAGGAGACCATTGAGTCTCCACAGTTCAATAACCAGGACAATGTGCATCAGGAAGGCGACAATCCTCATGCAAACAACAACACTGACCAAATGATGAATGATGGAATGTTCCGAGGCTTCATGCAATTCATGCAACATCAGGAGAGACCGACTCCTATCCAAAATGCAGCTGGAAACACTGGCAACTCTCGAACGGTCACCGCCAAACAGTTCAAGGAGCTGGGACCACCGAAGTTTTTTGGAGAGCCAAAACCTCTTAAAGCGGAGACGTGGATAAAACAGATCAACAAGATATTTGATGTCTTAGGTTGCTCCGAGAAGCAAAAGGTTCCCTTCACCACCTTCATGTTGCAGCAAGAGGCAGACATTCTTGGTGGGAATCAGAAAGCGTACTCCAACTTCCGCCGTGATTTGAAGATGTCTTGGGAGAAGTTTCAAGAACTGTTCAATGACAAGTACTTTCCGAAAGTATTCGTTATATGAAAGAGGTAGAGTTCATTAAACCGGAGCAAAACAACATGACCGTGTCCTGAAGATGAATCCAAGTTTGCCGAAATGTTGTCCGGTTTGCGTCCCATTTGGTTGATAATGAAGAGAGAATGACACGAATGTTTCTAAGAGGTTTGAAACCCGAGATACGTCAATATCTTATCTCTCATAAACTGTGTTTGTATTCAGATGTTGTTAATAGGGCTTAGTTATTGGAACGCGATAATGAGTCAACCTAACCAAAAGAGAGCAGCCGGCAAAATGATAATACCAATGAGAGCAGTCATGAAGCAGTGACAACAAGCGTGGAGGGAATCAGCATACCAGAAATGGTAACCACTTCGGTGGTAATCAGGGCCAAAACAATAAGAATGGACATTTCAAGAAGAGGAGATTCAACAATGATGGAAAGACGTCAGCACCAGCACCCGTTGTGAAGGAAGGAGAACGACCACCTATTATATGTTTCATATGTGGAGGGGAGGGACACATTAGTCCAAACTAGCGATCTCAGCCCAAAGCATGTTATAATTTTGGAAGAGAAGGTCACCTAGCCCAATTTTTGTTGCTCATAGAAGATAAGTTCGCTAGGATAGAGGCACCAAAGGCCATCCCAAAAAAGTCAAAGCCAGAAGTGCAAGGAGAAGCGTTTGTTGTGACCTCCCGAGAAAGCAAGGAACCCGAACGAGGTCATCACGGGTAAGCTTATCATAAACTCTAGCAAAGGCTATACCTTATTTGATACCGGTTCTACCTATTCTTTTATTTCTCCTACTTGCGCTCAACGTTTAAATTTGACTCCGGAGAAATTGGACTTTAACTTATCTGTTGAAACTCCATTGGGAGAAACCTTCATTACATCCACTGTTTATAAGTCTTGTTTAGTTCAAATCGGTATCCTCACATTACCTGTCGATCTTATTTCATTGAAAATACTTGCATTTGACGTGATTCTAGGGATTGATTGGTTAACTACTCATCATGCAAAAATTGATTATTTTCGTAAGGTTTTTAGCTTTCATATTCCTAACCAACCTATTATGCGAATTCAAGCAACCAAGCCAGTAAAATCAATCACTATCATCTCAAGCCATAAAGCTATTCGTTTATTGAAAAACGGATGTCAAGCTTTCTTAGCTCATGTCACGGATCTAAATAAAAATACGCCGCTTTTGAATGATATTTCTATTGTTAATGAATTTCCGACGTATTCTCAAGAACTTCCCGGCCTACCCCGAGGCGTGAAATTGAATTTTGTATCGACTTTGAACCCCAGACAAAACCTATTTCCAAAGTCCCATATCGAATGGCTCCTATTGAACTTCAGGAGTTAAAGACCCAACTGCAGGAATTGTTAGACATCGGTTTCATTCGTCCTAGTACGTCTCCTTGAGGTGCTCCTGTTCTATTCGTGAAAAAGAAAGATGAGAGTATGCGACTTTGTATTGATTATTGGGAGTTGAACCATGTCACCATCAAAAATAAGTACCCATTGCCACGTATTGATGACTTGTTTGACCAGTTACAAGGAATCAAATTCTTTTCAAAGATTGATCTTCGTTCTGGTTATCACCAATTGAACATTAGAACCGATGACATTCCAAAGACAACTTTCAGAACTCGGTACGGGCATTATGAATTCCTAGTCATGTCTTTTGGATTGACTAATGCTCCTGTTACCTTCATGGATATGATGAACCGAGTATTCAAGGAATATTTGGATCACTTTGTGGTCATCTTCATTGATGACATCCTTATTTATTCCAAAAGTCGTGAAGATCATGAGCAACACTTGAGGCTGATATTCCAAAAGCTTCGTGAATATAAGCTTTATGCCAAGTTGAAGAAATGTGAGTTCTGGCTTGAGGAACTAGCATTCCTTGGGCACGTGGTGTCAAGTCATGGAATATCTGTTAACCCAGCAAAGATTGAAGCTATTTAAAGCTGGGAGCAACCTAAATTAGTGACCAAAGTACGTAGCTTTCTCGGCTTAGCTGGTTATTATCGGAGATTCATAGAAGGGTTTCTCTCAATCGCTACTCCCTTAACTCGCCTAACTTCGAAAGATACAAAATTCGGTTGGAGCGAGGAATGTGAGAAGAGTTTTCAAGAATTCAAGAGGAGACTCATTTCAGCACCTATTCTGACAATACCATCTGGATCGGAGGGATTTTTCATCGACAGTGATTCTTCGGGAAAAGGGTTAGGTTATGTTCTCATGCAACATGGGAAAGTCATAGCCTATGCCTCATGACAACTCAAAGAATATGAGAGGAATTATCCTACTCATGATCTAGAGTTGGCAGCAGTCGTTTTTGCACTAAAGATTTGGAGGCATTATTTGTATGGGGAGAAAGTGGAGATCTTTACGGATCATAAAAGCCTCAAATATTTCTTCACTCAAAATGAACTCAACATGCGACAACGACGTTGGCTTGAAATGTTGAAAGATTATCATCATACCATCCAATACCATCCTGGAAAAGCGAACGTGGTAGCTGACGCATTAAGTAGAAGATCATATGCGGGTACGAGTGCGATATTGTCAACGCAAAGGCCCATTTTTGTATGACTTGCAAAGGATGGAGATAGAGATAAAGACTCCAGGGACCCACGTGATGATGGCGAATATACGAGTAGAACCTACTTTAATCGATAAGGTTAAAGCTGCTCAAGCTACAGACCTAGAGCTGATGCGTATGAGAAAGAAAGTGCAAGAAGGTGCTATACCGGAAGCAAGAATCGATGATAAAGGAATACTTCGAGTCAATTCCAGACTTTATGTTCCTAACGACCCTAAGTTAAAGTATAAAATTATGATGGAGGCGCACAACACACCATTTGCAATCCATCCTGGGAGTACCAAAATGTATCGTGATCTTCAACATACATTTTGGTGGAGCAATATGAAGAGAGAGATAGAGGGGTTTATCTCAAGGTGTCTAACTTGTCAACGAAGTCAAGGCGAGACATCAAGTGCCAAAAGGTCCATTGCAACCACTTGAAATTCCGGCATGGAAGTGGGAGCACATTACCATGGATTGATTTCATCGGTCTTCCCAAGGTTTCTCAAGGCATAGATGCGATTTGGGTCATTGTTGATAGATTGACCAAGTTTGCTCATTTCTTACCGATACGAGAAACTTATACACTTGAACGTCTTGCTAGTATGTGAAAGTATTATGCATACAAGCCAATCATGTATGATGATAAAGCATATACTGTGTAATCAATCTTATTTATTTATTAATAAAAGAATTATTTATTAAAGGCATTTATTATCTACATGGTGCTGTTTTAATAATATGTGATAAACCCATAGTTTTAAGCAATGCTTTTAGAATCATGATAAGATCATGATAATGAGATCTAAATTCTTAGATAGCTTAAAACTAAAATGTTCCCAATCAATGGATTACTAAAAAGGGGATTAATGAATCCGGATAGATTGGTACGTACGTTGTTTGCTCATTGGATGAGGATGATTGATCTCATAATCATTTATGTGGAGACACTAAAGCAAGTATATAGGTGCTTATTAGAGAATAAGTTCACTGAACGTGACTCGCTAAGGAATACCTAATGGAGTTTTACTTACCGTCAATAGGAATTTCAGTAGTGATGATAGTGAAGACAAATGATCCTTAGACTTGAGATCATCATAGTATCTTATATATAATGAATTACACTTTGACTTATTCCTTAAGACTCTTAGAGTATATCAAAGGGTATGCTTGGGTGTAATAAGTTATATATGAAGATAATGAATGATCAATAAAGAATCTACCACTTCTAGTAAAAAGGAGAAATGTCCTATGTGATTCGATAAATGACAACCTGTGAATCCTTGGTTAAGGTGTAATGAAATTAGAAAGTAGTTTCTAATTTACATTCATTAGGAGTTGTGCATTTAGGAATCGAAATACATATAATTAAATAAAATAAGACTTGACAAGAATTCCATGTCTTATATTTAATCGGGACATCAGTATGGTGGAAGGATTGAATTGCACGGTAACTATTTACTCAAAGGTTCTTTTATGATTAATGTTGAAATCTATATTATCCGGAAAGTCGTTGATCGCTAGGGAGGCTTATCCCTATTGTAGAATAAATATTATTTATTTAAATAAATTATTTGTTTAATTTATTTATTTAAATGAGATTAGAATTGTTCTAATTGATTTATTCACAACCTAGGTTTAATATGGAGAACCTAAAGGGTCACACCATAAAAGGAAGAATAATTATTTAAGAAGTTAATGTCATAATTGTAATAATATGTTAAATATATTTAATTTAATCTATGGTGATAGAATAAATTAAATAGCTTAATATTTATTATTTAATATTTTAGAAATATTAAATATAAATTAATAAGAGGAGTCTTATTAATATTATTACAATTATTATTATTTTAATTTCTAAAAGGTTTAGGAATTAATTTAATATAAGTACTCTCATTTATTCCTAATTGGATTAGGAAGAAAAATTAGTTAAAGGAGTTTAATTAATTACCCTAATAGGATTAGGGAGCCCATTTAATTAAAAGATTTTAATTAAATAAATAATACCTTATTTTAATTAAAATAGGTTACATGATATCTTTATAAGAGAGTCTTATATCGGATATCTAATATACGTAATTCCTAGAGTTGAAGAAAGACGCCTCCTTTTTTCTATACAGATAGGAAAAACTAGGGTTTGAGCCAATACCCTTCTTCTTGAAAAATTCTTCTTCTTTGGTGGATCACCCTCAGAGGCCATACACTTGGGTGGCTTACATTGATCAAAGGAAGGAATCTACCCGAGATTCAAGGAGATCGCGAGAAGTAGGAGGTGAACTCCACCGAGGAAGCTTCGTTTACAAGGGTATGATTTCATAATTTCTTATTCTTCGTTTAATTAATAATATGCATAAAGGATGATCCGGATAATTGGTTTGTGAAAAATTTTAAAATCTGATTTTATTTCGCTTCCACTAATTTTTAAATTTGATTGCTACTTTGATTTTCACAAAACCTATCAGTGGTATCAAGAGCCAAACTTTATGCGAATTATTAATTATTTTGATTCCATATATGTTTGGGTATGTATTTTGAATAATTTATTGGGCATAATTTGTTGTATAAAATTATTGTTTTATGAAAAAAAAAATATATATTACCGAAAAACTATTTTCGGATTTTTTTTTTTTTTTTATGAATCCGTGGGTAATTTTTTTTTTTAAAAGGCATGATCGCCGAAAGAAAAAAAAAACGTGATACCTGCTAATTGCCGAAAAATGTTTTGTTACAGATTTTTTTTTTAAAACAAGGAATCACGTTTTTTAAGGATTTGATTCAGCCGGATTTTATGTGTTTTGACATATTCTGTACGGCTCAATTAATATATATTATAATATATATTATAATTCCTGTCATGTAGCATATACCGAATATACAAGGGAAATCACGGATCTCTTTTTTTTTTTTTTAAAGTAAACCACTAAGCCAGAAGCATGTTTCAGGAGGTTACTAAACCTTTTTGCGTGAATCAGCAGATTGGTATATATTATATATTATATATATATATATATATGTTATAGATCTCATAATGATATATATATATATATATATATATATATATATATATATATATATATATATATATATATAAACCGTACGTCCTTTTAGTGCAGTTATTATATTATATTATATATATATATATTATATAATATCTTAATAATTTTATAATTAAAATAAAAGAGTTTATTTTAATCTTGAAATTGGATTTCATGCAACATAAAATTGCCCAATAAATGATAATCATATATATATGGAATAATTTATTTATTGATACATATAATGATATGTATGATAATAAATGAGATTGATTATGGACAATTGAATTCAATGTGATTGGATTTATTTTAGTTGGATGTTTGAATGAATGGGTTTTATTAAATGGGGGTCTGCGCACCTCATCTTTTTCGGTTTTCTTCTTGATGTAAATTCTATCTCTCTCCTATGTACTTCCCTCGATCACGATCAAGGTTTCTATTTAAATTAAATAGTTTATGTAATAGGACTAGTTAGAATTTTTCAAGAACCCAAGATCAAGGAGCAAGGAGCGCTTAAAAGACCCGCTTTGTAATGGAGCCCGAGTTTAAATGTAATAGTTATATTTAAATGTTTATTCTTTGCACCCTAGGGTTTGACCTTTTGGTTCACTTGGTGGCTCTAGTGAACCAAACTAGAATAAAAGTCCATAATCAATCCGTGTAGAATATAGTATTCTATATGTGCATGCTAGTATTATATATATTATATAGTATGCAAACATGCTTCGCATGTCTAATAATACGACGCGTATTTTATATATATATTTGCATGTATGCTTAACAAGATGAGACAAATAATAACAAATCCTCAAAGTTTTTTTTATATTAAGTCTTAAGCGCTCAAAGATATTCTGAATATCGAACGTCGCTTTCTAGCGATGATAAAATTAATAGAGTATTAAATATTTAATATGAGTTTGTTGTGTCACCACAAGGCAAGTATTAAGTATTTAAGATGTTAATTTATCACATTTGATGCTTATAAAGAAAATTGAACAATATTGTTTTGTTGTGTCACCACAAGGGCTGATATTTTTTTTTTGAATATATGGAAGTGCTAGGTTGGACTTAACTTAGATAATTTTGATTCTGGATGTGCCACCACTGATCAAAATAATCTAAGAGGCAAAACATAAGGAGTTACATGTTGATGTAATTGACAAGGAGTTGTCTACCTATTTATTTATATATAGTTTGTTGTGTCACCACAAGGCTATATATATTTGAAATGGGATCTTTATTCTCACTAGCAAAAACTTTAATTAGATTTTTTGTTTAACTATATAAATGAGGGTAATATAGTTTGAAGAAAATAGTGGGAGATACCAATATAAAATAAGACCTAATTTATTTTGGTAATTAATTAAATGAATGTTTGCTAAAATATTATCTTTTTACATGCAGAATTTTGAAAATGTCACATTCACTAATTTCATCTGCAGAAAGCATACTTGATGCTAACAAACCGACCGGACCAAACTACACTGGATCGGTTAAGGAATCGAGAATTGTTCTCATCGCCGAAAAAGATTTCTTATGTCCTAAATTCGCCCATATACCGCAAAAAGTTGCAGAGACAGCCTCTGAGGAAGAGATTGCTACTTTTAAACAGTGGAAAGATGATGCATCTGTGGCTCAATGCATCATGCTCACATCCATGAGTAACGAGCTTTAGCGTCAGCATGAAAACATGGATGCTCCTACTATGCTACTGCACCTTCGAGAGTTGTATGGTGAGCAAAGTAGGACTGCTAGATATGAAATATCTAAGGAGCTCTTCCGATCTCGGATAATCGAGGGCACTACCGTTGAGACTCATGTCCTAAAGATGATCAACTGATTGAACGTCTTGGGACAAACTTTGGGTTCGCTCGTGGATGGGGAATTGAGTCAAGATTTAGTCTTGCAGATCACTCCCAGACATCTTCTCACAATTTGTTGTGAATTTTCACATGAATAAGTTGAATGTCACCGCCTCAATTACTTAACATGTTGAAATCGTCAAGGTCACTTCCCATCCAAGAAGAACCATGTCTTCATCGGTGGATGATTCTTCCAAGAAAAGGAAGAGGCCCAAGGTATCTTCTCAAAAGAAGAAATCCAAGAAGGCTAAGGGAAAGGCGAAAGTGAAGGATCAAAGAAACTCGATCCAATTTAGCAAAGGAATTTGCTTCCATTGCAATAAGCCGGGTCATGGAAGAGGAACCGCAAGGATTATCTCGCAGAATCAAAAGCGAAGAAGCTTTGGAGAAGCTTCAATCCTAATCAAGGTTTGTTTATGATTGAAATTAATTTTTCCGAAAGTTAATCTTCTACTGGGTATTGGATAACGGATGTGGTTCTCACATATGTAATAATATGCAAGGACCGGTCAAGTAGAAAGTCGAAAGAAGGATGAGGTCGCCCCTACGAGTGGGAAATGGAGCAAAGGTTCTTTGATTAATTGTAAGGACTTATTGTTTAAAGACCGCTACGGCAAGTTTATTAATTTAAATAATTGTTATTTTATTCCAAATATCATTAGAAACATTATTTCTATCTCTCGTATTGGATATGGATGGTTTTAATATTATAATAAAGAACAATGGTTGTTCTATTTATAATGATAATGTTTTATATGGTGTTGGTAATTTTGTAAATAGACTTTTATATACTGACTTGCATGAAAATATATTTCAAATTGAACAAACTAAGAAAAGGAAAAGAGATGATGTTAATTATTCCTTCATGTGGCAATCGTAGACTCTGGCCATATTAATGAAACAAGATTATCCAAGTTGATAAAGATGGGCTCCAGAGCTATCTCGATTATGAATCATATCCAACCCGTGAATCTTGTCTCATGGGTAATGACTAAATCTCCTTTTAGTGGAAAAGGAGAAAGAGTTACTGAGTTGTTAGCGTTGGTACACACATGTATGTATGTGGACTTATGACAACCACCGCAGACGAGGAGGGTATTCTTATTTTAT
Source organism: Panax quinquefolius (assembly GCA_020205615.1). Classification (NCBI taxonomy): domain Eukaryota; kingdom Viridiplantae; phylum Streptophyta; class Magnoliopsida; order Apiales; family Araliaceae; genus Panax; species Panax quinquefolius. Next base: position 24,927,974 of record CM035171.1, read on the forward strand.
TACATTCACTGACGACCACTCATGATTTGGATATGTGTATTTAATGAAATACAAATCTGAATCATTTGAAAAGTTCAAAGAGTTCAGAAGTGAAGTTGAGAAGCAAACTGGTAAGAGTATTAAGATTCTTCGATCTGATCGAGGAGGAGAATACTTAAGTGGTGAGTTTCTCAATTGTCTCAAAGAAAATGGTATAATCTCACAATGGACTCCACCAGGACGCCACAGATGAATGGTGTATCTGAAAGGAGAAATCGAACATTGTTGGACATGGTTCGATCTATGATGAGCTTTACCGACCTTCCAGTTTCCTTCCGGGGATATGCCCAGAAGAAATCAATGCATACCTACTTAACAAGGTACCTACAAAATCCATCCCCAAGACCCCATATAAGTTATGGATGGGGAGGAAACCAAATCTTAAGCATGTTAAGACTTGGGGTTGTCCAGCTTATGTCAAAAAGTTTGAAAACGATAAGTTGCAGACTAGATCCGACAAATGTAGATTTGTGGGATACCCTAAAGAAACATCGGGGTATTATTTCTATCATCCAACCGATCAAAAGGTGTTTGTCATGAAATATGCCGCCTTCTTGGAAAAGGAGTTTATCCTTGAAGGGGTCAATTGGGAGTAAGATATATCTTCAAGAGGTTCAAGAACCACAAAATACTACAGATCAAAGTGAGGTACCTAACCAAGTAGAGATTCCTTCATACATCACACCCTATTCAGAATCTGGAAGAGTACCAAAGATACCAGATAAGTATGGACTTGTCATAGAGGATGACAATGAGGTACACAGCATAGATGATGATGATCTATTGAATTACTTAACAAAGCTATGAGTAGTAAAGACTCAGAGAAGTGGCAAGAAGCCATGAAACCGAGATGGACTCCATGTATGAGAACCAAGTATGGACTTTGGTCTCACCACCAAGGCATTAAGCCTATTGGGTGTAAATGGGTCTTTAAAAGAAAGACCGGAAGCAGGCGGCAAGGTAGAGACCTATAAGGTCCGATTTGGTTGCAAAAGGTTTCAAACAAAGACAAGGAGTCGACTATGACGAAACCTTCTCACCAAGAGTAATGCTCAAGTCCATTCGGATTTTGCTTGCGATCAGCTTACCATGACTACGTAAATGGCAGATGGACGTGAAAACGGCCTTCCTCAATGGGAAACTTGAGGAGGATGTGTATATGACACAAACCGAGAGGGATTTGTTTCAAAGGTTGAAACAAATCAAGTCTGTAAGCTACAACAATCCATTTATGGATTGAGGCAAGCTTCTCGTAGGTGGAACATCCGTTTTGATGAGACAATCAAAGAGTTTGATTTTATCAAAAATGAGGATGAACCATGTGTGTACAAGAAGGTTAGTGGGAGCGCTGTTTCATTCCTTGTATTATATGTTGATGATATATTACTGATAGGGAATGATATTCCTATGCTGCAATCAATTAAAATCTAATTATCTAAACACTTCTCCATGAAGGACTTGGGAGAAGCATCCTATATTTTGGGGATAAAGATCTATAGAGATAGATCTAAAGGGATGCTTGGCTTGTCCCAAGGAACGTACATTGACTTGATACTAAAAAGGTTTAGCATGGAAGATTCCAAAAGAGGTCTCATGCCGAGGAGCCATGGAATACATCTCTCCAAGAAACAAGCCCCAAAGACACCTGAGGAGAGAAACCGTATGAGTAAGATTCCTTATGCTTCAAAGAATAGGATCTATCATGTACTGCAGTATGATATGTACTAGACCAAATGTCGCTCATGCACTTAGTGTAACAAGCGAGATATCGGTCGAATCAGTGAAAAGAACACCTGGAAGGCAAAGAAAAATATCCTAAAGTACTTAAGAAAAACTAAGGATGTATTTCTTGTTTACGGTGGGTCCGAATTAAAACTAGAGGGCTTCACAGACTCAAGTTTTCAAACAGACCAAGATGACAAGAATCCGCTTTGGGGTATGTGTTTATCTTAAACTATGGCAGATGAGTTGAAGAGTTCCAAGCAAAGAAACAGCTATTCGATTCAAATGATGAGGCAGTACACAGGCTGCAAGTGAAGTCTGAAAGGAAGTTGTTTGGATGAAGAAGTTCATTATCGAACTTGGTGTGGTTCCTAGCATTAAAGGACCAAGGCTTTTATTCGTGACAACACATCGGAGTCATTTATGTTAAGGAACCTGTGTCTCATCGTAAATCCAAACACGTGTTGCGACGATTTCATTTGATCGAGAGATCATTGAAAGAGGAGACGCCACCTCGAGCGTGTGGACTCTCAAGACAATATTGCATATCCATTTACTAAAGCGTTAACACAACAAAATAGTTTGATCGTCACTTAGAGAAGATGGGTATGAGATACCACTACGATTGGCTTTAGTGCAAGTGGGAGATTGAAAGTATTATGCATACAAGCCAATCATGTATGATGATAAAGCATATTTGTGTAATCAATCTTATTTATTTATTAATAAAAGAATTATTTATTAAAGGCATTTATTATCTATATGGTGCTGTTTTAATAATATGTGATAAACCCATAGTTTTAAGCAATGCTTTTAGAATCATGATAAGATCATGATAATGAGATCTAAATTCTTTGATAGCTTAAAACTAAAATGTTCCCAATCAATGGATTACTAAAAAGGGGATTAATGAATCCGGATAGATTGGTACGTACGTTGTTTGCTCATTGGATGAGGATGATTGATCTCATAATCATTTGTGTGGAGACACTAAAGCAAGTATGTAGGTGCTTATTAGAGAATAAGTTCACTGAATGTGACTCGCTAAGGAATACCTAATGGAGTTTTACTTTACTCGTCAATAGGAATTCAGTAGTGATAGTAAGACAAATGATCTTCAGACTTGAGATCATCATAGTATCTTATATATAATGAATTACACTTTGACTTATTCCTTAAGACTCTTAGAGTATATCAAAGGGTATGCTTGGGTATAATAAGTTATATATGAAGATAATGAATGATCAATAAAGAATCTACCACTTCTAGTAAAAAAGGAGAAATGTCCTATGTGATTCGATAAATGACAACCTGTGAATCCTTGGTTAAGGTGGAATGAAATTAGAAAGTAGTTTCTAATTTGCATTCATTAGAGTTGTGCATTTAGGAATCGAAATACATATAATTAAATAAAATAAGACTTCGACAAGTAATTCCATGTCTTATATTTAATTGGGACATCAGATGGTGGAAGGATTGAATTCAGATTTGTAACTATTTACTCAAAGGTTCTTTTATGATTAATGTTGAAATCTATATTATCTCGGAAAGTCGTTGATCGCTAGGGAGGCTTATCCCTATTGTAGAATAAATATTATTTATTTAAATAAATTATTTGTTTAATTTATTTATTTAAATGAGATTAGAATTGTTCTAATTTATTTATTCACAACCGGTTTAATATGGAGAACCTAAAGGGTCACACCATAAAAGGAAGAATAATTATTTAAGAAGTTAATGTCATAATTGTAATAATATGTTAAGTATATTTAATTTAATCTATGGTGATAGAATAAATTAAATAGCTTAATATTTATTATTTAATATTTTAGAAATATTAAATATAAATTAATAAGAGGAGTCTTATTAATATTATTACAATTATTATTATTTTAATTTTAAAAAGGTTTAAGAATTAATTTAATATAAGTACTCTCATTTATTCCTAATTGGATTAGGAAGGAAAATTAGTTAAAGGAGTTTAATTAATTACCCCTAATAGGATTAGGAGCCCATTTAATTAAAAGAGTTTAATTAAATAAATAATACCTTATTTTAATTAAAATAGGTTACATGATATCTTTATAAGAGGAGTCTTATATCGGATATCTAATATACGTAATTCCTAGAGTTCAAGAGTACGCCTCCTTTTCTATCTGAGATAGAACAACTAGGGTTTGAGCCAATACCCTTCTTCTTGAAAAATTCTTCTTCTTTGGTGGATCACCCTAGAGGCCATACACTTGGGTGGCTTACATTGATCAAAGGAAGGAATCTACCCGGAGATTCAAGGAGATCATGAGAAGTAGGAGGTGAACTCTGCACTGAGGAAGCTCGCTTTACAAGGGTATGATTTCATAATTTCTTATTCTTCGTTTAATTAATAATATGCATAAAAGATGATCCGGGTAATTGGTTTGTGAAAAATTTTAAAATCTGATTTTATTTCGCTTCCGCTAATTTTTCAATTTGATTGCTACTTTGATTTTCACAAAACCTATCAGTATGTATATAAACGGGATTGTAAGATTGTATGGTATGCTAGTATCCATAGTTTCTGATCGAGACCCATGATTCACTTCAAGATTTTGGGTTAGTTTGCAAAAAGCTATGGGCACAGATTTACGATTTAGTTTGGCATATCATCCTCAGACGGACGGACAATCAGAGAGGACTATTCAAACTCTTGAAGATTTATTAAGACTCTGTGTCCTTGACTTCAAGGAAAGTTGGGACAAGTTCTTACCATTGGTGGAGTTTTTCTACAATAATAGTTATCAAGCAAGTATTGACATGGCTCCATTCGAGGCGTTGTATGGAAGTAAGTGTCGTTCTCCATTATGTTGGGATGAGGTGGGTGAAGCAACGTTGTTGGGACCGAATTTGGTACGTATGACTACGGAGAAGATTCAAACAATCCGACAACGTATAAAAACCTAACAAGATCGACAAAAGAGTTATGCTGATCTTCATCGAAAGGACGTGGAATTCGATATTGGAGATCATGTGTTGTTACGTGTTGCTCCATGGAAAGGAGTTACGAGATTTAGAAAGAGAGGAAATCTCAATCCTCGATTCATTGGCCCATTTTTAATCCTCGATTGAGTAAGAACTGTGGCGTATAGACTCGCTTTACCGCCAAGTATGTCTCGTGTTCATAACGTTTTTCATATATCCATGTTACGTAAATATGTGGAAGACTCGAACCACATTATTGAATTAGAACCGGACGTAATAGAGGAAGATTTAACATATGAAGAGTTACCTGTTAAAATCTTGGATAAGAAGGATCATATTCTACGCTCCAAGGTTATACCTCAAGTCAAAGTTTTGTGGAGAAACCACGACGTGGAAGAAATGACTTGGGAGTTAGAATCTGAGATGAAGTCAAGATATCCTCACCTATTCGACATACCAGGTACGTACCCTAATTTCGAGGACGAAATTTCATAAGAAGGGGAGGTTGTAAGACCCCAACTTTTATGAATAAAGATGATTTTTCTATAATTATCATTTTTGAATATTATGGAATGAATTTGTTAAAATGTTATAGTTGTGGATAGTATTTATAAATTCTGCAAAGTATGCAAGTTGTTATATTATATTCGATTGGTCGGAGAATATTCGTTTTAAAAGAGAATAATATTCGCATAACCACGCAATCATTGGTGGACCCCACAATGTAATTATTGTCGATCGAGAAAACGACAAAAATATATTTATGAAAATAACGGCGGAAGTTTTACCGTTAATCTTTGTTGAACTACTCGATAGTAAAAGTAAAGAATACGTCTGGCGTGGTTGCATAGTAACACTGCGGTATTGATTATTGATGGTTACGTAGGAGAAGTCACCGGTTATATTCAATTATTGCTATAGTAATTGCTGCATTATATCTCTCATATTATTGATTCGATTATTGTCACAGTATCATCTGCATAATATGTTATTTTATTAAATCAATAATTGAGACAGCAAAATTATTCATATTATTAAATTATAATATTTACAATGTCTAGAAGTTATGTCAAGGAGAGGTTTGGTCACCTAATTGCGCGCCAATAGGGAGAAATCCTTATTGGAAAGCCCCCTCTTTCCTGAGAACGACCTGGTTGATAAATATTGTGAGTTATAATATTAATGATGAATGTTATTAAAATTTAATTTGTGCTCGGAGTTGAATTTGGAGACGCAGATGTGATATTTGAGTCCGGAACGATGAAATTAGTAAAAATAGACTATAAACACAAAATTTTCCGGATTTTACTATTTGGTCAAAAAGTCAACAATTGACTTTTTCAGGAAAAGTCAAACTTCAAAATTTCAAAATTTATATTTTTGATAAAAATAGTTTCATTGTGTTGGAATTATTTGTGATAGTGAAAATTGACATTTATTTCGATAATAATTGATATCTGAAGGTTATATTGACCAATCAGGTATTTAACCGGATAAATGAGCAATTGATTGCTATTATTTCACATGATTATAACTATTTGTTCACATGTGTATACTATTGTTTCACATTCTTGTTACTATTAGGGGAGTTGGCAAGAGATTGATAATACTTGCATGACTAAGTTAAAATGGAGGTATAGATGGAGGTACTATACTATAATTCATATTTTCACATGTCTAGAACTATTGATTCACATGATTTACTATTGAATCACATTATTTACTATTAGGGGAGGTGGTTCAAGTTTGATAATACTTGCATGACTAAATTAAAATAAAGAAAAAGTTGGAGGTATCAGATCTTGTAATTTTTTGAGCCCCAAAACGTGCAATTATTGAAACTATATTTTTCTATAAATAGAAGCTCATTCTTCCTTCATTTCTCACCAATTCACTAAAGCTATAGAGCAATTATTATAGAGAGAAATTGTAGAGAGAAAATCTTAGAAGAAGAGAAGCCTTGCTACCTCACTACTCCTATATCCAGTTTCTTTCAAAGGTAAGGGGTATTATTTCTTTCTTTCGTCTTCATGAAGAGAACTTATGTTATTCCATTCTTTATTATTATGTTAGAATAACCTGGTTATGCGAAGTACCGCATACATGGTGAAATTCTTCTGTTATTCCATTCTTTATTATTCTGTTGGAACATCCTGTCTGTGCTTTTATATTTTGGACTGGTTAAAATCTTTATTATTCTATTGGAACATCCTCGTTGCATGCTTTCTTTGGGACCGGTTTTCGTCTTTATTATTCATTGGAATATCCTCATGCAATGCGTTTACGTTGAACTCGGGTTCCGTCTTTATTATTCTCATTGAATAACTCGCCTGCAAGGCTTCTACCGCATGCTTGGTGATTTCTTTTGTTATTCCATTCCTTATTATACTCAATTGGTTATAGTTTTGACTTTTATACTCCATGAAATTAGTAGAATATCCTTGATATTTGCGCTTCATCCAGTATGATTTCATGGAAATATTCTTCTAAGCATTCTTAAATTTTACTCTACAAAGAAGTATCATGTTGACAATTTGGACGTTATTAGTTCCTGGATAAATTAATTTGTGAACTTGTTTTATTGAATTCTTATATCATTGTCATCATCCTCATGTTTATATTTTTTGAAAGTCATCTCGTGGCTGTCAGTAGTAGATGGACTTGGTATGATTATGATGTGGATTATTTGGTATAATCATGATCGTAATGTTATAAATGATGTGATAAAAGTTCTCATTGGCCCGTAGTGCATTGATGGACGATTGTTGGCATGATCATGACCATTGATGAATACACGAATGTCCTTGGCCCGTAGTGCATGGATAATTGTGGTTGTGATACTAAAGAATATCCTTCGCCGTAGTCTTTAGGGTGATTCGATGATGTTGATTATTTATTGTCGAGTCCCAAATGATAAAAGTGATGAAAAACCTTTTAAATCATAAAAGATAGTAGATTTTATTCTCTACTTGACTCTTTTAATGGATTGCTTGTTCCGCTGCAGTTAAACTTGATGTCTATTGTATTTTATCAGTTTAACATTGTTGAAGACTAATGATAATTTATTCTGCATTATCTTAGTCATAATATTTCTTACTGGGCTAGTTGAGCTCACCCTTTTGCTTTCATTGTTCTCTTCGGGAAATGAGAACGTAGCGGGCACTAGTCGGGGAACGGAGTGACGGTCAAGAGGATAGTATTAGTAGTCCTCACTATTCTGTTAAATAGTGTGACAATAAATGTAATGGGGACTTATTCTGAGAGTGGATATTGTCTAGAAGACAATATTTGTATTAAAACTCACAGCTCTTTTGTTGTATATTAAAGATTGTATTTGTATTCTGTACCATGTATTTGGCGACTCAGAATAGGTGATGTATACCTATTTTGGGGGCATCACATTATATTGTTGATTAATAATTTAAAATGTATGTTAAATTATTAAATAAAATTATAATTTTGTGCTATTTGTTAAAGTGGGAAATTTATTTAAAATATAGTGTATATAATTAATTTATTTGATTAATGTTGGATATGGAAATCCAAAATAAATAAGATGTAATTATAAAATTATAAACTAAAATATTTATAAAAATAAATTAAAGGAGTTTAATTTAGTTTTGCCAAACAAGGCTTAAAATATCAAGTCTTTAAATTTTAAAGGGTTTTTCCAAACAAAGCCTTATGACTTTTGGATTATTAATTTTTGAATTTTGAATTATAAATAAAATAAATAAAATAATAAATAAAATATAATTATAGCTTATACGTTATAACTAGTAACTGGCATTATATTAAGTTTGGCGTATTATAGTTTATCAGTTTTATTTTTACGCTTAAGTGAGTATTGGTTTACGTGACTTGTTATTTGCTAAGCCTAAGATTACAGAGAGAGTTGAGAGAATTGAGAGAGAACTTAAGCAATTTTTAGCAACTTCAGTGTTTGGCAAGGATTAACAAGCTAATTGAAGGTATTTTCCCTAATTATATATGAATATGTCTATATGAGGTTACGACATAACTTATATGTGCTCTGCGAATTCAAATTCTCTCGAATTGTTTTAGAAAACTGAGTTATTACAATTGTATGTAAGTGTAATGCTAGAGTTATGTTTAAACAAGGAATTTGTATGCTAATTATAGTTAAAAGTAGGAAAGATGATTACAGTGTATGTTTTTATGAATATTTTCTTATATGGCTTATGTTAGTACCAATTTTGACGGTCAATTCGTATGCTAAACTGTAAATTGAGTCTTGTTCATGCTAGTTTGTTAAGAAATGAAGATAACGTAGTTTGAACGAAGTGATTTGGTGAAGAATTGAGATTACAATGATGATTTTTATCTAAGGAACTCAAAAATGAAGTTTTATATGAAAATATGGAATTTGAGGAAATTAAACTAATATAACTGTTGTTAAATTGTTCTATGTTGAGGAATATGTTGGCAAACATGTTTATGATAGTTTTATATCAATTGTATGTGTTAATATTACTGTTTGGTGGGTGAAATTCGTGTTAGTTGGGCTAAAGTCTGCCATCGTTCATGCCTGCTTTTGGTTCGTTCGATTACTTTAGTAGACTGCGCAGCTTACTTGCGTAAAAGGCTTAGCTTGGTAGAGTACTGCCTTGAGAGTCCTGTGTATGTATATGGCTATTCATGCGCATACCCCGCTCCCTAAGACAGTTAGTTCTGCTACTACTGTAGACCTTGAAATACCCTTACCACTTGGTCTAAGGTTATGTTAGCATGTCAAATGTGTAATGACAAGGTTAAAACAACATAGTGAAATATGGTTAGTAATTCGAATGTTATAAGAAGTTAGTAAATTATGAAAATGACATGTTGTGATTTATTAAGCATGATGAATAGTAAACAGGTGTTGTGAAGGTTAACACTTGAAATTTCTGATATTTGTATATGGTAACATAAGACTTGTGCTAAAATAATAAGTCTAACTAGAAATGTGTGTTCTGTCGGAACATGAATGTTAGTATATCTAATAGATTGTGGTTTTAAACCTATGTGTAGGTAAACGTGAGTTTAATATTATAGCTTACGCTCGAGGCAAGTTTCTAAACTTATCTTTTTACATTGAGCAAGTTTCTAAACTTATCTTTTTACATTGAGCAAGCTCTCTAATTCTACTTTTACAATTGAGCAAGTTTTCTAACTTTACACTTTCGTTGAGCTAGTTCATTTATTACATTGTGCAAGTTTATTCTTACGATTGAAAGCAAGTTCTTGTATCTAGTTTGTTTATGATTTCTAAATCTTATTCTGATATTGAACAAGTTATTCTTGTTTTTAACTTGTTATCTAGCATGCAAGTTTACATATTCTGATATACCCATGTTGAACAAGTTTTATCGTTTAAATTACTATTGGTTATGCATGCTTAATACTCAATTCTAAATAACCTTGGTTTAATATTGTTCAAGAAAGGTACGTTATGATTATTCAATGTTTATGCTATTAGATTATTCCTAAAGCATGACCTTAGTTGTGACGCCCCCAAAATTAGGTATACGTCACCCATCTTGGGTCGCCACTTACATGGTACATAAATTCAAATACAAAGTTACTAATATAACTGTCGTAGTATACAATACGACATAAATCGTGAGTTTGAATACAAATATTGTCTCATTGGATATTATACAAACTCAAAAGGAGTCCTCATTACAACTATTATCACACTATTTCACGTAATAGTGAGGACTACTAATGCTATCCTCCGGACCATTACTCCATTCCCGACTCGTCCCGGTCGGCTATGTTCTCATTTCTCAAGAGAACAAAGGAAAGAAAAGGTGAGCTCAACTAGCCCGAAGAAGAAATATTATGACTAAGATAATGCGTAATAAATTATCATTAGCCTTCAACAAATGTTAAACCGATAAAATACAATAGACAACTAGTTTAACTCTAATGGAATATGCAATCCATTAAAAGAGTCAAGTAGAAAATAAAGTCTACTATCTTTTAGGTTTTAAAAGGTTTTCATAAATTTTATCACTAAGACTCGGTTTAATGAATAAACCATAATATCTATTCATCCCTCGTACTACTTGGCCAAGGATTTTCATCAAATTATCAATGGTCATGACTATACCTAATCACCCCTGGTCATAATCATACCAAAAACTATCCATCACTGCATTACAGGTCACTGAGGACTTTTATCACATCATTTATAACAAGCCATGATTATACCGAATGATCCCTGGTCATAATCATACTAAGTCCATCTATGCACGTAAGCCAAAGATGACATATTATAACATGAGGATGATGACAATGACATAATAATTCAATAAAACAAGTTCAAGAATTATTTTATCTAGGAATTAGTAATGTCCAAATTGTCAACAAGATACTGTTTTGTAGAGTAAAATTCAAGAATGATCAGAAAAATATTTCCATGAAAAGATACTGGATGAAACGCAAATATCAAGGATATTCTACTAATTTCATGGAGTATAGAAGTCAAAGTTTTAACCAACTGGTATAATAAAGAATGGAATAACAAAGGAAATCACCACGCATGCAGATTGCGATGAGCAAAAGTTATTCTAACGTAATAATAATAACTAACCAAAGTCGTGAAATTCACACACCGATGGGATGATCTAAATGTAATAATAAATCTTTGAATAATAAACAATGGAACTGTGTCGGTGTAAAACACATGCATGTGATATTCCAAATGTAATAATAAATGCGGAATAATAAACAATGGAACCAGTGTCCGTGTAAAACACACGCATGAGGATATTCAAATGTAATAATAAAGAATGGAATAATGAAGAAGATCACCAAGTATAGGGGATTCCACGATCACAAAGTTATTCCAATGTAATAAATAAGAATGGAATAACATAAGGATTTCACCAAGTATAGGGTATGCCGTGACATACAAAGTTATGTATAGGGTATACCACTTTTTTACAAAAGTTATTCCAATGAATAATAATGAATGGAATAACATAAGTTCTCTTCATGAATAAGAAAGAATAACACCCCTTACGGTACAACAAATAATATTCCTACCTTAGAAGAACCTGAATATTGGAAAAGTGAAGTAGCGAGGATACTTTTTTCTTTCTCTCTATAGATTTTTCTCTATAGCTTCTCTCTATAATTTCTCTCTGTAGTTTTCGGTGAATTTGTAAGAAAATAATGAAGGAATGAGCTTCTATTTATAGGAAAATAGAATGCATAGTAATTAATCCATGAAGCGGTCCGCATTGATTTACTTTAACTGACAGTCCATATTTAAAGCAAAATCTTTTAAATAAAATATCATATATTCTATTTATATAAAAACATTTTACTATGCAAACACTATGCAAAACACTATGCAACACTATGCATAATAAAATATAATATATTCTATTTATAGAATAACTTTAATAAAGTATTACATTTTATATAAAAGATGTTTCGCATTTTATTACGTTAATAATAATGAATAAACAAAAACGTCATTATCATTATAATAATTCATATTATTAAATAAACAATAATGGAATCAAACTGGTGACTTCTCACATAAGCATCGATAATCAATACCGTGTGCTACTATGCAACCACACGTACATCGTATTTTTTACTACCGAGTAGTTCAATAGTATCAACCAGTAAAACTTCCCATAGTTATTTCAATAAAATATTTTTGTCGCTTTTTCTCAATCAAACAATAATTTTATTAGGGGTCCACCAATGATTGGTAGTTATACCTAATATTCCCCGCTAAACCGAATATTCCCCACCAATCGAATATAATATAACCACTTGCATACTTTGCAAAATTTATAAATACTACCCACAAATATAATATTATCTTAAATTCACACCATAATATTAAAAAATTATTTCGACGAAATTTAAATCATTATTGATAAAATCTGGGGTCTCACATTAGTTTACAATGTCGATTCAGTTATGATTATTCCATAGCATAACGTTATCAATATTGTATTCAACTAATCCTTAGTTGATGACCATTGAATTCTAAATTAACCTTGAAATGTATCCAACCCAAACTTACTTTGGTGCGGACTTGTACTCTAAATACTGAGATGAACAACCCTATTAGGGGATAATTTATGCTTAGCGTTGAAATATTTGTGCACAATACATTGTACGAAGGGCTGATCCCCCTAAGTACGAGGAGTCCTTATAGTCTTATGACTGTTAAAGTTGAAGTTGAAAGATTATTTACAACTATGGACATAGTTCGTGGTCTTATGACCCTCAGATATATATTCCATATTTTGATTCCATTTTTTGGTTATCATTAATAGAGTACTATTCAGTTTTGATGAGCCTATTCATTGGCAGTTATTATTATCTTGTTGATTCATTGCTATATCTAGTGAGCAATTGTTTTGCTCACTCTTGCATAAATATAATTATCAAAGCCTAAAGTTGAGAAGGTGAGCGAACCTACAACTAGCAAAGGAAAGGGAAAAATGTACAAGTGATGAAGACTTGTAATTTTATTTATTGTCATGAATGATAGACTTTTAATTAATGGTGTGATGTAATTATTTTAATTCCGCACTTGATTGATGATAAGGTTAGACAACCTGGGATGTTTTTGGATTTAATGATGTAACCCTATTTAAAGGGAGGATTTATGGTTTAAATGTTATTTTATTTGGGTAGATAGTATGAATGAATGGAAAGTGAACACCAAGTCTTGTAGGAATGAAGTACCTAGATTTGAGGGTGTCACGGGTTGGTATCAAAGCTTTAGGTTATGAACCTTAGGTGGGGAAAAGCCTTAGGAAGTAACCTTTGAAAAGATAGTGGTGATAAACTCTTATCGAGTTTTAAGGAAGAAGTAATAAAACACTTATGTGCTTATGTGATTATAACTTATGTGCTCGTGAGTGTAGAGTAGTGATGATTGGTAATTAAAACTTAAAAATTTGGTTGACACGATGGCTAATGTAGGAGGATTCAGTCAGGCTAGGGAGGAAGGATCCTAGATGCCTAGAGAGGAGGAGCCTCGAGATATTCAGGTGGTGTGGGAACAACTACTGCTACGGGAAACAATTCTGTTGGTCACAGTGGTTGAGCAGGAAGGATTACCTGATGAGGATGACGAGATAGAGATGGACGAGGAGGACCCCGTTGAGCTACCACAGTCGGATGAGGATGAGGAGAACGAGGAGGAAGAGATTCCACTTAACTCGATTGCCGCCCGTATGTACGATGAAGTATATGACCGTAATGTGGAACTTCAAGATACCGTCAAGGAGTTGCAAGAGATAGTAGCTAAACAACAGACCTCGATGGCACAGAAGGATGATGAGATCCAGGATCGAGAGGAACGTTTGAATAATGTTGAAGAAAAGTTGGCCCATAATGAAGGAGAGAACGAGCGAATGATAGCAAAGATCACAGAGTTGAAGAACAAATTGAAAGAGGAATCTACTAAAAGGGCAAGAGCCAAAGACACGTATGAGGAAGCTTATCAACGAGCTAAAATAGTAGAGAGAGACACACTAGTAAAGATGATGAAGATGGAAGAGATGAATAACGTATTCAACACCATGATCAATCGAGCTCAAGATCGGGTCATGTGTTATCCTGTTCAGTTCGAGAAGCTGCCATCATACATATTAGATCGCCGAACAATGTTCCAAATTATGGAAGAGGAGCGTCGTAAGGCTATGCAACATTTTAATAGAACTTTATAAATGTAATTGTTATGTGAATAGTGAGTAAATAAGATGTAAATCCCGGGTATGATATAACCAATGGGATGTGATGATGATGAAGTTGTTCGCAACTTTTGTGGTTCATGGAAGTAATGTAAATAGCAGTGATGCTATTGTTTTGATGTTTTTAAAACATTATAAATAAATAAAAGTTACTATTTATTCAAGATATTGTGTGTTATGTGGTAGTTTTTGCGATGTGAAAGTTGAATATATAATACTTAAAAGGTTGAATAGAATCTAATGGGTGTATTTTAACAGAAAATGCCTCCAAGACGTCAACCACGATAAAAGAACCCTGAGAATAACAACAATGCTGAGGATAATCCAGTTCAACAATTCGTAACGCTACTGACGATAGCATTACAGAATTAGCCACAGAATCAAGCTGCGACTTTTAAGGATTTCAAGACAGTTAGGCCACTTGAATTCCATGGGTCCATGAATCCGGTTGAGGCACAGACCTGGATCATGGAAATAGAAAAAGTGTTCGATGTTGCTAGGGTAGGGGAGAATCAGAAGACTACTTTTGCAACGTTCATGTTGAAAGCAGAGGTGAGCTATTGGTGGCAAGCCAATAAAACCCGAGGAGGTCAAGGGGTAATGTCTTGGGAAAGGTTCAAGGAAATATTCTTTGAGACCTATTTCCCAGAAAGCTCAAAGAATCAAATGGAAGTACAGTTTCTAGAGCTAAAGTAGGGCACCATAAGAGTGTCAGAGTATGCCACAAAATTCAATGAGTTAGCGAGGTTTGCGCCATATCAAGTGAATACTGATGAGTGCAAGGCAAGGAGATTTGAGCAGGGACTAAAGCCATGGTTGTATAGCAGAGTCTCTCTGTTCCAGCTAAAGACGTTTACAACGTTGCTTGAGAAAGCAATTCTCACTGAGAGTGGAGGTGAGGCTGTAACAAAACACAACTAAGAGCAGAGAAAGAAGAAGAATGAAGGTGAAGCTAAGAATGGTGGTGGTGGTAACGATGGAAATGGTAACAACAATTTGAAAAGGAAATGGAGTGGAAATGCGGGTTCAGGAAATTGGCAGGGTAACCAACAGAAAAAGAAGATGGACACATGTGCTACATGCGGGAAATTTCACATGGGTATGTGCTTAAGGGGGAAGAGGGCATGCTTTAACTGTGGCCAGGAGGGTCACATTGTCCCAAATTGCAATCAACCCAAGAAGAATACTTGCTACACCTGCGGGTCAAAGGATCATTTTGCTCGCGAGTGTCCAAAGAAGAAATCCGGTGAGACAAATGGAAGTAAGGGAAATGCTAGTGGAGGTACACTGCCTATTGCTGGACAAACGTCAACAAATAAGCCCACAGCAAGAACCTTCAACATGACGGTGCAGAACGCGGTGCAATCAAAAGATATCGTGTCAGGTATTATCCCAATCAATGATATAAATGCATATGTATTATTTGATTCGGGTGCTACTTGCTCGTTTATATCTGATGAATTTCTTAGTGAAGAATTGAATTTCCCTTTAAACATAGAAATTGCGAATAGGGAGGTAATTCTTGTTAGATTCATATACAAGAATTGTAGGGTGAACATTAAGGGGAATGTCATGAAAGTAGATTTAATCCCGATAAAACATGGAGAGTTTGTCGTTATATTGGGAATGGATTGGCTGTTCAATTATAGAGCGATAATTGATTGTCAAAAGAAGTGTGTAAACCTTATGACTCCGTCAAAGGTAGTTTTTTATGGTATCAAATAGCCTAGACAAATGAGGTGTCTGACGGTTATGCAGGCCAAGAAGTTATTGAGTTAGGGCTGTGTAGGGTACTTAGCTTACATAGTCGATACTCAAAAGGATAAGGGTATAAAACTGGAGGAGATACCAGTGTTTAGGGAATTCATGGACGTGTTTTCGGAAGATTTGCCAGTACTTCCGCCTGACAGAGAAATCGAGTTCGTGATTGAATTAGCGCCAGGAACCACTCCGATATCGAAGGCCCCGTACAGAATGGCTTCGGTAGAGATGAAGGAACTGATGGTGAAATTGCAAGAACTGTTAGATAAGAAGTACATTCAGCCGAGTGTATCACCGTGGGGAGAACCGGTGTTATTCGTGAAGAAGAATGATGGGTCAATGCGTCTTTGCATTGATTATAGGGAATTAAACAAAATCACTATTAAGAATAAATATCCGTTGCCAAGAATAGATGAATTGTTTGATCAGTTAAAGGGTGCTAGATATTTCTCGAAAATAGATTTGAGAAGTGGGTATCACCAACTTAAAGTAAGGAAAGAGGATGTACCAAAGACGTCATTCCAAACTCGATATGGACATTACGAATTTTTGGTGATGTCTTTTGGTTTGACAAACGCCCCTGCAGCATTCATGGATTTGATGAACAGGGTGTTTAAACCATTTTTAGACAAATTTGTGGTGGTACTTATCGATGATATTTTGTGTACTCTAAATCTCAAGAACACGTGAAACACTTATATCTGACGCTGGAGACGCTAAGAAAAGAAAAGTTGTACGCGAAATTCTCTAAATGTGAATTTTGGCTGGAACGTGTACAATTTCCTGGGCATATAATTGATAAGGATGGAATTTCAGTGGATCCATTAAAAGTCGAAGCTGTGATAAATTGGGAACAACCAAGAACTCCATCAGAAATAAGAAGTTTCTTGGGATTGGCAGGTTATTACAGATGATTTATCCAAGATTTTTTCAAGATTGTCACTCCGTTGACAAATTTGACAAGAAAATCTATAAAATTTGTTTAGACGGAGAAGTGTGAAGAAAGTTTTCAAGAATTGAAAAAGAAGTTAAGTGTGGCACCTGTGTTGTCGTTACCAGATAATACAGGAAATTATGTGGTGTATAGTGATGCGTCACACAAAGGATTGGGTTGTGTCCTTATGCAAAACGGCAAAGTCATCGCGTATGCATCAAGACAATTGAAAGACTACGAAAAAGGGTAACCGACTCATGACTTAGAGTTGGCGGCGGTAGTGTTTGCTTTGAAAATATGGAGACACTATCTCTATGGAGAGAAATGTGAGATCTACACAGACCATAAGAGTCTGAAGTATATTTTCACATAGAAGGACCTGAACATACGTCAAAGGAGATGGATGGAATTGATAAAAGATTATGATTCTGAAATCTTTTATCATCCAGGCAAAGCTAATGTGGTTGAAGATGCCTTGAGTAGGAAAGGCAGAGAAAAGTTGATGTTGTTAACCGATAAGGAGGAGCTTATTTCAGCGATGGTAAGGTTAGAGTTGGAAATCAAATTTCCAAAAGAACCCGATGAAAAATTATACCATATGGAAGCTAGTCCAACTTTGGTGGACAAAGTGAAGGATGCTCAATTACAGGATGAAGAATGCAGAAAAATAAAGGAAAGTGTGGTCGAGGGTAAAGAGGTGAAGTATAAACTTGATACTGAGGGAATGCTAAGATTCGATGGACGAATTTGGGTTCCAGCAGTACAGGATATTAAAGAAGAAATCTTGACAGAAGCTCATAGCTCAAGATATTCGATTCATCCGGGAAGTACGAAGATGTATTAAGATTTGCGGTGATATTTTTGGTGGCCAAATATGAAAAGAGACGTTGCAGAATGCGTTGTAAGGTGCTTGACATGTCAGAAAGTGAAGGCAGAACATGAAAGGCCAAGCGGATTATTTCTACCGTTGAAGATACTAGAGTGGAAATGGGAGCATATCACAGTGGATTTTGTGATAGGTCATCCAACGACTCAGAAAGGATACGATGCGATATGGGTGATAGTGGACAGACTGATAAAATTAGCACACTTTTTGCCAATAAAGATTAGATTTAATCTTGATTGGCTGGCAAAACTATATGTCAACGAGATCATGTCAAGACAAGGAGTTCCAATATCAATAGTATCAGATCGAGACCCGAGGTTCACATCAAATTTCTAGAAAAGATTACAAGAATGCATGGGAACGTAACTGAAGATGAGTACAACATATCATCCGTAAATCAATGGGCAAAGCGAACAAACAATTCAGACGCTAAAAGATATGCTTAGAGCATGCATCATGGATTTCAAAGGAAACTGGGATGATCATCTACTATTGGTGGAATTTGCATACAACAATAGTTACCATGCAAGCATTGGCATGCCGCCATACGAAGCGTTATACGGCAGGAAATGCAGAACTCCACTATACTGGGATGAAGTTGGTGAACGTCAACTGATAGGACCAGAACTGGTATAGCAGACCGCTGAAATTATCAAACTCCTCAAAGCAAGACTAGTAGCTACTCAAGATCGATAGAAGTATGCTGATCAACACAGGCAAAATCGTGAATTTGAAGCAGGAAATTTCGTGTTCCTGAAAGTTTCTCCTTGGAAGGGGAAAATTCGTTTCGACAAGAAAGGAAATCTCAGCCCAAGGTTTATTGGACCTTTCGAGATATTGTGCAGAGTGGGAGAAGTAGCTTATGAGGTAGCTTTACCTCCAGAATTAGAACATGTGCACAATGTTTTTCATGTGTCGGTGTTGCGACCATATAAACCCGATTACAAACATGCGATCGAATATGAACCATTGCAGTTCAGTAAAGATGTGTCTTATGAAGAGATTTCTATCCAGATAGTCGACAGGAAAGAACAAGTGCTCAGGAATAAAGTGATACCTTCTGTGAAGGTGATATGGAGGAACCACAATGTCGAGGAGGCTACGTGCGAACTCGAAGCGAAAATGATGAATAATTACCCTGAGTTATTTGTTTAGTCTGTGTCTTCGATTCTGGGGACATAATCTTTGTAAAGAGGGAAGAATGTGACGATTTGATTGTTTGAGTTGTGATTTTGGGGACATAATCCTTGTAAGGAGGGAAGGATGTAACAATCCAGAATTTCAAATTGTAATTTTAAATATTTATTGAATTATATAAATATTTATTTGAGGTGTTTATTGTTGAATAAATATTTATTGATGTGATGGTTGTTAATAAATATTTATGAATCTAAATTTGTTAGATAATATTCTAAATTAAATTAATTTATAATTTAGAGAGTTGTAATATGACATGAGGTTTTATATTGTTGATTAATAATTTAAAATGGTATGTTAAATTATTAAATAAAATTATAATGAAATTATAATTTTGTGATATTTGTTAAAGTGAGAAATTTATTTAAAATATAGTGTGTATAATTAATTTATTTGATTAATGTTGGATATAGAAATCCAAATAAATAAGATGTAATTATAAATTATAAACTAAATTGTTTATAAAAATAAATTAAAGAAGTTTAATTTAGTTTTGCCAAACAAGGCTTAAAATATCAAGTCTTTAAATTTTAAAGGGTTTTGCCAAACAAATGTGACGCCCCCAAAATTAGGTATTCATCACCCAATTTTGAGTCGCCAAATACATGGTACAAAATACAAATAAAACTTAATTATACAGCTGTCGTGTAAAATACGATCACAGTTAACTGTGACTTTTAATACAATGTATGTAACTCTCATGGTGCCTCGACCACAACCTTACAATGGTACTTTACATAAAAGTATAGTTAAAAACTATTTTTGAAAATAAAATCTTTGGGAAGTGCTCAATGAAACCTTCGTACATGGGAGGCCATGCATCTAGGTTATTGTAGATATCATATGTCCACAGAATTATCCTTGGTTGACCCAATAGACCCCAAAGAAAAACTAGAAGATTACTATCATCTTCTTTCCAATGGTGAGTCTTCTCTTGGCATATAACTATCTCCACTGTCTCCAAGTGGAAATTATGTTTCAAATAAACTCCAAGATCATATAGGTAGTGCTTGTAGATATACTCAATAAGTGGATGTGCACAACCCTGTCTTATGATAACACGATGTTGTATGTCTTTAGATATCTTGTATGATATTGACAAAACACCCTAACAAAGTTGGGTTCACCTCACCCTATTTGGTTCACCAAAGTTAAATATCAAATGACATATATAGTACGACATACTTATCTAAAGTTCTCAATAAAATTATTTCCATACTATTTAGGGAGAACCTCAACAGCTATAGACCACCGTTCTATTTCCCTGTTATCCCCGCTCGACCCAGCTACACTCTTATTACCGTAAAAGAAATTGGATATAGAAGTAGTAAAGTAGCAGAATACTCTTCTTCTTTCTCTCTATAATTTCTCTCTCTAGAGTTTTAGTGAATTCGTAAGAAATAATGAAGGAATGAGCTTCTATTTATAAAAAAACTGAGAGTGGCTCTTGGTCTTAACGAAGGGTCAAAATGACTCTTGATAATATTGAAGAGGTAACTACTATTTGCGAAGGGGTAATTAACTCTTGGAACAGAAGAGGCAAATAACTCTTGAAAACCAAGAAAGGACAAGTTACTATTAAAACTCGTGAATAGTAACTCGTGAATAGTAACTCGTGAATAGTAACTCATGAATAGTAACTCGTGAATAGTAACTCGTGAATAGTAACTCTGACATGAAAAGTTCCCCAAATACCCGATTGAACAATATAACCTCCAGACATCAATTATTATCGAAATAAATGTCAATTTTCACTAACATAAATAATTTCAACACAATGGAACTATCAAACTCATCTTTAATCAACACGAACTCATCCATCATTAATATCATAACTCATAATATTTAACAACCAGGTCATTTCCAAGAAAGAGGGGGGATTTCCAATAAGGATTTCTCCCTATTGGCGCGCAATTAGGTGACCAAACCTCTCCTTGACAGAACTTCTAGACATTATAAATATTGTAATTTAATAATATGAATAACTTTGTCGTCTCAATTATTGATTTAATAAAATAACATATTATGCGGATGATCTTATGACAATAATTGAATCGATAATATGAGAGATATGATCGTGCAATTCTCTGTAGCAATAATTGAGTATAAGCGAGTGACTTCTCACGTATGCATCAATAATCAATCTGCAGTATTGCTACCATGCGACCCGCAGCGTATTCTTTATACTTTTACCACCGGGTAGTTCAACAGTTTTAACGGTAAAACCTCCGCCGTTATTTTCATAAAATATTTTTGTCGTTTTCTAACTACTACAGTACTTCCGTTGTGGTTTCACCAATGATTGTGCCGTCGTACGGATATTTCGAACAAAAAGAATATTCCCCGACCAATCGAATATAATCTGACAACTTGCATACTTTGCAAAAAATTTTAAATACTACCCAAAACTATAACATTATATCAATTCCACACCATAATATTTACAAAAAATATTTCGAGAAAATTAAATATTTATTCATAAAATCTGGGTTCTCACACAAAGCCTTATGACTTTTGGATTATTAATTTTTGAATTTTGAATTATAAATAAAATAAATAAAATAATAAAAATATAATTATAGCTTATACATTATAAGTAGTAACTGACATTATATTAAGTTTGGCGTATTATAGTTTATCAGTTTTATTTTTAAGCTTAAGTGAGTATTGGTTTACGTGACTTGTTATTTGCTAAGCCTAAGATTATAGAGAGAGTTGAGAGAATTGAGAGAGAACTTAAGCAATTTCCAGCAACTTCAGTGTTTGGCAAGGATTAACAAGCTAATTAAAGGTATTTTCCCTAATTATATATGAATATGTATATATGAGATTACGACATAACTTATATGTGCTTTGCGAATTTAAATTCTCTCGAATTGTTTTAGAAAACTGAGTTATTGCAATTGTATGTAAGTGTAATGCTAGAGTTATGTTTAAACAAGGAACTTGTATGCTAATTACAGTTAAAAGTAGGAAAGATGATTACAATGTATGTTTTTATGAATATTTTCTCATATAGCTTATGTTAGTACCAATTTTGATGGTCAATTTGTATATTAAACTGTAAATTGAGTCTTGTTCATGCTAGTTCATTAAGAAATGAAGATAACGTAGTTTGAACGAAGTTATTTGGTAAAGAATTGAGATTACAGTGATGATTTTTATCTAAGAAACTCAAAAATGAAGTTTTATATGAAAATATGGAATTTGAGGAAATTAAACTAGTATAATTGTTGTTAAATTGTTCTATGTTGAGGAATATATTGGCAAACATGTATATGATAGTTTTATACCAATTTTATGTGTTAATATTATTGTTTAGTGGGTGAAATTCGTATTAGTTGGGCTAAAGTCGGCTACTGTTCATGCCTTTCTAGTTCTGTCACGTACATCAAGCGCAATTGCGTGGGTTCAAGGCGGCTTAAATCTGCAGTAAAGGCATGATCCCATGCTTGTGTATAAGCAATTGCTTGCCATATACCCTATCTGAGACAATTAGTTATCTTGCCTCTGCGAGACCTTAAAATACCCTTACCACTTGGTCTAAGGTTATGTTAGCATGCCAAATGTGTAATGACAAGGTTAAAACAACATAGTGAAATGTGGTTAGTAATTCGAATGTTATAAGAAGTTAGTAAACTATGAAAATGACATGTTGTGATTTATTAAGCATGATGAATAGTAAACAGGTGTTGTGAAGGTTAACACTTGAAATTTTTGATATTTGTATATGGTAGCATAAGATGTAAGACCCCAACTTTTTTGAATAAAGATGAATTTTCTATAAATATCATTTTTGAATATTATGGAGTGAATTTGATATAATGTTATAGTTTTGGATAATATTTATAAAATTTGCAAAGTACGCAAGTTGTTATATTATATTCGATTGGTCAGGTAATATTCGGTTTAACAGGGAATATTTGTATGACGATACAATCATTGGTGGACCCCACAAAAGAATTATTGTCGGATTGAGAAAACGACAGAAATATCTTTTTATGAAAATAACGGCGGAAGTTTTACCGTTAACTATTGAAATAACCGGTGTTAAAAGTACATTAATACGCGTGGTTGCATTGTAGCACGTGAAATTGATTATTGATGCTTACGTGAGAAGTCACCCAGTTTTGTTCAATTGTTGCTATAGTAATTGCTGCATAGTATCTCACATTATTTGATTCAATTATTGTTGATATTTTATATATTATTAAATCAATAATTGAGACGACAAAGCTATTAATATTATTATTTGCAATATTGATGATATCTAGAAGTTTTGTCAAGGAGAGGTTTGGTCACCTAATTGCGCGTCAATAGGGAGAAATCCTTATTGGAAAGCCCCCACTTTCCTGGAAACGACCTGGTTGTTAAATATTGCGAATTATAATAATGATGATAAATGTTGTTAAAAATATTGAGGTGATTTTTATGAAGTATTTGTTGGACCCCTATTTACCCATTTTTCAAAATAATCGGTAGAAAATTTTTCAATATTTTTTTATATAATAAAGGTGGGCCCACATGTGGGGCCCACATGTGACTTTGGAAATCTAAAATGGCCAGAATGGGGGGTAACGTATTAAGAAGGGTGTAATATATTTATTATTATTATATATATTGTTTATTATATATATATATTATTATAAGTTTTGTTTTTTATGAAAAAATAGAATATATTATATTATATATAAAGTTATTTGTTTTACATGAATATTATATTCTAAAAATTTTTAAAAACGGACACTTAAGAAAATATTTCTCTGCCCGTGATGCATTCTTCCCGTCCAGTCCGTGAGAATTCTAAATAGTATCCTTTCCATTCTCCTATAAATAGGATGCTTAGTTAGAATTAAAAATCACACCAGAATCAAAGAATTCTTCTTCTATAATCTTGAGCGTATTTCTTTAGAGTTTAAGAAAGCTTTGAGCGTAGAAAATAGTGCAAGTTTTCTTCAAGAATATCCCCGCCCTACCAAATGGAAATACTTAACTTTTTCAAGGTAAGGGATGTTATTTTGTTCGATATTAAGCTTGAAATAATATTTTCTTTCATACACTGTAGTATGTAAGTAATATTATTTCATTTCAGATTTTGAATTCTATACTCGTTTTGTTAATGTTTTGGCTTCTATACTTCATGAAATTAGTAGAATATCCTTGATATTTGCGCTTCATCCAGTATCTTTTCATGGAAATATTTTTCTGAGCATTCTTGATAAGTTTTAACTTTTTCATGCCAGAGTACTATTCACGGGTTACTATTCACAAAGTACTATTCACGGGGTACTATTCACTCGAGTACTATTTACTCGGGGTACTATTCATGATAAAAATTGATTCATTTTCGGTCCAAATCATTTTTGGTACAATATTATTCTTGAATTTTACTCCACAAAGCAGTATCATGTTGACAATTTGGATGTTATTGATTTTTTGATAAATTAAATTATAAATCTTTAAAAAATTATCTTTTGCTTTCATTTAATTGAATTCTTATATCATTGTCATCATCCTCATGTTATATTATGATGAAAGTCATCTGTGGCCGTAGTGCATAGATGGACTTCGTATGATTATGACCAGGGATTATTCGGTATAATCATGACCGTAATGTTACAAAAGATGTGGTAAAAGTCCTCATTGGCCCGTAGTGCATTGATGGACAGTTGTTGGCATGATCATGACCATTGATGAATACACGAATATCCTTGGCCCGTAGTGCATGGATAATTTGTGGTCGTGATACTAAAGAATATCCTTAGTCGTAGTGCATGGGTGATTCGATGATGTGGATTATTTATCAAGCTGAGTCTCAGTGATAAAATTGATGATAAACCTTTTAAATCATAGAAGATAGTAGATAATGTGCAACAGGAAGACAATAATCCTCAGGTAAACAACAACACAGATCAAATGATGAACGATGGAATGTTCAGAGGCTTTATGCAATTTATGCAACATCCAGGCGAGCGGCCTCATCCAAAATGCAGGTGGAAACACGGAAACTCTCGGGGATGATTCACTGCTAAGCGATTCAAGGAGCTGGGACCACCAGAGTTTATTAGAGAGCCAAAACCACTTAAGGCGGAGACATGGATAAAGAAGATCACCTAGATATTTGATGTCTTGGGATGCTCTGAGGAGCAAAAGGTTCCCTTTTCCACCTTCATGTTGCGAGGAGAGGCAGATTACTAGTGGGAATCTGTAAAGCGTACCAAGCCTGCCGTACTGAAGATGTCTTGGGAGAAGTTCCAAGAACTGTTCAACGATAAGTTCTTTCCCGAAAGTATTCGTCACATGAAAGAGGTAGAGTTCATTAAACTGGAGAAAAACAACATGACCGTGTCGTAGTATAAAGCCAAGTTTGCCGAGTTATCCCGATTTGCGTCCCACTTAGTTGATAACGAGGAGAGAATGACGCGGATGTTTTTAAGAGGTTTGAAACCCGAGATACGTCAATACCTCATTTCTCACAAACTTTGATTGTATTCAGATGTTGTTAATAGGGCTAAGTTATTGGAGCGGCATAATGAGTCAACTCAACCAAGAGAGATCAGCCGACAAAATGATAATACCAGTGGTAGCAGTCATTGAAGTGGTGACAACAAACGTGGAGGGAATCAACATGCCAGAAATGGTAACCACTTCGGTGGTAATCATGGCCAAGACAATAAGAATGGACATTTCAAGAAGAGGAGATTTAACAATAATGGAAAGACATCAGCATTAGCACCCGTTGTTAAGGAAGGAGAACGACCACCTATCATATGCTTCAAATGCGGAGGGGAGGGACATATCAGTCCAAACTGTGCGCAGCAGTCCAAAACGTGTTACAATTATGGAAGAGAAGGTCACCTAGCTTGATTTTGTTATTTAGGGAAGCCAAGTCCAACTGGGATGGAGGCACCAAAAGTCAAAACCAGTAGTTCAAGGGAGAGCGTTTGTCGTGACCTCCCAGAAAGCAAGGAACCCAAACGAGGTCATCACGGGTAAGCTTATCATAAACTCTAGCGAAGTTTATACCTTATTTGATTCCGGTTCTACCCATTCTTTTATTTCTCCTACTTGCGCTCAACGTTTAAATTTGACTCCGGAGAAATTAGACTTTGACTTATCTGTTGAAACTCCGTTGGGAGAAACCTTCATTACATCCTTCATTTATAAGTCTTGTTTGGTTCAAATCGGTACCCTCACATTACCTGTCGATCTTATTTCATTAAAAATACCTGCATTTGACGTAATTCTAGGGATTGATTGGTTAACTACTCATCATGCAAAAATTAATTATTTTTGTAAGGTTGTTAACTTTCATATTCCTGACCAACCAATTATGCGAATTCAAGCAACCAACCCATTAAAATCAATCACTGTCATCTCAAGCCATAAAGCTATTTGTTTATTGAAAAATGAATGTCAAGCTTTCTTAGCTCATGTCACGGATTTAAACAAAAATACATCAGTTTTGAATGATATTTCTATTGTTAATAAATTTCCTGACGTATTCCCTGAAGAACTTCCTGGCCTACCCCCAGAGCATGAAATTGAATTTTGTACCGACCTTAAACCCGGTACAAAACCCATTTACAAAGCCCCATATCGAATGGCTCCTATTGAACTTCAGGAGTTAAAGACCCAACTGCAGGAATTGTTAGACATCGGTTTCATTCATCCTAGTACTTCTCCTTGGGGTGCTCCTGTTATATTCGTGAAGAAGAAAGATGGGAGTATGCAACTTTGTATTAATTATCGAGAGTTAAACCATATCACCATTAAAAATAGGTACCTGTTACCTCATATTGATGACCTGTTTTACCAGTTGTAAGGCGCCAAATTCTTTTCAAAGATTGATCTTCGTTCCGGATATCACCAATTGAAGATTAAAAATGATGACATTCCAAAGACGACTTTTAGAACTCGGTACGGGAATTATGAATTCCTAGTCATATCTTTTGGATTGACTAATGCTCTTGCTGCCTTCATGGATATGATGAACTGAGTATTCAAAGAATATTTGGATCATTTTGTGGTTGTCTTTATTGATGACATTCTCATATATTCCAAAAGCCATGAAGATCATGAACAACACTTGAGGCTGATACTCCAAAAGCTTTGTGAGAATAAGTTATATGCCAAGTTGAAGAAATGCGAGTTCTGGGTTGAGGAAATAGCATTCCTTGGGCACGTCATATCAAATCATGGAATATCTGTTGACCCAGCAAAGATTGAAGCAATTCAGAGCTGGGAGTAACCTAAGTCAGTGACCGAAGTTCGTAGCTTTCTCGGCTTAGCTGGTTATTATCGGAGATTCGTAGAAGGGTTTTCTCGAATCGCTACTCCATTAACTTAGCTGACTCGGAAAGATACAAAATTTAGTTGGAATGAGGAATGTGAGAAGAGTTTTAAAGAACTCAAGAGGAGACTCATTTCAGCACTTGTTCTGACAATACCATATGGATCGGAGGGATTTGTCATCTACAGTGATGCTTCGGGAAAAGGGTTAGGTTATGTTCTCATGCAACATGGGAAAGTCATAGCCTATGCCTCATGACAACTCAAAGAATATGAGAGGAATTATCCTACTCATGATCTAGAGTTGGCAGTTGTTGTCTTCACACTTAAAATTTTGAGGCATTACCTGTATGGGGAGAAAGTGGAGATCTATACGGATCATAAAAGCCTCAAATATTTCTTCACCCAAAAGGAACTCAACATGCGACAACGACATTGGCTCGAATTGTTGAAAGATTATGATCATACCATTCAATACCATCCTGGAAAAACAAACATGGTAGTTGACGCATTGAGTAGAAGATCATATGCGGGTACACGTGCAATATTGTCAATGCAAAGGCCCATCTTGTATGACTTGAAAAGGATGGAGATAGAGTTAAAAACTGCAGGGACCCACGTGATGATGAAAAATATATGAGCAGAACCGACTTTAATCGATAAAGTTAAAAGCTGTTCAAGCCACAGACCTGGAGCTGATGTGTATGAGGAAGAAAGTACAAGAAGGTGCTATTCTGG
This sequence comes from Panax quinquefolius, assembly GCA_020205615.1. NCBI lineage: Eukaryota > Viridiplantae > Streptophyta > Magnoliopsida > Apiales > Araliaceae > Panax > Panax quinquefolius. Next base: position 24,956,238 of record CM035171.1, read on the forward strand.
AAGCAAGAATCGATGAAGAAGGAATACTTCGAGTCAACTCCAGACATTGTGGTCCTAATGACCCTGATTTAAAGTATAAAATCATGATAGAGGCGCACAACACACCGTTTGCAATCCATCCTGGGAGTTCTAAAATGTATCGTGATCTTCGACATACATTTTGGTGGAGCAATATGAAGAGAGAGATAGCGGGGTTTATCTCAAGGTGTTTAACTTGTCAATGAGTCAAGGCGGAGCATCAAGTGCCAAAAGGTCCATTACAACCACTTGAAATTCCACAATGAAAGTGGGAGCACATTACCATGGATTTCGTTACTGGTCTTCCCAAGGTTTCTCAAGGCATAGATGCAATTTGGGTCATTGTTGATAGATTGACCAAGTCTACTCATTTCTTACCTATACGAGAAACTTATACACTTGAACGTCTTGCTCATATGTACATAAACAAGATTGTAAGATTGCATGGTATGCCAGTATCCATAGTTTCTGATCGAGACCCAAGATTCACTTCAAGATTTTGGGTTAGTTTGCAAAAAGCTGTGGGCACGGATTTACGATTTAGTTTGGCATATCATCCTCAAACGGACAGGCAATCGGAGAGGAATATTCAAACTCTCAAAGATCTATTAAGACTCTGTGTCCTTGACTTCATGGAAAGTTGGGACAAGTTCTTACCATTGGTGGAGTTTTCCTACAACAACAATTATCAAGCAAGTATTGACATGACTCCATTTGAGCCGTTGTATGGAAGAAAGTGTCGTTCTCCGGTATGCTGGGATGAGGTGGGTGAAGCAACATTGTTGGGACCAGAGTTGGTACATATGACTACGAAAAAGATTCAAATGAGTCGGTCAAGATCGACAAAAGAGTTATGCTGATCTTCATCGAAAGAACGTGGAATTTAATATTGGAGATCATGTGTTGTTACGTGTTGCTCCATGGAAAGGAGTTACGAGATTTGGAAAAAGAGGAAAGCTCAATCCTCGATTCATTGGCCCATTTTTTAATCCTCGATTGAGTAGGAACTGTGGCCTATAGACTCGCCCTACCACCAGGTATGTCTCGTGTTCATAACGTTTTTCACATATCTATGTTACGTAAATATGTGAAAGACCCGAACCACATTATTGAGTTAGAACCGGACAAAATATCGGAAGATTTAACGTATGAAGAGGTTCCTATTAAAATCTTGGATAAGAAGGAACATATTCTATGCTCCAAGGTTATACCTCAAGTCAAAGTTTTGTGGAGAAATCACGATGTTGAGGAAATTACCTGGGAGTAAGAATCTGAAATGAAATCAAAGTATCCTCACCTATTCGTCATACCAGGTATGTACCCTAATTTCGAGGGCAGAATTTCATAAGAAGGGGAGGTTGCAAGACCCCAACTTTTATGAATAAAGATGAATTTTCTATAAATATCATTTTTGAATATTATGGAGTTAATTTGATATAATGTTATAGTTGTGGGTAATATTTATAAATTTTACAAAGTACGCAAGTTGTTATATTATATTTGATTGGTCAGGGAATATTCATTTTAATAGGAAATATTCGTACGATGGCACAATCATTGGTGGACCCCACAACAGAATTATTATTGAATTGAGAAAACGACAGAAATATCTTTTTATCAAAATAATGACGGAAGTTTTACCGTTAACTATTGAAATAACCGGTGTTAAAAGTATAATAATACGCATGGTTGCATAGTAGCACACAGTATTGATTATTGATAGTTACGTGAGAAGTCACTCATTTTTTTCAATTATTGTTACAGTAATTGCTTCATAGTATCTCATGTTATTTGATTCAATTATTGTCGATATTTTATATATTATTAAATCAATAATTGAGACGACAAAGTTAATAATATTATTATTTGCAATATTGACGATGTCTAGAAGTTCTGTCAAGGAAAGGTTTGGTCACCTAATTACGCGCCAATAGGGAGAAATCCTTATTGGAAAGCCCCCTCTTTCATGGGAACGACCTGGTTATTAAATATTGCGAATTATAATAATAATGATAAATGTTGTTAAAAATATTGAGGTGATTTTTATGAAGTATTTGTTGGACCCCCATTTACCCATTTTTCAAAATAATCGGTAGAAAATTTTTCAGTATTTTTTTATATAATAAAGGTGGGTCCACATGTGGGGTGTAACGCCCCCAAAATAGGTATACATCACCTATTCTGAGTCGCCAAATACATGGTATAGAATACAAATACAATCTTAAATATACAACAAGAGCTGTGAGTTTTAATACAAATATTGTCTTCTAGACAATATCCACTCTCAGAATAAGTCCTCATTACAATTATTATCACACTATTTCATAGAATAGTGAGGACTACTAATACTATCATCTGGACTGTCACTCCGTTCCCCAACTAGTCCCTGCTACGTTCTCATTTTCTGAAGAGAACAATGAAAGCAAAAGGGTGAGATCAACTAGCCCAGTAAGAAATATTATGACTAAGATAATGCAGAAAAAAATTATCGTTAGCCTTCAACAGTGTTAAACTGATAAAATATAACAAACATCAAGTTTAACTGCAGCGGAACAAACAATCCATTAAAAGAGTTAAGTAGAGAATAAAATATACTATCTTTTATGATTTAAAAAGGTTTTTCCATCAATTTTATCGTTGAGACTCAGCTTAATAAATAATCCACATCATCCCTGTACTACGGCCAAGGATATTCATTAGTATCATGGCCACAAATTATCCATGCACTATGGGCCAAGGATATTCGTGTATTCATTAATGGTCATGATCATGCCAACAACTGTCCATCAATGCACTACGACCAATGAGGACTTTTACAATATCATTTATAACATTACGGTCATGATTATATCGAATAATCCCTGGTCATAATCATACCAAGTCCATCTATGCACTACAGGCCACAGATGACCTTCGATATAATATAAACATGAAGATGATGACAATAATATAAGAATTCAATAAAACAAGTTCAAGAATTAATTTATCCAGGAACTAATAACGTCCAAATTGTCAACATGATACTGCTTTACGGGGTAAAACTAAAGAATGCTCAGAAGAATATTTCCTTGAAAAGATACTGGATGAAGCGCAAATATCAAGGATATTCCACTAATTTCATAGAGTATAAAAGCCAAAACTTTAACCAACTAAGTATAATAAAGAATGGAATAACAACAGAAATCACCAGGCATGCGATAGACCGCATGCAGAAAGTTATTCCAACGCAGAATAATAAATAACGGAACCAGTAAATACGAAAGCCTTGCGCAGACGAGGATATTAAACGTAATAATAAAGAATGAAATAGGTCGTGCAAAACGCAGAGAAATGATATTCCAAAAAAATAATAAATAACGGAACCAGGTCATGCGTAAACGCACAGACAGGATGTTCCAACAGAATAATAAATAACGGAACCAGGTCATGCGTAAATGCACAGACAGGATGTTCCAACAGAATAATAAAGAATGGAATAACAGAAGAATTTCACCATGTATGCGGTACTTCGCATAGATAGATTATTCCAACATAATAATAAAGAATGTAATAACATAAGAATTTCACCAAGTATAGGGTAGTCCGCGTATACAGGTTATTCCAACAGAATAATAAAGAATGAAATAACAGAAGTTCTCTTCATGAATACGAAAGAAATAATACCCCTTACGAGTATTGAAAGAAAATAATTCTCTTTATGAATACAAATAAAATAATACCCCTTACCTTAGAAGAAACTGGATATAGGAGTAGTGAAGTAGCATAATACTTTTCTCCTTTCTCTCTATAGTTTCTCTCTCTAGAGTTTCAGTGAATTTGTAAGAAATAATGAAGGAATGAACTTCTATTTATAGGAGAATGGACTGAATAGTGACTAATTAATGAACGATCCAGATTGATTTACTTTTAAACGAATGGTCCATATTGATTTACTATGCAATATTAATAAAATATTCTAATAAAACAAAATCTTTTAAATAAAATATAATATATTATATTTATAATCTAATAAAATGAATAACTATATAAAAGTATTCATTTTATATAAAAAGATTTTACTATGCAAACACTATGCATGCACTATGCAACACACTATGCATAATAGAATAATATATATTCTATTTATAGTCTAATAAAACAAATAACTTTATAAAAGTATTACATTTTATATAAATAGATTTTACTATGCAAAACACTATGCATAATAGAATATAATATATTCTATTTATAGTCTAATAAAACAAATAACTTTATAAAAGTATTCATTTTATATAAAAAGCTTTTCTATTTTATTACATTAATAATACTAATAAAACAAAAAATTTATATATATATATATATATATATATATATATATATATATAAATATATATAAACTTCCGTGACTTCATAAAAAGACACCTCAATAAATTTAACAATATTTATCATCATTATTATAATTCACAATATTAATCGACTGTGTCGTTCCCAGAAAAGAGGGGCTTTCAATAAGGATTTCTCCCTATTGCGCACAATTTGGTGACCAAACCTCTCTTTGGCGTAACTTCAGAACATCGTTAATATTATAAATAATAATAATATTAATAACTCTGATTTAATAATATATAAAATATCGACAATAATTGAATCAAATAATGTGAGATACTATGCAATAATTACTGAAGCAATAATTGAACAAAACTGAGTGACTTCTCACGTAAGTATCAATCATCAATACTGTGTGCTACTATGCAACCACGCATAGTCCTGGACTTTTAACACCGGGTGTTTCAATAGTTAACGGTAAAACTTCCGCCGTTATTTTCATAACATATTTTTGTCATTTTCTCAATCCGACAATAATTCCGTTATGGGGTCCACCAATGATTGTGTCGTCGTACGAATATTCCCTATTAAAACTAATATTCCCCAACCAATCGAATATTATATAACAACTTGCGTACTTTGCAAAATTTATAAATATTACCCACAACTATAACATTATCTCAAATCCACACCATAATATTCAAAAAAAATATTTCGAGAAAATTAAATCTTTATTCGTAAAATTTGGGGTTTTACAATCTCCTATCCTTATGAAATTTCGCCCTCAAAATTTACGTGCGTACCTGGTATGCCGAACAAATGAGGACACTTCATCAGATTCTAACTCTTGAGGTATAACCTTTGAGTGTTGAATACGATCCTTCTTATCCAAGATTTTAACACGTATCTCCTCATACGTTAAATCTTCTGCTATCTCGTCTGGTTCTAAATGAATAATGTAGTTTGGGTTGTCCACATATTTACGTAACATTGATACATGAAAAATGTTATGAACACATGACATACTTGGCGGTAAAACGAGTCTATAAGCCACAGTTCCTACTTAATCGAGGGTTTCAAATAGACCAATTAAATCGAGGGTTGAGATTTTCTGTCTTCGTCAATTCTAAATTCTAGAATAACGCCCTCTTGAACCTTCTTCTTCACATTCATAAGCTCTGAGTCTGTAGCTTGAGCGTCTTTAACTTTATTGATTAAAGTCGGTTCTAATCGTATATTTGCTATCTTCACGTATGTCCCTAGAGTCTTTAACTCTATCTTCATCATTTGTAAGTTATACGAAATGGGTTTTTGTGTTAACAACATCGCATTACTCATAAACGACGATCTTTATCTTTCACTCAACGCGTCGCCTACCACGTTCGCTCTTCCACGATGGTATTGAATGGTATGATCGTAATCTTCAACAGCTCGAGCCAACGTCTTTGGCGCATATTACGTTCGTTTTAGTTGAAGAAATATTTAAGGGGTTTAGAAATGGGGTTTTGTATTGGGGTCAATACAAAATTCAATTTCACACTCTAGGGGTAGGCTAGGAAGTCTTCAAGAATACGTCAGGAAATTTATTAACAATAGAAATATCATTCAAAACTGTGACTCTCATCCAAGACTTAGATAGCACATGTAATGAAGGTTTCTCCTAACGGAGCTTCAACCGATAAGTCAAAGTCTAACTTCTCTGGGGTCAAATTTAAACGTTGAGCGCAAACAAGAGAGATAAAATAATGGGTAGAACCGGTATCTAATAAAATGTACAGTGTCGACTTCAAGCAAAATTATAATTAATTAACTAACCGTGCTAAGTTAATTTTCGGGTTACTCACTTTTGAGAAGAAGTCAACGAAAAACGCTCTTCCTGAAACCACCGAGAGTTTTGTTTTGTCCAGATCAGATCGCCTTTGGTGCCACCATCCCAATTTGGACTTGACTTTGGTGCACGGCACAAAATCCGGGCTAGGTGACCTTCTTTTTCACAATTCTAACATGCTTTGGACTGTATCACACAGTTTGGACTAATATGTCCCTCCCCTTCGCATTTGAAGCATATAATTGGTGATCGTTCTCCTTCCTTGAAAACGGGTGTTGGTGATGCTGTCTTTCCATCGTTATTGAACCTTCTCTTCTTGAAATTTTCACTCCTATTATCTTGGCCATGATTACCACCGAAGTGGTTACCATTTCTGGCATGTTGATTTCCCCCACGATGGTTATCATTGTTCCGATGGCCGTTGCCACTGGTACGATTATTATCGTGTTGTTGGTCATTGCCTTTTGGTTGTGCTGACTCATTATCACGCTCCAATAACTGAGCCCTATTCACAACATCTGAATACAAATACAGTTTATGAGAGATAAGATATTGACGTACCTCGGGTTTCAAACCTCTTAGAAATATTCACGTCATTCTCTCCTCATTATCAACCAAATGGGATGCAAACCGGGACAACTCGGCAAACTTGGCTTTGTATTGTGACACGGTCATGTTGTTTTGCTCCAGCTTGATGAACTCTATCTCTTTCATGTGACGAATACTTTCGGGAAAGTACTTGTCGTTGAACAGTTCTTGGAACTTCTCCCAAGACATCTTGGTCTGGCGCAGTTGAGTACGCTTTACTGATTCCTACCATGAATGCCTCCTCCGCACTTGCAATATGAAGGTGGTAAAGGAACCTTTTGCTCCTCGGAGCATCCCAAGACATCAAATATCTTGTTGATCCGATTTATCCATGTCTCGCCTTAAGTGGTTTGGCTCTCAAAAACTCCGGTGGTCCCGGCTCCTTGGCGCTTAGCGGTGATGGTCCGAGAGTTGCCATTGTTTCCACCTGCATTTTGAATGAGAGTCTCTCTTTTTCGATGTTGCATGAATTCTGTAAAAGCCTCTGAACATTCCATCATTCATTATTTGGTCAGTGTTCTTGTTTGCATGAGGATTGTTGCCTTCCTGATGCACATTGTCCTGATTATTGATCTGTGGAGACTCAACGGTCTCTTGTACTCCATTGCTAATCTCAACATTCTCGGATGCCATTTTCAAATACTTACACAAAATAAGGGTTAATTAACATATCACATATTATCCCTATACTATGACCGACCAATTAAATACCAAATAAACTTAGGTAGGTTATATTAGCGAAGGAATTCCCTGTCTCTCCCTTCCTAATTCTTATCTCACATCTCAGTCAGGGATCATATCCCTAAGCTTTGATACCAACTGTGACGCCCCCAAAATAGGTATACATCACCTATTCTGAGTCGCCAAATACATGGTACAAAATACAAATATAATATTAAATATACAACAAGAGCTGTGAGTTTTAATACAAATATTGTCTTTTAGACAATATCCACTCTCAGAATAAGTCTTCATTACAATTATTATCACACTATTTCATAGAATAGTGAGGACTACTAATGCTATCATCTGGACCGTCACTCCGTTCCCCGACTAGTCCCTGCTACGTTCTCATTTCCTGAAGAGAACAATGAAAGCAAAAGGGTGAGCTCAACTAGCCCAGTAACAAAATATTATGACTAAGATAATGCAGAAAAAAATTATCGTTAGCCTTTAATAGTGTTAAACTGATAAAATATAACAAACATCAAGTTTAACTGCAGCGGAACAAGCAATCCATTAAAAGAGTCAAGTAGAGAATAAAATCTACTATCTTTTATGATTTAAAAAGGTTTTTCATCACTTTTATCGCTGAGACTCAGCTTAATAAATAATCCACATCATCTCTGCACTATGGCCAAGGATATTCATTATTATCATGACCACAAATTATCCATGCACTACGAGCCAATGATATTCGTGTATTCATCAATGGTCATGATCATGCCAACAACTGTCCATCAATGCACTACGGCCAATGAGGACTTTTACCATATCATTTGTAACATTACGGTCATGATTATACCGAATAATCCCTGGTCATAATCATACCAAGTCCATCTATGCACTTCTGTGCCACGTATGACTTTCAACATAATATAAACACGAGGATGATGACAATGATATAAAAATTCAATAAAACAAGTTCAAGAATTAATTTATCTAGGAACCAATAACGTCCAAATTGTCAACATGATACTGATTTGCTGGGTAAAACTCAAGAATGCTCAGAAGAATATTTCCATGAAAAGATATTGGATGAGCGCAAATATCAAGGATATTCCACTAATTTCATGGAGTATAAAAGCCAAAACTTTAACCAACCGAGTATAATAAAGAATGGAATAACAAAAGAAATCACCGTGCATGCGCGATAACCGCATGCATGCAAGTTATTCCAATGTAATAATAAATAATAACCGTGTCACGCGTAAACACACGTATACGATATTCAACAGTAATAATGTAATAATAAATAATGGAATCTGTGTCGTGCGTATGGAAACGCAGAGATGCGGATATTCCAACAAAATAATAAAGAATGGAATAATGTAAGAATTTCACCATGTATGCACGGTGCTTAGACCAGACAAAGTTATTCCAACATAATAAAAGAATGGAATAATAGAAGAATTTCACAAGAGTATAGGGTAGTCAAGCGTATACTGAGGTTATTCCAACGTAATAAAAAGAATGAAATAACAGAAGTTCTCTTCATGAATACGAAAGAAATAATACCCCTTACGAGTATTGAAAGAAAATAATTCTCTTTATGAATACAAATGAAATAATACCCCTTACCTTAGAAGAAACTGGATATAGGAGTAGTGAAGTAGCATAATACTTTTCTTCTTTCTCTCTATAGTTTCTCTCTCTAGAGTTTCAGTAAATTCGTAAGAAATAATGAAGAAACGAGTTTCTATTTATAGGAGAATGGACTAAATAGTAACTAATTAATGAACGGTCCAGATTGATTTACTTTTAAACGAACGGTCCATATTGATTTACTATGCAGTATTAATAAAATAATCTAATAAAACAAAATCTTTTAAATAAAATATAATATATTCTATTTATAATCTAATAAAATGAATAACTTTATATAAAAGTATTTGCATTTTATATAAAAAGATTTTACTATGCAAACACTATGCAGCACTTTATATAAACATTTTATGCATAATGTAATATTATATATTCTATTTATAGTCTAATAAAACAAATAACTTTATAAAAGTATTTACATTTTATATAAAAAGATTTTACTATGCAAAACACTATGCATAATAGAATATAATATATTCTATTTATAGTCTAATAAAATAAATAACTTTATAAAAGTATTTTTTTATATAAAAGCTTTTCTATTTTATTACATTAATAATACTAATAAAACAAAATTTATATATATATATATAAACTTCCGTGACTTCATAAAAAGACACCTCAATATATTTAACAACATTTATCATCATTATTATAATTAACAATATTAGTCGACCTGGTCGTTCCTGAGAAAGAGGGGCTTTCAATAAGGATTTCTCCCTATCAGCAGCAATTAGGTGACCAAACCTCTCCTTGGCAAAACTTCTAGACATCGTTAATATTGCAAATAATAATATTAATAACTCTGTCATCTCAATTATTAATTTAATAATATATAAAATATCGACAATAATTGAATCAAATAACATGAGATACTATACAACAATTACTGAAGCAATAATTGAACAAAACTGAGTGACTTCTCACGTAAGCATCAATAATCAATACCGTGTGCTACTATGCAATCACACGTATTCCTGTACTTTTAACATCGGGTGTTTCAACAGTTAACGGTAAAACTTCCGCCATTATTTTCATAACATATTTTTGTCATTTTCTCAATCCGACAATAATTTCGTTGTGGGGTCACCAATACTTGTGTCGTCGTACGAATATTCCCTGTTAAAATGAATATTCTCCGACCAATCGAATATTATATAACAACTTGCGTACTTTGTAAAATTTATAAATACTACCCACAACTATAACATTATCTCAAATCCACACCATAATATTCAAAAAAATATTTCGAGAAAATTAAATCTTTATTCGTAAAATTTAGGGTTTTACATGGGGGCCACATGTGGGGCCCACATGTGACTTTGGAAATCTAAAATGGCCAGAATGGGGGGTAACGTATTAAGAAGGGTGTAATATATTTATTATTATTATTATTATTATTATTATTATTATTATTATTATTATATATATATTATAATAAGTTTTTGTTTTTTATGAAAAAATATAATATATTATATTATATATAAAGTTATTTGTTTTACATGAATATTATATTCTAAAAATTTTTAAAAACGGACGCTTAAGAAAATATTTCTCCATTTGCGTGATGCATTCGATCTGTATGGTAAAATTAGTGAGAATTCTAAATAGTATCCTTTCCATTCTCCTATAAATATGATGCTTAGTTAGAATTAAAAATTACACCAGAATCAAAGAATTCTTCTTCTATAATCTTGAGCGTATTTCTTTAGAGTTTAAGAAAGCTTTGAGCGTAGAAAATAGTGCAAGTTTTCTTTAAGAATATCCCCGCCCTACCAGTCGGAATACTCTTCTTTTCAAGGTAAGGGATGTTATTTTTGTTCAATATTCGCTTGAAATAATATTTTCTTCCATACTCTGTAGTACGTAAGTAATATTATTTCGTTTTAGATTTCGAATTCTATACTCGTTTTGTTTAAAGTTTTGGCTTCTATAGTCCATGAAGTTAGTAGAATATCCTTGATATTTGCGCTTCATCCAGTATCTTTTCATGGAAATATTTTTCTGAGCATTCTTGATAAGTTTTAACTTTTTTATGCCGGAGTACTATTCACGGGTTACTATTCACGAAGTACTATTCACGGGGTACTATTCACTCGGGGTACTATTCATGATAAAAATTGATTCTTTTTCGGTCCAAATCATTTTTGGTACAATATTATTCTTGAATTTTACTCCACAAAGCAGTATCATGTTGACAATTTGGACGTTATTGATTTCTGGATAAATTAAATTATAAATCTTTAAAAATTTATCCTTTGCTTTCATTTAATTGAATTCTTATATCATTGTCATCATCCTCGTGTTATATTATGATGAAAGTCATCTGTGACCCTAGTGCATAGATGGACTTGGTATGTTTATGACCATGGATTATTCAGTATAATCATGACCGTAATGTTACAAAAGATGTGGTAAAAATCCTCATTGGCCCGTAGTGCATTGATGGACAGTTGTTGGCATGATCATGACCATTGATGAATACACGAATATCCTAGGCCCGTAGTGCATGGATAATTTGTGGTCGTGATACTAAAGAATATCCTTAGCTGTAGTGCAGGGGTGATTCGATGATCTGGATTATTTATTAAGCTGAGTCTCAGCGATAAAATTGATGATAAACCTTTTAAATCATAGAAGATAGTAGATTTTATGCTCTACTTGACTCTTCTAATGGTTTGCTTATTCCGCTACAGTTAAACTTGATGTTTGTTATATTTTATCAGTTTAACACTGTTGAAGGCTAACGATAAATTATTCTGTAGTATCTTAGTCATTATATTTCTTACTGGGCTAGTTGAGCTCACCCTTTTGCTTTCATTGTTCTCTTCAGGAAATAAGAATGTAGCCGGGACTAGTCGGGGAACAGAGTGACGGTCCAGATGATAGCATTAGTAGTCCTCACTATTCTATGAAATAGTGTGATAATAAATGTATTGAGACTCCATTTGAGTTTTAATACTGTCTAGAAGACAATATTCGTATTAAAACTCTCAGTTTATGTTTTGTTGTATTTTACATGACAGTTGTATTATTAAGTTGTATTTGAATTTTGTACCATGTATTTAGCGACTCAAGATGGGTGATGTATACCTATTTTGGGGGCATCACATAAGACTTGTGCTAAAATAATAAGTCTAACTAGAAATGCGTGTTATGTTGGAACGTGAATTTTAGTATATCTAATAGATGGTGGTTCTAAACCTATGTGTAGGTGAACGTGAGTTTAATATTATAGCTTACGCTCGAGGCAAGTTTCTAAACTTATCTTTTTACATTGAGCAAGTTTCTAAACTTATCTTTTTACATTGAGCAAGCTCTCTAATTCTACTTTTACGATTGAACAAGTTTTCTAACTCTACACTTTCCTTGAGCTAGTTCATTTATTACATTGTGCAAGTTTATTCTTACGATTGAGCAAGTTCTTGTATCTAGTTTGTTTATGATTTCTAAATCTTATTCTGATATTGAACAAGTTATTCTTGTTTTTAACTTGTTATCTTGCATGCAAGTTTACATATTCTGATATATTCATGTTGAACAAGTTTTATCGTTTAAATTACTATTGGTTATGCATGCTTAGTACTCAACTCTAAATAACCTTGGTTTAATATTGTTCAAACAAGGTACGTTATGATTATTCAATGTTTATGCTATTAGATTATTCCTATAGTATGATCTTAGTTTACGATGTCGATTCAGTTATGATTATTCCATAGCATAACGTTATTAATATTGTATTCAACTAATCTTTTGTTGATGACCGTTGAATTCTAAATTACCCTTAAAATGTATCCAACCCAAACTTACTTTTGTGCAGACTTGTACTCTAAATACTGAGATGAACAACCCTATTATTAGGAGATAATTTACACTTAGCGTTGAAATGTTTGTGCACAATACATTGTACGATGGGCTGATCCCACTAAATACGAGGAGTCCTTATAGTCTTATGACTGTTAAAGTTGAAGTTGAAAGATTACTTACAATTATGGACAGAGTTCGTGGTCTTATGACCCTCAGATATATATTCCATATTTTGATTCTAGTTTTTGGTTATAATTGATAGAATACTATTCAGTTTTGATGAGCCTATTCATTGGCAGTTATTATTATCTTGTTGATTCATTGCTATATCTAGTGAGCAATTTTTTTGCTCACTCTTGCATAAATATAATTATTGCAGCTAAAGTTGAGAAGGTCGACGAACCTACAACTAGCAAAGGAAAGGGAAAAATGTACAAGTGATGAAGACTTGTAATTTTATTTATTGTCATGAATGATAGACTTTTAATTAATGGTGTGATGTAATTATTAAAATTCCGCACTTGATTAATGTTAAGGTTAGACAATATGGGATGTTTTTGGATTTAATGATGTAACCCTATTTAAACGGAGGATTTATGGTTTAAATGTTATTTTATTTGCGTAGATAGTATGAATGAATGGAAAGTGAACACCAAGTCTTGTGGGAATGAAGTACCTAGATTTGGGGGTGTCACATTTCCCATATACAAAACCCCCGTCAAGGCGGGTGCAAGTCGATTAACGATCTACACCACCCAAGGCGGTCTCCTTACACATTAAAACCCCCATCGGGGCGGGGGTACAGAGAAGTGCAATGTCCTGCTCTTTGTGGAATGTTGCAATAACGTAAAGAATAGTCATTGGTTCGGATTGGAACTCATTTTTGGCGAAGAATTAGAGTCAGAATACATGTCTTGGTTGTATTAGTAACAATTAACAACAAGATTGATGACACAAGCAATTGAACAACATTGAAGATAGATTTTTCTAAGCAAGAGCATTGGAGAGAAGATTTTGAAAGAATTTCACAACAATTGCAGATTAAGGCTATAGAGAAGGGTGGTTCTGGATTTATTCTTCTTCTTTAGTTTAATATTTGTAATTGGGATGATGTGTACTTTAATTAATTCAGTTTTTATTTCATTGATGATGAACTAAATTACTTTTTAGGCTTATAACAGATCTTTGGGTGGAACAATGATTATGTAACTTTGATTTTCAGTTTAATAAGTTATTCCTCAGTTTATCTATATTAATTTATGCTTGAATTTATGAATTACTTGATCACCAATTCTTTGTGAACTTGTTTACAGGAGGAACATTGTCGGCCTGCTGTACGTTCTCCTCATTGGTGAGTAAAGGTGTCTCCACGGTCTTATTTACTCCACTATTAACATTCTCAGTCGCCATTCTCAAATACTGCCATAAAACAAGTGTTAATTAAAGAAATCAACATATCACATAATATCCCTATATACTGACCAACCAACAAATAAGCTTAGGTAGGACACACTAGCGAAGGATTTACTCGTCTCTCCCCTCCTAGTTTTATTCCCCGATCTCCGCCAGAGATCATATCCCTAAGCTTTGATACCAACTGTGACGCCCCCAAAATAGGTATACAACACCCATTCTGAGTCGCCAAATAAATGGTACAGAAATAACTACAACTTTATTAATACAATTGTCGTGCAAAATATGACAACACATAAACTTTGAGTTTAAATACAAATATTGTCATTTAGACAATATCCACACTCAAATAAGTCCTCGTTACAATTATTGATACACTATTTTACAAAATAGTGAGGACTACTAAAACAACTTCTAGAACCATCATTCCATACCCCACTAGTACTCGCTACATTCTTTTTACGAGAAGAAAATGGAACAAAAGGAAAATGGTGAGCTCAACTAGCCCAGTAAAGAATATTATGACTAAGATAATATAGAATAAATTATCGTTAGTCTTCAACAGGGAAAAATCTGATAGAATATAATAGACAATAAGTTTCAGATCAATATTCGCAGCGGAAATAATAATTCATAGAAGAGTTACGTAGAGAATGAAATCTACTATTATCTATGAATTTAAAAGTCCATCATCAATATTTTATTCCTGTAACATCAATCAATATACATCTTGAATCAAATATTCATCTTTGCACTACAGGCCAAAGATATTCATCAGTTGGTCATGTTCATCTCAACACCTATTCATCTTTGCACTACGGGCCAAAGATATTCATCAAAAATTCATTCATCTTTGCACTGTAGGCCAAAGATATTTAGTAATATCATCATTTAGGACTGAGGATGTTGAAAGATATTTTAAAGAAAACGAATCCAGTGAAACAAAAGAACGAATATTAAGGATTCGTACTTTAAACAATCTGAGTTAAAAAATACTTCAAAAATAATCATAGTGGAGTAAAATTCAAGAATGATCAAAACATGGATACAATCAAAGCTAGTATCTATAATAGATATTTTGGAAAAAAATAAAATTTAATTTTTCTGTGAATAGTGCCGTATACGTGAATAGTAATCCCGACACTAAAAGACAAGAATTTCACAAGAAAAATCTTACCAATATTCCGGCATAATGATATTAGAAGAAATAATATCATTTTTAAAAAAAAATAACATCCCTTACCTCGAAAAGACAGTACTTCTAACTGCAATACTGGATATAGTGCTGAAGGGATCTTGCATAGTATAGCAACACTCAAAGTATCAAAATACTCACAAGAATATGCTCGACAATATAGAGAGAGAAAGAGAGAGAAAACTTATTTCTGGTGTGATTTTCAATTCTAACCTAAGCACCATATTTATAGGAAAATGCTTAGAACACCAAAGCAAAAAATTTAATAAAATATTAATATATTTATATAAATTTTCCTTAGCCCACTTTTTTGGTCAAGACATCAGCCACCAACCCACCAAAATCACAAAAAACGTTTTTGTTAATAAAATATTTTAAAACTCCAAAAATCAATTCAGACCCAATATACCGGAACTTCAATAATTCACAATAAATAGCCCTTTTATCAGAAAAATTCAAATCGTATGTCCATTCCATAGGAAATTCAATTCTCTACAACTTTGTAAGTATAAGTTTTTCCAAATTCCAAACAAAAATTGACCGAAATTCACATACGGACGATTTTACAAGCTATAATCCAATTTCAGTCAAGAAATGGGATCTACAAACATGAAAAACATGTTTTAAATATTTTTAGTAACAAAAATACTCCTCCTCCTTATATATTCATATATCCCACATTCATTAAAAAATATCACCATTATTATATTATTATAATATAATAATATATTTAAATGAATTATTTTATCAGAAAAGATAAAATATCAATTTTCAACAATTGTCACATTAAAAATTTCTCCATCTATATTCACATAAAATGAATATTTTCCTTATCATATAAACCAATAATTAATTATTCACAAATAATATTACAGAATCACAATATTGACAACCGGTAGTTCACAGAAAGAGGGGCTTTCAATAAGGATTTCTCTCTCATTGGCGCAATTAGATGACCAAACCTCTTTAGAGCGTAACTTTCTAGACATTGACCAAACCTAAATAATATGAATTATTAATCTGATAATGGAAAATACTGTGTAATGACAATTATTGAAACAACAATAATATAAAATATCAACACATCAATTATTGAATCAATAAAATAAAATATTGAATAGTAATTACTGTAACAATTATTGAGTAGTGCCTTCTTACGTAAGAATCAATAATTGGTGCAATACCATGTGCTACTGTGTTTTAACCACCGGATATTCCAACAGTATTAACGGTAATAGCTACGCCGTTATTTATAAACAACTTATACTTGTCGTTTTCTTCATCTAATAGCTTTCAAGTTATGGGCCCCATAGAAATTTGGTGGTAAATCGAATATTCCCCGACAACAATGAATATTTTATAACCACTTGCTTATTTGAAATATTTGCGCATTTTACCCATAACTAACCACATTAATCAAATCAACCCTTACTATTTTCAAAATAGAGGAAATTCAATTTCATTAATAATATGTTGGGGTCTTACACTTGAATTCTGTGATTGAATAGAATCTTGATTTATGTTAGGGTAGGGATATGCCTAGTATCGCATGTAATCAAATAGAGAACTTGAACTTAAACTGTCTTTGATTGTAATTCACATAAAGATATAGTGAGTTAGTTAATTGAGGTGTTTAACTTAATTCTATCTAATTTATGGATTTAAGTTAATATGGTATTAGTGCATCGAGAGATAGCTAGTTCTACTTACGTGTTCTTGATTAATAAACTAGGATAATGAATTAAACTAGAATAAAGGGTAATAATCAGAGTGAAGCTTAGGGTGAAGTTGTAAGCCTAATTCTCCAATACTTGTTTGAAATTTCAATTTTTTAAGATTTGTGATTGTTTTGTGATTTTAGTTTTTTTTAATATATTTAGTTTTTATAATTATAATTCTTAAACTGGGTAGTTTAATAAAATTTGGATTAATAGGAGGTTGATAATTGTGAGGGTTAATTTCTTGCTAATCTCTGTGGGAACGATACTCTACTTACTATTATATTACTTGTTGACCACGTATACTTGCGTGTTTTGTATAATTAGATTTTACTCAACAATATCTCTACCCTAACATAAATCAAGATTTCATTCAGTCACAGAATTCAAGAACACATGCTATTGTGACTAGGTTTAGACTCATATATCATCTCTCGAATCCATACAAATCCACATAAAATTGGTGATCAAACAATTCATAAATTGAGCACAAATCACAATAGATAAACTGAATTAATAATTTATTAAAACCAAATCAAGGCATAATAATTGTTATTCAACATTAAAGATCCATTGCAAGCCTAAAAAGTAATTTAGTTCATAACTAATGAATTAAATACTGAATAAATAAAAGAAATCATCATTCTGATTGCAAAAACTGAAATTAAAGAAGAATAGTAATACACCACCTTTCTTGATGAATGGGTAATATACCAATGAATTGGATATGTTTAGGCTTGATTTATTGTTGTTTTCGAGTATTTTAGGATAGTTTTTTATATGTTTACTTGTTATTTTGCAGATTGAGGTTAAGTAGGGGCATAAAGGGAATTTTGGCATAGTCGAGGGCAAAAGAGTAAAGCAGCAGTCATAAACCAGCGCTTGGGCTCTATGATTAAAACTATCCTCAGCGCCGGGGCGCTGAGGCCCAATACGGCTAGACCAAGGCGCGTGTACTGCAGAAGTTGACAAGCAATAGGACTTTATTAAGTGATGAGGAGTATTTAAGGAAGAATTATAGCTGGAAATTGGGGATTTAACAATCATAGCTGGAGATTAATCAAGAATTCATCAGAGAATTGTGGAAGAGCATTCAATTTGAAGATTGAAGCTTGGAGGGTTTCTTTTAGAGTTTCTCATTCTTCTTTATTTTCAATTGTGTAATTTTATTGAGATGATTTTTATGGGATCTTTGGTTTTAATTTTCAGTATGAACTAACTTTTTAATTAAGACTACAAATTGAACCTTTTATGTCTATGAATTGATTATTCAATTTAGTCCAATTATTTATGTCAAGGTGAATTGTTTATCATGTTTTGTGCTTATTAACTAATAATTTGGCCAATAATTACTGTGTTACACTAGAAAGATTCGAAAGATGAAATCTAGGGTTAGAACTAAACATGATAACATGTATGCTTAATTATTTGCATGAGATGAATAATTAAGATTGTGAATTGAATAGGAAAATCTTTTCACCGCATGTAATAATTAGAATTGGAACTTAATGGGTTTGATTTAATTATTTTGCATAGGAATATCACATAATTAATTGAATTGAATAGAAGTTATCTGTTACTTGGGAAAGGGCTTTTAACAACTAGAATTCCTATTAACAATTCCGGTGACGTAATACCTAGAATAATTGGATAATTGGTTTGTAGTACATAATTGGGGATATTGTAGTCTTTGATAAGTAGGTTTTATACCTACTTATTGGTTACTAATTCACTAGAATTATGCTCAACTTAAGTAGTTTTATTATGTTTTATTTGCATTTTATGTTTATTTTGCAATATATGTAGCTGGAACCCCTTTAGCAACTTAAAGCGTGGAATAGCATGAAATGGCATGGAGTGGCATTGAACTAGCAAGAACATGGCAAGGTGGACTTGAGAAAGAGTGAAGAATGTAGTTGGATTTGAGCAGGTGAGGAGGAGAATCAATGAAATGGTGAAGTGCATAAGAGAAGAAATGAAGAGCAAGAAAGTAGAAGAAAAGTAGCAGCAAACATAGTAGACAAGAAGCAGCAGCGTGGCCGCGTTGCCATAGAAGCTATACATGGCGCGCCCACGCCATGCATTTGAAATAGATTCCTATAGCGCGCCCACGCCCGAAACCCTTTACACCATCGCGCGGCAGCGCCAGTCTTACTCAGTTTAAAAATGTTGACTTTTTGTAATTTGAATTTGAGCTTGTTTTGCTCATTTGAGACGATATGGTTGGTTACCAAGACGTGATTTTTGGAGTTTTTCATTATTGTTCTTAGGTTTAGACTACTCTAGAGAGGGTTTGGGCATTTAATTACTACATTTAGCTCTTCTCTTTATCTAGATTACTTAATAAATATAGTTTTCATTGCTGGAGATTTTGTGTGGATTGGAACAAGCCTAGAAACAGACTTCGCAGTAGGATTAACAGATTTGACTTCTCTATTCTATTTAATCTTTGTTTACATTGTTAATTTCAATGTCTTGCTTCAATCCCATAATGGCTTTTGGTTCATAAATGAACTAAATTCCATTATGGGATTCTAATGGATTCTAATGCATAGTTTATACATGTATGACTGATTGTGATGTTGCATATTTAATATTGGATTGCCCATTATGGTTGTGCTAAATGTATGAATGCTTGATCACCATTCAGACTAATTGCTTGTATGGACTTGGAAAATGAAATATAAGTATAGATTAGACCATAATGGCATATGTTCATAAAGCTTATGTGTGTTAGGCTTTGTGATTCATAAACCGAATAGGCATATACCGTTTCACTATTTGTAGTCATTAAGAGAGCTTGAGCTTAAATCATATTTGCTGTAAATTCACATAGACATATAGTGAGTTTAGTAATTGTGATGCTTACATGAATTCTATCAATTGTGGATTTTGTGTAAATTGGGCATAGTTCATTGAAAAATGGCTATGTTTCACTTATGTGCTCTCGACTAGCTTTTCGTATTTTATAAGTATACATAACATGAGGCATACATTTTAGATGAAGCGTAAGATAATATTAGATTCCCATATCTTTCCAATTTGATTACCTCCTCTTAGTAATATCTATTTATTTTGTTGATAATTAATTTAGTTATAAATTCATTTATTGATTTATAGTCTAAGCATATATAAATAGTGATTAAGTTATTGCATGATAATTTAGATTTATCACCTTTCTCCGTGGGATCAACACTTTCTTACTCTATACTACTTGTTGACCCATGTATACTTGCATGATTTAGAGTCCATTTTGTTAAACCAAAAAGGAGGCAACAAGTTTTTGGCGGCGTTACTGGGGAAAGGCGTTTATTTTTAATATTGTCGTCATCAACTAAAGCTAGATTTGTGTGACTTAGACAAATCTATTCTTATCTTATTTCTATTTTGTTTTTGTTTGTATTTCAGGTACTTGTATACATTTTATGCACACACGATCGACAAACTCTGAATTGGTACCTTCACAGGATAATATCAATGGCAGAGGTTGGAAATAGAGAGTACGTCAGAATATACAAGTAGATTTTGAAACTTCAACATCCAATATGGCAGCAGAAGAGAAAAGAGAGGAACATCGGGCCTTAAGAGATTACTCAATGCCAAATATAAATGAGTTACAGTTGAGTATAGTGAGGCCAGCTATAGAAGCCAATACTTTTGAGATAAATTCGGGCACTATTCAAATGGTGCAGGATTCAGTACAATTCGGGGGCGCTGCTATAGATGATCCGAACGAGCACTTATTGAGCTTCATAGAAATTTGTGACACCTTCAAGTACAATGGGGTGTCTGAAGATGCAATGAGGCTCAGACTGTTTCCATTTTCTTTAGGGGACAAGGCTAAAAGTTGGCTCCACTCTTTGCCATCAGGATCTATTACTACATAGGAGGACTTAGCACAAAAGTTCTTAGCTAAAATTTTCCCAATGGCTAATATAACAAAAATGAGGACAACAATTTCCCAGTTTGAACAACAGAAGGGTGAAACACTGTATGAAGCATGGGAACGCTACAAAGAGATGCTAAGGAAATGTCCCCATTATGGAATGCCAGATTGGATGGTGATAAATACTTTTTATAATGGACTGGGATGGCATTCAAGGCCAATTGTAGATGCAACTGTAGGAGGAGCCTTATAGGCCAAGATTTATGAAGAGGCTTATAATCTCATAGAGACAATGGCAACAAATGATTTCCAAAATCCTACGACCAGAATGCCACAACCTAAAGTTGCAGGATTGTTAGAGGTGGATGCTATCACACAGTTGTCAGCTTAGATGGCATCTATGACAAAGAAGATTGATTCGTTGGCAGAACGTAAAGTGAAAATAGTTGCTTTTGTATGTGAGATATGTGCGGGGTCACATTCAACTGATCAGTGTGCTATCAGTTTAGAATCTATACAGTATGTGAGCAACTATCAGAAAAATCAGAATCAGTTCCAGAATTCTTATAACTCCAACAATCGCAACCATCCAAATTTTAGCTGGAGCAACAATCAAAACAATAAAAATCAAAAAAATTAACAGTTTCAACCACAACATCAATTTCAGCCACAATTATCTCACCAACAGTTTGCACCAAAACCACCCTATCCACCAGGATTTCAACAACAACAACATCATCCACCACATGTACCTCAACAAGAGAAGAAGTCAGAAATAGAGGAGATGATGATGAAGTACATGGCGAATATCGAGGTAATGATTAAAAGCCAAGCAGTGGCTATCAAAAATTTGGAGACGAGGATGGATCTAATGACTAGTATGCTCAAAAACAAACCACAATGGACCTTGCCAAGTACAATAGAATCAAATCCAAGAAGGGAGGGTAAAGAACAGTGTCAAGCCATAACTCTCAGATTAGGGAAGCAGATTGCAGATTTACAGCATGGCGCGCCCGCGCCACTTTTACAAAGGGAAGACGCACGGCTGCGCGATGAAGAAAAATTGTCTGATGAAAGTTTGGTTTAAGAAGGTTCTGAACAGAGGGATGTAGGGAAGAGTGAAGGATTTACTGAGAAACTAGTGACCAAACCATCACTTGTTCATCTCCATGTTCCATATCCACAGAGATTCCAGAAGCAAAGGGAAGACAAGCAGTTTAGCATGTTTTTGGAGGTGTTTAAGAAGCTACAAATCAGTATACCCTTCGCTGAGGCATTAGAACAGATGCCAAGTTATGTAAAGTTCATGAAGGGGATCTTGTCAAGGAAGAAAAGACTAGAGGATTTTGAAACAGTAGCCTTGACTGAAGAATGTAGTGCAGTGCTTCAACGCAAGTTACTTCCTAAGTTAAAGGATCCAGGCAGCTTCATGATACCTTGTTCAATTGGGAAGATGTGTTTCAACAAATGCTTGTGTGATTTAGGGGCGAGCATCAACTTGATGCCTCTATCGGTGTTTAATTAGTTGGGATTGCCGGCTCCAAGGCCGACAAACATTTCATTACAGATTGCTGATAGGTCCATTACTTATCCACGGGGTATTATGGAAGATGTGTTGGTAAAGGTGGATAAATTCATCTTCCCGGCTGGTTTCATCATATTGGATTATGAAGAAGATAGAAGTATACCTATCATCCTTGGGAGACCATTTCTAGCCACAAGACAAACTTTAATAGATGTTTAGAAAGGTGAGTTGACAATAAGGGTTCAGGATCATGAAGTCACCTTCAATGTATTCAAGGCTATGAAATTCCCTACAGACGAAGAGGGATGTTTTAGGATTGATATGGTGGACAAGATGTTGAATGATGAAGTAGGGCATTTGGTGGAAAATGAACCTTTAAAGAGTGTTATTTTAGGAAATTCTGAGATAGAAGATGATGAGATTACTGAGTTATTTCAAATTCTTGACACAACACCAAACTTTAGAAGATTTAAGACTCCAATCGAGCTACTTAAGATTGTTGGGGAGACATCAGTGAAACTTAAGCCATCTCTTGAGATGCCTCCAGAACTTAAGTTGAAACCTCTTCCAGACCACTTGAGGTATGTATTTTTAAATGATAATTCAAAATTACCTGTTATTATTTATTCTGCACTAACATCTATCCAGGAAGAAAAGATGCTAAGAGTTTTGAGAGAGTTTAAATCGGTGATTGGATGGACCATATCAGACATCAAAGGGATCAGCCCATCATTTTGTATTCATAAGATCCTACTGGAAGATGATAGTAAACCTTCAGTGGAGCAACAACAGAGATTAAATCCGATTATGAAGGAATTGGTCAAGAAGGAAGTTTATTGATTAGATGTTGAACAGACCATTTCCCACTGTCGTTTATTGATCAGATGTTGGACAAACTAGCAGATCATGAGTATTATTACCTTCTGGATGGGTACTCAGGCTATAATCAGATTATGATAGCTCCAGAAGACCAGGAAAAGACAACTTTCACATGTCCATACGGAACATTCGCTTTCAGAAGGATGTCTTTTGGGTTGTGCAATGCCCCGGCCACATTTTAGAGGTGTATGATGGCAATGTTTTTGGATATGGTGGAGCACAATGTGTAAGTCTTTATGGATGACTTCTCAGTATTTGGTGATTCATTTGATTTGTGTTTAGAAAATCTAGTGATGGTATCAAAGAGATGTGTTGAAACGAATTTGGTTTTGAATCGGGAAAAGTGTCATTTTATTTTACAAGAGGGTATCATATTGGGACACAAAGTTTCAAAGAAAGGATTAGAGGTGGATCGAGCTAAGTTAGAGACCATTGAGAATTTGCTTCCACCTAATTCTGTTAAAGGTGTTCGCAGTTTTTTAAGGCATGCAAGCTTCTACAGGAGGTTTATTAAAGACTTCTGCAAGATCACAAAGCCACTTTGTAGTTTATTGGAAAAGCATGCACAGTTCAACTTCGATAAAGAATGCATGTCTGTATTTGAGCATTTGAAGAGAAAGTTAACTACATCACCAGTGATCACATCACCAGATTGGGACCAACCATTTGAATTAATGTGTAATGCAAGTCACTATGCTATAGGGGATGTTTTGGGCCAGCGAAGGGATAAAATCTTTCATGTGATTTACTATGCGAGCAAGACCCTCACTGATGCTCAGTTGAATTATACCACCACAGAGAAGGAACTTTTGGCAGTTGTGTATGCTTTTGACAAGTTTCATGCATATTTGATTGGGACTAGGGTGATAACGTACATAGATCATGCAACAATTTGGTATTTAGTGGCAAAGAAAGATGCAAAGCCTCGACTAATAAGGTGGATACTTCTGTTTCAAGAATTTAATTTGGAAATCAAGGACATGAAAGGGACTGGGGCATAGTCACAGGCAAATACATCGATGTGGGCCATCTAATTCATCAAAATATGTTACGATAAATGAGGGGGAGCACCACAGGAAGCATCCCACACGCGTCTGTTATAGATAGTCTTTATGCACGATAAGGGGTCACTT
Source organism: Panax quinquefolius (assembly GCA_020205615.1). Classification (NCBI taxonomy): domain Eukaryota; kingdom Viridiplantae; phylum Streptophyta; class Magnoliopsida; order Apiales; family Araliaceae; genus Panax; species Panax quinquefolius. The sequence continues at coordinate 24,980,858 of CM035171.1, forward strand.
GGGACAATGAACAAATGCAGTACCCAAGTCAAGATATCACTCATGCCACGATTGCCAAATTTGAAGAGTGGGCAGGAGGTACCCCACATCCAAGGGGAAAGGGCTTCATTCTTCCAACTGCATCATTGAGGCCATCGTCGCAGCCCATGCGAACAACTGACGCAGTACCTTTAGCCCATACTCCTGTTGAAAATAATGATCGTCATCTCCGAAGGTTAGAGAGAAAAGTAGCTGCAATGTATGATAACTTTTCAGCGTTTGCCAATGGTTTGTCGAGGTCCCTAGCCGAGGCTTTTTCACAACAAGGAATGATGCTTGAGTGGCCACAGTTCAGGACAGTCGTGCCATTTCCATCGCTAGACTCACCACCCGAGGAGGGTGGTACAGCTGATAATTAGGGGAGTTCCTTTTAACCCTTTACCTTCATTTATTGGGGACAATGAACAGTTTAAGTTTGGGGGTATTGGGGTGTTTAGTAGTGTAGAGCATTTAGTTAATTACATGTAGTTTAATTCGCATCATTTTTGCATGTTTAGTATAATTTTTAAATGTTTAGTTAATTGCATGTAGTTTAATTTGCATCATTTTTGCATGTTTAGTATAATTTTTAAATGTTTAGTATGTGTTTAGTTAATTATGCAGTAAATTTTTGCATTTTAATGTTTAATATATATTTTAGTTGTATGTTCAATTGCATTTCTCAACTATCTAGTTTTATCGAATTCTAGTTTAGCCAATGATGAATTAGAAATTTGATGGATTTTTGAATTTAGTGGATAACATGAGCTTAGTTATAATGTTATACATGATTTAATTCATGCTTGTTGTTTAGATGCTATCGGTTAGCATATAGGTGTTTATATATGCTTGTTGGTTTAAGAATAACTTGTTTATTTGCTGAGTAAAAAATGTTGTTTTTAAAGATGGAATTGTGTAGAAAGTAGACATAGACTAAGAAAACACAGAAATTCAAACTTTGGGAACACATGGGTAGGCTTGCTATTGGGACGAGATGGAGCGTAAAATGCACTCATTTAAATGGAAATGGAAAGCGAGATGGATATATATATATATATATATATATATATATATAAATCAATAAACACCGCAGGAAAGTGCAAAAATCGCCCTCGTGAGTAAAAATAAAGCAGAATAAACCCATTGTTGAACCTTAATTTGTATTGATGTGTTGGAATAGTTTTTGTTTCACTAGTATACGTGGTTCTTGATTTAAACTTCAATTTTCTATTTTAAGCAATATAACATGTGTAATCTTTGCCTTGGTCAAGCTTATTTGTGAACACATCACACACACATACACACAACATCTTTATAGTGAGTTTGGATTAATTGATTGTATGATGTTATGTCTGTAGCTTAGTTTGATACTTTATTTGTTAATCTGGATAATTTTCTGAGAGGCATACTTGATTGGAATTCTAGTTTGGCTGGACATCTTTGTGACGCCCCCAAAATAGGTCCACACGACCCATTCTGAGTCGCCGGATATCATACTATAAAAATCAAATACAAACTTCATTTATACAACTATTGAACTGTCGTGCAGAATATGACCACAATTAAACTGTGAGTTTTAATACAAATGTATGTAACTCTCATGGTGCCTCGACCACAACCTTACAATGGTACTTTACATAAAAATATAGTCAAAAATTGTTTTAGAAATTAAAATCTTTGGGAAGTGCTCAAGGAAACCTTTGTACATAGGAGGCCATGAATCTAAGTTATGATAGATATCATATGTCCAAAGAATTATCCATGGTTGATCCAATAGACCCCAAAGAAAAAGGAGAAGATTACTATCATGTTCCTTCCAATGGTGAGTCTTCTCTTGACATATAACTATCTCTACCGTCTGCAATTGAACATTATGTTTCAACCAAACTCCAAGATCATATAAGCGAAAGCTTTCGTAGATATAATCAAAGAAGTGGATGTGCACAACCACATCTTATGATAACACGAGGTTGTATGTCATTAGACATCTTGTATGATAGTGGCAAAACACCCTTCAAAGTTGGGTTCACCTCACCTATTCGGTTCACCAAAATTAAATATCAAATGATGTATACAATACGACACACTTATCTACAGTTCTCAATAAAATTATTTCCATACTATTTAGGGAGAACCTCAATGACCTATAGACCACCGTTTCTATTCTCCCTGTTACCCTCGCTAAACTGAAATTGACTACACTCTTATTACACGAAAGGAATTGTGAAGCAAAAGGGTGAGCACAACTAGCCCAGTAAAGAATATCATGACTAAAGATAATTAACTTATCAATAGCCTTCATCAATAATAAATTAGAGATTTAGAACATATGGTAGATGATAAAACTTTTCAACCATAGTTGCAGCGGAACGAGCAATCCATTAGAAGAGTCAAATAGACTATAAAGTCTATTATCTTCTCCATGTTAAAAGTCCACCAACAATGTTTTATCCCTGTAACATCAATGAATAGTTCCTATCCACAATCATATGAATAACTCATAATCATAATTGTGGTTCTAAATTACTCTTTGCACCCAGGACGAAGATAATTTTCATCACCTGTCTTTACCTGAAACATCAAAGATCATGGTTTTACCAAATCACAGTTCATGTTCATAATCATACTAATAAATTCATCTTTGCACTACGGGCCAAAGATATTCATTAACAGTTCATCTTTGCACTACATGCCAAAGACATGCAACTGTATTTTTAGAAGACTCAAGTAGAGCGTGATATCTACTATCTTTTATGAATTAAAAGTATATTATCAATATTTTATCGCTGAGACTCAGCTTAATAAATAATCTAGTTCATCGAATCATCCTTGCACTACAGCTAAGGATATTCATTAGTATCACGACCACAAATTATCCATGCACTACGGGCCAAGGATATTCATGTTTTCACCAATGGTCATGATTATACCGAATAATTCCTGGTCATAATCATACCAACAACTGTCCACCAATGCACTACGGCTAATGAGGACTTTTACCAAATCATTTGTAACATTACAGGTCATGATTATACCGAATGATCCCTGGTCATAATCATACTAATCAACCATCCATCTATGCACGTAAGTCAAAGATGACTTTCATCACAATATAAGCATGAGGATGATGACAGTGATATAAGAATTCAATCAAACGAGATCAAGGATAAATATTAAAGACTTTAATAATTTAATTTATCCAGAATTAAAAAATGTCCAAATTATCAACGTGTAACTACTTTGTAGAGTAAAACTCAAGAATAATATTCATGTATCAAAAATAATTTATACAGAAAAGAAATAAATTTCTCGGTGAATAGTACCCCGTGAATAGTACCCTGTGAATAGTACTTCGGGAATAGTACCCCGTGAATAGTACCCCGGTATGAAAAGTACCCCAAATACCCGAGTGAATAATGCTAGAGTGAATAGTAATCGGGTAAATAGTAACCCGTGAATAGTAACTCGTGAAAAGTAACTCCGGCACGAAAAGTGCCCCGAATACCCGAGTGAATAATACTAGAGTGAATAGTAATCGGGTGAATAGTAACCCGTGAATAGTTACTTATGAATAGTAACTCCGACACAAAAAGTGCCCCGAATACCCGAGTGAATAATACTAGAGTGAATAGTAATTGGGTGAATAGTAACCCATGAATAGTAACTCGTGAATAGTAACTCCAACACGAAAAGTGCCCCGAATACCCGAGTGAATAATACTATAGTGAATAGTAACTGGGTGAATACTAACTCGTGAATAGTACCCTGGGAAAAATATTGATATTTAATAAGAAAATTTAGATCAATATTCCAATAAAACGATACTGGATGAATACAAAAAATAGTATTCCTTATGAATACGAAAGAAATAATACCCCTTACGAGTACAACAAATAATATCCTTTACGAATATAAAAGAAATAACGTCCCTTACCTTAGTAGAAGACCAGATATTGCAATAGTGAAGTAGTAGAATACTCTTCTTCTTCCTCTCTATAGTTTCTCTGTCTATAGCTTCTCTTATGAATCTCAGTGAATTGGTGAGAATGAAAGAAGAATTAAGCTTCTATTTATAGGAGAATGGACTAAATAGTAACTAATTCACGAACGGTCTAGATTGATTTACTATTAGATTGAACGGTCCAGATTGATTACTATTAAAACCACAACCGACAGTCCAGATTGATTTACTTTTAAAACCACCACCGACGGTCCAGATTGATTACTTTTAAAACCACCATTGACGGTCCAGATTGATTACTTGTAAAACCACCACCGATGGTCCAGATTGATTTACTTTTAAAACAACCACCGACGGTCTAGATTGATTACTTTTAAAACCACCATCGACGGTCCAGATTGATTTACTATTAAAACCACCACCGACAGTCCAGATTGATTAACTATTAAAATCACCATCAATTGTCCAGATTGATTAACTATTAAAACCACCATCAATGGTCCAGATTGGTTTAACTTATTATTACACTTTAGTACCCCTAAAGTTTTCCAAGTTTGCATTATTTCCCTCTAACTTTTGTAATTCACATATCTTCAATAAACACATTCTTAATACTTCAACAATTATTCATCATTAATATTATAACTCACAATATTTAACAACCAAGTCGTTCCCAGGAAAGAGGGGGCTTTCCGATAAGGATTTCTCCTTATTGGCGCGCAATTAGGTGACCAAACCTCTCCTTGACAGAACTTCTAGACATTGTCAATATTGCAAATAATAATATGAATAACTTTATCGTCTCAATTATTGATTTAATAATATATAAAATATCGACAATAATTGAATCAAATAACGTGAGATACTATGCAACAATTACTGTAGAAATAATTGAGTAAACTGAGTGACTTCTCACATAAGCATCAATAATCAATACCGTGTGCTACTATGCAACCACGCGTATTACTATACTTTTACTACTGGGTAGTTCAACAGTTTTAACGGTAAAACTTTCGTCGTTATTTTTATAGAAAGATATTTTTATGTCATTTTCTAAATACGACAATACTTTCGTTATGGGGTCCACCAATGATTGTACCGTCGTACGATAATTCCCTATTAAAACAAATATTCCCCGACACAACAAATATTTTATATCAACTTGCTTACTTTGCAAAATTTTCAAATATCACCCTTAACTTTAACCTTTTATCAATTTAACCATTTACTAAATAAAATAATAATTATTAGAAAATTGAATACTTTCATTTCATAAAATTCGAGGTCTTACAATCTTGGGACTCACTTACATCATAGTGTAGTTTGTATAGCATGTAGTTGCATTGTTTATTTTATTGTTGTGTGCATTGCTTGAGGGCAAACAATAGTTCAAGTTCGGGGGTATTTGATAAGTAGGTTTTATACCTACTTATTGGTTACTAACTCACTAGAATTATGCTCAACTTAAGTAGTTTTATTATGTTTTATTTGCATTTTATGTTTATTTTGCAGTATATGTAGCTGGAACCCCTTTAGCAACTTAAAGCGTGGAATAGCATGGAGTGGCATTGAACTAGCAAGAACATGGCAAGGTGGACTTGAGCAAGAGTGAAGAATACAGTTGGATTTGAGCAGATGAGAAGGAGAATCAATGAAATGGTGAAGTGCAGAAGAGAAGAAATGAAGAGCAAGCAAGTAGAAAAAAGTAGCAAACAAACATAGCGATTAAAAGCGGCGGAAGTCTTGGCAGCATATTGCCATAGAAGCTATACATTCCGCGTGTGACGCCCCCAAAATAGGTTCATTCCATCCAACCCATTCTGATTCTCCAAATACATGGTACAGAAACAACTACAACTTTATTATTACAATTGTCGTGCAAAATACGACAACACATATACTGTGAGTTTAAATACAAATATTGTCATTTAGACAATATCCACACTCAAATAAGTCCTCATACAATTATTGATACACTATTTTATAAAATGGTGAGGACTACTAAAACAACTGTCTTGAACCATCACTCCACACCCCAACTAGTTCCCGCTATATTCTCGCCTCCTGAGAAGGAAAATGGAACAAAATGGAAAAGGGTGAGCTCAACTAGCCCAGTAAAGAATATTATGACTAAGATAATGTACAACAAATTATCGTTAGTCTTCAACAAAGAAAAATATGATAGAATACAATAGACAACAAGTTTTAGATCAACAACTGCAGCGGAAACAACAATTCATTAGAAGAGTTAAATAGAGAATGAAATCTACTATCATCTATTAATTTAAAAGTCCATCATCAATATTTTATCCCTGTAACATCAATCAATATACATCTTGAATCAAATAGTCATCTTTGCACTATAGGCCAAAGATATTAATCAGTCGGTCATGTTCATCTCAACACCTGTTCATCTTTTCACTATGGGCCAAAGATATTTATCAAGAAATCATTCATCTTTGCACTACAGACTAAAGATATTCGATTATATCATTATTTAGGACTGAGGATGATGAAAACTATTTTAAAGAAAACGAATCCAGTGAAACAAAAGAACAAATATTAAGGATTCGTACTTTAAACAATCCGAGTTCAAAAATACTTCATAAATAATCATAATGGAGTAAAATTCAAAAATGATCAAAACATAGATCTAATCAAAGATAGGAACCATAATAGACAATCTTGGACACATAAAAGAAAATTTAATTTTTCTGTGAATAGTGTCATATTAGTGAATAGTGCCCTATACGTGAATAGTAATGTATACATGAATAGTAACTCCGACACTAAAAGGTAGAAATTTCACAAGAAAAATCATCATGCTTCGTGAATAGTTCTCGTGAATAGTAACTCGTAAATAGTAACTCCGACATGAAAAGATCAGAATTTCATAAGAAAAATCTTACCAATATTCCGGCATAATGATATTGAAAGAAATAATATCATTTCTAAAAAAAAATAACATCCCTTACCTCGAAAAGACAGTACTTCTAACTGGAATACTAGATATAGTTGTGACGCCCCCAAAATAGATATACATCACCTATTCTGGGTTGTCAATACATGGTACAGAAACAACTATAACTTTATTATTACAACAGTAAAACTGTAAGTTTGAATACAAATATTATCTTCTAGACAATATCTATACTCAAATAAATCCTCATCACATTTATTGATACATTATTTTACAAAATGGTGAGGACTACTAAACAATTCTTTCTAAAACCTTCATTCCATACCCCAGGCTGCGTACTGCATTTATGTTCTCGCCTCACGAGAAGAAAAATGGAACAAAAGGAAAAGGGTGAGCTCAACTAGCCCGATAAAGAATATTATGACTAAGATAATATACAACAAATTACCGTTAGTCTTCAACAGGAAAAATCTAATAGAATACAATAGACAACAAATTTTAAATCAATATTCGCAATGAAATAATAATTCATTAGAAGAGTTAAGTAGAGAATGCAAACTACTATCTTCTATGTATGAATTTAAAAGTTCATCGCTCATCTTTTATCCTTGTAACATCAATCAATATACATCGGAATCAAATATTCATCTTTGCACTACAGCCAAAGATATTCATCAATTGGTCATGTTCATCTAAACACTGTTCATCTTTGCACTACTACCAAAGATATTCTTCAGAAATCATTCATCTTTTACTCACAGCCAAAGATATTCAATAATATCATCATTTAAGGCGAGGATGATGAAAAATATTTTTAAAGAAACGAATCCAGTGAAACAAAATGACAAGGATTAAGGATTAAGGATTCGTACTTTGTTTTATCCATGTTCAAAAATACCTCAAAAATAATCATAGTGGTGTAAAATTCAAGAATGATCAAAACATGGATACAATCAAAGCTAGTATCCAGAATAGATATTTTGGACAAAAAAATAAATTTTATTTTTTGAATGAATAGTCAGATATCGTGAATAGTCAAGTATCGTGAATAGTAACTTCAACACCAAAAGATAGAAATTTTCCAAAAAACATCTTCACAACTTCATGAATAGTACTTTCGTGAATAGTAACTCATGAATAGTAACTTCGTGAATAGTAACTCATGAATAGTAACTCATGAATAGTAACCCGAGCATGGAAAAGTTCCAAATTTGATAAAAAGTTCAACCAATATTTCAAAGATAATGATATTGAAGAAATAATATCATCTCGAGAAGAAAATAGCATCCCTTACCTCGAAAGATTAGTACTTCTAATTTGGAATACTAGGGTATAGTCTTTGAAGGAACTTACACCGATCTAACAATACTCAAAGTATACTCAAAATACTCACAAGAATACATTTCGATAATATAGAGAGAAAACTTGAGTTTCGGTGTGATTTTCAATTCTAACCTAAGCACCCTATTTATAGGAAAATACTTAGAACACTAAAGCAAGAAAATTTAATATAATATTATTATTTATAATAAATTTTCCTCGCCAACCTTCTTCAAGAACTGAATTCAGCTCATTCAACCCACATGTGTAACACACCATAATGAAAAAACGTTTTCTAATTTTAAATATTTTAAACTTCCAAAATCAATTATTTTGAGCTTGAACTTCAATAATTCATAATAAATAGTCCTTTCATCAGAAAATTTGAATCTCGCATGTTTTTATAGGAAATTCAATTCTCTACAACTTTGCAGAAGAAAGTTTTTCCAAATTCCAAATAAAAATTGACCAAAATCCATAAACGGGCGATTTTACAGGCTATAATCAAATTTCAGTCAATAAATGGGGTCCACCGACATGTTTAACATGTTTTAAACATTTATTGCAACAAAAATACTCTTCCTCCTCGTATACTCATATATCCCACATTCGTTGTAAAAATATCACCATTATTATATTATTAAAATATAATAATATATTTAAATGAATTATTTTATCAGAAAAAGATAAAATTTCAATTTTCAACAATTGTCACATTAAAATTTTTCTCCATCTATATCCACATAAAATCAATATTTTCCTCATCATATGAATTAATAATTAATTATTCACAAATAATATTACGAGAATCACAATATTGACAACCGTGCGGTTCACAGGAAAGAGGGGCTTTCAATAAGAATTTCTTCTTCTTGGCGGCGCAATTAGGTGACCAAACCTCTCCTTAGGCGTAACTTTCTAGACATTGCCAATAATGTTATCTAATAATGTTATTCGAGATAATATGAATTATTGCTTCGATAATGAAAAAATCTTGTGTAATGACAATTATTGAAACAACAAAGAATATAAAATATCAACGCAAAGAATTATTAACTCGATAAAATCTTTGAGCGGTAATTATCTGTAACCATTATTGAGTAGTGCCTTCTTATGTAAGAATCAATAATTGGTGCAATACCAGGTAATCTTCTTGTGTTTTAACCACCGGGTATTTTAACGAAGATAATTTAATAACTACTCTGTAATTATTTTTAAACCACTTATATTTGTCGTTTTCTTCATCCAATCGCTTTCAAGTTATGGGGCCCACACATGGTTTGCGTCGCATACGAATATTCCCGACGAAGCGAATATTCCACGACCAAACGAATATTCCCTATTAACAACAATGAATATTTTATAACCACTTGCTTATTTTGAAGTATTTGCGTATTTTACCCCTAACTATCCACATTAATCAAATCAACCCTTACTATTTCAAAATAATAAATAGAAAATTAAATTTCATTAATAATAAGTTGGGGTCTTCTAACCTCCTCCTTATGAAATTTCGTCCTCGAAATTGACGTGACGTACACGGTGTTTGAAAAGGTGAGGATACCTCGCTTTCATTTCCGTTTCAATTCCGGTCATTTCCTCTATAAAGCATGATTCCTCCACAAAACTTTAACTTGTGGTATGACCTTTCTTGGCGTAGGACATGCTCCTTCCTATCCAAAATCTTGACAGTACCTCCTCACACGTTAAGTCTTGGCTATCTCGTCCGGTTCTAACTCTATAACGTGGTTCGGGTCTTTCACATATTTAAGAAATGCTGAGATATGTGAAACACATTATGAACACGAGACATACTCGGAGGTAATGCAAGTCTATAGGCTACATTTCCTACTCGGTCAAGAATTTGAAATGGACCGATAAATCGTGGATTGAGCTTTCCTCTCTTCCCAAATCTTGTAACTCCCTTCCATGGAGCAACTCGCAACAATACATGATCCCCTACACTAAATTCCACGTCCTTTCGATGAAGATCCGCATAACTCTTTTGTCGATCTTGTGCCGTTTGTATACGTTGTCGAATCATTTGAATCTTTTCGGTAGTCAGACGTACTAACTCGGGTCCCAACAATGTTGCTTCACCCACCTCATCCCAACATATTGGAGAACGACACTTTCGTCCATATAATGCTTCAAATGGAGCTACACCTATACTTGCTTGATAACTGTTATTGTAGGAGAATTCCACCAATGGTAAATACTTATCCCAACCGCCCTTGAAGTCTAGGACACAGAGTCTTAATAAATCTTCAAGAGTTTGAATAGTCCTTTCGATTGTCCGTCCGCTTTGAGGATGGTATGCGAATCGAATCGTAAATCTGTGCCCATAGCTTTTTGCAAGCTAACCCAAAATCTTGAAGTGAATCTTGGGTCACGATCCGAAACTATGGATACAGGCATGTAATGCAACCTCATAATCTCATTCACGTACATACTAGCAAGGCGTTCAAGTGAATAAGTCTCCGTGTCGGCAAGAAATGAAGCGGACTTGGTTAATCTATCAACAATAACCCAAATAGCATTGATGCCCTGAGAAACCGTAAGAAGACCCATAACGAAATCCATGGTAATGTGTTCCCACTTCCATTTCGGAATCTCAAGTGTTTCCAACGGACCCTTAGGTACTAGATGTTCCGCCTTTACACGTTGGCAAGTTAAACACATTGAGATAAACTTTGCAATCTCTCTCTTCATATTGTTCCACCAAAATGTATGTCGAAGATCACGATACATTTTAGTACTTCCGAGGATGGATTGCAAATGGTGTATTGTGTGCCTCCATCATAATCTTGTACTTCAAATCGTGAGTCGTTAGGAACACAAAGTCTAGAGTGGACTTGAAGTATTCCTTCTTCATCAATTCTCGCTTAGGAATAGCTCCTTCTTGTACTTTCTTCTTCACACGCATCGACTCCGATTCGGTGGCTTGAGCAACCTTAACTTTTTCTATTAAAGTTGGCTCTATGCGTATACTTGACATCATCGCACTGCTCGTTCACGCATATGATCTTCTACTCAACGTCACCTACCACGTTCGCTTTACCGGGATGGTATTGAATAGTGTGGTCGTAGTCTTCAATAGCTTTCGAGCCAACGTCGTTCTTAGTATATGTTGAGTTCTTTTTGAGTGAAGAAATATTTAAGGCTTTTATGGTGCGAATATATCTCCACTTTCTCCCCATATAGATAGTGCCTCCATATCTTTAGCGCCGAAAACGATGCCGCTAACTCTAGATCATGAGTAGGATAATTCCTCTCATACTCTTTAAGTTGTCGCGAGGCATAGGCTATGACTTTCCCACGTTGCATGAGAACACATCCTAACCCTTTGCCTGAAGCATCGCCGTAGATAACAAATCCATCCGAACCAGATGGTATTGTTAGAACAGGTGCCGAAATAAGTCTCATCTTAAGCTCTTGGAAACTCTTCTCGCATTCTTCGCTCCAAACGAATTTTGTATCCTTACGAAAGTTAATTTGGGTTAATGGAGTAGCGATTTGAGAAAACCCTTCCACGAATCTCCGATAATAACTAAGCCCGAAAAAACTACGATTACTTGATCCACCGACTTGGTTGCTCTAACTTTGTATTGCTTCAATCTTCGGGTCCACGGATACTCCATGTTTTGACACCACGTGCCCAAGAAATGCTACTTCCTCAAGCCAAAACTCGCATTTCTTCAATTTGGCATATAGTTGGTTTTCACGAAGCCTTTGGAGTACCAGCTTCAAATGGTGCTCATGATCTTCACGGCTTTTGGAATATATGAGGATGTCATCAATAAAGACAACAACGAATTGATCCAAATATTCCTTGAATACTCGGTTTCATCATATCCATGAAAGCCAGTAGGAGCATTAGTTAGTCCGAAAGACATGACTAAGAATTCATAATGCCCATACCGAAGTTCGAAGGCGTCTTTGGAATATCCTCGATTCTAATCTTGGTGATGATATCCGAGCGAAGATCGATTTTTGAAAAAATTGTGCCCTTGCAATTTGGTCAAACAAGTCATCAATACGAGGTGGAGGATACATATTCTTGATGGTGACATGGTTCAATTCCCGATAGTCAATAATAAAGTCGCATACATACCCGTCTTTCTTCTTTACTGAATAAAAGCAGAGCACCCCAAGGAGATGTACTAGGACGAATGAAACCGATGTCTAACAATTCCTGTAGTTGGACTTTTAACTCCTGAAGTTCAATAGGAGCCATTCGATATGGGGTTTTAGAAATGGGCTTTGTACCCAGTTCAAGATCAATAAAGAATTCAACTTCACATTCCGGGGGGTAGACCAGGAAGTTCTTCAGAAATACGTCAGGAAATTCATTAACAACAGGAATATTATTCAAATTTGACGTGTCTTTATTCAAATCCGAACATGGGCTAAGAAAGCTTGACATCCGTTTTTTCAATAAAGCGAATAGCTATAAAATATTGAGAATAAGAATTACTATAACAATTATTGAGTAGTGTCTTTCACGTAAGAATCAATAATTGGTGCAATACCGATGTCTTCTTGTGTTTTAACAACCGGTATTCCAACAAAGATAATTCTTGAATAACAACGCTGTAGTTACTTATAAACAACTTATACTTGTCGTTTTCTTCATCCAATCGCTTTTCGTTATGGGCCCACACAAAGGTCGCCGTAAATCGCATTTAATATTCCCCGAAGCAAGCAAGAATATTCTACGACCAAACGAATATTCCCCGACAACAATAAATATTTTATAACCACTTGCTTATTTAAAATATTTGCGCATTTTACTCATAACTAACCACATTAATCAAATAAACCCTTACTATTTCAAAATAATAAATAAAAAAAATTCCATTTTATTTAAAAAAAATTCGGGGTCTTACAGCGCGCCCACGCTAAAGGAATATAGAGACATATTTAAGCTATGACACCCCCAAATCCATGTACTTTATTCCCATAAGATTTGGTGTTCACTATCCAATCATTCATATCTATCTACCCAAATAAAATAACATTTAACCATAAATCCCCTCTTTAAATTGGGTTACATTAATTATTAAATAAAATCTTATCAGGTTGTCTAACCTTTAAACATCATTGAAGTGCGAAAATAAAATTATTACATCACATCATTATTTAAAAGTCGATGACCATCACAATAAATAAAAATTATAAGTTTGCATCACTTGTAAAATTTTCCCTTTTCTTTGCTAGTTGATGTTAGAGTTTATGCCTTAGAGGCCAATTATTTGATATAATTGCTTAACATTTTGATATTATATTTGATTGAATAAATGAATGATTTTATTATGGTTTTATTTACTGCGTTATATAAATGTTAACATAATAAAATTCCTTAGAATAGTTATACAAATTATATAGTTTCAAGTATGTGACTTGAACATAAGATTATATAATTATAATTAGTATCATTATTTTTAAAAGTCCCTAGTCGAGTATCATTGTTGATGGGACAACAATGATGCATTGAGACTAGTATGTGGATTGACTGATGACCAAATCTCATTTGTCATAAATATATAAGATATTAAGTCAATGCATAGGTACATGTTAGATAACGATGTACTGGACAGATCCACCATGAGAATTCTCGTGGAACATTATGCAAAGTGTCATTAGCGATTCTCATAGTGACAATGATGTAATGGTCCTCCGACCTGAAATCACTATATTACTACACGAGAATTTATGTACTTTGATATCATCAAATGTCACCTTTAATAGGGTGGACTATAAAGATGATTATTGGGTACATCATGAATCATGTGAGGAATATGAGTGATCTAGATGGAATTTAACCCTCCTATATATTAGGGGTGATATCCATAGGCCTCTTGATTCAAAGTGGGACTATGAAATGTGGGCGTGCTCAAATAGTGATTTGTTTCATATAGTCTACTCATTGATCAAGAAAACTTAGATTAAATTATGAAGAGTATGACACATTCCATGACTCGAGTTTAATCTAGGATATTAAGGTTAAAAGGATTAAATTACATTGAAACATTGGTCATTTAAAAGGTTGCATCGAATCATCGATCTTATTATTACTTGGGTAGCGGTGATGCATTACTAGATGCCGCTCAATTGTTTATAATTTTATAATATGATTATGAAATTATTGCCAACGTAATAATAACCTATGTAGGTCACACACATAGAACGTAATTTAAAGGGAATAAATTTAAATTTTAAGGATTTAAATATATTAATATGATTAATAGTATTTAAATCACTTAATTTAAATTAAAAGGATAATTTGTATATATGTATATTAATTAAGTAAGACTTAATTAAGATATATATATATATATATAAATATGAATTTTATGAAATTAGGTTTTGATTTGATTAATGCCTTTTAACTACTATATATATGATATATAGCAGCTACTTATGGTTATACCATAATTAAAAAACCCTAGCCGCTCTTAGAGAGAGACTAGAGAGAAAATAGTTTCATAATCGTTCCTTTGGTGGCTAGTACCGCAAGTCCCTCTTATTGCAGAATCATTCGACGGTTCGTGCGGCATTCGTGTGGATACCGTAGAAGCGCGGTTCTAATTAGATTGCGTAAAGGATTCGAAGCTATTTTAGAACTTTTTCATAATCGGTATAATATCTAAACCACTGAATTAATTTTAGTTTCGCTTGGATCCTGTTTTGGGTTTCGGAATTGCTTTGATTTATTTTCTATTTCCGCTGCATTTTGTGCCGAAATCCCTACAGTTGAAGGCACATCTACCTTCTCAACTTTAGCTGCAATAAGTGTATAAATATGCAAGAGTGAGCAAAACAAATGCTCACTAGATATATCAATGAGTCAACAAGAATATAATAGCTGCCAATAAATAGGCTCATCAAAACTGAATAGTACTCTATTAATGATAACCAAAGACTAGAATCAAAATTTGGAATATTTGTAAGACCCCGAATTTTATGAACTGAAAGTATTCAATTTTCTAATAATTATTATTCTATTTAGTAAATGGTTAAATTGATAAAAGGTTAAAGTTAAGGGTGATATTTGAAAATTTTGCAAAGCAAGCAAGTTGATATAAAATATTCGTTGTGTCGGGGAATATTCGATTGGTTGGAGAATATTCGTTTTAACAGGGAATATTCGTACGATGGTACAATCATTGGTGGACCCCACAATGGAAGTATTGTCGTAGTTAGAAAATGAGAGAAATATCTTTTTATAAAAATAACGACGAAAGTTTTACCGTTAAAACTGTTGAACTACATTAGTAAAAGTATAATGTCTGGCGTGGTTGCATAGTAGCACACGGTATTGATTATTGATGCTTACGTGAGAAGTCACTCAGTTTACTCAATTATTTCTACAGTAATTGTTGCATAGTATCTCACGTTATTTGATTCAATTATTGTCGATATTTTATATATTATTAAATCAATAATTGAGACGATAAAGTTATTCATATTATTATTTGCAATATTGATAATGTCTAGAAGTTCTGTCAAGGAGAGGTTTGGTCACCTAATTGCGCGTCAATAAGGAGAAATCCTTATCGGAAAGCCCCCTCTTTCCTGGGAACGACTTGGTTGTTAAATATTATGAGTTATAATATTAATTATGAATAATTTTTGAAGTATTAAGAATGTGTTTATTGAAGATATGTGAATTACAAAAGTTAGAGGGAAATAATGCAAACTTGAAAAACTTTAGGGGTACTAAAGTGTAATAATAAGTTAAACCAATCTGGACCATTGATGGTGGTTTTAATAGTTAATCAATATGGACAATTGATGGTGGTTTTAATAGTTAATCAATCTGGACCGTCGGTGGTGGTTTTAATAGTAAATCAATCTGGACCGTCGGTGGTGGTTTTAAAAGTAATCAATCTGGACTGTTGGTGGTGGTTTTAAAAGTAATCAATCTGGACCGTCGGTGGTGGTTTTAAAAGTAAATCAATCTGGACTGTCGGTTGTGGTTTTAATAGTAATCAATCTGGACCATCCGTTCTAATAGTAAATCAAACTGGACCATTCATGAATTAGTTACTATTTAGTCCATTCTCCTATAAATAGAAGCTTAATTCTTCTTTCATTCTCACCAATTCACTGAGATTCACAAGAGAAGCTATAGAGAGAGAAACTATAGAGAGGAAGAAGAAAAGTATTCTGCTACTTCACTATTGCAGTATCCGATCTTCTACTAAGGTAAGGGACGTTATTTCTTTTATATTCGTAAGGGATGTTATTTGTTGTACTCGTAAGGGGTATTATTTCTTTCGTATTCATAAGGAATACTATTTTTCGTATTCATCCAGTATCGTTTTATTAGAATATTGATCTAAATTTTCTTATTAAATATCAATATTTTTCCCGGGGTACTATTCATGGGTTACTATTCACCCGATTACTATTCACTCTAGTATTATTCACTCAGGTATTCGGGGCATTTTTCATGTCAGAGTTACTATTCACGAGTTACTATTCATGGATTACTATTCACCCGATTACTATTCACTCTAGTATTATTCACTCGGGTATTCGGGGCACTTTTCGTGCCGGAGTTACTATTCACGAGTTACTATTCACGGATTACTAGTCACCCGATTACTATTCACTCTAGTATTATTCACTCAGGTATTCGGGGCACTTTTCGTGCCAGAGTTACTATTCTGAGTTACTATTCACGGGTTACTATTCACCCAATTACTATTCACTCTAGTATTATTCACTCGGGTATTTGGGACACTTTTCATGCCATGGTACTAGTCACGGGGAACTATTCTCGAAGTCATATTCACAAGGTACTATTCACGGGGTACTATTCACTGAAAAATTTATTTCTTTTCTGTACAAATTATTTTTGATACATAGATATTATTCTTGAGTTTTACTCCACAAAGCAGTATCGTGTTTATAATTTGGACATCTTTTAAATTCTAGATAAATTAAATTGTTAAAGTCTTTAATATTTATCCTTGATCTCGTTTGATTGAATTCTTATATCATTGTCATCATCCTCATGCTTATATTGTGATGAAAGTCATCTTTGGCTTACGTGCATAGATGGACTGTTGATTGGTATGATTATAACCAGGGATCATTCGGTATAATCATTACCCGTAATGTTACAAATGATGTGGTAAAAGTCCTCATTGGCCGTAGTGCATTGATGGACAATTGTTGGTATGATTATGACCAGGAATTATTTGGTATAATCATGACCATTGGTGAAAACACGAATATCCTTGGCCCGTAGTGCATGGATAATTCGTGGTAGTGATACTATTGAATATCCTTAGCCGTAGTGCAAGGATGATCCGATGATGTGGATTATTTATTAAGCTGAGTCTCAGCAATAAAATATTGATAATATACTTTTAATTCGTAAAAGATAGTAGATATCATGCTCTACTTGACTCTTATAAAAAATACAGTTGCATGTCTTTGGCCTGAAGTGCAAAGATGAACTGTTAATGAATATCTTTGGCCCGTAGTGTAAAGATGAATTTATTAATATGATTATGAATAGGAACTATGATTTGGTATAACCATGATCTTTGATGTTTCAGGTAAGGATAGGTGATGAAAATTATCTTCGTCTTGGGTGCGAAGAAGAATTTAGAACCACAATTATGATCAGGAGTTATTCATATGATTGTGGACATGAACTATTGATTGATGTTACAGGGATAAAACATTGTTGGTGGACTTTTAACATGGAGAAGATAATAGACTTTATAATCTATTTGACTCTTCTAATGGATTGCTCGTTCTGCTGCAACTATGGTTGAAAAGTTTTATCATCTACCATATGTTCTAAATCTCTGATTTATTACTGATGAAGGCTAATGATAATTTAATTATCTTTAGTCATGATATTCTTTTCTGGGCTAGTTGTGCTCACCCTTTTGCTTCACAATTCCTTTCAGGTAATAAGAGTGTAGCTGGGTCTAGCGGGGGTAACAGGAGAATAGAACGGTGGTCTATAGCTATTGAGGTTCTCCCTAAATAGTACGGAAATAATTTTATTGAGAACTTTAGATAAGTGTGTCGTATTGTATACGTCATTTGATATTTAATTTTGGTGAACCGAATAGGGTGAGGTGAACCCAACTTTGGAAGGGTGTTTTGCCACTATCATACAAGATATCTAATGACATACAACCTCGTGTTATCATAAGATATGGTTGTGCACATCCACTTGCTGATTATATCTACGAGCACTACCTATATGATCTTGGAGTTTGGTTGAAACATAATGTTCAATTGCAGACGGTAGAGATAGTTATATGTCAAGAGAAGACTCACCATTGGAAGGAATATGATAGTAATCTTCTCATTTTTCTTTGGGGTCTATTGGATCAACCAAGGATAATTCTCTGGACATATGATATCTATCATAACTTAGATTCATGGCCTCCATGGTACGAAGGTTTCCTTGAGCACTTCCCAAAGATTTTAATTTCTAAAATAGTTTTTGACTATACTTTTATGTAAAGTACCATTGTAAGGTTGTGGTCGAGGCACCATGAGAGTTACATACATTTGTATTAAAACTCACAGTTTAATTGTGGTCGTATTCTGCACGACAGTTCAACAGTTGTATAAATGAAGTTTGTATTTGATTTTTATAGTATGATATCTGGCGACTTAGAATGGGTCGTGTGGACCTATTTTGGGGGCGTCACAATATTAATATCTGAGGGTCATAAGACCACGAACTATGTCCACAGTTGCGAGTAATCTTTCAACTCTAACTTTAACAGTCATAAGACTATAATGACTCCTCGTACTTAGGGGGATCAACCCTTCGTACAATGTATTGTGCACAAACATTTCAACGCTAAGCGTAAATTATCCCCTAATAATAGGGTTGTTCATCTCAGTATTTAGAGTACAAGTCCGCACCAAAGAAAGTTTGGTTTGGATAAATTTTCAGGGGTAATTTGAAGTTTAATGATCATCAACTAGAGGACTAGTTGAATCAATAATGTTTGAAAACACAACAGTTGATTAATAATAACATAATATGGAACAATGAAAAAGTATAAGCGAACTAACTATATTTTGAACTCATGCTTAGAAACAACTACAATGCATAAGTATTGAATGACAATAAACCTTGCTTGAATAATATTAAGCTAGGACTATGAATCATTGAATATACATTAAGTAATAGCAAGCTGAAAAATAAAGCTTGCTCAATATGAGAATAGCTTGTGTCAAGTAAATGAAATAAGATAATTCAAAATTAGAATTAGAATTCAAGAAATTTCATTCAGAATACATGAATGACAATATCGAAACTTGTCTAACAATAAACAAGTTAGAATACATCAATAAATATTGGAATTCAAATCTTGTTCGAATGAAGTCAAAGTGTAGCTAGCTTACTCAAATAATAATTAAGAATACAAGAGTTCGCTTAAATGAAAGTTTAAAGTAAGAAACTTGCTTAATGTAAAAAGATAAGGTTTAAAAACTTGCCTCGAGCGTAAGCTATAATATTAAACTCACGTTCACCTATACATAGGTTTAGAGCCATAATATCTCTTAGACATACTAAAATACCACACATGCATTTATAGTTAGACTTGTTATGTTAACGCAAGTCTTAAGCTACTATTCAAATATCAGAAAATTCAAGTGTTAACCTTCACAACACCTATGTATTATTCATCATGCTTAATAAATCACAATACGTCCCTTCCATCATTTACTAACTTTTTATAACATTCGAATTACTAACCACATTTCACTATGTTGTTGTAACCTTGTCAATACTCATTTGACATGCTAACACAACCCTAACCCATGTTATGTTGCTATTCCAAGTCTGCTGAGATCGGTAGGAAGTCGTTGTCTCAAACCACGGTATGCACACCACGCCATACACAAAGCACGACCCACAAGTAATTACTTAGCTTTTTTTTTAGCACCAAGTAAGAAATTTAGACTGGTGCCTGTGACAGAGGCAGAGATGACTATGAACGAGAGTAGGCTTTAGCCCAACAAACACAAATTTCACCCACTAGACAGTAGTATTAACACGTACAAATGATATAAAACCATAACACACATGTTTGTTAACATATTCAACCAATTAGAACCATTTAACATCAACTAAAACTAGTTTAATTTATCAAATTTCATGTTTTCATATAAAAACTCAATTTTTGATATCTTTCATGAAAATCAACACTGTAACTTCAATTCTTGTCCAAATTGCTTCGTTCAAATTACATTATGCTCATTTCTTAATGAACTAACATATACAAGACTCAATTTATAGTTTCACATACAATTTGACCACTAAAATTGGTACTTTTCATGAACTATATGAAAATTACATATACTGTCAAAATTTCTACTGTCAAACGAAATTAGCATACAAATTATTGCTTAAACATAAACTCTAATCATTATAACTACATCTAATTACCATCAGATAACATAACAACAATTTATATAAAGCTAGAATTCACAGAACATCTAGTTTTTGTCGTGAAACACATACACAAGTATATACATATACATAATACCAAGGTTGTGAACATACCTTCAAATTGTCGAACAATCTTTGCTACACTCACTTGAATTGCTGGAAATTACTTAAGCTTCCTCTCAATCTCTCTCAATTCTCTCTGTCAAGCTCTATCAAACTCTCTCTAAACTCTCAAACTTAGCCAAGTATGCGTAAAGAAAAAAAATAACTAATAGCTATAATTATACGTATACTTAATATAACAGTTAAAAATAAAATATAATGTATATGTTATAAATTTATTTTATATTTTATTTAAATTCAAAAATTAAAAATCTAAAAGCCAAAAGGCTTTGTTTGGCAAAACCTTTTAAATTTTAAAGAATTAATATTTTAAGCCTTGTTTGGCAAAAAACTAAATTAAACCCTTTTTAATTTATTTTAATAAACACTTTAGTTTATAATTTATAATTACATCTTATTTATTTGAATTTCCATATCCAACATTATTCCATACATTAGTTAAACACTATATTTTAAATAAATATTTCCCACTTTATCAAATACCACAAAATTATTATTTCATGTTATAATTTTATTTGATAATTTAATATACCATTTTAAATTATTAATCACAATATAACACCTCATGTTATAATACAAATCTCTAAATTATAAATTAATTTAATTTAGAAATTTATCTAATAAATTTAGATTCACAAATATTTATTAACAACCATCACATCAATAAATATTTATTCAACAATAAACACCTCAAATAAATATTTATATAATTCAATAAATATTTAAAATTATGATTTGAAATTCCGGATCGTTACAACCTGTAACACCCCCAAATCTAGGTACTTCATTCTCATAAGATTTGGTGTTCACTATCCAATCAATCATATCTATCTACCAAAATAAAATAACATTTAATCATAAATCCTCCCTTTAAATAGGGTTACATTATTAAATAAAATCTTCAAAGGTTGTCTAACCTTTAAACATCATTCAAGTGCAGAAATAAAATTATTACATCACATCATTATTTAAAAGTCTATGACCATCACAATAAATAAAAATTACAAGTCTGCATCACTTGTACATTTTTCCCTTTCCTTTGCTAGTTGAAGGCTCATCTACCTTCTCAACTTTAGCTGCAATGAGTATATAAAAATACAAGAGTGAGTAAAACAAATGCTCACTAGATATATCAATGAGTCAACAGGAATATAATAGCTTTCAATAAATAGGTTCATAAAAACTGAATAGTACTCTATTAATGATAACCAAATACTGGAATCAAAATATGGAATATTAATATCTGAGGGTCATAAGACCACGAACTATGTCCACAGTTGCGAGTAATCTTTCAACTCCAACTTTAACAGTCATAAGACTATAAGGACTCCTCGTACTTAGGGGGATCAGCCCTTCGTACAATGTATTGTGCACAAACATTTCAATGCTAAGCGTAAATTATCCCCTAATAATAGGGTTGTTCATCTCAGTATTTAGAGTACAAGTCCGCACCAAAGAAATTTTGGTTTGGATAAGCTTTCAGCGGTAATTTGAAGTTTAACGATCATCAACTAGAGGACTAGTTGAATCAATAGTGTTTGATAACACAACAGTTGATCAATAATAACATAATACGGAACAACGAATAAGTGTAAGCGAACTAACTATATTTCGAACTCATGCTTAGAAACAACTACAATGCATAAGTATTGAATGACAATAAACCTTGCTTGAACAATATTAAGCTAGGACTATGAATCATTGAATATACATTAAGTAATAGCAAGCTAAAAAATAAAGCTTGCTCAATATGAGAATAGCTTGTGTCAAGTAAATGAAATAAGATAATTCAACATTAGAATTAGAATTCAAGAAATTTCATTCATAATACACGAATGACAATAACAAAACTTGTCTAACAATAAACAAGTTAGAATACATCAATAAATATTGGAATTTTAATCTTGTTCGAATGAAGTCAAAGTGTAGCTAGCTTGCTCAAATAATGATTAAGAATACAAGAGTTCGCTTAAATGAAAGTTTATAGTAAGAAACTTGCTTAATGTAAAAAGATAAGGTTTAAAAACTTGCCTCGAGCGTAAGCTATAATATTAAACTCACGTTCACCTATACATAGGTTTAGAACCACAATATCTCTTAAACATACTAAAATACCACACATATGCATTTATAGTTAGACTTGTTATGTTAACGCAAGTCTTAAGCTACTATTCAAATATCAGAAAATTCAAGTGTTAACCTTCACAACACCTATGTATTATTCATCATGCTTAATAAATCACAATACGTCCCTTCCATCGTTTACTAACTTTTTATAACATTTGAATTACTAACCACATTTCACTATGTTGTTGTAACCTTGTCAATACTCATTTGACATGCTAACACAACCCTAACCCATGTTATGTTGCTATTCTAAGTCTGCTGAGATCGCCAGAAGTCGTTGTCTCAAACTGTAGGTATGGCACAATTGCGCCATACACGAAGTTCGGGACCAACAAGAATGCCTTGCGTTTTTTTTTGGCCTTAGCACTGCCAAGTAGCATTCTACGGTACAGACAGAGGCGTAGAGCTATATGAACAATGATTCGAGCTTTAGCCTAACAAACATAAATTTCACCCACTAGACAGTAGTATTAAAATGTACAAATGATATAAAACCATCACACACATGTTTGTTAACATATTCAACCAATTAGAACCATTTAACATCAACTAGAACTAGTTTAATTTATCAAATTTCATGTTTTCATATAAAAAACTCAATTTTTGATATCTTTCATGAAAATCAACACTCTAACTTCAATTCTTGTCCAAATTACTTCGTTCAAATTACATTATGCTCGTTTCTTAATGAACTAACATATACAAGACTCAATTTACAGTTTCACATACAATTTGACCACTAAAATTAGTACTTTTCATGAACCATATGAAAATTATATATACTGTCAAACGAAATTAGCATACAAATTATTGCTTAAACATAAACTCTAATCATTATAACTACATCTAATTACCATAAACAGATTACATAACAACAATTTACTGAAAGCTAGAATTCACAAAACATCTAGTTTTTGCCGTGAAACACATACACATGTATATACATATACATAATACCAAGGTTGTGAACATACCTTCAAATTGTCAAACAATCCTTGCTACACTCATTTGAATTGCTGGAAATTACTTAAGCTTCCTCTCAATCTCCCTCAATTCTCTCTGTCAAGCTCTATCAAGCTCTCTCTAAACTCTCAAACTTAGCCAAGTATGCGTAAAGAAAAAAACAATTAATAGCTATAATAATACGTATACTTATTATAATAGTTACAAATTAAATATAACGTATATGTTATAAATTTATTTTATATTTTATTTATTTTATTTAAATTTAAAAATTAAAAATTAAAAATCTAAAAGCCATAAGGCTTTGTTTGGCAAAACCTTTAAATTTTAAAGAATTAATATTTTAAGCATTGTTTGGAAAAAACTAAATTAAACCCTTTTAATTTATTTTAATAAACACTTTAGTTTATAATTTATAATTACATCTTATTTATTTGAATTTCCATATCCAACATTATTCCATACATTAGTTAAACACTATATTTTAAATAAATATTTACCACTTTATCAAATACCACAAAATTATAATTTCATGTTATAATTTTATTTAATAATTTTATATACCATTTTAAATTATTAATCACAATATAACACCTCATGTTATAATACAAATCTCTAAATTATAAATTAATTTAATTTAGAAATTATTCTAATAAATTTAGATTCACAAATATTTATTAAAATTCATCACATCAATAAATATTTATTCAACAATAAACACCTCAAATAAATATTTATATAATTCAATAAATATTTAAAATTATAATTTAAAATTTCAGATCGTTACATCCTTCCCTCTTTACAAGGATTCTGTCCCCAGAATCAAATTCAAACAATCAAATCGTCACATTCTCCCCTACTTACAAAGATTCTGTCCCTAGAATCGAAGACATAGACTAAATAAAAAACTCAAGGTAATTCTTCATCATATCAGCTTCGAGTTCCTACGTAGCCTCTTCGGCATTGTGGTTCCTCCATATCACATTCACAGAAGGTATCACTTTATTCCTGAGCACTTGTTCCTTCCTGTCGACTATCTGGATAGGAATTTCTTCATATGATAAATCTTTACTGAACTGCAATGGTTCATACTCGATCACATACTTGTAATCGGGTTTATACGGTCGCAACACCGACACGTGAAAAACATTGTGCATATGTTCTAATTCTGGAGGTAAAGCTACCTCGTAAGCTACCTCTCCCACTCTTCGTAGAATCTCGAAAGGTCCAATAAACCTTGGTCTGAATTTTCCCCTTCCAAGGAAAACTTTCAGAAATACAAAATTTCCTTTTTCAAATTCACGACTCTGCCGATGTTGATCAGCATACTTTTTCTGTCGATCTTGAGAAGCTACTAGTCTTGCTCTGATGAGTTTGACAACTTCAGCGGTCTACTGTACCAGTTCTGGTCCTAGCAGTTGACATTCACCAACTTCATCCAGCATAGTGGAGTTCTACATTTCCAGTCGTATAATACCTCGTATGGCGGCATGCCAATGCTTGCATGGTAACTATTGTTGTATGCAAATTCCACCAACGGTAGATGATCATCCATGTTTCCTTTGAAATCCATGATGCATGCTCTAAGCATATCTTCTAGTGTCTGAATTGTTCATTCTCTTTGCCCATCGTTTTGCGGATGATATGATGTACTCATCTTCAATTGCGTTCCCATGCATTCTTGTAGTCTCTTCCAAAATTTTGATGTGAACCTCGGGTCTCGATCTGACACTATAGATATTGGAACTCCATGCCTCGACACGATCTCGTTAACATATAGTTTTGCCAGCCGATCAAGATTAAATCTAATCTTTATTGGCAAAAAGTGTGAAGATTTTGTCTGTTTGTCCACTATCACCCATATCGCATCGCATCCTTTCTGAGTCGTTGGAAGGCCTACCACAAAATCCATTGTGATATGCTCCCATTTCCATTCTGGTATCTCTAACGGTTGAAATAATCCGCTTGGCCTTTGATGTTCTACCTTTACTCTCTGACATGTCAAGCACTTTGCAACATATACTGTAACGTCTCTTTTCATATTTGTCCACCAAAAATTTCGCCGCAAATCTTGATACATCTTCGTACTTCCCAGATGAATCGAATATCTTGAGTTATGAGCTTCTGTCAAGATGTCTTCTTTAATATCCTGTACTGCTGGAACCCAAATTCGTCCCTCGAATCTCAGCATTCCCTCAGTATCAACCTTGAACTTCACTTCTTTTCCTTCGACAATACTTTCCTTTATTTTTCTGCATTCTTCATCTTTTAGTTGAGCGTTGTTCACTTTGTCTACTAAAGTTTGACTAGCTTCCATCTGGTAAAACTTTTCATCGAATTCTTTTGGAAGTTTGATTTTCAACTCTAGCCTTGCCATTGCTGAAAATGAGTTCCTCCTTATCGGTTAACAACATCAACTTCTCCTGACCTTTCCTGCATAAAGCATCTGCAACCACATTTGCTTTGCCAGGATAATAAAAGATCTCATAATCGTAATCTTTTATCAATTCCATCCATCTTCTTTGATGCATGTTCAGGTCCTTCTGAGTGAAAATATACTTTAGACTCTTATTATCTGTGTATATCTCACATTTTTCTCCATAGAGATAATGTCTCCATATTTTAAGAGCAAACACTACTACTGCCAACTCTAAATCATGAGTCAGATACCCTTTCTCGTAGTCTTTTAACTGCCTTAATGCATATGCAATGACTTTGCCATTCTGCATTAGAACACATCATAAGCCTTTGTGTGAAGCATCATTATACACCACAAAGTTTCCTGTATTATCCGATAATGACAACACAGGTGCCACACTAAGCCTCTTCTTCAATTCTGCAAAACTTTCCTCACACTTCTCTGTCCAAACAAATTTTACAGATTTTCTCGTCAAATTTGTTAATGGAGTGGCAATCTTTTAAAAATCCTGGATAAACCATCTATAATAACCTGTCAATCCCAAGAAACTTCTTACTTATGATGGAGTTCTTGGTGGTTCCCAATTTATCACGGCTTTGACTTTTGATGGATCTACGGAAATCCCATCCTTAGCAATTACATGCCCAAGAAATTGTACACATTCTAACCAGAATTCACACTTAGAGAATTTTGCGTACAATTTTTCTTTTCATAGCATCTACAGTGTTAGACGTATATGTTCCACGTGTTCTTATTGAGTTCTAGAGTACACCAGAATATCATCGATAAATACCACCTCAAACTTGTCTAAAAATGGTTTAAACACCCTGTTCACCAAATCCATGAACGCTGCAGGGGCGTTTGTCAAACCAAAAGACATTACCAAAAATTCATAATGTCCATACCAAGTTCGGAACACCATCTTTGGTACATCCTCCTTCCTCACTTTCAATTGATGATACCCACTTCTCAAATCTATTTTCGAGAAATATCTAGCACCCTTCAATTGATCAAACAAGGCATTTATTCTTGGCAATGGATATTTGTTTTTAATAGTGACTTTGTTTAATTTCATATAATCAATGAAAAGACGCATTAACCCATCCTTCTTCTTCACGAATAACACCGGTGATCCCCATGGTGATACGCTCGGTTGAATATACTTCTTATCTAATAGTTCTTGCAGTTGTACCATTAGTTCTTTCATCTCTACCAGAGCCATTCTATACGGGGCCTTCGATATTGGAGCGGTTCTTGGCGCTAAGTCGATCACGAACTCGATTTCTCTGTCAGGCGGAAGTCCTGGAAAATCTTCCGGAAACACGTCCACGAATTCCCTAACCACTGGTATTTCCTCCAATTTCACACCCTTCTCCTTTTGAGTATCGACTATATAAGCTAAATACCCTACACAGCCTTTACTCAACAACTTCTTGGCTTGCATCATCATCAAACATCTCATTTGTCTAGGTGATTTGCTACCATGAAAAACTATCTTTGACGAAGTCATAAGGTTTACACATTTCTTTTGGCAATCAATTATTGCTCCATAATTGAATAACCAATCCATTCCCAATATCACATCAAATTCTCTGAGTTTTATCGGGATTAAATCTACTTTCATAACATTCCCCTTAATTTTCACCCTACAGTTCTTGTATACGAACCTAACAGGAATCACTTCCCTATTCACAATTTCTATGTTTAAAGGGGAATTTAACTCTTCACTAGGTATTTCTAACTTCTTACCAAAATCATCAGCTATAAACGAGCAAGTAGCACCCGAATCAAATAATACATATGCATTTATATCATTGATTGGGATAATACCTGACACGACATCTTTTGATTGCACCGCGTCCTGCACCATCATGTTGAAGGTTCTTGCTGTGGGCTTATTTATTGATATTGCTCCAACAATAGTCAGTGTACCTCCACTAGCATTTCCCTTGCTTCCATTTGCCTCACTAGATCTCTTTTTAGGGCATTCACGAGCAAAATGATCCTTGGACCCGCACGCGAAACAAACGTTTTTCTTAGGTTGATTGAAATTCGGGGCGATGTGACCCTCTTGGCCACAGTTAAAGCATACTCGTTTCCCCATCAAGAACACACCCTTGTGAAACTTTTCGCATGTAGCACATGCTTCGAACTTCTTCTTTTGCTGATTTCCTTGCTGATTTCCTGCTCCCACATTTGCATTACACTTCTTCTTCAAATTGTTGTTGCCATTTCCATCGTTACCACCACCACCATTCTTAGCTTCACCTTCACTTTTCTTTTTCCATTGCTCTTGGTTGTGTTTTGTTACAGCCTCGCCTCCACTCTCAGCGAGAATTGCTTTCTCCATTACTGCTACAAATGTCTTCAACTAGAACAGGGAGACCCTACTGTACAACCAGGGCTTCAGTCCCTGTTCAAACCTCTTCACCTTGCGTTCGTCTGTGCTGACTTGATATGGTGCAAACCTCGCCAACTCGTTGAATCCTGCTGCATACTCAGATACCGACATTTTTCCCTGCTTCAGTTCCAAAAACCGCACTTCTAGCTGACTCTTCAAACTTTCTAGGAAATAGGTCTCAAAGAATATCTCCTTAAACCTTTCCCAAGTCATAATCCCTTGACCTCCTTGGGTTTTATTGACTTGCCACTAATAACTTACCTCGGATTTCAACATGAATGTTGCAAAAGAAGTCTTCTGGTTATCCTATTGATGAGTGAGTTTTATACTCATAATTGAGTGCGTTTGAGCTTAATCTTTTGGTTGATTTTAAGTGTTTGTGTCTATTCATGCATGTTTTATGTTGTTTTGTAGGAATTGGGACAAAAGTTACTTGGATCGACGTTCGGGGTGGCTAGATTCGCGTTTTCGGCTTGCCATTTATACAGCAGTCACTTCAGAGCCAATTTGAGTATTTCTCCAGACCTTATTTCGGAAACCTTAAAGAATGAAAGTTGCAGATCTACTTCTCCTCTTTTCGGATCATCTTGAATCATCAAAATCGGAGTTTAGACGAAGACGTTATGGCCATTTTCCCAAAGGACGTCGGAGCAGAAAATGTCAGAAAAAGTGGCAGCGCCAGGGTGCCCATTTTTGGCCTATGCCCAGCGCCGGGGCGCCCATTTTTGGCCTATGCCTATGCACCTATGAACTAACTCTTTTATTAAGATTTCAATTGAACCTTTTATGTCTATAAATTAGTTATTTAATTTATTCCAATTATTTGTGTCAAAGTGAGTTGTTTATCTTACCTTATGCTTATTAATTAATTATCTGATCAGTAATTACCTTGTTACTCTAGAAGGAATTGGGAAAGGAATTCTAGGGTTAGAACTGGGCATGATATCATGTGACTTAGTTATTTGCACAGTGAATAATTAGGTTTGTGAATAGAATGAGAATATCTATTTGCCGCATGTAACACATAAGGAATTGAGATTGTAGTGAGTTTAATTCAATTGTTTTGCATAGGGATATAGCAAAATTAACTTGGATTAAATTGAAGGCAAAGGATCACTTGAGAAAGGGCTTTTGGCATTTGAGAATTCATGTTAACAATTCAGTAAACATAATAATTGGAATAGTTGAATAAATGATTTATAATTCATAATTGGGGATATTGGAGTCTTAATTCTTATTTATCTGAATTCCATCAATTCTTAGTTGTTTATTTGCTTTCTTTTAGAATAATCTTTTTGTTTTGTTTAATTTAGTTTTCTTAAATCTAGAAATCACAATTATTGGTTGTTTAAATAAAATTGATTTGGTTAAGAGTTAGTATTTGGTAATTTTTATTAAATAATTCCTCGTGGGAACGATACTCTACTTTCACTTTATTACTTGTTGACCGTGTATACTTGCACGTATTCATTGATTGTGAAATCGATCAACACCTATACCCTAGCAACATCGAAAACCTTCTCTATTTCCATGATCTAGGTTTGTGCCTCAACTGGATTCATGTACCCATAGAATTCTGGTGGTCCAACCGCCTTGAAATCTTTAAAAGTTGTTCCTTAATTCTGAGGTTGATTCTGCAACGCTCCTGTTAGTAATGTTACAAATTGCTGAACTGGATTATCTTCAGCATTATTATTGTTGGTTCCTTCAGTGGTTCTCTGTCGGGGTGGTTGACTTCTTGGAGGCATTTTCTGTTAAAAATACACTCATTAGACTCGATTTAACTTCTTTAAGTACTATATACTTAAGTTGCACATCATAAAAGATTATCACATAACACTTTGGAATAAAATAATAACTTTTATTCATTTTTATTCTTTAAAAAAATATCAAAACAATAGCATCACTGCTAGTTACATTACTTTTCTGAACTACAAAAGTTGCAAGATTACTTCATCATCATCTATCCCATTAGTTATATAATACCCGAGATTTACATTTTATTAACTATATCATTAACCGCATATCAAGTACATGTTAGAGTTTATGCCCTAGAGGCCAATTATTTGATATAATTGCTTAATATTTTGATATTATATTTGATTGAATAAATGAATGATTTTATTATGGTTTTATTTACTGCGTTATATAAATGTTAACATAATAAAATTTCTTAGAATAGTGATACAAATTATATAGTTTCAAGTATGTGACTTGAACATGAGATTATATAATTATAATTAGTATCATTATTCTTAAAAGTCCCTAGTCGAGTATCATTGTTGATGGGACAACAATGATGCATTGAGACTAGTATGTGGATTGACTGATGACCAAATCTCATTGGTCATAAATATAAGAGATATTAAGTCAATGCATAGGTACATGTTAGAGAACGATGTACTGGACAGACCCACCATGAGAATTCTATGTGGAACATTATGCAAAGTGTCATTAGCGATTCTCATAGTGACAATGATGTAATGGTCCTCCGACCTGAAATCACTATATTACTACACAGGAATTTATGTACTTTGATATCATCAAATGTCACCTTTAATAGGGTGGACTATAAAGATGATTATTGGTAACATCATGAATTGTGTGAGGAATATGAGTGATCTAGATGGAATTTAACCCTCCTATATATTAGGGGTGATATCCATAGGCCTCTTGATTGAGTAGGACTATGAAATGCATGACCATGCTCAAATAGTGATTTGTTTCATATAGTCTACTCATTGATCAAGAAAATTCAAATTAAATTATGAAGAGTATGACACATTCCATGACTCGAGTTTAATCTAGGATATTAAGGTTAAAAGGATTAAATTACATTGAAACATTGGTCAAGAAAAGGTTGATCGAATCATCGATCATATTATTACTTGGGTAGCAGATGATGCATTACTAGATGTCGCCATCGTTTATAATTTTATAATATGATTATAAAATTATTGCCAACGTAATAATAACCTATAGGTCACACACATAGTAACGTAATTTAAAAGGGAATAAATTTAAATTTTAAGGATTTAAATATATTAATATGATTAATAGTATTTAAATCACTTAATTTAAATCAAAAGGATAATTTGTATATATGTATATTAATTAAGTAAGACTTAATTAAGATATATATATATATAAATTCGGATTTTATTAAATTAGGTTTTGATTTGATTAATTCCTTTTAACTACTATATATATGATATATAGCAGCAACTTATGGTTACATCATTTTTGAAAAACCCTAGCCGCTTCAGAGAGAGAGACTAGAGAGAAAACAATTCCAAAATCCTGTTCCTTTGGTGGCTAGTACCGTAAGTCCCTTTATTACAAAATCGTTCAACGGTTCGTGCGATGTTCGTGTGGATACCGTAGAGGCGCGGTTCTGATTGGATTGTGTAAAGGATTCAAAGTCGTTTCAGAAATCATTCATAATCGGTATAATATCTAAACCACTGAATTAATTTCTGTTTTCGCATGGATCCTGTTTTGGGTTTCGGAATTGCTTTAAATTGGTCTATTTTCGCTGCGTTTCTGTGTCGAAACCCTATAGTACATTCCTTACAATGTCCTATTAAGATACTGCATAGCCATACGACGCTTTTCCTCCATAATTTAGGTCACTGTTCGGCAATCTAAAATGTACGACGGTAGCGTCTCGAACTAAATTAGATAACCCATGACCCGATCCTGAGCTCAATTGATCACGGTGTTGGATACGTTATTCATCTCTTCCATCTTCATCCTCTTTATTTGTGCGTCCCTCTCTGCTATTCCGGCTCATTAGTAAGCTTCATTGTACGCATCTTCAGCTCTTGCCCTCTTAGTAGATTCCTCCTTCAGCTTATTCTTCAATTCTGAAATCTCTGCTATCATACGCTCGTTCTCCCCTTCGGTGTGAACTAGCTTCTCTTCAACGTTATTCAGACGTTCCTCTCGATCCTGGATCTCATTGTCCATCTGTGCCATCGAGGTCTGCTATTCAGCTACTATCTCTTGCAACTCCTCGACGGTATCCTGAAGTTCCACATTACGGTCATACACCTCGTCGTACATACGGCCAGCTATCGAGTTAAGTGGAATTTCTTCCTCCTCGTTCTCCTCATCCGACTGTGACAGCTCCATGGGGTCCTCCTCATCCGTCTCTATCTCATCATCCTCATCAAGTACTCTCTCCTGCTCAACTACTGTGACCGACAGAACTGTTTCCCGTGGTAGTAGTTGTTCCCAAACCACCTGAATATCTCAAGGCTCCTCCTCTCTAGGCATCTGGGATCCTTCTTCCCTAGCCTGACTGGATCCTCCTACGCTAGCCATCCTGTCAATCAAATTTTAATTTTTAATTACTAATCATTACTACTCGACACTCACAAGCACATAAGTTATAATCACATAAGCACATAAGTATTTTATTACTTCTTCCTTAAAACTCGATAAGAGTTTATCATCACTATCTTTTCAAATGTTACTTCCTAAGGCTTTTCCCCACCTAAGGTTCATAACCTAAAGCTTTGATACCAACCCGTGATACCCCCAAATCAAGGTACTTCATTCCCACAAGATTTGGTGCTCACTATCCATACATTCATACTATCTACCCAAATAAAATAATATTTAAACCACAAATCCTCCCTTTAAATAGGGTTACATCAATTAATCCAAAAACATCCCAGGTTATCTAACCTTAACATCATAAAAGTGCAGAAATAAATTTATTACATCACATCATTATTTGTATGTCTATCATCAAATTAAAAGTTTAACATCATAACAATAATCAAAATTACAAGTCTTCATCACTTGTACATTTTTCCCTTCCCTTTGCTAGTTGAAGGCTCATCTACCTTCTCAACTTTAGCTGCAATGAGTGTATAAATATGCAAGAGTGAGCAAAACAATTGCTCATTGGATATAACAATGAATCAACAGAATAATAATAATAATAACTGCCAACGAATAGGCTCATGAAAACTGAATAGTACTCTAACAATGATAATCAGAAACTGGAATCCAAAATATGGAATATATATAACTGAGGGTCGTAAGACCATGAACTATGTCCACAGTTGCGAGTAATCTTTCAACTCCAACTTTAACAATCATATTACTATAAGGACTCCTCGTACTTAGGGGGATCAGCCCTTCGTACAATGTATTATGCACAAACATTTCAACGCTAAGTGTAAATTATCCCCTATTAATAATAAGGTTGTTCATCTCAGTATTTAGAGTACAAGTCCCCACCAAAGAAAGTTTGGTTTGGATAAGTTTTCAAGGGTAATTTGAAGTTTAACGAACATCAACTAGAGGACTAGTTGAATCAATAGTGTTTGATAACACAACAGTTGTTTAATAACAACATAACATAGAGCAATTGAGAATCATAGGTGAACTGACTATACATATTAAACTCATGCTTGAAATAACTATAGAGCATAAGTATTCAACAAAATGAATAAAATGGTAAACCTTTGCTTGAACAATAAATAAGCTAAGGTTAGGGTCTTATAACATTAGAAATGAAATTACTGAACGTACATTAACTGATAGCAAGCTGAAAACTAAAAACTTGCCCAACATGGTATTAACTCATGCAAAGAAATAAAACAGCTCAATAATAGAGACGAAAGTTCAAAAACTGCGTTCATTATACAAGAATAGAACTTAAGAAACTTGCTTAACTATAAACAAGTTAGAATGAATCAACCATAATGAGAATTCCAATAACATTAGAGTTAAAGTTTGCTCAACTGAAATTTAGGAACAATTGACTTGTTTAATAACAGTTTAAGATAGAAAACTTGCTCAATCAAAAGAATAAAGCTACACAAGGTAATAATAGAACTAGCTCAACGAAAGTGTAGAGTTAGAAAACTTGCTCAATATAAAAAGAGAAGTTTAGAAAACTTGCCTCGAGCGTAAGCTATAATATTAAAATGACATTCACCTACACATAGGTTTAGAACCACAGTACCTATTAGATATGCTAACATTCACGTACCATATGCATTTCTAGTTAAACTTATTATATTAGCACAAGTCTTGCATTACCATTTACATTTCAGAAATTCCAAGTGTTCTACTTCGCAACACTTGTCTAACATTCATTGTGTATACTAAGTTATCACATAACGCGTTCGTAATTTACTAATCATTTTTTACCACTTTGAATTCACTAACCACATAACACAACTCTGTTTTAACCATGTTACTACATATTGGACACATTAACATAACCTTAAACCAAGTGGTAAGGTATTCCAAGGTCTGCAGAAACAACATAACAAACTATCTCGTATCAGGTATGGCGCAAATTGCATCATATATAAGCTGGGACCCACAAGCAATATTGTAGCTTTTTTTGCCTTGCATCGCCAAGTAATTTGTCCGATGCATTTATGACAGGCGTAGAGACTGGCGATGAACGAGAGTCGACTTTAGCCCAACAAACACAAATTTCACCCACTTAAACAGTAATATTAACACAATAATTGATATAGAACTATTACGAACATGTTTGTTAACATATTCCTCAACATAGAACAATTTAACATTAACTATATGAGTTTAATTTTTCAAATATCATGTTTTCATATAAAAACTCAAATTTTTTATATCTCTTACAAAAATCATCACTGTAATCTCTATACTTGGCCAAATCACTTCATTCAAATTACGTTATGTTCGATTCTTAATGAACTAACATATACAAGACCCAATTTGCAGATTAACATACAACTTGATCATTGAAAACTGGTATTTCATAAGCCACATACCAAAATATATACACAGCCATAATTTTTCTACTTTTAACTGTAATTAGCATATAATTTCTTGTTTATAACCCAACTAAAACCTCACCAACATGAATAATCCCCACAATTCATTGTATAGCTACAATTCAAGAATATGGAATTCACAGAGCATATAGTTTTTGTCGTGAACACAAATATGCATATATATATATATATATATATATATATATATATATATATATATATACACATACAATACTAAGGTTATGTAAAAATACCTTTTAATTTGATTGAAATTCTTGCTATCATCTTTGAGTTCTTCGTAAAAATTCTTAAGATTCTCCCAATTCCCTCACAGCTTCTCTCTCAATTCTCTCTGAACTCTCAAACTTAGCGAAACTAGAATGCATAAATCAACTAATAGCCAGTATGTGTAATAACAAAGATACTGGCCCGATATGGTCATAATAAGCCTCATCGCCATAACATATAACATATATATTATAAATATATTATATTTATTATTTTATTTATATTATTTATTTTATTTAAATTCAAAATTAGAAATTAAAAACCATAAGGCTTTGTTTGGCAAAACCCTTTAAATTTTAAAGAATTAATATATTAAGCCTTGTTTGACAAAACTAAATTAAACTCCATTAATTTATTTTAAAACCATTTAGTTAATACTATATAATTACATCTTATTTATTTGGATGTCTATATGTGATTAATTAAATAAATCAATCACATGCCATATTTTAATTGAATATATCATTTAAACAAATAACACAAAATTATAATATAATTTCATTTAACAATTTAATATACCATTTAAATTATTAATTAAAATATAAAATTTCATGTCATATTACAACTCTCTAAATTATATATAAATTTAATTTAGAATATTATCTAATAAATTTAGATTCATAAATTTTTACTAACAACCATCACATCAACAAAATATTTATTCAACGATAAACACCTCAAATAAATATTTATATAATTTAATAAATATTTAAATTACAATTTAAAATTTCGGATTGTTACAGGAGAGAGTACCTGATGAGGATGATGAGATAGAGACGGATGAGGAGGACCCCGTGAGTCATGCCACACGGATCGGATGAGGAGAACGAGGAGGAAGAAATTCCACTTAACTCGATAAATTTGCCAGTATGTATTTACGACGAGGTGTATGATCAGAATGTGGAACTTCAGGATACCGTCGAGGAGTTGCAAGAGATAGTAGCTGAATAGCAGACCTCGATGGCACAGAAGGACAATGAGATCCAGGATCGAGAGGAACGTCTGAATAACGTTGAAGAGAAGCTAGTTCACACCGAAGGGGAGAACGAGCGTATGATAGCAGAGATTTCAGAATTGAAGAATAAGCTGAAGGAGGAATCTACTAAGAGGGCAAGAGCTGAAGATGCGTACAATGAAGCTTACTAATGAGTCGGAATAGCAGAGAGGGACGCACAAGTAAAGAGGATGAAGATGGAAGAGATGAATAACGTATCCAACACCGTGATCAATTGAGCTCAGGATCGGGTCATGGGTTATCTAATTTAGTTCGAGACGCTACCGTCGTACATTACATTTAGATCGTAGAAACGGTGACCTAAATTATGGAGGAAAAGCGTCGTATGGCTATGCAAAGA
Organism: Panax quinquefolius; assembly: GCA_020205615.1. Lineage (NCBI taxonomy): Eukaryota > Viridiplantae > Streptophyta > Magnoliopsida > Apiales > Araliaceae > Panax > Panax quinquefolius. The sequence goes on from CM035171.1 coordinate 25,017,992, forward strand.
TCTTAATAGGACATTGTAAGGAATGTACTATAGGGTTTCACACGTAAACGCAAATGTAAAAATAGACCAATTTAAAGCAATTCCGAAACCCAAAACAGGATCCATGCGAAAACAGAAATTAATTCAGTGGTTTAGATATTATACCGATTATGAATGATTTCTGAAACGACTTTGAATCCTTTACACAATCCAATCAGAACCGCGCCTCTACGGTATCCACACGAACATCGCACGAACCGTTGAACGATTCTGTAATAAAGGGACTTACAGACTAGCCACCAAAGGAGCGAGATTTTGAATTGTTTTCTCTAGTCTCTCTCTAAGAGCTGGCTAGGGTTTTTCAAAAATGATGTAACCATAAGTTGTCGCTATATATCATATATATAGTAGTTAAAAGGAATTAATCAAATCAAAACCTAATTTAATAAAATCAATTTTATATATATATATATATATATATATATATATCTTAATTAAGTCTTACTTAATTAATATACATATATACAAATTATCCTTTTGATTTAAATTCGTGATTTAAATACTATTAATCATATTAATATATTTAAATCCTTAAAATTTAAATTTATTCCCTTTTAAATTACGTTCTATGTGTGTGACCCTATAGGTTATTATTACGTTGGCAATAATTTTATAATCATATTATAAAATTATAAACAGTGAGCGACATCTAGTAATGCATCACTGCTACCCAAGTAATAATATGATCGATGATTCGATGCAACCTTTTCTTGACCAATGTTTCAATGTAATTTAATCCTTTTAACCTTAATATCCTAGATTAAACTCGAGTCATGGAATGTGTCATACTCTTCATAATTTAATTTGAATTTTCTTGATCAATGAGTAGACTATATGAAACAAATCACTATTTGAGCATGGTCATGCATTTCATAGTCCTACTCAATCAAGAGGCCTATGGATATCACCCCTAATATATAGGAGGGTTAAATTCCATCTAGATCACTCATATTCCTCACACAATTCATGATGTTACCAATAATCTTCTTTATAGTCCACCCTATTAAAGGTGACATTTGATGATATCAAAGTACATAAATTCCTGTGTAGTAATATAGTGATTTCAGGTCGGAGGACCATTACATCATTGTCACTATGAGAATCGCTAATGACACTTTGCATAATGTTCCACATAGAATTCTCATGGTGGGTCCATCCAAAGACATCGTTCTTCAACATGTACCTATGCATTGACTTAATATCTCTTATATTTATGACCAATGAGATTTGGTCAATGATCAATCCACATATTAGTCTCAATGCATCATTGTTGTCCCATCAACAATGATACTCGATTAGGGACTTTTAAGAATAATGATACTAATTATAATTATATAATCTCATGTTCAAGTCACATACTTGAAACTATATAATTTGTATCACTATTCTAAGGAATTTTATTATGTTAACATTTATATAACGCAGTAAATAAAACCATAATAAAATCATTCATTTATTCAATCAAATATAATATCAAAATATTAAGCAATTATATCAAATAATTGGCCTCTAGGGCATAAACTCTAACATGTACTTGATATGCGGTTAATGATATAGTTAATAAAATGTAAATCTCGGGTATTATATAACTAATGGGATAGATGATGATGAAGTAATCTTGCAACTTTTGTAGTTCAGGAAAGAAATGTAACTAGCAGTGATGCTATTGTTTTGATATTTTTTTAAAGATTAAAAATGAATAAAAGTTATTATTTTATTCCAAAGTGTTATGTGATAATCTTTTATGATGTGCAACTTAAGTATATAGTACTTAAAGAAGTTAAATCGAGTCTAATGAGTGTATTTTTAACAGAAAATGCCTCCAAGAAGTCAACCACCCCGACAGAGAACCACTGAAGGAACCAACAATAATAATGCTGAAGATAATCCGATTCAAAGCAATTTGTAACGTTACTAACAGGAGCGTTGCAGAATCAACCTCAGAATTAAGGAACAACTTTTAAAGATTTCAAGGCGGTTAGACCACCAGAATTCTATGGGTACATGAATCCAGTTGAGGCACAAACCTAGATCATGGAAATAGAGAAGGTTTTCGATGTTGCTAGGGTATAGGTGTTGATCGATTTCATGAATCAATGAATACGCAAGTATATACACGATTCAACAAGTAATAAAGTGAAAGTAGAGTATCATTCCCACGAGGAATTATTTAATAAAATTACCAAATACTAACTCTTAACCAAATCAATTTTATTTAAACAACCAATAATTGTGATTTCTAGATTTAAGAAAACTAAATTAAACAAAACAAAAAGATTATTCTAAAAGAAAGCAAATAAACAACTAAGAATTGATGGAATTCAGATAAATAAGAATTAAGACTCCAATATCCCCAATTATGAATTATAAATCATTTATTCAACTATTCCAATTATTATGTTTACTGAATTGTTAACAGGAATTCTCAAATGCCAAAAGCCCTTTCTCAAGTGATCCTTTGCCTTCTATTTAATCCAAGTTAATTTTGTTATATCCCTATACAAAACAATTGAATTAAACTCACTACAATCTCAATTCCTTATGTGTTACATGCGGCAAATAGATATTCTCATTCTATTCACAAACCTAATTATTCACTGTGCAAATAACTAAGTCACAAAGAGGAATCTACAAAGAGGGCAAGAGCTGAAGATGTGTACAATGAAGCTTACCAACGAGCTGGAATAGCAGAGAGGGATGCACAAGCAAAGAGGATGAAGATGAAAGAGATAAATAACGTATTCAACATCGTGATCGATCAAGCTCAAGATCGAGTCATGGGTTATCCGATACAGTTCGAGATGCTACCATCATACATATTAGATCGTCGAACAATGTTCTGAATTATGGAGGAAGAGCATCGTATGGCTACGCAGCATCTTAGTAGGACATCGTAGGTTGATATATAACTATTATGTGATTGTTGAGTAAATAAGATGTAAATCTCGGGTATGATATAACCAATAAGATGTGTTGATAATGAAGTAATCCTGCAACTGTTATAGTTCAGGAAAGTAATATAAATAGTAGTGATGCTATTGTTTTGATGTTTTTAAAAGATTATGAATGAATAAAAGTTATTATTTTATTCAAAGTGTATGGGTTACGTGATAAATTTTTGTGTGTAAATTAAGTAGAGATACTTAAAGAAATGGAGTAATAGTCTAATGAGTGTATTTTTAATAGAAAATGCCTCCAAGACGTCAACCACCCCGACAGAGAGCCACTGAGGAAACCAACAATAACAATGTGGAAGGTAACCCAGTTCAACAGCTAGTGACGCTATTGATGGGAGCATTACAGAATCAGCCACAGAATCAAGGTACAACTTTTAAGGATTTCAAGGCGATTGGACCACCAAAATTCTGTGGGTCCATGAATCCAGTTGAGGCTCAGACCTGGGTCATGGAGATAGAGAAAGTGTTCGATGTTGCGAGAGTAGGGGAGGATCAGAAGACTACTTTTGCAACATTCATGTTCAAAGCAGAGGCTAGTTATTGGTGGCAGGCCAATAAAACCCGAGGAGGTCAAGGGATTATGACTTTGGAAAGGTTTAAGGAGATGTTCTTCGAGACCTATTTCCTAGAAAGTTCGAGAGTCGACTAGAGGTGCGTTTTTGAACTCAAGCGAGGGGACAATGTCGATGTCTGAGTATCGAAGATTCAACGAGTTGGCGAGGTTTGCGCCATATCAAGTCAGCACAGACGAACGCAAGCTGAAGAGGTTCGAGCAGGGACTGAAGCCCTGGTTGTATAATAGGGTCTCCCTTTTCCAGCTAAAGATATTTGCAACAGTGATGGAGAAGGCAATTCTCGCTGAGAGTGGAGGCGAGGCTGTAACAAAACACAACCAAGAGCAGAAGAAGAAGAAAAGTGAAGGTGAAGCTAAGAATGGTGGTGGTGGTAACGGTGGAACTGACAACAACAATTTGAAGAGGAAGTGGGCTGCAAATGTGGGAGCTAGAAATCAGCAAGGAAACCAGCAAAGGAAGAAGTTCGAAGCATGTGCTACATGCGGGAAGTTTCACAAGGGTGTGTGCTTGATGGGGAAACGAGTATGCTTTAATTGTGGCCAGGAGGGTCACATCGCCCCAAATTACACTCAATCTAAGAATAACGTTTGTTTCACGTGTGGATCCAAGGATCACTTTGCTCGTGAATGCCCTAAGAAGAGATCTATTGAGGCAAATGGAAGCAAGGGAAATGCTGGTAGAGGTACACTGTCTATTGCTGGATCAACATCAACAAATAAGCCTACAACAAGAACCTTCAACATGACGGTGCAGGATGCGGTTCAATCAAAAGATGTAGTGTCAGGTATTATCCCAATCAATGATATAAATGCATATGTATTATTTGATTCGGGTGCTACTTGCTCGTTTATATTTGATGATTTTGCTAAGAAGTTAGAAATACCTAGTGAAGAGTTAAATTTCCCTTTAAACATAGAAATTGCGAATATGGAAGTGATTCATGTTAGGTTCGTATACAAGAACTGTAGGGTGAACATTAAGGGGAATATTATGAAAGTAGATTTAATCCCGATAAAACTCGGAGAGTTTGATGTAATATTGGGAATGGATTGGTTATTTAATTATGGAGCGATAATTGATTGCCAAAAGAAATGTGTAAACCTTATGACACCGTCAAAGGTAGTTTTTTATGGTAGCAAATCGCTTAGACAAATGAGATGTCTGACGATGATGCAGGCCAAGAAGTTGTTGAGTCAGGGCTATGTAGGGTACTTAGCCAACATAGTCGATACTCAAAAGGAGAAGGGTGTGAAATTGGAGGAAATACCAGTGGTTAGGGAATTCAGAGATGTGTTTCTGGAAGATTTGCCAGGACTTCCTCCTGACAAAGAAATCGAGTTCGTGATCGACTTAGAGCTAGGAACCAGTCCAATATCGAAGGCCCCTTATAGAATGGCTCCGGTGGAGATGAAGGAACTAATGGTGCAACTGCAAGAACTGTTAGATAAGAAGTACATTCAGCCAAGCGTATCACCGTAGGGAGCACCTGTGTTATTCGTGAAGAAGAAGGATGGGTCAATGCGTCTTTGCATTGATTATAGAGAATTAAACAAAGTACCTATTAAAAATAAGTATCCATTGTCGAGAATAGATGACTTGTTTGATCAATTGAAGGGGGCTAGATACTTCTCAAAAATAGATTTGAGAAGTGGGTATCACCAATTGAAAATGATGAAGGAGCATGTACCGAAGACGGAATTCCGAACTCGGTATGGACATTACGAATTTTTAGTGATGTCTTTTGATTTGACAAACGCCCCTGCAACGTTCATGGATTTGATGAACAGGGTGTTTAAACCATTTTTAGACAAGTTTGTGGTGGTGTTCATCGATGATATTCTGGTGTACTCTAAAACTCAAGAAGAACACGTAGAACACTTACGTCTGACGTTGGAGACGCTAAGAAAAGAAAAGTTGTACGTGAAATTCTCTAAATGTGAATTTTGGCTAGAACGTGTACAATTTCTCGGGCATGTAATTGATAAGGATGCACTACAAAAAAATGGGTCTTTAGCAACAATTTTTTGGACAACGACTTTATAAGTCGTTGCTAAAAGTATATGTTTAGCAACAAAATTTGTCCTTCGTTGCAGATTGTGTCAGGCTTTCACTTTTTGCAACGAAATTCGTAAGTCGTTGCAAAGTTTCGTTGCTAATTCATTGGTGGGAAATTTTTTTATTAGAAATTCTTTGCAAAATTTTCGGCCACTTGCTTTCCCGTCATCGTGGGAAACGAAAGTTTTTTTGTTGCTAAAAATGGAGCTTTAGTATCGATTTTTCAGGCAAAGTCGTTGCTAAAAGTGTATGTTTAGCAACGAAACTTGTCCTTCGTTGCAGATTGTGTTAGGCTTTCACTTTTTGCAACGAAATTCATAAGTAGTTACAAAATTTGGAAACAAAATTTGTTGCAAAATTTCTAACAACTTGATTTCTCCTCATCGTGGGCAACGAAAGTTTTTTCGTTGCTATATTTCGTTGCCTAATATAGACCACAGTCATTGGCAACACTTTTTATTTTCGTTGCATATTCTATACAACTTTTTGCAACGACTATTAAAATGTTGCCTTAAATTAAGATAATAATAATAATAATAATAATAATAATAATAATAATAATAATAATAATACTAAATATTAATCCTTACAAAATAATAGCAACTAGGCCCAGGTTCTTGGGTGGCCATTGGATTAATATTCCAAACTGGAGATCTTGGGTTCGAATTTGTGCATCAACGTATTTTTTGGGATAAAGTTTAATAATACTTCACGTCAGCCCGTCCACACACACACACACACACACACATATATATATATATATATATATTCTTTTCAAAATTTCTTATCAAACTAAATAAAATACTACACAAATCTCGACATTAAACTAAATATATATAAAGTAACTATGAATATTTATATATATATATATATATACATGTTAACAAATATTCATATAAATATTTATAAATTTATAAATAAATATTTGTTTATAAATTTTAAAGATAAATTTATATGAATATTTGTTTATAGATAATTTATTAGTTAACTAACTACTGTCATAACTATTAGCGGTAGACAGTGTAGCACATGAGCAAATGAGGGGCAAATGAGTAATTTCTCATGTCGCTACAGCTTGTAACGGCAGGGGAAATCCATTTCAATATGTGTCATCCAATGTTGGGATCAACAGTATAAATTCATAAAATTTGCAAAGAAAATTCTTTTTGTGAAATAGAGTGAGTAATATTTATGATTATAATGTCTAATTTAAATTAATTCCCATAGTTTTAAATTTTACAATTTTGAAATCTATTCCAAAAAGTCAAAATGAAACTTATCCAGTGAAATGAACAAAATATTATTTATTAAGAATATATATTTTTTAAATATGCAAAAAAAGTATCTAATATATATACAAAAAAATTCAAAGCCCCTAAGAGTTACGTTATATAAATATTCATAGTTACTTTATATATATTTAGTTTAATGTGGAGATTTAAGATGGGTATATATATATATATATATGGTAATAAAATTTATCTAATACACAAAAAATATAACATAAGAAGCAAAAACATCACAGCTAGGTTTTGAACCTAAGGCCTATGGGTTATTGGGCCATTAAAGTACCACTGAGTCATTCTAACTGTGACGCCCCCAAAATTAGGTATACGTCACCCATCTTGGGTCGCCACTTACATGGTACATAAATTCAAATACAACTTACTAACCTAAGCGTGTTATGCAATACGACATAAAGCGTGAGTTTGAATACAAATATTGTTTACTAGATATTATACAAACTCAAAAGGAGTCCTCATTACAACTATTATCACACTATTTCACGAATAGTGAGGACTACTAATGCTATCCTCGGACCATTACTCCGTTCCCGACTCGTCCAAATTATGTTCTCATTTCAAGAGAAAAAAGTGAAAGAAAGGGTGAGCTCAACTAGCCCAAGAAGAAATATTATGACTAAGATAATGCGAATAAATTATCATTAGCCTTCAAACAAATGTTAAAGCGATAAAATACAATAGACAACCGGTTTAATCTGCGGTGGAATATGCAATCCATTAAAAGAGTCAAGTAGAAAATAAAGTCTCTTGTCTTTTAGGTTTTAAAGGTTTTCGTCAATTTTATCACGAGACTCGACAATAAATAAACCACCACATCTAATCATCCCCGTACCACGGTCAAGGATTTTCATCAAATTATCAATGGTCATGACTATACCGAATCACCCCCGGTCATAATCATACCAAAACTATCCATAATCGCATTACATGTGCCCATCGAGGACTTTTGTCACATCATTTATAGCAGTGTCATGATTATACCTAGAATGATCCCGGTCATAATCATACCAAGTTCATCTACGCACGTAAGACATAGATAACTTTCAACATAATATAACATGAGGATGATGACAATGACATAATAATTCAATAAAACAAGTTCAAGAATTAATTTATCCAAGAACCAATAACGTCCAAGTTGTCAACATGACACTTCTTTGTAGAGTAAAATTCAAGAATGCTCAGAAGAATATTTCCATGAAAAGATACTGGATGAAACGCAAATATCAAAGATATTCTACTAATTTCATGGAGTATAGAAGTCAAAGTTTTAACCAACTAGATATAATAAAGAATGGAATAACAAAAGAAATCACCATGCATGCGGTAGATGTATGACGTTAGTTATTCAATAGAATAATAATAACGGAACCGTGTCGGGTGAAATTCACACCGATGGATGATCCAAATGAATAATAAATCTTTGAATAATAAACAATGGAACCGGTTAGGTGTAAAACACACGCATGGATATTCTAAATGAATAATAAATGCGAATAATATTAATGGAACCGTGTAAATGTGTAAAACACACACGCATGGATATTCCAATGTAATAACAAAGAATGGAATAATGAAGAAGATCACCAAGTATAGGGGGATTTGGCGTATACTGAGTTATTCCAATGTAATAAATAAGAATGGAATAATATAAAGATTTCACCAAGTATAGGTATGTCTGGCAGATATAAAAGTTATTCCAACAAAATAAATAAGGATGGAATAACATAAGGATTTCACCAAGTATAGGGTATGTCGCATATACGAAGTTATGTATAGGTATACCACTTTTTACAAAGTTATTCCAAGAATAATAATGAATGGAATATGAGAGGTTCTCTTCATGAATACAAACGAATAATATCCTTTACAGGTACAACAAATAATACCCTTACTAGTAAAAGACATTTGGATATCAAAGTAGTGAAAGTACCGAATACTCTTCTTCTTTCTCTCTATAGATTTTCTCTCTATAGCTTCTCTCTATAATTTCTCTCTCTAGAGTTTCGGTGAATTCGTAAGAAAATAATGAAGGAATGAGCTTCTATTTATAGGAAAATAGAATGCATAGTAATTAATCCATGAAGCGGTCCAGATTGATTTACTTTAATCGACGGTCCATATTTAAAGCAAAATCTTTTAAATAAAATATAATATATTCTATTTATATAAAAACATTTTACTATGCAAACACTATGCAACAACACTATGCAAAACACTATGCAACTCTACGCATAATAAAATATAATATATTCTATTTATAGAATAACTTTAATAAAGTAATACATTTTATATAAAAGATGTTTCATTTTATTACGTTAATAATACTGAATAAAACAAAAGCGTCATTATCGCTATAATAATTCATATTATTAATCGACAATAATGGAATCAAACCGAGTGACTTCTCACATAAGCATCAATAATCAATACTGGTGTATTTACTATGCAACCACACGTATTCATCGTACTTTTACTACCGAAGTAGTTCAACAAGATCAACGGTAAAACTTCCGTCGTTATTTCAATAAAATATTTTTGTCGTTTTCTCAATCCGACAATAATTTACATTAATGGGGTCCACCAATGATTGAGTAGTTGCACGAATATTCCCCGCTAAACCGAATATTCCCCGATCAATCGAATATAATATAACCACTTGCATACTTTGCAAAATTTATAAATACTACCCACAACTATAATATTATCTCAAATTCAAACCATAATATTAAAAATTATTTCGACGAAATTTAAATCTTTATTGATAAAATCTGGGGTCTCACAATCTCCTCTCCTTATGGAATTTTGCCCTCGAAATTAGGGTATGTACCTGGTATGATAAAGAAGTGAGGATACCTTGAATACCTTTATCATAAAAAAATATTAAATTCATCTTATAATCCCATTTAAAGATATCAATTCATATTTGCACTACAGGCCAAAGATATACAACTATAAAACCAATAATCTTTGAGGACGCGACTTAAAAGTATCACGACCACGAATTATCCATGCACCAATCGCCGAGGATATTCGTGTTTTCAATCTGATCATGATTATACCGAATAATCCTTGGTCATAATCATACCAAGTCTATCAATGCACTACTGACCAAAGATGACTTTTACCACATCCATGAATTAATATTTCATTCTTTGAGACTCATTTCAATAATTAATTCATATCATCGAATCATCCCCTCGCACTACGGCCAAGGATATTCATTAAGATCACGACCACGAATTATCCATACACTACTACCAAAGATAATCGTGTATTCATTAGTATCACGACCACAAATTATCCATGCACTACTACCAAAGATAATTGTGTATTCATTAAGATATCACGACCACAAATTATCCATGCACTACTACCAAAGATAATCGTGTATTCATTAGTATCACGACCACAAATTATCCATGCACTACTACCAAAGATAATCGTGTATTCATTAGTATCGCGACCACAAATTATCCATGCACTACTACGGCAAAGATAATCGTGTATTCATTAGTATCACGCGACCACAAATTATCCATACACTACGGCCAAATATAATTGTGTATTCATTAGTATCACGACCACAAATTATCCATGCACTACGGCCAAAGATAATCGTGTTTTCAATTACGGTTATGATTATACCGAACAATCCCTGGTCATAATTATACCAAGTCCATCTATGCACTACAGGCCACAGATGACTTTCAACATAATATAAACATGAGGATAATGATATAAAGAATCAATCAAATGAAACAAAGGATAAATATTAAACATTTATAATATAATTTATCCAGGATTCAAGAATATCCTCATGTTATCAATCACTTAATAATCTCATAATCTAATATCATTAACATTATAACAATATTTTAATCACTTCTTAAATTTATAAACAATTTATCTCAATTGTTTACGCTTTTACCATATAATGCATTTAATCATTCAAAATGTCATACTCATAAGATATCATCACCAATTATCAAATCCTCATCAAAATATGCATATATATTTACTATATAGGATTTTCTAGCCATAAAATCCTATTTTCAACTTTGTTACTTCACATAACATATTTAACTCATATGTTTCGTAACTAAACTATTTTCATGAAAAATACCAAATCAGTCCCAAAAATATTTCTTTTCTGGGATTTAGCAAAATATAGTTCCATAATGAAAATATATTTTTCTCGGAATTTTTAAAATTCATTTACTATTTTTTAAAAATCAATTTATAATTAATTCCTTAAGAAATTAGCTACCTCAAGTTTAACTCCAAAAATTCCCAAATCTTGGCAAGACCTTACACATGTTAACGTGAGCTTCCAGTTTAAATTTCATGGTCATCGGAGTTATAGAACTCGGTTATAGCGTTTTAAATCGAAAAAACCTAAATATTGAAATAGTCATAACTTGCTCATTTTAAGTCAGAATGAGCTCATTTTTGGACAGGAGGTACTTTATACCATATACCTTCATGTCCCAAAAGGCCAGAATTTTTCTCATAATTTAAGTGGCCGAAACAGCCCCTCTAAAATCATGGCAGCAGCTTTTTCGGTTTTTGCAACTTTGCACTCCTTTGCTAAAATCAGTCCACAGAAAAATCTACAACACATTTTCCAGTAATTCCACTTGGATTAGTTAGGTAACTCATAGATCTAACTCTAGGACTTGACCACATTCAAAAATTCAAAATATAATAGGAGATATAGTCAATTGAATTTCATGTTACGTTTTTCACCAAAATCTGATTTTCAACTCTTTGTGATTTCTAAGAAACTTTCATGTTTTCACATAATAACCAACATAACTCATCATAACACTTACTAATACTTCATATACCCATGATTTTCATTAGTCCAATGCTTTTATTATGACTTTCATCATAATCCTCGTAAACAGATCTTTTTAGTTGAAGAAATATTTGAGGGTTTAAGAAATGGGTTTTGTACTGGGGTCAATACAAAATTCGATTTCACGCTCTAAGTAGGCTAGGAAATCTTCAAGAATACGTCAAGAAATTTATTAATGATAGAAATATCATTCAAAACTGCTACTCTTATCCAAGACTTGGATAGTACGTTACATTGATACCAACTGTGACTTCTATCTTTTAACCTAGATAGCACCTCACAATGATACCTATCAACTTGTCATCGTCATTCACGACGTCGCCTACAGAAAGTCTGGCTTCGGTGCATTCCACACAAGAAAGTCAACAACGAAAGGATCGGGGCTCTTTACTTATGGCTTGATATGACAATAATTGACTTTAGTAGTTTGGTTACTTGAATTCGCACAACAGGTTGGTTATGAATATAAAAGCTAACAACCTTACGAAAAGCATGATGAGTAGTTAACCAATTGATTCCTAAAATCACATCAAAGGCAAGTATTTTCAAAAAGATAAGATCGACAGGTAACGTGAAAGTGTTTATTTGAATCAAACAAGATTTAAAAATAGTAGCGGTAACGAAGGCTCCTACTAACGAAGTTTCAACCAATAAGTCAAAGTCTAACTTCTCCGGAGTCAAATTTAAACGTTGAACGCAAGCAAGAGAGATAAAATAATGGGTAGAACCGGTATCTTATAAGGTATAGACTTCATAATTTATAATTAACTAACCGTGCTAACCGTTCGGTTTACTCGCTTTTCGCTGAGAAGTCGTGACAAATGCACTTCCTAAAACCAACGACTTTGTTTTGTCCATATCCACCTTTGGTGCCACCGTCCCAGCTAGACTTGACTTTGGTGCATAACAAAATTGAGCTAAATGACCTTCTCTTCTTGCAATTTCCACTTCTATTATCTTTGCCATGATTACCACCGAAGTGGTTACCATTCTTGGTATGATAATTTCCCCCACGATGGTTATCATTATTCTGATAGCCATTGCCACCAGTATGATTATTATCGTGTTGTTGGTCGTTACCTTTTGTTTGAGCTGAATCAACACTCTCATGTGCTTCATTGCTTATCTCAGCATTTTCAGATGTCATTCTCAAACACTGTCACAAAACAAGGGTTAATTAACATATCACATATTATCCCTATACTCTGACCAACCAATTAAATACCAAATAAACTTAGGTAGGTCATACTAGCGAAGGAATTCCCCGTCTCTCCCCTCCTAGTTCTTATCTCACATCTCACCGGGGATTATATCCCTAAGCTCGATACAAATATGTAACGCCCCCAAAATTAGGTATCGTCACCCATCTTGGGTCGCCACTTACATGGTACATAAATTCAAATACAACTTACTAACCTAAGCGTAGGTGTACAATATGACATAAAGCGTGAGTTTGAATACAAATATTGTTTACTAGATATTATACAAACTCAAAAGGAGTCCTCATTACAACTATTATCACACTATTTCACGAATAGTGAGGACTACTAATGCTATCCTCGGACCATTACTCCGTTCCCCGACTTCGTCTCAAATTTATGTTCTCATTTCACGAAGAGAAAAAAGTGAAAGAAAGGGTGAGCTCAACTAGCCCAAGAAGAAATATTATGACTAAGATAATGCGAGAATAAATTATCATTAGCTTTCAACGATGTTAAACCGATAAAATACAATGACAACCGGTTTAAGCTGCAGCAGAAATATGCAATCCATTAAAAGAGTCAAGTAGAAAATAAAGTCTCATTGTCTTTTAGGTTTTAAAAGGTTTTAAATCGATTTTTATCATTTGAGACTCGATTTTTTAATAAATAAACCACCACATCTAATCATCCCCCATACCATGGTCAAGGATTTTCATCAAATTATCAATGGTCATGACTATACCGAATCACCCCCACGGTCATAATCATACCAAAAACTATCCATAAGCGCATTACAGCCCTTTGAGGACTTTTGTCACATCATTTATAGCAGTCGTGATTATTAGAATGATCCTCGGTCATAATCATACCAAGTTCATCTACGCACGTAAGACATAGATAACTTTCAACATAATATAACATGAGGATGATGACAATGACATAATAATTCAATAAAACAAGTTCAAGAATTAATTTATCCAAGAACCAATAACGTCCAAGTTGTCAACATGACACTTCTTTTGTAGAGTAAAATTCAAGAATGCTCGGAAGAATATTTCCATGAAAGATCTTTGGATGAAACGCAAATATCAAAGATATTCTACTAATTTCATGGAGTATAGAAGTCAAAGTTTTAACCAACTAGATATAATAAAGAATGGAATAACAAAAGAAATCACTATGCATGCGGTGCCAGCATGTATGAGTTATTCAATAGAATAATAATAACGGAACCAGTCGGGGTGAAATTCACTGCCGTACGGAATGATCCAATGTAATAATAAATCTTTGAATAATAAACAATGGAACCCAGTCCGGTGTAAAACATACGCACAGGATATTCCAACGAGAATAATAAATGCGGAATAATACACTAATGGAACCGGTCCGGTGTAAAACACGCACGAGGATATTCCAATGAATAACAAAGAATGGAATAATGAGAAGAAGATCACCGAGTATAGGGGATTAAGCGTATCTGAGTTATTCCAATGTAATAAATAAGAATGGAATAATATAAGGATTTCACCAAGTATAGGGGTATGCCACAGATATAAAGTTATTCCAATGAGAATAAATAAGGATGGAATAACATAATGATTTCACCAAGTATAGGGTATATCTGGCATATACAGAGTTATGTATAGGGTATACCACTTTTACTGAGTTATTCCAATGCAGAATAATAATGAATGGAATATGAGGTTCTCTTCATGAATACAAACGAATAATATCCTTACGGGTACAACAAATAATACCACTACTAGTAAAAAGACACCTTTGGATATCAAAGTAGTGAAGTACAGAATACTCTTCTTCTTTCTCTCTATAGATTTTTCTCTATAAGCTTCTCTCTATAATTTCTCTCTACAGAGTTTGGTGAATTAAGTAAGAAAATAATGAAGGAATGAGCTTCTATTTATAGGAAAATAGAATGCATAGTAATTAATCCATGAGCGGTCCAGGATTGATTTACTTTAATCTGACGGTCCATATTTAAAGCAAAATCTTTTAAATAAAATATAATATATTCTATTTATATAAAAACATTTTCTTATATGCAAACACTATGCAACACTATCTGAAAAACACTACGCAACACTATGCATAATAAAATATAATATATTTTATTTATAGAATAACTTTAATAAAGTATTACATTTTATATAAAAGATGTTTACGTTTTATTACGTTAATAATATCTGAATAAAAAAAACGTCATTATCATTATAATAATTCATATTATTAATCGTGATAATGGAATCGGTTGGTGACTGACTCAGCATAAGCGTGATAATCAATACCGGTGTCTTACTTTATGCGACCACACGTATTCTTTGTACTTTTACTACTGAGTAGTTCAACAAAGATTATCAGCGGTAAAACTTCCGTCGTTATTTCGATAAAATATTTTTGTCATTTTCTCAATCAAACAATAATTACATTTGTGGGATCCACCAATGATTGAGTAGTTATACGAATATTCCTCGCTAAACCGAATATTCCCCGATCAATCGAATATAATATAACCACTTGCATACTTTGTAAAATTTATAAATACTACCCATGTTATATAATATTATCTCAAATTCACACCATAATATTAAAAATTATTTCGACAAAATTTAAATCTTTATTAATAAAATCTGGGGTCTCACACTAACTCCTAAATTATTACAATTATTATTATTATTACAATTCTTAGTACAATGGCCAAAAAATGTATTATCTCATCTTCACATGCATAGAAACGATGCTAGGTGGCTTAAATATTAGTGTTACATAAATTTTAGCATGATAGGTAGTTGGTTCAGTGGCTTTTGATGGAATATAAGGTTTCTAGTTTGGAGAGGTTTGGAGTTTGACACTCGTGAGCAACCAGCAAAAATAATGGCCAATCAAGGAAATTTTGTGAAAAAATTCATTCATTTACATAAAGAATTTTTTAGCGAAGGAACAATGAAAAAAAAAATAGTGACAATATAGTTATTAGTGAAAGAAACATCCTTTTTTATGATGAAAATTTACGAAGAAAAAAATATATTAATGAATAAATTATTACTCGCTATATATTATTGTTCCGACATTTTTTGCGACAGATAAAATTGGTCACTGTTTTATTCTAAATAATTTTTTTATAATTAATTGTGGTAAATTTAAATTATAATATAAATAAATTAAATTTTTTATAGTAATACATTTACTTTTAATAACACTTTTTAAGTAACTTATAATATCAACTATTTCTTTTAATAAATTATAAAGTAAATAACTTTACTTAAAACTTTTAAATGTCATACATTGATCATTACAAAAAAAGGGGAAAAAATAATAAGATCGTGACGCTCTTTTGTGGAATAGAGTATAAATCCCCCAAAAAAAAAAACTCATATGGCCTACAAAAAGAATTACGTTTGAGTTTTTTCATTAATAATAATTTTTAAGTAATTTACAATATTAATTGTATTACTTAAAATATTAAGTTACAATAATTTAAATTTTAAAATATTATAAATTGACAATAAACAAAATTATAAAAATTATAACTCTTTTGTAGAACAGATTACAAATGTTAAAATATTACTTTTTTGTTTTACAAAAAAGTTATATTTCATTTTGTTATAATTAATTTATGATATCCTAAAAATTAAATTTAAATTTATCTTTTAAGTTTTTGAAATATTAATTTTACATGTAATATTACTTCTAATTTTTTTTTAAAATGTTATCAAAAATCTTTTTTTAGAACAGAGTCCCTAAGTGAGTTGTGTGTGTGGTCTGTAAAAGCATGAAACAAGATCAATTTGGTTTCACTTCTCTTCCTTGGCCTATAAAAAAATTTAATTTATAAGTTAAAACAGTAACGCTACATGACTCCTCCACAACAATTACCAATTACCAAATACCCAAATCAGTCTCCGGCTCTCTCACTCTTTCTCTGGCCTCACCCAAAACCCCAAATCCCAAATAGTGACTCGGCCTCTGCCCTCTCCTAGTTGCCTTGTAGATCTATATCTTGTTGGTTTTTGTCCCTTCAAAAAGGACTATACGGACCTCTCCCGAAGAATAGCTCTTCTTTCCCATTTACTGGAAGAATTTAGGGACTTCTAGGGAGATTTGACGCCTTTGGATGAATTTGCGTCTTCTTCATCTTCTTCCTCTTGCCTGTCCGATCTCACGATGGTTGTTCAAGGTACAACAAGACTGCTTTTTGTCGCCGGCAGTTTTGATCCCAAGATCTCCTCTGTAAGTTTTGTTTCGTTTGTATATATATGTATAATTGAATTTGTAAATGTGTAATTTTTATCTTATCTCTAGACTTTTAAGTACAATAATTGGTTTATTTCTCTTATATTGCGATCTTAATCCATAGTATGTTGAATATGCATTATACATTTGTAGAATTTGTAAGCAGAAGGGATTTGAATGTTTGGGGTTGATTGATCTGATTAAAAGATTCTAAATTTAGTGCAATGTGCTCGATTCTATTATTTTTATGCCTGATCTGATCAGCACTGAACTAATTTTGCTTTTTTAGTTTGTTTTGGCTTTTACACCTCAATTATGTTTCATTGGAGAAATTATGATTTTTAGCCTATATTGGTAAATGATATATATCTTGTCTTGACTGTATGCATTTAGTGAATGTTTCTGATGAAATTGATCAGTTTCAAAGAAAATCTTCCAACACTTGGTTGTTAGGAAGTATACTGAATAAAAGTCATTATAACCAATTTTTACAAAAAGAAGTAATCTTCAACAATTTATTTACATTTATATGTACAAATTCAAGGACTATATGTAGCTATATCTTCTTCGAGTCTTCAATAGAGGCAAGTGTTATTTTTCCCTGTTAGGTGTATACCATCCTTTTCCAATAAAAGAATCGCCACTCGTAGCAGCTGGTCTTTACTGGGAACAAATAACTCATAATATATTTGAAGACCAAATTCTACAGTTCTGTTATAGTAGAGGGGCAAACTCAATTGGATTAATAAACTCAATAGAAATTAGGGATGTAGCGAAGGAAACTTGCCATTGTTAGAAGAATGTATGAAATGTTTGTATCCTGTACTATATGAATTTCTAAAATATACCATTATTCTTTTGTTGTTCTTGTTGTTGTTTGACATGCCCAAGTTTTAATTCATTTTGGGTGTTAGCATTTTAGACATTGACTTGCAAGTGTTTACTTAGGTTATTGGATCCAATTCCAGGAATATTATATCTTTCCTCTTGAAACTAAGATGCTAGGGGAGAGAAAAAGGCACATAACAGAGACAATGCAGCCATCTTTAGAAGGTTTGTCTCTGTTGCTCTTCCTTTCCATGGTTTCTTATTTTTGGGATTTCTTTAATTGGACTAAACCATGTAGAGGAACTGGTGACTGAACTTTATTTGCAACTTTGCCATTTACTTTCCACTTCTTTGTTTTGTTTTGTTTTTTAAAATTATCAGGGGTGTTCTTTGCTATTCTGGGTTCGGTTCTTTTCATTCCGGGGTTCTACTATACGTGGATTGCCTATTACGCCTACAAGGGCTACAAAGGCTTCTCCTTCTCCAATATCCCCCCTGTTTAACTGTAATTTGTTATCCTCTCAGTCCCAGATACTACAAAACATTACCCAGTGAGAACTTTCTTATATATATCTATACGACTTTGTTTAGTAACCAGTGTTATTATCTTGATCTTGCTTCAGTTTCTAGTTGCTATTTTTTTTATTCTTCTAGGATTTGTTGTTTAATATTAAATTCCTTGGTTTTTACTACTTCATGGAGCTGCTGCTACTATTTCCTATTTGCTATTAATCTTTAATGATTGAGTTTCAAATATTGCGCATGTCTTTTAATTTTAATACATGTTTATTGAATGATCCAATCCTTCCTCCAGATCTCTAGTCCTTTAATTTATTTTTGTTCTTTCCCCCTTTAGTTGTACTTAGAATTAGGAACAATTGGGATGATGTCATTGTTGTTGAAGATTACCTTATTGAGTTTACAACAAAGTTCTTGTATCAGTAGTAAAACCTATACTCTTTAATGTACTTACATCCATCTTAATCAAAGCTGGTAATTGATTAATAAAATTGTTCCATATGGAAACTACATTGACTTGATTGTAAATTTCCTTCTTCTTTGTGTGTGTGTGTGTGTGTGGTTACTATTAGCATTACACTTTGAGCGAGGGAGGGAGGGAGGGAGGGGAAAGAAGGTGGTGTAGACCCGGATGTTTGCCTGTCAACTGCAATGTGCAGGATACAAGTCATTGATACAAGTCATTGTCTCGTGTGTCCTAGGAAAAAGTAGATGCCAGCTTTCACAGTAGCAGACTGAGGTTTGCTTCTCATAGTGTTATTCAGGTATACATCTCTCCCCCTCTGTATCATGTGTTTGTATTCGTTCCCTGAACATGGCACTTTAACCTTTAGATCATGCTAATATAATGACTCCATTAGGGGTTGTTGGATTGGAATATCCTAATTGAATGTCTTTATTAGAGGGAAGGAAGTAAGTGAAACTCTCTCTCTCTCTCTCTCTCTCTCTCTCTCTCTCTCTCTTGTTGTATCAGTTATACACAATTGTGCCTCAACATGAACATCTACGCTGTTCTTAAAGAGTATACTTGTTTATTAAATCAGTTTGTTGAGCGGGAATAATTTTGCACAGTACCAAAACAATGCTTGAACTTGTGTTAAAATTAACATAGACAGACAATTATTCCTTTCCAACAAACTGAATAAAATGGAGGTCCCGAATATTAAGGTGAAGTTGCTAACTATTTTTCGTGTTAAGGTCAATTTTTTTTAAATTTTTTTATAGTTTCTTATCAGACCATGGTAATGATTATAAAAATGTTATCCACTATTTTTGACACCTGATATGCTATTGCTAAAAGTGGTTTAGGTTATCAACCAACTGTCTAACTTATGATCTCTAACTAGATCTGATATACCAATACTAAGCACAACTAGAAATTCAACCTTACATCAGCATATTACAATAGTATTCGAAGGTAATGAATTAGTATATGGTGACTCTCCTATGTGGTTCTCTTTCTGAGCTTGTGTTCTTCAAGCTTGTTCTTCGTCACTTATTCTTCATCTGATATCTAAAGAATCTTATTTATAATTTCAGATTTTAGAATACATTTGTTTAAGAGAATATGTGAGATTTTGGTGAACATTGGGACGTGTTCAATGGCTAGGATCAAACTTATTTTAATCTTTATTATGAATATTTGAGAAGCCTTGGTATTGGTTTTCATCTATTTGGAATAACTTTGACCATTGCCTTTGTTTCCTTTCATTCTGCCTGATGGCTCTTCCATTTTGAGTTAGATAGATTCTGTTACCCTCGCTGGGTGATGGTGACATTTTGTCTGTTTAGTGTTTGTCTTCCTTGTCTTTCTCCAGTCAACTCGATTCCTCCTAGGTTCTTTTTGAAAAATTCAATCATCTGACTTTCAAGGTGGCAAGTTTTGATTGGCTTTCACACTCCAATGACCGTTGGGTACACTTGGTGTTACTTCAATTATACTTGAGTAACTTGACTCAATATCATGACTCTGAATAGTTGTGCGACTCCTCTGGAACCTGTCAGACATGTAACAAGTTTACTTAGTGTGCAGATCAAATGAAAGTCAATTAATTAATTATCAAAATTAAGGTGAATACAACACAAAATACCTTAAGTGCAACATGAGCTTCTTATGCAAATCCTAATGACTCAGTTTATTATCATGTCTAGCGCATTTTTGGCTCACTATGGCACATTTTATGGGTAATTAAGTGCATTGCCAAATTTATATTCAAGTCTTCTATTTGGATCATAGAGGTGATGTTGCTATACATGTGTTCCCATATTGCATGTTGTTATCTCTAGACATCAACTGTGAAGGAGTGCCAAGACCAAACAACTGTAGTGTTTTTCTACGTCTTATTGAAATAAACCCAAGTGATACGGAAATGGTTGTGATCGTATATTCAGTAAGAAAACTACAAACCCCCCATTCTGATGCCATTTGGGTTTTTAGCTAAAACTTTAATTGAAACTTTGATGGTTTGCTAAAATTTATTTTGATTACTGAAACTATAAGCAAAATAAGAAGCAGAGTACTCAATTAGTTAATGAACCAAAAGGTAGTAGTATCCTGTTTATCAAGTTGAAATATGTCTGTCTGTGACTGATTTGGGAGGGTTACTTCCTTTTTGTCAAATATTGTACTGTCAATGTACTATAAATACTATTTCCCTATTGGTTTTAATATATTGGGTTTCCTCCTATATTTTTCAATTATTATGTTGATGTCTTTACCGAATCTTTATGTTGATGTCTCCTCCTCCTAAACAAGTGGAGTAGTCGTTGCGATTGTGTAAGAGTGGTTATTATTAAAGAAAATTATTACCCTTTTTCGTATATGTCTATCAATACACATACCTGCAGATGCATGTTATGATAGACCCATTAATGTTATGATAGAGAGGATTGAACCAAAACATCGCCCTTCGGATGGACTTGTTAGTACTTATACAGCTGGCGACGTTAAGCCTGCAAACCTTAATCCTAAAAGAAGCAGCCCAAAGGCAAAGAGTTCCACCCGCGAAGTGTCTCTCTTTGCAGGTATATATGGATTTGTTCTTCTGATATTAGCATATATGTTTAATTACCATAGTTGAATGGCGCGTGATACCAGAAGTGATCTGTATGCTTTCGGCAACACATGGTGTTGTACTAGTCGGCTATTCTTGGTGTTAACTTTGCTTTGTTGTTGGCATCCTGCAGGAGACATTGATGTAACAGAAAAGCCTGTTGAACCGATTAAAGTGTACTATGAGAAGGAGCTAATAAGGGAATTCGAGAAGATTGCTTCCATTCTAGTTCCAGACAAAGTAGCATGACTAAATTGTGACCTAGTTATTTATTATTTTATGTATGTTGTGTTTTTATAAGAAGAGTTTAAAAAGTCAATGAAATAATGAGTCAAGCAGAGCTGATAATGTGGATTAATTTATTTTTTTGGGATAGAGATAGCATGGTTTTGGTTGAGTGTTCCAACTAAAAATGGGGAGAGAACAGTAGAAACTATTCCCTCCACCCCAAGACGTGTTGTTGGAAATCTTTTTAGCAAGAATAAATGATGAATTTGCACCTTACTGTTTTTACAATATAATTTAATATCCCCATCCCCCATGTTCCTGTACCCAATTGTGGAACACATGCATGCATTTACATCTTTCATAAGAGGTCATGAATTCTTCCCAGGTTAGGAATATTGGCAAAAATTCTTCCCATGTTCCTGTACCCAATTGTATGCTCGATATATTTTCGTGGTGGAGTAGGCATGCTTGTTCATTTTTGTTTGTGATGGCTTTGCTACTGATGCTTCAATATAATTTTGGACAACTATCTCTTGTAGCATGCAATATTTCAGCGCCTGACTGAAGATCACGTATTTATCACAGCAAAAGGATACCTTGATATTATCACAAGGTAGCGTAAAAGTTTAAATAGTTCAGGTGAACAATAAAGCTGGTATTGATTTGTTTCTAGATCTTGTCCTGAAAGTCTATTATATATTAATTTCTAATTAAGTTAATAGAAATGTTCATGGATTATAAATAATATAATAGCAATCAATACGAATTCATGTGTAATTGTAGGAAGATTTGATAGTGAGCATGTTGGAGAAGTGCAAGCCTCCCTGTAGTTCAGAGAATTGCAGAGAGCACAAATGTTGATGAGGTTAATTAAAATATTTGTAGCAGTTTGAGAACATAGTTTTATTGTTGATTTAATTTTGTGGGAAAAAGCTGGAAACAAAACATGGAAATTTTATTCTTTTGATTTCCTCTTTATGCAAGCTAGTTATTAAAATACTTTAAGATTGGTTAATAGAAACAAATTTCCAGACTAATTTTTGGCATTGAAATAGATGTCTCATCTTTGTGAAGTCAATTTTATTTCCATTTTACAATAGTTAAAGTTCCTCATATATTTGCTAATATTTTGCTTAAAATATCACAGTTGGATGTTGCAAGCAATATACTATAATTTTGGTGGTTTTTAATTTTTCTGTGATTTAACATATGAAGTATATGCAAAATAGCATATAATTTATTTTTGTGTTTCATCTGTTTTTCAATACAGTTGAGGTGAATAGCAGTTCTGATGGTTTCGTGATCAAAATGAGAGATGGTCGACATTTAAGATGTGACCATACTTACCCTCATGGACTATTCTTGTAGGACCCAATTATGAAGAGGAGGAACTTATCTCGCTGACCTGGGTATGTTCTGCCCTTACCACTTAAAAATTCTCAAGTTATCAATAAATGTGTCTTTTCAATGTCTGCTGCAACATGTTGAATTCTTGGTAAATAAATTTATGATGTCTGTAATTATAGCTAGCATCTTTGGGGCATATACTCTATGAAAATTTGTCGTCTCAAGAAAAGTTTTTCCACATTGACTAATAGCCTCAACTTTTTCATAATTGTTGTCCTTTATATATAGAAATCTAAACATTGTTATTTAAGATTGTGTGATGGTATTTATGATTGTGTGATGTTTGTGGTTGTTGAATGTGACTGAATTCTGACTTGAGGTCAACATATAATAATAATCTACAAGTTTTGTAACAGAAAATATGTTTACCATTATGCTTACTGAAATTAATTCATGAAATGGCCGATTAAGATTTCAATTTTTTCTTGTAACAGAGAAATCATATAGTCGCATTGAAGGTTCTTTTTCTATTTAGATTTGTAGCAAATGATATTGTGATTACCTATTTGTCTTTTTCTGCTTATGAACAATACGGTGTACATTAATACCACGTAGCAACTCTATTGTCTTTGTGTATTGATTTTGGCACTAAGTGTGCTTCATTTTCCTGACTTGCTATTATTTTTAAATATGTGCAGGAAGACTGCTTCTATGACCTGCCTTACAATACTGGGTATCAAATTTTTGTGCTACGTTTACGGAAGACAAGGGACGAAATTATGAAGTGTACTTTCTCTATATATGTAGATATATACTTTGATTGAAGAACTATGGTAGCTTTAGATGGTTAATTGTAAAGATAATGAATGATTATGTAGTGGATGATTTTATTAAGTTAATAATATTTTAGTTTTTTGTATTTTTGCCATTATTTGCTATGGGGACATTGAGTCAGTCAGGTACACAAAAAGAATGTCAAATTTTGATTTGGCAATAATATAATTCGTTACCAAATCATTGAACAAGTTTTAATATAGCAACAATTTTTTATACATTTAGCAACAAATTTTTGTTGTTAATGGCATTAAAAACTTTATATTTGACAACGAAAAATTAACTTAATAACAACGGAGAGGATATTGTTGCTAATACTAAAATAAAAGGCAACATTTTTTATTGTTGCAAATCATATCAACTTTCGTTGCACATATAAAAAACGACAACATATAATGTCGTTGCTAATCGACGACTTTTCGTTCTTTATTGAAAATAACCAAAGAACAAACATTTTTTCGTTCTTCGATTCAAAGATAATGTCGTTGCCAAATAATATAATCAGCAACAAAAATCGTTGCTAAAAAGTTTACATTTCGCAACGAAAGCAAGTTTAGGCAACAATTTTCATAATTTACTGCAACGAAAAATGTCGTTGCAAAATGTTGTCAATTGCAACAAAAATGTATGGTCGTTGCAAAAAAAAAAAAGAGTTCATTTCGTTGCCAATTAGCAGGCTTTTGCAACGAAATGGGCTTTTTAGCAACGAAATTTTAATTATTCTACAATAATACATTTTGTTGCTAAAGGATCGATGTATCTGTACGAAAGCCAAATTTAGTTGCAAAATGTATTACTTTTAGCAATGAAAAATATCGTTCGTTCATGAACAATTTAGCGCTCATATCACAAGAACGAAAGATGCAACGACAGTAAAGTCGTTGCCAAAAACCTTTAGCAACGAAATTTGGCACCTTTAACAACGAAAATCGATTGTTGCTCAAGCCCTATTTTTTTGTAGTGATGGGATTTCAGCGGATCCATCAAAAGTCGAAGCTGTGATAAATTGGGAACAACCAAGAACTCCATCAGAAGTAAGAAGTTTCTTGGGATTGGCAGATTATTATAGACGATTTATCCAGGATTTTTCCAAGATTGCCACTTCGTTAACAAATTTGACAAGAAAATCTGTATAATTTGTTTGGACAGAGAAGTGTGAAGAAAGTTTCCAAGAATTGAAGAAGAAGCTCAGCGTGGCACCTGTGTTGTCATTACCAGGTAATACAGGAAATTTTGTGGTGTATAGTGATGCGTCACACAAGGGCTTAAGATGTGTTCTAATGAAGAACGACAAAGTCATTGCGTATGCATTAAGACAATTGAAAGACTATGAGAAAGGGTATCCGACTCATGATTTAGAGTTGGCTGCAGTAGTGTTTGCTCTAAAAATATGGAGACATTATCTCTATGGAGAGAAGTGTGACATCTACATAGACCATAAGAGTCTGAAGTATATTTTCACTCAAAAAGACCTAAATATGCAGCAAAGAAGATGGATGGAATTGATAAAGGATTACGATTGCAAGATCTTTTATCATCCAGGCAAAGCAAATGTTATTGCAGATGCCTTGAGTAGGAAAGGCCGAGAGAAATTGTTGTTGCTAACCGATAAGGAGGAGCTCATTTCAGCAATGGCAAGGCTAGAGTTGGAAATCAAATTTCCAAAAGATTCCGATGAAAAATTATACCAGATGGAAGCCAGTCAAACTTTAGTAGACAAAGTGAAGAACACTCAACTACAAGATAAAGAATGCAGAAAAATAAAGGAAAGTGTGGTTGAAGGAAAAGAAGTGAAGTTCAAGGTTGATACTGAGGGAATGCTGAGATTCGAGGGACGAATTTGGGTTCCAGCAGTACAGGATATTAAAGAAGACATCTTAACGAAAGCTCATAGCTCAAGATATTCGATTCATCCGAGAAGTACGAAGATGTATAAAGATTTGCGGCGACATTTTTGGTGGCCAAATATGAAAAGAGACGTTGCAGAATGCGTTGCAAAGTGCTTGACATGTCAGAAAGTGAAGGCCGAGCATCAAAGACCAAGCGGATTACTTCAACCGTCGGAAATACCGTAATGAAAATGGGAGCATATTACAATCGATTTTGTGGTAGGCCTTCCAACGACTCAGAAAGGATGTGATGCGATATGGCTGATAGTGGACAGACTGACAAAATTTGCACACTTTTTGCCAATAAAGATTAGATTTAATCTTGATCAGCTGGCGAAATTATATGTTAACGAGATCGTGTCTAGGCATGGAGTTCCAATATCTATAGTGTCAGATCGAGACCCGAGGTTCACATCAAATTTCTGAAAGAGACTACAAGAATGCATGTGAACGCAATTGAAGATGAGTACAACATATCATCCGCAAACCGATGGGCAAAACGAACGAACAATTCAGACGCTAGAAGATATGCTTAGAGCGTGCATCATGGATTTCAAAGGAATCTGGGATGATCATCTACCGTTGGTGGAATTTGCATACAACAACAGTTACCATGCAAGCATTGGTATGCCGCCATACGAGGCATTATACGGCAGAAAATGCAGAACTCCACTATGTTGGGATGAAGTTGGTGAACGTCAACTGTTAGGACCAGAACTGGTACAGCATTGAAGTTGTCAAACTCATCAGAGCAAGACTAGTAGCTGCTCAAGATCGACAGAAAAAGTATGCTGATCAACACAGGCAGAGTCATGAATTGGAAGCAGAAAAATTCGTGTTCCTGAAAGTTTCTCCTTGGAAGGGGAAAATTCGATTCGGCAAGAAGGGAAAGCTAAGCCCAAGGTTTATTGGACCTTTCGAAATTCTACGCAGAGTGGGAGAAGTGGCTTACGAGGTAGCTTTACCTCCAGAATTAGAACATGTGCATAACATTTTTCACGTGTCGGTGTTGCGACCGTATAAACCCGATTACAAGCATGTGATCGAGTATGAACCGTTGTAGTTCAGTAAAGATTTGTCTTATAAAGAGATTCCTATCCAAATAGTCGACAGGAAAGAACAAGTGCTCAGGAATAAAGTGATACCTTCTGTGAAGGTGATATGGAAGAACCACAATGTCGAGGAGGCTACGTGGGAACTCGAAGCTGATATGATGAAGAATTACCCTGAGTTATTTGTTTAGTATGTGTCTTCGATTCTGGGGACAGAATCTTTATAAGAAGGAGAGAATGTGACAATTTGATTGTTTGAATTGTGATTCTGGGGACAGAAACCTTGTAAGGAGGGAAGGATGTAATAATCCAGAATTTTAAATTCTAATTTAAATATTTATTGAATTATATAAATATTTATTTGAGGTGTTTATCGTTGAATAAATATTTTGTTGTTGTGATGGCTGTTAATAAAAATTATGAATCTAAATTTATTAGATAATATTCTAAATTAAATTTATATATAATTTAGAGAGTTGTAATATGACATGAAATGTTATATTGTTAATTAATAATTTAAATGGTATATTAAATTGTTAAATGAAATTATATTATAATTTTGTGTTATTTGTTTAAATGATATATTCAATTAAAATATATCATGTGATTGATTTATTTAATTAATCACATATAGAAATCTAAATAAATAAGATGTAATTATATAGTATTAACTAAATGGTTGTTAAAATAAATTAATTGAGTTTAATTTAGTTTTGCCAAACAAGGCTTAATATATTAATTCTTTAAAATTTAAAGGGTTTTGCCAAACAAAGCCTTATGGTTTTGAATTTCTAATTTTGAATTTAAATAAAATAAATAATATAAATAAAATAATAAATATAATATATTTATAATATATCGTTATATGTTTATGTAGGATGAGGCTTATTATGACCATATCAATTTTGTATCTTTGTTATTACACATACTGGCTATTAGTTGATTTATGCATTCTAGTTTCGCTAAGTTTGAGAGTTCAGAGAGAATTGAGAGATAAGCTGTGAGGGAATTGGGAGAATCTTAAGAATTTTTGCAGCAAACTCAGTGGTGATAGCAAGAATTTCAAGCAAATTAAAGGTATTTTTACATAACCTTAGTATTGTATATATATATATATATATATATGCATATTTGTGTTCACGGAAAAAACTATATGCTCTGTGAATTCCATATTCTTGAATTGTAGCTATACAATGAATTGTGGGGATTATTCATGTTGGTGAGGTTTTAGTTGGGTTATAAATAAGAAATTATATGCTAATTACAGTTAAAAGTAGAAAAATTATGACTGTATATATTTTGGTATGTGGCTTATGAAATACCAGTTTTTAGTGATCAAGTTGTATGTTAATCTGCAAATTGGGTCTTGTATATGTTTGTTCATTAAGAATCGAACATAACGTAATTTGAATGAAGTGATTTAGCCAAGTATAGAGATTACAATGATGATTTTTGCAAGAGATATAACAAATTTGAGTTTTTATATGAAAACATGATATTTGAAAAATTCAACTCGTATAGTTAATGTTAAATTATTTTTTGTTGAGGAATATGTTAACAAACATGTTCGTAATAGTTCTATATCAATTGTTGTGTTAATATTACTGTTTAAATGGGTGAAATTTATGTTTGTTGGGCTAAAAAAGTTCTACATCGTTCATCGCCAGCCTCCCTCTTTTATGCATGCACTTCTTGCCATAGATTCTTGTGTAAGTTAAGGCAAAATCGCCTTGATTCTTGGCGGTCTCGAAGTGTGTATGGGTAAGAATGCGCCATGCCCTGTTCTGAGATAGTTTGTTCTGTTATTTTTGCAGACCTTGGAATACCTTACTACTTGGTTTAAGGTTATGTTAATGTGTCCAATATGTAGTAACATGGTTAGAACAGAGTTGTGTTATGTGGTTAGTGAATTTAAAGTGGTAAAAAATGATTAGTAAATTATGAACGCGTTATGTGATAACTTAGTATACACAATGAATGTTAGACAAGTGTTGCAAAGTAGAACACTTGGAATTTCTGAAATGTAAATGGTAATGCAAGACTTGTGCTAATATAATAAGTCTAACTAGAAATGCATATGGTACGTGAATGTTAGCATATCTAATAGGTATTGTGGTTCTAAATCTATGTGTAGGTGAACATGAGTTTAATATTATAGCTTACGCTCGAGGCAAGTTTTTTAAACTTCTCTTTTTACATTGAGCAAGTTTTCTAACTCTACACTTTTGTTGAGCTAGTTCTATTATTACCTTGTGTAGCTTTATTCTTTTGATTGAGCAAGTTTTCTATCTTAAACTGTTATTGAACAAGTCAATTGTTCCTAAATTTCAGTTGAGCAAACTTTAACTCTAATGTTATTGGAATTCTCATTATGGTTGATTCATTCTAACTTGTTTATAGTTAAATAAGTTTCTTAAGTTCTATTCTTGTATAATGAACGCAGTTTTTAAACTCTCGTCTCTATTATTGAGCTGTTTTATTTCTTTGCATGAGTTAATACCATGTTGGGCAAGTTTTTAATTTTCAGCTTGCTATCAGTTAATGTACGTTCTGTAATTTCATTTCTAATGTTATAAGACCCTAACCTTAGCTTATTTATTGTTCAAGCAAAGGTTTACCATTTTATTCATTTTGTTGAATACTTATGCTCTATAGTTATTTCAAGCATGAGTTTAATATGTATAGTCCGTTCACCTATGATTCTCAATTGTTCTATGTTATGTTGTTATTAAACAAATGTTGTGTTATCAAACACTATTGATTCAACTAGTCCTCTAGTTGATGTTCGTTAAACTTCAAATTACCCTTGAAAACTTATCCAAATCAAACTTTCTTTGGTGCGGACTTGTACTCTAAATACTGAGATGAACAACCCTATTATTAATAGGGGATAATTTACGCTTAGCGTTGAAATGTTTGTGCACAATACATTGTACGAAAAGTGATCCCCTAAGTACGAGGAGTCTTATAGTCATACGATTTGTTAAAGTTGGAGTTGAAAGATTACTCTTGAATTTGTGGACATAGTTCATGGTCTTATGACCCTCAGTTATATATATTCCATATTTTGGATTCCAGTTTCTGATTATCATTGTTAGAGTACTATTCAGTTTTGATGAGCCTATTCGTTGGCAATTATTATTATTATTATTCTGTTGATTCATTGTTATATCCACTGAGCAATTGTTTTGCTCACTCTTGCATATTTATACACTCATTGTAGCTAAAGTTGAGAAGGTAGATGAGCCCTCAACTAGCAAAGGGAAGGGAAAAATGTACAAGTGATGAAGACTTGTAATTTTGATTATTATTATGTTGTTAAACTTTTAATTTGATGATAGACATACAAATAATGATGTGATGTAATAAATTTATTTCCTCACTTTTATGATGTTAAGGTTAGACAACCTGGGATGTTTTTGGATTAAATGATGTAACCCTATTTAAAGGGAGGATTTGTGGTTTAAATATTATTTTATTTGGGTAGATAGTATGAATGTATGGATAGTGAACACCAAATCTTGCAGGAATGAAGTACCTTGATTTGGGGGTATCACAGGTTGGTATCAAAGCTTTAGGTTATGAACCTTAGGTGGGGAAAAGCCTTAGGAAGTAACATTTAAAAAGATAGTGATGATAAACTCTTATCGAGTTTTAAGGAAGAAGTAATAAAATACTTATGTGCTTATGTGATTATAACTTATGTGCTCGTGAGTGTCGACTAGTAATGATTAGTAATTAAAACTTAAAATTTGATTGACAGGATGGCTAGCGTAGGAGGATCCAGTCAGGCTAGGGAAGAAGGATCCCAGATGCCTAGAGAGGAGGAGCCTCGAGATATTTAGGTGGTTTGGGAACAACTACTGCCACGGGAAACAGTTTCGTCGATCACAGTAGTTGAGCAGGAGAGAGAACCTGATGAGGATGATGAGATAGAGACGGATGAGGAGGACCCCGTGGAGCTGTCACAATCAGATGAGGAGAACGAGGAGGAAGAAATTCCACTTAACTCGATAGCTGGCCGTATGTACGACGAGGTGTATGACCGTAATGTGGAACTTTAGGATACCGTTGAGGAGTTGCAAGAGATAGTAGCTGAACAGCAGACCTCGATGGCACAGAAGGACGCTGAGAACCAGGAGAGAACGAAGGAGAGAACAAGCGTATGATAGCAGAGATTTCAGAATTGAAGAATAAGCTGAAAGAGGAATCTACTAAGAGGGCAAGAGCTGAAGATGCATACAATGAAGCTTACCAACGAAAATAAAATTATTACATCACATCATTTTTTAAAAGTCTATGACCATCATAACAAATAAAAATTACAAGTCTAGATCTCTTGTACATTTTTCCCTTTCCTTTGTTAGTTGAAGGCTCATCTACCTTCTCAACTTTAGCTGCAATGAGTGTATAAATATGCAAGAGTGAGCAAAACAAATACTCACTAAATATATCAATGAGTCAACATGAATATAATAGCTAGCAATAAATAGGCTCATCAAAACTGAATAGTACTCTATTAATGATAACCAAAGACTGGAATCAAAATATGGAATATTAATATCTGAGGGTCATAAGACCATGAACTATGTTCACAGTTGCGAGTAATCTTTCAACTCCAACTTTAACAGTCATAAGACTATAAGGACTCCTCGTACTTAGGGGATCAAATTTCTTCGATAAATGTATTGTCCACAAACATTTTAACGCTAAGCATAAATTATACCCTAATAATAGGGTTGTTCATCTCATTATTTAGAGTACAAGTCCACACCAAAGAAAGTTTGGTTTGGATAAGCTTTCAGGGGTAATTTGAAGTTTAACGATCATCAACTAAAGGACTAGTTGAATCAATAGTGTTTAATAACACAACAGTTGATCAATAACAATATAATATGGAACAATGAATAAGTGTAAGCGAACTAACTATATTTCGAACTCATGCTTAGAAACAACTACAATGCATAAGTATTGAATGACAATAAACCTTGCTTGAACAATATTAAGCTAGGACTATGAATCATTAAATATACATTAAGTAATAGGAAGCTGAAAAATAAAGCTTGCTCAATATGAGAATAACTTGTGTCAAGTAAATGAAATAAGATAATTCAACATTAGAATTAGAAATCAAGAAATTTCATTCATAATACACGAATGACAATAACGAAACTTGTCTAACAATAAACAAGTTAGAATACATCAATAAATATTGGAATTCAAATCTTGTTCGAATGAAGTCAAAGTGTTGCTAGCTTGCTGAAATACTGATTAAGAATACAAGAGTTCGCTTAAATAAAAGTTTAAAGTAAGAAACTTGCTTAATGTAAAAAGATAAGGTTTAGAAACTTGCCTCGAGCGTAAGCTATAATATTAAACTCACGTTCACCTACACATAGGTTTAGAGCCACAATATCTCTTAGACATACTAAAATACCACACATATGCATTTATAGTTAGACTTGTTATGTTAACGCAAGTCTTAAGCTGTGACGCCCCCAAAAAAGGTCCAATCCATCCAACCCATTCTGAGTCGCCAAATACATGGTACAGAAATAACTACAACTTTATTATTACAACATATAAACTGTGAGTTTAAATACAGATATTGACATCTAGACAATATCCACACGCAAATAAATCCCCATAATAATTATTGATACATTATTTTACAAAAATGGTGAGGACTACTAAACAACTCTCTCTAGAACCTTCATTCCATACTCCGACTAGTACTCGCTATATTCTCGCCTCGAGAAGAAAAAATAGAACAACAAGGAAAAGGGTGAGCTCAACTAGCCCAAGTAAAGAATATTATGACTAAGATAATATACAACAAATTATCGTTAGTCTTCAACGAGGAAAAATCTAATAGAATACAATAGACAACAAGTTTTAAATCAATATTCGCAGTGAAATAATAATTCATTAGAAGAGTTAAGTAGAGAATGCAAACTACTATCTTCTATGTATGAATTTAAAAGTTCATCGTCGATATTTTATCCTTGTAACATCAATCAATATATATACGGAATCAAATATTCATCTCTTTGCACTTCTGAGCCAAAGATATTCATTAGTTAGTCATGTTCATCTAAACACTGTTTATCTTTGCACTACGGCCAAAGATATTAATCGATCGATCGTGTTCATCTCAACACTGTTTCATCTTTGCACTACGGGCCAAAGATATTCATCAAGAAATCATTCATTTTGCACTACTGTGCCAAAGATATTGATAATATCATCATTTAAGACCGAGGATGATGAAAATATTTTTAAAAGCGAATCCGGTGAAACAAAATGACAAGGATTAAGGATTAAGGATTCGTACTTTATTTTATCCATGTCCAACAATACCTCAAAAATAATCATAGTGGTGTAAAATTCAAGAATGATCAAAAACATGGATACAATCAAAGCTAGTATCCGAATAGATATTTTGGACGAAAAGAAGAAATTTCATTTTTGGTGAATAGTGCCGTATTCGTGAATAGTGTCAGATATCGTGAATAGTGCCTTAGTATCGTGAATAGTAACTCAGGACACCAAAAGATAGAAATTTCACAAAAAAAAAACATCTTCACGCTTCATGAATAGTACTCGTGAATAGTAACTCGTGAATAGTAACTCATGAATAGTAACTCGTGAATAGTAACTCATGAATAGTAACCAGAGCATGAAAAAGTTCCAAATTTGATAAAAAGTTCCAACCAATATTTCAAAGATAATGATATTGAAGAAATAATATCATTTGAGAAGAAAATAACATCCTTACCTCGAAAAGCAAGACTTCTAGTTGAAACAGGATATAGGCTATGACTTGAACTCTGCACCGTATAGAAATACTCAAAGTATACTCAAAATACTCACAAGAATAAACTCGATAATATAGAGAGAAAACTTGATTTACGGTGTGATTTTCAATTCTAACCTAAGCATCCTATTTATAGGAAATTGCTTAGAACACCAAAGCGAAAATTGAATATAATATATTAATATAATTATACAAATTTTCCTTAGCCCACCTTTTGGTCAAAAACACCAGCAACACATGTTAATGATGTCAAAAAATACAAAAACGTTTTTCTAACAAAAATAATTTAAACTCCAAAATCAATTCATTTGAGATATCTGAAACTTCAATAATTCACAATAAATAGCTCTTTTATCAGAAAATTCGAATCTCATGACTTTTTATAGGAAATTCAATTCTCTACAACTTTGCAGAAGAAAGTTTTTCCAAATTCCAAAGAGAAATTGAAAAGAAATCCACAAGCAGTCGATTTTATAATTTATAATCAAATTTCGGTCAAGAAATGGGGTCCACCGACACACAAAACATGTGTTAATCATTTAATGCCACAAAAATACTCTTCCTCCTCATATACTCATATATCCCACATTCATTATAAAAATATCACCGTTAATATATTATTAAAATAATATATTTAAATGAATTATTTTATCAGAAAAAGATAAAATATTAATTTTTAACAATTGTCATTTTAAAATTTTCTCCATCTATATCCACATAAAATCAATATTTTCCTCATCATATAAATCAATAATTAATTATTCACAAATAATATTACTGAATCACTGATCTTGCAACCAGTGTAGTTCGAGGAAGAGGGGCTTTCGATAAGGATTTCTCCTTCTGGTAGCATGATTAGGTGACCAAACCTCTCTTTAGGCAGAACTTTCTAGACATTGCCAATAATATTATCTAATAATATTATTAGGATAATATGAATTATTGCTTCGATAAAAAAAAATCTTGTGTAATGACAATTATTGAAACAATGACAATATAAAATATCAACGCAACAATTATTGAATCAATAAAATAAAATCTTTGAGCAATAATTCATCGTAACAATTATTGAGTAGTGCCTTCTTACGTAAGAATCAATAATTGGTGCAATCACTGTGTCTTCTTTTCAACAATGGCGTATTAGTGTGTTTTAACCACCGGGTATTCCAACGAAGATAATAGTAATAACCACACGCCGTTATTTATAAACAACTTATATTTGTCGTTTTCTTCATCCAATCGCTTTTAGTTATGGGGCCCCACAGAGAAGGCTGCGGCGTAAATGCGAATATTTCCCAAACGATTGAATATTCCACGACCAAACGAATATTCCAAACGATAATGAATATTTTATAACCACTTGCTTATTCGAAATATTTGTGTATTTTACCCATAACTATCCACATTAATCAAATCAACCCTTACTATTTCAAAATAATAAATAGAGGAAAATTTATTAATAATTTGGGGTCTTCTGACCTCCCTCCTTATGAAATTTCGTCCTCGAAATTGGCGACGACGATACTGGTGTTTGAAAAGATGAGAATACCTCGCTTTCATTTCCGTTTCCAACTCCCGGTCATTTCCTCAATAGCATGGTTTCTCCACAAAACCTTTACTTGTGGTATAACCTCGGACATAGGACATGTTCTTTCCTATCCAAGATCTTGTGGTACCTCCTCGTATGTTAAGTCTTGGCTATCTCTCGTGGGTTCTACTTCAATGAGCGTGGTTCGGGTTGTCCACATATTTACGTAACATCGATCGTGAAAAGCGTTATGAACATGCGTCATACTTGGCGGTAAAAGCGAGTCTATAGGCCGCGATTTCTATTCGATCGAGAATTTCAAATGGATTAATAAATCGAAGGTTTGAGCTTTCCTCACCTCACCGATTCTCGCTTTTGAAATAACAACTTCTTGCACCTCCTTCTTCAAATTCACCCGACTCCGGTGTGTGGCTTGAACGACTTTAACTTTATCGATTAAAGTCGATTATACTCGTATATCATCACGTGGATACCTAGAGTTTTCATCTCCATCTCTATTATTTGTAAATTATACGAAATGAGTCTTTGACAATATCGTACTCGTACTTGTATACAATCTTCTACTCAACACGTCAGCTACCACGTTCGCTTTTCCAGGATGGCATGGTCAGAACATGTGCTGAAATGAGTCTTCTCTTGAGTTCTTCGAAGCTCTTCCCACATTCCTTGCTCCATTCGAATTTTGTATCTCTACGAGTCAGCTGCGTTAATGGAATAGTGATTCGAGAATATCCTTCAACGAATCTCCGATAATAACCAATTAAGCCTAGAAAGCTACGTATTTCGATTCTGAGCTTAGGTTATTCTCAATTGTGACTCATATCCCAACCTTGGATAAGACGTTACAATGACACTTATCGGTTTACTATCGCGCGAATATGGTGTCCCCATGGAGAGTTCGGCGGTGCATTCCATAAAGGAAGTCACCGGATAAAGACTCGGTACCAAATTCTATAGTTGAATTTTTAACTCACGAAGTTCAATAGAGCCATTCAATATGAGATTTTAGAAATGAGTTTTGTCTGGGTTCAAAGTCGATACAAAATTTAATATCGGTCTTTGGGAGTAAACCAAGAAATTCTTGAAATCGTCGGGAAAAATTAATAACAACAGGGAATATTATTCAAATCGGCGTGTCTTTATTCAAATCCATAACATGGACTAAGAACTTGACATCCGTAATAAGCGAATGACTTCATGGCTTGATATGAAAATGTTTGACTACAATGGTTTGATTGCTTGAATTGAATAACGAGGTTGCTTAGGAATATGAAAACTAACAACCTTACGAAAGTAATCAATTTTGGCGTGATGAGTAGTTAACCTTAAAATCACATCAAAAGCAAATATCTCTATAGAAATAAGGTTAACGGGTAATGTGATAGTGCTGACTGAATCAAGCAAGATTTCTAAACAACGGATGTAATGAAAGTTTCTCTAACTGAGTCTCCATAAATAAAGTCAAAGTCTAATTTCTTCAGAGTCAAGTCAAAGTTCAAGCGTTGAGCAAAAGAGAGAGATAAATGAATGGGTAGAGGCAGGTATCTAGTAAGGTATAAACTTTGCAAGAATTTATAATTAACTAACCGTGCTAACTTCATTCGGGTTCCTCACATTTTGAGACCGGTCACGACAAGCGCTCTTCGAGAATCGTTGACTTTGACTTTTTCATATCCGCTCTGGTGCCAACGTCCCAATTGGACTTGATTTATTTATAGGACAAAATTGAGCTATGTGACCATCTTTTCCACAACTAAAACATACCTTGGAAGGCTTTGAGCAGTTTGACCTTATATGTCCCTCCTCTCGCATCTGTAGCATCTAAGCGGCGATCGTTCTCTTCCCTAGAATTTGTTCTTTGGTCTTGATCTTTCTTCTTAAGCGTCTTCCGTCATCGTTAAATCTTCTCTTTTAGATTGGACATCTCTTTCCATAATATCAACAGCGTCATGCGGCTTTTACCCATGCATCACTCATTCTCACTCGTTCGGTTATTTCTTCTTTCATTTCAGATTCGACTTTATCATCTTATACTCGCCAAAGAGTGCTTCATTCAAGCATCACATATCGGGTAACACAAGCTTGAATCGTTGCATCCTTTTGCTCCCATTTGCTTCGCAATTCTTGACTGCTCTTCTAACTCATGAATACGATTTTACAATTCTACATTTGATCATAAAATACCTCTAATAAACTCTCTTCAGGTACCTCTTCTTCCTCTTCTTCCTCACTCTTAGCTGTTACCTCTGCGATTATCTCGGGTGCAACTATCAATTCTTCACTCAATGGATATCTCTAATTCCTTCTTCGCCTGACATCACATTATCCTGGTTGGCAATTAGAGGTGTCTCCACGATCTCATTCACTCCATTGTTAACGTTCTCAGCAGCCATTCTTAAAAATTATCATAAAACAAGGATTAATTAAATAAATTAACAAATCACATAATACCCCTATATTATGACCAACCAACAAATAAGCTTAGGTAGGACACACTAGCAAAGGATTTACTCGTCTCCCTCCTAGTTCTATTCCCGATCTCCGCAGAGATCATATCCTAAGCTCGATACCAACCGTGGCGCCCCCAAAATAGGTCCAATCCATCCAACCCATTACGAGTCGCCAAATACATGGTGCGAAATAACTACAACTTTATTATTACACAACATATAAAGCTGTGAGTTTAAATACGGATATTGCCATCAGACAATATCCACACATAAATAAATCCCATAATAATTATTGATACATTATTTTACAAAAATGGTGAGGACTACTAAACAACTCTCTAGAACCTTCATTCCATACTCCGACTAGTACTCGCTACATTCTCGCCTCACGAGAAGAAAAAATGGAACAACAAGGAAAAGGGTGAGCTCAACTAGCCCGGTAAAGAATATTATGACTAAGATAATATACAACAAATTATCGTTAGTCTTCAACAAGAAAAAATCTAATAGAATCTGATAGACAACAAGTTTTAAATCAATATTACATGATGAAATAATAATTCATTAGAAGAGTTAAGTAAAGAATACAAACTACTATCTTCTATGTATGAATTTAAAAGTTCATCGTCGATATTTTATCCACGTAACATCAATCAATATATATACGGAATCAAAAATTCATCTTTGCACTACAGGCCGAAGATATTCATTAATTAGTCGTGTTCATCTAAAACACTGTTCATCTTTGCACTACGCGCCAAAGATATTAATCGATCGGTCGTGTTCATCTCAACACTGTTCATCTTTGCACTACGGCCAAAGATATTCATCAAGAAATCATTCATCTTTGCACTCTGGGCCAAAGATATTGATAATATCATCATTTAAGGCGAGGATGATGAAAAATATTTTTAAAAAGCGAATCGGTGAAACAAAATGACAAGGATTAAGGATTAAGGATTCGTACTTTATTTTATCCATGTCCATCAACAATACCTCAAAAATAATCATAGTGGTGTAAAATTCAAGAATGATCAAAACATGGATACAATCAAAGCTAGTATCCGAATAGATATTTTTGACGAAAAGAAGAAATTTCATTTTTGGTGAATAGTGCCGTGATTCGTGAATAGTGTAGATATCGTGAATAGTCCGTAGTATCGTGAATAGTAACTCAGACACCAAAAGATAGAAATTTCATAAAAAACATCTTCACGCGTGAATAGTACTCGTGAATAGTAATTCGTGAATAGTAACTCGTGAATAGTAACTCATGAATAGTAACTCGTGAATAGTAACTCATGAATAGTAACCCCGACATGAAAAAGTTCCAAATTTGATAAAAAGTTCCAACCAATATTTCAAAGATAATGATATTGAAGAAATAATATCATTTGAGAAGAAAATAACATCCCTTACCTCGAAAGGCAGTGTACTTTAGTTGAAACACAGGATATAAAGGCTATGACTTGAACTCGCACCGTGATATAGCAATACTCAAAGTATACTCAAAATACTCACAAGAATACGCTCGATAATATAGAGAGAAAACTTGGTTTACGGTGTGATTTTCAATTCTAACCTAAGCATCCTATTTATAGGAAATTGCTTA
This sequence comes from Panax quinquefolius, assembly GCA_020205615.1. Classification (NCBI taxonomy): domain Eukaryota; kingdom Viridiplantae; phylum Streptophyta; class Magnoliopsida; order Apiales; family Araliaceae; genus Panax; species Panax quinquefolius. The sequence continues at coordinate 25,057,411 of CM035171.1, forward strand.
GAACACCAAAGCAGAAAATTGAATATAATATATTAATATAATTATACAAATTTTCCTTAGCCCACCTTTTGGTCAAAAACACCAGCAACACATGTTAATGATGTCCAAAAAATACAAAAAACGTTTTTCTAACAAAAATAATTTAAACTCCAAAAATTAATTCACACCCGATATACTGAAACTTCAATAATTCACAATAAATAGCTCTTTTATCAGAAAATTCGAATCTCGCGACTTTTTATAGGAAATTCAATTCTCTACAACTTTGCAGAAGAAAGTTTTTCCAAATTCCAAAGAGAAATTGACCGAAATCCACAAACGGTCGATTTTATAGGCTATAATCAAATTTCAGTCAAGAAATGGGGTCCACCGACACACAAAACATGTGTTAATCATTTAATGCCACAAAAATACTCTTCCTCCTCATATACTCATATATCCCACATTCATTATAAAAATATCACCGTTAATATATTATTAAAATAATATATTTAAATGAATTATTTTATCAGAAAAAGATAAAATATTAATTTTTAACAATTGTCATTTTAAAATTTTTCTCCATCTATATCCACATAAAATCAATATTTTCCTCATCATATAAATCAATAATTAATTATTCACAAATAATATTACTGAGAATCACAAAGATCTTGTGCAACGGTAGTTTCAGGAAGAGGGGCTTTCAATAAGGATTTCTCCTTCTTGGCCTTGCAATTAGGTGACCAAACCTCTCCTTGAGCGAGAACTTTCTAGACATTGCCAATAATATTATCTAATAATATTATTAGGATAATATGAATTATTGCTTCGATAATAAAAAAATCTTGTGTAATGACAATTATTGAAACAACAATGAATATAAAATATCAACGCAACAATTATTGAATCAATAAAATAAAATCTTTGAGCGAATAATTCTGTGTAACAATTATTGAGTAGTGCCTTCTTACATAAGAATCAATAATTGGTGCAATACCGGTGTATCTTCTTGTTCAACGCGCGATATTGTGTTTTAACCACCGGGTATTCCATGAAGATTAATAGCAGTAATAACCACATTGTTATTTATAAACAACTTATATTTGTCGTTTTCTTCATCCAATCACTTTCCGTTATGGGGCCCATGGAAAGGCTGCATGCGTCGTCATGCGAATATTCCCCTACAGTACGAATATTCCATGACCAAACGAATATTCCCCGACAATAATGAATATTTTATAACCACTTGCTTATTCGAAATATTTGTGTATTTTACCCATAACTATCCACATTAATCAAATCAACCCTTACTATTTCAAAATAATAAATAGAGGAAAATTTATTAATAATTTGGGGTCTTACATAAGCTACTATTCAAATATCAGAAAATTCAAGTGTTAACCTTCACAACACCTATGTACTATTTATCATGCTTAATAAATCACAATACATCCCTTCCATTGTTTACCAACTTTTTATAATGTTCGAATTACTAACCACATTTCACTATGTTGTTGTAACCTTGTCAATACTCATTTAACATGCTAACACAACCCTAACCCATGTTATGTTGCTATTCCAAGTCTGCACCATCGTAAGTCGATTGTCTCAAACCGGTATGTAAGCAATTTTGCACACACAAAACTAGACTAGGGCAAGAATAGCTTAGATGATTTTTGCCAGCACCAGCCAGCAATTTTCTGTTGAGTTACAGACATTGAGAAGCGAGAGACGGCTATGAACGATGGCAAACTTTAGCCTAACAAACACAAATTTCACCCACTAGACAGTAGTATTAACACGTACAAATGATATAAAACCATCACACACATGTTTGTTAACATATTCAACCAATTAGAACCATTTAAAATCAACTAAAACTAGTTTAATTTATCAAATTTCATGTTTTCATATAAAAACTCAATTTTTGATATCTTTCATGAAAATCAACACTGTAACTTCAATTCTTGTCCAAATTGCTTCGTTCAAATTACGTTATGCTCGTTTCTTAATTAACTAACATATACAAGACTCAATTTATAGTTTCACATACAATTTGACCACTAAAATTGGTACTTTTCATGAACCATATGAAAATTACATATACTGTCAAAATTTCTACTGTCAAACGAAATTAGCATACAAATTCATACTTAAACATAAACTCTAATCATTATAACTACATCTAATTACCATAAACAGATTATATAACAACAATTTACAGAAATCTAGAATTCACAGAACATCTAGTTCTTGTCGTGAAACACATACACATGTATATACATATACATAATACCAAGGTTGTGAACATACCTTCAAATTAACGAACAATCCTTGCTACACTCACTTGAATTGCTGGAAATTACTTAAGCTTCCTCTCAATCTCTCTCAATTCTCTCTGTCAAGCTCTATCAAACTCTCTCTAAACTCTCAAACTTAGCCAAGTATGCGTAAAGAAAAAAAAAACTGATAGCTATAATAATACGTATACTTATTATAACAGTTACAAATAAAATATAACGTATATGTTATAAATTTATTTTGTATTTTATTTATTTTATTTAAGTTCAAAAATTAAAAATCGAAAAGCCATAAGGCTTTGTTTGGCAAAACTTTTTAAATTTTAAGGAATTAATATTTTAAGCCTTGTTTGGCAAAAACTAAATTAAACCCTTTTAATTTATTTTAATAAACACTTTAGTTTATAATTTATAATTACATCTTATTTATTTGAATTTCCATACCCAACATTATTCCATACATTAGTTAAACACTATATTTTAAATAAATATTTCCCACTTTATCAAATACCACAAAATTATAATTTCATGTTATAATTTTATTTGATAATTTAATATACCATTTTAAATTATTAATCGTAATATAACACCTTATGTTATAATACAAATCTCTTAATTATAAATTAATTTAATTTAGAAATTTATCCAATAAATTTAGATTCACAAATATTTATTAACAACCATCACATCAATAAATATTTATTCAACAATAAACACCTCAAATAAATATTTATATAATTCAATAAATATTTAAAATTATAATTTGAAATTCTGGATCGTTACATAAGCAGTCGCGCGACCGCGCTTCAACAACAAAGGACCATGGCGCGTCCACGCCATGCATTCGACATAGATTCCTATAGCCCGCCCGCGCCCGAAACCCTTTACACCATCGCGCGGCCGTGCCAGTCTTATTCAGTTTAAAAATGTTGACTTTTTGTAATTTGAATTTGAGCGTGTTTTGCTCATCTAAGGCGATATGGTTGGTTACCAGAACGTGTTTTTTGAGTATTCATTACTGTTTTTAGGTTTAGACTACTGGAGAGAGGGTTTGAGCACTTGATTACTACATTTAGCTCTTCCCTTTATCTAGATTACTTAATAAATATAGTTTTCATTTCTAGAGATTTTGTGTGGATTGGAACAAGCTTGGAAACAGACTTCACTACAGGATTAACAGATTTGACCTTTCAATTCTATTTAATCTCTTGTTTACATTATTTATTTCAATGTCTTGCTTCAATCCCATAATGGCTTTTGGTTCAGAAATGAACTAACAAGTCTCGTACTGATTATTAAGCCTTTGATGTGATTTCTTGACTTGATTTAAATCTTTATCTGTTTGAAACTGATATTATCAAGATAGCATATGTTAAGAAACGACCAAGTTTGCTGATTAAGTCTAAATGGACATATAATGGATGTCTAAAGGATAATGCCAGTTGAATGAAAGAACAACCAGAATGGGCAGTGATGGATAAAATTAGACATGAATTTAAGTTTGGGGGGAAAATTTTGGGGTATATAAGCTTTGTTATGTTTATATTAAAAAAACATGTGGCTAGTCTTGTTTCGAGGCCTTTTCTACTTGAGTAAGTATGCCTGAGGGGAATGTTTTTATGTAACGCCCGAGAAAATCAGATTTATATGACAATTAAATTTTTATTTGATTATGTGAATTAAATGAATTTAATTGATTATTTTGTGAGTAAGCTATGTGAAGGTCGTTCTATGACCTAGAATGTGCTAACATGGTATGTATTCTGGTTACGTGCTAGGTATTTGTTTGGAAATTCCAAGACAAAAATAAATATTTTCCGAGAAATTTTCGTAAAAACACTATTCATCCATTTCTGTTCGGGGAATTATTTTGAAATTTTGAGAAACGTGTAATGATAGAATATCGAGATAAGATGGAATATGTGATAATATTTCATTTATGGCAAATGCAGTTTTTGCCTGCAGACATAAAACCTAAGGGTTGAGTATATTGATTTCTGAGGAGGAAATAATATGCGTAGAAGGAATGGTGTTAGGGTTAATGCGAGTGTTATACATTTATGGTACTATTTAGTATCTATGTGTAATATCTGATGAGTAAATACAATATAATCGATTATTATAACGTGTAGTATACGATGAGAATACGCGAATTGTACGTTTAGAATATGATTCATATTATAGTATTAAGATTAAGTCTTAATGACTAAGTCATTTGAGTTGGATTTTAATTAGTCCAATTGTTAAATGACCAAGCCTAAGGATATTAGTGGGTTAAGCCCAAGTCAAGGCCCAATGTTTATTTAGTTAAGTCCAATTCATTAAAAATCGAACCGTGTATCGATCCGGTGGGTTACCGAATGGGTAAAACTCATAGGGCAACCCATGGGATGACCCATGGCTTGTGGTGAGCCGGCCACCTTGGTGTGGACTCCAAGCATAAGGCTTGGTCACCAAGTATTTTATTTGGTGACCAAGAGTGAATAGTAAGGAGGTTAGTGTGTGTAATGTCTAAGTTACCCTCCATTCTACTTTCCTATAAATAAGAAGGCAAGGTTGGCCATTTGAGAGTTTTACAAATTCCAACCTAGATTATTTGAGAGAGAAAGAGAGGTATACTTATAAATCCTACACTTTGGAAGCTTGATCTTATAGATTTTCAAGATAGTTTCACAAGGATTCTTAAGGTATAATCCTTACCTTTTTATCTCCATCTCTTTTTGATTTTTTCTTTAATCTTGGAGAATCATAGATGGGTGGTATATGTCTTGTATGAGGGATTAAAGATGGCTTACCATAGATTCAATCTCTATAAGTTATGAGATTATAAGAATCATAAGGTTTAATATAGTTTTGAACCATAAAAATATTGTTTGTTGAGATCAATCTTTTATAAACGATTGAACTCCATCAATACGTTAGTATTTGCATCTTGATTGGTTAGGGTGTAGATATGAAATCCATACATGTGATTTGGCTTAGAGAACGATAGTCACGGAGTTATGGCGGATTTCACGGAATTAGACGTTAAACATCGAAAACGTTGAATTCCGGATTGGGGGTCAAAAGTTGCCGTGAGACTTGAAAATGTTGGTTTTCAATGTCAACACGTGAGATAGGGTGATTAAGAGTTGTGGGTTCGAGAATCGTCGGATTCTGACTTAAAACGAAGAAAACGAGCATTGAACGCTCTGTAACGTTTACGAACGTCTAAAAATGAACTCAATGGTGAATTTTGAGTTATCCGATTCAAAAGTGTCGAATTCCTATATGGACACGTAGATTATGTTATTTATGACGTGTAGGCTTTTGAACGGACCAAATCGGGATTATAACGCAGAAGTTATGGCCCCGGGAATTTCATAAAATTTTTTAAAATTATTGAAGTTCTGCTACTGAGGTCTAGTGCCACGGCGCCAGACATAGTGCTATTCGCCGCGTCGCAACACTGGCACAGTGTTATAAGTTATTTATGAGTGGCGCCCATAACGCCCATTGTTCCACGCCAGTAGCGCCGAAGTCGAGCTTTGCCACTACTGGCTCGGAAGCTGCATTACCAGCCTAAGATCGTGATGGTCAGCATGCCATGCCATGAAAGTGGTGAACTTTATACAATGATTTGGGTTTTGAACTTCATTTGTTCAGGTACCTAAAGGGATAATGTTTGTACACTTCATAAGTGTATCAAAGCTATTCCTATACTACCTATACTAAGGTATATGGTATGAAACTTAGGAATGGAATTCATGTTAATGAGTTAAGAACGTTGAACACAGTTGGTAATTTATCAACGATGTCCGAGTCTGATTAATAACGTTAGTTGATTAACAAACCGGGACGAAGGGTAATAAGTCATGTTGACTTTAATAAAGTTATTAAGTTAACTAAGACTTAGAAGAGAAAGAAGTTGGTAAACAATGTGAACGTTTATTTGTTAGCTAATTTCAGTGTGCTATGTGAATATATCATGTAGATTCTGTAAAGGCTGTGGTCAGTCGAGTAAATTGTTTGAAGACGTTGAAAGGCAAGTTTTCTTAGCGCTTGTCTAACTTTCATGTTAGCCAAGTTGTATGTGATTCGTTGAACTGAATTTCATGACGGGTTTTAAAGAAAGGGTCGATGCCAGATTTATTTCGGCTAGACTACTCGTATGATATATAGATTGATTATGATTCATATCTTTCTATATAGAAATGTTAACGCTATCCTATGCCAAGTAATTGGTACGGACGTGAAGGTAAGGTTTGTCTATGAACAAACAAAAGTATTTTTCATCGATTATTCGATGGGCACGCTAGTTTGCCAAAAATATTAAATGTAAATACGTTTAATGAATGAGTGTTGATCAACATAGAGTACAATAGGCTGATCACCTAGAAGTGCTCGTAAGTTATCGGATGAATGGCTTTAGTGCTGTGGACTCCTTTTCAAGTATGAAAAATGAAAGTTACTGTTCATGGTCTAACGACCGGTTCAGAATTTCTAATCTATTCTATACTTTGGGAATTGATGTTATGAACTGATAAGGTATTATTGATTCGTAATACTTCATAACTATTGTTCAGTTATGTCAAAATTGTTATATGATTCATGAATGTGGTAATCCTTGATTAAACTTGCTGAGCTGTAATGCTCACTTCTTGCATGAATTATATAACTGCAGTTAAGGACGAACGTATTGTGAATGCCAAACTAGATAAGGGTAAAGCTAAGATGGATGCTTAGCCATTTTTGTAATAGTTTAGTAAGTTTGTAATTATTATACATTATGAACAAGGGACGATGTAACCGGTTTATGAACCTGGGAAGTATTATACTTTGATTGTAATAAAAGATAGTAATTACATTCATTTTGTTGTATTTCAATGGAATGATTGTATGAATGTTAGTACAGTGGAGCACCATATGTCGGATTGGAAGATACCCGAATTTAGGGGCGTCACATTTTACACTTAGCGCCCTAAGGTCTTAATGGTCTGGGAGTCGCTGGTCGAAAGCTCGCTAAGGGTTAATACTGTTAGCCTAATGGAATGAGACATTGCACAGTCATGGGAAATAGAAAAAAAAATAATGAATAAAATGGGAAAAAGTGCAAAAAGCCCCTGTTAGAAAAAAAATAAAATAAAAATAAAGCATAAGTATTCCATCTTGACCCCTAGAATTTGATAAATGTGTGATTTTAACTGGATCTAGTTTGTTTTTAGAGTTCTCGAGTTTGTACTGTATGATGCTTTCCAAGAAATCTATTATGTTTCTTAGTTGTTGAGCACACACGCACGATATGAGTAATAACAGGTTTAGATTTGATGATTGGTTGGGAAATTATTAATCTATCTTGGTATGATGTATTAACATGTTATTGTGATTTCACCGAGGTCTGATGAGTATACTGTGTTTTGTTAGACTGCTGGAATTATAAACATGTAGATAGTTATATTTGCATTTTCATGGTATATTTAGTTTTTCTTTTTGCATTGTGTTTTGTTACTTGAGGATAAACAACGGTTCAAGTTTGGGGGTATTTGATGAATGGGTAATATACCCATGAATTAGATATGTTTAGGCTTGATTTATTGTTATTTTCGAGTATTTTAGGATAGTTTTTTATATATTTACTTGTTATTTTGCAGATTGAGGTTAAGCAGAGGCATAAAGGGAATTTTGGCATAGTCGAGTGATAAGTAGGTTTAATACCTACTTATTGGTTGCCAACTCACTGAAATTATGTTCATCTCAAGTAGTTTTATTATGTTTTATTTGCTTTTTGTGTTTATTTTGTAGTATGCATTGATGGAACTCCTATAGCAACATAAGGCATGGAATGTCATAGATGGCATGGAAATAACATTAACAAGGCATGGTGGACTTGAGCAAGAGTGAAGATAGCAACTGGATGTAAGTAGATGAGAAGGAGAATCAAGGAAGTACTAGAGTGAAGAAGGAAAGAGATGAAAAAGAAGGAAGTAATAAACAACAAAGAACAACAAAGCAGGAGAATGCAAAGTAGTCGTGAAGAAGATGCGGCCACGTGACCTTCTGACTAAACATGGCGCGCGCCTGCCATCTAAAAAGACAAACAAAAGATCAGTAATTTGTGTGGCCACGCTCCATCAACAAAGGATCATGGCGTGCCCACGCCATACATACGCTAGAGAATCCCACAGTGCGCCCGCGTTCAATCCAGAGTATATTGCTGCGCGACTGCGCCGGTCATAATCAGTTTAAAAATGCTAACTTTTTGTAATTTGAATTTGAGCGTGTTTTGCTCATCTGAGACGATATGGTTGGTTACTTAGACGTGGTTTTTGGAGTTTTTCATTATTGTTCTTAGGTTTAGACTACTCTAGAGAGGGTTTAAGCATTTGATTACTACATTTAGCTCCTCTCTTTATCTAGATTGCTTAATAATTATAGTTTTCAATTCTGGAGATTTTTGTGGATTGGAACAAGCCTGGAAACAGAACTTGCAGCAGGAATTTACAGATTTGATCTCTCATTTCTTTCATAACTCTTGTTTGCATTTTTTATTTTAATGGTTTGCTTCAATCCCATAATGGCTTTTGGTTCAGAAACGAACTAAATTCCATTATGGGATTCTAATGGATTTTAATGCGTAGTTTAAACATGTATGACTAATTGTGATGTTGCATATTTAATATTGGATTGCCCATTATGGTTGTGCTAAATGTATGAATGCTTGATCACCATTCACACTAATTGCTTTTATGGATTTGGAAAATGAAATATAATTATAGATTAGACCATAATGGTATATGTTCATAAGGCTTATTTGTGTTAGGCTTTGTGATTCCTGACCCGGATAGGCATATACCGTTTCACTATTTGTAGTCATTAAGAGAGTTTGAGCTTAAATCATATTTGCTGTAAATTCACATGGACATATAGTGAGTTTAGTATTTGTGATGCTTGCATGAATTCTATCAATTGTGGATTTTGTGTAAATTGGGCATAGTTCATTGAAAAATGGTTGTGTTTCACTTATGTGCTCTCGACTAGCTTTCCGTATTTAATACGTAAACATAACACGAGGCATACATTTTAGATGAAGCATTAGATGATATTAGAATCCCATATCTTTCCGATTTGATTACCTCCTTTTAATAATATTTATTTATTGTGTTGATAATTAATTTAAATATAAATTCATTTATTGATTGATAGTTTGAGCATATAGAAATAGTGATTAAGTTGTTGCATGATAATTTAGATTTATCACCTTTCTCTTTGGGATCAATACTTTCATACTTTTTACTACTTGTTGACCCATGTATACTTGCATGAGTTAGAGTCCATTTTGTTAAATAAAAAAGGAGGCAACATCGAGGGCAAAAAAGAAAAAGCAACAATCGTGAGCAGTATTTGGCGCTTATGATTAACACTATCCTCAAAGACCGGGCGCTTAAGGCCCAATCAAAGCTTGACCAAGACGCGTCTACTGCAGAAGTTGACAAGCAATAAGAATTTATTAAGTGATGAGGAGTATTTAAGGAAGAATCACAGCTGGAAATTGGGGATTTAACAATCATAGCCGGAGATTAATCAAGAATTCATTAGAGAATTGTGGAAGAGAATTCCAATTGAAGATTGAAGATTGGAGGGTTTCTTTTAGTGTTTCTTCTTCTTCTTCTTTATTTTAAATTGTGTAATTTTATTGAGATTATTTTTATGGGATCTTTGGTTTTAATTTTCAGTATGAACTAACTTTTTAATTAAGACTACAAATTAAACCTTTTTATGTCTATGAATTGATTATTAAATTTAGTCCAGTTATTTATGTCAGGGTGAATTGTTTATCATGTTTTGTGCTTATTGATTAATTATTTGGCCAATAATTTCTGTGTAACACTAGAAAGATTCGGATGATGAAATCTAGGGTTAGAACTAAACATGATAACATGTATGCTTAATTATTTGCATGAGATGAATAATTAGGATTGTGAACTGAATAGGAATATCTTTTCAATGCATGTAACAATTAGAATTGGAACATAACGGGGTTGATTTAATTATTTTGCATAGGAATATCACAAAATTAATTGAATTGAATAGAAGTTATTTGTTACTTGGGAAAGGTCTTTAAATAACTAGAATTCCTGTTAACAATTCGGGTGACGTAATAACTGGAATAATTGGATAATTGGTTTGTAGTACATAATTGGGAATATTGTAGTCTTGTCCTTTATTTAATTGAATTAATTTCAAGAGTACTCCAGTTTTAATTAGTTAATTTAGTTTTCTTAATTAAAAAAACCACAAATTGCAGTTGTTTAAATAAAATTGAATTGGTATAGTACTGGTAGTTGGAGTCTATTGATTGGAATTCCCTCTGGGTTCAACACTTCATTTCACCACTTTATTACTTGCTGACTGTGTATGCTTGCACAAATAATTGATTGTGAAATCAACCAACACTTCTCGTCCTTCAAATCTGCAATCTTCGTGAAATCACCTCCTTTCTTCGTTACTCCAAAATCTTGCTTTCAATTCTCCTCTAAGTGTATGCTCTATTATTAGATATCTCCAGCACTCTACTCCTTAGCATAAGTTAATTCACTTCCACTAAATCACCACCAATTCTAATCCATCTTAAAGTAATCCCATAGGAATTCTAACAAAAATCAAACTCCTAATTAAACCCAACAAGTTTTTACACATAGAATCCCAATTAACATGAAATAACCTGTGACGCCCCCAAAATAGGTATACACGACCCATTCTGAGTCGCCAGATATCAAACTATAAAAATCAAATACAAACTTCATTTATATTAATTGTTGAATCGTCAGATATAGAATACGATTACGATTAATCGTGAGTTTTAATACAATATTGTCTCGTAGAGGCGGTATCCAAACTCAAATTATTACAATGCCATATAAAATACAAAGAACAAATATTTTAAGACTCCAAAGAAGAACGAGAAGATTACTATCATATTCATTCTAATGAGGTGCACTTTTGACACTTTCAAAGTTGGGTTCTCATCACCCTATTGTTGTTCGCCAAAATCAATTATTAAGTGACGTATAAAATACGACACACAGATCTTAGGTCCTCAATACAATTATCTGTTGCATGTCATGCCATTTTATAATGTATTGAGAAACTTCGACAGTCTCGGACCATCCCACTATTTCCCTGTTATCCCTTCTCGACCCAGCTACACTCTTATTACCTGAAAGGAATTGTGAAGCAAAAGGGTGAGCACAATTAGCCCAGTAAAGAATATCATGGCTAAGATAATTAATTTATCAACAGCCTTTATCAGAATAAATCAGAGATTTATAACATATGGTAGATAATAAAAGTTTTCAACCATAATTGCAGCGGAATCAACAATCCATTAGAAGAGTCAAGTAGAACATAATGTCTACTATCTCCTCTAAATTAAAAGTCCATTGTTGATATTTTATTCCTGTAATACTTATTAACAGTTCTTTGTTATACTTAAGACAAATAGAACTTTCAACACTCGTCTTCACCTGAACCACCAAAGATGTTAGTTAAATTCACAATTCATATTTATAATAATGTGAATTAACAGTTCCTTCTTGCCACAAAGGCTTAATAGAACGTTTACTCAATATCCTTACCCCAAAGGCTGAAGATATTCAAATGTAATAACAATGATCATACTAATCAGTTGTCTATCTTTGCACTACGGGCCAAAAATATTCAACTATAAAAAAATAATGGTCATGATCATACCAATCAATTTCCTGTCAGTGCACTACGGCCAAAGACATTCAACTGTTAACTAATGGTCATGATCCTGCCAATCTCATCATTGAATTATCCATACTTTCTGCCGAGGATATTCGTTAGTATCACTAGTGGTCATGATCATGTCATACACACCGTCCATCTTCGCACTCTGGTCAAAGCTATCAAACAACGGATCATCTTTGCACTACAGGCCAAAGATATTCAACAACATATCATCTTTGCATTACAGGTCAAAGACATACAACTGTAAAACCAATAACCAATAATATAATAAAGAATTTCACCATGTATGCAGTACTTCGCATAGACAGGTTATTCCAACATAATAATAAAGAATAGAATAATAAAAGAATTTCACCATGTATGCGTACTTGATTGTATAGGCAAAGTTATTCCAACATAATAATAAAGAATGGAATAATGAAGAATTTCACCATGCGTCACGTAATCCCATGCAGACGAGTTATTCCAACAGAATAATAAATAATGGAATCAGTCATGCATGCGTAATCGCGACCGGCTGAGGATATTTCGGCGAATAATAATAAAGAATGAAACCGTGTCATGCGTAGCACGCATGCACAGTGATATTCGGCTGAATAATAAAGAATGGAATAATAAAAGAATTTCACCATGTATGCAATACTTCGCATAGACAGGTTATTCCAACATAATAATAAAGAATGGAATAATGGAAGAATTTCACCATAAATGCGTAATCCGCACAGACAGGTTATTCCAACAGAATAATAAATAATGGAACTATGTCAGGCGTAATACGCACCGGCAAGTGAGGATATTCAACAGAATAATAAATAATGAAATAATAGAATAATTTCACCAAGTATAGGGTGATCACAGATATATCTGAGTTATTCCAATGAATAATAAAAAAATAGAAATAATGAAATTCTCTTCATGAATACAAAAGAAATAATACCCCTTACAGGTACAACAAATAATATCCCTTACCTTTGAATGAAGAGTATTTCAATGGGTAGAGGCGGGAGAATATATGAAGAAAACTTGCACTATCTTCTACGCTCAAAGCTTTCTTAAACTCTAAAGAAATACGCTCGAGATTACAGAAGAAGAACTCTCTCTATAGTTTCTCTCTCTAAAGTTTCAGTGAATTCGTAAGAAATAATGAAGGAGTGAGCTTCTATTTATAGAAGAATGGACTGCATAGTAACTAATTCATAAACGATCCAGATTGATTTACTTTTAATCGGATGGTCCAGATTTAAAGCAAAATCTTTTAAATAAAATATAATATATTCTATTTATAATCTAATAAAACGAATAACTTTATAAAAGTATTCTGTTTTATATAAAAAGATTTTACTATGCAAAACACTATACAGGCACTATGCAACACTATGCATAATAAAATATAATATATTCTATTTATAGAACAACTTTATAAAAGTATTCTGTTTTATATAAAAAGATTTTACTATGCAAAATACTATGCACAATAGAATATAATATATTCTATTTATAGAATAAGTTTATAAAAGTATTACATTTTATATAAAAAGATTTTACTATGCAAAATACTATGCATAATAGAATATAATATATTCTATTTATGAATAACTTTATAAATGTATTACATTTTATATAAAAAGCTTTTACATTATAATTTCAACCAACAGTCAAAAAAATTAGTACATCTCTTCATGGAATAATATTGTACCCAAAAATGATTTGGACCAAAAAGAAATATATTTTTTCGGGTGATTAGTACCCCGTGAATAGTTACTCGTGAATAGTAACTCATAAATAGTAACTCATGAATAGTAACTTGTGAATAGTACTCCGACACAAAAAGTGCCCCAAATACCCGAGTGAATAATACTAGAGTGAATAGTAACCGGGTATTTTATGACAACTTGTCTACTTTGAAATTTTTTTACATATCACCCTTAACTTTAACCTTTTATCAATTTAACCATTTACTAAAATAGAAAAATTGAATACTTTTATTTCATAAAATTCGGGGTCTCACATAAACTTTTTGATACACGCCTAATATATCCTAATTACATAAAGAAGTTATATCTCCCAACACAACTCAACTTCCTACCAAACAAAACAAAACAACTCTTGACCTGTCCGACCAGTGCACCCCGCGCCAGGTTATGTACTAAAGTAACGCGACCCGCACTAGTTGATCAATAACTTCACGTATGCAGCGCGCCCCGCGCCGTGTCCTTTGTCATCATGGTGCGCCTCATGCCAGTCATACAGAATGTCTATATTTTGCTTGAGCTTTCTTCCAATGCCAACATTTTGATGTGCTCACTTAATATCCTGCAACAAGAACAAAAACCCATCAAAAGTAACATGAAATACTCAAAAACTAACAATATATCAAGCTAAATAAAGATAAATCGTAGGTTAATAACATACTTATCAAATTCCCCCAAACTTGAAACATTGTTTGTCCTCAAGCAAAATGATATGCAATGCAACTAACTACTCTAAAACTACGAATCCATTATTACAACAGAACATAGTCTAATCATACAGCCTTAGAGAAATCAAGCAAACACAATAGTAAATCATATCTAAACCAATCAATAACTTTCCAATCACTCATAAAATCTTAAACTGTCCTTATTAATATAGTGCGTGTGTGCTCAACAACCATATTAACTGATATAATACTAAATAAAACACATAATAGATCTCTTTAAAGGCATCATACAGTGCAAACTCACAAAATTCACAAACAAGCTAGATCCAACCAAAGTCAAACTTCTACCAAGTTCAAGAGTCCAATCCGGGGTATTTATGCTTTATTTATTTATTTATTTATTACGGGGGCTTTTCACTCTTTTCCCATTTTATTGTTCTTATTTTTTATACACATAGCTATGCAATGTCTTATTCCCTTAAGCTTTTTAATGCTACCTTAACGAGTTTTCGACCAACGACTCCCAGACCATTAAGACCTTAGGGCGCTAGGTATAAAGACAATCCACTCGGGCGTACTTACTCAAGTAACAAAGGCCACAAAACTAGACAAGCATGCCACAGTGTTTATTCATATATATATATATATATATTAATAGCTTATATACCCCAAATTTTTCCCCAAACTTAAGTTTTTGTCTAAATTTAGTCATTTCCGCCTATTCATGTCTTTCATTCATTCAAACTAGTATTATCCTTAAGAATTCAATTATGTGCCAATTTAAACTTAATCAGTCAACATAATTATTTCTAACGTGCTAACCTTGATTATACTAGTTTCAAATAGAAAAAGATCCAATTCATAATATGAAATCACATCAAAGCCTAAATAATCAATACTAACCCATCTACACAATTCCAATCTGATCATCATTTACCAAAAATCAACTTTTACTATCTACTAAGGATTTATGCAACATGAACTACATGTAAAATGTTTTTTTTATATCCATATGCATTAATGAATGTATTAAACAAAAAGACATGAAAAATAAACAATTATAAAAACTTAACAAACTAATTAACATGATTTTTTAAATCTTCACAAATTAACCAGGTAGAAGCAGTAAAACCCCCCAAACTTAAATCAAGTAATGTCCTCATTATGACAAAATAAAGTAAATAAAAACATTAGGACTTCCCTGAAAGATGAGTCACTGCTCGTCGTCATCCGAAGGAGGGTATGCTGGAAGGACATGAAGAACAGGCATGGCCACCGGATTGGCATTAGGATTGCAGCGAGAAAACACATCAGCAAGTGTGTTGAAAGCATTTGCATTGTACTGATGCATCAAATCTTGACGTTGAGCCAGCCACAAGAACGGTTTTTTTGCACCTCAAGATGGTTGCTCTTCCATGGGTTCAGCTGCAACTGGGGGTGAGGGTTGACGAATCATAATATAACCTTCTCCTCTAGGATGTGATCTTGCCCCCTCCCATGTCTTGTACTTCTCAATGGTAGCATGGTCGATTATAGCCATCAGTTATGATGAATCCATGCAGAAGGCCCCCCGTAGTATTTCCCCGTAGTAGCCTGTCAATTGATTCTTGAATACAATCACCCACATCCACATTATAGAACACCACTGAATTATTCACCCTATAGTGGTGGGGAATAATCCCATATAGCAGACGTGCCCTTTCCTTAGTTACGTCATTTTGGTGGCGTGTGGGCATCAAACGGGCACAAAGGAATGCATACCATGCTTTGCCATACCTACTTTGTGCTGAGTGTGGAAAACTTATCTTTTCATCCGTTCTAGCTCGGGTAACCCATTGTGTTTCTGGTTTGCATAATATTATAATCAATTCATCCAGGTTAGGCAAGCCATCTTCATAACGTCCGTCAGTTGGTGTTTCTAGCCCAAAATATTCGTTGATGGCATTGGCATGGAAAGACACCGGTTTACCCCGTACCATGACTACGTGATCGACATGTTCCATGGTGTTGGCATAAAATTCTTTTACAATGTTGATCACCGCTGGTAGTGGCTATTCCACTAACTAAAACCAATTGCGTTCCACAATCATCAACACCATATCACCATCAAGGTTAGCATCCGTCTTCATTCCCCATTCTAGTACCACAGTCTTCTTGTCTATGGACTATTTGAACCTTGCCTCGGCCGCGAGTAAAAATTTTCAAGACGAAAAAAAAATTTTAGGGAAAAAATATTTTGAAAAAAAGACGAAATAGGCTTTATTCACTTCGAACGAAAACCTAAGGGTTAGGGTTTGAATAACCTAAGCTTTTTGAGAGTTAGGTATGTCGAAATGACATTTAAAGTCGAAAGATTTGATGATAATATATCGTGAAAAGTTAAGTAAAAGCGATAAAAGTTTTTCTCGAAAAGCGTGCGAAATCGGATAAAATAAAAATAGCGAAAAAAATCTTGTTATGTACTTTTCATTCGTTTAACTTCGTTAGGGAAAGCGTGAAGGAAAACACTTAATGGTGAAAAGTGTTTTTTTAGTTTTTGAAATCAAGAAGAATCGTAAAAGTTAATCGGTAAAGGAAAGGCGAAATATCAAAAATATTTGGATTAGAGATTCGCAGATTTAAAAAAGCGTCGGATAAAACCAAAAAGCGGAAACCACGAAACTTAAGGGCTAAGAAAACTTTGGGGCTAAGTTAACTTGGTCCTTAAGCTTTGAATAGTAAGGAGGTTAGGGGGTGAAATGACTAAAATGCCCTTAGCCTTGGTTTTCTATATAAACAAGCCTTAAGCTCATTTGTTTGGTTTGAAAATTTCAACCAACACTTGAGAGAGAGAGAGAGAGAGAGTTTGGATGAAGAGGGAGAGAATGAGGAAAAGCTAGCCCGAGAGCACGCTTTATCCAACGGATGAAGATTAAAGAAGGAAGGTAATCCAAAACCTAGTCTTCTATAAATTTTCTTTAAGCTTTATATGTTAAAAAACACAGCTTAACGAGAATAGGAGGTAAAAGATGTTAGAAATGATTTCATATGGTTGAAATCTTAAGAAAATGAAGAAATAAGAATTAGAAATTTAGTTTATAAATTTCTTAAGGAAGTGTAAGATTCATAAGGATTTTGAAGCGATCCGAATGAATCTTATGAATGAGTAGGTCGAAATAAGTAAGGAATGATGTTCTATAACATCAAATTCAAGAAAAAGTAAAATCGTAATCAAAATATCGATTAAAAAATGAAAGCGAGCGAAGAAGCGCGAAGAACGCGAAGAAGCGTTGTTGATGGACAAATTTAAAACCATCGTAGGATAATTGTTGTTGATGGACAAGTTTAAAACCATCGCGTATAAGTTAGTTGCTTATTGCTTGGTTAGGAACGTTAGAAAGCGTTCATGAAGAGCGGATTAAAACTGAGCTATAACGAAGTTATGGCAAAAATTTTGTAAAAGATGAGCGAGAATTAGAAAGTTAGTAAATGAACCCCGAACGTGTAGGGTTTCATAAGAATGTAAAGAATATAAAAGCGTGAGTTGTGGACTCAAGAAACGAGCGAGTTACGAGTTCGGATGGCCGAATTACAGACGAGCGAGCGAAGAAGCGTTAATAAGCGTAAAAAAAGCGAGCGAAGAAGCGAAGATTAAGCCAATTGAATGGCATGTTAAGCAGATTCAAGAATGAAGTTTACATCCAAAGAGTAATCGAAATACGTAAGATAAGGAAGAAAATGGCTTTGGAGCGATCTCGTTAGAGTTATAACGAATAAGATATGAGATTTCAAAAAGTTAGCGTCTCAAGCTTGTAAAAGACTTAGAAAATTTTTCTAGGTTTCATGCTTGCGCATGGCGCTTGCATGTAGTCGTGCCTTTGGGGCCCACGTACAGTGTGAGCTTGAGAGCCATCGACTCTGCTTGAGAGTGGCACTTGCATGGCATGAAGGAAAGGGAAGGACACCGGCGGCCGTGGCGTGGCTGGTGCAAGATGATGCGAAGAAATGAGATTTTCTTTGCTTTCGATTCTTTGGGGGATGCGAGAAAAAAATATGAACATGTAGTTCAACTAATGTAACACTTAATCAAGTGTATTAAACCTTTGATGAAGGTTGAGCGAAAAGATTAAATGAGATTAAAAGACAAAGAATGTAGAGCGCGGGTTCTGGAACCAATATCAAGGGGGACCGTAGTCGCGATAAGCGAGCGTGAGGATTGCTATAATGGTGATTCCTTAGGCGTTGATTGGCGAGGGTAATGAATAACATTTGATGTTATGTCATGGTAATGAGAGATGAATGTAAAGCGTTTTAGGCGTTGTGAGAATGTAATTTGTTGCGATGAGCGATCGGTCTTAGCATACAACGAATTGTATGGCTTTGACATTAAGAAAGAATAATGAACATGGGGTTCGAGATGATAGTAATGAATGAAAGTGATTAAAACCTTAGATAAAGGTTGAATGAGAGATTAAGGGATGAACAACGTAAAGCGTTGAATACGTAAGCGATTCTCGTGAATCGTATTCATCGTCGGCGAACGTTCTAAGTATACATTGTTTGTATAACTTGAGGCGTTGTGAAGGTAGTAAGTAAGATATGAATTATCAAGAAAAGCCGTAGTGAGCGGTAATAAGATTAATGAAAGCCGAATGTGAGTCGGATGAGAATGTTAGAATGAAATGTAAGCGTTGAACACTTTAAGCAAGCGTGTGAAGGTTAAGTGTATGCGAATATTAAGCGGGTAGAGCCTACACCCTGTGTATGGTTTGTAATGTAATGAAGACCAATGATTAAACCTGTGAATGGTGAAGAATCTGCATTCAAGACAAGTACGTATAACATAAAAGAAGTCGAGTTAATGTTTATAACTTGGAAGACATTCCGAGTCGAATGAACCGGATGTTGTAAGATAAGAATAAGGTAACCTAAAATGGTTAACGCTATAAATGCGTAGAATGAATATTGAATGATCGTTCTGAGCATACAAAAGACTGTATGACTTAGGCAATGATGAATAAATTCGAAGGTATGGCATTTAGTTGCCAGAAAGCCATAAGGAATAAGAAATTGACTTAACGAACATTATAGTTTAATAGTTCGAATAAGTTAAGATAAGTTAGGTTATGGTGCAATCGTAACCTTTGATGGTTGACATATGGAAGCTGGGCTAAAAAATTCCTTTAGAGAGCGAAGGTATATACAAAAGCGGTAATGATCGATCTAACTCTTTATTATGGGCGGTGTAGATGAGATGGGAACTTGTTTGTTGGTTGTTTGTGGGAAACCACTCGAGTACCATATGGACTACTAGCAGAGAGACACGATGTGTCTTTGAGTCCTAGAAAGTTATAAGAAGAAGATAAGAATGTAAATCATCAAAGATGATGAGCGTATTGAGTAAGACATCATCTCGTATGTCAAAGCCAGATTAAGCCGGTAAAGGAAGTTGGTCGCGTAAACTTAGTTTTGTAGAGCGTGAACCCTAAGAAGAAAAGTTAAGTAAACCGATGCGTAAGAAGTCAGTATATGACTAATTGGTGTATATGTTATTTCCTTATGTGCTACATAGGAATTGGAATGAAGCGAGTTCAAGCGTAAACTATAAGTTGTAGGTTGTGCGTAAAGCAAGTTTTCTAACTTCATTCATATTTTAAATGAATGCTAGTTTCTAAAACTTCTCGGATGTTGAACTTGAGAAGTTCATGTATATATGCAAATGTGTGATATTTGTACAAGGTGTTAGAATATATGAGGCCTTGTGCCACAATTTGAACACGCCGGTGTTTTTATGAGATGAACTATTATGTGATTTAACTCTTGATAAGAGAATGTTACATTTATACATGAACCGTTATTATTAAGTCTGTGCTATTGATTCTAGCAGGGACGGAATGTGTATGAAAAAGAGTAGAGAATGAAAGTATTTCAAAGTGAATGTGACTAATGTTTTAAAATGATAGGAATCGAGATTATTCCTATTATTCAAAATTGCTTCATAACCTTTGTTGGTTATTGAAGTCTTAAAAGAATGTTTGAATTCTTAAAGTTGTTTGTTCAATTATTATTATGACTTGTTGGGCAATTGAATGCTCACACTTGCTTTAAATAAAAACATTTTTCGATTGAACGATGTTAGAAAGAACTTAAGGATCCCGTAAAGATCAAGTTGATCGGTATCAGAAGAAGTATCATTCATTATATGAATGGCGTGAAGATCAAGCGAAGACTTGTAATATAGAATGATAGAATTAAACTATAGAATAGTTTAATGAATGATTATGTATCCTTGGTGGCGGATAAAAGTCAACATACAAGATGTAAAGAATAATGTAATTATCATTATTTGTAATGAAAGAGGTTTTAAGGTTTTAGAACACAGGATTTGAGGATGTATGTATGTTGTTATATTTAGCTATATAATGATGTATGTTTGGAAGAAGATGGGATCGTGACGTACGAAATCCGGATGTGAAAATAAATAGGATTTTGGGGCATTCTGAGTTGGTATCAAAGCGATAGGTTATAAATCTTAGGTATGAGTACCTAAGACTATAATCGTAGAGAGAGAGAGAAGGATAAGAAGATCACCACGTGATCATAGTAAATAATAATAATAGATGAGTTACATTAAGCGATGAATGATTTATAGCTAATGTTATGAATGAATGGTACTACTGAAGTAATGGGGGAAGAAGAACTTCAGATTGAGTTGTAAAGGATAGCATATCTGAATTAAAGAAAATTCAGTATTAAGTAAAAGAAAGTTAGAAGTTGTAAGATTTCAATTGAGGACTCATGTGATAGTTGAGTTGTATGAATCTTTGTATGGGAGAGAGGTTTGTGCTTGGTGTAACAACCACTTAATTTATTACGGTGATAATCATTGGAATTGGTCGTATTTATCAAGATGTATATGACAAGAAGGTGAATCTTTTCTCATGTATATACTTGATAGGTAGAGAAACGATAAAGTAGGTGCGAGTTCTTGAAACTCATACTTATAGTAAGTTTGTGACTCATAATTATATGGTATGTTTTTGAACTTCTAAGTGAATGGGCGCTTATAGTACATGCAGGATAGTTCTTAAACTCATATTATTGTGGAAAGTTCTGAACTCATAATGTGTGGTAAGTTGATGGGTTGTACTAAGGTATAGGAATGTGTAGATTGAAAAAGAGTTATTTTTGAGTAGACTTAGCATTGAAGGTGCTAGAGAAGATTAAGTATTATTGTCACAAGTAAGACAATGAAGGAAGATGGAGAATAGGATATTCCAAGTCATCTAGCTATGCTAGATTTTGAAGTTTCTTGAAATCGTGCTTATATGTGTGCGTTTTAAAAATGAAAGAATTGGTTCGATTTTTGGAACCAATGGATTTTAAAGAACTATTCTTGGTATATCTATGCTAATTGATTTGACTAGAGCGAAATTGATTTGAAATATCAAAATGAATTTTATATCATCGGTGCATTTGATGCGAAGATGGTAAAAGGATGGAGTTATTAATGCAATTGAACTAGTGTTGGAAGTGATCTTAGGATCAACAACCCATTATGGTATGATGTATAATGATGAAGTCATAAAAGATGAAGTCCTCAGCGTCTTGTGAAAAGTGCGGTATCATGGCGTCATAAAAGCGTTTTGATGTATTGTAAAAGAATTTAAAAGAAGTAGTCGATGTCGATTGATTTGACTAGGCGAATATTTCAAGTTGATGTCAATTTATTGGTATGGTCTAAGCTACTTGATTTGGCTAAGGCGAATGGTATGTCATGATTAAAAAGAAAATCGAGCTTTCTTTGAAAGAGTTATGCCGAACCAAATTGTTTTGGTGCGGAATCTAATGATTAAGTCGAGGTGAACATACCACGAAATGGGGTTATCGATGGGTTGATCACCTACGTATGGAAGAGGTAGTTTACCTTCTTTGTGATTGTAAACTTAGTGTGTGTAAGAAGGGTTTACGGTGAAATCTTTGTTAAACTAGTAAGAGTTCATGGTCGATTTGACCCCTCAACAAAAAGTATGAAATGTTTTAAAGGAATCCTTATATTTCTATTTATTCCTTTCACTTCATGATTCTTGATAAGTTATGAAGGGTAGGGAATGTATGAAAGATAAGAACTTCTTTGAAGAGAAGTTGAGAAGATGAGTAAGATAAAATTTTGAGGGCGAAATTACATGAAGAAAGGGGTGAATGTGATGACCGAGGGGAATGGGTGTGGTTTTAGAAATTTCGAGGGCGGAATTTTTATAAGGAGGAAGAATGTGACAACCAGGAAAATCGGATTGTCGAATTTAAGATTTAAAAATTAGTTATTAATAAAATGAATTTTTATTAATATTATTATATCTTATGTGTTTATTAATCATTCTATAACCTAGAATGATTATTAATGGGAGGATTACGGCTCTGAGCTAGATTTGAGCAGTAAAAATTTTCAAGATGAAAATAAAATTTTCCGGGAACAAAATATTTTTGGGGAAAAAGGCGAAATAGGCTTTATTCACTCAGCGAAACCCTAAGGGTTAGGGTTTGAATAACCTAAGCCTTTTCGAGAGTTCGGTATGTCAAAATGACATTTTGTCGAAAGATTTGATGATAATATATCGTGAAAAGTTAAGTAAAGTAGATAAAAGTTTTTCTCGAAAAAAGCGTGCGAAATCGGATAAAATAAAAATGATGAAAAATCTTGTTATGTACTTTTCATTCGTTTAACTCGTTAGGGGAAAGCGTGAAGGAAAAGCGCTTAATGGTAAAAAAAGTGTTTTTAGTTTTTGAAAATCAGAAGAATACGTAAAAGTTAATCGGTAAAGGAAAAGGCGAAATATCAAAAATATTTGGATTAGAGAATCGCATGATTTTTAAAAAGCGTAGGACAAAAATTGAAATACGGAACCACGAAATTTAAGGGCTAAAAAACTTGGGGGCTAAGTTAACTTGGTCCTTAAGCTTTGAATAGTAAGGAGGTTAGGGGGTGAAATGACTAAAATGCCCTTAGCCTTGGTTTTCTATATAAACAAGCCTTAAGCTCATTTGTTTTGATTTTGAAAATTTCAACCAACACTTGAGAGAGAGAGAGAGAGAGGATGAAGAAGAGAGAATGAGGAAAAGAAAAAAGCTGATTGCACGCTTTGTCCAACGGAAGAAGATTAAAGAAGGAAGGTAATCAAAACCTAGTCTTTATAAATTTTCTTTAAGTTTTTATATGTTAAAAACATAGCTTAATGAGAATAGGAAGTAAAAGATGTTAGAAATGATTTCATATGGTTGAAATCATAAGAAAATGAAGAAATAAAAATTAGAAATTTAGTTTATAAATTTCTTAAGGAAATATAAGATTAAGTAAGGATTTTGAGCGATCGAATGAATCTTATGAATGAGTAGGTCAAATAAGTAAGGAATGATGTTCTATAACATCAAATTCAAGAAAAAGTAAAATCGTAATCAAAATATCGATTAAAAATGAAGAGCGAATGAAGAGCGAAGAAGAACAAGAAGAAGCGTTGTTGATGGACAAATTTAAAACCATCGTAGGATAATTGTTGTTGATGGACAAGTTTAAAACCATCGCGTATAAGTTAGTTGCTTATTGCTTGGTTAGGAGCGTTAGAAGCGTTTCATGAAGAAGCGGATTAAAAGCGAGCTATAACGAAGTTATGGCGAAAATTTGTAAAAGATGAACGAGAAATTAGAAAGTATGTAAATGAACCCGAACATGTAGGGTTTCATAAGAATGTAAGAGAGCGTATAAAGCGTGAGTCGTGGACTCAAGAGAATGAATGAGTTAGAGTTGGATGGCCGAATTACACGGATGAGCGAGCGAAGAAGCGTTAAAACGTAAAAGCGAGCGAAGAAGCGAAGATTAAGCCGATTGAAATGGCATGTTAGCGGATTTAGAACAAAGTTTTGTTCGAGGGTAATCGAAGTACATAAGATAAGGAAGAAAATGGCTTTGGAGCGATCTCGTTAGAGTTATAACGAATAAGATATGAGATTTGAAAGTAAGCGTCTCAAGCTTGTAAAAGACTTAGAAAATTTTTTAGGTTTTCATGCTTGGCGTATGAGAAAGCGCGTGTGCGTGCCTCGTGCCTTGAGTGCATGCCTTGCGGTATGAGCTTGAGCCATCGATCGACTCTTGCTAGAGTAAGTGCTTGCTTGGAATGGAAAAGGAAGGGGAAGGACACGGTACATGGCCTTTGGTGCGAGAAATGCCGAAATGAGATTTTTCTTGCTTTCGATTCTGGGGGATGTGCAAGAAAGAAAATATGAACATGTAGTTCAACTAATGTAACACTTAATTAAGTGTATTAAACCTTTGATGAAGGTTGAGCGAAAAGATTAAATGAGATTAAAAGACAAAAAGAATGTAAGCCGCGGGTTCTGGAACCAATATTCAGGGGATAGTAGTCGCGATAAAGCGAAACGTGAGGATTCTTATAATGGTGATTCCTTAGGCGTTGATTGGCGAGGGTAATGAATAACATTTCGATGTTATGACGTGGTAATGAGAGATGAATGTAAAGCGTTTAGATGTTGTGAAGATAATACGTTGTTGTTGCGATGAGCGATCGGTCTTAGCATCAACGAACCATGTATGGCTTTGACATTAAGAAAGAATAATGAACATGGGGTTCATGATGATGAGTAATGAATGAAAGCGATTAAAACCTTAGATAAAGGTTGAATGAGAGATTAAGGGATGAACAACGTAAGCGTTGAATACGTAAATGATCCTCGTGAATCGTATTCACGTCGGCGAACGTTCTAAGTATACATTGGTTGTATAACTTAGGCGTTGTGAAGGTAGTAAGTAAGATATGAATTATCAAAGAAAGTAGTAGTGAAGCGATAATAAGATTAATGAAAAGCGAAGAATGTGAGTCGGATGAGAATGTTAGAATGAAATGTAAGCGTTGAACACTTTAACCAAGCGTGAAGGTTAAGTGTGTGCGAATATTAAATGGGTAGAACTACACACACCCGTGTATGGTTTGACCGTAATGTAATGAAGATCAATGATTAAACTGTGAATGGTGAAGAAAAGCTAAATTAAAGACAGAAATGCGTATAACGTAAAAGAAAAGCGAGTTAATGTTTATAACTTGGAAGGCGTTAAAAGTCGAATGAGCGGATGTTGTAAGATAAGAATAAGGTAACGTAAAATGGTTAAGCTATTTATAAATCGTAGAATGAATATTGAATGATCGATTACGAGTATACAAAAAATTTGTATGACTTAGGCGATGATGAATAAATCTGAGGTATGGCATTTAGTTGCGAAAAAGCCATAAGGAATAAGAAATTGACTTAACGAACATTATAGTTTAATAGTTCGAATAAGTTAAGATAAGTTAGGTTGTAGTACAATCGTAACCTTTGATGGTTGACATATATGGAAGTTGGGCTAAACAATTCCTTTAGAGAAGCGAAGGGTATATATACAAAGCTGGCAACCAATCTAACTCAGCTTTATTATGGGTAGTGTAGATGAGGCGGGAACTTGTTTTTGTTGGTTGTTTGTGGGAAACCACTCAGTACCATATGGACTACTAGCGAGAGACACGATGTGTCTTTGAGTCTAGGAAAGTTATAAGAAGAAGATAAGAATGTAAATCATCAAAGATGATGAGCGTATTGAGTAAGACATCTCGTATGTCATGAAAGCAGATTCTTAGATAAAGGAAGTTGGTCGCGTAAACTTAGTTTATAAGAAGCGTGAACCCTAAGAAAAAAGTTAAGTAAACGATGCGTAAAGTCAAGTATATGACTAATTGGTGTATATGTTATTTCCTTATGTGCTATATAGGAATTGGAATGAAGCGAGTTCGGCGTAAACTATAAGTTTTGTAGTTGTGCGTAAAGGCAAGTTTCTAACTTCATTCATATTTTAAATGAATGCTAGTTTCTAAAACTTCTCGGATGTTGAACTTGAGAAGTTACGTCTATATGCAAAATGTGTGATATTTGTACAAGGTGTTAGAATATATGAGGCCTTGTGCCACAATTTGAACACTTTGGTGTTTTATGAGATGAACTATTATGTGATTTAACTCTTCATATAAGAGAATGTTCTGTTTATACATGAACCTATTATTATTAAGTCTGTCTTTATTGATTCTAGCTAGACAGAATGTGAATATGTAAAAAGAGTAGAGAATGAAAAGTATTTCAAAGTGAATGTGACTAATGTTTTAAAATGATAGGAATCGAGATTATTCCTATTATTCAATTTGCTTCATAACCTTTGTTCGGTTATTGAAGTCTTAAAAGAATGTTTAAATTCTTAAAGTTGTTTGTTATTTATTATGACTTCTTTGGGCAATTGAATGCTCACACTTGCTTTAAATAAAAACATTTTAGTGAACGATGTTAGAAAGAACTTAAGGATCCGTAAAGATCAATCATTCATTGATCGGTATCCGGAAGAAGTATCATTCATTATATGAATGTATCCTTGGTGCGTGATAAAGATCGTACAAGCGAAGACTTGTAATATAGAATGATAGAATTAAACTATAGCTATATAAATAGTTTAATGAAGCGATTATGTATCCTTGGTGGCGGATATGGGGTTTTGGAAAAAGTCACTGGGTATTATGGAAGATGTTTATGTAAAGAATAATGTAATTATCATTATTTATAATGAGAAAAGGTTTTAAGGTTTTAGAACACAGGATTTGAGGATGTATGTTGTTATATTTAGCTATATAATGATGTATGTTTGGAAGAAGATGGGATCGTGTGCTTTAATCTTTGCCCATTGAGTTTGAAGGTTTCGAACAGATATTTGCTGTATAGCTCAAAAGCACCATGTGGGAAGACCCTCTTAATAGTAAATGGACCCGACCATCTGGATTTAAGCATTCCGAGAAATAATCTCACTCTTGAATTTAACAATAGTACTGATTTCCCCTGTTCTAACTTTCTCTGCAATATTTTTTGGTCGTGCCACTACTTGACCTTTTCTTTATACAACTTCGAGTTCTCATATGCTTGTAGTTTGGATTCATCAAGTTTGTTCAATTGAAGTAGCCTCTTTTCTCCTACAGCTGCTTGATCGAAGTTGAGTTTCTGAATTGCCCAGTATGCTTTGTGTTGTAATTCCACAGGGAGGTAACATACTTTTCCGTAGACCAACTGGTACGGAGACATCCCAATTGGCATCTTGTATGCTGTCCTGTAAGCCCCTAATGCATCATCCAATTTTAGAGACCAGTCTTTTTTGTTCGGATTTACTACCTTCTCTATAATTTTCTTCACCTTTCTGTTAGAAACCTCGGCTTGACCACTTGTCTTTAATTCTATCTTCATCCTTTGTAAGTCATACAAAATGGGACTTTGTGTTGACAATATCGCACGCGTTCCCGCATATGATATTCTACTCAACACGTCAGCTACCACATTCGCTTCTCCAGGATGATATTGGATGGTATGGTAGTAATCTTTCAACAGCTCGAGCCAATGTCGTGTTGAGTTTCCTTTGGATTAAGAAATATTTGAGGCTTTTATGATCTGTATAGATCTCCACTGTCTCCCCATAAAGGTAGTGTCTCTAGATCTTTAATGCGAAAATGACTGCTGCCAACTCTAGATTATGACTAGGATAATTTCTCTCATATTCTTTGATTTGTCGAGAGACATAAGCTATGACTTTCCCATGTTGCATGAGAACGCAACCTAGACTTCTGCCTGACGCATCGCTGTAGATGACAAATCCCTCTGTACCTGATTCTCAGCTACAATTATCTCATAGTTTATCTCTTGATTTTCAGATGTCATTTTGAAATACGGCCACAAAACAAAGGTTAGTTAAAGAAATTGACGTGCCATATCTTATCCCTATATATCGACCGACTAATTAAAAAAATAATAAGCTTAAGTAGGATGCACTAGCAAAGGATTGTACTCATCTCTCCTCCCCTAGTTCTAATCCCAGATCTCCACCAGAGGTCATATTACTAAGCTCTGAACTAGGTCTACATAACCCCTTTTGAGTCATCAAATACATACCACAAAATCTAAATAAAAACTTTCCTATTTATAACTATTAAATTATCGTGCAAAATACGACCAGAAATACTGTGAGTTTTAATATAAATATTATACCGTACATAATACGACAATATCCAAACTTAAATTAAGCCCTCATTATAGTTATTATCACACTATTTCACAACATAGTGAATACTTCTATAGAAACTATCTCACACCATTACTCCACTCCCTGACTAGTCCCATCTACACTTTCATTTCCTGAGAAGAACAATGGAACAAAAAGGAAAATGTTGAGCTCAAATAGCAATGTAAAGAATATTATGACTAAGATAATGAAGAATAAATTATCTTTAGCCTTCAACAATGATAAATTAGATAAAATATAATGGATAACAAGTTTTAGATCAATAACTGCAGCGGAACAAATAATTCATTAGAAGCGTCAAGTAGACAATGATGTCTACTATCTTCTACGATTTAAGAGTCCATCATCAGTATTTTATCCCTGTAACACCAATCAATAATTATGCAAATCAACATTTTATCTTTGCACTACGGGATAAAGATATTCATTTGTATTACCAATGGTCATGATTATGCCAAACAACAGTTCATCTTTGCACTATGGGCCAAAGAGAACTTTCACCACAAGCCTTTGCATGTAACATTAAAGGTCATGATTATACCAATACACAATTCTTGGTCATAATCATACCAATCAATAGTTCATCTTTGCACTACGGGCCAAAGATAACTTTCCACGATAAATTTAAACATAAGGATGATGATAATGATATATAGGATGGATACAACTGAGATCAAGGATAAATATTAGAGATTTGTAATTTAATTTATCCAGAGTTCAAGAATATCCAAATTGTCAACATGATAACTAATTGTGGAGTAAAATCCAAGAATGATATTTAAGATTCATATTTCAAAGATAATGTGGACAAGGAAAAGAAACAAAATTGCATTGTGAATAGTACTCTGACATGAATAGTACCCAGGATGAATAGTACTCTGGTATGAATAGTACTCCGACATGAAAAGATTAAAATATAATAAAAAAATTCAGATAAATATTCCAGTGAAATGATATTAAATGAAGCGCAAACCTCAAGAAATTGCTAATCATTTTAGGAATTAGAGAAGCAATACTTACCATAGTAAGTTTAGATGAAAGAAATTGATATCCCTTACAAGTATTAAAAGAAAATAACAGCATTTACCTTAGTAGAAAACTAGATCTGACTGGTATAACGGATATTGTCTTGAGAAAATCTTGCACTATAAGCTACACTTAAAGTTTCCTTATACTCAAAAGAAATACTCACAATATTGTAGTAGAAACACTTGAGTTTTTGGTGTCTTTAAGACAAAGGGTAACCTCCCTTTTATAGTTCAACTCGGAGGAAAAACTAAACAAAGCCGCCTAACTCCCTGCCTAAATTTCCTCCGCTTAACTTTCTTTCTTTTTTTTTATTGGTTGAGGTCCCACAAATTTGGAAAAACATGACTTTGCAGGAGAAACTTCAAGCCACCAATTTGGAAAAAAGAAAGAGAATGTGCAGAAGAGAAGTGCATGGAAGGTTTTTAAAAAACTTAACCTTACAAAGTTAACATTATAATATTATATCATTATAATATTATATAACAAATTATTATAAAACTATACTATTATACTATTATAATATAATATTAAAATAATTCATTTGAATGAATATTAATGTCGAAGAAGATAATTATGGTTACATAGAAAAATATTTCAAACTTTTAACAAATGTTTCATGCTAAAATTCCTCAATTTATATCAAAATTTAAACAAATATTTACTTATCATATTTATCAACATTTTTATTCATCAATTATTTACAACTCTTCAATCTTTCAATAATTATTAATATTATAGATTCATAATACTGACAACCAGATCGTTCCGAGGAAAGAGGGGGCTTTCGATAGGATATCTCCTTACTGGCGCGTAATTAAATAACCTAAACCCTTTTATTGACAAAACTTTCTAGACATTGTTAATAATGCTATCTAATAATATCATTTCAATAATATGAGTTACTGTGTCATGACAGTTATTGAATCAATAATATAAAATACTATTCAATTATCACTATAGCAATTATTGAACCACTAATATAAAATATTATGTAGTAACTACTGTGGCAATTATTAAATGAAATGTTGAGTGACTTCTTATGTAAGAATCAATAATCAAAGATAATGTGCAATACATAGTGTTACTGTGTAATACCGCGTGCTATTGTGGAATAACGCATATTACTGTACTTTTATCACCGGGTATTTTAAAAGTTAACGGTAAAAGTTATTCCGCCAATTTGTAAAAACTAATTTTTGTCGCTTTCTATATCCAACAGTTATTTCGTTGTGGAATCCACCAATGATTGGTTATTTCAGTGCCGTCGTACTTTACCGAATATAATATTCCTTACAGAAAGAATATTACCCGACAGAACGATATTCCCTGACAAAACGAATATTTTTCAACAACTGTTTACTTTGTATAATTTGCATATATCACCCACAACTATAACATTTATTAAATCAACACCTTACTATTTAGAATAATATATAAAGAAAATTAAATCTTATTCATAAAAAGTTGGGGTCTTACAAACACTACCTGTGTGGGGAGAAAGTGGAGATCTATACAGATCATAAAAGCCTTAAATATTTTTTCACCCAAAAGGAACTCAATATGCGGTAACAACGTTGGTTTGAGCTATTAAAATATTACGACCATACCATCATGGAAAAGTAAATGTAGTAGCTGACGCTTTGAGTAGAAAATCATATACAGGTATGAGTGTGTTATTGTCAACACAAAAGCCCATTTTCTATGACTTACAAAAGATGGAGATAGAGTTAAAGACTTCAGGGACCCAAATGAAGATCGTATATGTACTAGTAGAACATACTTTAATCGACAAAGTTAAAGTTGTTCAAGCTACAGACCCAGAGTTGATGAATATAAAGAAGAAAGTACAAGAAGGTGTTATTCCAGAAGCAAGAATCAATGAGAAAGGGATGCTTCAAGTCAACTCTAGACTTTGTGTCCCTAACAACCCTGATTTAAAATATAAAATCATGACGGAGGCACACACTACACCGTTTGTAATCCACCCTGGAAGTACCAAAATGTATCGTGATCTTCGACATATATATTGGTGGAGAAATATGAAGAGAGATATCGTAGAGTTTATCTCAGGGTGTCTAACTTGTCAACGTGTCAAGGTAGAACATCAAGTGCCAAAGGGTCCATTGCAACCACTTAAGATTCTAGGATTTTATGACGGGTCTTCCTAAGGTTTCTCAAGGCTTAGACGCAATTTGGGTTATTGTCGATAAATTAACTAAGTTTGCTCATTTCTTACCCATACGAGAGAACTATTCACTTGAGCGTCTTGCTTGTATGTACATAAATGAGATTATAAGACTGCATGGTATGCCAATATCCATAATTTTTGATCGAGACCCTAGATTTGCTTCATAATTTTGGGTCAGCTTGCAAAAAGATATAGGCACTGAGTTACAATTCAGTTCTTCATATCATCCCCAGACAGATGGACAATCAGAAAGGACTATTCAAACTCTTGAAGATCTATTAAGACTCTGCGTACTAGACTTCGAAGGAAGTTGGGACAAATACTTACCATTGGTGGAATTCTCCAAAAACAACAGTTATAAAACAAGCATAGGCATGGCTCCATTTGAGACGTTGTATGGACGAAAGTGTTGTTCTCCAGTATATTGAGACGAGGTGGATGAAGCAACAATGTTGGGACCAGAGTTGGTACACATGACTACGGAAAATATTCAAATGATTTGGAAATGTATACAAATAACACAAGATTGACAAAAGAGTTATGTTGATCTTCATCGAATAGACATGGAATTCAATGTCGGAGACCATGCATTATTACGCGTTGCTCCGTGGAAAGGAGTTACGAGATTTGGAAAGAGAGGAAAGCTCAACCCTTGATTCATTACTCCATTCAAAATCCTCAATCGAGTAGGAACCGTGGCCTATAGACTGGCCTTATTGCTAAGCATGCCTCATGTTCATAACATTTTTTACATATCCATGCTACGTAAATACGTAAAAGACCTAAACTGCATCATTGAATTGGAACCAGGTGAGATAATAGAAAATTTAACTTATGAGGAGGTACTTGTTAAGATCTTGGATAAGAAGGAATAAATTCGACGCTCAAAGGTTATACTTCATGTCAAAGTTTTATGGAGAAACCGTGATATTAAGGAAATGACCTGGGAGTTAGAATCTGAAAAGAGAGCAAGGTATCCTCAGGTACATACATCAATTTTGACGCAAAATTTCATAAGGAGGGAATGTTGTAAAACCCCAACTTTTTATGAATAAGATTTAAATTTCTCTAAATATTATTCTAAATAGTAAGGTGTTGATTTGATATAATATTATAATTATGGGTGATATGTGAAAATTATGCAAAGTAAACAGTTATCAGAAAATATTTGTTTTGTTGGGGAATATTTTTTTTGTCAGGGAATATTCGTACGACGATACTGAAATAACCAATCATTGGTGGCCCCCCATAACGAAATAATTGTCGAATAGGGAAAGCGACAGAAATAACCTTTTTAAAAAAATTGATCGCAAAATTTTTAATGTTAACTGTTGAAATACCCAGTAATAAAAGAACAATAACACACACTATTTCACAGTAGCACGCGCTATTCCACAATAGCACACGATATTTCACAGTAACACACGGTATTGTAAAGTATTTCTGATTATTAATTCAATAATGGATACAGTAGTATGCACTCTGTGTTTCATTCGATAATTGCTACAGTAATTCATATTATTGATTCAATAATTGTTAAAGTTATAATTTCATAGTATTTCATATTATTGACTCAATAATTGACACAGTAACAACTGCACAATATTTCACATTATTAAATTAATAATTGTTATGTCACAATAACTCATATTATTTGAAATGATATTATTAGTTAGCATTATTGGCAATGTCTATAAATTTTTGTTGAGAAAAGGGGTTAGGTTATCTAATTGCATGCCAGTAAGAAAAAATTCTTATCGGAAAGCCCTCTCTTTCGTAGGAATGATCTGGTTGCTAGTATTGCGAGTCTATGATATCTATAATATTATTACATTAATATAGTAATACAAAAAATAAATTTATAATAATAATGAGTACTAAATAATAATCTTGGAAGTGTAAAATATGTTTAGAATAGTTATAAAATGTGTTTTGAATAGTGTTAAGTTTTTTTTACTATAAATAGGAGGGTTAAATAGAAGGATTTTCATAACTCTCTAGCTTATTCTTTCTTTCACTCTCTAAATCATTAGTGTAAGTGTCTCTGAAGTGTTAAGGTTATCTTAAGTTTTGGTGCACGAATTGTTTAACTTCATAGAGAACAGTATCTAGTCACTTGCTAATTGAGGTAAAGTATATCACTTTTTCATATTCGTAAACGATATTATTTTCTTTCAATATTCGTAAGGGTTATCATTTTCTTTTATACTCCATATTATGTAAATTCATATTCCTAAATCTAAACTTACTATGGTAAGTATTGCTTCTATAATTCTTAAAATGATTAGAAATTCCTTGATATTTGCGCTTCATCTAATATCATTTTACTTGAATATTTTTTTGAGCTTTCTTATGAAATTTTAATTTGTATATGTCAGAGTACTATTCACGATAGATTAATATTCATGACGAAGTCTTGCTTTTTCCGTCTAAATTATCTTTAAAATAAGAATCTTATTCTTGAATTTGAATCCATGTTTTGGTCATCATGTTGAAAATTTGGTCTTTCTTGAACTCTGGATAAATTAAATCATAAATATCTAATGGTTATTCTTGATCTTATTATTTCTACTTATCCTTTATATTATTGTCATCATCCTCAAAATTAAATTATGGTGAAAAGTTATCTTTAGCCCGTAATGCAAAGATGGACTGTTGATCGGTATGATTATGACAGGGAATTGTGTTGGTATAATCATGACCTTTGGTGTTACAGATAAAGGTTTATGGTGAGAGTTCTCTTTTACCCGTAGTGCAAAGATGGATTGTTGTTTGGCATGATCATGACCACTGGTGATACAAATAAATATTTTTGGCCCGTAGTGCAAAGATAAATTATTGATTTGCATAATTATAAACAGGAACTATTGATTGGTGTTACAGGGATAAAATATTGATGATGGATTTTTAAATCATAGAATATAGTAGACATCATGCTTACTTGACTCTTCTAATGGATTGCTTATTCTACTGCAGTTTTTAATCTAAAACTTGTTGTCTATTATATTTTATCTAATTTATCATTGTTGAAGGCTAAAGATAATTTATTCTTCATTATCGTAGTCATGATATTCTTTACTGGGCTAGTTGAGCTCACCTTTTTTGTTCCATTGTTCTTCTCAAGAAATGAGAGTGTAGCTAGGACTAGTCGGGGAATGGAGTAGTGGTCCGAGATAGTTACTGTAGAGGTTTTCACTATGTTGTAAAATAGTGTGACAATAATTGTAAGAAGAACTTAATTTAAGTGTGTATATTGTCATATTATATATGGTATAATATTTGTATTGCAACTCACAGTATATGTGTGTTGTTTTATTTTGCACAACAGTTTAATAGTTTTAAATAGGAAAAATTGTATTTGAATTCTTTAGTATGTATTTGGATACTCAGAATGGGTTGTGTGGACCTTTTTTGGGGGCGTCACATATGATACCTCTAATACCAATTATAAGAATTAATCGGTAATAATTAATTCTATATATAGACATAAGTAAGAGAATAATACCTGTAAAGAGCTTTAAAGTTAGAGAAGAATTAAAAAATTATGGCATACATTCTCAATGATATCTATAGCGTATATATAGGTTACAAGAGTAAAAGAATCGAAACCAAATTAAATTGAGTACTATCTAATAATCAAAAGACATAATAATAGATAATTACGTATATACTATACAAATGAAGGTGAAAATCCCTTGATTTTCTCAAGATGGATGGTCGAGGAAAAAGTCCAATCTTGGCCTTGAGAGAGACGAACTGAGGATGAGGAAGAGGTTTGGTAAGAGCATCAACAAGTTGATCAGTAGTGGAGATGTGAGAAACTCTAAGCAAGCCATTTTGAACTTGTTCTCAAATAAAGTGATAATATAAAGCAACATATCTCAAGCGCGAGTGGAAGATCGGATTGGAACAGAGATTTATGGCGCCAACATTTGCACAATAAATTACTGGTTGATGAGGAAGGACGATACCAAATTTTGTAAGTAACGAGCAAACCTAACGAAGTTCCATCGTGGTGGCAGCTACGGAGCGTTACTCAGCCTCAGTAGAAGAGCGAGCCACAGTATGTTATTTCTTAGAGCTCCAAGAGATAGGATTATGAGCCACAGTGAAATCGTCTTAGTTTCCTGCCCAATCAGCATCCGAAAAGGCATGAAAAGCTAGAGGGGAGTGTCGACTGAGAGTAATCCCATGATCTAGAGTGCCACAGAGATATCGCAGCAGACGTTTGACAGCAATCCAATGTTCATAAGTTAGTTGGTGCATAAACTGAAAGAGCCTATTTACCGTATAAGCAATATCTGGGCGAGTGAGTGATAAATACTGGAGATTGCCAACAATTGTACAAAACTTAGAAGGATCAGATAATGGGTCTCCAGAGTATAAGGTGAGAGTTGGACTGGGAGCAAGGGGTGTGGGAGCAAGCTTAGCTTCTTCAATCATGTGAGCTCTAGTGAGCAGATCAGCGATGTATTTACATTGACTAAGTAAAAGACCATTTTTGTGTGAAGTAACTTCAACGCCTGGAAAGTATAACAATGATCCAAGGTCCTTGAGAGAGAAACATTTGGCAAGAAGTTGAATGAAATTCTGAATGGCTCCAGCATTGTCCCTAATTATAATGATATCAACAACATAGACAAGGAGATAGAGTTTGGATCCTTGTTTGTTGAAGATAAAAAAAGAGGTGTCGGTAATGGAGTTGGTGAAACTAGAGGTGACAAGGAACTAGGGTAATTTATGATACCATGCACGATGAGTTTGTTTGAGGCCATAGATGGCCTTACGTAGCTTGCAGACATGATGAGGATGTTCTTGATCACAGAAGCTCTAGGGCTAAGATATGAACATATCCTCATTGAGAGTGCCCTGAAGGAAGGCATTGTTAACATCAAGTTGTCTGAGAGACCAACCCTGACTAACTACAAGACTAAGGATAAGACAAACAGTAATAAGCTTGATAACAGGACTAAAAGTCTCAATGTAGTCAATTTTAGGGCTTTGGTGGAATCTGTTAGAGTCTACATGTTTAATTTGATGATGAATGAGCTTAATGTATATTTGTACCAGTATGATTTATACATTCCTTATAAAGAATTGATTAATTGTACAAGGAATTAGAATAAAAAGATCAAATAATGTTCGATTGATCTTTAAAGATGTTGAGTTGATGTATAGATAATAGGATCGTAAGGTTACCCTGCTACTTGAAGAACAAAATCGCAGAGAAAGCACAAGATCACACATACATCAAGAGAATCGATGAAATAATTGGAGTAACCAAGACTCTCTGCTTCGTAAAGTCTCTTAGATCGTCATGTAAACAATTGATCCTCCTAGCCGGCTAAATAATCATTTATAAAGACTCGATCGTAGAGCGGTCATGTTTGACAAACTGACTAACATTGGAGCGTTGCAAGTTAAAGGTCCCAATGCATTCTCAAACTATCCTTGACGAAAATTGAAGTTCAGATTATGTGTCTACCAGCTATTTGGTGACAGTGACACGTCAAGGGTGTTAGGTGAGAAAGCAGACTGAAGTGACAAGCAGTTGGTAAAAAGAGCTGTCTCCAAGGTGTACAATGTCAACATCAAGCATCATAGTACATCTGAGCATTAATTGAACAAATAGACATTTTGCAATAGGAAAATTTCTCTGTAGAGTATAAAGGGCTACAAGGATTCAACTTAAAAAAAGAGAGGCCGAACATTTTGATTAAAAAGCCAAAAACTCTACAAAAGAAAAAGAACTAACTTAATGATCCAATATTCAAAGTTCGAGCTGCTAAAGACCTGAGAAGAAAAACTTAAAGCAAATTTAGCAGCACCTCACAACAAACATCAATCATTAGAGCATCTGAGGGCTAAACGTCCTTGTCTTTATGACTAAATATCCAAGTCTGTGGGCTTGAAGAGGGTAAAATGTCATTATCTATGTGACTAAATTCTAGTGTATTTCCTACTCAAGGAGTCGAAGAGTGGAGTAGGAGTTATTCAGTCTCCGAACCACTTAAAATTGCATGTGTCTTTACTTACTGCTCTTATCATTTAATTGCTTGGTTATTATTCTTTATAGCTTATATCTAAAACTAATATTTGTTTTAGATCTTAAAGGGGTTTTACAAAAGAACATATTCCACTATGCTTATAACAATAGGTTTATTAATCATTTGATAAAAAGAAATTTTAAAGATCTATTCAACCACCCCTTCTAGTCTATTAGTGCCTTTAGGAAATAACAAGTTGTATCATAGCAGGTTCTCACAAACACTAAGCTTACACTTTAAGTAGATCCATAAAACAAAACAAAAATGGCTCTGAGCTTGGTCTTGGAAGTAAGTCACCTCTTCTAAGCAAAGAAAAATTACTAACTGGAAAGAACGTATGCATGCATATATGGATGCTATCAATGATGATTTTTTTGAAGTTGTTCTCTCTAGTCTATACATTCCTACAAAGCTCGCTCCCACAACGGATGATCCCAACAAGGAGGTTGTGAAAATGCATGAAAAATGGATAGAAAATGAAAAGAAGCATGTGCAGCTGGACAAAAGGGCCAAGAATATTCTATTCATTGCCTTGGAGGATGAACTTTTCAAAAATGTTGTAAACTGCACCACTATAAATGAAGTATGGGAGGCATTGTTGGTAATACATGAGGGAATAGAATAAGTTAGAGAAAACAAGCAATCTCTTTTAACTCAACAGTACGAGATGTTCACTCATTTTCCTGGTGAAAATATTACAGCAACATATGAAAGATTTGAAAGTTGTATGCATACAAGCCAATCATGTATAATGATAAAGCATATACTTTGTAAATAATCTTATTTATTTATTAATAAAAATATTTATTTACTAAAGGCATTTAATTATCTACATGGTGCTGTTTTAATAATATGTGATAAACCAAAAATTTTAAGCAATACTTTTAGAATCATGATGAGATCATGCTAATGAGATCTAAATTATTAGATAGCTTAAAAACTAAAATGTTCTCAATCAATGGATTACTAAAAAGGGGATTATTGAATCAGGATATATTGGTACATACTTTGTTTTCCCATTGGATGAGGATGATTAATCTCATGATCATGTGTGGAGACACTAAAGTAAGTATGTAGGTGCTTCTTGGAGAATAAGTTCACTGAACGTGGCTCACTAAGGAATACTTAATGGAGTTTTACTTGCCTGTCAATAGGAACTCCTGCAGTAATAGTAGTACAAGTGATCCTTAGACTTGAGATCATCATAGTATCTTCTGTATAATGAATTATACTTTGACTTATTCCTTAAGACCCTTAAGGTATATCGAAGGGTACGCTTGGGTGTAAAAATTATATATGGAGATAATGAATGATCAATAAAGAATCTAACACTTCTAGTAAAAGAAGAGATATGTCCTATGTGATTCGATAAATGACAACCCAGGAATCCTTGGCCAAGGTGGAATGAAATTAGAAAGGAGTTTCTAATTTGCATTCATTGGGAGTTGTGCATTTGGGAATTAAAATACATATAATTGAATAAAATAATACTTGACAGAAATTTTATGTCTTATATTTAATTGGGACATTAAATATTGGAAGGATTAAATTGTACGAAAATTATTTACTTAAAGGTTCTTTTATGATTAATGTTGAAATCTATATTATCTGAAGAGTCAGTGATCGCTAAATAGGCTTATCCTTATTATAGAATAAATATTATTTATTTAAATAGATTACTAATTTAATTTATTTATTTAAATAAGATCGTAATTGTTCTAATTGATTTATTCTGGCCAGGTTTAATATGAAGAACCTAAAGGGTCACACCATAAAAGGAAGAATAATTATTTAAAAGTTAATGGCATAATCGTAATAATATGTTAAGTGTATTCAATTTAATCTATGGTGATAGAATAAATTAAATTACTTAATATTTATTACTTAATATTTTAGAAATATTAAATATAAATTAATAAGAGGAGTCTTATTAATATTATTACAATTATTATTATTTTAATTTCTAAAGGTGTTTGGGAATTAATTTAACATAAATACTCTCATTTATTCCTAATAAGATTAGAATGCAAATTAATTAAAAGAGTTTAATTAATTATTCCTAATAATATTAAAGAGCTTAATTAATTAAAGGAGTTTAATTAATTAAATAAAATCCTATTTCTAATTAGATTAGAAGGGTTGACTAATATCTATATAAGATGAGTCTTATGCTAAATATCAGTAGACACAATTCTAATTGTTGGAGAGTAATCCTTTTTCTACAGAGATAGAAAAACTAGGGTTTAGCCAACCACCCTCCTTCTTGAATAATCCTTCATTCTTGGTGGATCACCTCTAGAGGCCAAACACTTAGGTGGCTAACGTTGATCAAAGGAAGTAATCAATCCTGGAGATTCAAGGAGATCGTGAAGAACTAGGAGTTGAACTTGTTCATGTGGAATCTTGAATATACAAGGGTGATGAGTGGGTTTCATACCCATGAATCGGATGTCTATTCGGACTTAAATAGTTCCTAATCCGTTTATTTTAGTATCATTTTATGTGTTTGTGCTTGTTTTGTGCGCATGTTTTAGTATATGTTAGCTAAGGCATGATGGTGGCAATATGGCAAGAAAATGCAGCAAAGTAGCAGAAATCAGTATAGTGTAAAACAGTACCCTGCCGGGGCGGGCCTTTTATATAGTAAATACCCCGTCAAGGCGGGGGTTCCCAAACCTAAATAGGCCATCGGGGCGGGAGTACGAGGCAAGAAAAGAAGAGTTCTGATGTTATTTTATTACTGTTGTGGCGTAGACTGATTGATTTTGGATTCGATTGGACAGAGAACGTATCTAGCTGCAATTACAAAGACTTAAGAAAGAGGATTCATACATTCAACACACAATCAATCAATTACAATTTTGAAGCCCTAATTTTGTGAAGATCTTGGAGGAGCGGAGCAAAGGAGAAAGGAACACGAAGATTGCAGAATTGAGTGAAGAGAAGGGTGGTTTTATACTATTCTTGTTCTTTAATTTTAGTTTCTGTAATTAGGATGTTGTTTTCTTTAATCTATTCAGTGTTTAATTCATTGGTTATGAACTAATTCAACTTATTAAGCTTGCAATGGATCTTTAAGTGTAACGATGATTATCATACTTTGATTTCAATTCTATAATGCTATTTTTCAGTCCATCTATTATGATTTGTGATTAATTTATGAATTGCTTGATCGCCAATTCTATGTGGACTTGTATGGATTCAAGAGATGAGATATGAGTTTAGACTTAGTCATAATAGCATGTGTTTGTGATTTCTGTGTTTTGATGGAATTCATGAATTGTGTTTAGGATAGAGATATACATATGCATCACATGTAATTATGTAAGAACTTAGGATTTAAAACTTCTTTAATTTTAATTCACATAGAGATATAGTTAATCAGTTAATTAGGGTGTGGCTTAATTCTATCATCTGTGGATTTAAGTTGATATGGGTTTAGTGCATCGAGAGATGGCTAATTCTATTTTTATGTTCTTGATTAATGAACTGGAATAGTTAATTGGATTGAAAAGAAGTGTGATAATCTGAGTGAAGCATAAAGTGAAATTGTAGGCTTAATTCTCCATTATCTGATTAAAATTTGTGGTAGTTAGTTGACTTGATTTGCTTTGATTTTTGTTTATTAGTTTTTCATTATTTTCAATCATTAATTCTATTAGTTTAATAAAATTGAGATAATATAAAGATGGTAATTGTTAGATTAAAATAGATTTCTGTCTGTGTGGGAACGATACCCAACTTACCATTATATTACTTGCTGATCACGTATACTTGTGTGCCGTGTTTAATTAGATTACACCCAACAAGTTTTTGGCGCCGTTTCCGGGGACTAAGTTATTGATTTTATTACTTTCAATATCAGTTTTAGTTAAACATTTTTTCTTTTTTTTGTTATTTCTTGTTTCAGGTTCTCCTACTTAGTGCACGCAAACTCGGTCAAAGAAACCAGATTTGTTCTTTACGAGGACGACATCGAAAGAATGTTTTAGAGGTTGAGTAAGTGGATTAAGAAAACAAGGGAGAATTTTGATAAGCAAAAAAGTATGGCTGCAGAGGATCAGAAAGCACTTAGGGACTATGCTACTCCCAGGGTTATTGAAATTCATTCAAGCATTACCAGGCCTACGATAGCTGCTAACCATTTTGAGATCAAGTCTAGGACGATCCAGTTGATACAAAATCCAGTACAGTTTGGGGGATTGGCTAATGATGATCCAAACGAGCATCTCGTTAGCTTTCTGGATATTTGTTATACCTTCAAGTACAATGGGGTATCTGATGACGTAGTTAGACTTTGTTTATTTCCGTTCACACTACGAGATAAAGTGAAAAGCTGGTTATATTCACTACCGACAGGGTCAATTACTACTTGGGATAACCTAGCTCAGAAGTTTTTAGCTAAATTTTTCCCACCGGCCAAGACTGCATAGATGAGGAATGAGATTACAACTTTTGAACAGCTGCATGGGGAGTCTCTGTATGAAGCTTGGGAAAGGTATAAGTAATTTCTAATGAAGTGTCCGCGTCATGGATTACCCAAGTGGCTACAGATAAACACCTTCTACAATGGGCTAAATGGTAATCTCCGTACTAATATAGATGCAGCGTCAGGGGGAGCGTTTATAGTTAAAAGATTTGAGGAAGCGTATGAATTGATTGAGACAATGGCAGCTAACAACTATCAGTGGCCCACAGCAAGAATGACACAATCTAAGACAGCTGGAGTGTTAGAGGTAGATGGAGTGACGACTTTAGCAACTTAAATTTCAACACTGTCAAAGAAAATGGATGCCCTCACTGATGCACGGGTTCAGAAAGTGGCATATGTGTGTGAATTGTATGTGGGGGAACATCCGACAAAACAGTGTGCCATCAATCAAGCAACAGTTTAGTTTGTAGGTAGTTATAACAGAATACCTCCGAATTCATATCAGAATGCCTACAACCCGGGGGCA
Source organism: Panax quinquefolius (assembly GCA_020205615.1). Classification (NCBI taxonomy): domain Eukaryota; kingdom Viridiplantae; phylum Streptophyta; class Magnoliopsida; order Apiales; family Araliaceae; genus Panax; species Panax quinquefolius. The sequence continues at coordinate 25,100,212 of CM035171.1, forward strand.
AGGGACCATCTGAAATTTTCATGGAGTAACAATCAAAATCAGCAAGCTCCACGGCCATCCTATCCCCCCGGTTTCCAAAATCAGCATCAACAGTCAGCTCCACATCAAGAGAAAAGGTCAAATTTGGAAGAGCTTTTGTTGAAATATATACCGCTAATGAGGCAGCTATTAAAACACAAGTGGCAGCGATTAAGAACTTGGAAAATCAGATGGGATAGCTTGCGTTGGCATTGAATAACATACCTCAAGGGACTTTACTGAGTGACACTGAGAAGAACCCAAGGGGAAATCATGAACAATGTCAAGCCATCACATTACGAAGTGGAAAATAACTCGAGGAACAAAGTGAAGAAAATTTGCCAAAGAAAGATATGAAAGAAAGTGAAGAAAAGTTTATTAAAGAGAAACAGGGTGTAGACAGATAAGTGGATAAGAATCAGGCAGATGTTGAACCAATTTTCTATCATCCACCAACGTTTCAGCAGAGAGTTCAAAAGCAGAAGTTAGATAAACAGTTCTCAAAGTTTTTGTAAATCTTCAAGAAGTTACAGATTAATATTTCGTTCCCAGAAGCCCTAGAACAGATGTCGAGCTATGCAAAGTTTATGAAGGGTATTTTGTCGAGGTAGAAGAAGTTGGAAGATTATGAGAATGTTGAATTGATGGAGGAATGTAGTGCGATATTGCAGAGGAAGTTACCTCCGAAGTTGAAGGATTCAGGGAGTTTTAACATTCCTTGCATAATTGGGAACATAGCTTTCAACAAATGTTTGTGTGATTTGGGTGCGAGTGTGAATCGCATGCCATTATCTACTTACACTCAGTTGGGTTTGTCGGCACCTAAACCTACAAATATCTTATTACAGTTAGCAGATAGATCGATTACTTATCCGAGGAGAATTGTTGAAGATATTCTAGTAAAGGTGGATAAGTTTATATTTCCAGCAGATTTCATCATTCTTGATTATGAAGAGGATAAGAATATTCCTATTATCTTAGGGAGGCCATTCTTGGCTACTGGGAGGACTATCATTAATGTTCAGAAAGGAGATTTAACGATGAGAGTGCAAGACCAAGAAGTGAAGTTCAATGTATTAAAAGACATAAGATTCCCTACAGATGAGAAAGAGTGTTTCAGAATGGATGCAATCGAAAAGATGGTTAATGAAGACTTGATTCGAGGTTTGGATAGGGATCCATTGGAAAACACTTTTCTGGGAGATGCCGACTTAGATGATCCAAAATTTGTGGACTATTTGCATATGTTGGATACATTGCCTGGAGTGAGTAGATTCAAGGTGCCATTCGTGCCATTACATATAGAAGAAAAAGCATCGACACGAATGAAACCCTCACTTGAGGAACCACCCACTCTTGAGCTAAAACCTCTTCCTAAACACCTCAGCTATGCATTTTTGGGCAATTCTGATACTTTACATGTTATTATTGTATCTTCACTTAACAATTTGCAAGAAAATAAGTTGTTAAGGGTTCTTCGAGAGTACAAATATGCAATAGGATGGACAATTGCTGACATTAAGGGAATAAGCCCTTCTTTCAGTATACACAAGATACTCTTGGAAGAGGATACAAAACTGATAGTGGAACAGCAAAGAATGCTCAACCCAATTATAAAAGAAGTTGTGAAGAAGGAAATTTTAAAATGGTTGGATGCTGGAATAATCTACACTATCTCAAACAGTTCATGGGTGAGCTCGATTCAGTGTGTCCCAAAGAAAGGTGGAATGACGGTTGTGACTAATAAAGACAACGAATTGATACCGATGAGGACATTGACTGGCTGGAGGGTATGCATGGATTATAGGAAGCTCAACAAGGTAACCCGGAAGGATCACTATCTTTTACCTTTCATCGATCAGATGTTGGACCGGTTGGCAAGGCATGAGTACTATTGCATATTGGACGGGTATTCGGGGTATAATCAGATCGTCATTGCTACTAAAGATCAAGAGAAGACTATATTCACGTGCTCATATGGAACCTATGCTTTTAGGAGGATGTCATTCGGGCTATGTAATGCACTGGAGACCTTTCAGAGATGTATGATGGCTATATTTTTAGACATGGTGGAGCGCAATGTTGAAGTTTTTATGGACGACATTTCAGTATATGGGAATACCTTTGATAGTTATCTTGAGAATCTGGTTATGGTATTGAAATGCTATGTGAAAACCAATCTTATGCTTAACTGGGAAAAATGCCATTTCATGGTCGAAGAGGGAATCATCCTTGGGTAAAAAGTCTCTGCGAAAGGGTTGGAAGTTGACCAGGCGAAGTTGGAAACTATTGAGAATCTTCCACCTCCGACCTTAGTTAAAGGAATTCACAGTTTTCTCGGGCATGCTGGATTTTACCGTTAGTTTATCAAAGATTGCAAAACCACTATGCAGTCTATTAGAGAAAGAGAAAATTTTTCAGATTTGATGAAGAATGTTTGACAACTTTTGAACTGTTGAAGAAGAAGTTGACAACAGCTCCTATAATCATAGCACTGGATTAGACAATGTCGTTTGAGTTGATGTGTGATGCTAGCGATTATGCGGTAGGCGTTGTTTTGGGACAACGTTGAGATAAAATCTTTTATGCTATATACTATACAAGTAAAACCCTCACGGATGCACAATTGAACTACACAACCACCAAGAAGGAGTTACTTACGGTCGTGTACGCCTTTGACAAATTTTGCTCATACCTGATAGGAACAAAGGTTGTGGTATACACGGACCACTCGGCGATCTGATATCTAATTTCCAAGAAAGATGCAAAGCCTAGGCTTATTCTATGGATTCTACTCCTTCAAGAGTTTGATTTGGAAATCAAGGATAGGAAGGGGACAGAAAATCAGGTAGCTGATCATCTTTCAAGGTTGGAAAATCCGAACAAGGACAAGGCAGATAAATGTTTGATCAATGATTCATTTCTAGATGAACAATTATTTGGGGTAAATTTAGAATTTCCATGGTATGCAAATTTTGCTAATTACTTGGTGAGCAAGATCCTTTCTCCAGACTTCACACGTCAATAGAAAAAGAAATTCCTACATAATGTTAAGTGGCATATTTGGGATGAGTCCTATCTTTTCAGACAGTGTGCGGACAAGATGATTCATAGATGTGTGCCCCACAGTGAAGTTAAAAACATCTTGAACACATGACACGCATCTGTACATTGGGTAGACTATGAAAGTGAGCGAACAGCGACAAAGGTTCTTCAGGCAGGATTCTAATGGCCAACTATATTCAATGATGCCCACCAGTTTGTAAAAAGTTGTGATAGATGTTAAAGGGTGGGCAATATTTCAAAAAGGAATGAGATGTCGCTCAACATAATCTTAGAAGTTGAAATTTTTGATGTATGGGGGATTGACTTTATGGGACCTTTTTCACCTTCATACAACAATCTATGCATCCGGCTAGCTGTGGACTATGTGTTGAAGTGGGTTGAAGTTGTGGCACTCCCTACGAATGATGCCAAAGTTGTTTTGAAATCCATACAAAAAAACATCTTCATGAGATTTGACACACTGAGAGCAATTATAAGTGACGAGGGAAGTCACTTCTGCAATAAGTTCTTTACAGCTATCTTGGCAAAATATGGGGTCAATCACGGGGTTGCGACGGCTTATCATCCCCAAACGAGTGGCCAAGCTGAAGTGTTAAATAGAGAGGTGAAACGAATTTTAGAGAAAGTGGTGAATCCAAATAGAAAAGAATAGTCTCTGAAATTGGATGACGCTTTTGGGCTTACCGAACAACATATTAGACACCAATTGGTATGTCTCCATATTAACTTGTCTACGGGAAAGCATGTCACCTTCTAATTGAACTTCAACACAAAACATACTGGGCCATTCAGAAGTTGAATTTAGGCGAGAAAAGATTGCTGCAACTTAATGAGCTGGATGAGTTTCGTCTGCAAGCTTACGAAAACTCTAAGCAGTATAAGGAAAAGGTCAAGAAGTGGCACGATCAGAAGATTTTGCAGAGAAAGTTTGAACCAGACCAAGCTGTGTTATTGTAAAACTCACGAATGAGATTATTTCCCAGGAAACTCAAATCACGATGGTCAGGGTCATTCAATATCAAAATAGTCTACCCACATGGCGTCGTTGAACTCTATAGCAGGAATCTGCTGGAAACGTTCAAAGTCAACGGGCAACGTCTAAAGCACTATTGGGGTGGTGACATCGAAAATCAAGCCACCTCGATTACTCTTGTCGATGCGCCATGACATAGGGAGTAGTCAGGCTGAAAGACTCAAAAATAAGCGTTCATTGGGAGGTAACCCAATTTTCTTGTTATTTACAGTATTTAGTTTCGTATTACATAATTTGTAGTTTAGTTAGTAGTTTTAGTATTTCGTAGTTCACATATGTTCAAATCTTAGGTATGTAGCTAGTCTTTGTAAGTAATTCACAACATTCTTGCTCAAACTCCATATGCTTAACCTAAAATTTAGGTTTTATTAAATTTCAGGAACTAAGGATGAAGTTTTACATGCATGCGCGACAAAATAGCTAAAAATTAGAAGTCATGCAGGAAGCACATACCCTTCCCAGCGGTCCCAATAGCAGCCTGACATGCCCACCCCAGCTGGGGGGTCTCTGTATTTTCGCTCCCCAACGGGCTTTCTAAGGCAAAAATACCCCGCCCCGGTAGGGGTTCGGGAATTCTGTTTTAAAAAACCCTCTATAGATTGTGGCTTTCTCACTCCCATCTAACATAACTGAAACCAAGCACCATAAAACCCAGGAAATTGCCCCCATAACCCCCACTTCACACCAAATCTGACCACTACTTCAATATTATATAAACCTAACCCCAATTTCATCCATTCCACACCTAATATACATTAATTTCTCAAATTTTCATACACCACACCTAGGGTTTCTCTTCAGTTTCGTATTTCAAGCAAAGAAGGAGGGGGAAGCTCTGAAAATGGTAGTTCATCACCCCAATCTCATCACAGAGGAAAGCAATTAGTGTGGGAAAGCATCTAATTTAGTTTTTCATCATATTTGGCCATTTGTTTTCAATTTGGAACATTGTAGGTCTTTGTGCATGCCAAGTATTTGAGAAATTTCTCAAGAGCAAGTTTGGGGGATTTGTGAATTGAATTTCTATACAATGGCACCGAAAACGCCGGTAAAACCTCAATGGGGCGAAGGGTCCTCACCACCAACCCGCGGCTTTGATAAACAGAAATTTTCCAATGCTTATGTGGCTGACAAATATGATTACTTTACACTGGAGAGAGGGTTGAGGCTGGATTCATTTGACGGGAAAATATAGCGATAAATAAATGAAAAGGGTTGGGACACATTCACTAATCAACCGGATTCTGCAGTACTGACAGTGGTGAAAGGGTTTTACACAAGTATAAAGGATAAAGCACCTTTTGTTGTATTTGTTCGTAGTAAACAGGTTCCATTTAGTCTGGAGGCTATCAATGAGTTTTACAACGTGTGAGCCATAACTGTCTGTCAATATGCTCAGCTTCAAGACAGTAACCCCAATTATGATCAGATACTCACTGAAATATCAAAGTTGGGAACAACGTGGGCAAAAGGGAAGAAAGGAGGAACCCTTTTCATAAGTAAGGACCTAAGTTTGTATGGAAAGATCCGGTATGCTTTCCTTTGTGCAAAATTGTTTCCATCCACACACACCAGTGAGGTCACTAAATAAAAGGTTTTACTCATGTATGCAATTATGAAGGATTTTTATTTTGACATTGGGGCCATCATCAGTTTCTCGATCAGACGTTGCTTGCGCGGGCCATTCTCAGGGGGATTACCACACCCCTCACTTATATGTGGACTGTGTAGACAGTCAAGAGTTCGATGGTTAGCAAATGAACCCGTACAGCAGCCACTCTAGTTACTTGACTCACGTATGATTGCTTGATACTCAGTCTGGGCTGGAGGAGAGTCACATCCTAGAGGATTAGGATTTATATTTCTTGATGCTCCTGAGGAGGAGGAGGCTGAAGATACCTTTGAGGATGATGAATTTAAAGTTGACGAGATGTCTGAGGGTATTGAGGAGGCTGCAAGGGGTACTCAATCTATAAATTATATGTTCAACACCTAGTTTAGAAAAATACAGTGACATATTGATGAGAGGGACGGACAGGAGGATAGGAAGTTGAAATTAATAGTAACATGACAATATCATGCTTTTGCCACAGAGAATGCTTTCAATGCTTCGTTGGCAGAGGCATTTGCCAGAATGAATCCAGCTGCTACTGATCAGGTCTAGTTCCCAGTCCCACAGCCACTATTAGGATACCACCATCAAATTCTGACGCTGAGGAGATGCCACCACCTCCTGCCTAGATGTTATAGGGAAGTCTTCATGTACTTTATTATTGTATTTTAACAATAAGGACATTATTTTTGTTAAGTTTGGCGGAAGTAGTCTTTGTACTTGTTTGATGTTTAGTTCAGTTTATGTTGAATTGGTCATATATTAGTTTTCATAGTTAGTTAGTTTTGCATTTATTAGTTCATGTCAGTTCATGTGTGTATTCATATAGTTTCATTATAAGTATAGTTATGTTTTTTTAGTTTTGTAAATAGTTTTCTGTTTCTGTTTTGAGTTGTATAAAAAATTGAAAAATCGAAAAATCTCAAAAATATTAGTTAGTTTACTATTTTTATGTTGCATTTAGTTCATATTTGCATGATTCCAACTTTTAGAGGGTTAAAGTTTGTTTGGGCCAATGATGAGATTGGAATTGTGTAGACAACAATAGTATTGACTGTCAAGGCTTTGATGTAATTTCTTATCATGATCTAAATCTTTGTTTGTTTGAAACTGGTATAATCAGGTTAGCACTATAAAATGATTATGTTGACTGATTGGGTTTAAATTTACACATAATTGGTTTCTTAAGGATAATGTTAGTTTGAATGAAAGAAAGTCATGAATAAGTGGTGATGGTTAAGATTAAATAGAAACCTAAGTTTGGGGGAAGATTTGGGATATATCTGAAAAAGAATATATAAAAAAAGGAAAAAAGTATGAATAAACATCGTGGCTAGTCTAAATTTTGTGGCCTTTGTTACTTGAGTAAGTACGCCCGAGGAGATGTATATACACCCATCACCTTAAAGCCATCTGGTTTGGGAGTCATTGGTCGAAAGCTCGTTAATGGGTAGCACTGAAAAGCCTAAAAGGACTAGACATTGTACATTCATAAGTAAAATAAAAAGTGAAAAATGTGAAAGAGAGCAAAAAGCCCCCGTAAGTGTATAAAAAAAGTATCCCATTTTGACTTCTAAATTTGGTAATTATTTGTTTTTAGCTGGATCTTGCTTGTTTTTGGATTTCTTCACTTTAAGTTGTTTGATTCTTTTAAAGAGGCGTATTATGTGTTTTATTTAAGTTTTTATCAGTTATCATGGTTGTTGAGCACACACGCACAATATCAGTCATAATAAGGAAAGATTTGTTGACTGATTTGAGGTTATTGATTTGTCTTAGTAAGATGCACTGTCATGTCTGTTGGAAGAATGCATATTTTGATTTAATGTTTAAAGTAAATACTCATGATTATATGTAAAGTCCTTCCAGGAATATATGTACAAGGACTTAGTGATAGATCAAATTTGTTAGGTTGATCTTAGCTTTTAATGTTCATCATTCTATAAACGAATGAATAGATAAAGAGATCAAAGATGTTAGGTTGATCTATGACTTGAAAAGGATAGATAGGCTTCAACAAAAATTCCAGTCTATTGAGCAGATCAAGAATTTGCAGAATCCAAGACAGGATCGTAGAACTTAGAAGATCGTAGTGTGCTTTCGGAAACGTAGAGTCTGCAAGACGAGCAAGCAAAGATCGTAGTGTGCAAATCCTTGAGAGAGATCGTAGTGTTCTCTTCAGGCCAAGCACCAATATGACAAGACACCACGATATGGATCGTAGAGTATAATCTTTCTTGTGTCAGAAGCATCGAGCCCTACTTTTATTTAAAGACAAATTCCAACAAAAGTGGAATGGGTTTGAAACATTGAAGTCCTTTCCAGTCCCAACGGTACAAAAGATATTCTTAGTATTCAACAAAAGGAACGTATTCAAGAAGCTAAGGAAAGGACCATAGGACAAAGGAAAAACACCTTTTCAGGTGTTAGGTGAGAAAGCAGTCTGCTGTGTCAGTGGGCCAGAATGCAATTCAGAAGGTGTGCATAAAAGTCTCCATCAAAGTTCAGAAATGTCAAATGTATTTAATGCTTCAACAAAAGGCTTCAACGGATAGATTTCAAGAATCACATATATGCAGAACATATGCAGATGAGAAATCCAAGCAAGCATTAAACAAAAACGCACAAGAACACTCAACGCTCAACTCTACGATCTGAGAAAGAGGAAGCTTGTTTAGCTACTCAGTTCTTTCGAACAAGTGCTTAACTGCAACTGAGTAGCATCAATCACGAGCTCAACAACTACCAACCAACTGAAGTAAGAGTTCCAAGTCAGAAGGACTTGAAGAGTTCTAAGTGAACTGTGAAGAACCAAGTCTGCTGGACTTGAAGAGTTCAAGAATGAACTAAGAAGTGCCTAGACTGGTGGTCTAGAAGGAATCTGTGAGATTCAGAAAGTGTAACAGACATCCTTAGTGGATTTCCTACTCGAGGAGTAGAAGAGTGGATTAGGAGCTTTAAGTGCTCTGAACCACTTAAAACTGTTGTGTCTATTATATTTGTGTTATAACTGCTATAACTTCCATAACTGCCTCACTCTCATTAAGTCAAGATATTTAAAAGGAGATTAAACAAATACTCATTCTGCTGTGTCTTAATCACTATCAAAACTAATTAATTAAAACGAAAAGGTTTTAAATATCTATTCAACCCTTATACAGATAACTATCTATTGTGCCTCAGGAACTAACAATTGGTATCAAAGGTGTTCTATAATATAGCCTACAAAGCTTGAGTAGATCCAATGGCACACTTACCAAGCAAATCAAAGACTGGAGGAGGCAGCAAGCCACCTATGTGCAACAAAGATAAATTTGCTAACTGGAAGGTTAGGATGCAAGCCTGCATGGATTCAATAGATGAAGATCGATTTGAAACAGTTCAGTATGGGCCCTATGTTCTTACAAAGCTTGCACCAACTACAGATGACCCAAATAGAATACAGATCAAGGTCAAAGGAGAATAGACAAAAAATGAGAAGAGAGTTGTCCAGCTCGACAAAAAGGCCAAGAACATTTTATTTCAATCCTTAAAAGATGATCTGTTTGAAAATGTGGTCAACAGCAAAACAACAAAGGAGGTTTGGGAAGCATTACTCATCATGCTTGAAGGAACAAAAAAAGTCAGAGAAAACAAACAATCTCTCTTGACTCGGCAATATGAGATGTTTGCTCACGTTCAAGGAGGGAACGTCACTGCCACCTACGAGAGATTTAATGTTCTGCTCAACTCTTTACGAGCCTATGGAAAGATCTATCCAAACAAAGATCTGATAATAAAGTTCATGAGAGCCTTACCAAGCAAGTGGGATGCCAAAACCACTGCCATTAGAGAATCAAAGAATTTATATGAAATGACTATTCAACAGTTGTATGGCAACCTTCTCACATGCGAACTGGAGCTGACTCAACGAGCAGAAATCTTGTCTGAAGGAAGAAAGAAGGATAAAGGTGTTGCTCTCAAAGCAACTAAAAACACCTCCAAAGTTAACACTGAAGTTGATTCTGACTACGATGAAGATGATGATGAGGACTTTGCAATGCTGGTGAAAAGACTAAGAAGGTTCATGCGACAAGGCAAAACCAGTAAGCCAAAGAAAGTCAGCAACTACAGCAGCCAGGAGTAAATGAATGACCTATGCTACAATTGCAAGAAACCTGGCCACTTCATTGCTAACTGCAACAAACCTCTCAGAGAAGAACTCAAGAAGAAATCATATTCAAAGAAGGAATACAAAGGCAACAAGAGGCCTCGGAAGAAAGGCAAAGGCCTTGTAGCTGGAGGATCATGGAGTGACTCAGACAATGACTCAACTCCAGAATCTGGAGATGATGAAGATCCTCAAATGGCAAATCTTTGCCTGATGGCCAAAAATGCAAGGGACAAACAGAACTCCAACATACATGAAGTAAGTATCTATGAGGTATTTAACTTCAACTCTTTTGATGTTGATATTGATGACCTAAGAACTGCACTACATGGTATAACATCTGATCTGCATCAATACATGAAGTGGTTTAGAGTTTTATCTAAGGACTATTCACTTCTTCAAAAGGAGAAAGAAAAGGTTCAAGAAGAACTGGAAACAGCCCTTCTCAGTACTGATTCTCTCTCCAAGTTTGAAGCTGAGAATAAGCTCTTGAGACAAACAAATGAGCTCAATGCAAAAAGAGAGTCAAGTCTAACCTCTAAAATTGAGGATCTAGAAAAGACAATCTCTACATGGAATAAATCCTCTTCATCCATGGACTCCCAAATCTCTAACCAGAGAAGTATCTCTGACAGAACAGGGTTAGGCTTTGGGGAATCTACCTCAGAGCCATGTGTGGAAAAAGCAAAGGAAATTAGCACTAGTAATGCCTCAAGTTTTAGTAGAGGCATTATATTTATGAAATCCTCACAGAAGGATGAGCCTGCCAAAACCTGTTCTACTGACTATATCCATATTCCTAGGAAAAAGGGATCTCATGCCGGTCTGGGTTTCAGAAAAGAGAAGAGTAACCCAGCCACTACTCACCAAGCTCGAAGGATCGTAGAGTCTAGTAAGATCAGCTCTATGAACCAACTGGGGAGGTACAGTAGAGGTAAGATGTACTCCTCACAAATCATGAAACACAAGGACACATGGAAGAAGGAATACCAGCCTAACAGTAGGATGACCAATAACCCACAAAAGTCCAAATGGAGGAAGAATTTTCACACACAAACATACATCATATTAGATGTTTTGTGTGCTACAAAGTTGGCCACAAGGCTGCAAAATGTCATTATAATTCCATGCATATGAGACCCAAAATCAAGCAGATTTGGGTCCCCAAGGGCACTAACAAAGTAGGACCTATGCAAGTATGGGTACCAAAATGAAGGTTTAATGTAACTATAGGAAAAGAGCTCTACGATCACAACCTGGTATCTGGACAGTGGATGCTCAAGGCACATGACTGGGAACAAAGCCCTTCTGTCTAACTACATAGAGAAGGAGGGTCCCTCGGTCATCTTTAGAGACAACGGCTCTAGCAAGACAAGAGGATATGGCTCATCTGGAAATGGTGCAGTATCCTTCAGCAAAGTGGCCTATGTGGAAGGACTACAACACAATCTTCTAAGCATTAACCAACTCTACGACAAGGGTCATCAAGTAACATTCCTCAATAATCAATGTCAAGTCCGAGACCTAAAGACATCTGCTGTAAAGTTAACCGGTATAAGAGAAAGAAATGTCTACACAGTGAATCTTAGATAACTAAGATCAGACGAGACAATTTGCTTTCTAGCTAAAGCATCTGAAGAAATGAGCTAGCTATGGCATCAAAGATTATCTCATCTCAACTTCAAAAGCATGTCAAAATTAGCTTCAAAAGATCTAGTTGCAGGCTTACCCAAGTTCAACTTTTTTAAAGAAAGGCAGTGCAATGCCTGTCAACTTGGAAAGCAGACCAGAAGCTCATTCAAGAGCAAAACTGCCAACTCAAATGACAAGCCTCTGCAGTTGCTACACATGAATCTGTTTGGGCCAATTCCAACGACGAGCCTTGGGGGAAAGAGATACTCTCTGGTCGTAGTTGACGACTACACCAGATTTACATGGGTGTTCTTTCTAACCTCAAAGGATGAAAAAATCTCTCAACTGATCAAGATGTTCAAGCTAGTGATGAATGAGAAAGGAGAGAAAATCAAGGCCATAAGGAGTGATCATGGCAGAGAATTCGACTTCTTAGAAATGGACCAGTTCTGCACAGACAATGGCATTAGTCACAACTTTTCAGCTCCACGAACTCCCCAACAAAATGGAGTAGCTGAGAGAAAGAATAGGACATTGATAGAGGCTGGAAGGACTCTACTAGCAGCAGCCCATCTGCCTGAATACTTCTGGGCAGAAGCTGTCAACACTGCATGCTACACTCAGAACAAGTCACTCATACACTCTATGACTAAAAAGACTCCTTATGAACTGTGGAAAGGAAGAAAGCCAAGTGTCAGCTACTTTCAAGTTTTTGGTTGTGCATGCTATATTCTCAACAATGGAAAGCAGTACTTGACAAAATTTCAACCAAAGTCAGACGAAGGAATCTTTCTTGGATATGCCACAGACAATAAGGCCTACAGAGTGTTTAACAAGAAGACACTGAGTGTTGAAGTCTTGATTCACATCATCTTTGATAAGACAGACCTAGACAAAACTGTGCTTCAAGACACTACGACCAACAGTTCAGACACTATGAACGAGGTCGTCGAGCTCAATACTGCGATCGTAGTACCAGATAGTGAAATCGCTGAGCAAGGAAATGAGATCGTAGAGAGGCCTATGCCAGATAACGAACCTCCGCGCCAAGAAGAAGAAATAAATCTTGAAGATCTAAGACAAGAAGGGATAAGAACAGATGTCCCAACAGGAAGCAAATGGGCAACAGATCACACTCAAGATCTAATTATTGGAGATCCGAGTGCAAGAGTCAAAACAATAGCTGCCACCCAAAATGAATGCTTTTATCTAAGCTTCACTTCTCAAATGGAACCGAAGAAGATAGAGGATGCTATGGAAGACTCCAGCTGGATAGAGGCCATGCAGGAAGAACTTAATCAGTTCAAAAGAAGCAAAGTATGGAGATTGGTACCAAGACCAAAGAATCATCCTGTTATTGGAACCAAGTGGGTCTTAAGAAACAAGATGGATGGAGATGGAGTAATAACCAAGAATAAGGCAAGACTAGTGGCCAAGGGCTACTCGTAGGAAGAAGGCATTGACTATAATGAGACATTTGCACCTGTTGCCAGACTTGAAGCCATCAGAATATTTCTTGCCTTTGCTGCTCGCATGAAATTCAAGGTCTTTCAGATGGATGTCAAAAGTGCATTCTTGAATGGTGAACTTCAAGAAGAAGTATATATAGAGCAACCTCCAGGTTTTATCAATTCATCTCTTTCTAATTATGTCTTTAGATTAGATAAAGCCTTATATGGTCTTAAACAAGCACCTAGAGCATGGTATGAAACTCTAACTAACTTCCTTATTGGAAATGGGTTCACTAGAGGTAGAGTAGATACCACACTATTTCTTAGAAAGCATAAAGATAAAGTCTTACTAGTTCAAATATACGTTGATGACATTATTTTGGATCTACTGATGAAAAGTTATGCAAGAGATTCTCCAAGCTAATGCAGAGAAAGTTTGAAATGAGCATGATGGAGAGCTGAACTTCTTCCTTCGACTGCAAGTAAAGAAGACTGATGAAGGAATCTTCATAAACCAAGCCAAGTACATTAAAGACTTACTTAAGAAGTATGGCATGGAATCAGCCTCTCCCATGAAAACCCCAATTGCTCCTGCAACCAAGCTTGACAAAGATGAAAAAGGTAAAAGTATTGATGTAACTCAATACAGAGGTATGATAGGCTCTCTTTTATATCTAACTGCCAGTAGACCAGATATAATGTTTGCAACATGTATTTATGCTAGATTTCAGGCTAATCCTAAATAATCTCATTTAACTGCTGTAAAAAGGATTTTCAAGTATCTCAAGGGTACACCTCACTTGGGGCTTTGGTATCCCAAGGAGTCCTCATTTGAACTAATAGGATATACAGATGCTGATTTTATAGGCTGCAAAATAGATAGAAAGAGTACCAGTGGCACCTGTCAATTGCTAGGAAACAGACTTATGTCCTGGTTTAGCAAGAAGCAAAATTCAATATCTACTTCAACTGTAGAAGCTGAATACATTGCTGCTGGCAGCTGTTGTGCTCAAATCCTATGGATAAAAAATTAGCTAGCAGATTATGGGTTTGAATTCAAATCCATACCTATTCACTGTGATAACACAAGTGTAATTGCAATAACTCATAATCCTGTCATGCATTCTAGGACTAAGCATATAGAAATAAGGTATCACTTCATTAGGGATCATGTGCAAAATAGAACTATATCTTTACAATATATCCCTACTGAAAACCAACTTGCTGATGTCTTTACAAAACCCCTAGATGAATCCAGATTTAACAAGTTAATAATTGAGCTAGGCATGCTTAACTTACAACCATGAAAGATATGCTCTAGTTTGTGCTAACTATACAGATGTAAAGGCTATGTTCAAAATTATAGACACGATCAAAGGAAGTTCACGATCGTAGAGCTGAAGTGTCATGAAAGACAATGATCGCAGTGAAAACGCAACGATCGCGGTGCAGACTCAATGATAGCAGAGCTCCATCAACAAAACCAAAGGAGCATCATATAATGATGAAGTAAAAAACAAAGCAATGTCTCTGATAAGTGCCTCAGGGATAAACCTAACCCTTAGTTCATTCAATGAGGTTGGCCCTTCCTAAAGTACTTGATGATTGGGTAATATACCCATGAATTGGATATACTTGAGCGTAAATTGTTGTATTCTCGAGTTGTTTGAAAGCATTTTTATTGTGTTTAGTTATGTTTTGCAGATGTGGGAGCGGTAGGAACACTTGGGAGATTTTGAGTTGAAAAAGGGCATATTGGCAAATTTCTGCACCTCGGCGTTGGGGCGCTCAACATATTATTTTCATTTCAGTGGCCGGGTAACTGGGCCTAGAATGTTGGTTGACCAAGGACGCAGATGGACCAAATGGACGGTGGTGACTTGCATTAAAGGCATTAAAGGGGTGGTTATGTGACAAATTTAGATAGAAATGGATTGTGGTTGGACAAGTAAAGTATATAAGGACTATTTCTATTGAAGTAGGGGACCAATCTACACAATTGGTGGCTGAACAAGAAATCAAGGGGAGATTGGAAGATTTTTACTTGGAGTTTTTCTTCTTCATTCTTTCAATTTGTGTAATTCTTTAAGGATGATTTTTCAAAGATTGTTGGTTTTAATTTCCGTTATGAACTAATTTCTTAAATTAAGATTTCAATTAAACCTTTTATGGCTTTAAATTAGTTATTCAATTTCTTCCAATTATTTTTGTTGAAGTGAATTGTTCATCTTGCCTTGCATTTATTGATTAATTATCTGGCCAATAATTACCTTGTTACTCTAGAAGGAATTGAAAGAGGAATTCTAGGGTTAGAACTGGGCATGATGACATGTGACTTAATTATTTGTAAAGTGAATAATTAGGTTTGTGAATTGAATGGAAATATATGTTCATCACATGTAACACATAAGGAATTGGGATTAAAAAGCATTTAATTCAATTGTTTTGCATAGGAATATAGCAAGATTAATCTGGATTAAATAGAAGGCAATTGATCACTTGGAAAATGACTTTTGGCATATGAGAATTCCTGTTAACAATTCAGTAGGCATAATAATTGGGATAATTGATTTATAGTTCATAATTGGGGATATTGGAGTCTTAATCCTTATTTATTTGAATTCAATCAAATCTTAGTTCTGTTTATTTGCTTTCTTTTAGACTAATCTCTTCCAATTGTTTACTTTAATTCTTCTTAATCTAAAAAATCACAATTATTAGTTGTTTAAAAAAAATTGAATTGATATAGTGCTAGTAGTTGGAATTTATTAATTAGATTCTCTATGGGATCGACACTCTATCTTATCACTCTATTACTTGTTGACCGTGTATACTTGCACGTTTGCTTTGATTGTTAAATCAACCAACAATTTTTTGGCGCCGCTGCCGGGGAACTTCTTTATTAGTATTAATTCCATATTAGTTATAATCAATTCGGTCTTAATTTAAACGTTACTTATTTTTATTCTTGTATGTGCAGGAATTCTTTGCGAGTGTATGCACACTAGATCAAGGGCAAAAAAGGAACTTTTTCCTTTTATGGACGGTATTGAAAGGAAGTTCCGAAAATTGCAGTCGACTAGTTCAGTGTCACATGTGGAAGAAGAACTGGCAGAACAAGAAATTCCAACGAACATGGCAGGGAACGAACAGAAATCGTTTAGGGACTATGCCATGCCGAATGTCACGGATATACAGTCAAGTATTAGGAGATTGGCATTCAATGCAAACAGTTTTGAGATAAAACCAGGAACAATTCAGATGCTACAAAATACATGTCAGTTTGGGGGTAGTTCGATAGATGATCCGAATGAGCATATCTTAAGTTTCTTAGAAGTTTGTGACACCTTCAAATTCAACAATGTATCGGAAAATGCTACATGGTTGAGGATGCTCCCGTTTACCTTGAAAGATAAAGCGCGAAGTTGGATACATTCTTTGCCTCCTGGCTCAATCACCACTTGGGATGACTTAGCTCAAAAATTTCTAGCTAAGTTTTTCCCACCCGCGAAGTTGGCAAAACTACGGAACGATATTCACACCTTCGCGCAGTTTGATTCAGAATCGTTATATGAGGCGTGGGAAAGATTTAAGGATATGCTCCGTAAGTGTCCACATCACAGAATTTCGCAGTGGATGCAGTTAGGGATATTTTGTGATGTTTGAACGCGTCCACGAGGGCCTGTATTGATGCAGCAGCAGGGGGAGCGATCATGTCTAAGAGTTTTGATGAGGCATATCAGCTGTTAGAGACAATGGCCACCAACAACTATCAGTGGCCCATGACTAGGTCTAACCCTCTGAAAACACCAAGAAAGTTTGATGTAGATGCGATGACAGCATTAGCATCACAAATGGCCGCCATAGCTAAGCAAATGGAAACATGGCGTCCACCATCCACAACAGCAGGTAGCAATGGTTTGTGAATTATGTGCTGGGGGTCATACTACGGATCAATGTGCCATAAATTCTAAATTAACACAGTTGTAGGGAGTTATAATCGATCTACTCAACCTTATCCGAATCAAAATGCATATAATCTAGGTTGGAGAAATCATCCGGGATTTTTGTGGAGTAACAATCAAGCTGAAGCTCAAGCGCCTAGACAGCAAAACACATCCAAATTTCAAAATCAGACTCAACAACAACTAGAGAGGAAATCAAGTTGGGAAGAAGCCTTGGATAAATTTATTAGAGCTTCTGGAAAAAAATGAGGAACAAGACAAAGTATTGAATCAACTAGAGCTGAATATGAAAAGCCAAGGTGCGTCGATAAAGAATCTGGAAAATCAAGTGGGACAGATAGCACATGCACTGAATATCCGACCACTTGGAACACTTCCAAGTGACATAGAGAAAAATCCGGGCGGAGATGAGCATTGTAAGGCCGTAACTCTACGAAGTGGAAAGGATTTGCAAGAGACAATCAAGGATAGGGAAAAGAGGGACAACGCAACAAGTGAAACAGAGGAAGTGGTGGACACCGAAAAACGTCAAGATGAGACTTTAGAGCAGAAAGAACCGGAACCAACCATCACAATGCCTCCCATACCGTATCCGTAGAGGTTTCAGAAATCCAAGTTGGATAAGCAGTTTTCACGATTCTTGGATATTTTCAAAAAAATTACATATCAACATCCCCTTTGCCGAAGCCTTGGAACAAATGCCGAGTTACGCTAAGTTTATGAAGGAGGTTTTGTCAAGAAAGAGGAAATTGGGTGAGTTCGAGACAGTAGCATTGACCAAAGAATGCAGAGCGATCATTCAGAATAAGTTACCACCGAAGCTTAAGGATCCAGGTAGCTTTAATATACCATGTGAAATTGGAAATCAGTTTTCAGGATGAGCATTGTGTGATTTGGGGGCTAGTATAAATTTGATGCCATTGTCCATATACAGCCAGTTTGGACTTTAGGCTCCACGACCGACAAATATCAGTTTGCAGTTGGCGGATCGATCGGTTACATATCCACGAGGTATTGTTGAGGATGTTTTAGTTAAAGTGGATAAATTCATCTTCCCCGCGGACTTCTTTATTTTGGACTGTGAAGTGGATAGCGAAATCCCAATTATTCTTGGAAGACCATTCTTAGCAATGGGTAGAACGTTGATTGATGTGCAAAAAGGAGAATTGACGATGAGAGTTGAAGATCAACATGTCACCTTTAATGTTTTTAAATCAATGTCTTATCCGAAAGAAAAAGGTAAATGTTTGCGGGTTGATATCATGGAGGAATTGATTAATCACAAGTTCAGTGGAAATTATTCAGAGGACCCGTTAAAATCCATTTTGCTCGGGATGGACGAAGATGGTATTGAAGAAGACGGGGAGTATGTCAAATGGCTAGATACATCATCAGTCGTCTGGAAAAGCAATCAATCATTCGACACCCTTGATAGGCCCGAAACAGAAGGTAAAAAGTTTAAATCCTCGATAGAAGAGCCACCGGTGTTGGAACTAAAACCGCTACCATCCCATCTGCAGTATGCCTACTTGGGAAAAGATGTCACCCTTCCAGTTATTGTTTCAACTGAGTTAACTGACACGCAAAAGGAGAAACTGTTACGGGTCTTAAGAGAGTTCAAAACAGCAATTGGGTGGTCTATAGCAGATATTCGAGGAATTAGTCCATCATATTGTATGCATAAGATTTTAATGGAAGAGGGGGCAAAACCAACCATTGAGATGCAAAGAAGGCTAAATCCCATTATGAAGGATGTGGTGAAAAAAGAGATCATAAAATGGTTGGATGCCGGCATTATTTACCCAATCTCGGACAGTTCATGGGTGAGTCATGTACAGTGCGTACCAAAGAAAGGGGTTATGATAGTGGTAAGAATGAAGCTAATGAGCTCATCCCTACTAGAACAGTTACAGGATGGAGAGTATGAATGGACTACCGCAAGCTGAAAAAAGCTACACGCAAGGATCACTTCCCTTTGCCGTTCATTGATTAGATGTTGGATAAGTTAGTGGTACATCAGTTCTACTGTCTTTTGGATGGATATTCTGGGTATAATCAAATTGACATAGCACCGGAGGATCAAGAGAAAACTACATTCACATGCCCCTACAGTACGTTTGCATTCCGGCGCATGTCTTTTGGGTTATGTAATGCATCGGCAACCTTTCAACGGTGCATGATGGCGATCTTCTCCTATATGGTCGAATAGAATTTGGAGGTATTTATGGATGACTTTTCTGTGTTCGGTGATAGCTTTGATTTATGTTTAAAAATTTTGATTTTAGTGTTGAAGCGATGCGTGGAGACTAATCTGGTTCTTAACTGGGAAAAATGTCACTTTATGGTGAAAGAAGGGATTATATTTTGGGGCATAAGGTTTCGCA
Organism: Panax quinquefolius; assembly: GCA_020205615.1. Classification (NCBI taxonomy): domain Eukaryota; kingdom Viridiplantae; phylum Streptophyta; class Magnoliopsida; order Apiales; family Araliaceae; genus Panax; species Panax quinquefolius. The sequence goes on from CM035171.1 coordinate 25,119,523, forward strand.
AAGAAGGTTAGAGGTGGACAAAGCGAAGATTGAGACAATTGAGAAATTATCCTCCTCCATCATCCGTGAAGGAATCCGAGCTTCTTGGGATACGCGGGTTTCTATAGACGCTTCATTAAAGATTTTCCAAAATTTCAAAACCCTTATGTTCCTCGTTGGAGAAAGACGTGCCTTTCAAGATGGATCAATCATGTATCGAGGCATTTGAGGTATTAAAGAAGAAGTTGGTCTCTCGCCCAATTATTGTGGCGCCGATTGGTCTTTATCGTTTGAATCGATGTGCGACGCCTTGACTACGCAGATTGGAGCAAGATTGGGACAACGTCACGACAAGATTTTTCACACAATCTACTATTCCAGAAGACGTTGATGGATGCCCAGTTGAACTACACAACCACCGAAAAAGAATTACTTGCAGTTGTGTTTGCCTTCGATAAATTTAGAGCATATCTCATTGGGACCAAGGTAATCGTTTATACTGATCATTCTGCCATTAAGTATCTGATTGAGACGAAGGAAGCTAAACCAAGGTTAATACAGTGGGTATTGTTGCTGCAAGAGTTTGATTTGGAGATCCAGGATAGAAAAGGCACCGAAAATCAGGTGGCAGATCATCTTTCTCGGTTGGAAAACGCGGAGGTACTGAAGAAAGACAATATAATGATTAATGAGAAATTTCTAGATGAACAACTTCTCCGAGTAACCACAATATTGCCTTGGTATCCTGATTATATGAATTACGTGGTTGCTAAAGTGTTACCCCCAGATTTGAACTCACAACAACGTAAGAAGTTCCTCCACGATGTGAAGCAATACTATTGGGACGAACCATTTCTATTTAAGGCCTGCGCGGATCAAATGATTAGACGTTGTGTGCCACATAAAGAGATGGACAGCATACTAGGCCATTGTCACTCATCGGATTACGGAGGCCATTATTTCGGTGATTGAACAGCGGCTAAGGTGTTACAATCAGGATTTTTCTGGCCTTCTCTATTCAAGGATGCGTATCTCTATGTACTGAAGTGTGATCGGTGCCAACGTGTAGGTAATATCTCCAATCGCAATGAAATGCCACTCAACACAATTTTGGAGGTTGAACTATTCGACGTGTGGGGAATCGACTTTATGGGACCTTTCCCATCTTCCTTTAATAATCAGTACATTCTGTTGGCAGTAGATTACGTTTCAAAATGGGTAGAAGCCGCAGTTTTACCCATAAATGATGCCAACGTTGTCCTTCGATTCTTAAAGAAAAACATCTTCACACGATTTGGGATGCCAAGGGCGATAATAAGTGATGAGGGAACTCATTTCTGTAATAAGCAGTTTACTAAATTGCTTATAAAGTATGGGGTTCGTCATAAAATTGCAGCCGCGTATCATCCCCAAACCAATGGTCAAGCGGAAGTCTCGAATAGGGAGGTCAAGCGAATTCTAGAAAAGGTGGTCAATCCGTCACGAAAAGATTGGTCATTGCATCGTGACGATGCCCTATGGGCATATCGAATAGCGTACAAGAATCCGATCGGCATGTCACTATACAGAATGGTCTACGAAAAGGAATGTCATCTCCCGGTCGAACTAGAACACAGTGCACATTGGGCCATTCGTAAACTTAACTTCAATTTACAAGCAGCAGGTGAGAAAAGGTTACTACAATTGATTGAGATGGACGAATTCCGGTTCAATGCCTATGAGAACGCAAAACTCTACAAGGAAAAAGTCAAAGCCTGGCATGATAAGAAAATTCTTGATCGGACATTTGAACCGGGCCAACAAGTATTACTCTTCAACTCACGATTGCGGTTATTTCCTGGGAAATTGAAATCCCGGTGGTCTGGGCCATTCGTGATTATATCTGTCGCTCCACATGGAAAAATTGAGGTTGAGGAACCGAACTCAAAACGTAAATTTAAGGTGAACGGGAAACGACTTAAACATTACTAGAGTGGACCAATCGAACGTAAATCCACAATCATGTACCTCTCCGAACTAGTGGACAATTGAGCACCGCTTCACAGTCCGGCTGACGACTATAAACCAAGCGCTATTGGGAGGCAACCCAAAAAGTTTTAGTTTATTTCGTGTCCATCGTTTAAAATATTTATTAGTTGAATTTACTTCATTATTTTTTATTATCAATAGTAGTAATTAGCATAACACTCTATATTGATCTCTTGTTTTCAGGAAAGTTGTTCAGTGCACAAAGTGATTACAAGTATGGGACTCAGCGCTCCGGCGACCAGAAATGTACTACACACAGCGCCCCGGCGCTCTTAGTCAGGGGTTGATGAAGGAATTGAGACCCGGCTGAGTATATAGTATTTTGAGACCGTCTTGCGCGGATGTGAGCTCTTGGACGGGCCCAACACTCTCTTCGCGTACAAACTCGGACCCAATACTAGGAGTATTAACACGATTCTACAGCTCAGCGCCCCGGCGCTCTAAGCCAAGCCTTTTTCAGCGCCCCGACGCTATCACTCGATACCGATCTTGAATAAGCGCCCGTACATTTTCGAGGTTAAACCAAAGTGCCCGGTCTTTGAGGTAGGTTTTAAACTCCTACTCTGATTCAAACTCTACACCTTCCCCATTTTCTTTCAACTGCTCCCACGTGCATACACGGAACAACTATCAATTTTTTTTAAGTGTAACCGCCATTCACCCTTCAAGTTAAATACGCTGCACATCTTGCTTAATAACAACATCGTGTTTCACTTGGAGTTTAGAGTGATTGATTTTGTTTTCTCCTATACTCTTTAAGGTATGCATCCCAATTTCTTTGATTAACTGCCATATTTTCTCTCTTGCATGCGAAGGATTTCAATGCGTAGGAGATGGCCAGATGGGTAAAGGAAGTTACATCTTAATTCAAAACATCTACATCTAAAGTGCAGACTTTCATCCTCTTTGATTTTGATTCTCTTGTATTGCATGCGTGTGAATCACGATTGTTTGTGCACAACTTTTGGATGGAATATCATACATATGTGTGATTTCATACAAGGGGCTTGAATTGATAAGAAACTAGTATGACTCACAGCAATATATGAACTGCACGCATGGTGTTTGATAGTTTGACTGACTCACTGATCAAGGCTATACACACACAAAGCACTATCCTGATTGTATTTGCATGTTATTTGCATTCATCAAATGTTTAGTCTACATAGTTGTGCAACCCCCATGTATGTATATGGTCGGTTGCCATAGACTTGTTCATGTCAAATCTTATGGGTATGTCAAGCACCTCTTTGCCCATATGTACTCTGCACGCATAGAATGAAGCTATTTGATACAAATCCACTGCGATTATATGTATCCTATCACCCCCAACCATGTACTCACCATGCACTTATTTGGAAGTTTGGGGGTAGAAATATGGTTACATATGTTCATTCTCGAATTTTGCACATTTCTAATACTGTTGAATGCAATTTTCGTGCAGTTTTTTCTACATGGCTTCAAAACGTCAACGCGACGAAGGTTCAGGAACCGCTTCGACTCCACCCCCAAAATTTGACAGCCGGTGTTTTGTTAGTGTCGCGGCTCAAGAACGCTATAACCGTATGGCTACCCGCTCAATGATCCCCGAACGCGATTTGAGACCCGATCAATCAAAGGATGGAGAAATGGCAGTTATAATAGCTGAGCGGAATTGGTTCACCCTTACCGAACAGCCCGATCCCGCGGTGATTGCAGTCGTCAAAGAATTCTACGCCAACGTGCCCGAGCATTTCCACTATGGGGTGTTTGTGAGGGTCAAAACAGTTGAAATTGGCGAAGAAGACATAAATGGGTGTTATCAACAGCCATTAAAGGGACTGAATGATGAGTATACAAGTCTTGTGAGTGATGGGCCGAACTATGAGAAGATAATCCGCGAGCTTTGTCAACCGGGCACCACATGGACATTGCATGAATGTGGCAGCATGACCTTTCCACTCTCCAACCTCAATCTATATGGAAAGGCGTGGTATGCCTTCATTCGCGCTAAACTCATGCCATGCACACATGTGAGCCATGTCACCAAAGAGAAGGTTGTTTTACTATATTCAATTATTCAAGGCCTAAAAGTTGATGTTGGCCACCTTATCCAGCAGTCTATTCTCAGAGCGTCACGAGGAGGGACCACAGGAGGTTTACCCCATCCATCGTTAATTTGTGTTCTATGTGCCAAGTTTGGGGTGAAATGGAAATCTGACGAAATGATTCAAACGCCTATGCCCGTTTTAGACCATAAGTTGATAAGCAAGTATAAAGTGTGGACAGGTATGGAGAACCACCCCAGGGGATTGGAATTCATAATTCCCTAAGTTGAAGCTACACAAGCTCCACCACCTCAAGCTCCACCTACTTATGGTCCTTCTTCCGTAGCTCACCGTGGTGTGGTTCCTGAAGCGGTCTAGCACGAAATAGACGGATGGTTTTACAATATTGAATCTCAGAATGTCCATCTTCGAACGCCAAGATGTCATTTATAAATATATGGTCGACCAATTCTTTTGCTCGTAATGCCATGAATGCCCAGCTATTCCCGAGTGTTAATCTCAGCTAGTTCCCCACTGGCTCCAAATTCTGCCTGTGTTTCCCCCTTCTTGATCAAGAGATGAGCGAGGATGAGGATGCTCCACCCGAGGAATAAGCTCATCAAGGAAGTCCTCTATTTTATATTGCTTTATCTTTCGCATGAGGACATTGCTCTTGTTAAATTTGGGGGTAGTTAATTTTTATTTTGAATTATTAGATTGTTAATGGTTTTAATTTGGATCTTTATTATTATGATTAAGTGTTGCATTTTAGGATTGCATGTTAATTCCAGCTATTGATAGTACGTATGTTTGGTGCCAATGATGAAAGTAAAATTGTATGAACAAGTTTAGTAAGGATTGTTGAGTCAGTGATATGATTTTCTTGACAGGATTTAAATCTTTATCTGTTTGACACTAATATTATACGGATAGCACGTTTTGAAAAATGACCATGTTGGCTATGATAGTTTAAATGGATAGATAATAGAGTTCTAAAGGATGAATGCTAGTGAAATGAAGGAACAATTTGAATAGCTAGTGAAGACTGAATTTGGACATAAACTCAAGTTTGGGGGAAAAATATTTGGAGTATATAAGCTTTAAAAAAAACACAGTGGCATGCTTGTCTAGTTTTGTGGCCTTTGTTACTTGAGTAAGTAAGCCCGAGGGGATTGTCTCTACACCTAGCGCCCTAAGGTCTTAATGGCTTGGGAGTCGTTGGTCGAAAGCTCGTTAAGCTAACACTGAAAAGCCTAAGGGAATAAGACAATGCATAGTCATGAGGAAATTTTTTTTTGACAAAAGTAATAATAAAGTGGGAAAAGTGCAAAAAGCCCCCGTTAATAATGAAAAAAAAAAGCATAAGTATTCCATTTTGACCCTTGAACTTTGGTAGTTGTTGGATTTCAGCCGAATCAAGTTTATTTGATGAGTTTTCGATTTTACACTGTATGATGCCTTCAAAGATATTTATTATCTTTCATATTTTACTTTTCATTGTTTAGCATGGTTGTTGAACACACACTCACAATATCAGTAATAACAGATTTAGATTCATTGATTGTTGGGATATTATTGAACTGCAGTAATATGATGTACTAACATGTTCTTGTGATTTTTTTGAGGCCTATAAATATATTTGTGCTATTGGATTGCTGGAATTAAGAACATATAGATAGTTTGCATTTGCATGGTAGTTAATTTTTCGTGTTGTTTGTGTTTTGTTGCTTGAGGACACGCAACGATTTAAGTTTGGGGGTATTTGATGATTGGGTAATATACCCATGAATTGGATATACTTGAGCGTAAATTGTTGTCTTCTCGAGTTGTTTGTAAGCATTTTTATTGTGTTTAGTTGTGTTTTGCAGATGTGGGGGCAGTAGGAACACTTGGGATATTTTGAGTTGAAAAAGAGCATATTGGCAACTTTTCGCACCTCGGTAGCTGTGGTGCTCAACATAGCTCATTTTTCCAGTCTAGGGAGGTGGGCGGAATGTTGGTTGACGGGGACGCAGCGTGTGGAGCAGTGGTGACTTGCATTAAAGGCATTAAAGAGGTGGTTATGTGACAAATTGAGTTGGAAATGGATTGTGGTTAGACAAGTGAAGTATATAAGGATTATTTCTATTGAAATAGGGGACCAATCTACACAATTGGTGGCTGAACAAGAAATCAAGGGGAGATTGGAAGATTTTTACTTGGAGTTTTTCTTCTTCATTCTTTCAATTTGTGTAATTCCTTAAGGATGATTTTTCAAATATTGTTGGTTTTAATTTCCGTTATGAACTAATTTCTTAAATTAAGATTTCAATTGAACTTTTTATGGCTTTAAATTAGTTATTCAATTTCTTCCAATTATTTATGTTGAAGTGAATTGTTCATCTTGCCTTGCATTTATTGATTAATTATCTGGCCAATAATTACCTTGTTACTCTAGAAGGAATTGAAAGAGGAATTCTAGGGTTAGAACTGGGCATGATGACATGTGACTTAGTTATTTGCAAAGTGAATAATTAGGTTTGTGAATTGAATGGAAATATCTGTTCACCGCATGTAATACATAAGGAATTGGGATTGAAAAGAGTTTAATTCAATTGTTTTACATAGGAATATAGCAAGATTAATCTGGATTAAATAGAAGGCAATTGATCACTTGGAAAAGGACTTTTGGCATATGAGAATTCCTGTTAACAATTCAGTAGGCATAATAATTGGGATAATTGATTGATTTATAGTTCATAATTGGGGATATTGGAGTCTTAATCCTTATTTATCTGAATTCAATCAAATTTTAGTTTTATTTATTTGTTTTCTTTTAGACTAATCTCTTTTAATTGTTTAATTTAATTTTCTTAATCAGAAAAATCACAATTATTGGTTGTTTAAATAAAATTGAATTGATATAGTGCTAGTAGTTGGAAATTTATTAATTAGAATTCTCGTGGGATCGAAACTCTATCTTATCACTCTATTACTTGTTAACCAGTATATACTTGCACATTTGCTTTGATGGTGAAATCAACCAACAATCCCCGCAAAGAAATCAATGGTGGCTTCCAACGTCATCTCTGGCTACAGACTCTGCTTTGATAAGTTCAAAACAGTTGAACCCAAGTTTCACAAAACTCTATCACTATTAAAGTCAGAGACGTGGAAATCAGGCTAAAGGCTGAAGACATCAACCTAGCCCTAGGTTTCAAATCTGAAGGGTATTCATCCATAGATGGCATAGACTTCCATTAGGGACTTAAAAGGATGCATCACAAGAAATCCCCCTCTGTCAAAGGATACAAGAAGAAAGAATTTCCTCAAAGGTACGAATTTATGGCTGACATTGTTGGAAAATGTATATGTTGCAAGAGTTCTGGTCATGACTCTGTAAATGAAGTTTAACTCAAGCTCATGACTGCCATATGTTATGGAATACAACTTAACTATGGAGCTCTATTGCATGAATGGATTGGAAAATGGATCACCAGCTCAAAGAAGACAAAGAGCTCTCAAAAGATGCTCTACGGACGATTTATAAGCATCATCCTACAGTCTGCTCTGGGTGACAAAATTGGGGACGATGAAAGAGAGTCCATCAATCCAAATAGACGAATGATCCAGCAACTATTCGAGAATTAAAAAAGGAATCCAGCAGAAAATGTGTGTATGATGTCTGAATCCAGTGGTAGAACTGCTGATGTAAAGGAGTCAGGGCTTCCAGGAAATATGTCTGTTGTTAGGGAGACTAAAGAAAAAGAAGAAGAAGAAACAAATAAAGAAGAACCCACTGCCCTGATCAGAAAAAGCAAGGGCAAGAGAAAGTTAAAGGCCAGAATAGCAAAAGAACCCCAGGGATCAACAACTGATAAACCTATAGAGTCCTCTGACATTGAGACTCTAAGTATCCTGAGAAGGAAGCAACAGCAGACTGAGGCAAAAGAAGACAGAGCTACCATATCATAGTTGCTGAAGAAGAGTAAAATCAGCCACAAATCCAAGAGGCCATATGTCTCTTCTATCGTAGAGTCTCTACTGATCGTAGAGACCAGACTAAACACCAAAACTATTGCATCAGATGTTCTGGCTGATCAACAAGACAAAGCTGAAGCTCAAGAAAGTCTTGAGGTTGTGGCTCAGCCTAGAAAACCAAGACAAAAATTAGTTAAGAAGTACATCCTTGTCAATGAAGGAGTACTTAAGAGGGAAGACAAAGAGTTGGCTGCTGAAAAGGAACTGTCCAAAGAAAGCCAAAAGGACAGAGCCCAAGCTGAGGGGGAGACACCTGAAGTTCTAATCATAGAGAATACGCCACCGAGGGGAGATGCTCAAGCTTTCATCCTAGAAAATGCTCCCGGTGAGGGGAGCTACTAATCGTCTGCAAGAGGATGATCATCTTTGAGGGGAGGCTCATGATATCCCCATGACAGAAGAAGAGGTTCCTGCAAAAAATGAGGGAGAACTAGTGCAAGAACATCATGAGGCCATTGATATAATGGAATCCTCAAATGAAAATAGAGAAGAAGATGAAGGTGACGAGGTCGAGATCATAGCTGTGGACATTGATGGGTACAGAAAAGCTAACTATGATCAACTATTTTCCTATCTACCCATGATGCTTTTTCATCAAGCTCAAATTCTAAACTCCTGGAATCACATGTTTTGGAGCTTCAAAGAATATCCAGCCATCTCTGTGCTAGCTCATGGATTCCCAGGAAGTTTCAACTTTGCCAAGAAATTACTCACAAATAACTCCTCTTCAAAGAATGAACATGAGGTACTGTCTATCCCAACCCTCTTCAGAGTTAATCACTTTCCATCATCCTCATTCAGCCAATTTTATGAATTCCCACGATGGTTGGAAGTGATTCTACATCCACTAAATCAATTCCCAACTGTAGAATCCCAAAATTCTGTAACTGATGAACCAAATATGACCAATTTTACATTGCTCCCACCTCCCATCATCTCTATGATTATAGACTCTAACCCCAGTATAGAGTCCCAAGTCCAAATCGTAGAGCCACCTACTACACACACCCAAACATAGGCCCCTCCATCCGATATTCCATCCTCATCCAGTAACGAATACTTCAACCTTGATCTTGCCCTCTATTCATTGCAAGATCAATTCAAGAGCACACCACCTCTGTAACACCCCCTTTCCGAAATAGAAAGAGAGGTTACTCAAAACATAACAAAACTGATGAATTTAATAGCAAGGCTCAAAGCCACAAAAGAATAGTCTTAATAACTGATAAATACCACAAGTCAACCATAATAAATCTCAAACTGTCTCAAACCACAATCTAAAATAATTATTACAATTCCAAGTAAACTGACACATCAAGTCTAAACAGAATATTTCTAAATCATTGAAATGAATGGAGCTCTCATCACACTTGCCCTTGATTCCCCTGATTACCTGTTGGAAGAAAAACACAGCATGAGCCAAATGCCCAGTACGGATATAGAATACAAATAATGAACCGAAATAACTAACTCAATTAAATGAAATGAAACGAAACAAACAAAACTAACACATTGAAATAATATGTTGAATCAAATGGATGGGTGTTATTTCATATCGAGCTCAGAACAAAACAGAAATATACCTTGCCACACAGGCAAGTCAAATAATGCCACACAGGAAAATCAAATAATGCCACACAGGCAAGTCACACACATTGGACCGCGAATCCAATGGATGTAAAATCGAAAGGCGTGTTTGGCACAAACATCACCAATCTGCAGAACAGAACAGAACAAAAAACTAGGGTTGACCCATACGCCTCCCACAATAAAACACCAAATGGCCAACTCCCAACGGAGCACAAAACGGAGACGTCGTGGACTGATCACACCGCCACGGAAGGTGTCATGCCTCGGTGCCAAGAGGACATGCCTGTGGTACCCCCACAGGTGGTTATAGCTCAGGTATACCCTACGGTATTCTAACAAGGATACCATGTCACAACACATGCGACATAATATCAACAAAAAGGGTTTCTAATATGTACATATTAAACTAAAATGAATCATCAACTCAAAGTCTCCAAAAATATTAACATGTACTTTCTACGAGAATCAAAATAAATACAAAAGTTGATACAGTAGATCAAGAGTACAAACACGAGTTCTAAGTATCAATACCAAGACGGAACTGTCAAAATAAATTTAGACATGTTGTACTAGTCTAAAGAGTACAATTATGAGTTCCAACTATGAACACCAAACGAACTATCAAATAAATTGACAAGGAATAATTATGAGATGCAATACTAAATTTCGAAACGAATAACGAAACGAACAAATCAAAAACAAAAGAGTCTCGCTGAAAGAGTACGGAATCCGTACCTAGAATCGATAATGTAGTACCCAAATTTATATTCCAAATATACTCTTTAATTTCCCTCCGTCCGATCTAATAAAAATAATAATAATACAATTATAAGTTACTTACTAATTATAATTTATATTAGTATGAAATTAATTCCTCCAATTACATTAATTTTATAAGACAACCCAAATTAAATTATACTATATCTTCTAATCGTATTTTTTTTATTATATATTAACAAATAGGAAACTTAATAATATGCTAATAACAAATCGGAAACTTAATAAAATGCTAAGTATATATATATATATATATATATATATATATATATATAACCTTATTACCTTACAAAAGTACAGCAACTTTCAATTAGATGATAACGATTTTTTTTTTAAAAAAAAAGACAAACTTCAATTCATTACAACATTAGTACAGAAAAAAAGAAGAAGAAGAAGGCATCAGTACTTGATATATACACGTGATATCAATATATTGTAAAAGGGAATATGTATTAATCAAAATTCTTACTTTACTTTGTTCCATATAAAGACTAACAATCTTTGCAAATCATACAAGTTTCGCTATGCTTTAATTATTTTATTGGTAAAATGTCATACCTGCTTCCAATTGTCAATGATGGGTAATTGATTTCCCAAAACTCTATACTCCTTCGCCCAGCGACGCAGTTTTTTTTTCTTCTTGTTCTGCTTCCCAATTTGTATCAGTTATAATATAATAGTTAGGGTTTACTTATTTATTAATTACATATTCTATTAATCCGCTTAATTAATTAGATTTAAAAATTACACAAATATAAACTAACCCAATTAATATAAAGGCACAACTTAATGTAATTCATTTACTTATTATAGTCTACATAATTTAAATGCAATTTGACCCAAATAAAAACAAAGTCCAATTAATATGTTTCAAAAAAAAGTAAATTTTATTATTTAATTTTTTTTTCGGGTATTACATCACCTACCCCTTAAAAGGATTCCGTCCCCAGAATCAAAAGAATGGAACGCACCTAATTATCAAAAAGATACGGATACTCCGCTCGAATAGACTCCTCCATCTCCCATGTAGCTTCCCGCTCCGAATGATTTCTCCACAAAACCTTAACAAACGGAATAGTCTTCCTCCTCATAATCCTTTCTTGACGATCCAAAATCGTCTCAGCTTACTCCTCACAAGTGAGATCTTCCCGAATCTTATCGAACGGATATTGCACCACGTGCAACGGATGATAATGATAACTTCTCAACACCGACACATGGAACACATTGTGCACATGAGCTAACTGTGGAGGCAAAGCTAACCTGTATGCAACCTCACCAACCCTCTCTAAAATCTCAAATGGGCCAATATATCGTAGACTAAGCTTCCCTTTCAACCCAAATCGCCGAATTCCCTTCCAAGGAGAAACTTTTAGAAATACATGCTCACCAGGTTCAAATTCCAAGTCCGAATCAAATCAAATCCATCAAAATAAGGCCTCAAACTACTGGCCCAATAGTATCTTCTTGGGTCAACTTAGCCCACTACAGGCTCACCCAAAAGGTCATGACTTGAAGGTACTATTGGCAGTAACTTATTTTCTTATATGGAAACAAATTTTTTTCCCTATCTTTCGATGTGGGACTGGGGTGTTACAAACTCCCCCACATAAATTTCTGAAGTCCTCGTCAGAACCGATCACACACACAGCCCAAAGATCTTTGCCTTTCTAGCCATTATGGGATAATACCGACTGGCTTCGTGTCCCCACCTCCGGACCTCCATCTCTCTATCGTGGGATAATACCATCAGCCTTCGTGTCCCCACCTCCGGCAACCCGATCAGAAGACCCGACCCGACCTTTCGAGAGTCGGCTCTGATACCATATGTAACAACCCGGGTCAAATCCCGAGTTCAGGACAAATCTTGGGTCAAATCCCAAGTCCGAATCGAATCAAATCCATCAAAATAAGGCCTCAAACTACTGGCCCAATAGTATCTTCTTGGGTCAACTTAGCCCACTATAGGCTCACCCAAAAGGTCATGACTTGAAGGTACTATTGGTAGTAACTTATTTCCTTATATGGAAACAAATTTTTTCCCTATCTTTCGATGTGGGACTGGGGTGTTACAACCTCCTTCACAAATTCCCCATCTCAATGAACTTCTGTCAGAGCTACCCACCAAAGCTGATTTGTCAGCCATGTCCCAAAAAGTCACCAAGGAACTCGATGAGAGTCTTGAAGAACACACTGAACTCATTTAGATGAGATTAACGAAAATGATCAATGCTATAAATAATCTCCTAAGCTCCCTAAGCTCTACGCTCACTAAGAAACTTAAAGAGCTCATCAAGGAAATGATTTAGAGCATAAAGGACAGGGATGACATTCATTTTCTAGCAGCCAAAAGACACAGAGATGATGTTCTTGTTTTGCAATCCACTCATAAAGCTCAGAATAAACTGATGATGGAGAACTTCCTCAATCTGCAAACTGCCGTAAAAGAGTTCCAATAATTTTACATCAGCCAAGGACAGCAGACTGATAACATATTGGCCGTTCTTTAACAACGGGAAGCTCGATCTAAAGCATTGATTCAAGAAAATCGAGAGGATATTGCTCAAACTCATAGTTAACTCAACGAGCTTGTCCAAGGAGTGACTCGCCTTTCAGAAGACATTCAAACCCTTGATGCTGACATAAAGGGGGAGAATAAAGGAAAATGAATTCAAGGCAGAGTTCAAGGCAGAGGCAGAGGTCAATTTCAAACTCAATCTTCAAGGAATCCTCCTGCAAGGCAATTCCACCAACAAACTCCATGAACCAGCCATCAAACTCAACGATCTGATCAGCAGGAAGTGTTAATGGCTCAACCATTAAGGAGTCAAAGACCTTCTCCCAGCTCTCCTAAGGTGACAACAACAGGTCTAAGAATGCCAATAGGAGATCCCGCATTCATGAACAAACATGATCACAATGAAAGACTCAGTCAAAACGAGCTGGAGGAAATAGCTCGAAGAGATAAAGCTAGCAGGAGAAGAAGAGCTGAGGAATATGCAAACCCTCCAAGAAGCAAAAGGCTGAAGAAATAGAGATAAGGTGAAACTTAAACTCTTATTGATGTTAAGCTTAATCGTAATATCTATTCTTCAAACTTCAATAAATTCATGTTTATTCTCTAGAAATTTCAGCTGCTCACTAAAATATAAAGTCATGTTTGCTTTCCTGAAAATGCATCTAGAACTTGATGATCATGACAACAAATCTCCTTGGTTATGTCAACATCAAATAGGGGGAGATTGTTGAAAGAATGCATATTTTGATTTGATGTTTAAAGTAAATACTCATGATTATATGTAAAGTCCTTCCAGGAATATATGTACAAGGACTTAGTGATAGATCAAATTTGTTAGGTTGATCTTAGCTTTTAATGTTCATCATTCTATAAACGAATGAATAGATAAAGAGATCAAAGATGTTAGGTTGATCTATGACTTGAAAAGGATAGATAGGCTTCAACAAAAATCATAGTCTATTGAGCAGATCAACAATTTACAGAATCCAAGGCAGGATCGTAGAACTTAGAAGATCGTAGTGTGCTTTTGAAAACGTAGAGTCTGCAAGATGAGCAAGCAAAGATTGTTTTGTGCAAATCCTTGAGAGAGATCATAGTGTTCTCTTCAGGCCAAGCACCAATATGACAAGACACCATGATATGGATCGTAGAGTATAATCTGTCTTGTGTCAGAAGCATCGAGCCCTACTTTTATTTAAAGATAAATTCCAACAAAAGTGGAATGGGTTTGAAACGTTGAAGTCCTCTCTAGTCCCAATAGTACAAAAGATATTCTTAGTATTCAACAAAAGGAACGTATTCAAGAAGCTAAGGAAAGGACCATAAGACAGAGGAAAAACACATTTTTAGGTGTTAGGTGAGAAAGCAGTCTACTGTATCAGTGGGCCAGAATACAATTCAGAAGATGTGGAGAAAAGTCTCCATCAAAGTTTAGAAATGTCAAACGCATTTAATGCTTCAACAAAAGGCTTCAACGGATAGATTTCAAGAATCACATATATGCAGAACATATGCAGATGAGAAATCCAAGCAAGCATTAAACAAAAATGCACAAGAACACTCAACGCTCAACTCTACGATCTGAGAAAGAGGAAGCTTGTTTCACTACTCGTTCTTTCGAACAAGTGCTTAATCAAGAATCGAGTAGCATCAATCACGAACTCAACAACTACTAACCAACTGAAGTAAGAGTTCCAAGTCAGAAGGACTTGAAGAGTTCTAAGTGAACTGTGAAGAACCAAGTTTGCTGGACTTGAAGAGTTCAAGAGTGAACTAAGAAGTGCTAGTGGTGGTCAGAAGGAATCTGTGAGATTGAGAGAAAGTGTAATGAGACATCCTTAGTGGATTTCCTACTCGAGGAGTAGAAGAGTGGATTAGGAGCTTTAAGTGCTCTGAATCACATAAAATTGTTGTGTCTATTATATTTGTGTTATAACTATTATAACTGTTATAACTGCCATAACTGTCTCACTCTCATTAATTCAAGATATTTAAAAGGAGATTAAACAAATGTGACGCCCCCAAAATAGGTATACATCACCTATTCTGAGTTGTCAATACATGGTACAGAAACAACTACAACTTTATTATTACAACAGTAAAACTGTGAGTTTGAATACAAATATTATCTTCTAGACAATATCTATACTCAAATAAATCCTCATCACATTTATTGATACATTATTTTACAAAATGGTGAGGACTAACTAAACATTCCTTTCTAAAACCTTCATTCCATCAAATATTCATCAGTTGGTCATGTTCATCTAAACACATTTCATCTTTTGCACTTCTGACCCAAAGATATTCTTGAAATCATTCATCTTTGCACTACGTGCCAAAGATATTCAATAATATCATCATTTAAGATCGAGGATGATGAAAATATTTTTTAAAGAAACGAATCCAATTGAAACAAAATGACAAGGATTAAGGATTAAGGATTCGTACTTTATTTTTTCCATGTTCAAAAATACCTCAAAAATAATCATGGTGGTGTAAAATTCAAGAATGATCAAAACATGGATACAATCAAAGCTAGTATCCAGAATAGATATTTTGGACGAAAAGAAAATTTTTCATTTTTCGATGAATAGTGCCGTATACGTGAATAGTGCCGTATACGTGAATAGTAACTCCGACACCAAAAGTTCCAAATTTGATAAAAACTTCAGATCAATACTTCGGCATAATGATATTGAAGAAATAATATCATTACGAAAAATAATAATATCTCTTACCTCGAAAGATTAGTACTTCTAGCTGGAATACCGGGTATAGTGCTAAAGGAACTTGCACCGTCTAACAATACTCAAAGTATACTCAAAATACTCACAAGAATATGCTCGATAATATAGAGAGAAAACTTGATTTGGTGTGATTTTCAATTCTAACATAAGCACCTATTTATAGGAAAATGCTTTAGAACACCAAAGCAGAAAATTTAATAAAATATTAATATATATTATAAATTTCCTTAGCCCATCTTTGAAGATCTGATTTCAGCAATTAATATCACATGTTAGCCCACTTAAATGCAAAAAAAAAAAAAATTTTCTTTAAAATAATAATTAAAACTTCCAAAAATCAATTATTTTGAACTTCGGAACTTAAATAATTCACAATAAATAGCCCTTTTATCAGAAAATTTGAATCTCGTGTGTTTTTATAGGAAATTCAATTCTCTACAACTTTGCAGAAGAAAGTTTTTCCGAATTCCAAATAGAAATTGACCGAAATCCACAAACGAGCAATTTTACTGTTATAATCAAATTTCGGTCAATAAATGGGGTCCACCGACATGTTTAATGTGTTTTAAACATTTATTGCAACAAAAATACTCTTCCTCCTCGTATACTCATATATCCCACATTCGTTGTAAAAATATCACCATTATTATATTATTAAAATATAATAATATATTTAAATAAATTATTTTATCGGAAAAGATAAAATTTCAATTTTCAACAATTGTCACATTAAAAATTTTCTCCATCTATATCCACATAAAATTAATATTTTCCTCATCATTTGAATCAATAATTAATTATTCACAAATAATATTTACAGACTCACAATATTGACAACTGAGGCGGTTCTAGGAAAGAGGGGCTTTCCAATAAAGATTTCTCCTTCTTGGCGCCATGATTAGGTGACCAAACCTCTCCTTAGATGCAGAACTTTCTAGACATTGCCAATAATGTTATCTAATAATATTATTCGAGATAATATGAATTATTGCTTCGATAATGAAAAATATTGTGTAATGACAATTATTGAAACAACAAAGAATATAAAATATCAACGCAAAGAATTATTAACTCAATAAAATATCGAATAAAGAATTACTGTAACCATTATTGAGTAGTGCTGCTTCACGTAAGAATCAATAATTGGTGCAAATCTGGTGTCTTCTTGTGTTTTAACCACAAGAGTATTTACTTGAAGATAATAATGAATAACCTACGTAGTTATTTTTAACCAACTTATATTTGTCGTTTCTTCATCCAATCGCTTTCAGTTATGGGGCCCACATATGGGCTACTTGTAGTAATACGAATATTTCCGACGATCTGAATATTCCACGACCAAACGAATATTCCCAAACAACAATGAATATTTTATAACCACTTGCTTATTTTGAAATATTTGCGTATTTTACCCCTAACTATCCACATTAATCACATCAACCCTTACTATTTCAAAATAATAAATAGAGAAAATTAAATTTCATTAATAATAAGTTGGGGTCTTACAACCTCCCTCCTTATGAAATTTCGTCCTCGAAATTGGGATGACGTACTGTGTGTTTCAAAAGGTGAGGATACCTCGCTTTCATTTCCGTTTCAATTCCTGTGTCATTTCCTCTATAGCATGATTCCTCCACAAAACTTTAACTTGTGGTATGACCTTTCATGCGAGGGACATGCTCCTTCCTATCCAAGATCTTGACAGTACCTCCTCATACGTTAAGTCTTGGCTATTTCGTCCAGGTTCTAATTCTATAACGTGGTTCGGGTCTTTCACATATTTACTGAAGTACGGATATGTGAAACACATTATGAACACGAGACATACTTGGAGGTAACGCAAGTCTATAGGCTACATTTCCTACTCTCGGTCAAGAATTTGAAATGGACCAATAAATCGTGGATTGAGCTTTCCTCTCTTCCCAAATCTTGTAACTCCTTCCATGGAGCAACTCATGACAATACATGATCCCCCTACACTAAATTCCACGTCCTTTCGATGAAGATCCGCATAACTCTTTTGTCAATATTGTGCCATTTATATAAGTTGTCGAATCATTTGAATCTTTTCGGTAGTCATACGTACTAACTCGGGTCCCAACAATGTTACTTCACCCACCTCATCCCAACATATTGGAGAACGACATTTTCGTCCATATAATGCTTGAATGGAGCCACACCTATACTTGCACGATAATTGTTGTTGTAGGAGAATTCCACCAATGGTAAATCGTATCCCAAGCGCCCTTGAAGTCTAGGACACAGAGTCTTAATAGATCTTCAAGAGTTTGAATAGTCCTCTCGATTGTCCGTCTGTTTGGGGATGGTATGCCAAACTAAATCGCAAATCCGTGCCCCATAGCTTTTTGCAAGCTAACCCAAAATCTTGAAGTGAATCTTGGGTCACGATCCAAGAAAAAACTATGGATCTTGGCATGCCATGCAACCTCACAATCTCATTCACGCACATACTAGCAAGGCGTTCAAGGAATAAGTCTCCGTGTCGGCAAGAAATGAGCGAGACTTGGTTAATCTATCAACAATAACCCAAATAGCATTGATGCCTTGAGAAACCGTAGGAAGACCCGTAATTGAAATCCATGGTAATGTGTTCCCAATTCCATTTCAGAATCTCAAGTGGTTGCAGCGGACCCTTAGGTACCGGATGTTCGCGCCTTTACACGTTGACAAGTTAAACACATTGAGATAAACTTTGCAATCTCTCTCTTCATATTGTTCCACCAAAATGTATGTCGAAGATCACGATACATTTTAGTACTTCGAGGATGGATTGCAAATGGTGTATTGTGTGCCTCCATCATAATCTTGTACTTCAAATCGAGTCGTTAGGAACACAAAGTCTAGAGTGGACTCAAGTATTCCTTCTTCATCAATTCTCGCTTAGGAATAGCTCCTTCTTGTACTTTCTTCTTCATACGCATCGACTCCGGATTCGGTGGCTTGAGCAACAACCTTAACTTTTTCTATTAAAGTTGGCTCTGTCGTATACTTGACATCATCGCACCTTTTCGTTCCGCATATGATCTTCTACTCAACGCGTCACCACTACCACGTTCGCCTTTCCGGGATGGTATTGAATAGTGTGGTCGTAGTCTTTCAATAGCTCGAGCCAACGTCACGCCACATGTTGAGTTCTTTTGAGTGATGAAATATTTAAGGCTTTTATGGTCCGAATATATCTCCACTTTCTCCCCATATAGATAGTGCCTCCATATTTTTAAGCGAAAACGATTGGGCCGCTAACTCTAGATCATGAGTAGGATAATTCCTCTCATACTCTTTAAGTTGTCGCGAGGCATAGGCTATGACTTTTCCACGTTGCATGAGAACACATCCTAACCCTTTGCACGAAGCATCAGTAGATAACAAATCCATCCGAACCGGATGGTATTGTTAGAAACAGTCTTAGAAATAAGTCTCCTCTTAAGCTCTTGGAAACTCTTTCGCATTCTTCACTCCAAACGAATTTTGTATCCTTCCGAGTTAGTGAGTTAATGGAGTAGCGATTGAGAAAACCCTTCCACGAATCTCCGATAATAAACCGGCTAAGCCCAAAAGCTACGTACTTGATCACCGAGCGGTTGCTTCCAACTTTGTATTGCTTCAATCTTCACGGATCAACAGATACTCCATGTTTCGACACCACGTGCCCAAGGAATGCTACTTCCTCAAGCCGAACTCGCATTTCTTCAATTTGGCATATAGTTTGTTTTCACGAAGCCTTTGGAGTACCGACTTCAAATGGTGCTCATGATCTTCACGACTTTTGGAATATATAAGGATGTCATCAATAAAGACAACAACGAATCGATCCAAATATTCCTTGAATACTCGGTTCATCATATCCATGAAAAGCATGAGGAGCATTAGTTAGTCCGAAAGACATGACTAAGAATTCATAATGCCCATACTAGAAGTTCGAAGGCGGTCTTTGGAATATCCTCGGTTCTAATCTTCAATTTGATGATATCCGAGCGAAGATCGATTTTGAAAAGAATTGTGCCCCTTGCTGAATTGGTCGAACAAGTCATCAATACGAGGTAGAGGATACCTATTCTTGATGGTGACATGGTTCTATTCGATAGTCAATACAAAGTCGCATACTCCGTCTTTCTTCTTTACAAATAAAACAGAGCACCCGAGGAGATGTACTAGGGCCGAATGAAACCGATGTCCAACAATTCACGTAGTTGGACCTTTAACTCTGAAGTTCAATAGGAGCCATTCGATATGGGGTTTTAGAAATGAGCTTTGTACGAGTTCAAGATCAATAAAGAATTCAACTTCATGTTACGGGGGTAGACCGGAAGTTCTTCGGGAAATACGTCAGGAAAGTCAATAACAACAGGAATATTATTCAAATTTGATGTGTCTTTATTCAAATCCATAACATGGGCTAAGAAAGCTTGACATCCGTTTTTCAATAAACGAATAGCTTTATGATTAGATATGACAGTGATTGATTTTAATGGTTTAGTTGCTTGAATTGCATACAAACAGGTTGGTTAGGAATATGAAAACTAACAACCTTACGAAAACAATCAATTTTGGCATGATGAGTAGTTAACCAATCAATCCCTAAAATCACATCAAAAGCAAGTATCTTTAAAGAGATAAGGTCAACAGGTAAGGTAATGGTGCCAACTTGAATCAAACAAGATTTATAAGCGATTGGATGTGATGAAAGTTTCTCTAACGGAGTTTCCACAGATAGGTCAAAGTCTAATTTCTCGAGTCAAGTTTAAGCGTTGAGCACAAGCGGGAGAGATAAATGAATGGGTAGTAACCGGTATCAAGTAAGGTATAAACTTTGCAAGAATTTATAAATAGCTTACCCGTGATCACCTCATTTGGGTTCTCGCATTATGACCGATCACAACAAAAGCGCTTCTTCCGGAATCGTTGACTTTGACTTTTACGGGACGATCTTTTTGAGTCACCGCCTCATTGAACTAGGTTTTCGCCAAAATCTAATCTCGGCGATATGTCCTTCCTTTCCATAATTATAGCATACCTTGAGCTGTTGTGGACGGTTTGGTGATATATCCTCCTTCCCGCATTTATAGCATATGATGGGTGGTCATTCTCCTCCTTAGAACTAGCTGCTAAAGACTGTCGTCTTCATATGGTCGTTGTTAAATCTCCTCTTTTTAAAATCTCCTCTCGACTCGCTTCTTACATTTTTCATGGCCATGATTACCCCCAGAGTGGTTACCATTTTGTCCGTCTGTTTCTTTCTCCGTTGGTTATCATTATTACATTGATCGCTATCTACGAGTACGATCCTGGTTGTGGTCCTCGGTTGGCCGTAGTACTCGTTATCCCGCTCTAATAATTGAGCCACATTTTACAACATCTGAATAGAGAGAAAGTTTATGAGAAATGAGATCTCGACGTATATGCCGGGTTTCAAACCTCTAAGAAACATCCGCGTCATACGTTTCTCATTCTCCACCAAATGAGGTAAAACACGGATAACTCGCAAACTTTGCCTCGTCTTTGAGACACAAATCATGTTGTTTTGCTCTAATCGATGAACTCCACTTCCTTCATATGACGAACACTTTCGGAAAGTATTTGTCATTAAATAGTTATAAACGTTTCCCAAGACATGCTTGAGTGCGGTTTGGATGGGTACGCTTCACTGAGACTCCCACCGATGAGTCTGCCTCGCCCACGAAACATAAAGGTGGCGAATGGAACCTTCTGTTCCTCCGTGCATCCCAAGACATCGAATATCTTGGTAATTTGTTTGACCCATGTTTCCGCTGTAGTGATCGGATCTGGCTTTCCTTAAATTACGTGGTCCCAACTCTTTGAAGCGCTTGGTTTGTGACAACCCGTGAATTGCTATCATTTCCTCCCTGTATTTTGAACACGAGTCTCCCTCGTCGATTTTGCATGAAGCGCAAAAAGTTTCTAAACATCCCTCGTTCATCATCGCTTTCGGTGGTGTTGTTCATGGAGGAACATTGCCACGACTGTTGCACGTTCTCCTCGTTGGTGAGTACAAAGCGTCTCCACGGTCTCATTTCCATTGTTAATATTCTCGATCGACATTCTCAATCATCATCATAAAACAAGGGTTAATTAAGGAAATCAATATATCACATAATATCCCTATATCTTGACCAACTAAAAAAATAAGCTTAGGTAGGACACACTAGCGAAGGATTTACTCGTCTCTCCTCCTAGTTCTATTCCCAGATCTCCGCCAGAGATCATATCCTAAGCTCGATACCAATTGTGGCGCCCCCAAAATAGGTATACATCACCTATTCGAAAGTTGTCAATACATGGTACGAAACAACTACAACTTTATTATTACAACAAGAAAGCTGTGAGTTTGAATACAAATATTATCTTCAGGCAATATCTATACTCAAATAAATCCTCATCACATTTATTGATACATTATTTTACAAAAATGGTGAGGACTACTAAACAATCCTTTCTAAAACCTTCATTCCATACCCCCACTACGTATTTCGCTTATATTCTCGCCTCACGAGAAGAAAAATGGAACAAAAAGGAAAAGGGTGAGCTCAACTAGCCCGATAAAGAATATTATGACTAAGATAATATACAACAAATTACTAGTTAGTCTTCAACAGGGAAAAATCTAATAGAATACAATAAACAACAAATTTTAAATCAATATTCGCAGCGAAAATAATAATTCATTAGAAGAGTTAAGTAGAGAATGCAAACTACTATCTTCTATGTATGAATTTAAAAGTTCATCGTCTATCTTTTATCCCCTGTAACATCAATCAATATACATCCGAATCAAATATTCATCTTTGCACTCTGTGCCAAAGATATTCATCGATTGGTCATGTTCATCTAAACACTGTTCATCTTTGCACTACTGACCCAAAGATATTCTTGAGAAATCATTCATCTTTGCACTATGGGCCAAAGATATTCAATAATATCATCATTTAAGGCGAGGATGATGAAAATATTTTTTAAAGAAAGCGAATCCGGTGAAACAAAATGACAAGGATTAAGGATTAAGGATTCGTACTTTATTTTATCCATGTTCAAAAATACCTCAAAAATAATCATAGTGGTGTAAAATTCAAGAATGATCAAAACATGGATACAATCAAAGCTAGTATCCAGAATAGATATTTTAGACGAAAGAAAAATTTTCATTTTTCGATGAATAGTCTTAGATATCGTGAATAGTGCCAGTATCGTGAATAAGTAACTCCGACACCAAAAGTTCCAAATTTGATAAAACTTCAGATCAATACTTGGCATAATGATATTGAAGAAATAATATCATTACGAAAAATAATAATATCCTTACCTCGAAAGATTAGTACTTTAATTTTGAATATCTAGGGTATAGTCTTTGAAGGAACTTGCACCGTCTAACAATACTCAAAGTATACTCAAAATACTCACAAGAATACGCCGATAATATAGAGAGAGAAAACTTGATTTTCGGTGTGATTTTCAATTCTAACCTAAGCACCTATTTATAGGAAAATCTTTAGAACACAAAAAAGAAAATTTAATAAAATATTAATATATATTATAAATTTCCTTAGCCCATCTTTGAAGATCTGATTTTAGCAATTAATATCACATGTTAGCCCACTTAAATGCAAAAAAACGTTTTTCTTTAAAATAATAATTAAAACTTCCAAAATCAATTATTTTGAACTTGAACTTCAATAATTCACAATAAATAGCCCTTTTATCGGAAAATTCGAATCTCGTGAGTTTTTATAGGAAATTCAATTCTCTACAACTTTGAAGAAGAAAGTTTTTCGAATTCCAAATGTAAATTGATAAGAAATCCACAACTATAATCAAATTTGATTCAATAAATGGGGTCCAATGAACATGTTTAACATGTTTTAAACATTTATTGCAACAAAAAATACTCTTCCTCCTCGTATACTCATATATCCCACATTCGTTGTAAAAATATCACCATTATTATATTATTAAAATATAATAATATATTTAAACGAATTATTTTATCGAAAAAGATAAAATTTTAATTTTCAACAATTGTCACATTAAAATTTTCTCCATCTATATCCACATAAAATTAATATTTTCCTCATCATATGAATCAATAATTAATTAT
Source organism: Panax quinquefolius (assembly GCA_020205615.1). Classification (NCBI taxonomy): domain Eukaryota; kingdom Viridiplantae; phylum Streptophyta; class Magnoliopsida; order Apiales; family Araliaceae; genus Panax; species Panax quinquefolius. Next base: position 25,143,343 of record CM035171.1, read on the forward strand.
TCACAAATAATATTACAGACTCACAATATTGATGAACCAGGTTCCAGGAAGAGGGGCTTTCAATAAAGATTTCTCTTCATGGTGGCGCAATTAGGTGACCAAACCTCTCCTAGACAGAACTTTCTAGACATTGCCAATAATGTTATCTAATAATATTATTCAGATAATATGAATTATTGCTTCGATAATGAAAAATATTGTGTAATGACAATTATTGAAACAACAAAGAATATAAAATATCAACGAGCAATTATTAACTCAATAAAATCTCGAATAAAGAATTATCGTAACCATTATTGAGTAGTGCCTTCTTACGTAAGAATCAATAATTGGTGTAATACCGTGGTATCTTCGTGTGTTTTAACCACAGAGTATTTTAACAAGATAATACTGTGAATAACTACTACCGTTATTTTTAACCAACTTATATTTGTCGTTTTCTTCATCCAATCGCTTTCAGTTATGGGGCCCACACATGGTCGCTACCGCCGTCATACGAATATTCCCCGACAAGCATTTAATATTCCACGACCAAACGAATATTTCTAAACAACAATGAATATTTTATAACCACTTGCTTATTTTGAAATATTTGCGTATTTTACCCCTAACTATCCACATTAATCACATCAACCCTTACTATTTCAAAATAATAAATAGAGAAAATTAAATTTCATTAATAATAAGTTGGGGTCTTACAACAAATACTCATTCCACTGTGTCTTAATCACTATCAAAACTAATTAATTTAATTGAAAAGTTTTTAAATATCTATCCAACCCCCCCCCCCTTCTAGATAACTATTGTGCCTCCGGGAACTAACAATGTCTATTGTAGTTTCTCTAAGGCCATGTGAATAGACTTTGCTCTATATGATAGCTGAATTCATAGGCATATAGTTAATTATATTGCATTTTATTGTGCTTGAGGACAAGCATGGTTTAAGTTTGGGGGAAGTTGATGAGTGGGTTTCATACCCATGAATCGGATGTCTATTCGAACTTAAACAGTGCCTAATCTATGTATTTTAGTATCGTTTTATGTGTTTGTGCTTATTTTGTGTGCAGGTTTTAGTATGTTTTACCTAAGGCATGATGGTGGCAATATGGGAAGAAAGTGCAGCAAAATTAGCAGAAATCAGTAAAGTGCAGAATAGTACCCCGCCGGGGCAGGCCTTTTATATAGTAAATACCCCGCCGGGGTGGGGGTGTACACGTGTTAGAGATTTAATACCCCACCGGGGTGGGGGTTCCCAAGCCTAAATAGCCGGCCAAGGCGAGGGTACGCGGCCAGAAAAGAAGAGTTTTGATGTTATTCTATTACTGTTGTGGCGTGGACTGATTGATTTTGGATTCGATTTGGACTGGACAGAGGATGTATCTAGCTATAATTATAGATACTTAAGCAAGAGGACTCATACATTCAATACACAATCAATCAATTATAATTTTGAAGCCCTAATTTTGTGAAGATCATGGAGGATCAGAGCAAAAGAGCAAGGAACACTAAGATTGCAGAATTGAGTGAAAAGAAGTGTGGTTCTATACTATTCTTGTTCTTTAATTTTAGTTTATGTAATTGGGATGTTGTTTTCTTTAATCTATTCAGTGTTTAATTCATTAGTTATGAACTAATTCAACTTATTAAGTTTACAATAGATCTTTAAGTGTAACGATGATTATCATGCTTTGATTTCAATTCTATAATGTTATTTTTCAGTTCATCTATTATGATTTATGATTAATTTATGAATTACTTGATCACCAAATCTATGTGGACTTGTATGGATTCGAGAGATGAGATATGAGTTTAGACTTAGTCATAATAACATGTGTTTGTGATTTATGTGTTTTGATGGAATTCATGATTTATGTTTAGGATAGAGATATGCATATGCATCACATGTAATTGTGTAAGAACTTAGGATTTAAACCTTCTTTAATTTTAAATCACGTAGAGATATAGTGAATTAGTTAATTAGGGTGTTTGGCTTAATTCTATCATTTATGGATTTAAGTTGATATGGGTTTAGTGCATCGAGAGATGGCTAATTCTATATTTGTGTTCTTAATTAATGAACTGGAATAGTTAATTGGATTGAAAAGAAGTGTGATAATCTGAGTGAAGCATAAAGTAAAATTATAGGCTTAATTCTCCATTATCTGATTAAAATTTGCGGTAGTTAGTTGAGTTGATTTGCTTTGATTTTTGTTTATTAGTTTTTTATTATTTTCAATCATTAATTCGGTTAGTTTAATAAAATTGAGATAATATAAAGATGGTAATTGTTAGATTAAAATTGATTTTTATCTCTGTGGGAACGATACTCAACTTATCATTATATTACTTGTTGATCACGTATACTTGCATGTTGTGTTTAATTAGATTGCACCCAATAAAGGGTATGATTCCATAACTTCTTATCTTTCACTTTAATTAATAATATGCATAAAGGATGATCTAGGTAATTGGTTTGTGAAAATTTTTAAATCTGATTTTGCCATGCTTCTTCTACTTTGTACAAATTTAATTATATGATTCTCATAAAACCTAACAGTGGTATCGGAGCCAGGTTTTATGCAGTTATTAATTGTATGGAATTGATATATATGATTGATATGTGTTTTTTACAAATTTTATGGACATAATTATTAGCATAAATTGAGTTTTTGGAGAAAAATTGCTGAATTCATGAACTAAAAATAGTTTATGAATCGGTGCAGTACTATTTATTTATAAATATAAGCGGCGTCTTTGCAAAGAAGCTCGGATCTTAATTCGTGTCACCCGACGCCACAAGCGCCTTCTTAGAAGAGTATAAACTCGATGACTGCGGGCTGTGTGCAGGTTTTTAAATCGGGTTATCCGTAATCGCGGCGCCCAAACCCAAGTACATTTGAAAGGTATTGAAATACCAAAGACTCAAAGAAGGAATAAAATTATTTTTAGTTATAAAATCTGATTTATGATTAAAATAAAAGGTTTATTTAAATTAAAAATTGGATTTCATGTTTTTCAAAAATTCTAAATTAAAATAAAGTTGTTTATTTTGTATTTAGAATATAATTTCATGTTGATTAAATAAAAGAGTTTATTTTAAATCATAATCGAAATTGATGCTAATTAAATTTGCTCATTAAATTGATATATATATATATATATATATATATATATATATATCGACCAATGAGATTGAATTTATTTTGGATGGATGCTTGAATGTATGGATTTTATTAAATGGGGTCTGCGTACCTCGTCTTCTCTGATTTATTCTCGATGTAAATTATATCTCCCTTCTCTGTACTTCTTCTTGACTGTTGATCAAGGTTTATGTAATAGGATTAGTTAGAATTATTGTGACACCCCCAAAATAGGTATACAACAACCATTCTGAGTCGCCAAATAGATGGTACAGAAAGCAAACTACAACTTCAATAATACAATTATCGTGCAAAATACGACAACACATACTGTGAGTTTAAATACAAATATTATCTTCTAGACAATATCAACACTCAAATAAGTCCTCATTACAATTATTCATACACTATTTTACAGAAATAGTGATAACTGCTAAAATATCTTTCTAGAACCATCACTCCATACCCCGATTCGATCCTGCTATGTTCTCACCTCCTGAGAACAACAATGGAACAAAAAGGAAAATGGTGAGCTCAACTAGCCCAGTAAAGAATATTATGACTAAGATAATATACAACAAATTATCATTAGTCTTCAACAGGGAAAAATCTGATAGAATATAGTAGACAACAAGTTTTAGATCAACAAATGCAACGGACACAAAAAGTTCCAAATTTGATTGAAAAGTTCACCAATATTTCGGCATAATCATATTGAAGAAAATAATATCATTTAAGAAGAAAATAACATCCCTTACCTCAAAGAAACTGTACTTCAGAATGAAAGGTCGGAAGTGATGCTAAATGAAACTTGTACTAAACAGCAACTCTCAAAGTATCTAAATACTCACAAAATACGCTCGATAATATAGAGAGAGAATGAGAGAAAGCTTATGTTTCAGGTGTGATTTTCAATTCTAACTTAGCCCTCTATTTATAGGAAAATGTTAGCACGCCGAAGCAGACTTGAATTGCTACCTGATGGCTTTACCTGCTACTATTTCCACCCACCACATTTGAAATAAAATTCAGCACATTTCTTCACCAACCACAAGTGGGGCCCACTCAATTCTAGAATTTTTCCACCAAAATCATTTATAAACCTAATTTCTGAATCAGTCACCTCTTAAAATTCATAACAAATCATTCGTTCATTTTTAACGGTTCAAATTTTTGGACATATACTCAACTTATATATGTATAACATATCCAAAAATCACAACGATCCAACGGTCGGATTAAAAATTATGACTCACACAATATATCGTAAAAATACTGATTTGATTTTTAATACCTCCATTCCGACAAAAATACTGATAAAACACCTCAACATTAATTCCTTCAATTATAACCACATAAAATAAATAAATCCATCATTTATATCCGCATCAAATAAGTATTGCCTTATCATATAAATCAATAATTAATTATTCACAAATAATATTACAGAATCACAATTATGACAACCAGGCCATTCCCAGAAAAGAGGGGGCTTTCCGATAAGGATTTCTCCTTACTGGCGCGCAATTAGGTGACCAAACCTCTCCTTGACAGAACTTTCTAGATGGTGACATGGTTCAATTCTCGGTAGTCAATACAAAGTCTCATACTCCCGTCTTTCTTCTTTACGAATAAAATAGGAGCACCCCAAGAAAATGTACTAGGACGAATGAAACCGATGTCTAATAACTCCTGTAGTTGGACTTTTAACTCCTGAAGTTCAATAGGAGCCATTCGATATGGGGTTTTAGAAATGGGCTTTGTACCCTGTTCAAGGTCAATAAAGAATTCAACATCACGTTCTGGAGGTAGACCGGGAAGTTCTTCAGGAAATACATCAGGAAATTCTCTAACAACAGAAATATTATCCAAATCTGACTTGTCTCTGTTCAAATCCATAACATGGGCTAAGAAAGCTTGACATCCGTTTTTTAATAAACGAATAGCTTTGTGACTTGATATGAGAGTGACTAATTTTAGTGGTTTAGTTGCTTGAATTCGCATAACAGGTTGGTTAGGAATATGAAAACTAACAACCTTACGAAAACAATCAATTTTGGCATGATGGGTGGTTAACCAATCAATTCCTAAAATCACATCAAAAGCAAGTATCTTTAAAGAGATAAGATCAATAGGTAATATGATAGTGATAACTTGGATCAAGCAAGATTTATAAACTGTATATTTAACGAAGGTTTCACCCAATGAAGTTTCAACAGATAAGTTAAAGTCCAATTTCTCCGAAGTCAAGTTTAAACGTTGAGCAAAAGTAGGAGAGATAAAAGAATGGGTAGAACCGGTATCTAGTAAGGTATAAACTTCGCAAGAATTCAAGATTAGCTTACCCATGATAACCTCATTCGGGTTCCTCACGTTTTGGCCAGTCACAACAAATGCTCTTCTAGGAACCGTTGATTTCGACTTATCCGGGACAGCCCTTGGAGTCACCATCCCCGCTGAACTTGGTTTTGCTACATAACAATCCCGAGCTATGTGACCTTCCTTTCTATAGTTATAATATACCTTGGATTGTTGTGGGCAGTTTGGGCTGATATGTACCTCTTTCCCGCATTTGAAACATCTACCTGGCGGTCGTTCTCCTCCCCTAGAATTTGTTGTTGGTCTTTAGTCTTTAGCTTCTTTGATGTCTTCCCGTCATTGTTGAATCTCTTCTTTCTGAAATTTCCACATGACTCACCTCTCTTATTATCATGGCCACGATTACCACCGAGTGGTTACCGCTTTGTCCGTATTTTTCCTCCTCATTTGGTTATCATCGCTCGATGATTCTTCATCCACCAGTATGACCACGGTTGTGGTCCCACAGTTGAGTATACTCATTATCTCGCTCTAATAATTGAGCCCTGTTAAAAATATCTGAATACAGAGAAAATTTATGAGAGATAAGGTATTGACGAATCTCGGGTTTTAGACCTCTCAGAAACATCCGCGTCATACGTTCCTCATTCTCTACCAAATTAGGTGCAAACCTGGATAACTCTGCGAACTTCGCCTCGTACTGAGACACCATCATGTTGTTCTGTTCCAGTCTAATAAACTCTACCTCCTTCATATGACGAATACTTTCAGGAAAGTACTTTTCATTGAACAGTTTCTAAAATCTTTCCCAAGACATGTTGAGTGCGGCTGGCTGGGTACGCTTCACGAATTCCCACCAGTAATCTGCCTCTCCACGGAACATAAAGGTAGCGAATGGAACCTTCTATTCCTTCGTGCATCTCAAGACATCGAATATCTTGGTAATTTGCTTGACCCATGTTTCCGCCTTAATCGGATCGGGCTTTCCCCAGAAATCTGGTGGTCCCAACTCCTTGAACTGCTTGGTTGTGATAGACCGCGCGTTGCCATCACTTCCATCCGTATTTTGTACACGAGTCTCCCTCGTCTGATTTTACATGAACTGCAAAAAGCTCCTAAACATTCCATCATTCATCATTTGCTCGGTAGCATTATTTACAGGAGGAATATTGCCTTCCTGTTGCACATTCTTCTGGTTTGTGACTAAAGGTTGTTCCACAGTCTCATATACTCCATTGTTAACGTTCTCAGTAGCCATTCTTAAATACTGCCATAAAATAAGGGTTAATTAAACAAATTAACATATCACATAATATCCCTATATTATGACCGACCAACAAATAAGCTTAGATAGGACACACTAGCGAAGGATTTACTCATCTATCCCCTCCTAGTTCTATTCCCCGATCTCCGCCAGAGACCATATCTCTAAGCTTTGATACCAACTGTGACGCTCCCAAAATAGGTATACAACACCCATTCTGAGTCGCCAAATACATGGTATAAAAAGCAAACTATAACTTCAATAATACAATTGTCGTGCAAAATACAACAGCACATACTATGAGTTTAAATACAAATATTGTCTTCTAGACAATATCAACACTCAAATAAGTCCTCATTACAATTATTTATACACTATTTTACAGAAATAGTGAGGACTGCTAAAACATCTTTCTAGAACCATCAGTCCATACCCCGACTCAATCCTGCTATGTTCTCACCTCCTAAGAAGAAAAATGGAACAAAAAGGAAAAGGGTGAGCTCAACTAGCCCAGTAAAGAATATTATGACTAAGATAATATACAACAAATTATCATTAGTTTTCAACATGGAAAAATCTGATAGAATATAATAGACAACAAGTTTTAGATCAACAAATGCAGCGGAAACAACAATCCAATAAAAGAGTCACGTAGAGAATGAATTCTACTATCTTATAAGATTTAAAAGTCCATCATCAATATTTTATCCCTTTAACATCAATCAATATACATCTTTAATCAAATATTGATCTTTGCACTACAGGCCAAAGATATTCATCAGTTAATCATTCATCTTTGCACTACAGGCCAAAGATATTCATTTATATCACCAGTCGGTCATGTTTATCTCAACACCTGTTCATCTTTGCACTATGGGCCAAAGATTTTCAATAATATCATCATTTAAGACTGAGGATGATAAAAAATATTTAAAAGAAAACGAATCCAGTGAGACAGAAGGACAAATATTAGAGATTCGTATAATAGTTTATCCAAGATCAATAATACTTCATAATAACCAATTGTAAAGCAGAATTCAAAAATAAAGATCAAAACATGGATACAATCAAAGATAGTAACCATAATAGACATCTTGGACAAAAAGAAGAAAAATTAATTTTTTAGTGAATAGTGTCGTATTCATGAATAGTGCCGTATATGTGAATAGTATCGTATACGTGAATAGTAACCCCGACACAAAAAGTTTCAAATTTGATTAAAAAGTTCACCAATATTTCGGCATAATGATATTGAAGAAAATAATATCATTTAAGAAGAAAATAACATCCCTTACCTCAAAAAAAGCAAGACTTGAAATGAAAGGTCGGAAGTGATCTTTGAATGAAACTTATCTTGAACAATAACTCTCAAAGTATCTAAATACTCACAAAATCGCTCGATAATATAGAGAGAAGAGAGAAAGCTTATGTTTACGGTGTGATTTTCAATTCTAACTTAGCCCTCTATTTATAGGAAAATGTTAAGACACCAAGAAGGACTTGACACCACTACTGATGGCTTTACTCATTACTATTTTCACCCACCACATTTGAAATATAAAATTCAGCATATTTCTTCACCAACCACAAGTGGAGCCCACTCAATTCTAGAATTTTCAACCAAAATCATTTATAAACCTAATTTACGAATCAATCACCTCTTAAAATTCATAACAAATCATTAGATTTCATTTTTAACGGTTCAAAATTTGTGGACATATACTCAACTTATATATGTATAACATATCCAAAAATTACAACGATCCAACAGACGGATTAAAAATTATAACTCACATAATATATCGTAAAAATCTTGATTTGATTTTTAATACCTCCATTAAAGACAAAAATCTTGATAAAACACCTCAACATTAATTCCTTCAATTATAACCACATAAAATAAATAAATCCATCATTTATATCTGCATCAAATAAATATTTTCTTATCATATAAATTAATAATTAATTATTCACAAATAATATTATAGAATCATAATTATGACAACCAGGCCATTCCCAGGAAAGAGGGGGCTTTCCGATAGAGATCCTTACTGGCGCGCAATTAGGTGACCAAACCTCTCTTTGACAGAACTTTCTAGACATTGCCAATAATGTTATCTAATAATATTATTCAAATAATATGAATTATTGATCTGATAATGGGAAATATTGTGCAGTGACAATTATTGAAACAACAATAATATAAAATATCAACGCAGCAATTATTGAATCAATAAAATAAAATATGGAACAGTCACTACTGTAACAATTATTGAGTAGTGTCTTCTTACGTATGAATCAATAATTCAACAATACTGTGCAATATCGTGTGCTACTGTGCAACCACGCGTATTACTGTATTTTAACCACCAGGTATTCCAACAGTGTTAATGGTAACAATTACGTCGTTATTTATAATACTCAAACTTTGTTGTTTTCTTCATCCGACAGTTATTCCGTTATGGGGCCCACAATTGACTGCGTCGTCGTACGGATATTCCCGACAAAAAGAATATTCCACGACCAAGCGAATATTCCCCGACAAAAGGAATATTTTATAACCACTTGCTTATTTTGCAAAATTTGCACATTTCATCCATAACTAAAGCATTATATCAAATTAACACCTTATTAATTTAGAATAATGAATAGAGGAAAAATTCAATTTTATTTATAATAAGTTGGGGTCCTACAATTATCTTGAAGAATTGGAGATCAAGGAGCAAGAAGCGCTTGAAGACTCGTTTGTAATGGAGCCCAGGTTTAAATGTAAATGTTATATTTAAATTTTAATTCTTGCACCCCCTATGTTTGACCTTTTAGTTCATTTGGTGGCTTTAATAAACCAAATTAGAATAAAAGTTCATAATTAATTCGGATAGAATATAGTATTCTATATGCATGCTTGTACTATATATATATATATATATATATATATATATATGTGTGTGTGTGTGTTTGTGTGTGTGTGTGTGACACCCCCAAATTCAGACCACTCTTGTCTCAAATTTGGTTATCACATACTAACTCTAATAATAAACCAACACCTCACACAGCGGAATAATAGAATAAATTACATTGTTATAACATAATTATTCTTGTCCCAAGGGTTTGTAACTTAAACATCTCTTACATAAATTAATCATAATTAAACACCGTTTGGACATAACTAATACATAATACAATACAACTTAAATTAAACATAGCTTAATAAGTTCTTCTACAACCAAATAATAGTGCATTCCTAGCAATATAGAAATAACTACTCCAAAGCCTTCTCTTTACCCTTGTCCTTGCCAGAGGGTTCACCACGTTCTACCTTAACTGAAAGTTTTAAGGAAAGCAAGGATGAGCAACAATTTTCCCAGCAAGTATTACAGCAAAAAGGAAATCAATGTAGTTTTTATTTCTCAAGGGTAGATCAATAATGATAGTTCAAGATAGCAAGAAGTATCGATGATTATAAACAATAGTCATTATGGACAGAAAATATCAATAATATTCAACGCTTTATCAATTCAAGATTTCAAAGAAATGAATTCTGAGCGGTCACTATGGACTATGAATTTCTCCTAGAATTAACAGTAATAAACTGATAACTCTACAAAAACGAGTTCAACAGGTGATCAGCCTAAAGTACCCTACGTCATGCATAACATTTAATCATTCTCGTGTGCGCACGTCGGTTTCCCGACAAATATATAATTCCCCTACCAAGAGGGTTGTTCAACTCAGTTATAAGAGTCTGCACCAAGTTAATTTGGTTTGGATAGCTTTCGATCAAATATCAATAGTCTAGTCGAAGCAATGGCTTAAACAGTTTTCTTTCACAACATATATATGAAGAATTTTTGTTTGAATTAAGGTTTGTAAACCAGTACATTTCTAGATTACGAAGTATTATTCTTTCAAAGTTCTACTTGTACGATCAAGAATAGCACAAGTTCATGTAATACTCAATAAAGAGTAGGGTTCGAGTACTTGCCTCCAGCGTTATTTACCAAAGTAAAGCTTAATACCACTCCAATGAACTATAATATCATATTCATGTATAATCACATTAGTTATACAAATTCAACATGTATACCCACTATCTTAATTTACTATGATACACAGGTGAAATTTATAGATACTAAACATATATTGCTAGTCTTCTCTTAATCTTATAATCGTATATGAATGTTACTACATAGCATGAAAATCAGTTTCTAGTATACAATGACATTTAAAGAGCATAGTTTGCCATCACATTTTGACTTAAGGTTGTAAACACTTATCTAACATAGGGTTCTTCTATTAACATGCTTATTGACACATGAATACTGCACTGGACATATATTACAGATTAATGTAACAATATAGGCATGCATCAGCTCTCAAATTATTAGCAGAAAACAGATCTCATTGCAGGGTGGCGCGGCCGCGCTTAGTTTGTACTAAGGAGTGGCGCGGCCACACTGCTCCTGGTGCAAACTAAGATATGGCTACTCCTGCAGAAAGCCAGTGTACACCCGACTTGCACATATACGAATAATCATTCAAAACACACATATCAGTGTGTCGATAACTATGTTTGACCCTACATTCTATCTTTGACATAGGTCATTATCCATTCTCATTAAATAAAGACTTTAAGTGTTCAATTCTTAAATTCTCTTACGTTTAGCCATTAAACATATGCTACGTGGTTAATAGGCCTCAACTATACATGTTTATGTTAGTTACATCATGTATTTCGAGGATGAAGTCATCAATTAGACTTATTGTATTCCATACTCAACTATTATACAATGCATATGACTAGCTAGCATATTTGTCAATCATGTTTACATGCATGACACACCTAATCATGATATCAGATTTTAGAATACTTGTAATGTAGTTATTGACAAAACTAGTCTTCAAGGTTTCCTTTGAGAGTTTCATATTAAGCTACCAAGCATGCAAAGCCACTTTAATTACCATACATCATACTCTCATATATACATGTTAGACCTCATAAGCATGTCACAAGTTCCTAACTCAAAGTTTATATAGTTTATCAAGTTTGTTTTCAAAAACTATAAGTCTTCATTAGTAAAACTCATTTAGGTATGCAAGATAAGTCCACGTTGTCTAAATCATGCTTTCATACTCATTTGTGCACATACTCAAGTTATTTTCATAGGATAGAAAGATCAGAATTTGAAAACATAATGCTCGTAATGATTTGTTTTGCAAAACTTCAAGTTTCCCTTTAGAAAATCCTTTAAAATCAAGCTAGAAAAACTTATTATACCCGAAGCAAACTTATGCCTTATGTTAGAATTGTTTACGTATATGTCTAGGTTATCTACATATGTTCATAAGATCAGAAAGTATATTACTCCATGTTCACATATTCTAGTTTTTCAAATCTTTAAAGTTTTCTTTGAATGTCCATACTAAAACAAGCTAACATGGCTTACTATATACAGAGCAACCTCATTCCATATTTTAAGGTTGTTTATAAGCATATAATAACCAAAGCAGCATGATCATCCTCATCTTTGGATCATTAAAGCGATGTCCCGAGAAAGACCTTGCACTTACCAGCGCAGTATAAAGCTATAGAAGTGGCGTGCTATAGCCACTTCGTTCAGAGGCAAAAATAAATGGATCTACTTCTGGAGAGCCTTAGCACAGGTATTTTTAATTCTTAAACCAGACTCACTGCAGCACTTCAAAGAATACATACCAACTCAGACAACACAGTGATATGCTAATTTATACAATTTGATAGAAAATTCATGTAATTGCTAAGAATCTGACAAAACTTAAACTAAGAACAAAAATAGAATGTATACCTCCTTCAATCTTGAATTGAACTCCCTCACTCATCTGATTATAGTTCCTCAATTCTCAGTAACTCACACTCTAAAAGTATACTTAACAGAAAAAAATTCAAATACTGAGAAATGAAAAGAAGAGGGTGATTTATATAGAGAATTTGTTGCCCAGTCATTATTCTTACACTATGGATTGATTCAATGGAATTTGGGAGGAAACAATGGGTATAAGGGAGTTGGCCAACTGCCAAACTCGTAGCCATCATCACAAAGACAATGCTAGGAAAATTTGGAGTTCTGTGATGAAGAAGTAAGATCTTGTTTAGTCACCGTTTGTTTAATCGAGGAGTTTTAAAACTCGACAACGTGATTAAAATGTTTAATTTGTTCTCTTGGGTTTCCAAAATGTAATTTTAATGTGTTAATGCTACTACACAATGGAAAGTTAGTAATTATTTATGTATCCGCATCATATAATCCATGTACATTAGTTCAGTCTAATTAATATTTATAGCATGTATGGCTCCATTTAATTAACTACTAATAATTTAATATCTCCTTCAAATCTTATTGTTCCAATTAGACTCACTTATTGAAATAATTTGTAATTCTTTGATAGAGTTCATCTTTTAATGTTTCCACACATACTTACTGTCACATAAACAATTATTTATGTCACTTATAATTCTTTTCACTTTATTATATACTTTCTATACACAATATAGTTACACTAAAGTGTCACACTACACTTTCATATGCTAACACATATCTTACACACATCAACTAAATGATATAATTCTAATTATATAATTTACTTTGCTCACAATAAAAATTAATTAATAATATAATATTAATTAATCCTTCACTTCTTAATTACATTAATTCCTTAAATCTCCATTCTCATGTCACGCAAGGCATTTTCACAATCCACATTCTTATAAATTAATTGAATTATTCGTTTCACAACACATCAATATTTATGTTCACATAAATATTCCTTTTTTCATTAAATCAAAATAATATTTATTCATAAAATTCACGGTTCCTACAATATATATATGTGTGTGTGTGTGTGTGTGCGCGCGCGCGCGCATGTGCACTAAACAAGATGAGACAAATAATAACAAACCCCTCAAAGAAATTATATTAAGTTGTAACGTTCAAAGATATTTGGAATATTGAATGTCGCCTTCTAGCATGATAAAAACAATAGAGTATTGAATTTTTAATATGAGTTTGTTGTGCACACACAAGGCAAGTATTAAATATTTGAGATGTTATTTTTATTGTATATGATGTTTATAAGGAATTGAACATTACTGCTTTGTTGTGCACACACAAGGGCTATAGTTTTCTCTTCACTTATATGGAAATGTTGGGTCTAACTTAACTTAAATCATTTTAGTTCGGATGTGCACACACTTGACCATTATGATTTAAGAGGCAAAATACAAAGAATTACATGATGATGTAATTGACAAGAGTTTTCCACCTATTTATTTATATAAAGTTTGTTGTGAACAGACAAGGCTATATATATTTGAAAGAGGATCTTTATTCTCACTAGCACATCTTTAATTAGATATAGTCGAACTATATAATGAGGGTAATATAGTTTGAAGAAAATAGTGAGAGGTGCCAATTTAAAACAAGACCTAATTTATTTTGGTAAAATTAATTAATAAAATGAATGTTTGCTAAAATGTTATTTTTTCATATGCAGAATTTTGAAAATGTCACACTTACTAATTTCACTGCGTAGCATATTGGATTCTACAAACTGGCTGAATCGGATTATACGGAGTGGTTAAAGAATTTGAGAATTGTTGTCATCTCGAAGTACGTGCACTCGGGCTACGCGCTGTCCGCTCGAACTTTCATAATTTTCAATTTGGGCATTCGATGGAGGCATGTTGTACCATTTCGAAAAGCTGTTATCGAGAGCTATACAATGACATGGGATTAGACATTGTCCGAATTCGGAAAGATGGGTCCATGACCAGATCTCCAAGTCTTTGATGTCTATCCATTGAGCTGTCTTGTGCAGTTGTCACTCGGGATTTGAGCTTTGATTCTTGTAGGACATCTTTGAACGCAGTTTGAGTTAAATTGTGTTGAATTGAGGTTGAGGTGATGTTGAGGTGGCAAAATGACCATTTTGCCCCTCTCGGGGTTGTCTCCAGCTTTGGCGTAGTTGTAGCAATCTTTTCTCAAGGTTATCTCCAAGATTAGCCTCCTGTTGACTCTAAATATCCTCAGGGTTATCTCTGAGGTTGGTTTGACCTCCCGGGATTGACTCCGGGCTTTGAACTTGATCTCCCGGGGTTATCTATAGGGTTGGGATTGACTTTCTCGGGGTTATCAACGAAACTTTGACTGAATCTCCCGGGGTTATCACCGGGGTTGGAAACTGAATCTCCTGGGGTTATCTCTAGGACTGGAGCTGGATCTCCCTAGGTTATCTCCGGGGTTGGAACTGGATCTCCCGGGGTTACCTCCGAGACTGGAACTAGATCTCCCGGGGTTATCTCCAGGACTAGAACTGGATCTCGCGGGGTTATATCCGGGGTTGGAAACTTAATTTAACTTCCAGGGTTATCTCTGGAAGGCGATTCTGCCTTCCTGCAGGTTTAGTAACAGGAATACAAAATTTTGAGTGTCTACACACATTAGTAACAACAAAAAGGCCTTCCTAAGGAGATCGCAACTTACCCAGAAATAATTTCAATCTTGAATTATAGAGATTTCACTTTTTCTGCAAAAATTGTTTGTCGCGGAAAGCCTTTGTCTTACTCTTGTATAGTTTAGAGCTCTCATATGCTTCATTTTGCAACTCCTCCAGTTCTTGTTACTGTAATTTCCTGTGCACTCCTGCCTCATCCATACCCATGTTGCATTACTGAATAGCCCAAAAAGCTTTATGTTCCAACTCTACAGGGAGATGACATGGCTTTCCAAACACCAACTGATACAGAGACATATCAATAGGAGTTTTGTATGCAGATCGATACGCCCATAGTACATCTTCTAGTCTCAAAATCCAATCTTTCCTGTTCGGATTGACTAAGTTTTCCAAGATGGACTTGACTTCACGAGTTGACACCTCGGCTTGACCATTACTTTATGGATGATAGGATGTAGAGACCTTGTGTAGAACATTTTATTTCTTGAACAAAGTTGCAAGCACCCTATTGCAAAAGTGTGTCCCTATATCACTGATAATATCTCTCAGAGTTCCAAACCTTGCAAATATATTAGATTTGACAAAATCTGCAACAACTTTAGAATCATCAGTCCGAGTGGCTTTGGCTTCCACCCATTTGCAAACATAATCAAAAGCCAAAACAATGTAGAAATAACCAAAAGAAGCAGGAAAAGGTCCCATAAAATCAATACCCCAAACATTAAATATTTCAACAATTAAAATAGGGGTTTTATGGCATTTGATTTTTTATGTGAGATATTACCTGTCTTTTGACAATTTGCACAAGATTTACAAAACAATTAGGAATCTTTAAAAAGTGTAGGCCATAAAAATCCATTTTCTAAAACCTTATGAGCAGACCTTTTTGGTCCAAAGTGCCCTCCACAAGCATAAAAGTGAGAAAAGGTTAAGATGGATAAAAATTCATTATTCGACACACACCTTTTAACTACCTGATCAGCACAGAATTTCTATAGATATGGATCCTCCCATACATAATACTTGGCATCACTCTTAAGTTTATCTTTTTGATATTTGGAGAATTCACTTGGGAAATACGCACTTGCTAAATAATTAACAATGTTAGTATACTAGGGTAATTCCTCATGAAGATAAAGTAGATGCTCGTCGGGAAAGGAATCTTACAATGTGAATGCTTCCTCATCTCTCATCAATCTAATTAAGTGATTCGCCACCAAGTTGTCTGCCCCTTTCTTATCCTTTATTTCCAAGTCAAATTCTTATAGAAGCAAAATCCATCGGATAATCCTTGGTTTGGAGTCCTTCTTGGTTAGCAAATACCTGAGAGCAGTATGGTCAGAATAAACTACAACTTTAGTACTAAGAAAATATGATCAAAGTTTATCTAAAGCAAAAACAACACATAAGAGTTCTTTTTTTGTTGTTGAGTAGTTAATCTAAGCAAAGTTGAGAGTTCTTGAGGCATAGTATATGGCATAGACAACTTTGTCAATTCTTTGGCCCAAAATAGCTCTTACTACATAATTGTTGGCATCACACATGATTTCAAAGGGTAAAGTCCAATTTGGGGGTTGAATCACAGGTGCAGAGGTCAATAGGCTCTTCAATTTGTCAAACGCCTCTTTGCACTCATCAAAAAACTGGAATTCTTCATCCTTTTACAATAATTTGCACAATGGCAGAGCTATCTTCGAGAAGTCTTTCATAAACTTGCGATAGAATCCTACATGTCCAAGAAAAGAACGAATCTCTCGTGCGCTAACGGGGTAAGGCAAAGCAAAAATAACATCAATTTTAGTTTTATCAACTTCTAGACCTTTAACTGACACAATATGACCAAGTACTATACCTTGTTCTACCATAAAATGGCATTTTTCCCAATTAAGAACAAAATTAGTTTCCAAGCATCTATCCAACTCTCAAGTCAAATTATCCAAACAGATATCCAATGAATCACCATGAATTGTGAAATCATACATAAAGACCTCAATGTAATTCTCTAAAAGATCAGAAAAAATGCTTACCATGCATCTTTGAAATGTTCCTAGTGCATTGCACAATCCAAAGGACATTCGACGATATGCAAATGTACCTAAAGGGCATGTGGATGTGGTCTTTTCATGGTCTTCGGGTGCAATCACAATTTGGTTATAACCTGATAAACCATCTAAAAAATAATAATAAGCATGCCTAGTTAAACGTTCTAACATTTGATCAATGAAAGGAAGAGGAAGGTGATATTTTCTTGTTACAACATTCAATTTTCTATAATCAATACACATTCTCCATCCTGTTTGTGTATGTGTGGGAACTAACTCATTGTTATCATTCTTGATGACTGTGATCCGAGATTTCTTTGGTACTATCTATACTGGACTTACCCACTGACTATTTGAAATGGGGTAGATTATGCCGGCATCAAGCAAATTTAGCACCTCTTTCTTCACTACCTCCATCATGGGTGGGTTCAATCTCCATTGTACGTCTCTAGTAGGCATTGCTCTATCCTCCAACAAAATTTGATGCATACACATTGCAGGGCTTATACCTTTAATGTCTGCTACTGTTCAACCAAAGACTGTGACATAGTCCTTTAGGACTCTCAGTAATTTATCTTCCTACACTTTGGTTAAATTGCTAGCAATAATCACAGGTAATGTCTCATTAGCCCCTAAATATGCATATCTCAATGAATGCAATGCAACTACAATCTCCTTCAATTCCTAATTTGGCTCAATCTCTTCATCTTTATCCATTGCCAAGCTTTTAGTGATGGCAATTTCCAAAACTTCCTTATGCATATGTTCAAGAGATCGCTGCACTAATGAATCAATAATGTCAATGGCAAAAACAGGATTAATGTCACTTGGATACCTCATGTGAAGCCCCCAAAATAGGTATACATCACCCATTTTGAGTCGCCAAATACATAGTACAGAATATAAATACAAACTTAAATATACAACATGAGCTGTGAGTTTAATACAAATATTATCTTCTAGACAGTATTCAAACTCAAAATAAGTCCTCAATACATTTATTATCACACTATTTCATAGAATAGTGAGGACTACTAATGCAAACATCTAGACAGTCACTCCATTCTCTGACTAGTCCCATCTATATTCTCATTTCCTGAAGAGAACAATGAAAGCAAAGGGTAAGCTCAACTAGCCCAAAGAAGAAATATTATGACTAAGATAATGCGAGAATAAATTATCGTTAGCCTTCAACGATGTTAAGCGATAAAATCTGATAGACATCAAGTTTAAGCTGCGGTGAACAAGCAATCCATTAGAAGAGTCAAGTAGGCATGATATCTACTATCTTCTATGATTTAAAAAGTTTATCAGCAGTTTTATCATTTGAGACTCGACAATAAATAATCCACATCATCGAATCATCCCTGCACTACGACCAAGGATATTCATTAGTATCACGACCACTACGGGCTAATGAGGACTTTTACCACATCATTTGTAACATTACGGTCATGATTATACCGAATAATCTCTGGTCATAATAATACCGAGTCCATCTATACACTACGGCCAAAGATGACTTTCATAACAATTAATATAAGCATGAGGATGATGACAATGATATAAGAATTCAATTAAAAGAAAGCAAAGGATAAATTTTTAAAGATTTATAATTTAATTTATCCAGAATTCAATAATGTCCAAATTGTCAACATGATACTGCTTTATGGAGTAAAATTCAAGAATAATATTGTATCAAAAAATAAGAGTATTCCAACTTGTATAGCAGGGATATTCTTGAAGAAAACTTTCACTGTTTTTTACAGTCAAAGCTTCTTAAAACTCTAAAGAAATACGCTCAAAATTATAGAAGAAGAATTCTCTGATTCTGGTGTGATTTTCAATTCTAACTAACTATCATATTTATAGGAGAATAGAAAGGATACTATTTGGAAATGTATCATGGACTAACAGTAGGATTTTAGGACGAACGCATCACGAGGAAAAGAAAAAATTTCCAGACGTCCCTTATTTCAACTTATTAATATAATATTCAATAAAATATAATATATTCTATTTTTCATAAAAAAACAAAACTTATTATAATATATATATATATATATATATATATATATTAACACGTGTTTGTTTTGAAAACAAACACCTCCCGTGTCCATTTTCATGATTTCCCCAATAATATTCAACACACACATTTACAGTGGCCCCCACCTATTATTATATACATATATATATATATATATACCGAATAATTTTCTACCAATTATTTTGAAAAATGGGTAAGTGGGGGTCCATATAATAAGTAAAATTTACATTAAATATATCATTAAAATCCCCTCAATATTTTTAATAACATTTATCATCATTATTATAACTCGCAATATTTAACAACCAGATCGTTCCCAGGAAAGAGGGGGCTTTCCAATAAGGATTTCTCCCTATTGGCGCGTAATTAGGTGACCAAACCTCTCCTCTACAAAACTTTTTAGACATCGTCAATATTGCAAATAATAATATGAATAAGTGTATCGTCTCAATTATTGATTTAATAATATATAAAATATCGACAATAATTAAATCAAATAACGTGAGATACTGTGCAGCAATTAATGTAGCAATAATTGAACAAAACTGAGTGACTTCTCACGTAAGCATCAATAATCAATACCATGTGTTACTATGCAACCACGCGTATTGTTGTACTTTTAACACCAGGTATTTCAACAGTTAATGGTAAAACTTCCGTCATTATTTTCATAAAATGATATTTTTGTCGTTTTCTCAATCCGACAATAATTTCGTTGTGGGGTCCACTAATGATTGTGTCATCGTACGAATATTCCCTGTTAAAACGAATATTCTCCGACTAATCGAATATAATATAACAACTTGCATACTTTGCAAAATTTATAAATATTACCCACAACTATAACATTATATCAAATTCACTCCTTAATATTCACAAATGATATTTATAAAAAATTCATCTTTATTCATAAAAGTTGGGGTCTTACAACCTCCCCTTCTTATGAAATTTGGTCCTCGAAATTAGGGTACATACCTGGTATGATGAATAGGTGAGGATACCTTGATTTCATTTCAAATTTTAACTCCCAGGTCATTTCCTCAACATCGTGGTTTCTCCACAAAACTTTGACTTGAGGTATAACCTTGAAGCATAAAATATGTTCCTTCTTATCCAAGATTTTAACAAGTAACTCTTCATACGTTAAATCTTCCGCTATCTCGTCTGGTTTTAATTCAATAATGTGGTTCGGGTCTTTCACATATTTACGTAACATAGATATGTGAAAAACGTTATGAACACGAGACATACTTGGCAGTAAGGCGAGTCTATAGGCCACAGTTCCTATTCGATCGAGGATTAAAAATGGGCCAATGAATCGAGGATTGAGCTTTCCTCTCTTTCCAAATCTCGTAACTCCTTTCCATGGAGCAACACGTAATAACACATGATCTCCAATATTGAATTCCACGTCCTTTCGATGAAGATCAGCATAACTCTTTTGTCGATCTTGTGAGGTTTTTATACGTTGTCGGATCGTTTGAATCTTTTCCGTAGTCATACGTACCAACTCTGGTCCCAACAACGTTGCTTCACCTACCTCATCCCAGCATACTGGAGAACGACACTTTCTTCCATACAACGCCTCAAATGGAGTCATACCGATACTTTCTTGATAACTGTTGTTGTAGAAAAATTCCACCAATGGTAAGAACTTGTCCCAACTTTCTTTGAAGTCAAGGACATAGAGTCTTAATAGATCCTCAAGAGTTTGAATAGTCCTCTCCGACTGTCCGTCCGTTTGAGGATGATACGCCGAACTAAATCGTAAATCCGTGCCCATAGCTTTTTACAAACTAACCCAAAATCGTGAAATGAATCTTGGGTCTCGATCAGAAACTATGGATATTGGCATACCATGCAGTCTTACAATCTCATTTATGTATATACAAGAAAGACATTCAAGTGTATAAATTTCTCGTATAGGTAAGAAATAAGCCAACTTGGTCAATCTATCAACAATGGCCCAAATTGCATCAATTCTTTGAGAAACCTTGGGAAGACCAGAAACAAAATCCATGATAATGTGCTCCCACTTCCATTCTGGAATTTCAAGTGGTTGCAATGGACCTTTTGGCACTTGATGCTCCGCCTTGACTCGTTGACAAGTTAAACATCTTGAGATAAACTCCGCTATCTCTCTCTTCATATTGCTCCACCAAAATGTATGTCGAAGATTACGATACATTTTGGTACTCCCGAGATGGATTACAAATGGTGTGTTGTGCGCCTCCATCATGATTTTATACTTTAAATCAGGGTCGTTAGGAACACAAAGTCTAGAGTTGACTCGTAGTATTCCTTCTTCATCGATTCTTGCTTCCGAAATAGCACCTTCTTGCACTTTTTTCCTTATACGTATCAGCTCCAGGTCTTTAACTTGAGTAGCTTTAACTTTATCGATTAAAGTTGGTTCTACTCGTATGTTTGCCATCATCGCGTGGGTCCCTGGAGTCTTTAACTCTATCTCCATCCTTTGCAAGTCATACAAAATGTGCCTTTACATTGACAATAACCCACTCGTACCTGCATATGATCTTCTACTCAATGTGTCAGCTACCACGTTCGCTTTTCCAGGGTGGTATTAAATAGTATGATCATAATCTTTCAATAGTTTGACCCAACGTCGTTGCCGCATGTTGAGTTCCTTTTGAGTGAAGAAATATTTGAGGCTTTTATAATCCGTATAGATCTCCACTTTCTCCCCATACAGGTAATGCCTCCAAATTTTAAGTACGAAGACAACAGCTGCCAACTCTAGATCATGAGTAAGATAATTCCTCTCATATTCTTTGAGTTGTCGAGAGGCATAGGCTATGGCTTTCCCATGTTACATTAGAACACATCCTAACCCTTTGCCTGAAGAATCGTTGTAGATGACAAATCCCTCCGAGCCAGATGGTATTATCAGAACATGTGCTGAAATGAGTCACCTCTTGAGTTCTTGAAAAATTTTCTCACATTCCTCTCTCCAACCGAATTTTATATCTTTTCGAGTTAGCTGAGTTAATGGAGTAGCGATTCAAGAAAACCCTTCTACGAATCTCCGATAATAACCAGCTAAGCCGAGAAAGCTACGTACTTCGGTCACTAATTTAGGTTGCTCCCAGCTTTGAATTGTTTCAATCTTTGTCGGGTCAACAGATATTCTATGATTTGATATCACGTGCCCAAGGAATGCCACTTCCTCAAGCCAGAACTCGCATTTCTTCAACTTGGTATAAAGCTTGTTTTCACAAAACTTTTGGAGTATCAGCCTCAAGTGTTGCTCATGATCTTCACGGCTTTTGGAATAAATAAGGATGTCATCAATAAAGACGACCACAAAGTGATCCAAATATTTCTTGAATACTCGGTTCATCATATCCATGAAGGCAGCAGGAGCATTAGTCAATCCAAAGGACATGACTAGGAATTCATAATGCCCGTACCGAGTTCTGAAAGCAGTCTTTGGAATGTCATCAGTTTTAATCTTTAACTGGTGATATCCGGAACGAAGATCGATCTTTGAAAAGAATTTGGTGCCTTACAACTGATCAAACAGGTCATCAATACGAGGTAACGGGTATCTATTATTGATAGTGACATGGTTCAACTTCCGATAATCAATACAAGGTCGCATACTCTCATCTTTTTTCTTCACGAATAGAACAAGAGCACCCCAAGGAGACGTACTAGGACGATTGAAACCGATGGCTAACAATTCCTGCAGTTGGGTCTTTAACTCCTGAAGTTCAAAAGGAGTCATTCGATATAGGGCTTTGGAAATGGGTTTTGTACCAGGTTCAAGGTCGATACAAAATTCAATTTCACGCTCTGGGGGTAGGCCAGGAAGTTCTTCAGGGAATACGTCAGGAAATTTATTAACAATAGAAATATCATTCAAAACTGACGTATTTTTGTTTAAATTCGTGACACGAGCTAAGAAAGCTTGACATTTATTTTTCAAAAAACAAATAGCTTTATGGCTTGAGATGACAGTGATTAATTTTAATGGTTTGGTTGCTTGAATTTGCATAATAGGTTGGTTAGGAATATGAAAACTAACAACCTTATGAAAATAATTATTTTTTGCATGATGAGTAGTTAACCAATCAATCCCTAGAATTACGTCAAATGCAAGTATTTTTAATGAAATAAGATCGACAGGTAATGTGAGGGTACTGATTTGAACTAAACAAAACTTATTAACAGTGGATGTAATGAAGGTTTCTCCCAATGGTGTTTCAACAGATAAGTCAAAGTCTAATTTCTCCGAAGTCAAATTTAAACGTTGAGCGCAAGTAGGAGAAATGAAAGAATGGGTAGAACCGGTATCAAATAAGGTATAAACTTCGCTAGAGTTTATGATTAGCTTACTCGTGATAACCTCGTTCGGGTTCCTTGCTTTCTGGGAGGTTACGACAAACGCTCTCCCTTGAACTACTGGTTTTGACTTTTTTGGAACGGCCTTTGGTGCCTCCATCCTAGTTGGACTTGGCTTCCCTGAACGACAAAATTGAGCTAGGTGACCTTCTCTTCCATAATTGTAACATGTTTTGGACTGTTGCGCACAGTTTGGACTGATATGTCCCTCCCCTCCTCATTTAAAGCATATGATAGGTGGTCGTTCTCCTTCCTTAACAACAGGTGTTGGTACTGACGTCTTTCCATCATTGTTGAAACTCTACTTCTTAAAATGTCCACTTTTATTGTCTTAGCCATGATTACCATCGAAGTGGTTACCATTTCTAGCATGTTGATTCCCTTCACGTTTGTTGTCACCGCTTCGATGACTGTTACTACTGATATTATCGACTTGTCTGCTGCTCTCTCTTGGTTGGGTTGACTCATTATCGCGCTCCAATAACTGAGCCCTATTTACAACATCTGAATACAAACACAGTTTGTGAGAGATAAGGTATTGACGTATCTCGGGTTTAAAACCTCTTAGAAACATCCGCGTCATTCTCTCCTCGTTATCAACTAAGTGGGATGCAAATCGGGACAACTCGGCAAACTTGGCTTCGTACTACGACACGACTATATTGTTTTACTCTGGCTTGATGAACTCTACCTCTTTCATATGACGAATACTTTCAGGAAAGTACTTGTCATTGAACAGTTCTTGGAACTTCTCCCAAGACATTTTGAGTGCGGCAGGCTGGGTACGCTTTACAGATTCCCACCAGTAATCTGCCTCTCCTCGCAATATGAAGGTGGCAAAGGGAACCTTTTACTCCTCAGAGCATCCCAAGACATCAAATATCTTGGTGATCTTCTTTATCCAAGTCTCCGCCTTAAGTGGTTTTGGCTCTCCCAAAAACTCTGGTGGTCCCAGCTCCTTGAACTGCTTAACGGTGACCGTATGAGAGTTGCCAATGTTTCCACCTTCATTTTGGACAGGAGCCGCTCTCTCCTGATGTTGCATGAATTTTATAAAGCCTCTGAACATCGTTCATCATTTGATCGGTGTTGTTATTTACCCGAGGATTATTGTCTTCCTGTTGCACATTATCCTGGGTATTGATCTGTGTTGACTCAACGGTCTCCTATGCTCCATTGCTATTCTCAACATTCTCGGATGTCATTTTCAAAATACTGCCACAAAACAAGGGTTAATTGACACACCATATATTATCCCTATATTCTGACCGACCAATTAAATAACAAATAAACTTAGGTAGGTCATACTAGCGAAGGAATTACCCATCTCTCCCCCCTAGTTCTAGTCTCACATCTTAGCCAGGGATTATATCCCTAAGCTTTGATACCAACTGTGACGCCCCCAAAATAGGTATACATCACCCATTTTGAGTTGCCAAATACATGGTATAGAATACAAATATAAACTTAAATATACAATATGAGCTGTAAGTTTTAATATAAATATTGTCCTCTAGACAGTATTCAAACTCAAAATAAGTCCTCAATACATTTATTATCACACTATTTCATAGAATAGTGAGGACTACTAATGCAAACATCTGGATCGTCACTCTGTTCCCCAGCTAGTCCCATCTATATTCTCATTTCCTGAAGAGAAAAATGAAAGCAAAGGGTGAGCTCAACTAGCCCAGTAAGAAATATTATGACTAAGATAATGCAGAATAAATTATCGTTAGCCTTGTGATGTTAAAGCGATAAAATACAATAGACATCATGTTTAACTACAGCGGAATAAGCAATCCATTAGAAGAGTCAAGTAGAGCATGATATCTACTATCTTCTATAATTTAAAAAGTTTATCAAGAGTTTTATCACTGAGACTCAGCTTAATAAATAATCCACATCATCAAATCATCCCTGCACTACGGCCAAGGATATTCATTAGTATCACGACCACAAATTATCCATGCACTACGGGCCAGGATATTCGTGTTTTCATCAATGGTCGTTATCATGCCAACAACTGTCCATCAATGCACTACGAGCCAATGACGACTATTACCACATCATTTGTAACATTACGGTCATGATTATACCGAATAATCCCTGGTCATAATCATACCAAGTCCATCTATGCACTACGGCCAAAGATAACTTTCATAACAATTAATATAAGCATGAGGATGATGACAATGATATAACAATTCAATTAAAATAAAACAAAGGATAAATTTTTAAAGGTTTATAATTTAATTTATCCAGAATTCAATAATGTCCAAATTGTCAACATGATACTTCTTTGTGGAGTAAAATTCAAGAATAATATTGTATCAAAAATGATTTGGATCGAAAAGGAATCAATTTTTATCATGAATAGTACCACGGATGAATGGTACCCCATGAATAGTACTTTGGGAATAATAACCCCGTGAATAGTACTCCAGCATGAAAAAGTTAAAACTTATCAAGAATTCTCATAATAATATTTTCATAAAAAGATACTGGATGAAGCGCAAATAACAAGGATATTCTACTAATTTCATTGAGTATAGAAGCCAAAATTTTAACAAAATGAGTACAGAATTCGGAATCTGAAACGAAATAATTTTACTTACATACTACAGAGTATGGAAGAAAATATTATTTCTTATGAATATTGAACAAAAATAACATCCCTTACCTTGAAAAGAAGAGTATTCCAACTGGTATAGCAAGGATATTCTTGAAGAAAACTTTCACTATTTTCTACGCTCAAAGCTTCTTAAAACTCTAAAGAAATACGCTCAAGATTATAGAAGAAGAATTCTCTGATTCTGCTGTGATTTTCAATTCTAACTAAGTATCATATTTATAGGAGAATAGAAAGGATACTATTTGGAAAATTATCACGGACCAACAGTAGGATTTTCGGACAAACGCATCACAGGGAAAAGAGAAAAATTTCAGATGTCCCTTATTTCAACTTATTAATATAATATTCAATAAAATATAATATATTCTATTTTTCATAAAAAAAATAAAACTTATTATAATATATATATATATATATATATATATATATTAACACATGTTTGTTTTGAAAACAAACACCTCCCGTGTCCATTTTCATTAGATTCCCCCAAAAAAAAATATTCAACAACACATGGGCCCCACAGTGGCACCCACCTATTATATATATATATATATATATATATATATATATATATCGAATAACTTTCTACCAATTATTTTGAAAAATGGGTAAGTGGGGGTCCATATAATAAGCAAAATTTACATTAAATATATCATAAAAATCCCCTCAATATTTTTAACAACATTTATCATCATTATTATAACTCACAATATTTAACAACCAGATCGTTCCCAAGAAAGAAGGGGCTTTCCAATAAGGATTTCTTCCTATTGGCGCGCAATTAGGTGACCAAACCTCTCCTCAACAGAACTTTTTAGACATCGTCAATATTATAAATAATAATATGAATAACTATATTGTCTCAATTATTGATTTAATAATATATAAAATATCGATAATAATTGAATCAAATAACGTGAGATACTATGCAGCAATTACTGTAACAATAATTAAACAAAACTGAGTGACTTCTCACGTAAGCATCAATAATCAATATTGTGTGCTACTATGCAACCACGCATATTACTGTACTTTTAACACCGGGTATTTCAACAGTTAACGGTAAAACTTTTGTCGTTATTTTAATAAAAAGATATTTTTGTCGTTTTCTCATTCTGACAATAATTTCGTTGTGGGGTCCACCAATGATTGTGTCGCCGTACGAATATTCCCTGTTAAAACGAATATTCTCCGACCAATCGAATATAATATAAGAACTTGCGTACTTTGCAAAATTTATAAATATTACTCACAACTATAACATTATATCAAATTCACTCCTTAATATTTAAAAATGATATTTATAAAAAATTCATCTTTATTCATAAAAGTTGGGGTCTTACACCTCATGGCCTCATACATGTTGAATTGAATCTTTTCTCCATCAAATTCCATGGTTAAGTTTCCATTGTGTACATCAATCATTAGTCTTGTTATTTTTAAAAATGGCCTCCCAAGAAAGATATGCGAAGGATTTGGAGATCTATCATTGTAACGACCGAGAAATTTTAATTAGTTTAAAATTTAAGTTTTGTGGAATATTAATGAATAAAATAATATTTAATGAATATTATTTGTATTATATGTTTAATTACCATTTTATGACCTAGGATGATGCTAATATGGGAGTATTTTTTTATGTGCATAATTTAATGAGTACGAATTTTGAAGACGAAAATAAATAAATAAAATCGAGAAAGTTAGCATAAAAATACTATTTACCCGAAGAACGATACGAGTTAAGGTTTAACCCCAAGTCTTTTAGAGAGATTGGTATGTCCTAACTACATTTTGTTTTAAGATTTATCGATAATATGTCCTGAAAAGTCATATTATCCAATAAAAGTTTTTCTCAAAAAACGTGTTGTAACAAGACAAAATAGGAAAAAGACGAAAAATATTTTTTATCGGCTTTTCGATCGTTTAACCATTTTCTAAAAAAATATCGCCGAAAACACTATTCACCAAAAACGCTTTTCGTATTTTTCAATTTTTTACGAATGCATAAAAGTTAATCTATAGTAGAGGAAAGACGGAATATCCAAAAATATTTAGAAACAGAGAATCGTAGTTTTTCAACTGTTAGACGAATTCTGAATTAAATCAAAAATGTCGAGAAAACTTATAAGCTAGGTCTTAAGAAGATATTTATAAGAAAATATCCCAGGGCAAAATGGTAAAAAGCCACCAAATGACCAAAATACCCTTGGTCTTGATAATTTATATATACTAGCTCATTTCTCTTCATTTTCGAAAATCCAAGAGAGAAAACTCTAGACAATTAACGAGAGGATGTGAGAGACTCGGATTAGCAAGCCTCGGAGGAAGAAAACGTAAGATCGATCAAGTCGTTCGCTAACGAAGAAAAGCAAAAAATCATAAGGTAGGAAACTTAAAACTCAAACTCTTCATCTCTTAATCACTTTCTAACCTTGTTATGAAGTGTTGTGTTGGTGGTTGGATGATTCGTTGGAATCGTATGAGTGTTACGAAGAAATAAGTAAGCATTAGCAGTTTAAAAACACTAATTTGTATGTGCAAAGTGAATCGTAATCAAAATAATGATTAAAAACGAAGAACGTAATAAAAGTTATTGATGGACAAATTGAAAACCATCTATAGGATGTTGTTGATGGACAAATTGAAAAATCATCGATAGAATGTTGTTGATGGACAAGTTTAAAATCATCATTAGTAAATGGATTAAAAATTATACTAATAACGAAGTTGTGGCGAAAATTTAGTAAAAGGCGTTAATCATTGAAATTTTGGTAGTAAATAATAAAATAAACATTTTTTACAGTCAAAAACATAGGACTGGCGTTGTGGCGCCGTGGTCCTTTGTTTTTGAGGCGTGGCGGCGCGTATTTTTGAGCTCATGGTAACTAGGTGGGAATTTATTACGACAGAAGATCAGGAACAGATAGTCTTACCTATCGAGATCACTGTTCAAATAGCTGAAAGAGAATTAAATATCCTTGAAAAAAAACAAGGGGGTAACGGTTCAACCTGTCGAGTCCATGGTAACTAAGTGGGAATTTATTACGACATAAGATCATGAAGAGATAATCTTATCTACTGAGATCACTATTAAATCCCTTAGTGTTAGAACCAAGGCGGAACTAGGGGGGTAAGGCAAGTTGACCCGATAGGGAGGGAGGCCGAGATGCCCAGCGAACAGGGGGGCTATGGCGTGCTCTCGTTCGTCGTCGATTTGACCCGGTGGGAGGCGATCCGAGGCGAAGCAGTAAGGGGCAATGAGGCGTACGGCGATGTTCCGATCGCTTGGTTTAAAAATTTTGACCCCCCTACAAAATCGTTCTGGTTCTGCCACTGGTTAGAACAAAACAATGTTCTAACAGGTGATTATCTTGATTCATTAAAAGCCAACTTAGTAGACTTGGATGACAAGACATGTGATGCGCTAAACAATCTACAGGTGGAGATAAAGGCAAAGTGGCAAAATGGTATAATAAAAAAAAGTAAATTTTAAGTCCTTTCAACCTGTCGAATTAGTCTGGAAAGTAAAGCTCAACTGCTTTCAATCTGTCGAATTGGTCTGGAAGGTAAAATTTAAGTCCTTCCAACCTGGAGAATTAGTCTGGAAGGTCATTTTGTCTTTGGGAACTAAATCCCTTGAATTAGGAAAATGATCTCCTACTTGGGAAGAATCATTTAAAGTTCATCGGGTCCTTAAAGGTGGAGCCTACATAATTGGTACTATGGAAGAGGACATCCATAAAAAAAAATTACTATTCAAATATGTGGGATACATATGAAATACAGATACACATGTCGAATAATTAATTACCAAACAAAAGTAGATGTTTACCACACAAATGGACATAACCTAAAAAAATTTACGTAAAAAGAAGAGTATTTATATGAAGTCCTAACTACAGCTGTTAGATACTTGCCTAAATAAATTAAGTAAACCAAAATGTTAGTACCTGCATTTATGTGTTCCTCTAGTTGATTTGATGATGAAAATATTATTACTGTATATTTATATAAACAATTATGTTTTATAAAATCCTTAAAAGAATTGTGTAAAATGACTTAGTTAGGGATCAAATTTTTTAGGTTGATCATAAATCGTAGAGTATATAGCCTTGTAAATAAATACTTCTAATAACTGGAGTAGAAAATTCATTGAGTAAAGACTGGGCTTACTTTAAGATCACAGAGTAAAGAAGTGAAGTATTGATAGGCCACGAAGATCTAAGAGAGGCCATAAGCCAAATCCCAAGTATTTAGGATGAGCTAGGATGTGCAGTTGCACGTTTACACGTTGCATGCAATGTAGGTGGAGATGAAACCATGCAGGAATGATTATGGACTGGGTCGTGGCCTATGATCATCAGTGGTTACAAGTTTTACGTAAAGCATTCGTAGTTGCGAATTTTACGTCATTTTATTTTAGTTTGTTATCATGCTCTGTTTGTGTGTTGAATTACATTTGCTAAGTTGTTATCTTTCCTTTTATTTCGGTTGGAGTGTAAACGGCTTTGCTTATATAAGCAGCCCATGCTTTTGTAATAGAGCAAAATATATCTTTGCATTCAAATTGTGGTGCGTTTCTCACTCGAAGAGAACAAAATTTATCTTAGCAGTATTTAACACTTGGGGACCTACCATTGGTATCAGAGCAAGGTTTCTAATGGGGACTAACAAGAAGCGTATTGAACAATTGGAGGCTGGACTCGGTGTAGTTCAGGAAGGATTATTGCGAATGGAGGAAACTCTCAATCAACTCTCGAATATGATGATCGCAAATCAGGAGCAGCCCAACCACGACAATCATCACCGAGAAGGCAACGATGGAGGGCGGCAGATCGTATCTGCCAAAACAGCGAAGTTGGAATTCCCACGATTTTCGGGGGATGACCCAACCGAATGGTTCAACCGAGTGCACCAGTTCTTTGAGAACCAGGGTACGGCAGAAACCCAGAAAGTTTCTATAGCAGTATACCATCCGGAAGGAAAGGCTAACCAATGGTGGCAATGGATTAGCAGAACATTTCGGGACGAAGGACAAGTGCTTGCATGGAAAAAATTTGAGGAAGAACTATGGGCTCGCTTCGGACCATCGGAATGTAAAGACTTCGACGAAGCTCTTTCTCGTGTCAAACAACTTGGAACCTTAAGGGACTATCAACGTGAGTTTGAAAAGCTAGGCAACAGGGTCCAAGGGTGGACTCAAAAGGCGTTATTTGGGACATTCATGGGCGGCTTGAAGACAGAAATAGCGGATGGAATTCGGATGTTTAAACCACAGTCACTCAAAGAGGCCATTAACTTAGCGCGAATGAGGGACGATCAACTCACACGACAAAGGAGGTTCATGCGGTTACCACCTGCAAAAGCTTCGTTGGCTCTTTCACAAGCTACTCGTGTAGCTCCTGCTGCACCTACAGGACCCATTAAGTGTTTGTCTTGGGAGGAAATGCAGAGAAAGAGGGAGCAAGGACTCTGTTTCAACTGCAATGAACGTTTTACAATAGGCCATAGGTGTCAAAGGCCTCAGTTGTTACTCTTGGAGGGGCATACGGGTAATATGATTTGTGAAGACATTACTCAGCAACAAATGATGGACAATGACCACGGGGGAAATGCTACTGAGGTGCAAGAACCTGAACTTGAACCAGAAATCACATTACATGCATTAACGGGATGGACAGCACCAAAAACCATGCGTGTAACAGCAAAAATGGGTCCCTACAAAGTAATGGTTTTAATTGACAGCGGATCGACACACAACTTCATCAGCAACCGTTTAGCAAGCATGCTCAGGTTGCCAGTCATACCTACGGAGACCTTCCCTGTCCGGGTGGCCAACGGAGAAAAATTAGCGTGCCAAGGGCGTTACGATAAAGTACGGGTCGAATTACAAGGCATCGAATTTTACCTTACTTTTTTCTCTCTGCCCTTATCTGGTCTTGATCTTGTCATTGGTGTTCAATGGCTTGAAATGCTGGGATCTGTGGTTTGTAACTGGTAGGGGTGAGCATGGTGCGGTTTGGTGCGGTTTGAAGTCAAAGACTGAAACCACTTGGAGTGTGGTTTGAAAAATTCAAAAACCGCTTACGAAACCAGCTGTGATTGGTGCGATCGTTTTTTAAAGTGTACGATGCGGTTTTAATTGAGTGCGGTTTCGGTTGCCCAAAACCAATTGAAACAACAAAAAAAAGTCTAAGCCTTGATAAAATTTAACATAGAACTTACATCGAGCAATTTACTTAGTGATGAGTATGAATGAGAATTATATCAAGCATAGAACCAAAGTTCCTTCTGCCAAACATGTCAAATTCACCATCAAAAAATAGAACAGTGAGACACGTAAAATAGTTTTAGTTTATAATAAAGGAATAATGCTTTAAAACTAAAACATACGCTATATATATAAAACAACGGAGACCATATATTCAATAACAAGCAAGAAGGTTTATATAGTTCCCCAAAAATTAACAGTATATACTGGAGATAAAATGAAATTCCATCTTAAATCTATACAAAAGAGAGGACTTAAAGAATATAATCTTAACTATACCTAATTTGAAAAATAATCTATTAGACTATTACTATTATAGTATTGACCTTAATCAATGTATCAAGTGCTCGAACCAACGAATTTGGTCACTCAGCTATAAGCCCCTCCATTAACGCATCAAATAAATTCAAAATTTCAAAACTCAATTGCTTAATTTTTGATTCTATAACCTCTAACAATCTTCTTTCAATTGGTGAAAAAATGACAATGCAAGACTGGGGTTTTTTCTGAGCATTTTCAAGCGAAACGTAACTTTAGAATTTACTAGAGATAATACATACATACGCATATGGTGCGGTTTCGGTTTTATGCATGCGGTTTTGCTAGTAACCAAATCAGAACCGTAGATTTGGTTATTCAACCTACTTAAACCGCCATGCAAATGTGAAACCGTTGATGCGTTTTAATTGAAGTGCGGTTCGATGCGATTAAAGTGCGGTTTGCCCAATTTGGTTATTCTTTTTTCGTACCAAGAACTTTAAACAGTTGACCATGGATTTTATTTGGGAAAATCAAGACAGAAGGCTGCAAGGAGTGGATGTGCAAGCCATTCAAGTAGCTTCACCAGAAGAAATAACAAAGGAGTTCCGTCAAGGACATGCGTTATTTGCTGTGTGTTTTCAATCGACCATGGAACCCGCACCAATTGATACACCAACTGAAAATATACATCAGACTATGCAAGGGCTATTGAAAGAATATGAGGATGTGTTTTAGGAACCCTCAAGTTTACCACATGCACGTGAAGTGGACCATTGTATTATGTTAAGAGAGGGGACCGAGCCAATTAATGTACGACCCTACAGGTATGCCCACTTCCAGAAAGCTGAAATCGAGAAGCAGGTCCAGGAAATGTTGGATTCCGGGCTCATTCGTCCTAGCACAAGTCCTTTCTCATCACCGGTACTACTAGTAAGGAAAAAAGATGGTAGTTGGCGATTTTGTACCGATTACCGTTCACTTAATGTCGCCACCATCAAGGATCGTTTTCCCATTCCAATAGTGGACGATATGCTGGAAGAATTGTATGGCGCCACTTACTTCACCAAATTTGATCTGAGAGCTGGCTATCATCAAGTAAGAATGAATCCTTCCGATGTTATTAAAACTGTTTTCCGCACTCATAATGGCCATTACGAATATCTCGTCATGCCTTTTGGCCTTTGTAACGCACCCTCGACATTTCAGGCCATTATGAACTCAATATTTCGTCCTTTCCTTCGAAAGTTCATCTTGGTTTTTTTTGATGATATTCTGGTATATAGTCCCACTTGGGCTGAACATATGGTGCATGTTAGACAAACATTGGGGATCTTGCAACAACACCGATTTTTTGCCAAGGCAAGCAAATGCGCGTTTGGCCAGCAGGAACTGGAATACTTGGGGCATATTATCACACACCAAGGAGTGAAGGTTGATAACAATAAAATTGCAGCTATGGTCGCATGGCCACCCCCTACTAATATTTCAGAATTACGTGGTTTTTTAGGCTAGACGGGGTATTATCGAAAGTTTGTTCAAAATTATGGCATTATAGCACGGCCATTGACCAACTTGCTCAAGAAGGGAAAATTTTGCTGGAATGATGAAGCCGACTCAGCTTTTCTGGCACTTAAAGAAGCTATGACAACCACTCCGACGTTAGCAATGCCCAATTTTAATGACTCATTCACCATTAAAACTGATGCATCTGGAGAGGGAATTGGCGCAATATTGTCACAACAAGGCCTATTGCGTTTATGAGTCGAGCGTTGGGGGTCACAAAAAAATCTTGGTCAACTTACGCCAAGGAAATGCTTGCAATTGTGG
This sequence comes from Panax quinquefolius, assembly GCA_020205615.1. Classification (NCBI taxonomy): domain Eukaryota; kingdom Viridiplantae; phylum Streptophyta; class Magnoliopsida; order Apiales; family Araliaceae; genus Panax; species Panax quinquefolius. The sequence goes on from CM035171.1 coordinate 25,178,004, forward strand.
AGGCCATATGCTTATGGCGTCCTTATCTACTGGGAAAAAAATTATTAATTCTTACCGACCAACGTAGCTTGAAATATTTCTTAGACCAGCGTGTGGCTACGCCAGAACAACAGAAATGGGTAATCAAGCTAATGGGCTACGACTACGAGATTGTTTACCGCCTAGGCCGTGAAAATTCAGCAGCGGACGCCCTCTCACGCAGGGCTGGTAGCCCAGTTCTCCACCATCTACATGTGCTAGCGGTGACCATATGGGATGAGATTAAACAAGCTTATGAAGGGGACTCTTACATCCAAACTCTAACGCATCTGACAAATGATCGACCGGAAGGGCCATATGCATGGCGTAACGGATTGCTCTTCTTTAAAGGGAGAGTTATCATTCCTGTTCATGTCGCATTACGAACGAAGTTACTCCACGAAATGCATGATACAAATATAGGGGGCCATTCTGGAGTCTTGCGGACATTCAAAAAATTAGCCCAACAGTTCTATTGGCCAAAAATGTACCAGGCAGTGCAAGAGTATATCAAAAAATGTGAAACTTGTCAGAGGTAGAAGTCTGAAACAATGTCTCCAGCTGGGCTCCTACAGCCGTTACCCATTCCATGTCAAGTATGGGACGACATCACCTTAGACTTCATTGAAGGACTGCCGACATCCCATGGCAAGGATACGATCTTAGTAGTTGTTGATCGTTTGAGTAAGTCGGCACATTTCATCTCATTAACTCATCCATTTACTGCTAAAATTGTGGCTGAAAGGTTCGTCGAAGAAGTTATTAAATTGCATGGCCTACCCAAATCCATCATCAGCGATCGGGACCCCATTTTTATCAGCAAATTTTGGCAGGAATTCTTTCAAATGTCCGGAACCAAGCTACATCTCAGTACCGCTTATCACCCACAAACGGACAGACAAACAGAAGTTGTCAATCGCTGTGTTGAGCAATATCTTCGAAGCATGGTTCATCAGTGGCCGCGTAAGTGGAGCAACTACCTTCTGTGGGCTGAACTTTGGTACAATACCACATACCATGCGTCCACAGGAATGACCCCTTTTCAGGCACTATATGGACGTTTACCTCCTACAATACCCATTTACCAGAATGGGTTTTCTTTGGTGCATGAAGTAGACCAAAGTTTAGAGGCTCGAGACGAACTGCTACGTCAACTCAAACACAATCTGGAGGCTTCTATTAATCGCATGAAGCAAATTGCGGATCAAAAACGTAGGGACGTTTCATTCCAATGTGGAGATATGGTATTTCTTAAGTTACACCCTTACAGACAACAGACCGTCTTCAAACGTGCCCACCAAAAGCTAGCTAGTCGTTTCTACGGACCATATCCAGTGATACAAAAAATTGGGGCAGTCGCATACAAACTTCAACTGCCGGAAGGAGCCCGCATTCATCCTGTTTTCCATGTATCGCTTTTAAAAAATTGTGTCGGTGAGCTTATTACACCTTCCAAGCTCGAACCAAAAAAAATATTGGATACTCGTTGGGTCAAACGAGGGAATAAATTTGAAGAAGAAAGTCTGGTCCAGTGGAAGCATCTACCAGTTGAGGACGCCACGTGGGAAACCTCCCAGTCTTTGCTTGAACGATTCCCTTCTATGGACCTTGGGGACAAGCGTACGTCATGGGGAGGGTATTGATAGGCCGCGAAGATCTGAGAGAGGCCATAAGCCAAATCCCAAGTATTTAGGATGAGCTGGGACGTGCAGTTGCACGTTTGCACGTTGCATGCAACGTAGGTGGAGATGAAACCATGCAGGAATGATTACGGACTGGGTCGTGGCCTATGATCATTCGCAAAGCATTCGTAGTAGCGAATTTTACGTCATTTTATTTCAGTTTGTTATCATGCTCTATTTGTGTGTTGAATTACATTTGCTAAGTTGTTATCTTTCCTTTTATTTCGGTTGGAGTGTAAACGGCTTTGCTTATATAAGCAGCCCATGCTTTTGTTATAGAGCAGAATATATCTTTGCATTCAAATTGTGGTGCGTTTCTCATCCGAAGAGAACAAAATTTATCTTAGCAGTATTTAACACTTGGGGACCTACCAAGTATTCAATAGATCGTTGAGTGAAAAGCCATATCGTAGCGACACATTACAGAGTCACTGCAATTCTTAAGGCATAAAATCATTTAGTAAAGCTACTCAACGATCACAGGACCAACTCTACGTTTTCTCACTGAAGGTAAATTCAACCAAAAATGTAGAGTACAGATTTCTAACATGACAATGGCAGGTTTATGACAAAGGTTATAAACCTTAACACACATTCCTCAAAGATGATCCACAAGTGTGTTAACGATAAGGATAAAGAAGACAACACAACTTTTTGCAACAGCTATATGAGCAAAAGACACACATGTCTGCTGCTGTACCAAACATAATACTCTCAAAAAGAGACGGCTTGTGGTTCAATAGATAACTATTGAAGGTCAAATGAATCACAATTTGACAAGTGTCCTAGGCAAATTGAACCAACGATAACAATCTAACGGGCAAATCCCAATGAGACACTATAAAAGGATTGATGCCACAACATTGAAATCAATAATTCGATAAGCATCAAGCGTTCAAAGTTCAAGTGTTCGTAAAGCTCCACTCTACGATTTACAAGAAAGACAATCATAAAACAACTTAGCAGCAACTCAAACTACAATTATTTCTTTGTATTTTTAGATCTTTTGTGATCTCTTATATACCAAGTATGTGTGACTTGAAGGAATATTTGTCAATCATTGTTGTAATAGTTCTTAGTGAACTAAGGTTTTTGTAACCTCACCCATACTTAATGAATCATCCTTATTTACGGAGTAGAAGAGAGAACTAAGAGATTTTGTGCTTTGAACATCTTAAAATCATCATGTTATTACTTTTCTACATTTAACTTTCCTACCCTTTACGATTCTACCACTACACCGTCTCTATGACTAGTTTATACACTTGAACAAAATTTAAAAATGTGGATTTTCTCTTTATCTTTGAAGGGGTTTCCAAATACATTCTACTGTGCTAAACTAAATAAATTAACTTGTTTAAATTATTTAATAATCAAACATTTCAAAATAAAGAGAAATTTTAAATAATTTATCCAACTCCCTTCTAGATCTCTTTCTGACTTTGGGAATAACACAAAATACTACTAGAAATAAGAAAGAGGGAACTTAAACCAGCTGTCAACTTCCTCGACAGGTTTAGGTTTCTTCCTCAGCAGGTTTAGATGTTAAATTTTAGTTCCTTTCTCGCGCCAAAATAAAGGCAGAATTATTATAAATTACATTTATCATATTAAATAAAAGGGACATGTGTTGAGTACCCATGTTTTATCAATTTATTGATAAAATATAAATAAAAGGGAAAAAGACTTGAATGACCTTTAAATTATAAAATCCCACAAATATTTATTAAGAGCGTGGACCTTACAGCAAGAGGTGTCAGATAAAATTGAAGCGGCTGAGGGTTTGAAGCGATTAATCTCCCGACTCCAACTAACCGGCAGTTTCAGAAAGTTCAGAAGATCATGGGCATAGAAGTTACACAACTTATCAGGAGGTTGAAAGTTAAAAATAATAACATCAAGATCAGAAATCAACACACATCTCAATCAACAAGAACATAACTCTATCAGAGTTTTTATCTTGGGAGTAAGATGATGTAATGACTTTGTAAAGTAGGAGTAGACTTTGTAAAGTAGGAGTAGCATAATTGTAGTTTTCTATAAACAATTTACAGCCCCGTGTTACTGGAATTGTTGTGGTTGGAACATATTTCGGTCCGTGTCACTGAAAATTGTAATTTGTATAACTGTTCTAATTGTACCAGTTATTTTGTGTTCTTGAGTCTAAGACATCTAACACACAACTGTCTGATCCTTCATAAACAATTTTTATTATCAAATTGTTTATTGGTTAAAATAATTTTTCAACGATAACATACAACTAATATTTGATTTTTTGTCTTAGTGTTTCGGGGAGAAAAAAAAAAGTAATTAACCTCTTAACTAATTGGAAACAGCTTCCTCGCATCTTTCTACTTCAAAGTCGTTCCCTGAAGCATCAGAAAAATCTGGAGCTTTTGGAAGAAGCCCAAGCAGTTTGAACATTTGTTGATCAGCATCAAAGTCGTTGTTTGGTGTTGTCAACAGCTTATCGCCAGTGAAAATGGAATTTGCACCAGCAAGAAAGCACAATGCCTGCTCGGGGATGGAGAATCGAACTCTGCCAGCAGATAGCCTGACCATTGCTTTTGGCATTGCAATACGGGCACTGGCAACCATCCGAATCATCTCCCATATTTCAACCGGCTAAAAAAACAGTATTAACAATGAATATAATCAAAATACGCCAATTCTTGAGACAGGTTAAATAAAATAAAATTCACTACTCCTTGAGGCAATATAAGATTTATCTTGTCAGGCCAATAATGTAATGGTAAGCTAGAGAGGATTTTGATTGAAATGATGTGTTGGACATTTAAGCATGCAGGAGTTGTAATAGAAGAATTGTCGAAATCTACATAGATCATACTGCATGCTGTCTACAGGTGATCTGATATTAACTAATAAACTATAATAACTATTTAAGAGGACTTGGGGAACTTCTAGAAAATTATGGGCCTCAAAAGTCAACCAATATTTTAGTTTCAATCAACTGATATGGGGAAGGCGGACTGTCAATTATATGGTGGGAGCAGCATATTACTGCAAACAGAATACAACTTTTTGTCAGGCAGTTGACCCTCCACCGATCTAAATCTAGATTCTTAAACTTATTGGCTATAATAAAATATATACTGGTAAATAGTTATCAAAAACAAAAAGTAAATAAATAAATAAATAATATATATATATATATACTGGGAAATTTCAATAATGTTTGTATGTAAATACAGTTTTTGTGAAATTGTGAACTTCAATAGTTTGAAATTTGTTATAAACACAATTCAATGAGAAGGCACACAAAAAGAAGGGGAAACATAGGCTAAACAACAAAAGTAGGAAAAATGTTTATAACTAGGAATTAAATGTATGCAAAATAATTGCCAGAACAATGATATATTTTTAGGATTAATGCGGGTGCAATTACCTTTTGATCTTGCAAAGGTGTGCCTTTCATCGCAAGCAATGCGTTGATGGGAACACTCTCCGGGTGTGTAGGGAGCGTAGCCAAAGTATGCAACAAACCAACTCGGTCCTCGTCAGCTTCTCCAAGGCCAATTATTCCTCCTATTAACAAAAAATAAAAAGTTGTTCATCTATCATGATCTCAAGCATCTAGTCGAGATATTCATATGGTCCTATTGGAAATGGTACAATTTGTTCAACTTAAGAGAGAGAGCATATTCTCACCTTCCCGGTAAAGTTAAAAGGAAAAATATACCCAAAGTCAAAACAATGTATTAGGTAAACCCAGAAAGGAAAGAAAAAGGGGAGTTAGGGAGTGAAGAGCTTCATCAAGAAATTTATATTGAGTCAATGATTTTTTAATATCAAGGGCCATTAAATGCTGCTACTAAAATCTAAAATTACATGCTGCTAGTTGTAAAAATAATTCATTGACCATAAGAGGAAAACAAGCTGAACGAAAATAACGGTACATCATTCTATAATGAATAGTCAGATAGAAATAATATTCCCTCCCTCCCTTGTTCCCTCTCTGTCTCATAAAGTTCTTAGTAAATGAATCCTAGAAACTGATACACACTGAAATAGCTAATCAAGTACTGTTATTATCGTGAATGTATGTAACTCAGGCAAAATAAATAGGTAATCTTTAAGATACTTAAAATAAACAACGAACAACAATTCCATGATTTTGAGAAATTGTTAGTCTTAAATCTAACTTTCAGTCAAACTCTAGGTGTTGACACGGCCAAATTTGTTTCAACGGGCTTAAGCTGAGGAATTCAATATGGAAATTAACACTCCATCCGTCCAAAAAATGAGAGTCTTATTTAACTTATTTACTTTTTATCATGCATATTAAGATTTGCCAATGTAGCGTAGACATTTTTCAGCAAATATATTTCAGTTAAAATTTTAAGACTCAAATTTGTTATTGAAAATAACTAGAAAAAACGTATTATGCGAGTGTATCTTGGGCTAACCTTAATGTTTTTAAGAAATAGTCAAACGGAACTCTTATTTTTGAACTGATGGAGTAGAATTAACTGCCCAAATTTTAACATAAAAGTTGCGAAAAAGTAACAATCTCATGAATGCCATTATTTAGGTAAAGAATGATGATGAGAACAGCTAGTAAAGTATATCACTAGGATAGCATGCAGTAAACCAATTATACCATGCCTTTGGAGCAATGTTACCTGGAAAGCGGACATAAATTGTGTTTCATGGAACAGATGCAAAATGAAGTACGTTACATGGTCTAAAACATGGTAAGATCCATAAAGATGCAGTAAGGAATCCTCTTCGAATCTTTCTTTTTTTTTTAGGAATTGTCATGAATCTAAATGCAATAAAGCTAAATTTCAAAGAATATTTTAGTTACATAAACATATTGGTTGTTCTAGAAATAGTTTAGTAGAAATGTAATGTAGGTTAGATGTTAGAACATTGACATTAGTGCAACAAGAGGTAGAAAACAAATACATATTTGGGTCACTATTTTTAGAGTTCAGGAACTGAAGAGTACCATGTTTGGGAAAGTAGCATACTAGGGGTATAAGACTCTGAGAACTCTGCTTTGGAGAAAGAGGGAGTTATTTACAAAAGTACGCAACTGAAGGATCTTTAGTATAATGGAAGAGCATGCTGTAGCAATTTCTCTCTTTCTTTCACCATTCGCATTTCTTTTTCATTCCTTTATAATTATAGTTTGGTACTAAGCAATCAAATAAAAATTGTCATTAACAACTAAGCTAACAACTGCAAGTAGAACATGAATGCAGACACAAATTTTTCAAGTGCGATATCAGTTTCTTAATTTCCTCTAAAAAGGGAGTACTACTTGTATTGCCTAGACAATTATTAACATTTCCTCCTTTTTCGATATATAATTTAAATATCCAAGAGAGGGAAAATAAAAATTGAGGTACAAGAGTTTTACCAACTCTAGCAAATTAGGCACTAAAGTGGAAACACACTAATTCTGGCTGTGCCCACCCCAAAAGTATCAAGTTTGTACATTTGGTTAAATTTAGCAAGATACCTGAACAGACATTGATCCCAGCTTCACGAACATGCTTAAGGGTCTCCAGGCGCTCATCATACGTTCTTGTTGCTATAATATTAGGGTAATACTCTCTTGAGGTATCAAGATTATGGTTATAAGCTGTAAGCCCTGCCTTCTTGAGTTCTAGGGCTTGGTGCTTTTCTATCATTCCCAAGGTGCAGCAAACCTCCATCCCCATACCTCTGCACATAAGAAAATGACACAAATTAAGCATTTGATGAAGTGTTTACAGGCTAATATTGAATTTTAACATGTCGTATAACACAAAGTAGAAGAGTAAGTAAAGATAGCTCATTATTAATAGTTCTTTAGTATCCCTGTCTTATATTCAAACTATTCATGCATATGCTTTGTTAATGAGCCCCAAACTGCAAGATCTTTGAATACGAGGTCAAGTGATAGGAAGTAGCAGTTGGAGAGAAAAACCTCTAATTCTGAATACCTTGCCATATGTTTGTTAATGAATATTAATAAACCTATATACACATCCAACCAACATCAGCCCATTTTGATTATACTTGAATATTCTTTTTCTATCATTCCAAATAATGCCAACAAAAGTCCTCATCTCAAACACGAGCAATCTAAACTTTTGAGTTCTGTGTAGTTAATTCAGGAAGAAGCCATGAAAATGCTTCAAAGATCCTTTAAGATCATTCCAATATGCATAAATTGTCCAAATACATATTTTAGAGGCATCTAGTAACCTGAATAGAAAAACAACTTATTAACTCCTGATCAAGGAGTTCATCAAACTATATATCTTCATTTAAGCATTATAATTCTATAATCATATAATACTAATATTCATATGTCCATTTCAAAGACTGTGGTTATGAAAACCTCTTTGTAAGCATCAGCCAAAAAGATTTAGGGGTTTCAGTTAGAAGCGTGATAAGAAAATCACTTTCTTAAACATAATATATGAGTCTGTTATCTCATTGAAGCCTTCAACCGGTTACCACATAGGCAAATACTATATCAAATAATAATAAAAAGCTACTAAGGACCTTATGCCATTTCTGCCATTTGTGAAAAACCAATTGATTCTCACCTGACCTTGACAAATTAAAATAAACTGTCCAATAAACCTGATGCAACCTAGGTATTTTTGATATACGGGGTGATGATTCTAATCAACATCCAGCTTTTTCAATACTGAAAACATAAAAGAAGAAAGTATCCAATTATTTGATTACTGGATTGGCTAGTGTAGGCAGCAATAACTCATACAATTGTAATAAGTTAACTTGCAATTTTATATTTGTAATATTGAAATTTGCAATGGTAGAATGGCCAGTATAGGTCTCATTAAAACTGATAGAAAATTGATTTCTTCTTTCACCGCCGCACATCCTGATTACAAGTTATCAATTATTTGACAAGTGTAGTTACTTACCTTATTTCTTTTACATAGTCAAGAATTTGGTTGAAGTTGGTTTTCCTTCCTACAGTGTTTCTCCATGCAGCACCCATGCAAAAACGAGTACTACCACCCTCCTTTGCCTGCAAATGGACGTGAAGATGTTCATATGTTACAAGAAAGCATACCACATGCATTAGCGAAATAAGAAAATAGAAAAATCAAATTCAAACATTTTTGTTGCACCAGTTTTCCACGAGTGAAGGCCAATCACTTCCATATAATATTAGAGAAGAGCAATATATAAGGTGTCCTAATTAATAAGCTAAAGCATAAATAATTAGATAAGGTATACAAACAGACTGTACAGACCTGTTTTGTTATATGTATCCAAATCACACCCAAAACACTGTATTATGTAAAAATTCAAGTTCCATAAAATATTAAACTTTTTTTTAGTTTTAAAAAAAACAAAAAAAAAAGGTCCGCATTTTAAGATAATGTGGGAGTCCGGATAAGAACCGGACCCTACAAATGATAACAGTTACTCGATTATTGATACACAATTGTCTCACATCCCTATTGGCAGCCTCAATCTCAATGTGAAAGAGAAGAATTGTAACAAACAATCAACTTCTCAATATTCTAAACTTAAGGAAAGAAATCAGTAATCATCATCGGAAGAAGATAACTTGTACTTATCGCACAATAAAAAGCTCATAAAATGAAGAAGTCTGCACTCCTGGAAGGCAAGCCTATCCAATACAAGGTCTAAGGTTGTGTTTGATAAAATTAAATGTTAAGATCTGAATAGTTTAGACATCTGAATAATATAGAGCATCTGTCTAAAATTGTATCTGAATGAAAAAATGGTGTTTGATAATAATTTTTATAAAATGTCTGAATAACACTATTTTACTATTTTAACCCTCCACCCATTATATTCAATTTCAGCAAAAAAACTTTCTCTATCTTCTTCCCTTCAGTGTTTCTTTTTGCTCTGAGCTTCTTCAATCCCAGAATTCTCAAACAATTCGATCAATCCCAGAATTCACAATCAATTAATATTAATTAATTATAACTCCCTCCATTCCTTAAACACCATAATCAAGTTGCACCAAGCTAACCTTCCCCAAAATTCGATAGTCTCCATCTCGCTCTAATAGAAGGAACAGAGGAACTAGGGAGTTGAAAAATTCAAATCAAAAAAGAGAAAATTCGATCGTCCTGATGCTTGGGTCACAGCAGTTAGAAAGAAACTCTCTGAGTGGTGGCCTGGGTCACATTTTTGCTGCTATGATATATCATTTTTGCAGAGAGGAGATATCCAAATACAAAGAACTTGATCCGACAAATCGTCTAATGATTCTTAAAGCACTTTGCGAAATCCGAGTTAGTGTACTACATCCGCCTTGCCCAGTTTCATTTGTTTGATGTTATAGTTGTTATGCAAAATAGATTTCTGGAATATCATTTTTTCCTTTATTCACAAAATTGTTGTATACTACTTCCACTTCAGTGTTTTTCTACTGTCTTGTTACTAAGAATATCTTGTTACCAGTCTGGGTCTGGGTGATGGAGGAATTGAAGATGATGATGGTAATGGTGATATGTTGATCGATGGTGTCGTGGTGGCGGCTATGGAAATCGAAGAGAAGGGTGAGGAGGAAAAGGGTTATCATCGATTTGGGATCTGAAAATTGAAAAGGCAGAGGGATATAATAGGAATTTTGTAATATTGAAGAGGTTATTTTTGTCCAAAAATAACCAATTTCGTTCAGATCCACCTCTAAATAGTATAGATTTATATTTGTCCCTTACCAATTAAGAGGCATTAAGAGATAATTTTTTTTTTACCAAACATGTTTAGCCTCTGACCGAATCAGAGGTAGTTCTATTAAGAGGCAATAAGAGGTAATTAAACACAGCCTAAGACTCTAAGCTATCTTGTATGTTACTATCATGCTCATTTTCCACTTTATCCTCTAACCCCTCCCAAATAAAAATGAGGCATAAATAAAAGGTAGAAACATGAAAAGGAAAATAAATAAGAAAGAAAAAGAATTTTCTGGATCAATTATGTCACATCATGTGTCTCAGTAGGGTAAACTTTAGCACCACAATAGTGAATATGCCTCGTATCATTTGGTTACTTTTTGGGGCCCAACTATCCCGAATTTGCCAATTTCTTATCACACTTATAGCAACCATAAAAAATTTCAATTGCAACATATAAAAAGAAAATAATTATGATAATTAAGCGTATTTAAACGTCACAAAATATTACAAGAAGCTTCACCTTTTGAGCTGCCTGAAGAACAGCATCCTTGTTCATAAACTTTTGCGCTTTCACTCCAGTATCATACCTAGAGGACTGAGGACAATATGAACAATCCTCACTACATCCCCCAGTCTTAATAGATAGAAGAGTACATTGCTGCACTTCCCTAAAGTTATGAGCATGTCTATGAACTTGAGCCTATAATTAGAATGAAACCGACTTTAAATCAACAAGTATTAAAGTAAAGTAAAAGTATCAATAAATGAGAATATAGATAAAGACACAAAAAGTATAATATGACTACGAACAACACAATGTTACTAATAGCAGTAATGTAATCTGCTTTTGCATACAACAGAATTCATACGCTCGACCTCGACCTATAAAGATTTTTAAAAAGCCTGCAAACAAGCTTAAAGTTAAATATAAAGCTTGGTGAATTTAACCATTATAAACTGATGAACACTACACAATTATAGTGTACAACATGGTAGTGGGCTTCATGAACACGCTCTTCTATAGCCAATGATGGTGCCGGTACGTAACCTCACACAACCCATCTGAAGGCTGGAAGCACCAGCTCGTTGAGAGAACGATCGTGGTAAAATACTCATGTTAGACATTCTGAGTAAATTTTTAATCTTTTTAAGCTTAAAAATATTCCAAGCATCGCCAAAAGCACTATTGATTAACAGATTTTTTGAAATACTCACTCCATCCATTCATCAGAGTACCCTCTTAAACTTTTTTTATGATTGTTAACATTTTACTAGGAAACACTTGCACGTAATTTTCAATCATCTTTGGACTAAAAAAAACAATTTCCTCATTTGATATAGAAATTAAAGGCTTTAAATTTTCTATTCAAAATAAATCATAAAGGAAAATTATGTTCAAGTGCAATCTTTCTCCAAATATGATAAAAAAAAAAAGTCAAATAGGAATTCGTTATGCAGTGCGAAGAATAATAACAGTCTAATTAGAAGGCATATAAAGAAAGATAACTAAGCAAAGCTCCAATCCCACAATGTACAGTTAGATACAGGAGGTAATACAAACAAGGCAAAAGTATGGAGAGAAGGTAATTATTTTGTTTTAGAACCTTATCAAATGATTTTTCATCCTATTTTAATGATAGAGGTACATTTGGCAAAAAAAACAAAAAAATTACCATGTCTCCATACTTTTTGCCCTGTTAATAGCGGAGGGTGATATACACATTGAACACATTGTGCAAATAGATTATACAGTTCTCTTTAATGGGTTTCTCTTTTTGTGCTCAATTATCGTAAAAACAGAGGAAAGTACTATTATGCTACAGAAATCTGGACATTTTCAGTTCAAGAAATATGTGACTAGACAGCATCAATAGAACTGGATTAATCAATAGAAAAATTATTAATAATAACAATAATAATAAAAAAAAAATTATTATAATATATATATATATATATGTGTAAATAAAAATAAATAAATAAACACTCCTCTACAATTTTCCTTAATGGGTTTCTCTTTTTTATGCCCAATTTTCTTCAAAAAGAAAATGCTAATAACAACAGTAAACCCAAAAACAAATACCAAGTAGACAGCATTCATAGTACTAGTTCAACCAATAAAAAACCCATCTCTCCTCCACAATTTTCCTTGCTGGGTTTCTCTTTTTATGCCCAATTTTCATCAAAATCAAAAGAAAAAGGATAAAAATAACATCAAACCCAGAAAAAGAGAGAGATGGAGAGTGTACGGACCCCGTGAAAGAGAAGATCGAGAAGTGGAGAATCATAAACGGACTTGATTTCGTCTCGGGTCCAATCGTTTCTGGGTCCTTCCCTAATGGTTCTCTCTGCTTCAACTGCCGCTGCCGAAACTGAAGATGAAGTGGAGTAATTGTAGATTGAGTACGGGTGAAGGAAGATTGATGAACATGGCCGTCCATTCCCACGGATTGATCTGATCAAAATCATCTTTTTCAGCTTATATGTATGTGAATGTATATGAATGTATGTATTGAGAGTTGGAATTCAGTCAGATAACTGAGAAATGAAGCAACTGAATGCAAGGTTTAAGCAGAACATTTTTTTCCTCTATATTTTCTTCTTGTTTTGTCCGCTGGACAAACCTTAACTCTTACCTATATAAAAGAGGACATGTGGACCCCAATTTTTGTGAGTGTTTTTGTAGGTTTTTTTTTATTATTATTATTTAATTGGAAAGTAATATTTTCTTGTAAATATGATGTTTTTTTACATTATATGCAAGACCCATTCATTATTCTTGTAAAAGAAATTATATGAAAATATTGGAAGTATTTTTCATTTTTTAACGTAAAAGAACAAATTTGTGAGCTTTGAATGAAAAAATTTCAAAAAATATCGTGAAAAACAAATGTTAATTACTTTTTTGTATTTTAGAAATTTTATTGATACTAACATAAAATGACCAAATATTCTAAAATTGTCTTTATATAATCACAAATGTTAACATTATCATATATACTAATAAACTAACATTTTCTTATATTTAAAAGTGGATATAAACAAAAAAATATATATTTTATATTTACAAATTTTATAAATGAAACTCAATTTGTAGAAGGGAGGGGATATTATGTGGACCTTCTGATTTTTGCCTAGACAATCACATGTAAATATAAATGCATTCAATGGTTAGGTTTTACAGTTTTACTACAAGAATAAAGTTAGAAATCTCAAATTTAATTTTGGTCTGAATATTTTAATAATATTTTGTGACAAAAGTGCCCACCAATATAATAATGACACTTTTTGAGACTCAAAATTTAAAAAGTCCTACCTAACATTACCCTTTGGTACATATAGTCATGTAGAGCTTGGAAGAATGGAAGACTGGAAGAAGATGAGTAGTGCCATTATTGGAAACTAGGGAATTAAACTTGATTCACCTTTACCTAAAGGAGGTCCCAAATCTTATGAAGAACACTCCTATATTAAAGCAATATTGTTAAGTATCATTAAAGGAATCAAAATTAGATACTCAAATTGTTGTGTTCCATTTTGGGAGACTAAAAAAGTGGTTACCAACTTTCCAGATATAAAAGAGATGTTTATTATATGGGGAAGAAGAAAAACTAAATGAACATCAAAGATTCTCCTACAACTAGTAAATATCTATTATACAAAAAGTCCAATCTTAAAAAAAAGTAGGAGAAATTAGAACATAATATTCAGAACTTTAGCAGACAAAATAGCAATTCAAGGAGATCTTCTAAAGAATTTTATCCTTATCTTGTTCTTGTCCCTGTAAAAATCACTGATGAATTCCGGCAACTAGCACAAGTTTCACTGATACTATCCTTAGATCTTTTGAACGTCAGCTGCTTCAAAAACGGACTCCTCTTCTAGTCTCCCCGTGCCCAAGAGTGAGAACCCACACAATGAGCTCTGGCTATTCTTCGAGCATCATCCTCTTTCTGTGTTTTCGAGGTAGCATATTTCGTTCTAGATCAAAAGCATACGATCTAGTATGATAATTAGATCGATTGCAGGCACATGTTCCCAGAACAGATCCAGCATTTGCTCTCCTTAGTCCCTGGTCACCGACAGCCACCTCAAAAGATGTTAAGTAGCGAATAGCAAGATTATTACAATATGGGAAAAAAATCCAGAAAACCAACACCACCAAATGCCAACTCGAAACATAAAATTTAGACTCCAAACATGTCTCTCTAGTTCCAGCAGCATTTCTTATGGATGCTTTTATAGCCATGTATATGCCTGGGCTCAAGTCTCGGTTCAATAATTTTGTTTTAACTTCAAAAACAGGGTCAATGCAAAAAAAAAGGATGCAATCTTGAGAGCTGAGATATAAATTCAGGATATAAATTCATATGCCTGAATATACATTTATATGCCTTTTCCCATTTTGTATATACAAAAGATGAGTAATTTTCTATATCAAATGAAAGACAAGGTTTTGCAAAGATTAATTCCCAAGTTACAAAAATATTCAAGAAGATGATATTGAAGCTCAGGTTGTTGCAGAATAAAGGAGTAAACAAACCTGAGTAGGAGATAACCACATTCCCACCCCTTTGATAAAGCAGATTAATTGCATTTAAATTCCCACCTGATATGCTTAAATTATATCTTTAAAACATGGTTTAAATATATTTTACCACCCTAAAATATTACTCTTTTCCACTTCGATGATTCACGTTTTAATTTTGTCAATTAGATTAGTAAACTAGTAATTTTTTTCAATTTTGTCCAAAGTCACTTGACACGTCAAAAATTGACGACGTGTCCTCCTGAGTGGAGCCATGTTTAGCTGATGTGTATTTAAAAAAATATATTTCTACAATTTTATTAATTTAAATTGTTTAATCAAGGGTAAATTTGGAAAACCTCCAAAGCTTTGAAAATCCGGTGGAATTACTCTATTTAGAGAGCCAGATTATGACTAGATTTTCATTGAAGAGATTAAAGACAATCGGGAGGGAGGGATCTAATGCATATTCATCGATGGTAGATTTGATGAGTAGGTTTTATACCTATGAATCCGATATTATTAAACTTAATTATTGTTATCTTTAAGTGTTTTTATTATCTTTTTATGTGTTTATTTCTTGTAGGTTGGAGCCGGAGAGACAAATTGGTCTGAGAGAGAAAAAGATCAAAAATCATTAAAATTAGAGTTGAGTGGCATTTTTGTAAATACGTGGTCCTGACCAAGTGCCTGTGCACTTGAATTTGTACTAGGTTGGGCGCTCATGCACAATCAAAGTTGGATTTTTCTACTGTTGAGTTGTTTTGAAGCCAATTAGGAATCTTGATGAGGAAAAGACTACAAAGAAGGAAAAGATTATCAAGAGATTTGCAGAGAGAACAACGAGGAGGCTAAAGATCAAGTGGAGGATAAGGAGCAATCTGACAAGTTCTTCTAATCTTTTCTCTAATTCTTATATTTGTAATTACCTGAGATGTCTGGATTATTAATTTGGATAATGTTTTCCTTTATTATCATGAACTAAATTTTAATTAAGATTGCAACGGAACTTAGTATGTATTTTAAATTAAATCTTTCCATTGAATGAAAGTTGGTTTTTATTGAATTATTTATTATATCTTGCATTTATTGATTAATTGTTTGGTCAACAATTACTGTGATAATCTATATAAAATTGGAAGATGAAATATAGATTTAGATCTGGATATAATAACATTTGTTCATATAATCTGAATAGAGTTAATATGATTAGCATGTAGGATAGAAATATACATATGTTTCTTTTGTATCCATTGAAAGAATGAATTTGTGCGAAAAACACTAATTAACTTGATTCACATAGGAATATAGTGAGTTGATTGACTAGGATGTTTCTTGTAATTTTGTGTCTTAAAAATCGGATTTAGGAGGATTTGTTCACGTGTCTTTGGAAGAAGTGCGTGAGTATTATAAAACTAAGGGTGTAAGCCGAGCCAAGTAGTAGTTCGGCATTTTCGACTCGAGATGAACGAAAATATGATCCAAAACTCGAATGTAATGAATCGATCCATACTGCTTTGTTTTAATGATACAAGTCGAATTCGAGCATACTAGTGTTCGCTTCATATTAGGGTTCGAGTATTTCATTTTTTTCTCGAACCATACTCGATATCTTCGATGGATCATATTCGAATATTAGTCGATCCATGTTAATAAACTAAATATGTGATATTTGTATCAATCTTTATAATTTATAAAGTGTAGTATGAAATTGTGTAAACTTACTTGAATAAATCAAGTAATTGAATGTCAATTTATATTACATTCTTTATAATTTCAATACATAAATAAAAGTGAAAGTTTTATATATAAATATTAGTTAAGTAACCAATTTAGTATGTAGTGGTTCGGTTTTTAAGTGAAATGATTCATATTCGAACTCGATTTGACAAAGTCAAGGCTCATGAAGTAACTCGCTTTGTAGTACTTACGGTAGAAGTAGGTCCAAGTAATGATCCGAGTCGAATCGACACAAAATATAAATCCTTATCGAATTCAAGTCTAATTCGAGCGAGCTCAATTTTTTCGAGTTGAGTAGAATCTAATTATGAAGTTGTTGCTTAGAGATTCGACTCGCTTTTACACTCTATATAAAAATTCTTAAATAATGATTCATATTAATTAATTAATTTAAATGGTAACTAAATTGATTTAAATGAAATAAGGAAGTTATAATCTTAGATTAACTTGCGATTATCGTGAGATTCTCGATCTTAATTATTAGTTTTGTTAAGTTTAATTTCAGTCCATAAACAATATTTCGTAGTTTAAAATAAGATTACTTGCATTGAAATTAGTAATTGATAAATATTAGTCTATTCCCTCGTAAGAACGATATCCTTGCTTGTTGAATATTACGAACGAACACGTATAATTATGTGTTAAATGCTATTAAGAAATTAGACAACAAGTTTTTGGCGCCGTTGCAGGCACTAGACGTATAGTTTACACACAAGTATACGCATTCGTTTGCAATATTCAGCAAACAAAGATATCGTTCCCACGAGGAAATAGATTAAACTTTATCAATTATCAATTCCAATGCAATTAATCCTATTTTAAACTACGAAATATTGTTTGTGATTTGAAAAATTAAAATTAACAAAACTAATGACTAAGATCAAAGTTCACAAGATTAATACAGATTTAACATGTTAAGATTACAAATTCCCTTGGTATTCCATTTAAATTAATTTACTTCCCATTTAAATCAATTAGTTAATATGAATCATTATCCAAGAATGTTTTATCGTACACACTTCTTCTTCTAAAGACACGTGAACAAATCCTCCTAAATCCGATCTTTAGGACACAAAATTACAAGAAACACCCTAGGCAATCAACTCACTATATTCCTATGTGAATCAAGTTAATTAGGGTTTTACGCACAAATTCTTTCAATGGATACAAAAGACATAGGTATATTCCTATTCTATATGCTAATCATATTAACCCTAATCAGATTATAAGAACGGGTATTATCATAACCAGATCTCAATCTATACTCCATCTTTCAATTTTATATAGATTATCACAATAATTGTTGGTCAAACAATTAATCAAGAAATGCAAGATATAATAAATAATTCAATAAAAACCAACTTTCATTCAATGGGAAGGTTTAATTTAAACTACATACCAAGTTTCGTTGCAATCTTAATTAAAATTTAGTTCATGATAATAAGGGAAACATCATCCAGATTAATAATCCAAACATCCCGGATAATTACAAAGGATAAAACTAGAAAAGAGAAGAAGAAACTCTGAATTTGCTTCCAAACTCTCTCGTTGAACTTCAGCCCTTGCACTCCTCCTTTGTGTTTTCCTTCGTTGTTCTCTCTGCAATTGACTTGATAAATTCCTCAATACGTCTTTTCTGAAGTCTTCTCCTATTTGTATTAGTCCAAAACCCTCCTTCAGATTCCTGTTTGGCTTCGAAATCAAATTAGCAGCAAAGTTTAGCAACATTGAAGCGTGCGTGGCGCCAGTGCTCAACCTAAGTATAAATCCAAGTGCTAAAGCGCCGATCTGGGACACCGGAATTACAAAAATGTCATCCAACTTAATTTTAATAATTTTAATTCTTTTCTTCTCTCAAATGACCTATTTGACCCTACTCCATCCTACAAGAAATAAACACAAAACAAATAAAAGATACTAAAAACACTGCGAGATAACAAAAATTAAGTTTAATAATACCCCCGAATTTTAGGTATAAAACTCACTTGTCAAATACAATGCAACTTAGTTAATTGTTTATATCTAGCAATGCAACAATCCAAATGCAACATATCTATATGAAATCAATCCAAATATACCTTAAGAGGAATCAACAATATATTCAAACAATACAACCAAACAAGACAATTCAATAACTCATACCAATCCGTAAATCAAAGCATGTTATTACTGATGCAGTATATGTGCTTAACAACCATTAAAATCAACTACAGTTCAAATACATTGCATAATATGCTTCTTAGAGGGGAAAAATACAATTCTAACTCAAGAAATTTTGAAAGCAAGTTAAGTTCCAGCTAAAACTACACAATCACCAAATTCAGAGTCGATACGGGATTTATTTCTTCTTTTATTTGCTCACGAGGGAATTTTTACTCTTTCTCGTGTTTACACTCGACTTTAAAATGTCTAGTTCTCTTGGGCTTTTCAATGTTACCCATGTAACGAGCTTTCGACCAACGACTCCCAAACCATATGGTTTTAAGGCGCTGGGTGTAGAGACATCTCTAAGGGCTTACTTACTCCAGTAACAAAGGCCACAGAACGAAACTAGTCAACGTGTTTATTCATATGATTTTTTCCCTGGATTTTCTATTTTTTTTTCTTATTTAAATATCTCATATTTTCCCTCAAACTTGAGTTTTTGCGTCATTCTAGCTTTTACTACAAGTTTACCGATTTCCCTTCATTAAAACCAAGATTTCCCCCTAGAAGACAATTATGCGATCACTTAAACTAAGTTGACCAAAATGGTAAACCTAACGTGCTATCTTGTTACATCAATTTCAAACAGGATAAGATTTATATCATGACACGACACTACATTCATATCTCAGTTGTAATATTGTTCAAATGTATACGCGATCCCAATCTCATCATTGGCCAAGTCAAACTCACACTAACTAACATGCTCGGATTCATGCATTTTTTTTTAGAAATTAGAATGACAACTACATGCAAAACTACAAGATGAATGAGTTATGCTAAATGAATCCAAATACTAAATGATTGCAATACAACTAGAAGAATGCACCCCAAACTTAACATATGTAATGTCCTCATTGTATATAAAAAAAAAACATAAGAAATTAGGTATTGAGGACTTCCCTGAAAGATCGAAGCCTTACTCCTCGTCAACATCCTCTGCTTCTTCTTCATGACCTCATCCTCGTGGGGATAAGTTAGTCGGGGTACATGACAAGGGTGGAACTGGTCGGAATTGGTAGGAGGAACACATCTTTGGATTCATGCGGTTGAACATCTCATGAATGATGCATTACGGTTCGATATATCTCTCATTGTCATTTGAGCGATCTGATACGCTTCCTATCCACCCGGTCAAAACCCTGTTGAATTTGAGTAGCCACCATGTCAATCCGTCTAGTTTGATGTCTCAATTCTAGACGAATATCCTCAAAAAATTCGGTGTTGGCACGTAACTCTCAACTACAGTAGGATTGTCATTTGACTGTTCATTAAGCTCGTCAACAGGATCTGGAGGCACAATAATGAAACCTAATCCTCTCGGGTGTGGTTTACCCCAACCCATACCTTGTGATTTTTTTTATAACCGAATGGTCAATTAGAGCTAAAGGAGGTTGTCTTGCTTCTTGGCTTCCCACTTTACTCCAACTTGTTGGACATAGTCCAATAATCAAAGATGGATGAGGCAAGTACACCTAAAGTCCCTCGAATTGCTCTGTCGATTAAATCATGTATAACCTGACCCACATCTATAATTTTTCCTTTTGCAATGGCGAAAAGCAACGTTGCCCGTTGATTTATGACATCACTCATATGTTTACACGACATCAACTTGGCACAAATAAAGGCGACATACTTTCCGTAACTACTTAGTGCGGATGCGGGAAAAGAGCGCTTCTTCTTGATATGTTAATTTTCATTTTGTTCGGTACTCCTGATGCTTGAATGACCTCACTATAATCCATTTCGTGCTCTAGATATTGCATGTAGCCACTTATAGTATAATACATCCAAGTAGTAGTAAACATTTATTGTCGTGAAACTGACCTCCACTAATTTTTCGCAAATCCAAACCATGTTCCTTAACAATTTTTATGACTGAAAGATTCGGTTGAGCTGTAAAATTCACCCATCTTCTGCTTCTAATCATTTGTAGTAACTCACATCTTCTGCCTCTTGCTATAATCCACGCTCAGGAATTAGTGTTTTACCAGAAAGTCAATTGTGATACCTTTCGGACGCACTAACTGTGAAGAAAGGGAAGTATGAGTTTCACGTGGTGTAGAAAGAGAAAAGAGAGGAGTTTTAGATGAACTAGGAGAGAAAATAGTTTGATTTGGGTTGAAAGAAGTGATGCCCGATTAAGACTTAAATTTTTTTTTAAAGTCTCGGCAGGAGCTAGGCGCTTGATTTTAAATGGGATTGACTGCCTAGGCGCTTGAAGACAGAACGTGTTAGTCAGGTGTAGCGCCTAGGCGTTTGGGGAATGTTGAGTGTTCTGCATTTGAGCGCCTAGTCGCTTGTTTTGTGCATGGTTTGGGCGCCTAAGCACTTGGAACTAACTTGGTGGATTTTGTACGTCTTCCATGCTTCCAACCTACATATCAAAGCTTCAATTCTCAGTTTGTGTGTCTTCCATGCTTCCAACCTATATATCAAAGCTTCAATTCTCAGTTTTTGTTTGCAAGGAGATTACAACTTATACTCAAACCCTAAACTAAGATAAAATATATAGTTAACTAAACTAACATACTAAAATAAAAGAAATTAATCATATTTTATCTTAGTTTAGGGTTTTAGTATAACTCGTAATCTAAAAACTGAGAATTGAAGCTTTGATATGCAGATTTGAAGCATGGAAGACGCACAAAATCCACCAAGTCGTACAAAACAAGCTGCTGGCAGCGCCAAATGCAAAATACTCAGCAATCCCAAAGCGTCTAAGCACTCATTCCATGCCCATTCCAAGCGCCTAGTCGCTATACCTGACCAACACGTTCTGTCTTCAAGCGCCTAGGCGGTCAATCCCATACAAAATCAAGCGCCAAGGCGCTCCTGCCCAGACTTTAAAAAGAAATTAAGCCTTAATCGGGCATCACTCCTTTCAACCCAAATCAAACTCTATTTTCTCTCCTAGTTCATCTAAAACTCCTCTCTTTTCTCTTCGTACACCACGTGAAACTCATACTTCCTTTCCTCACTTCAACAAAGTTTGACAAAAAGAGATTCACAAGTGCTAGTGTGTCCGAAAGGTATCACAATCGCTTTTCGGTAAAATGCTAATTCTCGAGCGTGGATTATAGAAAAGAGGCGCAAATGTAAGATGGGTGAATTTTACATCTAAACCGGATCTTTCTTACCATAAAAATTTTTAAGGAATTCTACGCCAATGCAAAAGATGTTGTCGGTAATATGGTTTGGGTTCGCGAAAAATTAGTGGAGGTCAGTTTCACGACAATAAATGCTTACTACGGCTTGGACAGAATACCTGGAAATGGCTATATGCAATATCTAGAGCACGAGCTGGACTATAGTGAGATCATTCAAGCATTGTGTGTACCGAACAAAATGAAAATTACCGGATCAAAGAAGAAGCGCTTCTTTATTTGTGTAAGTCGATGTCTTTATTTGTTCCAAGCGATGTCGGTAGCGTGAGTGATGTCATAAATGAACTCGGCAAATTGTTTTTTTTGCATTGCAAAAGGAAAAACTATAGATGTGGGTCGTTATACATGATTCAATCGATGAGAACAATTCAAGGAGGGACTTGTGGATCGCCTCATCCATTTTTGACATCGACTGTGGTCAACAAGTTGGAATAAAGTGGGAAGCCGAGGAAGCAAGACAACCTCCTTTAGCCCCAATCGACCACTCTTGCTATAAAAAAATACAAGGTATGGGTTGGGGTTAAGCCACACCCGAGAGGATTAGGTTTCATTATCAGGCCTCCAGATCCCGCTGACGAGACTAATGAACACCAAAAAACAATCCTACTACAATGAGATTTACGTACAAGACTAAATTTTTTGAGGATATTCACGAGAATCGAGACATCAAAACTGATTTAATCGATACGGTGGCTACCAAAATTGAAATGGTTTTCACCGTGGATAGGAAGCGTAATAGATCGCTCAATGACATGCTTTTGAGATATATCGTAAACCAGAATGCATCATTCATAGAGATGTTCAACCGCATGAATCCAAAGCAGTGCTCCTTACCAACCCACCACCTCCACCTCGTCTGTGGTACCCCGAAAGTGACTTACTCCCGAGGATGAGGTTGATGAAGAATTAGCAGAGGATCGACGAGGAGTAAGGCTTCGATCTTTCAAGGAAGTCCTCAATACCTAATTTCTTATGATTTTTTTATATACAATGAGGACATCAGATATGTTAAGTTTGGGGTGCATTCTTCTAGTCAGATTCCAATCATTTAGTCAGATTCATTTAGTATTTGCATTCGCTTAGCATAACTCATTCATCTCAGTAGTTTTGCATGTAGTTGTCATTCTAATTTCTAAAAAATGCATGAATCCGAACATGTCAATTAGTGCGAAGTTCGACTTCGCCAATGATGAGATTGGGATCGGCAGATACATTTGAACAAAGATTACAACCGAGACATGAATGTAAAGGTCGTATCATTATGTAAATCTTATCCTGCTTTGAAACCGATGTAACAAGATAGCACGTTAGGTTGATCATTTTGATAAACGTAGTTTAAATGATCGCAAAATTGTCTTCTTCGGGAAATCTTGGTTTTAATGAAGGAAAATCGATAAATTTGTAGTAAAAGTTAGGATGACGCAAAAAATCAAGTTTGGGGGAAAATATGGGATTTTAAATAAGAAAAAATTAGAAAATCCAAAAAAATAAATATGTTGACTAGTTTAGTTTTGTGGCCTTTGTTACTAGAGTTAGTAAGGCCTTAGGGGTGTCTCTACTCTCAGCGCCCTAAAGCCATCTGGTTTGGGAGTCATTGGTCGAAAGCTCGTTACATGGGTAACATTGAAAAGCCTAAGAGAACTAGACATTGCACAGTCAAGTGTAAACACAAGAAAGATCATAAATGCCCTCGTGAGCAAATAAAAGAAGAAATAAATCCCGTATTGACTCTGAATTTGGTGATTGTGTAAATTTAGTTGGAGCTTAGTTTGTGAACGGAGTTTCCTAAGTTAAAACTGTGTCTTTACCTCTAAGAAGCATATTATGCAATGTATTTAAACTATAGTTGATTTTAATGGTTGTCAAGCACACACACCCTGCATCAGTAATAACAAGATTTGATTTATGGATTGGTTTTGGTTATGGAATTGTCTTGTTTGGATGTATTGTTTGAATCTATTGTTGATACCTCTGAGATACATTTTTTTTTTGCATTGCTTGGGGACAAGGAATTGATTAAGTTTAGGGTATTTGATGAGTAGGCTTTATACATATGAATCCGATATTATTAAACTTAATTATTGCCATCTTTAAGTGTTTTTGTGTTTATTTCTTGAAATTTGGAGTTGGAGGGGCAAATTAGTCATTTGGAAGAAGAAAAACATCAAAAATCATTAAAATTAGAGCCGAGTGGCATTTTTGTAAATACGTGGTCTGGTCGGCCTTGGCGCTTTGATTTATCTTAAGTTGAGCGCCAGCGCTCGCCACGCACGCATCAAAGTTGGATTTTCTCTTCTTTGAGTTGTTTTTGAAGCCAATTAGGAATCTTGATGAGGGTTGGGACCAATACAAATAGGAAAAGACTTCAGGAAATAGATTATTAAGAGATTTGCAAATAGACCAACGAGGAGAACACGAAGGATATTGCAGAGGCTAAAGATCAAGTGGAGGATTAGGAGCAATCTGACAAGTTCTTCTAATCTTTTCTCTAATTTTATATTTGTAATTAACTAGGATGTCTGGATTATTAATTTGGATAATGTTTTCCTTTATTATCATGAAGTATACTTTAATTAAGATTGCAACGGAACTTGGTATATAGTTTAAATTAAACCTTTCCATTGAATGAAAGTTGGTTTTTATTGAATTATTTATTATATCTTGCATTTAAAATCCAACTTTGATCGTGCATGAGCGCCTAGGCGCTCAACCTAGTACAAATCCAAGCATCTAGGAGCTTGGTCAGGACCACGTATTTACAAAAATGCCACTCAGCTCTAATTTTAATGATTTTTGATCTTTTTCTTCTTCCAAATGACCAATTTGTCCCTCCAACCTACAAGAAATAAACACAAAAAACACAAAGAGATACTAAACACTTAAAGATATCAATAATTAAGTTTAATAATATCGGATTCATAGGTATAAAACCTACTCATCAAATACCCCCAAACTTAACCAATTGCTTGTCCCCAAGCAATGCAAATAAAAAATGCATCTTAACTATATGCCTACACATCCAGCCATTAGTCAATACGAAATCAAACAAATATGTCACGGAGCTATCAACAATAGATTCAAACAACACATCCAAACAAGACAATTCAATAACCCTTACCAATCCATAAATCAAAGCCTGTTATTACTGATGCAGGGTGTGTGTGCTTAGCAACCATTAAAATAAACTACAGTTCAAATACATCGCATAATATGCTTCTTAGAGAAAAAAAACACAATTTTAACTTTAAAAACTCCGTTCACAAGTTAAGCTCCAGCTAAAACTACTCGATCACCAAATTCAGAATCAATACGGGATTTATTTCTTCTTTTCTTTGCTCACGAGGGCATTAATGCTCTTTCTCGTGTTTACACTTGACCGTGCAATGTCTAGTTCTCTTAGGCTTTTCAATATTACCTATGTAACGAGCTTTCGACCAACGACTCTCAAACCAGATGGTTTTAGGGCGCTGGGTGTAGAGACACCCTTAAGGGCTTACTTACTCCAGTAACAAAGGACACATAACTAAACCAGTTGAACGTGTTTATTCATATGGATTTTTTCCGGATTTTCCATTTATTTTTTTAATTTAAAATCTCATATTTTCCCCAAAATTAAATTTTTGCGTCATCCTAGCTTTTACTACAAGTTTACCGATTTTCCTCCATTAAAACCAAGACTTCCCCCAAGAAAGAATTATGCGATCATTTAAACTAATTTGATCAACCTAACGTGTTATCTTGTTACATCAGTTTCAAACAGGATAAGATTTACATCATGATACGACACTACATTCATGTCTCAGTTGTAATACTGTTCAAATGTATACGCGATCCCAATCTCATCATTGGCCAAGTCAAACTCGCACTAATTGACATGCTCAGATTCATGCATTTTTTTTAGAAACTAGAATGACAACTACATGCAAAACTACAAGATGAATGAGTTATGATAAACGAATGCAAATACTAAATGAATGCAACTAAATGATTGCAATACAACTAGAAGAATGCACCCCCAAACTTAACATATGCAATGTCCTCATTGTATATAAAAAAACATAAGAAATTAGGTACTAAGGACTTCCCTGAAAGATCGAAGCCTTACTCATTGTCAACATCCTCTGTTTCTTCTTCATCAACCTTATCCTCACAGGGGATAAGTCAGTCGGGGGTACACAGACAAGGGTGGAGCTGGTCAGAATTGGTAAGGAGCGCCTGCTGGATTCATGCGGTTGAACATCTCTATGAATGATGCATTACAGTTCTGATATATCTTCGCTTGTCGCTGAGCCAATCTATTCTGCTTCCTATCCACCCGGTCAAAACCTTGTTGAATTTGGGTAGCCACCATGTCAATCCGTCTAGTTTGATGTCTCAATTCTCGACGAATATCCTCAAAAAATTTGGTGTTGGCACGTAACTCTCAACTGCAGTAGGATTGTCATTTGACTGTTCATTAGGCTCGTCAACAGAATCTGGAGGCACAATAATGAAACCTAATCCTCACGGGTGTGGTTTACCCCCAACACTTACCTTGTACTTTTTTATAACCGAATGGTCAATTGGGGCTAAAGGAGGTTGTCTTGCTTCCTTGGCTTCCCATTTTACTCCAACTTGTTAACATAGTCCAATAATCAAAGATGGATGAGGCAGTACACCTAAAGTCCCTCCTTGAATTGCTCTGTCTATTGAATCATGTATAACCTGACCCACATCTATAGTTTTTCCTTTTGCAATGGCGAAAAGCAACGCTGCCCGTTGATTTATGACATCACTCATATGCCTACACGACATCAACTTGGCACAAATAAAGACATGCCATGCTTTCCCGTAACTACTTAGTGCGGATGTAGGAAAAAGAACTGCTTCTTGCTGATCTGTTAATTTCCATTTTGTTCCAGATGCTCACAATGCTTGAATGACCTCACTATAATCCAGCTCGTGCTCTAGATATTGACCCAAACCATGTTACTGACAACATCTTTTGCATTGGCGTAGAATTCCTTAACAATTTTTATGACCGACGGATCCGGTTGAGCTGTAAAATTCACCCATCTTTGCTTCCAATCATTTGTAGTAATTCCCCATCTTCTGCCTCTGGCAATAATCCACGCTAAGGAATTAGCGTTTTACCAGAAAGCCAATTCTGATACCTTTCGGACGCACTAACAATGAGGAAAGGGAAGTATGAGTTTCACGTGGTGTAGGAAGAGAAAATAGAGGAGTTTTAGATGAACTAGGAGAGAAAATAGTTTGATTTGGGTTGAAAGGAGTGATTCCCGATTAGGGCTTAATTTTTTTTTCAAAGTCTTAGCAGGAGCTTGGCGCTTGATTTTGAATGGGATTGACCGCCTAAGCGCTTGAAGACAGAATGCGTTAGTCAGGTGTAGCGCCTAGGCGTTTAGGGAATGTTGAGTCTTACTGACTTGGTGGATTTTGTACGTCTTCCATGCTTCCAACCTACATATCAAAGCTTCAATTCTCAGTTTGTGTGTCTTATGCTTCGACCTCATATATCAAAGCTTCATTCTCGCTTTTTTTTTTTAAGGAGAGATTACAACTTATACTAAAACCCTAAACTAAGATAAAATATATAGTTAACTAAACTAACATATTAAAATAAAAGAAATTAATCATATTTTATCTTAGTTTAGGGTTTTAGTTTAACTCGTAATCTAAAAACTGAGAATTGAAGCTTTGATATGCAGGTTTGAAGCATGGAATACGCACAAAATCCACTAAGTCAGGCACAAGCGCCTAGGCGCTCAAATGCAGAACACTCAGCAATCCCCAAGAGTCTAAGCACTCACTCCATGCCCATTCCAAGCGCCTAGTCGCTATACTTGACCAACACGTTCTCTCATCAAGCGCCTAGGCGGTCAATCCCATACAAAATCAAGCGCCTAGGCACTCCTACCCAGACTTTAAAAAAAAATTAAGCCTTAACCGGGCATCACTCCTTTCAACCCAAATCAAACTCTATTTTCTCTCCTAGTTCATCTAAAACTCCTCTCTTTTCTCTTCGTACACCACGTGAAACTCATACTTCTTTTCTTCACTTCAACAAAGTTTGACAAAAAGAGATTCACAAGTGCTAGTGTGATCATTCAAGCATTGTGTGTACCTGAAACAAAATGAAAATTACCGGATCAGCAAGAAGCAATTCTTTTTCCTGCATCCGCACCGAGTAGTTACGGGAAAGCATGACATGTCTTTATTTGTGCCAAGTTGATGTCGTGTAGGCCTATGAGTGATGTCATAAATCAACCGGCAGCGTTGCTTTTCTGCATTGCAAAAGGAAACACTATAGATGTGGGTCAGGTTATACATGATTCAATCAACAGAACAATTCAAGGAGGGACTTCAGGTGGACTGTCTCATCCATTTTGACATCGGATCGTGGTCAACAAGTTGGAGTAAAGTGGGAAGCCGAGGAAGCAAGACAACCTCCTTTAGCCCCAATTGACCACTCGGTTATAAAAAATTACAAGGTATGGGTTGGGGTTAAGCCACACCCGAGAGGATTAGGTTTCATTATTGTGCCTCCAGATCCTGTTGACGAGACTAATGAACAGTCAAAAAACAATCCTACTACAACTGAGAGTTACGTGCCAGCACCAAATTTTTTTGAGGATATTCGTCGAGAATTGAGACATCAAACTAGACGGATTGACATGGTGGCTACCTAAATTGAACAGGATTTTGACCGGGTGGATAGGAAGCAGAATAGACTGGCTCAACGACAAGCGGAGATATATCAGAACAATAATGCATCATTCATAGAGATGTTCAACCGCATGAATCCAGCAGGTGGTCCTTACCAATTCCGACCACCTCCACCCTTGTCTGTGTACCCCGAGTGACTTACCCCCTAAGGATGAGGTTGATGAAGAATAAGCAGAGGATGCTGACGAGGAGTAAGGCTTCGATCTTTCAAGGAAGTCCTCAATACCTAATTTCTTATGGGTTTTTTTATATACAATGAGGACATTGCATATGTTAAGTTTGGGGGTGCATTCTTCTAGTTGTATTCCAATCATTTAGTTGCTTTCATTTAGTATTTGCATTCGTTTAGCATAACTCATTCATCTTGTAGTTTTGCATGTAGTTGTCATTCTAATTTCTAAAAAAATGCATGAATCCGAACATGTCAATTAGTGCGAGTTTGACTTGGCCAATGATGAGATTGGGATCGCGTATACATTTGAACAGTATTACAACTGAGACATGAATGTAGTGTCGAATCATTATGTAAATCTTATCATGTTTGAAACTGATGTAACAAGATAGCACGTTAGGTTGATCATTTTGATAAACTTAGATTAAATGATCGCAAAATTGTCTTCTTCGGGAAATCTTGGTTTTAATGAAGGAAAATCGATAAACTTGTAGTAAAAGTTAGGATGACGCAAAAAATCAAGTTTGGGGGAAAATATGGGATTTTTAAATAAGAAAAAAAATAGAAAATACAAAAAATAATCATATAAATAAACATGTTGACTAGTTTAGCTTTGTGGCCTTTGTTACTGGAGTAAGCCCTTAGGGGTATCTCTACACTCAGCGCCCTAAAGCCATCTGGTTTGGGACTCATTGGTCGAAAGCTCGTTACATGGATAACATTGAAAAGCCTAAGAGAACTAGACATTGCACAGTCAAGTGTAAACACAAGAAAGATCATAAATGCCCTCGTGAGCAAATAAAAGAAATAAATACCGTATTGACTCTGAATTTGGTTATTGTGTAAATTTAGTTGGAGCTTAGTTTGTGAACGAAGTTTCCTAAGTTAAAACTGTGTCTTTTCCTCTAAGAAGCATATTATGCAATGTATTTAAACTATAGTTGATTTTAATGGTTGCTAAGCATACACACCTTGCATCAGTAATAACAAGATTTGATTTATGGATTGGTATGGGTTATTGAATTGTCTTGGATGTATTGTTTGAATCTATTGTTGATACCTCTGAGGTATATTTGTTTGATTTCATACTGACAGATGGCTGGATTTGTACGCATATAGTTAGGATGCTTTTTTTTTGCATTGCTTGGGGACAAGGAATTGCTTAAGTTTGGGGTATTTGATGAGTAGTCTTTATACCTATGAATCCGATATTATTAAACTTAATTATTGTCATCTTTAAGTGTATTTAGTATCTTTTTATGTGTTTTTGTGTTTATTTCTTGAAGGGTGGAGTTGTAGGGACAAATTGGTCATTTAAAAGAAGAAATAGATCAAAAATCATTAAAATTAGAGCCGAGTGGCATTTTTGTAAATACGTGGTCGACTAAGCGCCAGCGCTTGATTTATATTAGGTTGAGCGCCAGCGCCACGCACGCATCAAAGTTGGATTTTTCTACTGCTGAGTTGTTTTTGAAGCCAATTAGGAATCTTGATGAGGGATCTTGATGAGGGTTGGGACCAATACAAATAAGAAAAGACTTTAGGAAGGAGATTATTAAGAGATTTGCAAAGAGACCAACGGGGAGAACACGAAGGATATTGCAGAGGCTAAAGAAGTGGAGGATTAGGAGCAATCTGACAAGTTAATCTAATCTTTTCTCTAATTTTATATTTGTAATTAACTAGGATGTCTGGATTATTAATTTGGATAATGTTTTCCTTTATTATCATTAAGTAAATTTTAATTAAGATTGCAACGGAACTTGGTATATAGTTTAAATTAAACCTTCCCATTGAATGAAAGTTGGTTTTTATTGAATTATTTATTATATCTTGCATTTAAAATCCAACTTTGATCGTGCATGAGCGCCTAGGCGCTCAACCAAGTACAAATCCAAGCAACTAGAGCTTAGTCAGGACCACGTATTTACAAAAATGCCACTCAGTTCTAATTTTAATGATTTTTGATCTTTTTCTTCTTCCAAATGACCAATTTGTCCTTCCAACCTACAAGAAATAAACACACAAAACACAAAGAGATACTAAACACTTAAAGATATCAATAATTAAGTTTAATAATATCGGATTCATAGGTATAAAACCTACTCATCAAATACCCCCAAACTTAACCAATTGCTTGTCCCCAAGCAATGCAAATAAAAAATGCATCTTAACTATATGCCTACAAATCCAGCCATCAGTCAGTACAAAATCAAACAAATATGCCTCGGAGGTATCAACAATAGATTCAAACAACACATCCAAACAAGACAATTCAATAACTCATACCAATCCATAAATCAAAGCCTGTTATTACTGATGCATGGTGTGTGTGCTTCGCAACCATTAAAATAAACTACAGTTCAAATACATCGCATAATATGCTTCTTAGAGAAAAAAAACACAATTTTAACTTTAAAAACTCCGTTCACAAGTTAAGCTCCAGCTAAAACTACTCGATCACCAAATTCAGAGTCAATACGGGATTTATTTCTTCTTTTCTTTGCTCACGAGGGCATTAATGCTCTTTCTCGTGTTTACACTTGACCGTGCAATGTCTAGTTCTCTTAGGCTTTTCAATATTACCTATGTAACGAGCTTTCGACCAACGACTCTCAAACCAGATGGTTTTAGGGCGCTGGGTGTGGAGACACCCTTAAGGGCTTACTTACTCCAGTAACAAAGGACACATAACTAAACCAGTTGAACGTGTTTATTCATATGGATTTTTTTCTTGGATTTTCCATTTATTTTTTTTAATTTAAAAATCTCATATTTTCCCCCAAACTTAAATTTTTGCGTCATCCTAGCTTTTACTACAAGTTTACCGGTTTCCCTCCATTAAAACCAAGACTTCCCCCAAGAAACAATTATGCGATCATTTAAACTAATTTGATCAACCTAACGTGCTATCTTCTTACATCAGTTTCAAACAGGATAAGATTTACATCATGATACGACACTACATTCATGTCTCAGTTGTAATACTGTTCAAATGTATACGTAATCCCAATCTCATCATTGGCCAAGTCAAACTCGCACTAATTGACATGCTCGGATTCATGCATTTTTTTTAGAAATTAGAATGACAATTACATGCAAAACTACAAGATGAATGAGTTATGATAAACGAATGCAAATACTAAATGAATGCAACTAAATGATTGCAATACAACTAAAAGAATGCACCCCCAAACTTAACATATGCAATGTCCTCATCCCTGAAAGATCGAAGCCTTACTCCTTGTCAACATCCTCTGCTTCTTCTTCATCAACCTTATCCTCACAGGGGATAAGTCAGTCGAGGGTACACAGACAAGGGTGGAGTTGGTCGGAATTGGTAAGGAACGCCTGCTGGATACATGCGGTTGAACATCTCTATGAATGATGCATTACAGTTCTGATATATTTCCGCTTGTCGCTGAGCCAGTCTATTCTGCTTCCTATCCACCCGGTCAAAACCCTGTTGAATTTGGGTAGCCACCATGTCAATCCGTCTAGTTTGATGTCTCAATTCTCGACGAATATCCTCAAAAAATTTGGTGTTGGCACGTAACTCTCAACTACAGTAGGATTGTCATTTGACTGTTCATTAGGCTCGTCAACAGGATCTGGAGGCACAATAATGAAACCTAATCCTCTCGGGTGTGGTTTACCCCCAACACATACCTTGTACTTTTTTATAACCGAAATGTCAATTGGGGCTAAAGGAGATTGTCTAGCTTCCTTGCCTTCCCACTTTACTCCAACTTGATGACATAGTCCAATAATCAAAGATGGATGAGGCAGTACACCTAAAGTCCCTCCTTGAATTGCTCTGTCGATTGAATCATGTATAACCTGACCCATATCTATAGTTTTTCTTTTTACAATGGCGAAAAGCAACGTTGCCCGTTGATTTATGACATCACTCATATGCCTACACGACATCAACTTGGCACAAATAAAGCCATGTCATGCTTTCCCGTAACTACTTAGTGCGGATGCAGGAAAAAGCTGTTTTTTGCTGATCTGTTAATTTCCATTTTGTTCCGGGTACTCACAATGCTTGAATGACCTCACTATAATCCAGCTCGTGCTCTAGATATTGCATGTAGCCATTTCTAGGTATTCTGTCCAAGCCGTAGTAAGCATTTATTGTCGTGAAACTGACCACTAATTTTCCGCGAACCCAAACCATGTTACTGACAACATCTTTTGCATTGGCGTAGAATTCCTTAACAATTTTTATGACCGACGGATCCGGTTGAGCTGTAAAATTCACCCATCTTTGCTTCCAATCATTTGTAGTAACTCCCATCTTACGCCCTCAAGCGATAATCCACTTCAGAATTAGCGTTTTACCGGAAAAAGCCAATTCGATACCTTTGGACCATTAACAATGAGGAAAGGGAAGTATGAGTTTCACGTGGTGTAGGAAGAGAAAATAGAGGAGTTTTAGATGAACTAGGAGAGAAAATAGTTTGATTTGGGTTGAAAGGAGTGATTCCCGATTAGGGCTTAATTTTTTTTTCAAAGTCTTAGCAGGAGCTTGGCGCTTGATTTTGAATGGGATTGACCGCCTAAGCGCTTGAAGACAGAATGCGTTAGTCAGGTGTAGCGCAAAGGCGTTTGGGGAATGTTGAGTGTTCTGCATTTGAGTGCCTAGTCGCTTGTTTTGTGCATGGTTTGGGCGCCTAAGCGCTCGGGACAGACTTGGTGGATTTTGTACGTCTTCCATGTTTCCAACATACATATCAAAGCTTCAATTCTCAATTTGTGTGTCTTCCATGCTTCGACCTCATATCAAAGCTTGATTCTCGTTTTTTTTGTCATAAGGAGATTACAACTTATACTCAAACCCTAAACTAAGATAAAATATATAGTTAGCTAAACTAACATACTAAAATAAAAGAAATTAATCATATTTTATCTTAGTTTAGGGTTTTAGTATAACTCGTAATCTAAAAACTGAGAATTGAAGCTTTGATATGCAGGTTTGAAGCATGGAAGACGCACAAAATCCACCAAGACAGGCACAAGCGCCTAGGCGTTCAAATGCTGAACACACAGCAATCCCCAAGCGTCTAAGCACTCACTCCATGCTCATTCCAGGCGCTTAATCGCTATACCTGACCAACACGTTCTGTCTTCAAGCGCTTAGGCGGCCAATCCGATACAAAATCAACAGCCTAGGCACTCCTGCCCAGACTTTAAAAAAAAATTAAGCCTTAATCGGGCATAACTCCTTTCAACCCAAATCAAATTCTATTTTCTCTCCTAGTTCATTTAAAACTCCTCTCTTTTCTCTTCGTACACCACGTGAAACTCATACTTCCTTTCCTCACTTCAACAAAGTTTGACAAAAAGAGATTCACGTGAAACTCATACTTCCTTTCCTCACTTCAACAAAGTTTGACAAAAAGAGATTCACAAGTGCTAGTGTGTCCGAAAGGTATCACAATTGGCTTTCTGGTAAAATGCTAATTCCTGAGCGTGGATTATAGCCAGAGGCAGAAGACGAGTGAATTTTACATCTAAACCGGATCCGTCGGTCATAAAAATTGTTAAGGAATTCTACGCCAATGCAAAAGATGTCGGTAATATGGTTTGGGTTCGCGAAAAATTAGTGGAGGTCAATTTCACGACAATAAATGCTTACTACGGCTTAGACAGAATACCTGGTAATGGCTATATGCAATATCTAGAGCACGAGCTGGACTATAGTGAGATCATTCAAGCATTGTGTGTACTTGGAACAAAATGAAAATTACCGGATCAGCAAGAAGCAGTTCTTTTTCCTGCATCCGCAACGAGTAGTTACGGGAAAGCATGACATGTCTTTATTTGTGCCAAGTTGATGTCGTGTAGGCCTATGAGTGATGTCATAAATCAACGGGCAGCGTTGCTTTTCTACATTTCAAAAGGAAAAACTATAGATGTGGGTCAGGTTATACATGATTCAATCGACAGAGCAATTCAAGGAGGGACTTCAGGTGAACTGCCTCATCCATTTTTGATTACTGGACTGTGTTAACAAGTTGGAGTAAAGCGGAAAGCCGAGGAAGCAAGACAACCTCCTTTAGCCCCAATTGACCACTCGGTTATAAAAAAGTACAAGGTATGGGTTGGGTTAAGCCACACCCGAGAGGATTAGGTTTCATTATTGTGCCTCCAAATTCTGTTGACGAGATTAACGAGCAGTTAAAAAACAATCCTACTACAACTGAGAGTTACGTGCCAACACCAAATTGGTTTAAGGATATTCGTCGAGAATTGAGACATCAAACTAGACGGATTGACATGGTGGCTACCTAAATTGAACAGGGTTTTGACCGGGTGGATAGGAAGCAGAATAGATTGGCTTAACGACAAGCGGAGATATATCAGAACTATAATGCATCATTCATAGAGATGTACAACCGCATGAATCCAGCAGGTGTTCCTTACCAATTCCGACCACCTCCACCCTTGTCTGTGTACCCCCGAGTGACTTACCCCCCCTGAGGATAAGGTTGATGAAGAATTAGCAGAGGATGTTGACGAGGAGTAAGGCTTCGATCTTTCAAGGAAGTCCTCAGTACCTAAATTCTTATGGGTTTTTTTATATACAATGAGGACATTGCATATGTTAAGTTTGGGGGTGCATTCTTCTAGTTGTATTCCAATCATTTAGTTGCATTCATTTAGAATTTGCATTCGTGTAGCATAACTCATTCATCTTGTAGTTTTGCATGTAGTTGTCATTCTAATTTCTAAAAAAAATGCATGAAACCGAACATGTCAATTAGTGCGAGTTTGACTTGGCCAATGATGAGATTGGGATCGCGTATACATTTGAACAGTATTACAACTGAGACATGAATGTAGTGTCGTATCATTATGTAAATCTTATCATGTTTGAAACTGATGTAACAAGATAGCACGTTAGGTTGATCATTTTGATAAACTTAGTTTAAATGATCGCAAAATTGTCTTCTTCGGGAAATCTTGGTTTTAATGAAGGAAAATCGGTAAACTTGTAGTAAAAGTTAGGATGACGCAAAAAATCAAGTTTGGGGGAAAATATGGGATTTTTAAATAAGAAAAAAAATAGAAAATACAAAAAAAAAATCATATGAATAAACATGTTGACTAGTTTAGTTTTGTGGCCTTTGTTACTGGAGTAAGCCCTTAGGGGTGTCTCTACACTCAGCGCCCTAAAGCCATCTGGTTTGGGACTCATTGGTCGAAAGCTCGTTACACCTAAGAGAACTAGACATTGCACAGTCAAGTGTAAACACAAGAAAGATCATAAATGCCCTCGTGAGCAAATAAAAGAAGAAATAAATCCCGTATTGACTCTGAATTTGGTTATTGTGTAAATTTAGTTGGAGCTTAGTTTGTGAACGGAGTTTCCTAAGTTAAAACTGTCTTTTCCTCTAAGAGGCATATTATGCAATGTATTTAAACTATAGTTGATTTTAATGGTTGCTAAGCACACACATCCTGCATCAGTAATAACAAGATTTGATTTATGGATTGGTATGGGTTATTGAATTGTCTTGTTTGAATGTATTGTTTGAATCTATTGTTGATACATCCGAGATGCATTTTTTTTTGCATTGCTTGGGGACAAGGAATTGATTAAGTGTGGGGTATTTGATGAGTAGACTTTATACTTATGAATCCGATATTATTAAACTTAATTATTGCCATCTTTAAGTGTTTTTAGTATCTTTTTATGTGTTTTTGTGTTTATTTCTTGAAGGTTGGAGTTGGAGGGACAAATTGGTCATTTGAAAGAAGAAAAACATCAAAAATCATTAAAATTAGAGCCGAATGACATTTTTGTAAATACGTAGGTTGACTAAGCGCGCTAGCGCTGATTTATTTTCAGTCGAAGCGCCAGCGCCGCGCATTTCCATCAAAGTTGGATTTTTCTAGTGCTGAGTTATTTTTGATGCCAGTTAGGAATCTTGATGAGGGTTGGGACCAATAAAAATAGGAAAAGACTTTAGGGAGGATATTATTAAGAGATTTGCAAAGAGACCAACGAGGAGAACACGAAGGATATTGCAAAGGTTAAAGATCAAGTGGAGGATTAGGAGCAATCTCACAAGTTCTTCTAATCTTTTCTCTAATTTTATTTTTGTAATTAACTGGGACGTCTGGATTATTAATTTGGATAATGTTTTCCTTTATTATCATGAAGTATACTTTAATTAAGATTGCAACGGAACTTGGTATATAGTTTAAATTAAACCTTCCCATTGAATAAAAGTTGGTTTTTATTGAATTATTTATTATATCTTGCATTTAAAATCCAACTTTGATCGTGCATAAGCGCCTAGGCGCTCAACCTAGTACAAATCCAAGCATCTAGGAGCTTGGTCAAGACCACGTATTTACAAAAATGCCACTCAGCTCTAATTTTAATGATTTTTGATCTTTTTCTTCTTCCAAATGACCAATTTGTCCCTCCAACCTACAAGAAATAAACACAAAAAACACAAAGAGATACTAAACACTTAAAGATATCAATAATTAAGTTTAATAATATCGGATTCATAGGTATAAAACCTACTCATCTACCCCCAAACTTAACCAATTGTTTGTCCCCAAGCAATGCAAATAAAAAATGCATCTTAACTATATGCCTACAAATCCAGCCATCAGTCAGTACGAAATCAAACAAATATGCCTCGGAGGTATCAACAATAGATTCAAACAACACATCCAAACAAGACAATTCAATAACCCATACCAATCAATAAATCAAAGCATGTTATTACTGATGCAGGGTGTGTGTGCTTAGCAACCATTAAAATAAACTACAGTTCAAATACATCGCATAATATGCTTCTTAGAGAAAAAAACACAATTTTAACTTAAAAAACTCCGTTCACAAGTTAAGCTCCAGCTAAAACTACTCGATCACCAAATTCAGAGTCAATACGGGATTTATTTCTTCTTTTCTTTGCTCACGAGGGCATTAATGCTCTTTCTCGTGTTTACACTTGACCGTGCAATGTCTAGTTCTCTTAGGCTTTTCAATATTACCTATGTAACGAGCTTTCGACCAACGACTCTCAAACCAGATGGTTTTAGGGCGCTGGGTGTGGAGACACCCTTAAGGGCTTACTTACTCCAGTAACAAAGGACACATAACTAAACCAGTTGAACGTGTTTATTCATATGGATTTTTTTCTTGGATTTTCCATTTATTTTTTTTAATTTAAAAATCTCATTTTTCCCCAAACTTAAATTTTGCGTCATCCTAGCTTTTACTACAAGTTTGGGTTTCCCTCCATTAAAACCAAGACTTCCCCAAGAAACAATTATCGATCATTTAAACTAATTTGATCAACCTAACGTGCTATCTTCTTACATCAGTTTCAAACAGGATAAGATTTACATCATGATACGACACTAAATTCATGTCTCAGTTGTAATACTGTTCAAATGTATACGCGATCCCAATCTAATCATTGACCAAGTCAAACTCGCACTAATTGACATGCTCGGATTCATGCATTTTTTTTAGAAATTAGAATGACAACTACATGCAAAACTACAAGATGAATGAGTTATGATAAACGAATGCAAATACTAAATGATTGCAATACAACTAGAAGAATGCACCCCTAAACTTAACCTATGCAATGTCCTCATTGTATATAAAAAAAACATAAGAAATTAGGTACTGAGGACTTCCCTGAAAGATCGAAGCCTTACTCCTTGTCAACATCCTCTGCTTCTTCTTCATCAACCTTATCCTCACAGGGATAAGTCAGTCTGGGTACACAGACAAGGGTGGAGCTGGTCAGAATTGGAAAGGAGCGCCTGCTGGATTCATGCGGTTGAACATCTCTATGAATGATGCATTACAGATTCGATATATCTCAAAGCTTGTCATTTGAGCGATCTATTCTCGCTTCTATCCACCCGATCAAAACCCTGTTGAATTTGGGTAGCCACCATGTCAATCCGTCTAGTTTGATGTCTCAATTCTCGACGAATATCCTCAAAAAATTTGGTGTTGTCACGTAACTCTCAACTGCATTAGGATTGTCATTTGACTGTTCATTAGGCTCGTCAACAGGATCTGGAGGCACAATAATGAAACCTAATCCTCTCGGGTATGGTTTACCCCAACACAACCTTGTACTTTTTTATAACCGAATGGTCAATTGGGGCTAAAGGAGATTGTCTTTCTTCCTTGGCTTCCCACTTTACTCCAACTTGTTGACATAGTCCAATAATCAAATATGGATGAGGCAGTACACCTAAAGTCCCTCCTTGAATTGCTCTGTCGATTGAATCATGTATAACCTAACCCACATCTATAGTTTTTCCTTTTGCAATGGCGAAAAGCAACGCTGCACGTTGATTTATGACATCACTCATATGCCTACACGACATCAACTTGGCACAAATAAAGACATGTCATGCTTTCCCGTAACTACTTAGTGCGGATGCAGGAAAAAGAACTGCTTCTTGCTGATCTGTTAATTTCCATTTTGTTCCAGGTACTCACAATGCTTGAATGACCTTACTATAATTCAGCTCGTGCTCTAGATATTGGATGTAGCCATTTCTAGGTATTCTGTCCAAGCCGTAGTAAGCATTTATTGTCGTGAAACTGACCTCCACTAGTTTTCCGCGAACCAAAACCATGTTACTGACAACATCTTTTGCATTGGCGTATAATTCCTTAACAATTTTTATGACCGACGGATCCGGTTGAGCTGTAAAATTCACCCATCTTCTGGTTCCAATCATTTGTAGTAACTCCCCATCTTCTGCCTCTGGCAATAATCCACGCTCAGGAATTAGCGTTTTACCAGAAAGCCAATTCTGATACCTTTCGGACGCACTAACAGCGAGGAAAGGGAAGTATGAGTTTCACGTGGTGTAGGAAGAGAATAGAGGAATTTTAGGTGAACTAGGAGAGAAAATAGTTTGATTTGGGCGAAAGGAGTGATGCCCGATTAGGGCTTAAATTTTTTTTCAAAGTCTTAGCAGGAGCTTAGCGCTTGATTTTGAATGGGATTGACCGCCTAGGCACTTGAAGACAGAACGTGTTAGTCAGGTGTAGCGCCTAGGCGTTTGGGGAATGTTGAGTGTTCTGCATTTGAGCGCCTAGTCGCTTGTTTTGTGCATGGTTTGGGAGCCTAAGCGCTTGGGACTGACATGGTGGATTTTGTACGTCTTCCATGCTTCCAACCTACATATCAAAGCTTCAATTCTCAGTTTTTGTTTGCAAGGAGATTACACCTTATACTAAAACCCTAAACTAAGATAAAATATATAGTTAACTAAACTAACATACTAAAATAAAAGAAATTAATCATATTTTATCTTAGTTTAGGGTTTTAGTATAACTCGTAATCTAAAAACTGAGAATTAAAGCTTTGATATGCAGGTTTGAAGCATGGAAGACGCACAAAATCCACCAAGTCAGGCACAAGCGCCAGCGCCAAACGCAGAACACTCAAGAATCCCAAGCGTCTAAGCACTCACTCCATGCCCATTCCAAGCGCCTAGTCGCTATACCTGACCAACACGTTCTGTCTTCAAGTGCTTAGGCGGTCAATCCCATACAAAATCAAGGGCCTAGGTGCCCCTGCCCAGACTTTAAAAAAAAATTAAGCCTTAATCGGGCATCACTACTTTCAACCCAAATCAAACTCTATTTTCTCTCCTAGTTCATCTAAAACTCCTCTCTTTTCTCTTCAGACACCACGTGAAACTCATACTTCCTTTCCTCACTTCAACAAAGTTTGACAAAAGAGATTCACAAGTGCTAGCAGTGTCCGAAAGGTATCCTGATTGGCTTTTCGTAAAATGCTAATTCTCGAAGCGTGGATTATAGCCAGAGGCAGAAGATGGGTGAATTTTACATCTAAACCGGATCCGTCGGTCATAAAAATTGTTAAGGAATTCTACGCCAATGCAAAAGATGTTGTCGGTAATATGGTTTGGGTTCGCGAAAAATTAGTGGAGGTCAGTTTCACGACAATAAATGCTTTACTACTTGGATGAATGCCCGTAATGGCTATATGCAATATCTAGAGCACGAAATGGACTATAGTGAGATCATTCAAGCATCAGTGTACCGAACAAAATGAAAATTACCGGATCAAAGAAGAAGCAGCTTCTTTTCCCGTGATCCGCACCGAGTAGTTACGGAAAGCATGGTACGCCTTTATTTGTGCCAAGTTGATGTCGCAGTAGGCTACGAGTGATGTCATAAATCAACGGGCAAACGTTGCTTTTCGCATTTTAAGGAAAACTATAGATGTGGGTCAGATTATACATGATTCAATCGACAGAACAATTCAAGGAGGGACTTCAGGTGGACTACCTCATCCATTTTTGATTACTAGACTGTGTCAACAAGTTGGAGTAAAGCGGGAAGCCGAGGAAGCAAGACAACCTCCTTTAGCCCCAATTGACCACTCGGTTATAAAAAAGTACAAGGTATGGGTTGGGTTAAGCCACACCCGAGAGGATTAGGTTTCATAATTGTGCCTCCAAATCCTGTTGACGAGATTAATGAGCAGTCAAAAAACAATCCTACTACAACTGAGAGTTACGTGCCAGCACTAAATTTGTTTGAGCATATTCGTCGAGAATTGAGACATCAAACTAGACGGATTGACATGGTGGCTACCCAAATTGAACAGGGTTTTGACCGGGTGGTTAGGAAGCAGAATAGATTGGCTTAACAACAAGCGGAGATATATCAGAACTATAATGCATCATTCATAGAGATGTTCAACCGCATGAATCCAGCAGGTGCTCTTTACCAATTCCGGCCACCTCCACCCTTGTCTGTGTACCCCCGAGCGACTTACCCCCTGAGGATGAGGTTGATGAAGAATTAGCAGAGGATGTTGACGAGGAGTAAGGCTTCGATCTTCCAAGGAAGTCCTCAGTACCTAATTTCTTATTGTTTTTTTTATATACAATGAGGACATTGCATATGTTAAGTTTGGGGGCGCATTCTTCTAGTTGTATTCCAATCATTTAGTTGCATTCATTTAGTATTTGCATTCGTTTAGCATAACTCATTCATCTTGTAGTTTTGCATGTAGTTGTCATTCTAATTTTTAAAAAAAATGCATGAATCCGAACATGTCAATTAGTGCGAGTTTGACTTGGCCAATGATGAGATTGGGATCGCGTATACATTTGAACAGTATTACAACTGAGACATGAATGTTCGTATCATTATGTAAATCTTATCCGGTTTGAAACTGATGTAACAAGATAGCACGTTAGGTTGATCATTTTGATAAACTTAGTTTAAATGATCGCAAAATTGTCTTCTTCGGGAAATCTTGGTTTTAATGAAGGAAAATCGGTAAACTTGTAGTAAAAGTTAGGATGACGTAAAAAATCAAGTTTGGGGGAAAATATGGGATTTTTAAATATGGAAAAAAATAAAAAATCCCAAAAAAAAATCATATGAATAAACATGTTGATTAGTTTAGTTTTGTAGCCTTTGTTACTGGAGTAAGTAACACTCAGCGCCCTAGCTCGTTACATGGGTAACATTGAAAAGCCTAAGAGAACTAGACATTGCACAGTCAAGTGTAAACACAAGAAAGATCATAAATGCCCTAGTGAGCAAATAAAAGAAGAAATAAATCCCGTTGACTCTGAATTTGGCGATTGTATAAATTTAGTTGGAGCTTAGTTTGTGAACAGAGTTTCCTAAGTTAAAACTGTGTCTTTTCCTCTAAGAAGCATATTATGCAATGTATTTAAACTATAGTTGATTTTAATGGTTGCTAAGCGCACACACCCTGCATCAGTAATAACAACATTTGATTTATGGATTGGTATGGGTTATTGAATTGTCTTGTTTGGATGTATTGTTTGAATCTATTGTTGATACCTCTGAGGTATATTTGTTTGATTTCGTACTGACAGATGGCTGGATTTGTACGCATATAGTTAGGATGCTTTTTTTTTTTGCATTGCTTGGGGACAAGGAATTGATTAAGTTTGGGGTATTTGATGAGTAGGCTTTATACCTATGAATCCGATATTATTAAACTTAATTATTGCCATCTTTAAGTGTTTTTAGTATCTTTTTATGTGT
The DNA here is from genome assembly GCA_020205615.1 of Panax quinquefolius. Taxonomy (NCBI): domain Eukaryota; kingdom Viridiplantae; phylum Streptophyta; class Magnoliopsida; order Apiales; family Araliaceae; genus Panax; species Panax quinquefolius. The sequence continues at coordinate 25,220,967 of CM035171.1, forward strand.
TTTTGTGTTTATTTCTTGAAGGTTGGAGTTGGAGGGACAAATTGGTCATTTGGAAGAAGAAAAAGATCAAAAATCATTAAAATTAGAGCCAAGTGACATTTTTGTAAATACGTGGTCCTGACCAAGCGCCTAGGCGCTTGGATTTGTACTAGGTTGAGCGCCTAAGCGCTCATGATCAAAGTTGGATTTTTCTACTGCTGAGTTGTTTTTGAAGCCAATTAGGAATCTTGATGAGGGTTGGGACCAATACAAATAGGAAAAGACTTCAAGAAGGAGATTATTAAGAGATTTGCAAAGAGACCAACGAGGAGAACACGAAGGATATTGCAGAGGCTAAAGATCAAGTGGAGGATTAGGAGCAATCTGACAAGTTTTTCTAATCTTTTATCTAATTTTATATTTGTAATTAACTAGGATGTCTGGATTATTATTATTAAGAGATTTGCAAAGAGACCAACGAGGAGAACACGAAGGATATTGCAGAGGCTAAAGATCAAGTGGAGGATTAGGAGCAATCTGACAAGTTCTTCTAATCTTTTATCTAATTTTATATTTGTAATCAACTAGGATGTCTGGATTATTAATTTGGATAATGTTTTCCTTTATTATCATGAAGTAAATTTTAATTAAGATTGCAACGGAACTTGGTATATAGTTTAAACTAAACCTTCCCATTGAATGAAAGTTGGTTTTTATTGAATTATTTATTATATCTTGCATTTAAAATCCAACTTTGATCGTGCATGAGAGCCTAGGCGCTCAACCTAGTACAAATCCAAGCATCTAGGAGCTTGGTCTGTGACTAGTTTAGTTTTCTGGCCTTTGTTACTGGAATAAATAAGCCTTTAGGGGTGTCTCTACACTCAGCGCCCTAAAGCCATCTGGTTTGGGACTCATTGGTCGAAAGCTCGTTACATGGATAGCACAGTCAAGTGTAAACACAAGAAAGATCATAAATGCCCTCGTGAGCAAATAAAAGAAGAAATAAATCCCGTATTGACTCTGAATTTGGTGATTGTGTAGATTTAGTTGGAGCTTAGTTTGTGAACGGAGTTTCCTAAGTTAAAACTGTGTCTTTTCCTCTAAGAAGCATATTATGCAATATATTTAAACTATAATTGATTAAGTTTATTTGGTATATAGTTTAAATTGACTTTTATTGAATTATTTATTATATCTTGCATTTAAAATCGACTTTGATCAGATGCGTGGCGCTTTAGGCGCTCAACCTAGTACAAATTCAAGCATCTAGGAGCTTAGTCAGGACCACGTATTTAAAAAAATGCCACTCGGCTCTAATTTTAATGATTTTTGATCTTTTTCTTCTTTCAAATGACCGATTTGTCCCTCGACCCTCTAAGAAATAAACCTGAAAAACACAAAGAATCTTAAACACTTAAAGACATCGATAATTAAGTTTAATAATATCAGTTCATAGGTATAAAACCTACTCATCAAATACCCCCAAACTTAACGATTGCTTGTCCCCAATGCAATGCGAAATAAAAAATGCATCTTAACTATATGCTACAAATCCGGCCATCGATCGATGCGAAATCAAACAAATATGCCTCGGAGGTACCAGCAATAGATTCAACAACATACAAACAAAACGATTGATAACTTTCATACCAATCCATAAATCAAAATGCATTATTCTCGATGCGAGGTGTGTGTGCTTAGCAACCATTAAAATAAACTACAGTTCAAATACATCGCATAATATGCGTCTTAGAGAAAAAAACACAATTTTAACTTAAAAAACTCTGCTCACAAGTTAAGCATCAGTGATTGTGAAGTTTTAGTTGGAGCTTAATTTGTGGACGGAGTTTCCCAAGTTAAAACTGTTTTTTCCTCTAAGAAGCATATTATGCAATGTATTTAAACTATAGTTTATTTTAATGGTTGCTAAGCACACACCCTGCATCAGTAATAACAAGCTTTGATTTATGGATTGGTATGAGTTATTGAATGTTCTTGTTTGGATGTATTGTTTGAATCTATTGTTAATACCTCTGAAGTATATTTGTTTGATTTCGTACCGACTGATGGCTGGATTTGTAGGCATATAGTTAGGATGCATTTTTATTTGCATTGCTTGGGGACAAGCAATTGGTTAAGTTTGGGGTATTTGATGAGTAGGCTTTATACCTATGAATACGATATTATTAAACTTAATTATTGCTATCTTTAAGTGTTTTTAGTATCTTTTTATATGTTTTTGTGTTTATTTCTTGTAGTTTGGAGCTGGAGGGACAAATTGGTAATTTGGGAGAAGAAAAAGATCAAAAATCATTAAAGTTAGAGCTGGGTGACTTTTTTGTAAATACATAGTCCTGACCAAGCGCCTGGATTTGTACTAGGTTGAGCGCCTAGGCGCTCATGCACGATCAAAGTTGGATTTTTCTACTGCTGAGTTGTTTTTGAAGCCGATTAGGAATCTTGATGAGGGTTGGGACCAATACAAATAGGAAAAGACTTCAAGAAGGAGATTATTAAGTGATTTGCAGAGAGAACCACCAGAAGAACACGAAGGATATTGCACAGGCTAAAGATCAAGTGGAGGATTAGGAGCAATCTGACAAGTTCTTCTAATCTTTTCTCTAATCTTATCTTTGTAATTACCTGAGATGTCCGGATTATTAATTTGGATAATGTTTTCCTTTATTATCATGAACTAAATTTTAATTAAGATTGCAACGGAACTTGGTATGTAGTTTAAATTAAACCTTCTCATTGAATGAAAGTTGGTTTTTATTGAATTATTTATTATATCTTGCATTTATTGATTTATTGTTTGGCCAACAATTACTGTGATAATCTATATAAAATTGGTGGAATATAGATTTAGATCTGAATATAATAACATATGCTCATATAATCTGAATAGGGTAAATATGATTAGCATGTAAAATAGGAATATACCTATGTGTCTTCTGTATATATTGAAAGAATTTGTGCGAAAAGCCCTAATTAACTTGATTCACATAGGAATTTAGTGAGTTGATTGACTATGGTGTTCCTTGTAATTTTGTGTCTTAAAAATCGGATTTAGAAGGATTTGTTCACGTGTCTTTGGAAGAAATGTGTGAGTACTATAAAACATTCTTGGATAATGATTCATATTAATTAATTGATTTAAATGGGAAGTAAATTGATTTAAATGAAATATCAAGGGAAGTTATAATGTTAACCTATTAAATCTGTAGCTACTTTTGTGAGAATCTGATCTTTATTATTAGTTTTGCTAAGTTTAATTTTCAGTCCACAAACAATATTTCGTAGTTTAAAATAGGATTAATTGCATTGGAATTAGTAATTAATAAATATTAGTCTATTTCCTCGTGGGAACGATATCCTTGCTTGCTAAATATTACGAACGACCATGTATACTTGCGTGTTAAATGTTATTAAGAAATTAGGCAACACTTACTCCTTTAACTGTATAACATGAAGTTCCTTTTAAAATTCATCACATGTTGTACTCCATGTCGCTCCTTCAAAACTTCATCGTTGCCGCTGGGCGCCGACGATACGAGATCCCTCGTGTCTACTGTCCCACCCTCCATTCCGCCGAAAAACTTCCATTACCGGAACAGTAAACCATGGAGAACGGCCGCATTGAAATCCGGCTCTACCCCAAATTGGCGGCCTTCTCACAACGTGATTTTCAAGGACAACGTTGTCGTGGTGGTGGAGAAGAGAGGTAATCGAGCTGCCGCGACCGGATCCGAAAGAATTTTGAAACGAAAAGTTTCACCGACGCCAAGATCTCACATTCGAAACCGCCAGTCTGACGACTATGCGTAATTTCTCTCTCTCTCTCTCTCTCTCTCTCTCTCTATATATATATATATATATATATATATATATATATATATATGTATATTCCTATCTATATCAAACACTTATTAGCCTTTCGGTGTTCTTTAGCTATTAATTTGTGTTGCGATTATTCGATTGTGTCTGGTTCAATTTTTTCAGGCCAGCTCCAATTCAAGCAATCATGCCGGCATTCTCTCCGACACCGTTTATGTTCTTATAGCTTGACTTTTGAATTTTTAAATATAATATTCCAATCCCCAGCTTATGTCACAGTTTTACCCTTGATTAGACAATTTAAATTAATAAAATAGTAGAAATATTAATTTTTAAATACACATCAGCTGGACATGGCCCCACTCAGGGGGCACGTCATCAATTTCTGACGTGTCAAGTGAATTTGGACAAAAGTGGAAAAATTAATAGTTTACTCATCTAATTGACAAAATTGAAATGTGAACCATCAAAGTGGAAAAAGGGTAATAGTTTAGAGTAGTAAAATATATTTTAGCCTTAAAATATAGAATAGTAGCATCGAACAACAAAAGTGAGACATGGATATTTTCCATGGGACCCTATAGACTATGAAATAAAATTTTAAAATAATAATAAATTTCTATCTACAATGTTGTCGACAAAACTACGGACATAAAATTAACAGTGTTTTAGTGTACAAAATTTGAGGATATTTCCTGACAGCAAAATTAATGGTGAAAAACTCATGACATGGCTTACAAAACTGCAAGTGGAAAACTTGAGAAAACAATACTAAATCATAGTGATGCTCTAATGATATCAAACCATTGTACATATTGTCAAAAATAAGACGTTTCAGTATCATACAGTAGGGAACCATCAACTTGAGCACCAGGTATGAAAATTTGCGCACTTAACACAGAAATACTGACATTTACAGATACCAATAACATATATTTTTATGATAAGTAAAAAATTCATTCAAAAACATCAAAAGGAGGTGAACTATATATGCACAATATACAAAGCATAGGGTAAATAAATACCGACATTAGTCTCCTAATGCAAAGAGAATTTACATTCTCATCAATTTAATAGAAAAAGAAACATTATTGATGGAAGAATGAAGAACATACAAAGAGAAGGGGGCAAGAGTCCATTCCCAACATATATTGGACAAAGAGGTACCCTATAGGCTCCCATGGCAAACGTAATAAGCTATCATATGCTTAGTAAATGATAATACAAGGTAGATGGAGCTTTATATCAAAAAAAGACGATTGTCAAATAAATATATGTGAAAGTAAGGCTGCACAAGAAAACCCGCAAAACCGAAACACCGGCCGAACCGATTTCGGCCGGTCTAATTTATATGTGGTTAATAGCTGGTCTGATTGAGTGAAAAACCGAGTCCATCGTGGTCTGTTTAGGTTTGCAATATAAAGTCAGTTGCAAAACCGAATCAGCTGATTGTTTAAGCTAATTATATATTAGGTTTAGTCAGACATCCACTCTTCTTATGGCGTTGGCTATTCCTCTCTCTCCGTTCCCCTCTCCTTCCTCTCACTTCTCAGAGCTCACAGTACCAGGGATTCAATTCCTCATTTTCAAATTAACAATCTTCAAGTATCCGACAATCCTAGCAGCTAGCCATGGAAATCAACAGCGGCGGAGTAGAAGGGTTTGCCAGTAATTAATAATTATGATGAGTTTACAAGATTGGCTTCTTTTATTATTATGATTTGTGTTCCTCAGGTACGTAAGAATCAAGTTGATGTGTGATTAAAGTACAATTGTATCAATTAGGGATTTGATTGATAGTGTTTGCCCAATCAGGAATTGTTTGTATGTGATATAATAGAGATTTTTATAAACAGAAAACCGTCCGAAACCAGCCAACAAACCGAGATTACCATAAACCAATTGCATTGGTCAGCTTTGGTGCTATGAATCTTAAAACCGACTAATTCAGTTTTGGTCAATAATTCTGTCAACAACCGGTCAAAACCGACCTTGTACACCCCTATGTGAAAGCTTATTTCATCAACTTGAGCTTTATACAAGTGTAAATATTCAGTTGCATAATAATCAATGTCCTATTCCATATCGAGAAAATTCATGCCTTGCCATATGACCATCTACTTCAACACAAAGTTAGAACCACACCGAGAATTATGAATTGCTAACTCTAGACAGATATAGGATAGATGTTCCAGATAAACTTAGACATACAACAGGCAATGGCAAATTTGTAATGACAACGTAATGTATAAGTACCTTTCATCCAAGAAGGATATAAAATCAGCGATTCAATAAATGACCTGTTGTAGAAAGAAAAAAATGAGCAATGCATTAATGTTATGTATTCACTAATAAAAATTACCGAATATAGTATCTACACAAAATAATACTTATAGAGAGAAAAAAAACTGTCTCCACCAGATGCATCGTGAAATTTAGCTAATACTTTAATAAAATTTGGGAAACCGTGTGCAGATACCAACCAAAATGTTAGTACATGTAGGAAAGTGAAAGTAACAAAATGGAAATCCTCAACAAACAATAAGTTCTCGGGGGAAGGAAACCTTACAAGTGTCAATAGTTATATGTAGGTCAATAAAGTTTTTCAGGCGATCAACCCTGAAAAAATGGGTGATGAGTTTTCAATCAAAATCAGTTGTTATTCAGGTCCTAACTTCTACTTAATCCATGGGAAACTCTAAATTGGAGAAGCTTTAAATCATTGTTTTTATTTTCATGTGATCAAAAGGACCCACAGCCATTATCCTTAGGGTGTGCACATACTTCACAGCCAATTCGATGAAAGTTAGTTTCTTCTCACTTACATTTTGTATTGGGGCATAAATTCAAATATGACCTGTGCATAACTAGGAGGCTACACACTCTTAATTTCATTCTATATGTACTTGAAATCTTATAAATAGAAAAATATAGGCGACAGACATAAATGTAAATTAGTGACTCTTGACTGTAAATCGCGCTATACACGGTAAGAGGCATAAATTAGTTGATATACATATCGAGCAGCCTAAATCAATTGATATGAAGATGCTATTTAGTTGATGTCTGGCATAAATGGAAGATACACAAGATGCAAGTATTGACATTTATCGTTATTTCGCATTCTCAGAGATAATCTTTTCTTCTTCTCTTGTTATAATTCCCATCTTGTGGTACCTTAAAAAGTAAGTTTCTAACTTGTATTCACTTATACAGCTCAAGGTGAAGACTTCATAGTATGGATAGCCAAAAGGAGAAAGATATTCATCTAAAAGGCAAACGATGGATCTCAAAATTTAATCTTACATTTCAGCAAAGCTTCACTCCATATGTGATGCATTAAATATAGAATATATCATGCCACCTCTTAAAATAACCATGAGCTCACAAAGCCTCACCTATTAAGTTCTCTCTATTTAATATACTTAAAACAAGTCCAAAATAGAGAACTATAAATGAATAACTAGTTTTTCCATATTTACTTGCCAAAAGAACAAGGACCCTTACCTTACATTTTGTTTACGAGAAAATTATACATAAATAATGGTAAAATATTTACTTTTTTCACGTGTTTAATATTATTACCTCGTAATGCGAATATGTTTAATTAGAAAAGGAGTGGATGAAACACTATTACTACTTGCACACTGTTTTAAAGTCGCTAGGTGAACCTAGGCGGTAGAAGGAGTACCTAGCGCTTAGGCCGCCTATAAGGTGCCAAAGTGTTTTCCTAGGCTGCACTAGGAGTTTTCTTAGGTAGTCTCATTTTTTTTATTTTTCTATTATACATTCTTGTTATATACTACATACTTACACTTAAAATAACAAAAAAAAATTAAGCCTTAAAAAAATCATTTCAAGTATTGTAGAGCTTCAAAGTAGAGGTTTGATTCTACTTAAGCGGGAGCTTAAGCGCCCTGCCAAATCGAGCTGGTAGAAGACCGCCTAGCACCTAGGCGGGGAGTAATCAGACCTAGTGAAGATTTTTAGGACATTGTACTTACAATCAAGAAGATCTAGAGTAACTAATGCTGATATATTATTTTGAAGAAGCCATCAACATTGAAGGAAATAAGTTTTTTTAAGAAAAAAATAAGGCTATGTTCGGAAATAACAAAACACAAGGTAAAATTATTATCAAGTATGTACATTAAGCAACATCTTAACAATACACTTGATATTAGATTTTCTAAATGAAGATACAATTAGTCATGTTTAATAGGAAGGCTTTATCTTTACTATCTTCCGTAAAAACTTATTTTCTTTTATTCTTCCTTTTTTCTTTGCCCTCAAATGTTCCATGTTCCAAACATAGCCTAAACAATTTCGTTAATTGTTCATCACAAACATTTTTAAAAATAAGTTGACGTCAGAAAATATTGACACCTTCACAGTTCTGCAGCACAAGGTAATGGTGCAAAGTTTAACATGTCAAGAATTATTTTCAAATATCAACCAGCATTGAAGCCAAGATGCAGTTTTTGGTTATAGTCCACCGGATATATGTATATCATGTCTTTTTAAAGTTTTAGATTCCTAAATGATTACCTATCAAAGAAAAACAGGAAAGAGTTTAATTTTACCAATTTATAAATGTATTACTCTAATGGAAAAGTTTTTTCACATCTTTGGATCAAAATTCTTTTCAACTTCCATCATTTTTTAATACAATGTCAAGTCTTTCTAAATTCACCTAAACAACCTCTTAGCATCTTAATTATTGACTGAAAAAACTAGCAGCTAATGTGCACACCTTTTAGCAATGTTAGCATGGCAATACGACAATGGTAGTCTAGGTGGTGAAGGCTGGCCACATAGAGTGATGAGAATTACAGTAATTATGTGAGCCATGGTGCTGCCTGCAGCAACATAGTAGGAAGGCAAGCAGCATAGTTGTCAGAATCTTACGATACGCGATACGTATTGTATGGTTCGATGCGATACATAGACAATTCGATATGTAGAAACATATCGCAGGGTGAATCGAAAATGACATTGTATTTTACGATTTAGTTACAATTCGATACAATTCTTACGAAATAATACAATGCACAATACTTTTTAAAGTTAGCAACCGGCTTGAAAAGGTTTTTTATGTAGAACCAAAAGATAAAAAAACAAAGTTTTGAAGCCTTCTACCATTTCAAATGATGAGATTTTTTAGTATAAGCATATGCTATATCGTTTGATGGACTTTCTAGAGTTTAATAACTTATCTAGAATTTCGCTTGTTAATTTGAATTATTCTCTTTTGTTTTAGAGATAAAAGGTGAATATGAATTTTCAATTCTCTTGTTACTCTATAAAGATTACTATAATAATATCTGATAAATCAAGTTAAGAGTATTTTGGATACAACCTAACTGTAAAATTTATTTTTAGTCTATAATAATATTTATTTGACTACTTTTATATATAGTCAAGTTAATATACTTGAATGTCCAATAAATTGTGTGTTATATATGTTTAAATATATATTCTCACATTTGTCATTTCATTTCCATATCATACACTTGAATGTATATGTTTAAATATATATTATCACATTTGTCATTTCATTTTCGTATCGTACAATACGATTCACAATACGATGCATGAAACACGATATGAGAGTCTTCAATACAATTCACGATTTGACAACTATGACAAGCATTGACTTTGTCATAATAGGCTGCAAATAAAAGGGCTTGTAGCCTATTTCCACAAGTGAAGCTCAAGCTAAAAAAGTGTTTGGATTGGCCAAGCTTGTGAATAAGATTTTAGCCTAGACTAGAATCCAAAATGTACTTATGATGATATTATTTTGTATCATATAATAGAAGTCTCGATATATGTATTCAAACAATTTTTTCCTTACCCGGTTGCAGAGCAAGGACAGATTACATTAAATTTTATGTTCGTTCCCTAAATACAACCACTTTATTTTGGACATCATTGACACGCTAGACAAGCTAACTTATTCCTTCCCAAGATGACAGTGTAACTTTAAGCACCTATAGTCGATCTTTTGCCATTACTGCTTGTATATTATCCGAAACAGGTCCATGTACGATTCCCCACTCGTTCTGTATTCTAACTAATTCTAAACATAGCATAGATCAGCTGAACAAAGGCATTTGACTATTTAACCCAATATCTACTACTTGACTCACTTTCCATATCTGCAAGCCCAGTTATGCAGCTTATGCTATTAGGATGGTCAATATCACCCAGTAGAACATTAAAGAGAAGTACTTGCTCAGGATTTAAAATGATTGTGAAAGTTATATAATTACTGAACTAAACATTATTTCCATGGGCAACCTCCCTTTCTTTGTCTAAAACATTATTAAATTATATTTTAACCAGTCTTCAACTTTGTATTTTTTTTAAATCGAATATAATAAGAATTTTACTAGAAAGAAGAGATTTAGGTGGGAAGGGCATAGAAGTTGGAGATTCTCTACGGGCAGTGTTCTAAAAATCGCTAGGTGGCGGAGGTGTGGCCTAGGCATTTTCCTAGGTAAACTAGGCGCTTTTTTTCATACACTCATTTATTTATTCTTCTATTGTATACAGTCATTATATTATACAAAATATATAGTTGATGTAATTTTTTAAAATTCTGCATTAAAGAATACCAAGAAAACATTCTTTAATGTTTCACAATCACACGTTCATTTCAAGCATTGCAAAGTTTCAAACTCTTTAATAAACCAAGAAATTTCTTTGCCTAGGCGCCTAGCGAAATCTAGGTGGTAGAGGTCTTTTTTACTTTTTTCTATTTTAAATTTCCGTTAAGTCACATTTGACTGCCATCTTAACCTTTTAATAGAGTTCCTCGCTATTGCTAATGCTTTTAATCAGGCAACCACCAAAACTTACCTTCTACACTTATCTAAAAAAAGAAATGAAAACAATTTTATGGACTCCTCTTCAAATTTCATTTCAAACAAGCACACCGTAGCTTTTTGCAGCTAAAGGATCCAACTGTTAGGAGTCGAGACATGTGCCATTTATCAGGTAAAGAAAAATTTGGTCGATTGATAGTGCACATTTTCAGTTTGAAATCATTCCAAAAATAATGCAGAGAAGTTGTTTTCTTAACTGTTTCTGATAGTTTTGTCAAATGTCAGAAGAAGCAACTTTCTTCAAAAAGAAGAAAGAACAAGCCTGATGTGGCTTCAAATCTAGACCTGATACCTACTAATGGGATAGGGAAATTTTTAAAAAGGGAACTTCATCCTACTACCATGCCTGCATATATTATTTTTGCTTTTTAAGACGGGAAAAAGTTCATTCCACTGCCTATATAGAAAAATTTACAGCTATAATCTTTGAATAGGAGCATAGTTTGAGAACTAAATTCAGGAGAAGAAAATTTCATAACAGCCTAGAAAACTATTCTCTCAACACCGATCCATCTATCTATATGTAATGATACATAATAAACATAATCACACAGATAAGGGGTGTAAATGAGCCAAGCTAAGCTGAGCCGATTCGACTTCAAACTTGAACTTGTTAATTTTTCATAATCTCGAGATTTAGTCGATCTTGAGTCAAGCTTTAAAAATTTGTTACAGCTCGAATTGGTCACAAACTGTTTCCGATCCTTTACAAGTTTCGTTCACCAGCTCAGTTTGAGTGTGCAAACAAGCTTTGTTCATGAACAGTGCTCGCAATCACATAGTTTAAACATTATACATTCCACTTATATTATTCTTATACTTTGAGCATATCAAACAGGCCTGTACGAGTCTTTATGAGCCTATACGACCCCATACAAGCCGCACACGAGTTTTGTTCACGAGCAAACGAGCCAATCCCGAGCTAATCATCGATCCTAATCATCATATAATGTTGTTCGAGCTCGACTCACTACGAAAGCAAGCTCGAGCCGAGCCCAAAATAAATGAACCAAGCCCAAGCTGCTCGGTTCGAACTACAGCCCTAGTAGCTAATTAACACACCAACCAATTCCTTATAACGCTAAGCTAAGGAAAGGTGAAATGAAACTTCAACGAGTCATCACCTCAACTTATGCTATATTGCTATGAGTTTAAGAGTTTTATAATTTGTAACCAGAGTTTAACCTAAAAAAATATGAGGCACTTATTTTGATGGTACAGTTGTTTAAGGCAGTCCTAGTTCATACTCATATCACATGGCTAGATCAATGATATAATACATCATCTATATTTAAAGCTGCCTTTTTTTAGTAATTCATGTATATTTATACACATATATCTAGGTTTTCCACAGAATTGTTAGTATTATAATAGTGTCTTCTGTAAGTAAAGCTTATCTACTTTGTTGTAATCTGCAGCTTCCATGTTGTAGCTATCCAACTAAATAAGCTTCAATTCCATATGTCAGAGTAAATATTTAAATTTAAAATACTATGCAACACGCCTTTGAACCTCAAGGGGTGGGAGATATAGCAAAGGCCTTTTCCAATCCCCATACATGAAGACAAAATAGCTACCACTATATATATGCAACAAAATGGGAAAACAACTATAGATCCTCAAACCGAGTTAACAAAACAGAAGAAAATTTGTCAAAATAGTTAACAAGAACATAACTCTTGAAAAGGCCAACATAACACATAAACTTGTACATTTTACACTAGTAACACATACTAGTTAGCCAAATAAGAAAAGTCACATACACTTTGGTACCTTAAGTAAGCCCATGTTATATTTCCAGTACTAGTCCCTAACTCAAACTCATCATTGGTCATTCATCAGGAATTTTTTTTGAGATCTGGTCTTCATAACTTGTCTACTATACTTCATTATTCCAGATCAAAGCTTCAATTATCAGTAAGCTTTCAGCTACAACTTTCACTCTTAGCCACCCCCTTCTTTCTATTTTCCCTCATTGCGGCCTTTCTTTTGCCTTGAATTTCACGTACATATTCAGCCACAACAACATGAAGTTTTGGAGCAAGCTTACTTGATGGAGAGACGTTTAGACCTGCCTTCTTCAACGCTCGGTTAACATGCTTTTGGGCCTTCTGCAAATGAATATTGCAGAGAGAAGGAACAGTTGATCGCAGTATCGGCTTCCCACAGGTTATAGCACCTGCCAAAGCACTGGATATAGAGAAATTCAATTAATAATCCTCCAAATGAATCTCCTCAACACAAAGGATCAAGTATTTATCAGAGTATATATTTATGAAAGAGGGGGGGAAATATGGCAAAATGATAAGAAATTCGATACATTTCATAGCATATAGAAACTGTTTGTTTTTCTTATTGTACAAGTATAGAATGACAAATTTGTGAGGCAAAATCCAAAGAATACCATTACAAAACAAACCAAATAAGCTCAATTAACCGATTAAAAAATTAACCCATTAGATCAGATAACAGATTTAATAAGCTCAATTCACCAATTAAAAAAGTAAGCCCATTAGATCAAATAACAGATTATATAAGCCAAGAACAAAATTGAACCTTTTAATCACATAATTGCAGGGCTTATAAAGCTGCTGCTTTTTGTCAGTAAGGATGTGTAGATGACAGAAGCTAGTTAAAGCCATGGCTTTGTACTTGCAACCATAAAATGCACAGAGCAGATTCCCACCATTATTATTAGCATTAGTTTCGCCAGTGCCCTCATAAATTCCCGTAACCCCACCACCGTCTCCGGCGATTTCTCTGCTCTCATTTTTCTCATTATTGTCTCCACTGAAGGGGCTGAGGCCGAATTTCCAGACATAATCCCTGTGCTGAATCATAAGCTCCTCCATTAAGGCCCAGTAATGCTCTCTGTAGCACTTGGCCAGCTGCCTGATATAGTGGGACCGGCGTTGCAGGACTTCTTGGTGCGTGAGATGGGTAGAATTGGAGAGATTCTCGTCTTCCTGGGAGGGCGAAATGACGAACTTGCCCTTGTCGGCGGCGGCGGCGGAGATGGGGTTAGGGTTTTCGTTGTGGGTTTCAATTTTGGGGCGTTTGGAAGGGAGGGCTTGCTGCTGGTGGGATGAGGAAGCCATGACAAGATTTCTAGAGAGAAAGTGTTTTTCTAGAGAGGTAGGAGAGATGTGTGGTGGGGTTTTTAGAGAGAGAAAGTGGTGGACTGTACGGTCTGTATTGCTAGGGAGACTATTTTATTATTATTTTTGTATATATATATATATATATTATTTTATTTTTAATATTTTCACATTAATTTTTCTATTTTTAAAAAGTAATTAATATTTTCACATGATCCCTACCACATAAATAGTGAGCGACCTCCATGTAAGTTGTGGCCTTAAAAAAATAGGTATATATCACCCATCTTGAAGTGCCAAAATCGTAGATGTAATTCAAATACAAACTTAATTATACAATATTCGTAAAATATGACTAAACATATCTTTGTGACATTTAATACAAATATTGTCATCTAGATAATATACAAACTCAATGGGGTCCTCATTATATTTATTATCACACTTTCACATAATAGGCATGGCGGCATTGAGTGTTATTCCAAATGAATAATAAATAACGGAATCGGTCCTGCCAGAAACGCATGCATGCATGTGATATTCCAATGTAATAATAAAAGCGGAATCAAGTCCGCCAGAAACGCATGCATGTGATATTCCAACGAGAATAATAAAAATTTTAACCAGAGTCCGTAGTAAAGCCTTACGGATAGGATGTTCCAACAGAATGATAAATAGTGGAACCAGTCCCAAGCGAACGCCTTGCATGCAGGATGTTCCAACAGAATGATAAAGAATGGAATAATGAAGAATTTCACCAAGTATATAGGGTAGCCCACGTACAAAAAGTTATTCCAATAGAATAACAAAGAATGGAATAACAAAAGTTCTCTTAATGGATAAGAAATAAATAATACTCCCTACCTTGGAAAAAAGCTGGATCTCTGGAATAGTGAGGTAGAAGAGACTTCTCTTCTTCTTTTCTCTATAATTTCTCTCTATAATAATCGCCTAAAGATTTTGTGAATTGGTGAGAAATGAAGGAAGAATGAGCTTATTTATAGGAAAATATAGTTTCGATAATCGCACGCGTTTTGGGGCTCAAAAATTACGAAGACAATACCTCCAACTTTTCTTTCATTTTTAATTTAGTCCTACAAGTATTATCAAACTTGCACCACCTCCCCTAATAGTAAATAATGTGAATCAATAGTTCGATCATGTGAATCAATAGTATAATCATGTGAAAAATACGAATTACGATATAAGACTCCATCTATACCTCTATTTTTAACTTAGTCATGCAAGTATTATCAATCTTGCACTAACTCCCCTAATAGTAAATAATGTGATTCAATAGTACACACATGTGAACAAATAGTAATATAAGCATGTGAATTAGAAGCAATTAATTGCTCATTTATCCGATAAATTACCCGATTTATCAATATAACCCCTAGACATCAATTATCATCGGAATAGATGTCGATTTCCACTAACACTAATAATCCCAACACAATGGAACTATCAAAATTCATTTTTAATCAACACAACTTATTCATCATTAATATTATAACTCACAATATTTAACAACCAAAGTCGCTCCTGTGAAAGAGGGGATAAGGATTTATCCTTATCATGGATTAGTGAACAAACCTTATGTTGTATTTAATATTTCTCGTTAAAACGTAATATTCCCCACCAATCGAATATTATATAACAACTGCGCATTTTTTACAAAATTTGTAAATATTACCCACAACTATAACATTATATCAAATTCACGCCCATAATATTCAAAAATATATTTCGAGAAAATTTAATCTTTATTCAAAAAGTCAGTCTTACAACCTCCCTTCTTGCGAAATTTCGCCCCTAAATTAGGGTGCGACTGGTATGTCGAAAAGGTAAGTGATATCTCGATTTCATCTCGCATTCTAACTCCTGTGTCATTTCTTCCACATCGTGGTTTTTCCACAAAAACTTTGAATCGAGGTATAACATCGAGCGTAGAATATGATCCTTTTATCCAAGATTTTAACAGTAACTCTTCATACGTTAAATCTTCCTCTATCTAGTCCTGGTTCTAATTCAATAATGTGGGTTCGGGTCTTTCACATATTTACGCAACATAGATATGTGAAAACGTTATGAACACGAGACACAATACGGCAGAAAGCGTAGTCTATACGCAGCAGCTTTACTCGACGAGGATTAAAATGGTCCAATGAATCGAGGGTCGAAGCTCCTCTCTTCCCAAATCTCAGAATCCCTTCCATGGAGCAACACGTAATAACACATGATCTCCAATATCGAATTCCACGCCCTTTCGATGAAGATCAAGATAACTCTTTCGTCGATCTTGTGAGGTTTTTATACGTATGCCTGATCGTTCAATCTTTTATGTAGTCATACGCATTCAACTCCCGGCCCCAACAACGCTGCTTCACCCACCTCATCCCAAAGATACCGGAGAACGACACACTTTCTTCCATACAACGCCTCAAATATAGTCATGCCAATACTTGCTGATAACTGCTTGTCAGAAAAAACTCCACCAATGGTAGGAACTTATCCCAACTTCCTCAAGTCAAGGACATGTAGTCTTAATAGATCTTCAAGAGTTTGAATGGTCCTCTCTCGACCGTTCGTCTGGTCGAGGAGGATGATCTTGAAGCTAAATCGTAATCCGCGCTCTATAGCTTTTTGCAAACCAACCCAAAATCTTGAAGTGAATCTTGGGTCTCGATCGTAAACTATGGATTTCAAATGGCGTACCGTGCGAACTTACAATCTATGTACATACGACGAAAGACGCTCAAGTGTATAAGTTTCAAGATAGGTAGGAAATGAGCAAGACACAGATAATAATCTATCAACAATGACCCAAATTGCATCTATGCCTGAGAAACCTTGGGAAGACCAAAGAATCTAAATCCACGGTAATGTGTTCTACTTCCATTCCGGAATTTCAAGTATGGACCTTTTGGTACTTGATGATCCGCCTTTGACTAGCCGACAAGTTAAACACCTCGAGATAATAAATTTTTGCTATCTTTTCTTTATACCTTTCGCTTCCACCAAAATGTATGTCAAGATCACGATACATTTGGTACTCCTGTGATGGATTGAAGAAATCTTACGTGTCGCATGCTCCATCATGATTTTATACATTTTAAATCGTGGTTGTTAGAACACAAAGTCCGGAGTCGACCAAGTATTCTTCTTCATCGATTCTACGGCTTCGCATAGCATCAGACTTTCTTCCTCATACGCATAAGCTCCGTGTCCGTAGCTTGGCAGCTTTAACTTTATCGATTAAAGTTTCGGTTATACTCAGATATTCGCCATCATCACATGGGTCCCTCGAGTCTTTATCTCTAACTTCATCCTTTGCAAGTCATACAAATGGGCCTCATACGACAATATTACACTCAGATCAAGATATGATCTTCTACTCAACAAGATCGCCTACTTCTGCTCGCTTTCCAAGATGATATCAATAGTATGATCATAATCTTTCATGATCGAGCCAACGCTATCGTCAAGATATTGAGTTCCTTTTGAATGAAGAAATATTTGAGGCTTTTATGATCCGTATAGATCTCCACTTTCTCCCATATAGCTAATGCCTCCAAATTTAAGAGAAAAAATGACAATTGCCAACTCTAGATCACGAGTAGGATAATTCCTCTCTCATATTCTTTTGAGTTGCCGTGAGGCATAGGTTATGACTTTCCCATGTTGTATGAGAACACATCCCAACCTTTGCCCAAGCATCATCATCAGAGATTTGACAAATCCTCCGAGAGTACGGATCACGTAATGTCGTGTCAGTTTGAAATGAGTCTCCTCTCGAGTTATTGAAAACTCTTCACATTCTACGCCCAATCGAATTTTCTATCTTTTCGAGTCGGTGAGCATTAAGAGTAGCGATTCGAGAAAACCCTTCACGACCTTTCCGATAATAACCAAATGCTAAGCCAGAAAGCCACGATTTGGCCATCGATTTAGGTTGCCCGGCTTTGAATTGCTTCAATCTTTGGTCGGGTCACAGATATCCATGACTGATATCACGCGGCCTCAAGGAATGCAACTTCCTCAAAGCCGTAACTTCATTTTTTCAACTTCGCATATACTGTGTTTCACGTTAAGCTTTTCAAGTATCAAAGTGTCGCTTTCATGATCTTCACGACTTTTGGAATATATGAGGATGTCATCAATAAAAAACCATAAAATGATCCAAATATTCCTTAAATACTCGGTTCATCATATCCATGAAGGCGGCAGGAGCATTAGTCAATCCAAAGGACATGACTAGGAATTCATAATGCCCGCATCGAAGTTAAAAAAGTCTTTCGAATGTCATCGATTCTAATCTTCAATCGATGATATCCTCGAATCTAAGATCAATCTTTGAAAAGAATTTGGCGCTTTGCAATCGGTCAAACAAGTCATCAATACGGGCAATGGGTACCTTATTTTGATGGTGATATGATTCAAACCCGATAATCAATACAAAGTCAGATACTCCCATCTTTCTTCTTCACTTAATGTAACAAGAGCACCTCAAGGAGACATACAAGGACAAATGAAACCAATGTCTAACAATTCTCGAATCGGGTCTTTAACTCAAGTTCAATAGAGCTATTCGACATGGGCTTTAGAAATGGGTTTTGTCTGCGTTCAAGGTCGATACAAAATTCAATTTCACGCCTGGGGTAGGTTAGGAAGTTCTTTGGGGAATACGTCAGAAATTTATTAACAATGTAAATATCATCAACCGACGTGATTATTTTGTTTAGATCCGTGACATGAGCTAAGAAAAGTTCGACATCCGCTTTTTCAATAAACGAATAGCTTTATGGCTTGAAATGACATTGATTGATTTTAATGGTTTAGTTGTTTGAATTCGCATAATAGGTTGGTTAGAATATGAAAGCTAACAACCTTAAAAATAATCAATTTTCAGATGATGAGTAGTTAACCAATCAATCCACAGTAATCACGCCAAATGCAAGTATTTTCAATGAAATAAGATCGACTGTAATGTGAGGGTACCAATTTGAACCAAACAACACTTATAAACAAAGGATGTAATGAAGGTTTCTCCCAACGGAGTTTCAACAGATAAGTCAAAGTCTAATTTCTCCGGAGTCAAATTTAATCTTTGAGCGCAAGTAGGAGAAATAAAAGAATGGGTAGAACCGATATCAAATAAGGTATAGACTTCGCTAAAGTTTATGATAAGCTTACCGTGATGACCTCGTCGTTCCTCGCTTTCGGGAGGTCAACAATTGTTCTCCTCGCACCACCGGCTGACTTTTCTCGGGACTACCTTTGGTGCCTCCATCCTGCCCGAACTTGTTTCGGTGAACGACAAAATCGAAGCTAGGTGACCTCTTTTCCACAATTATAACGCTTTGACGACATCGCCAGCTTGACCGATATGTCCTCCCTCCGCATTTGAAGCATATGATAGTGGTCGCTCTCCTTCCTAACCACGATTGTTGGTGCCGACATCTTCCATCATTGTTGAATCTCCTTTTATTGAAATATCCATTTTACCGCTCGCCATGATTACCAATCAAGTGGTTACCATTTCGCACGCCGATTCCTCCACGTTTGTTTCACCGCTTCACGATCGATACCACCGGTATTTCATCTTGTCATACCGTTTTTCTTGGTTGCGCTGACTCGCTATCAAGGCCCAATAATCGAGTCCTATTTACAACATCTACAAACACGCTTTATGAGAAATAAGATATCGACGATCTCCTGGTTTTCAACCTCTTTAAAATTCGTGTCATTCGCTTCCTCATTATCGACCAAATGGGATGCAAATCGAGATAACTCCACAAATTTAGCCTCGATCGCGACACCGGCCATATTGTTTTGCTCTCCAACTTGATAAACTCCACCTCTTCATGTGATTAATACTTTCGGAAAGTACTTATCGTGAATAGATCTCGAACTTCTCCCAAGACATCTGAAAAGGCCAGTCGGGCACGCTTTTACGTATGATTCCTCGCAGAATTTGCCTCTTCACTTAATACGAAGGTGGCGAAGGGAACCTTTTGCTCCCTCTGAGCATCCCAAGACATCAAATATCTTGGTGATCCGACCGCTTTATCCACGCTTCGCTTCTTTAAATGGTTTTGGCTCTCCAATAAACTCCGGGTGGTCCCAGCCTCTTGAATTGTTTAGCTTGATCGCTCGAGAGTTTCAGTGTTTCTACCCAGATTTTGAACAGAGCCGCCTCGCTTCGATGTTGCATGAATCGTGATAAAGCCTCCGAACATTTCATCGCTCATCATTTCGTCGTTGTTGTTGTTTGCGTGAGGATTGATCGCGCCTCGATGCACATTATTCTCGATTGTTGATCCGTGGAGACTCAATCGGCCTCTTGTGCCCCATTGCTATTCTCAATATATACTCGGATGCCATTTTCAAATACGCCACAAAAACAAGGGTTAATTGACATGCAACATATTATCTCTATACCGACCAACCAATTAAATACCAAAAAATTAGGTAGGTCATACTAATGGAGCGAATTTCTCGCCTCCCTCCTAGTTCTAGCCTCACATCTTAGCTAGTGGATCATATCCCTAAGCTTTGATACCAATCATGACGCCCCAAAAAATGTATACATCACCTATTCCGAGTCTCCAAATACATGGTATGTAATACAAATACAACTTAATTATACAACCGTCGTGCAAAAGTACGATAAAACATAAGTGTGAGTTTTAATACAAATATTGTCGCCTCAGATAATATACAAACTCAAATTCAATATTATTACATTTATTTTCCCACTATTTCACCGAATAGTAAGGACTACTAATGCTATCATCTCGTCCGTCACCCGCTCCTCGACTAGTCCTCGCTACGTTCTCATTTCCTCGATAGAACAATGAAAGTAAAAGGGTGAGCTCAACTAGCCCAAAGAGGGAAATATTATGACTAAGATAATGAGTAATATATTATCGTTAGCCTTCAATGCAGTTAAATTGATATAATATAACAACCATCAAGTTTAACCGCAAATCGAACAAGCAATCCATTAAAAGAGTCAAGTAGAATAAAATCAACTATCTTCTATGATTTAAAAGGTTTTCATGACTTTTATCACATTTGAGACTCATTTTAATAAATAATTCACATCATCCCGCACTACTACCAAGGATATTCATTAAGATCACAACCACAAATTATCCATGACTACGGGCAAGGATATTCAGTATATTCATCAATGGTCATGATCATGCCAACAATCCATCCCATCAATGCACACGGGCCAATGAGGACTTTTACCACATCATTTGTAACATTACTACCATGATAATCATCAATAATCCATGGTCATAATCATATCAAGTCCATCTATGCACTACTGTGCCACAAACGACTTTCAAAAAAATATAAACACGAGGATGATGACAATGATATAAGAATTCAATAAAACAAGTTCAAGAATTAATTTATACATGAACTAATAATGTCCAAATTGTCAACATGATCATCGCTTTGTAGTAAAATTCAAGAATACTCGGAAGAATATTTCCATGAAAAGATCTTGGATCGAGCCTTAAATATCAAGGATATTCCACTAATTTCATGGAGTATAAAGTCAAAACTTTAACCAACCGACCGAGTATAACAAGGAATGGAATAACAAAAGAAATCACCGTGCACGCGATAGATCAGACAAATGCGTGTTATTCCAATGTAATAATAAATAATCTGAATCAGTCCGCGTAAAACGCATGCATGTGATATTCCAATGTAATAATAAAGACGGAATCGTGTCCGACGAAAAAGCGCATGCATGTGATATTCAAACAGAATAATAAAGATTTTAACTGTGTCCAGCTGTAGAACGCATTGCATGTGATGTTCCAACAGTAATGATAAATAAGGAACTGTGTCCCGTCCCATAAACGTTACATCTGAGGATGTTCCAAGCAGTAACGATAAAGAATGGAATAATAAGAATTTCACCAAGTATAGGGTAGCCCGCGAGATAAAAGTTATTCAATAGAATAATAAAGAATGGAATAACAAAAGTTCTCTTCATTGGATAAGAAATAAATAATACCCTACCTTGGAAAAAATGGATACTTAGAATGAGTGAGGCAGACTTCTCTTCTTCTTCTCTCTATAATTTCTCTCATAATAATCGCCTAAAGATTTTGTGAATTGGTGAAAATGAAGGAAGAATGAGCTTCTATTTATATAGAAAATATAGTTTCGATAATTGCAACGCTTTGGGGCTCAAAAATTACAGACAATACCTCCAACTTTTCTTTCATTTTTAATTTAGTCCTACAAGTATTATCAAACTTGCACCACCTCCCCTAATAGTAAATAATGTGAATCAATAGTTCGATCCATGAATCAATAGTATAATCATGTGAAAAATACTAATTACAAGATAAGACTCCATCTATACCTCTATTTTTAACTTAAGTCATGTAAGTATTATCAATCTTGCACCAACTCCCCTAATAGTAAATAATGTGATTCAATAGTACACACATGTGAACAAATAGTAATATAAGCATGTGAATTAGTAGTAATTAATTGGTAATTTATCCGATAAATTACCCGATTTATCAATATAACCACTAGACATCAATTATCATCGGAATAGATGTCGATTTCCACTAACACTAATAATCCCAACACAATGGAACTATCAAAATTCATTTTAATCAACACAACTTATTCATCATTAATATTATAACTCACAATATTTAACAACCGTGTCGCTCCTGTGAAAGAGGGCTTCCCGATAAGGATTTCTCCTTATCATGCCAATTAGGTGAACAAACCTCTCTATCGATGTAACTTCTGCATATCATTGTGATATTGTAAATAATAATATGAATAACTTTGTCGCCTCAATTATTAATTTAATAATATAAAATATTATGCAAATAATCGTAATTAATACATAATAATTGAATTAATAATACGAGATAGATGCATAAGAATTATCGCAAAGATCAATAATAAGTATAACATGAGTGACCTCTCACGTAAGCATCAATAATAAATACCGTAAAAAGGCTACTTCTTATTCCATCGCAGACAATCGATTCATTTTAACTGGGGTGTTTCAACATTTAATCTCAGAAAATTCCGCCATTATAATTTTCATAAAATATTTTATAAATACGCATTATCAATTTTTGTTTTCTCAATCGCTATGGGTTGTAGGGGTCCTAATGATTGTGCCGTTGTACGAATATTCCTGTTAAAACTAATATACCCTCACCAATCGAATATTATATAACAAAATATGATTTTGCAAAATTTGTAAATATTACCCACAACTATATACATTATATCAAATCCACAACCATAATATTCAAAAATATATTTCGAGAAAATTTAATCTTTATTCAAAAGTTGGGTCTTATGTGTTATTCCAACAGAATAATAATAATGAACCATGTAAATACAGAACGCGCACGCATACTTATACATTCCAAATGTAATAAAATAACGGAATAATCAGAAAATTTTCATGCGGATGTGATATTCCAACGTAATAATAAATAATGGAATAATAGAAAATTTTCACCATGTATGTGGTGCTTGGACAAAGTTATTCCAAAACAAGTTATTGGAATAATGTAGTTCTTTCATAAAGACAAAGACCCCAACTTTTGAATAAAGATTAAATTTTCTCAAATATATTTTTGAATATTATGGTGTGGATTTGATATAATGTTATAGTTGTGGGTAATATTTACAAATTTTGCAAAGTACGCAAGTTGTTATATAATATTCGATTGGTGGGAATATTCGCTTTTAACAGGGAATATTCGCATAATCCAAGACAATCATTGTGTGGACCCCACAACAAATTATCATTATCATTTAATCGAGAAAAAGACAAAAATAATTTTATGAAAATAACGCGGAAGTTTTACTGTTAACTCGCTGAAACACCCTGTTAAAAGTACAAAGAATACGCGTGGTCAGATAAGAAGACACCAGATCGATTATCGATGCTTACGTGAGAAGTCACTCGCTTATACTCAATTATTGCTACAAGAAATCACGATCATATCTCTCATATTATTGATTCAATTATTGTCACAATATCATTTGCATAATATATTATATTATTAAATCAATAATCGAGACGACAAAGTTATTCATATTATTATTTCGTAATATCGACAATGTCTGTAAGTTTTGTCAAGGAGAGGTTTCGTCACCTAATCATGCTACCAATAAAGGAGAAATCTTTATCGAAAAGTTCTCTCCCCGGGAACGACCGGTTGTTAAATATTGTGAGTTATAATATTAATGATGAATAAGTTATGTTGATTAAAAATGAATTTTGATAGTTCCATCAGGTTGGGATTATTAGTGTTAAGGAAATCACATCTATTTCGATGATAATTGATGCTCAGGGTTATATTGATAAATCGGGTAATTTATCTGGATAAATGAGCAATTAATTGCTACTAATTCACATGCTTATATAACTATTTGTTCACATGTGTGTACTATTGAATCACATTATTTACTATTAGGGAGTTGTGCAAGATTGATAATACTTGAACGACTAAGTTAAAAATAGAGGTATGATGGAGGTACTATATCGTAATTTGTATTTTCACATGATTATACTATCGATTCACATGATCGAACTATTGATTCACATTATTTACTATTAGGGGAGGTGGTGCAAGTTTGATAATACTGCAGGACTAAATTAAAATGAAAGAAAAGTCGAGGTATTCAGATCGTAATTTTTCGAGCCCCAAAACGTGCAATTATCGAAACTATATTTTCCTATAAATAAGCTCATTCTTCCTTCATTTCTCACCAATTCACAAAAAGCTTTAGAGCGATTATTATAGTAGAGAAAATTATAGAGAAAGAAGAAGAGAAGTCTCGCTACCTCACTATTCCAAAGATCCAGCTTTTCCAAGGTAGGAGTATTATTT
The DNA here is from genome assembly GCA_020205615.1 of Panax quinquefolius. NCBI lineage: Eukaryota > Viridiplantae > Streptophyta > Magnoliopsida > Apiales > Araliaceae > Panax > Panax quinquefolius. The sequence goes on from CM035171.1 coordinate 25,245,690, forward strand.
CTTTCTTATCCATGAAGAGAACTTCGTTATTCCATTCTTTATTATTCTATCGAATAACTCAGATACGCCGGCCACCCTATACTTGGTGAAATTCTTCCGTTATTCCATTCTTTATCATTCTCGTTGAACATCCCGTCTGCAAGCGCTTACGCGCCGACCGGTTCCATTATTTATCATTCTGTTGAACATCCTCGTCTACGCGTTTCACGCCACGGACCGGGTTCCGCTTTTATTATTCTCGTTGGAATATCCTCGTTCGCTGCGCTTTACGGACCGACCGATTCCGCCTTTTATTATTCTCGTTGAATATCTCGTTCTGTATGCTTTTACGCCGACCGATTCCGTTATTTATTATTTCGCTGAATAACTCGCTCGTAAGGGTCTATCACATGCCCGGTGATTTCTTTTGTTATTCCATTCTTGTTTTACTCAAACAAGTTAAAGTTTTGACTTCTATACTCCATGAAATTAGTGGAATATCCTCGATATTTCGCGCTTCATCCAAAGATCTTTTCATGGAAATATTCTTTCGAGCATTCTTGAATTTTACTCTACAAAGCAAAGATCATGTTGATAATTTGGACATTATTAGTTCCTCGGATAAATTAATTCTTGAACTTGTTTTATTGAATTCTTATATCATTGTCATCATCCTCATGTTTATATTTTTTGAAAGTCATTTGTGGCCCTGTAGTGCATAGATGGACTTGATATGATTATGACGTGGATTATTCTTGTAATCATTACCGTAATGTTACAAATGATGTGGTAAAAGTCCTCATCGCCCGTAGTAAATTGATGGACAATTGTTGGTATGATCATGACCATTAATGAATACACAAATATTCTCGCCCGTAGTGCATGGATAATTGTGGTCGTGATACTAAAGAATATCATCGTCAGTAAGGGGTGATTCGATGATGTGGATTATTTATTGTCGAGTCCCAAATGATAAAAGTGATGAAAACCTTTAAATCATAAAAGATAGTAGATTTTATTCTCTACTGACTCTTTTAATGGATCGCTTGTTCTACCGCAGCTTAAACTTGATGGTTGTTATATTATATCGCTTTAACATCGCTCAAGGCTAACGATAATATATTTCGCATTATCTTAGTCATAATATTTCCTATTAGGCTAGTTGAGCTCACCTTTTACTTTCATTGTTCTCTTCAGAAATGAGAACGTAGCAGGACTAGTCTGGAAACGGAGTGACGGAATTCAGATGATAAGCATTAGTAGTCCTCACTATTCAAAGTGAAATTGTGGGAAAAAAATGTAATAATATTGAATTTGAGTTTCAGTATATTGCCTCTAGACGACAATATTTGTATTAAAACTCATAGCTTATGTTTTGTCGCATTTTGCACGATAGTCAGATAATTAAGTCAGATTTGTATTCTGCATCATGTATTTTTGGCGACTCAAGTAATAGTGATGTATACCGCTTGGGGCATCACAGTTGGTATCAAAGCTTAGGGATATGATCCCTGGCTAAGATGTGAGACTAGAACTAGGAGGGGAGAGACGGGAAATTCATTCGCTAGTACGACCTACCTAATTTTTTTGGTATTTAATTGGTTGGTCACAGTATAGAGATAAATGTTGCATGTCAATTAACCCTTATTTTGTGGCAGTATTTGAAAATGGCATCCAAGAATATTGAGAATAGCAATGGGGCAAAAGAGATCGTTGAGTCTCCACAGATCAACAATCAAAATAATGTGCATCAGGAAGATGACAATCCTCATGCAAACAACAACACTGACCAAATGATGAACGATGGAATGTTCAGAGGCTTTATGCAATTCATGCAACATCAAAGAGAGAGCGCTCCCTGCTCAAAATGTAGGTGGAAACACTAAAACTCTCGAACTGGCCACCGCTAAACAGCTTCAAGGAGCCGGGACCACCCGAGTTTATTGGAGAGCCAAAACCACTTAAGGCTAAGCGTGGATAAAGCAGATCACCAAGATATTTGATGTCTTGGGATGCTCCGAGGAGCAAAAGGTTCCTTCGCCACCTTCATGTCATGGCGTGAAGAGGCATATTACATGGTGGGAATCAGAAACGATTCAACCGACGACTCAAGATGTCTTGGGAGAAGTTCCAAGAGCTATTCAACGACAAGTACTTTTCCGAAAGTATTCGGCCACATGAAAGAGGTGGAGTTTATCAAGTTGGAGCAAAACAATACGACCGTGTCGCAATACGAGGCTAAATTTATGAGTTATCCCGGTTTGCATCCCATTTGGTTGATAATGAGGAGCGAATGACACGAATGTTTTTCAGAGGTTTGAAACTGGAGATACATCAATATCTTATTTCTCATAAACTGTGTTTGTACTCAGATGTTATAAATAGGGCTCAGTTATTGGAGCGCGGTAACGAGTCAACGCAACCAAGAGAAAGCATCCGGCAGCATGAAAATACCAGTGGTATCAATCATCGAAGTGGTGACAACAAACGTGGAGGGAATCAACATGCCAGAAATGGTAACCACTTCGGTGGTAATCATGGCCAAGACAGTAAAAATGGACATTTCAAGAAAAAGAGATTCAATAATGATGGAAAGACGCCAAGATCAAAGAATCGTGGTTAAGGAAGGAGAACGACCACCATCATATGCTTCAAATGCGGGGGGAGGACATATCACCCAAACCGCGCGATGCCATCCAAAGCGTGTTATAATTGTGGAAGAGAAGGTCACCTAGCCCGATTTTGTTGTTCACCAAGACAAGTTCAACTAGGATGGAGGCACCAAAGGCCATCCCGTAAAAGTCAAAGTCGGTGGTGCAAGGAGAGCATTTGTTGTGACCTCCCGTAAAAAAAAACCCGAACGAGGTCATCACGGTAAGCTTATCATAAACTCTAAATAAGTCTATACCTTATTTGATACCGATTCTACCCATTCTTTTATTTCTCCTACTTGCGCTCAACGATTAAATTTGACTCCGGAGAAATTAGATTTTAACTTATCTATTGAAACTCCGTTGGGAGAAACCTTTATTACATCCACTGTTTATAAGTCTTGTTTGGTTCAAATTGGTACCTCACATTACTCGTCGATCTTATTTCATTGAAAATACTTGCATTTGACGTGATTCTAGTGGATTGATTGGTTAACTACTCATCATGCAAAAATTGATTATTTTCGTAAGGTCATAGCTTTTTATATTCCTAACCAACCTATTATGCTTAATTCAAACAACTAAACCATTAAAATCAATCAATGTCATTTCAAGCTATAAAGCTATTCGCTTATTGAAAACGGATGTCAAGCTTTCTTAGCTCATGTCACGGATCTAAACAAAAATAAGTCGATTTTGAATGATATTTCATTGTTAATAAATTTCCGACGTATTCTCAAGAGAACCTCGCCTACCCCTAGAGCGTGAAATTGAATTTTATCGACCTTGAACCCGATATAAAACCCATTTCCAAAGCCCCATATCGAATGGCTCCTATTGAACTTCGTGAGTTAAAGACCCGCCAGCAGGAATTGTTAGACATTGGTTTCATTCGGCCCTAAGACGTCTCCCTGGGGTGCTCCTGCTCTATTCGTGAAGAAGAAAGATGGGAGTATGCGATTTGTATTGATTATCTGGAGTTGAATCATGTCACCATCAAAATAGGTACCCATTGCCACGCATTTGATGACCTCGTTTGACCAGTTGCAAAGGCGCCAAATTCTTTTCAAAGATTGATCTTCGCTCAGATATCATCAATTGAAGATTAGAACCGATGACATTCCAAAGACGGATTTCGTAACTCCTGCAGACGGCATTATGAATTCCTAGTCGCGTCCTTTTGATCGACTAATGCTCCCGCCGCCTTCATGGATACGATGAACCGAGTATTCAAGGAATATTTGGATCATTTTGTGGTCGTCTTTATTGATGACATCCTCATATATTCCAAAAGCCGTGAAGATCATGAGCAACACTTGAGGTCGACACTCTAAAAGCTTCATGAAAACAAGCTATATGCCAAGTCAAGAAATGCGAAGTTCGCTCGAGGAAGTTGCATTCCTTGGGCACGTGATATCAAATCATGGGATATCCGCTGACCCGACAAAGATTCAAGCAATTCAAAGTCGGGAGCAACCTAAATCAAATGGACCAAGACGTAGCTTTCTCGGCTTAATGGTTATTATCGGAGATTCGTAGAGGGGTTTTCTAATCGCTACTCCATTAACTCAAATTGACTCAAAAGATATAAAATTGGGTTGGAGCGTGGAATGTGAGAAGAGTTTTCAAGAACTCAAGAGGAGATTCATTTCAAAGACTGCTCGACAATACCATCCGCCTTGAGGATTTGTCATCTACAGTGATGCTTCGGGCAAAGGGTTAGGATGTGTTCTCATGCTACATGGGAAGGTCATTGTCTATGCCTCACGGCAACTCAAAGAATATGAGAAGAATTATCCTATTCATGATCTAGAGTTGGCAGCTGTCGTTTTTGCGCTTGAAATTTGGAGGCATTACCTGTATGGGGAGAAAGTAGAGATCTATACGGATCATAAAAGCCTTAAATATTTCTTCACTCAAAAGGAACTCAACATGCGGCAACGACGTTGGTTCGAACAATTGAAACATTATGATCATACTATTCAATACCATACTGGAAAAGTGAACGTAGTAGCTGATGCACTGAGTAGAAGATCATATGCGGGTACGAGTGTAATATTTTCAACACAAAGGCCCATTTTGTATGACTTGCAAAGGATGGAGTTAGAGATAAAGACTCCAGGGACCCATGTGATGATGGCAAATATACGAGTAGAACCGACTTTAATCGATAAAGTTAAAACTGCCAAGCTGCACTGGATCGATGATGCGTATGAGGAAGAAAGTACAAGAAGGTGCTGCTACCAAGCAAGAATCGATGAAGAAGGAATACTTCGAGTCAACTCCAGACTTTTTGTTCCTAACAACCCTGATTTAAAGTATAAAATCATTATGGAGGCGCACAACACACCGTTTGCAATCCATCCTAGGAGTACCAAAATGTATCGTGATCTTCGACATACATTTTGGTTGAGCAATATGAAGAGAGAGATAGTAGAATTTATCTCAAGGTGTTTAACTTGTCAACGAGTCAAGGCGGAGCATTAAGTGTTAGGTTTGTAATATTCATAGCGCAATCAAATTGCATAAAAATGCGGAAGCGTGGAAAAATCAGAGTTTAAAAAATTTACAAACCATATACCCGGATCACCCTTTATGCATAATTATTAATTAAACGAAAAGATAAAGAATAAATCATACCCTTGAAGATCGAGCTTCCTCAGTACAAGTTCACCTCCAAATCCTTTTCGTTCAATCTTGAATCCATCGGGTTTGGTTCCTTCCTTTCGATCAACGTTAGCCACCCAAATGTTTGGCCTCAGAGGTGATCCACCAAGGAAGAATAGAATTCAAGAAGATGGGTGTTATGGCTAACCCTAGTTTTCTATCTCTATAGAAAAGGCATACTTCCAACAACTTGGAATTATTACGTACTTTAAAGTCAACAACCCATACACCCATAATAAGACTCCTCTTATTAATAGATGTGAGCAACCCACCTTAACAATTAAGGAATTGGGTTTTAATTAATTAATTCTTTTAATTAATTAAGCTCCCTAATCTTATTAGGGATAATTAATTAAACTCCTTTAACTAATTTTCCTTCCTAATCCAATTAGGAATAAATGAGAGTACTTATATTAAATTAATTCCTAAACTCTTTAAAAATTAAAATAATAATAATTGTAATAATATTAATAAGACTCTCTTATTAATTTATATTTAATATTTCTAAAATATTAAATAATAATATTAAGCTATTTAATTTATTCTATCACCATAGATTAAATTAAATATACATAACATATTATTACGATTATGCCATTTACTTCTTAAATAATTATTCTTCCTTTTATGGTGTGACCCTTTAGGTTCTCCATATTAAACCTATTGTGAATAAATCAATTAGAACAATTCTAATCTTATTTAAATAAATAAATTAAATAATTAATTTATTTAAATAAATAATATTTATTCTACAATAGGGATAAGCCTCCTAACGATCAACGACTTTCCGGATAATATAGATTTCAACATTAATCATAAAAGAACCTTTGAGTAAATAGTTACCAGATAATTCAATCCTTCCACCATACAATGTCCCAATTAAATATAAGACATGGAATTATCTTGTCAAGTCTTATTTTATTTAATTATATGTATTTCGATCCTTAAATGCACAACTCAAATAATGCAAATTAGAAACTCCTTTCTAATTTCATTCTCGCCTTTGGCCAAGGACTCACTGGGTTGTCATTTATCGAATCACATAGACATTTCTCTTCTTTTATTAGAAGTGGTAGATTCTTTATTGATCATACATTATCTCCATGTACAACTTATTATACCCAAGCATACCCTTTGATATACCCTAAGGTCTTAAGGAATAAGTCAAAGTATAACTCATCATACACAAGATACTATGATGATCTCAAGTCCAAGGATTACTTGTCAGACTACTATCACTACAGAATTCCTATCGACAGTAAATAAAACTCCATTAGGTATTCCTTATGAAGCCACGCTCAAATGAACTTATTCTCTAATAAGCACCTACATACTTGCTTTAGTGTCTCCACACAAATGATCATGAGATCAATCATCCTCATCCAATGAGAAAAGAACGACATGTACCAATCTATCCGGATTCACTAATCCCCAATTTAGTAATCCAATGATTGGGAACTATTTTAGTTTTAAGCTTTCTAAGAATTTAGATCTCATTAGAATGATCATCATCATTATTCTAAAAGCATTGCTTAAAACTATGGGTTTATCACATATTATAAAACAAAGATCATGTAGATAATTAAAAGCCTTTAATAAATTAATACTTTTATTAATAAATGAATAAGATTGTTTACAAAGTATATGCTTTATCATCAAACATGATTGGCTTGTGTGCATACTACTTTCAATCTCTCACTTGCACTAAAGCCAATCGTCATGGTATCTTATACTCTTTCTTCTCAAAGTGACGATTATCCCGCCGTTGGATAAGCTTTAGTTAATGGATATGTAATGTTGTTCTTGAGAGTCCACTATCTCTATATAGTGATTTCCCATCTTTCAATGATTCTAATAATCAAATGAAAGTGCCACAACACATGTTTAGATCCAAGATGAGACTTAGGAACTATTCCTAGTTCTATAATGAACTTTTAATCCAAACAATCAACTTGCAGCCTTCATTTATAGCTATTTACTTTGTCTTTATCACTAAACCAAAGAACTTTTTTGTTGTTTGGAACCTTTCCAATTCATCGCACTAATTGCTCAAGGTAACCCTTTACCTTAAAGTGGATTTTTCTATCGTCTTGGTCGTCTCGAAAAACTTGAGTCTGTTAAGCCCTCTAGTTTTAATTAAGACCCACCATGAATATAATCACATCCTTAGTGCTTGGGTTAAGCACTTTAAGATGTTTTCACCGACTCATAGTGAACTTCTCCATAATATGACTGATCAACATCAGGTCTCGTACATTTCATTGCATACATGATAGTCACTCATGCGACCTCTCTTTTTAGGAGTCTGTGGGGACTATTAAGAGAGATACACTCCATAGCTCATCGACATGAGACATCTCTTGGAGTTTGCCATGCTAAACGACTTTAGCATCAAATGAATATACGTTTCTTGGGTTAAGTTGAGCATCCTTTTAAATCTATCTATGTAGATTTATATCCCCAATTAAGATACTCTTCCAAACCATTCATGGAGGAATGTTTAGACAACTTTATCTTTTCTGATTGTAACATTGATAAGTTATTCCTTATCCGTAGTATATCAACATATAATACTAGAAATTTCACGACGCCTCCCCATCCTTGTCCTTTTGTACACACTAGAAGTTTTACCTCATCGAATGTAACTCGGATCATCATCTTCATGATGTGTACCTCATCATCATCATCCATGATGAATCCATACCTCTAGGTATCTTTGGTACTATTCGCATTTACGATTTGATTTTGTGGTATAATAGGTCTATCTCTGAGTTCCTCTTATTTGACTTATAGTATTTTGTGGTTCTTGAACTCTTCAAGATCTATTATCCTCCCACTAGCCCTTTTTAATGATAAACACCTTTATCTTAAGAAGGCAGCGTGTTTCGTAACAAACACCTTTTGCTAAGTAGAATTATAGAACATATACCCTAAACTTACTTTAGGATGTCCCACAAATCTGTACATGTCAAATTTTGTCCTAAGCTTATCCTTTGAAACCTTTTCACATAAGTTGGACAACCCCTTATCTTAACATACTTAAGATTAGGAATCCTCCCTGTCCATAACTTTTATAGAGTCTTGGGGCCGGATTTAGAGATTACCTTTTCCGTAGATATGCAGCCATTTCTAGGACATGATCCTAGAAGGATACTGGAATGTCGGTAAAATCATTATGGACCGCACCATGTCCAACAAGGTACGATTTTTCCTTTCAGATACATCAATCAATTATTACGTATCAGGAGGCGTCCATTGTGAGAAAACCATTTGAGATGATCTAGAAACTTATTGCACAAGTATTCCTTCCTTGATCCGATCAAAGAATCCTAATACTTTGTCAATTTGTTTCACTTTTGAATTCTTTGAACCTTTCAAATAATTCACACTTGTATTTCAGCAAATACACACATTCAACTCTTTGAATGATCATCTCCTTTTCTTATACTAGTTTGTTCAATTTGCAAAATTATTTTCATGTAAGTCAAGTATACAAAATTTATTAAGTAATATTCCAGTTCTATATAAAACATTATTATTATAAATAGAACAACAATTGTTCTTAATTATAATACCAGAGTTTTCATTGTCCAACAATAAAATGGAAATAATATTTTTAACAAGAATCGGAATACAATAACAACTTATCGACTTAATAGATTGCCAGTAAGCGATCTGCTAAACTATAAGTTTTATAGCTAATGCAAAGCAACCTTTGCTTCATTTTCCACACATAGATCTACTTATATTTGTTTAGCTTTCTACTTGCTTGGTCCTTCATAAATCTATATTTATGATAACCAAAGTCTCAGTATCCAATACCCAAGTAGAACCTCGACTTAAAGAAAATTTATTTCAATCATGAACAAAATTGTATTATGTAGAAACTTCACTAAGCTTCTTTGGTTAGCCTCTGCAAGATGCTTCTTGCAGCTTTCTTTCCAAAGGTCTGTGCTTATCAGAAATGGAAGCAAACTCCTTTCCTATCCGTATCGGTTTTGTTCTTATTATCCTTTGTTTATGCCTTTTATTTACCTTCTTTGAATCGTTCTTCTTTTTCGGAAGATCCTTTGGCCCCTACCAAGAAGACTTGATCTTTCTTGGTTGGAAAGTGACTCTCAACATTTTTCAATATGTTAAGCAAATCAATGAAACCGATATCTAGCTTGTTCATATGAAAAATTCACAACAATTGTGAAAGGAGTTAAGGGAGTGAGTGCAAGATCAAATCTTGGCTCAACTCTCCATCCATGACAAAACCAGTTGTCCTAATTGATCAATCAAATTGATTATGTTAAGAACTTTTTATGCATTTATAGTGCCATTGCCCATTCTAGATCGGAAGAGCTCCTTAGATATCTCGATATCTATCGCCCCTACTTTCTTCACCATCAACTACTTAATGTGCAGGGAATATAGTAGGAGCATCCATAGTTTCACGCCATATTATTTGAAGCTCGTTACTTTCATGGATGGATGCTAACATGATGCATTGAGCTAATTGTGCATCATCTTGCCACTTTCTAAAAGTAGCAATGTCTTCCTCGGAGGCATTATCTGCAACCATCGGTAGGATAGGCGTATTAATGACATAAGATAGCTTTTCAAATATGAGAACTATTCTCAAATTCCTTAACCAACTGCTTAATTTTAATTGGCCCGATTAATTTAGCATCTAATATGCTTCGTGATGATAGTAATTTTAGACATTGTAAAATTTCGTAAATGAATTTGTAATTAACAACATTTTAACATACATTCTTTTATTAATTACCAAAATAATTTAGGTCTTGTTTTAAATTGGTATCTCCCACTATTTTTTTCAAACTATATTACCTCACTTATATAGTTCGCAAAATCTAATTAAAGATTTGCTAGTGAGAATAAGGATCCCATTTCAAATGTATATATAGCCTTGTGGTGACACAACAAACTATATATAAATAAATAGGTAGACAACTTTTGTCAATTACATCAACTATGCAACTCCTTGTATTTTGCCTCTTAGATTATTTTGATCAAGTGGTGGCACATCAGAATAAAATTATCCAAGTTAAGTCCAACCTAGCACTCCATATATTCAAAAAGAAAAATATCATCCTTGTGGTGACACAACAAAACAATATTGTTCAATTTTCTTTATAAGCATCAAATGTGATAAATTAACATCTTAAATACTTAATACTTGCCTTGTGGTGACACAACAAACTCATATTAAATATTTAATACTCTATTAATTTTATCATGTTAGAAGGCGACGTTCGATATTCCAAATATCTTTGAACGCTTAGACTTAATATAAAAATTTGAGGGGTTTGTTATTAATTTGTCTCATCTTGTTTAGTAGCGCATTTACATATATATATAAAATACGCCATATATATTAATGAACATGCTGAAGCATGTTTGCATAATATATAATATATATAGTATAAGCATGCACATATAGAATACTATATTCTACCCGGATTGATTATGGACTTTTATTCTAGTTTGGTTCACTAGAGCCACCAAGTGAACCAAAAGGTCAAACCCTAAAGTGCAAGAAATAATATTTAAATATAACTATTACATTTAAACCCGGGCTCCATTACAAACGGGTCTTCAAGCACTCCTTGCTCCTTGATCTCTAATTTTTCAAAATTAATTCTAACTATTCCTATTACAAAACTATTTTAAAATAAATAGAAACCTTGATCAGCAGTCAAGGGGAAGTACATAGGAGAGAGATAGAATTTACATTAAGAAAAATTAGAGAAGACGAGGTACGCAGACCCCATTTAATAAAACCCATACATTCATGCATCCAACTAAAATAAAATCCAATCGCATTGGTCAATAGTCCATTAATCAATCCCATTTATTATCATACACATCACACATCACCATACGCATCAATAAATAACATTCATCTCATGAATAATAAACATTTAATATATATATATATATTGATATCATTTAATGGGCAAATTTAGTTAGTATAAAATCTATTTTTGAATCAAAATAAACTCCTTTATTTTAATTAATTATGGAATCCAATTCCATGTATAAAAAAATATTAAAGGAAACACGGATTATCTTTCCTATTCACAAATAAACTCCTTTATTTTGAATAATATGAAATCTTATTTCATATTTAAATAAACTCCTTTATTTAAGGAAACATGGATTCTCTTTCCTATTCACAAATAAACTCTTTTATTTTGAATAATATGAAATCCTATTTCATATCTAAATAAACTCCTTTATTTAAGGAAATATGGATTCTCTTTCCTATTCACAAATAAACTCCTTTATTTTAGGAAAAATAAAATCCAATTTCAACTCCAATTAGTTATTATGGAATCCAATTCCAACTCTAATTAGTTAGCATGAAATTCTAATTTTAAAATTAAAATAAATCTTTTTATTTTAAAATTAAAATAAACCTTTTATTTTAAGATTAAAATAAACTTTTATTTTAAGTATAAAATTATTATATATATATATATATATATATATATATATATTACCGAAATGTATATATTATATATATTACCGATCGGTAATTTATATATATACTATATATATATTATACCATTCCTTTGTTTTCTTAAATCTAATCCGTGCGCCTTCCTACTAAAAAAAAATTCCATGAACTGCTGCTACCCTTTTAATTTTCCGGGAATGAGAGAAACAAAAAAAATAATAATCTCGGTTTCCGTGCATGTCTAAATAATAACCGGATTTGGCTTATTGATTATTGCATGACCTGCTTCAAATTAAGTACTGCACGGACTGATCAAGTCAAAAGAAAAAAAAAAATCACTTTTTACCGAAAAAAAAAACAATCATGCTCCTGTTGCTTTTGAAATTTCGGTGAATAATTCCGGATATTTTTAAAACCGTGGTAGATTCTTTTATTAGAAGTGGTAGATTCTTTATTGATCATACATTATCTCCATGTACAACTAATTATACCCAATCATACCCTTTGATATACCCTCAGGGTCTTAAGGAATAAGTCAAAGTATAACTCATCATACACAAGATACTATGATGATCTCAAGTCCAAGGATTACTTTGTACTACTATCACTACTGAGAATTCCTATTGACAGTAAATAAAACTCCATAAGGTATTCCTTAGCGAGCCACGTTCGATGAACTTATTCTCTAATAAGCACCTACATACTTGCTTTAGTGTCTCCACACAAATGATCGTGAGATCAATCATCCTCATCCAATGAAGCAAGCAACGTATGTACCAATCTATCCGGATTCACTAATCCCCAATTTAGTAATCCAATGATTGGGAACTATTTTAGTTTTTAAGCTTTCTAAGAATTTAGATCTCATTAGAATGATCATCATCATTATTCTAAAAGCATTGCTTAAAACTATGGGTTTATCACATATTATAAAACAGCATCATGTAGATAATTAAAAGCCTTTAATAAATTAATACTTTTTATTAATAAATGAATAAGATTGTTACAAAGTATATGCTTTATCATCAAACATGATTGGCTTGTGTGCATACTACTTTCATTAAGTACCAAAAGGTCCATTGCAACCACTTAAAATTCCAGAATTGAAGTGGAAACACATTACCATGGATTTTTTTACTGGTCTTCCCAAGGTTTCTCAAGGCATAGATGCAATTTGGGTCATTGTTGATAGATTGACAAAGTCTGCTCATTTCCTACCTATACGAGAAACTTATACACTTGAACGTCTTGTTCGTATGTACATAAGCGAGATTTTAAAGGCGCATGGTATTCCGGTATCCATAGTTTACGATCGAGACCCAAGATTCACTTCAAGATTTTGGGTTAGTTTGCAAAAAACTATGGGCACGGATTTACGATTTAGCTTTAAGCATATCATCCTCGAGACGGACGGACAATCGGAGAGGACCATTCAAACTCTTGAAGATTTATTAAGACTCATGTCCTTGACTTGAGGAAGTTGGGATAAGTTCTATCATTGGTGGAGTTTTCTCTGACAACAATGATTATCAAGCAAGTATTGGCATGGCTCCATTTGAGGCGTTGTATAGAAGAAAGTGTCATTCTCGGTATCTTTGGGATGAGGTGGGTGAAGCAACATTGTTGGGACCGGAGTTGGTACGTATGACTACATAAAAGATTCAAAAGATCCGACAACGTATAAAAACCTCACAAGATCCACAAAAGAGTTATGCTGATCTTCATCGAAAGGACGTGGAATTCGATATTGGAGATCATGTGTTATTACGTGTTGCTCCATGGAAGGGATTTACGAGATTTGGGAAGAGAGGAAAGCTCAACCCTCAATTCATTGGCCCATTTTAATCCTCGATCGAGTAGGGCGTAGGCGTATAGACTCGCTTTACTGCCATGTATATGTCTTCGTGTTCATAATGTTTTTCACATATCTATGTTGCGTAAATATGTGAAAGACCGAACCACATTATTGAATTAGAACCCAGACTAGATAGAGGAAGATTTAACGTATGAAGAGTTACTGTTAAAATCTTGGATAAAAAGGATCATATTCTACGCCCGAGGTTATACCTCAAGTCAAAGTTTTGTGGAGAAACCACGATGTGGAAGAAATGACCGGGAGTTAGAATCGAGATGAAATCAAGATATCCTTACCTTTTCGACATACCAGTATCGCACCCTAATTTCGAGGACGAAATTTCATAAGAAGGGAGGTTGTAAGATCTGACTTTTGAATAAAGATTAAATTTTCTCAAAATATATTTTTGAATATTAGGGTGTGGATTTGATATAATGTTATAGTTCAGGTAATATTTACAAATTTTGCAAAGTACATGCAAGTTGTTATATAATATTTGATTGGTCGGGGAATATTCGTTTTAATAGGAAATATTAAATACAACCAAGACAATCATTGGTGGACCTCATTAAGCGGAATTATTGTCGGATTGAGAAAACGACAAAAATACTTTATGAAAATAATGGCGAAAGTTTTACCGTTAACTGTTGAAACACTCGGTGTTAAAAAGTACAAGAATCTGGCGTGGTTGCGTAGTAGTAGCACGATTATTGATTATTGATCTTACGTGAGAAGTCACTCGGTTATACTCAATTATTGCTACGAGAATTTCACGCATCACATCTCTCATATTATTGATTCAATTATTGTCACAAATTATCATTTGCATAATATATTATATTATTAAATCAATAATTGAGACGACAAAGTTATTCATATTATTATTTGCAATATCGACAATGTCAGAAGTTACATCGAGAAAGGTTTGGTCACCTAATTGCGCGCCAATAAGGAGAAATCTTTATCGAAAAGCCCCCTCTTTCCTGGGGACGACCTGATTGTTAAATATTGTGAGTTATAATATTAATGATGAATAAGTTATGTTGATTAAAAATGAATTTTGATAGTTCTATTGTGTTGGGATTATTAGTGTTAGTGGAAATCGACATCTATTCCGATGATAATTAATGTCTAGGGGTTATATTGATAAATCGGGTAATTTATCGGATAAATGAGCAATTAATTGCTTCTAATTCACATGCTTATATAACTATTTGTTCACATGTGTGTACTATTGAATCACATTATTTACTATTAGGGGAGTTGGTGCAAGATTGATAATACTTGCATGACTAAGTTAAAAATGGAGGTATAGATGGAGGTATTATACTGTAATTCGTTATTTTTCCATGAATATACTATTGATTCACATGATTGAACTATTGATTCACATTATTTACTATTAGGGGAGGTGGTACAAGTTTGATAATACTTGCAGGACTAAATTAAAAATGAAAGAAAAGTTGGAGGTATTCAGATTGTAATTTTTGAGCCCCAAAACGTGCAATTATCGAAACTATATTTTCCTATAAATAGAAGCTCATTCTTCCTTCATTTCTCACCAATTCACAAAAGCTTTAGAACGATTATTATAGAGAGAAATTATAGAGAGAAAGAAGAAGAAGTGCGCTACCTCACTATTCCAAGTATCAGCTTTTTCCAAGGTAGGAGTATTATTTCTTTCTTATCCATGAAGAGAACTTCTTTTATTCCATTCTTTATTATTCTATTGGAATAACTGTATCTGTGAAACTACCTATACTTGGTGAAATTATTACATTATTCCATTCTTTATCATTCATTGGAACATCCATTCGTGTGTTTACGCGGACACTGGTTAAAATCTTTATTATTTTATTGGAATATATCACATGCATGCGTTTACGCCGGACCGATTTAAATCTTTATTATTCTCGTTGGAATATCACATGCATGCGTTTTCTGTGGGACCGATTCCGATTATTTATTATTCATTGGAATAACCTACCGCATGTGATCTATCGCATACTGGTGATTTCTTTTGTTATTCCATTCCTTGTTATACTCGAGTTTGGTTAAAGTTTTGACTTCTATACTCCATGAAATTAGTGGAATATCCTTGATATTTTGCGCTTCATCCGAAGATCATTTCATGGAAATATTCTTACGAGCATTCTTGAATTTTACTTTACAAAGCAAGATCATGTTGACAATTTGGACATTATTAGTTTCTGTATAAATTAATTCTTGAACTTGTTTTATTGAATTCTTATATCATTGTCATCATCCTCATGTTTATATTTTTTGAAAGTCATCCGAAGTGGCTGTAGTGCATTGATGGACTTGGTATGATTATGATGAGGATTATTCTTGTAATCATGACCGTAATGTTACAAATGATGTGGTAAAAGTCCTCGTTGGCCCGTAGTGCATGGATGGGACGGTTGTTGGCATGATCGTGACCATTAATGAATACACAAATATTCTTGGCGTAGTGCATGGATAATTGTGGTCGTGATACTAAAGAATATCCTTGGCCATAAGTGCGGGGTGATTCGATGATGTGGATTATTTATTATTTTGAGTCCGGCGATAAAAGTGATGAAAAACCTTTTAAATCATAAAAGATAGTAGATTTTTTCTCTACTGACTCTTTTAATGGATTGTTTGTTCTAACTGCAGCTTAAACTTAATGGTTGTTATATTATATCGGTTTAACACTTTGTTGAAGGCTAACGATAATATATTCTCGCATTATCTTAGTCATAATATTTCCCATTGGGCTAGTTGAGCTCACCCTTTTACTTTCATTGTTCTCTTGAGAAATGAGAACGTAGCGAGGGGACTAGTCGGGGAACGGAGTGACGGACCAGATGATAGCATTAGTAGTCCTCACTATTCAGTGAAATTATGGGAAAATAAATGTAATAATATTGAATTTGAGTTTGTATATTGTCTAGACGACAATATTTGTTTTAAAACTCACAGCTTATGTTTTGTCGTACTTTGCATGACAATTGTATAATTAAGTTGTATTTGTATTCTGTACAATGTATTTGGCGACTCCAAATAGGTGATGTATACCTGTTTTGGGGGCGTCACAGTTTCTGTGAATTCGTAAGAAATAATGAAGGAATGAACTTTTATTTATAGGAGGATGGAATGATACTATTTAAGAAAAATATCACGGGTGAACAGTTTTTTTTTCAGACGAAATAATTTGCAGAGTCACAGTTTCACTAATCCAACGCATCAGTAATCTTTTTCAAAGATCTATCCAATGAAAAAAATAAACACATGCCAATTTAAAAACCTTAATCAATTAAAAAGCTCCCTTGATAATAAGCTAACAATAATACTTCATGATTGAGAAGTTTTGGCCAATAATGACCAACCTTGGAAAATCATTCCAAAACCTGCCAAAATATCCACCAGGACCACCACCACATGTTACATGTTAAATATATATATATATATATATATATATATATATATATATATATATATATATATATATATACATATAACCACAAGTTGGTTGAAAAATAAACCACCGACAAACAACATTTCCCCACCATTTTCAATTCATGCCATATATATAACACTAATACTCATCCCACCACTTTCACTTTTCCACCAAAATTCCACTTTTCCACCATTTTCCACTCACACACACATAATATATATATATATATATATATATATATATATATATATATATATATATATATATATTCCACCCACCACACACATTACAAACTTATATATATAAATTTCCTCAATATTTTTTAACAACAATTAGCATCATTATTATAATTCATAATATTAATCGACCAGGTCGTTCCCAAGAAAGAGAGGCTTTCCAATAAGGATTTCTCCCTATTGGCTTGCAATTAGGTGACCAAACCTCTCCTTGACAGAACTTCTAGACATCGTTAATATTGCAAATAATAATATTAATAACTCTTTCATCTCAATTATTGATTTAATAATATATAAATTATCGACAATAATTGAATCAAATAACGTGAGATACTACGTAACAATTAATATAGCAATAATTGAACAAAATTGAGTGACTTTTCACGTAAGCATCAATAATCAATACCGTGTGCTATTATGCAACCACGCGTATTACTGTACTTTTAACACCGGGTGTTTCAACAGTTAACGGTAAAACTTCCGCCGTTATTTTCATAAAGTATTTTTGTCGTTTTCTCAATCCGACAATAATTGCGCTGTGGGGTCCACCAATAATTGTGTCATTGTACGAATATTCCTAGTTAAAACGAATATTCCCCAACCAATCGAATATTATATAACAACTTTCGTAATTTACAAAATTTATAAATATTACCCACAACTATAACATTATATCAAATTCATTCCATAATATTCAAAAATGATATTTATAGAAAATTCATCTTTATTCATAAAAAGTTGGGGTCTTACAACCTCCCTTCTTATGAAATTTCACCCTCGAATTAGTGGTACGATTACGGTATGTCGAAGAGGTAAGGATACCTTGATTTCATTTCAGATTCTAACTCCCAGGTCATTTCTTCAACATCGTGGTTTCTCCACAAAACATTGACTTGAGGTATAACCTTGGAGCGTAGAATATGTTCCTTCTTATCCAAGATTTGAACATGAACTTCTTCATACATCAAATCTTCTGCTATTTCATCCGGTTCTAACTCAATAATGTGGTTCGGGTCTTCCATATATTTAATAACATTGATATGTGAAAAACGTTATGAACACGAGACATACTTGGTGGTAAAGCGAGTCTATAGGCCACAGTTCCTACTTAATCGAGGATTAAAAATGGGCCGATGAATCGAGGATTGAGTTTTCCTCTCTTCCAAATCTCAGTAACTCCTTTCCATGGAGCAACACGTAACAACACATGATCTCCTATATCGAATTCCACGTCCTTTTGATGAAGATCAGCATAACTCTTTTGTCGATCTTGTGAGGTTTTTATACGTTGTCGGATCGTTTGAATCATTTCCGTAGTCATACGTACCAACTCTGGTCCCAAAAACGTTGCTTCACCCACCTCATCCCAGCATACTGGAGAACGACACTTTCTTCCATACAACGCCTCAAATAGAGCCATGCCAATACTTGCTTGATAACTGTTGTTGTAGAAAAACTCCACCAATGGTAGGAACTTATCCCAACTTCCCTTGAAGTCAAGGACACAAAGACTTAATAGATCTTCAAGAGTTTGAATCATCCTCTCCGACTGCCCGTCCGTCTGAGGATGATATGCCGAGATAAATCGTAAGTCCGTGCCCATAGCTTTTTGCAAACTAACCCAAAATCGTGAAGTGAATCTTGGGTCTCGATCAGACACTATGGATACTCGTATATTTGCCATCATCACATGGGTCCCTAGAGTCTTTAACTCTATCTCCATCCTTTGCAAGTCACACAAAATGGGTCTTTTGTGTTGACAATATCGCACTCAGATTGCAGATATGATCTTCTACTCAATGCGTACATTACCACCACGTTCGCTTTTTCGGGATGGTATTGGATGGTATGATCATAATCCTTCAACAGATTCAAGCCAACGCCGTCGTTGTTGCATGTTGAGTTCCTTTTGAGTGAAGAAATATTTGAGGCTTTTTTTGGTCTCAGAAGATCTCCACTTTCTCCCCATACAAGTAATGCCTCCAAATTTTAAGTGCAAAAGATGAAGATTTGCCAACTCTAGATCATGAGTAGGATAATTCCTCTCATATTCTTTGAGTTGTCGCATGAAGCATAGGCTATGACTTTCCCATGTTGCATGAGAACACATCCCAACCTTTTGCTCAAATCATCAGATGACAAATCCCTCCGAGCCGGATGGTATTGTCGAGCAGTCTTTGAAATGAATCTCCTCTTGAGTTCTTAAAACTCTTCTCATATTCTTCGTTCGAACCGAACTTTGTATCTTTTCGAGTCAAATTTGAGTTAATGGAGTAGCGATTCGAGAAAATCCTTCCACGAATCTCCGATAATAACCAAATTAAACCGAGAAAGCTACGATCTTGGCCATCGATTTAGGTTGCTCCCAACTTTGAATTGCTTCAATTTTGTTTCGTCAACAGATATTCCATGACTTGATACTACGTGCCCAGGGAATGCTACTTCCTTAAGCCAGAACTCGCATTTCTTCAACTTGGCATAAAGCTTGTATTCACGAAGCTT
The DNA here is from genome assembly GCA_020205615.1 of Panax quinquefolius. NCBI lineage: Eukaryota > Viridiplantae > Streptophyta > Magnoliopsida > Apiales > Araliaceae > Panax > Panax quinquefolius. The sequence goes on from CM035171.1 coordinate 25,265,494, forward strand.
TTGGAAAATATGAGGATGTCATCAATAAAGACGACCACAAAGTGATCCAAATATTCCTTGAATACTCGGTTCATCATATCCATGAAGGCAGCAGGACCATTAGTCTATCCAAAGGACATGACTAGGAATTCATAATGCCCGTACCGAGTTCTGAAAGCCGTCTTTGGACTGTCCTCAGTTTTAACCTTCAGCTGATGATATCCAGAACGAAGATCGATCTTTGAAAAGAATTTGGCGCCTTGCAACTGGTCAAATAGGTCATCAATACATGGCAATGGGTATCTATTTTTGATGGTGACATGATTCAACTCCCGATAATCAATACAAAGTCGCATACTCCCATCTTTCTTCTTCACGAATAGTAAGCAGGGAGCACCCCGAGGAGACGATTAGGGACGAATAAAGCCAATGTCTAACAATTCTTGCGGTTGGGTCTTTAACTCCCGAAGTTCAATAGAGCCATTCGATATGGGGATTTGGAAATGGGTTTTGTAAGGGTTCCAAGTCGATACAAAATTCAATTTCACGCCTGGGGTAGGGCGGAAGTTCTTCGAGGAATACGTCAGGAAATTTATTAACAATAGAAATATCATTCAAAACTGACGTATTTTTGTTTAGATCCGTGACATGAGCTAAAAAAGCTGGACATCCATTTTTCAATAAATGAATAGCTTTATGGCTTGAGATGACCGTGATTGATTTTAATGGTTTGGTCGATTGAATTCGCATAATAGGTTGATTAGGAATATGAAAGCTAACAACCTTACGAAAATAATCAATTTTAGCATGATGAGTAGTTAACCAATCAATCCTTAGAATCACATCAAATGCAAGTATTTTCAATGAAATAAGATCGACAGGTAATGTGAGGGTACCGATTTAAACCAAACAAGACCTATAAACAGTGGATATAATGAAGGTTTCTCCCAACGGAGTTTCCATAGATAACTCAAAGTCTAATTTCTCTGGAGTCAAATTTAATCGTTGAGCGGAAGTATGAGTAGTAAAAGAATGGATAGAACTGGTATCAAATAAGGTATAGACTTCGCTAGAGTTTATGATAAGCTTACCCGTGATGACCTCGTTTGGTTCCTTGCTTTCTGGGAGGTCACGAAAAACGCTCTCCCTTGCACTACCGGTTTTGACTTTTCTGGGACGGACTTTGGTGCCTCCATCCTAGCTAAACTTGTCTTCGGTGAACGACAAAATCGGGCTAGGTGACCTTTTCTTCCACAATTATAACATGCTTTTGGACGGCATCGTGCAGTTTGGACTAATATGTCCCTCCCCTCCGCATTTGAAGCATATGATAGGTGGTCGTTCTCCTTCCTTAACCACGGGTGCTGATGCTGACGTCTTTCCATCATTATTGAATCTCCTCTTCTTGAAATGTCCATTCTTATTGTCTTGGCCATGATTACCACCGAAGTGGTTACCATTTCTGGCATGTTGATTCCCTCCATGTTTGTTGTCACTACTTCGATGACCGTTACCACTAGTATTTTCATTCTGCCGGCTGCTTTCTCTTGGATGCGTTGACTCGTTATCGCGCTCTAATAACTGAGCCCTATTTACAACATCTGAATACAAACACAGTTTATGAGAAATTAGATATTGACATATCTCTGGCTTCAAACCTCTTAAAAACATCCGCGTCATTCTTTCCTCATTATCAACCAAGTGAGACGTAAACCGGGACAACTCGGCAAACTTTGTTTCGTAATGCGACATGGTCATATTATTCTGCTCCAACTTGATGAACTCTACCTCCTTCATGTGACGAATACTTTCGAGAAAGTACTTGTCATTGAACAGTTCTTGGAACTTCTCCCAAGACATCTTCAGTGCGGCAGGTTGAGTACGCTTTACCGATTCCCACCAGTAATCTGCCTCTCCTCGCAACATAAAGGTGGCAAAGGGAACCTTTTGCTCCTCCGAGCATCCCAAGACATCAAATATCTTGGTGATCTGCTTTATCCACATCTCCGCCTTAAGTGGTTTTGGCACTCCAATAAACTCTGGTGGTCCCAACTCCTTGAACTGTTTAGCGGTGATCGTCCGAGAGTTGCCAGTGTTTCCACCTGTATTTTGGATGAGTCTCTCTTTTGATGATGTCAGACGTGATTACAAAAAGCTCCTAAACATTCCGTCATTCGCCATTTGGTTGGTGTTGTTGTTCACCAGAGGATTATTGCCTTCCTGATGCACATTATCTTGGGTGTTGATTTGTAGTGACTCAACGGTTTCCTGTGCTCCATTGATATTCTCAACTTTCTCGGATGTTATTTTCAGATACTGCCACAAAACAAGGGTTAGTTATCATATCACATATTATCCCTATATTCTGACCGACCAATTAAATACCAAATAAACTTAGGTAGGTCATACTAGCGAAGGAATTCCCCGTCTCTCCCTCCTAGTTCTAGTCTCACATCTTAGCCAGGATCATATCCTAAGCTTTGATATTAACCGTGACGCCCAAAAATAGGTATACATCACCCATCTTGAGTCGCCAAATACATGGTACAAAATTCAAATACAAAATTAATTATACAACAGTCGTGTAAAATATGACTAAACATATGCTGTGAGTTTTAATACAAATATTGTCATCTAGACAATATACAAACTCAATGGGGTCCTCATTACATTTATTATCACACTATTTCATAGAATAGTGAGGACTACTAATGAACCATCTAGGACCATCACTTTGTTCCCCGACTAGTCCCTGCTACGTTCTCATTTCCTAAAGAGAATAATGAAAGTAAAAGGGTGAGCTCAACTAGCCCAGTAAGAAATATTATGACTAAGATAATGCAGAATAAATTATCATTAGCCTTCACAAAGATTAAAGCGATAAAATATAACAAACACCAAGTTTAACTGCGGTGAACAAGCAATCCATTAGAAGAGTCAAGTAGAGAATAAAATCTACTATCTTCTATGATTTAAAAGGTTTTTCATGACTTTTATCACGAGACTCGACTTAATAAATAATCCACATCATCCTCAGACTACTACCAAGGATATTCATTAAGATCACAACCACAAATTATCCATGCACTACGGGCCAAGGATATTCGTGTATTCATCAATGGTCATGATCATGCCAACAATTTGTCCATCAATGCACTACGGGCCAATGAGGACTTTTTTCTACATCATTTGTAATATTACTACCACGATTATACCGAATAATCCTTGGTCATAGTCATACCAAGTCCATCTATGCACTACAAGTGCCATGGATGACTTTTAACATAATATAAACATGAGACTTATGACAATGATATAAGAATTCAATAAAACAAGTTCAAGAATTAATTTATCCAGGAACCAATAACGTCCAAATTGTCAACATGATACTTCTTTGTGGAGTAAAATTCAAGAATGCTCGGAAGAATATTTCCATGAAAATCTATGGATGAAGCGCAAATATCAAGGATATTCCACTAATTTCATGGAGTATAGAAGTCAAAACTTTAATCAACCGAGTATAATAAAGAATGGAATAACAAAAGAAATCACCGGGCATGCGATAGATCGCATGCATAAAAGTTATTCCAATGTAATAATAAATAACGGAACCGAGTCGTACGTAGAACTCACGCATGTAATATTCCAAATGTAATAATAATTAACGGAACAGTCATGCAGAAACGCATGCATGTGATATTCCAATGTAATAATAAATAATGGAATAATAGAAGAATTTCACCATGTATGCAGATTGTGCATGTATAAAAGTTATTCCAACATAATAATAAAGAATGGAATAACAGAAGTTCTCTTCATGAAGACGAAAGAATGAAATAATACCCCTTACGAGTACAACAAATAATATCCCTTACCGTAAAAGAAACTGGATATAAAAGTAGGGAAGTAGCAGAATACTTTCTTCTTTCTCTCTATAATTTTCTCTCTCTAGAGTTTCAGTGAATTCGTAAGAAATAATGAAGGAATGAGCTTCTATTTATAGGAGGATGGAAGGATACTATTTAAGAAAAATATCATGGGTGAATAGTTTTTTTTCCAGACGAAATAATTTGCAAGAGTCACAGCTTCACTGATCCAACGCATCAGTAATCTTTTTCAAAGAGCTATCCAATGAAAAAAATGAACACATGCCAATTTAAAAACCTTGACCAATTAAAAAGCTCCCTTAATAATAAGCTAACAATAATACTACATGATTGAGAAGTTTTGGCCAATAATGACCAAGCTTGGAAAATCATTCCAAAACCTGCCAAAATATCCACCAGGACCACCACCACCCACATGTTACATTATATATATATATATATATATATATATATATATACACACACACACACATATAACCATATGTTGGTTGAAAAATAAACCACCCGACAAACAACATTTCCCCACCATTTTCAATTCATGCCATATATATAATACTAATACTCATCCCACCACTTCCACTTTTCCACCAAAATTCGACTTTTCCAACATTTTCCACTCACACACATGATATGATATATATATATATATATATATATATATATATATATATATATATACTCCACCCACCATACACATTACAAACTTATATATATAAATTCCTCAATATTTTTAACAACATTTATCATCATTATTATAATTTATAATATTAATCACACTGTGTCGTTCCCAAGAAAGGGGGCTTTCAATAAGGATTTCTCCTATTGGTAGCGCAATTAGGTGACCAAACCTCTCCTCGATGTAACTTCTAGACATCGTTAATATTGCAAATAATAATATTAATAACTCTCCCTATTATATTTAATATTCCTCGTTAAAACTAATATTCCCTCACCAATCGAATATTATATAACAACTTGCGTATTTTTTGCAAAATTTATAAATATTACCCACAACTATAACATTATATCAAATTCATTCCATAATATTCAAAAATAATATTTATAGAAAATTCATCTTTATTCATAAAAAGTTGGGGTCTTACATAAGTGACTCGTGAGTAAATATTATTTTAACATGTAAAATATCAATTTCATTTTTAAATGAGTTTTCACTTTCATTGTAAGAGAAGTACATTTAAAAATATATATAAAAATATTTCTTTCATTCTAAATTATATGATGAATATCGACTTTTAAAAGATTAATTTTAAACTCAAAATTGACATGAATTTAATTAATTTATATTAATATAATTATGAATATCATAAAATATCTAAAAAGTAATGCTAATTATGTGACACCCCCAAAATAGGTATACATACTCATTCTGAGTCGCCAAATACATGGTACAGAAAACAACTACAACTTTATTATTACAATTGTCGTGCAAAATACGACAACACATACTGTGAGTTTAAATATAAATATTGTCTTCTAGACAATATCCATACTCAAATAAAGTCCTCATTACAATTATTGATGCAATATTTTACAAAAATAGTGAGGACTGCTAAAACATCTGTCTAGGACCATCACTCTATACCCCGACTGGTTCCTGCTATGTTCTCGCTTCCTGAGAAGAAAAATAGAACAAAAAGGAAAAGGGTGAGCTCAACTAGCCCAGTAAAGAATATTATGACTAAGATAATATACAACAAATTATCCTTAGTCTTCAACAGAAAAAATCGATGAATATAATAGACAACAAGTTTTAGATCAACAACTGCAGCGGAAACAACAATTCATTAGAAGAGTTAAGTAGAGAATGAAATCTACTATCATCTATGAATTGAAAAGTCCATCATCAATATTTTATCCCTATAACATCAATCAATATACATCTTGAATCAAATATTCATCTTTACACTACGGGCCAAAGATATTCATTTGTATCACCAGTTGGTCATGTTCATCTCAACACCTGTTCATCTTTGCACTACGGGCCAAAGATATTCATCAGGTAACCATACATTTTTGCACTACACGTGACGCCCCCAAAATAGGTATACATCACTCATTCTGAGTCGCCAAATACATGGTACATAAACAAACTATAACTTCAATAATACAATTGTCGTACAAAATACGACAACACGTACTGTGAGTTTAAATATAAATATTGTCTTCTAGACAATATCCACACTCAAATAAGTCCTCATTACAATTATTCAAACACTATTTTACAGAAATAGTGAGGACTGCTAAAACATATTTCTAGAACCATCACACCATACCCCGACTAGATCCTGCTATGGTCTCACCTCTTGAGAAGAAAAATGGAACAAAAAGGAAAAGGGTGAGCTCAACTAGCCTAGTAAAAAATATTATGACTAAGATAATATACAACAATTTATCATTAGTCTTCAACAGGAAAAAATCTGTTAAAATATAATGTACAACAAGTTTTAGATCAACACCTGCAATGAAACAAAGAATCCATTAGAAGAGTCAAGTAGAGAAAGAATTCCACTATGTTCTAAGATTTAAAAGTCCATCATCAATATTTTATCCCTGTAACAACAATCAATATACATCTTTAATCAAATATTCATCTTTGCACTACAGGCCAAAGATATTCATTTGTATCACTAGTTGGTCATGCTTATCTCAACACATGTTCATCTTTGCACTACGGGCCAAAGATATTCATTAGGTAATCATTCATCTTTGCACTACAGGCCAAAGATATTCAGTAATATCATCATTTAGGACTGAGGATTATGAAAAATATTTTAAAGGAATGAATCCAGTGAAACAAAATAACAAATATTAGAGATTCGTATTAAAGTTTATCCAAGATCAATAATACTCCATAATAACCAATTTTAAAGAAGAATTCAAAAATAATGATCAAAACATGGATATAATCAAAGATAGTAACCATAATAGACATCTTGGACAAAAAGAAGAAAATTTCATTTTTCAAATTGAATAAAGGTCGTGATTCGTGAATAAGGTCGATACATGAATAAAGTCAGATATACGTGAATAGTAACCCCGACATAAAAAGTTCTAAATTTGATAAAAAGTTCGGATCAATATTTCTAAGATAATGATATTGAAAGAAATAATATCATTTACGAAGAAAATAACATCCCTTACCTCAAAATAACAGTACTTCTGATCGAAATATCGGATATGAGGCTGAATGAAACTTGTTCTTAATAGCAACTCTCAAAGTATCAAAATACTCACAAAATACACTCGATAATATAGAGAGAAAAAGAGAGAAAACTTCTTTCTGGTGTGATTTTCATTCTAACTTAACCCTCTATTTATAGGAAAATGTTAACACGCCGAAGCAGACTTGACCTACAACCTGATGGTTTTACTTGCTACTATTCCCACCCACCACATTTGAATAAAAATTCCAGCACATTTCTCACTAACCAAAAGTGGGGTCCACCAATTCTAGAATTTTCCACCAAAATGATAAATTCCGAAACTTCAATAATTTCTGAACTAGTCACCTCTTAAAATTCATAACAAATCATACGTTAATTTTTAACGGTTCAAAATTTGTGGACATATACTCAATTTATATATGTATAACATATCCAAAAATCACAACGATCCAACGGTCGGATTAAAAATTATAACTCTCGAAATATATCTCAAAAACACTTGTTTAATTTTTAATACCTCTATTCCGACAAAAATACTGATAAAATACCTCAACATTAACTCCTTCATTTTTAACCACAATAAATATATCCAACATTTATATCCACATAAAATAAATATTTCCTTATCATATGAATCAATAATTAATTATTCACAAATAATATTACAGAATCACATTTATGACAACCAGCCGCTCCTCAGAAAGAGGGGCTTTCAATAAGGATTTCTCTTCATCGGGCGCCGCAATTAGGTGACCAAACCTCTCCTCGATGTAACTTTCTAGACATTGCCAATAATGTTATCTAATAATATTATTCAAATAATATGAATTATTGATCCGATAATGGGAAATATCAGGTAAATGACAATTATTGAAACAATAATATAAAATATCAACGCAACAATTATTGAATCAATAAAATAAAATATTGAGCAAGAACTATCATGTAATAACTATTGAGTAGTGCCTTCTTACGTAAGAATCAATAATTCAAAAATATGCATGCAATACCGCGGTACTACTTGTAACCACGCCAGACATCGTATTTTAACCACGTGTATTCCAACGGTGTTAATCAGAATAACTACGCAGTTATTTATAAAAACTCAAACTTTTTCGCTTTTCTTCATCCGATCAATTGTCATATCCGTTATGGGGCCCCATAAAATGGTCGCTATTGCATTACGAATATTTCCGACGGAAAAGAATATTCCACCACCAAACTAATATTTTCAATACACAATGAATATTTTATAACCACTTGTTTATTTTGTAAAATTTGCACATTTCACCCATAACCAAAGTATTGTATCAAATTAACTCCATATTATTTCAAGATAATAAATAGAGAAAATTCAATTTTATTTATAATAAGTTGGGGTCTTACACTACAGGCCAAAGATATTCATCAAGTATCACCATTAAGGACTAAGGATGATGAAAAACATTTTAGAGAACGAATCAAGTGAGATAAAATGATAAAGTTTAGAGATTCGTACTTTGGATAACTCAAGTTTAAAAATACTCCATAATAAAACCATAATGGAGTAAAATTCAAGAATAAAGATCAAAAACATGGATACAATCAAAGATAGTAACCATAATAGACATCTGGGACAAAGAAGAGAAAATTTCATTTTTCGGTAAATAGTGTCGTATTTGTGAATAATGTCGTATACATGAATAGTAACCCCGACACAAAAAGGTAGAAATTTTACAATAAAATTTATATCAATATTTCAGCATAATGATATTGAAGAAAATAATATCATTTATGAAGAAAATAACATCCATTACCTCAAAATAACAGTATTTCTGATCAGAATATCGGATGTAAACCCGAAGAAAACTTGAACTGAATAGCAACTCTCAAAGTATCTAAATACTCACAAAAATATGCTCGATAATATAGTGAGAAAGAAAACTTGTTTCTGGTGTGTTTTTCAATTCTAACCTAAACGCCTATTTATAGGAAAATGCTAGAACGTCATAGGAGACTAAATTAATAAAATATTAATATAATTTATTTTTTTTCTACGCATGCTTTGTTGAATAAGCCAGCATGCCAATTCTGAAAAAAATTAGCAGCCTACATGTTTTCAAAAAATAAAAGTGGGTGTAGACACTCGAAATTTTCTGTACACCTGCCACTAACCTTGTAGGAGGACAGATTCGCCTTTTCAAGAGAACCACGGAAGACGGTTCATATCCATTAGGATACTACCAAAGTTCAAGATTAACCGGAGCACACACGGGAGTAATAATTCTAACCTCGGAGATAACCCCGAGGCGCATGATCCAATCTGGAACACACACGAAAAAGACCGATTAATCTCGGAGATAACCCCGAAGTTATCCCGGCCTCGGCCCCAATCATGGGAATAGCTACCAACCTGGTGATAACCCCAAGGAATGCAGTTCCGACGATAACCTCGGAAATACTTGTTTCAAATGTAACCAGCTTCAATCTCAGCTACACAACGAGACACCCAAAGACTCAACCCGGGAGATAACACAGAGAGGACAGGCACACCTCGAGTTGACACTAAGGACTTTCAACACTTGGGCAGCTAGCATTCAATCTCAAATAAGCCACGAAAGCAATGTTCCATGATCGCCCCAACCTAATAATAACACCGGTGAGGGGCAACCTCGTCATCTTGCCAACACAACGCCACATCACGTCACCTCAACATTTTATACACACATCTCTACACAGCGATGTCCCACAAGAAACAAGAAAAACCAATCCCGAGTGACTATTGTGCAGGGTAACGGATGAAATTTGAAGCTTGAAGACCGGAGGGCATCGTCCCATCTTCAATGACTTCGTACAAACTATATTCCCATGCCATCGTACAACTCTCGACAACGGCGGTCCGAAATAGGTCCTATATACCTAAGTCGGATGCCCGGATTGCAATTCTGAAAGTTCGAAGGACATCAGAGTGCTTGAAAGTGCACGATTACGAGACGACTGACCCGAGAAACTCGGCAAATTTCTCAATACACACTGCCCCCTCTATAAATAGGGGGCTTGGGGTGGCCATTTTGAGAAGAGAAAAAGGGAGGAAGCCCTATCAAATTTGCTCCGTACTTGCAATATACTGAGTGCTTTCCCATTTTAAACACCTGTGAATTCATATATAGCTACTTTTGTACTTACCAAAGCCAGTGTTTACCCACTTTAAAGATATAGAAGTCTTCTTTGGTAGCCTACTGTAAGCCTTCTCACACACTTTAAAGTCTTTCTCTTCATCTTAGCACACAACCTTCTTCACGTTGAGAGTCGTGTTGCATATGTTTGCCCGAACTTCGGTCCGTGGTTTTATTTCAGTTTGTATATATATATATATATTTATATATATGGACTAACATTATCGATTTATGCCTCGATTGAGCCTAGACTTTGGTCTAGAGCGTTTATTTGCTTATATATATATATATATATATGAACTGTGTGTCGAACTTTGTTCGATGAGCCTAGACTTCGGTTTGGAGCGTCTGGAGCGTTTACTGCTTTAATATATATATATATATATATATACACACATTTATATACATTAACTGTGTGTCGGACTTTGTTCGATGAGCCTGGAGGTTACATCCGGTGCGTTTACTCACTTATATATATATATATATATATACTTATATATATGAACTGTTGTTGAACTCTGTTCGATGAGCCTGGATTTTACATCCAGTACGTTTACTCGCTCTTATATATATATATATATATATACTTATATATATGAATTGTTGTCGAACTCTGTTCGATGAGCCTGGATTTTACATCCGGTGCGTTTATATATATATATATATATATATATATATATATATATATATATATATATATATATATTCGTCCCTTTGGAGTTTACTTCGTGGTGGTTGATCGCTTTTTACCTTTCTTTACGTTTTCGTCCCGCCTAGAGTTTCTCCGTGGCGGTTGATAGCTTTTACGCTTTTATTTACATTTTCGATCCCCATGGAGGTGCTTTCGTTCTGTTGGTGATAATGTTCGTATATATATATTTACAAATTTTTATATATATACCTACTTTACCGCTTTTATACAAATTGTGGTATCATGTGCACCTAGGAATCATGTGATCACAGATTCAGCCTACTGAATCTAGATTCGGTTCTCGTGATGGACATTTTCAGCTGTAAGCAGCTTGTAAATTATTCTGCGGTGTCTGAATTTCCTCAGATGGTTTCCATACCCACGAGGAAGTCGACATTATTTTATATATTATTTTCGTACGGATGCCTCGCATCTGTAAAATAAAATCAATCCAGCCGAGCACTTAATAAAATGGAAGTGTAAAAGTTCTAAATTACTATTGAGCATCAGGGTTTGAAAAACCTTTTCTATAAAACATCATTGTTATATATCGCTAAAAATTGAATTTTTACATAAATTCAAACCCTGTGTATATAGGTACGAACGAGGCCTCGCACTACTTCCAAATAAAAGTACATTGACCCACACACACGCATTCAGATAATAATTTCTTGAAAAGCGGTCACCAGTGGTAGTACACAGATGTCTGGGGTGCCTAACACCTTCCTCCGCATAATCAAGTCCCTGACCCTAATGAATCTCGGTTTTCATCGAATTCGGTTTAGCGATGTCACATCATCATTGGATCAATGTGCAAACCTTTTCTCATTGTGTTGGTACAACTATTTAAAAACCAAATGGCGTAGTCTTAATAAATCCATCGTCGACATTATACATGCTCGGACCTTTTTACTTATTTTTCAAACAAATCTCACCTAAAATGAGAACACCAAAGAACAAGTATGCTGAAAAGGACAAATAAAAATCCCGACGCCGACAAGTGGCGACTCATTTGGGGAACCCAAGAAGAGGACTTAAGCCGCTATTACAATCTTTTCAAAACTGTTATCTGCTTGTGTGTGGATGTTGTATTTACATTTATGATGAATGTGTACGAATGCATTTACTTATTGCACTTAGTGTTTCGCACCATATCTGCTTGTGATATTAGTGCTTCGCACATCTCATCATTTTCATACGGTGAGACGCGATGTATATGAATGTATGTTGTGTGGTCCCTCCACCAGGAGGCTATCCCGTTGATGTTTGATTACTGGACTCGTGGGAAGACTAATTCCGTGAGGCTCAGGAAAGGCACCACCCAAATTCGCTCCAGTTGAAAGACCGGATTAACTTCCCGTTGAGTAAATTGTGATGATTTAGGAACCTTCAGCCAAAAAGCCGCGAGAGTAACCTAAGATATGTCAGCCTCTGATAAACCCAAAACGGAGGAAAGTATCTTCATGCTCTCTCATTTTAATTACTTGTAATTACATTTCATATATATCTCCATGTAATGTGAAATATGAAGAAATATGTATACATACATAACATGCTATCCTGTATTACTAAACAGCTTACATCCGTTTTGCAGGATAAAATTCCTAAAATGGACACATCACATATCATGTTATTATACACACATTCCCTAAAGACTAAACTATGCAAGTCTTTCGTAGGGAACCAATTGGACCTAGTACCCATCAAAATCCAAAAAGGTCTGCAGTGCCTAAATCAATCATGTCGTCTATCGACTGCATCGACCTTAATCCAGCCGCAAAGAATTTGATGGATTAAGCAAACAAATTATAGATTTGGTTGTTCTACTCAAAGAAATACACTAGTCTACACAAGGGGGAGCCCAAGTCATTACAATACCTGAACTGCAATTGGATACGACCAACAAAACTCATGATGCTACCCATCCCACTGAAGATCCAGACACTGGTGACATCAAAAAGAAAGTCCTCCAAATGGAAGAGACCCTTCGTGCTATCAAAGGAATTGGAACACACGGAAGTGTTTCATATGCTGACTTATGCATTTTCCTGGTGTTCATTATCCAGAAAAGTTTAAAACTCCTGACCTTGAAAAATATGATGGGTTAAGAGATCCTTACACACATTTAAAGGTGTTCATTGGAGAACTTGGATCTTATATAGAGGACGAAAAACTCAGAATGCAACTGTTCCAGAAGAGTCTAACTAGAGAAGCCCGTTCGTGGTACACAAGATTAGACAACTCAAAGATCCATAGCTGGGAAGAGCTAGTGCACTCCTTCCTCACTCAATACAGCTTTCAGTCTCAGATGACTCCTGATCGGTATCAAATTACCAAGATCAAGAAATAGTCTAACGAGTCTTTAAGAGAGTATGCTCAAAGGTGGAGACGCCTGGCTACCCAAGTTATTCTTTCCATGACGGAATCAGAGATGGTCATGACTTTTATAGACATACAAGAAGCGCCTTTCTATGAAAGAGTTTTAGCCGGCATCGGCAAACCATTTTTTGAAATGGTCAAACATGGGGAGATGGCTGAGATGGGATTGTAAGTCCGAAAAAATTCAAGACCTAGCTGCCCCTAAAGCTGTTGTTGATCACATCCAATCCGAAAATTATGGAAACAACCCCCGGAAGGTCCATAAAAAGAAAGAGGAAGATGTTTCCCTGATACTACAGGGTCAAAAAGACAATCAGAACATGTCTATTCAAAGGAGAAACTACACTCCCTTTCAAGCACAATCTTCGAACCCTCCAATACCAAAAGGTGGAGAAGTCAAACGCCCTCGAGTGTTCACACCCCTAGGGGACACACTCGAGAATATTCTCACTCTTCTGATAACACGGAAGAAAATTACACATCTTCTTCCACCAGCGAGCCCTAATGGACGGGGTTTCAATGCTGCTCGAAAATGTGCTTATCATGCCGGGGCACCTGGACATGATACTCAGGATTGTTGGGCCTTGAAACACAAGATCCAAGACCTGATAGACAATGGTGAGATCGTGGTTACCAAATCAGATCAGCCTCACGTTCAAGACAACCCTCTTCCTCAACATAAAGAAGAAGAGGTCAACATGATCAATTGGAGCAATGGACAGAATTCCAATTTTAACTGTGAATCCTTCCAGACCCTCAAAGATGGTGTTTACAAATGGGATTATGCCAAGTTCCAGTTCACAATGGAACTAAAGATGAAAGCTTTATGCAAGCAAATTAAGCAATTGGCAGAACTGGTGACCTACCAGCATCAAGTTACACGCTAGTTAGTAAGCCATGAGCATGTCAGTCTCCTACCTCTTGTCATGAATATTCCCTCGACACTTTCAGAAAATGAAATGCTGGAAGACAAAGTGACAAAGAGAGCAAATGCCAAAACCCGTCGGGATTTTGCCAACAAAAGGGAATTCACCTATTTAGGCCAACCTATGGAAGAAATCCTTCAGATGTTAATCAATGAAGGAAGGATCAGTTCCCTTCTACCTTCAATTAACCCCCATTCAAGACAGTACAATTCTGATGGAGTATGTCAATATCACTCCTATTCTCATGCACAAAGACGAAAAATGTCGGGCACTCCGCCACCTCATCCAAAATCTAATTGTGATGGTTTCAAAGACTCAGCGAACGATGATACTGTGTTACGTGCAAGTGAGAATACATGTCCTACTAAGTGGAAGAGTTTGGTAGCAGTCATATCCACTGAGACTGGTGGGGCTAATAAATCACTCACAATGCCAACAATTCAACTCAAGGGAAGCAACAATCCTTTGAAAGTGGTCACTCCCGAGCCAATTAACTTGCCATACAGAGCACAATATCCTATTGTTAGCTTGAGCAAGGTTCCGTGGAATTATGGAGAAGGTGAAGGATCCACCTCACATACAACTGCTACAATGTCTAAGGAAAATCCACTATATCTTCCCCAACGGGTGATGAAGCCTACCATCAAATCAAAGGGGAAAATACCCATGGAGAAGATTGAAAAATTCCTCTACACTATGGGTCATAACGAAGCCAAAGTGGTTTTAAGCTTAAGAGAAGCGCCACATTAAATATCAATTTTGGACTTGGTCCTAACTTCCGACGATCACCAGACGATCTTGCTGAAGGTTTTAGAAGAATCCTATCTACCAACATCAATTGATACGAAAAAATTTCAACACTGGGTTGATCACATTTTTAACAACAATGTGATATCCTTCACTGATGATGACATACCGCCCGAGGGGACTGGTCATTGCAAGCCGTTACACATTGTGGTCTTGTCCTCCGGATATATGCTGGCTGGAGTCTTGACAGATGGAGGCTCATCTCTAAACATCTGTCCATACGCCACTTTGTTGAAGATGAATATCAATCTCAACCGAATCCGAAATAGCCATACTATCATCAAGGCTTTCGACGGAGCTCGCCGGAATTTAGTCGGAGTAATTGAGCTGCCAATCGAAATTGGTCCCCATATATTCTGCGTATCTTTCCACGTACTCAAGATAGATTTAGGATACACCTACTCTTGGGACGACCGTGGATTCATATGGCAGAGGCAGTCCCCTCCACCCTTCATCAACAATTGAAATACATTATTAACAATAGCCTAGTCACGGTTAACGCTGAACCAGAGTGTCCTCAACACGGGGATATGCCATTCATCAATGCCAATGCAGATGTTGAACCGGTCAGTTTTTATGCCTTGGAAGTAAGCAATACCCAATTCCATGCTATTGGAACGCCATTTCCCGAACCTAAGATTTCTGCCGAGGTAATGTCGGCTATTCAAGAAATGATGTCATTGGGTCATAAGCCGGGACAAGGGCTGGAACAGCTGGACTAGGCTATTCTTCCAGTTCTAGTCATAGGAATCCTCATAAGCATCAGCAGATTCCTTCAGTTTCAACCATGCGACGTTTATCTTTGCTGGCAAACTCTGAGTCCGTACAACCTCCTGTAAAGGTGCCAGCCAACGTAATGGCTATGTTATTTCCCAAGCCGTTACCAGTGAAGGAGAAAAAAGTCTTTGCTTCAAACCCCGCAGTGGAAGAGGAGAAGCAAAGAATTAAGCAAGACGTCATTCGAATGATGTCGGGCATACGCATCATCGTTCATGACGAACATACAAACAGATATACCCTAGACGATGATTGCCCAGACATAATGGCCATCATTCGAGAAAAGGAGGATGATGATAACTCCTCCATCACTGCGGTCCACCCGGACTTTGCCCTTGCCAATTGGAACAACATTCCATGCATTGGTCGACAAGGGTAAAACGGGCAGAATTTTTCTGCCCTGTAGATATAATAACTGCTTACTTTTCTGTACAGTATTAGCAGTTTATTTTGTTAGTGCATACTAACACTGTATATGATCAAAACGTTTCATATATACTAAGTGAAAGCATATTTTGTTTCAGGACTCTGAATTTAGATGTGCCTGTACTTGCTGAGACAGTGCCTCTTCTCCATAAGGATTATACCTTTGATGTAGAGATGAATCCAGTCTTGATGAAAATACAGGATGACATTGAGGTGCCTCCAAAAATTCAAGAATGGGTCAAAGACAAACCTAAAACCAACCTTGATCAAACCACTTCTTTCAATCTCGGAACCTTAGAAAGCCCTAAGTTAATCCAAATTGGTTCAGACCTTACCCCAAACCAAAGGAATGACATGGTTACGCTACTAACCTAATTCCAGGATGTGTTTGCATGGTCTCTTGAAGACATGGTGGGTTTGTCCACTGACACTGTCCTTCATCGCCTTCCCATTAATGAGGGATTTAAGCCAGTCAAGCAAAAGCTCAGGCGATTGAAACCTGAGTGGAGTTTAAAGGTGAAAGAAGAAATTGTGAAACAATTTCAAGCTGGCATCATCATGGTGTCCACATATCCTGAGTGGATATCCAACATTGTTTCTGTGCCTAAACCAGGAGGGAAGGTGCGAGTTTACATGGATTACCAGGACTTGAACAAAGCTTGCTTAAAAGATAGCTTTTCCGTGCCATTTATCCATATTCTTATTGACAATACTGCGCAATATTGCATGTACTCCTTTGCTGATTGCTTTGCGGGGTACCACCAGATCATGGTTGCTGAGGAAGATCGTGAGAAAATTGCTTTCATAACGCCTTGGGGAACCTTTTGTTATAGTCGGTTGTCATTTGGCCTCATCAATGCCGGAGCCACCTACCAGCGAGCTATGATGGCTCTCTTCCATGACTTAATGCACAAAGAGATCGAGATCTACGTGGATGACATCATTGTCAAATCCCAGAAGGAGGAAGACCACTTAGACCATCTCAAAAAGCTATTCAACAGGTTGCGTAAGTACAACTTGAAGTTGAATCCAGCCAAATGCGCCTTTGGCGTTAAATCGAGCAAGTTGCTAGGATTTCTAGTCACCACAAAGGATTGAGTGGATCCTACCAAAATCCGTGCCATTACTGAAATGCCCATTCCTCGAACATAAAGAAGGAAATACGGAATTTTGGGAAGAATCAACTTCATTAGCAGGTTTATCTCTCAACTCACAGCAACCTGTGAGCCAATCTTCAAGCTATTAAGGAAGAACTCCTCCATTAAATGGAATGATGAGTGCCAGAAGGCCTTCCTCACAATTAAAGAACAGCTAGTCAAAGCTCCCGTGTTGGTACCACCCAGGGATGATGTTCCCATGTTCATGTACCTGTCCATAAGTGACAACGCCTTGGGCTGCATGCTGGGACAGAAGGATGATAGAGGCCAAGAACGAGCTATCTATTACCTCAGCAAAAGATTCAGCAGCAGTGAATATAAGTACACTCTGATTGAGAAGACTTGTTGCGCTTTAGCATGGGCTTCCATGAGGTTAAAACATTACCTCCATGGTCACACAACCCATCTCATATCCCGCGTGGATCCTCTCAAGTATGTGTTCAATAAACCCATATTAAATTGTCGCCTGTCTAGATGGCAGTTGATCCTACAACAATTTGACATCGTATATGTGACTCAAAAGTCCATCAAAGGTCAAGGAATTGCGGAACAACTGGCCGTTGCACCTTCAGGGGATTTCAAACCCTTGGAGACATACTTCCCCGATGAAGGAGTAATGACAGTTCAGCAACACCATCAGTACGATACACGCCAAGCATGGAAGATGTATTTCGATGGAGCTGTTAATATGGAAGGTTCTAGAGCTGGAGCAGTTCTAGTATCTGATATGGGGGAGCAGTATCCCGTCGCCGTCAAATTGCAGTTTATCAGTACCAACAACACTGTAAGACCCCGAAAAATTTTTAAATAAAAAGGAATTTCCTTTATTTATTATTTTGAAATAGTAAGGGTGGATTTGATTAATGTGGATAGTTAAGGGTTAAATACGCAAATATTTCAAAATAAGCAAGTGGTTATAAAATATTCATTTTGTTGGGAATATTCGTTTGGTCGTGGAATATTTGTACTTTGTTGGGAATATTTAAATGCGACCAGCGTGTATGTGTGGGGCCCCATGGGCCCATGAAAGCGATTGGATGAGGAAAGCGACAAAGTTTGGGTGGTTATAAATAACACAGGCGTAGTTGTTTAGATTAAGATCATTGGAATACCCGGTGGTTAAAATACTGATGTCTACGTGGTGGCACACGCATTAGACACAGCAGTATTGATTGCAAGATTGTTGAATTATTGATTCGCACGTAAGATGGCACTACTCAATAATTGTTACTGATAATTATCGCTTCGATTATTTTATTTTATTGATTCAATAATTGTCTTTGCGTTGGTATTTTATATTATTGTTGTTTCAATAATTGTCACCGCACGATATTTCCCATTATCGCATCAATAATTCATATTATTTGAATAATATTATTAGATAACATTATTGGCAATGTCTAGAAAGTTACATCTAAGGAGAGGTTTGGTCACCTAATTCGGCGGCCAAGAAGGAGAGATCCTTATTCGAAAGCCCCTCTTTCTGGGAGCTACACGGTTGTCATAATTGTGATTACGTAATATTATTTGTGAATAATTAATTATTGATTCATATGATAAAGAAATATTTATTTTATGTGGATATAAATGATGGATTTATTTATGTGGTTATAAATGAAGAAATTATGTTGAGGTGTTTTATCAAGATTTTATCGGATTGGAGGTATTAAAAATTAAATCGGGGTTTTGAGATATATTATGGGGTTATAATTTTTAATCCGACCGTTGGATTGTGGTAATTTTTTGGGTATGTTATACATACATAAGTTGAGTATATGTCCACAAATTTTGAACCGAATTAAAAATGCACGAATGATTTGTTATGAATTTTAAGAGGTGTCTCGATTAGGAAATTAGGGTTATAATTGATTTTGGTGGAAAATTCTAGAATTTAGTGGGCCCCACTTGTGGTTGGTGAAAAATGTGCTGAATTTTATTTCAAATGTGGTGGGTGGCAATAGTAGCGGTAAAGCCATCGACAAGCGGTCAAGTCCGCTTTTGGGGCTAACATTTTCCTATAAATAGAGAGGGCTAAGTTAGAATTGAAAATCACACCGTAAAAGTTTTTCTCTCTCTCTCTATATTATTGAGCGTATTTTGTGAGTATTTAGATACTTTGAGAGTTCTTGCTCAAAGACAAGTTTCATTCAAAGATCACTTCCGACCTTTCCTTCCCAAGAAATCGATTCTTCGAGGTAAGGGATGTTATTTTCTTCTCAAATGATATTAATTCTTCAATATCATTATCTTTGAAATATTGGTTGGTACTTTTTATCAAATTTGGAACTTTTTCATGTGGAGTTACTATTCATGAGTTCTTATTCACGAGTTACTATTCATGAGTTACTATTCACAAAGTACTATTCATGAAGCGTGAAAATGTTTTTTTTTGTGGAATTTCTATCTTTTGGTGTCGAGAGTTATTATTCACGATATCAAGACTTTATTCACGATATCTGACTATTCACGAATCACTAAGACTATTCAATTAAAAATGAAAATTTTTCTTTTCGTCTAAAATATCTATTCGGATACTAGCTTTGATTGTATCCATGTTTTGATCATTCTTGAATTTTATTTCATTATGATTATTTATGAAGTATTTTTGAACTCGGATTGTTTAAAGTACGAATCCATAATATTTGTCATTTTGTTTCACTGGATTCGTTTCTTTAAAAGTATTTTTCATCATCCTCAGTCTTAAATGATGATAGTATTGAATATCTTTGGCCTGTAGTGCAAAGATGAATGATTTCTGAAGAATATCTTTGGCCTGTAGTGCAAAGATGAATGATTTTCGAAGAATATCTTTGGCCTTTAGTGCAAAGATGAGCAGTGTTTAAATGAACATGGACTGATGATGAATATCTTTGGCCTTTAGTGCAAAGATGAACAGTGTTGAGATGAAATACGATCGATTGATGAATATCTTTGGCCCTGTAGTGTAAAAAGATGAATTTTTGATTTGAGATGAATATTGATTGATGTTACAGGATAAAATATTGATGATGGTGTTAAATTCATAGATTATAGTAGATTTCATTCTCTACGTAACTCTTCTATGAATTATTATTTCATTATGAATATTGATTTGAAACTTGTTGCCTATCAGATTCTATCGATTTTTCCCTGTTGGAGACTAACGATAATTTGTTGTATATTATCTTAGTCATAACATTCTTTCTTGGGCTAGTTGAGCTCACCCTTTTCCTTGTTGTTCCATTTTTCTTCTCGGGAGGCGAGAATGTAGCGAAGTACTAGTGGGGGTATGGAATGAAGGTTCTAGAGAGAGTTGTTTAGTAGTCCTCACCATTATTGTAAAATAATGTATCAATAAATGTGATGAGGATTTATTTGAGTATAAATATTGTCAGAAGATAATATTTGTATTTAAACTCTGATTTTATTGTTGTGATAATAAAGTTGTAGTTGTTTACGTACCATGTATTTGGCGACTCGAGAATGGGTTGGATGGAATGGACCTATTTTGGGGTCGTCACGGTTGGTATCAGAGCTTAGGGATATGATCTCTGGCGGAGATCGGGGAATAGAACTAGGAGGGGAGAGACGAGTAAATCCTTTGCTAGTGTGTCCTACCTAAGCTTATTTGTTAGTTGGTCAATATATAGGGATATTATGTGATTGATTTCCTTAATTAACCCTTGTTTTACGGCGAAGAATTGAGAATGTCGAATGAGAATATTAATAGTGGAGTAAATGAGACCGTGGAGATGCCTGTACTTAATAACGAGGAGAACGCGCAACAGGCTGGCAATGTACCTCCTGTGAATAACACCACTGAGCAGATGATGAACGAGGGGATGTTTAGAAGCTTTTTGCAGTTCATGCAAAATCGCACGAGGAGACTCGTGTTCAAAATACAAGAGGAGATGATAGCAATTCACGGTGGTCACAACCCAAGCAGCTTCAAAGAGTTGGGACCACGAGACTGGGAAAGCCGATCCGATCATGGGCGTAAACACGGGTCAAGCAAATTACCAAGATATTCGATGTCTTGGGATGTACGGAGGAACGAAAGTTCCATTCTCTACTTTTATGTTCGTGGTGAAGCGAGACATGGTGGGAATCATGAAGCATACCCATCCAGCCGCACTCAGATGTCATGGGAGACGTTTCAGAAACAGTTCAATGACAAGTACTTCCCTGAAAGTATTCGTCATATGAAGGAAGTGGAGTTTATTAGACTAGAGCAGAATAACATGACGGTGTCCCAGTACGAGGCGAAGTTCGCGGAGTTATCCAGGTTTGCACCTCATTTGGTGGAGAATGAGGAACGTATGACGCGGATGTTTCTGAGAGGTTTGAAACCCTAAGACACGTCAAAGATCTCATTTCTCATAAATTTTCTCTCTATTCAGATGTTGTAAACAGGGCTCAGTTGTTAGAGCGAGATAACGAGTACGTTCAACCGAGGGACCATAACCAGGATCATACCAAAGATAGCAGTCATCAGAATAACGATAACCAGTGGAGAAAGAAGAATACGGACAAAGGCGGTGAACCACTCTGGTGGTAATCGTGGCCATGAAAATAGAAGAAGCGAGTTGGGAGGAGATTTTAAAAGAGGAGATTCAACAACAACCATGTGAAGATGTCGGCCGCCGAGGGCAACCTGGTTCCAAGGGAGGAGAAAGACCATCGGTCAGTATGTTACAAATGCGGGAAAGAGGGACATATCACCTCAAACCGCCCACAACAGCTTTAAGGTATGCTATAATTATGGAAAAGAAGGACATATCGCCGAGATCAGACGATATCGAAACCATCCAATGGGAATGGTGACTCAAAAGGATGTCCAAGAAAAGTCAAAGTCAACGATTCTCGGAAGAGCGTTTGTCGTGGCCGTATTAAAATGCGAGGAACCCGAACGAAGTTAGCAGGTTAGTTAATTATAAATTCTTGCGAAGTTTATACCTTACTAGATATCTGGGTTTCTACCCATTCTTTTATCTCTCTTGCTTGCGCTCAACGTTTGAACTTGACTACGGAGAAATTAGACTTTGACCTATTTATGGAGAATCCGTTAGGAGAAACTTTCATTACATCTGTTGTTTAGAAATCTTGCTTGATTCAAGTTGGCACTATCACATTACTTGTTGACCTTGTCTCTTTAAAGATACTTGCTTTTGGGGATTGATTGGTTAACTACTCATAATGCCAAAATTGATTGCTTTTGTAAGGTTGTTAGTTTTTATATTCCTAAGCAACCTGTTATTCGAATTCAAGCAATCAAACCATTGTAGTCAAACATTTTCATATCAATCCATGAAGTCATTCGTTTATTACGGATGTCAAGTTTTCTTAGTCCATGTTATGGATTTGAATAAAGACACGTCAGATTTGAATAATATTTCTGTTGTTATTGATTTTTCCCGACGTATTTCTGAAGAATTTCTTGGATTACTCCCAAAGCTTGATATTAAATTTTGTATCGACTTTTGAACCCCAGACAAAACTCATTTCTAAAATCTCATATCGAATGGCTCTATTGAACTTCGTGAGTTAAAATTCAACTATAGAATTTGGTACTGAGCTTTTATCTTGTGACTTCCTTTCAGGAATTCACTAAGCCGCATTCTCTGTGAGGGGACGTCATATTCGATGCGATAAAATCGATAGGTGTCATTGTGACGTCTTATCCAAGGTTGGGATATGAGTCACGATTGAGAACAACCTAAGTCGATTATCGAAAAGAGCGTAGCTTTCAGGCTTAGTTGGTTATTATCGGAGATTCGTTGAAGGATATTCTCGAATCGCTATTCCATTAACGAACCGACTCGTAGAGATACAAAATTCGAATGGAGCAAGGAATGTGGGAAGAGCTTCAAGAACTCAAGAGGAGACTCATTTCAAAGACATGTTCGACCACGCCATCTTGGAAAAGCGAACGTGGTGGTGACGTGTTGAGTAGAAGATCGTTAT
Organism: Panax quinquefolius; assembly: GCA_020205615.1. NCBI lineage: Eukaryota > Viridiplantae > Streptophyta > Magnoliopsida > Apiales > Araliaceae > Panax > Panax quinquefolius. The sequence goes on from CM035171.1 coordinate 25,288,806, forward strand.
ACAAATACTGAGTACAATATTGTCAAAGACTCATTTCGTATAATATACAAATAATAGAGATGGAGATGAAAACTCTAGGTACCCACGTGATGATATACTGAGTATAATCGACTTTAATCGATAAAGTTAAAGTCGCTCAAGCTACACAACCGAGGGTGATGAATTTGAAGAAGGAGGTGCAAGAAGTTGTTATTTTAAAAGCGAGAATCGGTGAGGTGAGGAAAGCTCAAACCTTCAATTTATTAATCCATTTGAAATTCTCGATCGAATAGAATCGTGGCCTATAGACTCATTTTACCACCAAGTATGACGCGTGTTCATAACGCGTTTTTTCACGATCGATGTTACGTAAATATGTGGACTAATTCAAACACGTCATTGAAGTTAGAAACGGGATTTAAATAGCCAAGACTTAACGCGTCTGAGGAGGTACGCACAAGATTTTGTAGAGGAAAGAACATGACCTATGTTCTACCAGGAGGTTATACCATAAGTTAAAGTTTTGTGGAGAAACCATGCTATTGAGGAAATGACCGGGAGTTGGAAACGAAAATGAAAGTGAGGTATTCTCATATTTTGAAACACCAGTATCGCGACGTCAATTTCGAGGACGAAATTTCATAAGGAGGGAGGTTGTAAGACCCCTAAAATTTTTAAATAAAAAGGAATTTCCTTTATTTATTATTTTGAAATAGTAAGGGTGGATTTGATTAATGTGGATAGTTAAGGGTTAAATACATAAATATTTCAAAATAAGCGAAGTGGTTATAAAATATTCATTTTGTTCGGGGAATATTCGTTTGGTCGTGGAATATTCGTCAGACCGTTGAGAATATTAAATGACGACAGACAAGTAGATATGTGTGGGCCCCATAACAGAAAGCGATTGGATGAGGAAAACGACAAAGTTTGGGTGGTTATAAATAACTACGTAGTTGTTACCGAATTAAGATCGTTGAATACCTATTGGTTAAAATACAATGAATCTGGCGTGGTTACGAGAAGACACAGTATCAAGACAAAGATTGTTGAATTATTGATTCGCACGTAAGATGGCACTACTCAATAATTGTTACGATAATTCTTCGCTCAAAGATTTTATTTTATTGATTCAATAATTCTTTGCGTTGGTATTTTATATTATTGTTGTTTCAATAATTGTCACCGCATGTATTTCCCATTATCGATCAATAATTCATATTATTTGAATAATATTATTAGATAACATTATTGGCAATGTCTAGAAAGTTCATCTAAGGAGAGGTTTGGTCACCTAATTGGCCAAGAATGAGAGATCCTTATGGAAGCCCCCTCTTCCTCTCGAACTACCGTCATCATAATGCATGTGATTCTCGTAATATTATTTGTGAATAATTAATTATTGATTCATATGATAAAGAAATATTTATTTTATGTGGATATAAATGATGGATTTATTTATGTGGTTATAAATGAAGAAATTATGTTGAGGTGTTTTATCAAGATATTTTATCGGATTGGAGGTATTAAAAATTAAATCGGGGTTTTGAGAGATATATTCAGGGGTTATAATTTTAATCCGACCGTTGGATTGTGGTAATTTTTGGGTATGTTATACATACATAAGTTGAGTATATGTCCACAAATTTTTGAACCGTTAAAATGCACGAATGATTTGTTATGAATTTTAAGAGGTGTCGATTAGGAAATTAGGGTTATAATTGATTTTGGTGGAAAATTCTAGAATTTAGTGGGCCCCACTTGTGGTTGGTGAAAAATGTGCTGAATTTTATTTCAAATGTGGTGGTGGCAATAGTAGCGAGTAAAGCCATCGAGATAGCAGTCAAGTCCGCCTTTACGGCTAACATTTTCCTATAAATAGAGGGCTAAGTTAGAATTGAAAATCACACCGTAAACAAAGTTTTCTCTCTCTCTCTATATTATCGAGCGTATTTTGTGAGTATTTAGATACTTTGAGAGTTGTTGTTCAAGATAAGTTTCATTCAAAGATCACTTCCGACCTTTCCTTCCGAAATACTGATTCTTTGAGGTAAGGGATGTTATTTTCTTCTCAAATGATATTAATTCTTCAATATCATTACTTTGAAATATTGGTTGGTACTTTTTATCAAATTTGGAACTTTTTCATGCTCTGAAAGTTATTCATGAGTTACTATTCACGAGTTACTATTCATGAGTTACTATTCACTTAGTACTATTCATTAAGCGTGAAAATGTTTTTTTGTGGAATTTCTATCTTTTTGTGTCTGAGTTACTATTCACGATATCAAGACTATTCACGATATCTGAGACTATTCATTTAATACTAAGACTATTCAATAGAAAAATGAAAATTTTTCTTTTCGTCTAAAATATCTATTCCGGATACTAGCTTTGATTGTATCCATGTTTTGATCATTCTTGAATTTTATTTCATTATGATTATTTATGAAGTATTTTTGAATCCGGATTGTTTAAAGTACGAATCCATAATATTTGTCATTTTGTTTCAATCGGATTCGTTCTTTAAAAGTATTTTCATCATCCTCTACCTTAAATGATGATAGTATTGAATATCTTTGGCCTGTGTAGTGCAAAGATGAATGATTTTCAAGAATATCTTTGGCTCGTAAGGCAAAGATGAATGATTTCAAGAATATCTTTCGCCTTTAGTGCAAAAGATGAACAGTGTTTAAATGAACATGACCGATCGATGAATATCTTTGGCCTTTAGTGCAAAGATGAACAGTGTTGAGATGAATACGACCGATTGATGAATATCTTTTGGCACAGTAGTGCAAAGATGAATTTTGATTTGAGATGAATATTGATTGATGTTACAGGATAAAATATTGATGATGGACTGTTAAATTCATAGATTATAGTAGATTTCATTCTCTACGTAACTCTTCTATGAATTATTATTTCACCATGAATATTGATTTGAAACTTGTTGTCTATTGTATTCTATCGATTTTTTTCTCTGTTGGAGACTAACGATAATTTGTTGTATATTATCTTAGTCATAACATTCTTTTACCGGGCTAGTTGAGCTCACCCTTTTCCTTGTTGTTCCATTTTTCTTCTCGGGAGGCGAGAATGTAGCGAGTACTAGCTCTGGGGTATGGAATGAAGGTTCTAGAGAGAGTTGTTTAGTAGTCCTCACCATTATTGTAAAATAATGTATCAATAAATGTGATGAGGATTTATTTGAGTATAAATATTGTCTAGAAGATAATATTTGTATTTAAACTCACAGTTTTATTGTTGTGATAATAAAGTTGTAGTTGTTTCTGTACCATGTATTTGGCGACTCAGAATGGGTTGGATGGAATGGACCTATTTTGGGGTCGTCACAAACACAGCTGAGTATGAAGGCTGTCTCATAGGGCTAAAACTTGTCCGTTCAATGGGCATCAGGCGGTTAACTGTCTTTGGGGATTCAGAGTTGGTAATCAGACAGTCCACCGAAATCTATCAAACCAAGGAGCTACATTTACTGCTCTACCATCAGCAGGTTTTACAAATGGTTTTGGAGTTCGAAGAAATCTCCTTTCTACACGTTCCTCGTAACAGGAATGTCTTTGTGGACGCGTTAGCAACTTTGGCCTCCTTGATTCACATATCAGACAAGGAACACTTACCAAGCGTCATAATTTTCCTGCACAAGGCCACAACCTATGGGAACTACGTCGGAGAAGTATCGGATGAGCTACCTCCCATCCAGCATCCTTGGTATCAGCATATCAGGGAATATCTACGAGATGGATCTACACCCACTGAGGCGAGCCCGACTGAGAAAAGGCGGATCCATCGAGTTGCTATGAAATTCTACCTGAGTGGAGATGCGCTCTACAAAAGAGATGCAAGACTAGGTCTCCTCAGATGTTTGGACAAAGATCAAGCCCAAAGGCTTATGGATGAAATCTATGGCAGAGTCTGTGGCCCCCACATGAGTGGCTCCCTCCTTGTCAAGAAAGTCCTCGGGATAGACATTATCGGGCTATCTCAAGCGTCGATCGCAGAATGACCATGTCGAGATGCTATCAAGTACAAATTCATGGGAATGCTATACACTCTCCTCCACAGGAACTCCACAATATGAGTTCACATTGGCCTTTCTCAATGTGGGGAATGGACGTTATCTAGCCCATTGAGCTAAAAGCTAGTAATGGACATCGATTTATCTTCACCATGATCGATTACTTCACCAAGTGGGTAGAAGCGACCTCCTTCCCTGTGGTTACCAAAGAAGTCATCATTGCTTTCATCGAAACAATGTCGATTGTCGATATGGATAACTAGAGGTGATTGTATCGTATAAATGCTAAGAACCTCAACAACAAGATGATGGAGGAATTATGCAAAGAAATTCCACATCAAACACCTCAACTCGCTATCTATCGTCCAAGATGAATGATGCCGCATTGAAGCGGCTAACAAAAAATATTAAGAAGATTATGCAAAGATGTCCGCCAACCACAAAGATTGGCCCGACTTATTGCCTCTTACTCGTTAGCCTCACGTAACCTCAATAAGACTTCAACTGGGCAACCCCCACGATTAACCTATGGGATGGAAGCAAAGGTTCTCCCATAGAAATTGAAATGGAATCCCTTAGAGTGTTGATAGACGCCAAATGGATGAAGACCAATGGGTACAAGACAGGTATCACCAATTGTCTCTAATAGACAAAAAGCGAACCGCGGCTATCTTCCATAGTCAGTTATATCAACAAAGGATCGCCAGTTCCTACAACAAAAAAAGTCCGGCTATGGTAGTTTAAACAACATGACTTGGTTTTGAAGAAGATCCTTGACAACCAAGATCAATCTAAGGGAAAATTCGTGCCTAACTGGGAAGGCCCATTTGTTGTCAAGGAAGTATTGACAGGAGGCGCTCTCAGATTGCAAGAAATGGACGGCGATGAATTTCCACAACTCATCAACTCGGACACCGTGAAACGGTACTATGTCTGAAGTTACCATCAGGCAAACATCCTGGTGTTGAATCATCAGATCACCAGTCATTCCGGTTCTCTAAACCCTTTACCATATACAATTCTTCCACACTTTACCCCTCAGGGAAAATATACTTTTCAAGTCAGCAACCTGGCTTCTCTGCGTTCCTACGACTTAGGTCATCCTAGTACGGATTGAACCTCTCGCGTTTGCAGTTTGGCTACCCATACAAGGGATCAAACTTCTCATACCAGTAGTTTATCCTCACCCTAGGATTAAACTTTCTCCTCCCCGCACTTTTCGACTACACACATGGGATCACGCTTTTTCCACTCGCCTCGAGGGCTTAACTACGTCGACGATCTCCTCTTCAATAGAGTCGTGAGGCAACCATTTCATACGGCCTTGGCCGCAATAAAATAAAAACAACAAAAACATTTCCACCCTCTTCTCCTTACAAAATAAAACAAATTCCTACACCATTTTCGCCATATATGACGTTGAACCTCTTACACCAGTTGAACTACGCAGACCGATCTCCTCTTCAATAGGAGTATGTGGCGACCATTCATGAAAGCGGTCTCACCCCTACCAAAACACAAACCATTGTCAATCGGTATTGGGATCATCCTTCAATCCACTACATTTCATTCACTTGCATCAAAAGGATGGAATTACCTGAACTCCTCCTAAATAGGAGATTCGGCGATCATCTAAGCTACAGTTGTGCCTCAACGAGCAACACCAATCCATAAGCAATGGAATTAACTAGGCTTCTCCTAAATAGAAGTATTGGCGACCATCTGTGGTGCGGTCAATCTCAAAGAGGAAAGCCACACTCCTCTCCATATTTCCATACAGAAACCAGTCCCAAGACACCAAAGATGGTAGGGATACATACAAATCAATGATCCATTCTGAACTATCCAAAGATATCTCAATGTCCATCCCTCAAAGAGGAATTCAGAATACATCAAGATCGCAAGCCCTGAAACAGCAGGCAAAATATCAAGCAAGCAGCAAAGCATATCTAAAAGGGAAGTAATCAAAAATATATTTCCCTGATATATATATATATAATGATGTTTGATATACACAATTTAAACTGTACATAACAAAATGGCTAAGCTAGTCTGTGTAGGAAAATACAAGCTCATCTAGAAGTCAGGGTATATGCGAGCTAACAAGCCCAACATAGCATCCCTCTCAGAAGAAGAAGGTAAAGTTGTGGTCTCCTGTATGAGGATATCCACATGACCCAACAAATCTGGCAGCCCATCCGCATGGTGACCATACGATCATCAATATATGCGCCATCTCTCGCAATCACGCCAAAGGTGGTAAGGGACCTCATCATAAAGATTATCTCGATGACGGCTACATCCCGGCCGATATGACACTATCCCGCTCAACTATCATCATCTCCCGGCCGATCTAGCCTCATCCCGCATTCAACAACAATGCAGATCTCTACGAGCTAATGCCTCGCCTCTCTAATAGAGTCGCTTCTCCCATCAAGCGGCACCAACATCATAGATCGAGCCCGATCTCTCTCAAAGGTCATCGATGAAGACTCTCGCCAAAGTATCAGGTTGAATGTCAATCACAATAGTATTGGCACCGGGAGAATCTAAAAGAGATGCCGCAACCCAAAGACCGCACCTCCTCGATGTGGGAATCAATGTCCTCCATGGGCTCTCCTCATCCGTCTCACTATCCCAGATCGTGGATATTGCCGCAGCCGATGCAATCTGTGATGCCCCCAAAATAGTTATACATCACCAATTCTGAGTCGTCAAATACATGGTACATAAACAAACTATTACTTCAATAATACAATTGTCGTGTGTAAAATGCATAACACATATACCGTGAGTTTAAATACAAATATTTTCTTCTAGATAATATCCACACTTAAATAAGTCCTCATTATAATTATTCAAACACTATTTACTGTAGATCCTCGCCATGTTTCTCACTTTCGAGAAGAAAAGGAAAAAGGAGGGTGAGCTCTATTTTAAAGAAAGAAACATCTTTCTATTTATCCACGATAAAAGATTTGACAACTTCGACCATTAAAGAAATCTGCGAGAGAAGAATTCCCCACTATCCGTCCACTCATCAGCTCATCTTTTCACTGAACAAATAAAGATATTCATTCGTATCATCACTTGTATCTCAACATGTTCCATCTTTGTCTACTAGCCAAAAGAACTTTGCACTACAAAAAAGCCAAAGCTGATTCAAATGATTTCAAAGGAAACGAATCCCTTATAACATAAAGATAATATCACATAATCAACAAAATATTTTCACCATAACCAAAGATCGTGAAAATTATACTCCAAAGACAAAAATAAACCAATATTTTCTGTCATCAAATTAATTCAAAGTAACATAAGAAAAACAATCTCGATTAAAATTATCCACTCGCATTTTTTCTAAAATTCACAAAGATAAAATACTCTAATATTTAAATTCAATAAAATCAGCCAATTTATACGAAATAATTATTAATATTTGAATTCAATAATTAATTAACAAATTAAAATCACATTTACCTCATAATTTATTCAATTATTAACGATAATTAATTACCAAACCTCTCGATTATATCAATAATATAAAATTCATTATAGAAAATTATCGATCCGACTATCAAACAATAATTTAATCAAATTAAATTATCAATCAACATAAAATATCTGAACCATCAATAATAACTAAATTGAAGTTTCATAACAACTATCAATAATTCAATAGAATCAATAAGAAATACTAAACCACGCCAGACATCTTAATTTCTTTAATCATTCCAACGGTGTTAATCTGCAGAAGAACTACGCCGCTATTTATTCAAACTTTGTCGCTTTTTCAATCCGATCATGGGCTCAACAAAGACTAAAGAATATTCTCGAAGAAAGAATATTTCAAGACTAAATAATATTCTCGACACAATGAATATTTTATAATTACTCATTATTTTGCAAAATTTGCACATTTCACCCATAACCAAAGATTATATCAAATTAACTCCATATTATTTCAAGATAATAAATAGAGAAAATTCAATTTTATTTATAATAAGTCAGCTTACACAACTCCGCCTCCATCCATGCTAATACTCAAGAATAACCTCGACGACTAACCAAAAATCACCGTAAGACCCCAACTTTTTTAATGAATAAAATCAAATTTCCTTTATTTATTATCAGGATTAATAAGGTGTTAATTTGATATAATATTTTGTTATGGGTGAAATATGCAAAATTTTCAAAATAAGCAAGTTGGTTATAAAATATTCATTTATCTAGAATATTCGCTTCGGGTCGAAATATTCTTTCCGCTTTGGGAATATTCGCATCGGCTAAGGCGCAGCCCATTCAGGGCCCCATAACGGATAACAATTGGCTGAAGAAGAAGACGCAAAATTGAATAACTACAGAGTTGTTACCAAGTAACATCTTATTGAATATCTTATGGTTAAAATACAAAGAATACGCTGGTCGCACAAAGAAGACACCAGATCGCACAAGATTGTCGAAGTTATCGATTCTTACGTAAGCAAGGCACTACTAATAATTGTTACAAAGAATTATTGTTCAATATTTTATTTTATTGGTACAATAATTGCCGCATTGATATTTTATAATATTGTTGTTTCAATAATCGTCACCGCACATCATCTCCATTATCATATCAATAATTAATATTATTGGAATAATATTATTAGATAAAGATTATTGGCAATGTCTAGAAAGTTTCACAAGGAGAGGTTTGGTCACCTAATGCGAGCCAAGAAGGAGAAACTTATCAAAAGCCTCCTTCCTAGAACCGTCTCGGGTTATCATAATCAGGATTTCGTAATATTTTTATGAATAATTAATTATTGATTCATATGATAAGGAAATATTTATTTTATGTGAATATAAATGTTGGATATATTTATTGTGGTTAAAAATGATGGAGTTAATGTTGAGGTATTTTATCAAGATTTTGCTTTGAATGGAGGTATTAAAATCAAATCGTGGTTTTTAAGATATATTTCGGGTTATAATTTTTAATCCCACCGCTGATCGTGGTAATTTTTGGATATGTTATATATATAAGTTGAGTATATGTCCACAAATTTTGAACTGTTAAAATGAACGTATTGAAAGTTGTTATGAATTTTACGAGACGACCGGGTTCGTAAATTGTTAAGTCATGAATTTATCATTTTGGTGAAAAATTTAGAATTGGTGGGCCCCACTTTTGGTTGGTAAAATGTGCTGAGATTTTTATTCAAATGTGGTGGGTGGAAATAAGTAGCAGTAAAGTCATCAAGTCATTGGTGTCAAGTATGCTTCTTGCAAGGCTAACATTTTCCTATAAATAGTAGGCTGTTAGTAATTGAAAATCACACCAAAACAAGTTTTTCTCTTTCTCTCTATATTATCGAGTGTATTTTGTGAGTATTTAGATACTTTGTGAGTTTCTAGTCATTAGTGCAAGTATCCTTCACCTTTACTAATCGATATTCCGATCGATGTAATCGATATTTTGAGGTAAGTGGATGTTATTTTCTTCTTAAAATGATATTTTCTTCAATATCATTACGCCAAAATATTGGTATAAACTTTTTATCAAATTTGGAACTTTTGTGTTTGGTTACATTATTCACGATACTAAGACTATTCACGATACTAAGACTATTCACCTAAAAATGAAATTTTCTTCTTTTTGTCCAAGTTGTCTATTATGGTTACTATCTTTGATCAGATCAATGTTTTCATCTTTATTTTGAATTCTTCTTCAAAATTGGTTATATCGAGTATTATGAACTTCGATAAACCGTAATACTAATCTCTAATATTTGTTATTTTGTTTCACCGGATTCGCTCCTTTAAAATATTTTTCATCATCCCTCACCCTAAATGATGATATTAATGAATATCTTCGCCCAGAAAGCTAAAAGATGAATGATTACTTCTAATGAATATCTTTCGTCAGAAGTGCAAAGATGAACAAGTGTCGAGATGAACATGATTAATCGGGTGATATAAATGAATATCTTCTTGAGCCAGTAAAAGATGAATATTTGATTCAAGATGAATATCGATTGATGTTACAGGATAAAATATTGATGATCGACTTTTAAATCTTGTAAGATAGTAGAATTCTTTTCTACTGAATTTTTAATGGATTGTTATTTTCACCGCAGCTTGTTGATCTAAAACTCATTGCCTATTATATTTTATCGATTTTTCCTATTAAAGACTAACGATAATTTGTCAGATATTATCTTAGTCATAATATTCTTTATCGGGTTAGTTGAGCTCACCCTTTTTGTTCCATTTTTCTCGTGAGGCGTAGAATATAGCGGAACTAATGGGGCGTGAGTGATGTTTTCAACAATGGTGTTAAGAAGTATCCTCACTATTTTATAAAATAGTGTGATAATAATTGTAATAAGGACTCTTTTGAGTTTGTATACTCTAGTAGAGAATATTTGTATTCAAACTCACATGATTGGGTTGTCAGATTTTACTCAACAATCAGATTAACGAAGTCAGTAGTTGTTTTCGCATCAAGTTTTGGCACTCAGAATGGGTGATGTATACCTATTTTGGGGTCGTCACAATGGCATCAAAGCTTAGGGATATGATCCCCGGCCGAGATGTGAGACAAGAACTAGAGGGGAGAGACGGGAATTCCTTCGCTAAGATGACCGACTAAGTTTATTTGGTGTTTATTTGGTTTGGGCCGAGAGTATAGGATAATATATGACATGACTATTAACCCTTGTTTTATGGCAGTATTTAAGAATGGCAGCTGAGAACGTTAATAATGGAGTAAATTAGACCGTGGAGACACCTTTGATCACCACCCAGGGGAACGTGCAACAGGAAGGCAATATTCCTCCTGTAAATAACACTACCGAACAAATGATGAATGATGGGATGTTTAGAAGTTTTTTGCAGTTTATGCAAAACCAGACGAGGGAGACTCATGCACAAAATACGGGTGGAAATGCTAGCAATGCACGGCTTGTCACAGCCAAGCAGTTCAAGGAGTTGAGACCACCAGAATTTAAGGGAAAGCCGGATTTGATCATGGCGGAAACGCGGGTCAAGCAAATTACCAAGATATTCGATGTCTTGGGATGCACGGAGGAACAAAAAGTTCCATTCGCCACCTTTTATGTTCCATGAGTGAGGCGTATCATCGGTGGGAGTTTGTGAAGGCGTCCAAACCAACCGGTAGACTCAACATGTATTGGGAAACATTTCAGAATCTATTTAATGACAAGTACTTTTCTGAAAGTATTCTTCATATGAAAGAGGTGGAGTTTATCGACCGAACAAAACAATAATACGGCGGTCCCAAAGACAAGGGCGAAGTTTGCAGAGTTATCTAGGTTTGCACCTCATTTGGTCGAAAATGAGGAACGAATGACAAGGATGTTTCTGAGAGGTCTAAAGCCCGAGATTCGGCAATATCTTATCTCTCATAAATTTTCTTTATATTTAGATGTTGTAAACAGGGCTCAATTATTAGAACGAGCCAAGGGACCAGAACCAGGGTCATACCGGTGGCGGCAGTCATCGAAGCAATGAAAACCAGCAGGGAGGAAAACATTCGGACAAAAGCGGTAACCACTCTGGTGGTAATCGTGGCCGTGATAATAGAAGGAGCGAGTCGGGAGGAGATTTCAAGAAGAGAAGGTACAACAATGATAACGTGAAGACATCAGCACAAACATCAACTATTTTTTTGGGAGGAGAACGAGCACCGGTCGTTTGTTACAAATGCGGGAAGGAGGGACACATCAGCCCAAACTGTCCACAACAATCCAAGGTGTGTTATAACTGTGGAAAGGAAGGTCATATAGCTAGAGATTGTCTAGTTACAAAACCAAGTTCAACAGGGATGGTGACTCCAAAGGCTGTCCCGGACAAGTCAAAGTCGGTGGTTCCTGGAAGGGTGTTTGTCGTGACTACACAAAACGTGAGGAACCCGAACGATGTGATCACGGGTAAGCTAATCTTGAACTCTTGCGAAGTTTATACCTTACTAGATACCGGTTCTACCCATTCTTTTATCTCTCCTGGTTGTGCTCAACGTTTAAACTTGACTCCGGAGAAATTGGACTTTGACTTATCTGTTGAAACTCCGTTGGGTGAAACCTTCGTTACATCTACAGTTTATAAATCTTGTATGATCCAAGTTGGCACTATCACATTACCTGTTGATCTTATCTCTTTAAAGATACTTACTTTTGATGTGATTTTAGGAATTGATTGGTTAACCACTCATCATGCTAAAATTGATTGTTTTCGTAAGGTTGTTAGTTTTCATATTCCTAACCAACCTGTCATACGAATTCAAACTACTAAACCACTAAAATCAGTCACTGTCATATCAAGCCACAAAGCTATTCGTTTATTGAAAAACGGATGTCAAGCTTTCTTAGCCCATGTTATGGATTTGAACAAAGACAAGTCAGATTTGAATAATATTTCTGCTGTTAGAGAATTTCCTGATGTATTTTCTGAAGAGCTTCCTGGTCTACCCCCAGAACGTGATGTTGAATTCTTTATTGACCTTGAACCTGGTACAAAGCCCATTTCTAAAACCCCATATCGAATGGCTCCTATTGAACTTCAGGAGTTAAAGGTTCAACTACAGGAGTTGTTTGAGATCGTTTTTATTCGTCCTAGTACATCTCCTTGGGGTGCTCATGTGTTATTCATAAAGAAGAAAGACGAGAGTATGCAACTTTGTATCGACTACCGAGAAGTAGGTGGCTGACCGCAGGGTCTTTGCTATGATCATAGATATAATGGCACGACCCTCCCTGAGAGCTCTCACCGCCATGATGACTCCGATGTCTATCTCATCCATGTACCGTGACATATAGACATACGACAATACGAATAATAGCAGTACATCAACCCTGGCTAGACGCCAATGATCCTCCAGTGCGATAAAATCCTCGGAATGTCGTGAATAACTATCCTCATAGCCAAATCATTCAAACAGAAAACGTTGGGATATAACGTGGCCCAATGTAAGCTCATCCTGCACCACTCTGCGCCTCAATCCAGTGAGGGTCATGAACCGTCGACTCATGTCCCCCAAAGCCATGTGCACATAAGGTGCGTCCAAAGAACGAAGATAAATAATCGTATACCTCCTCCAGTAGGAGTCAACTCTGGGTCATTACCCTAAAAGATCAACGTGGATCCCCGACAGGGGTTACAATGTGGATCCCCGATGGGGGTTACAACGTGAAGCCCCGGCAGAGGGTTACAACGCACATTCAGCCATTGACACACATATCAACGAAGGTCAAGCAGTCTTGACATTATCTCAGCCGATGGCGATGAAACCTATCGAAGCTCAAGAGCTATTCAAGGATTTCATGTTCGATTACTCATATTCCCCATCAGATCCCCGGCGGGGGTTACAACGCATTTTGCCATTGATTCACACGTCAGCGAAGGTCAAGCAGCCTTGACAATGTTCCCCACATGGTGTTCATCCGTTGATTCACATGTCGGTGAAATACACGTCAACGAAGGTTAGGCAACCCTGACAGCATTTGTTGTTGGCAGTAAATCCAACAGAAACCTGACATGTTCTAACGATACAAGCCAGGATAACATCATCAAAGAGGATCGATGATGGAATATGTTATACACGTCCTCAAACAGATCAAGCTTTATCCCCACAGATCTCTTACACATAAGAGGTACATCTTCAGGATCAAGTCGTTATCAAGGATCCAAGAATTTGGTGATAACCCCAACATCAACATCCTAACAGATTCGGATTACACATCAAAATCTGGTCATCATTGTCAATCCCCATTTGAAGTAACAGGGAGCCAGCAATCATCCCTAGCATGTTGGGCAACAACCCCGCACACATGCATCATATATTTGCATCATGTTGCATTTCAAGTGTCTAGGATTCTTTATCCTACTCATGCATCGCATTGCATGAGTATGATAAAGAGGGGCATCTGTAGAGACTCGAAATTTTCTGTACACCTGTCACTAACCTTGCAGGAGGACAAATTTGTCTTTCAAGAGAGAACCCTGGAAGACAGTTCATATCCATTCCGGATACTACCGGAAGTTCAGCATCAACCCCGGAACACACACCGGGAGTAACAATTCCAACCTCGGAGATAACCCCGAGGCGTGCAGATCCAATACCGAAACACATACTAGAGAAGACCGATTAATCTCGGAGATAACCCCGAGGTATCCAGTCTCAGTCCCAATCATGGGAATAGCTACGAACCTTGGTGATAACCCCAAGGAATGCAGTTTCGGCGATAACCCCGGAAATGCTTGTTTCAAATGCAACCAACTTCAATCTTAGCGCCCACAACGAGACACCCAGTACCAACCCGGAGATAACACCGGGAGGACAGGCACACCTCAGAGTTGACACTAAGGACTTTCAACACTTGCGATCCAATCTCGGTGAAGCCACGAAGCAACGCTCATGACGACACCAAACCGGTAATAACACCGGTGAGGGGCAACCTCGTCATCTTGCCAGCACAATGCCACATCACGTCGTCTTAACATTTTATACACACATCTCTACACAACGATGTCCCACAAGAAACAAGGAAAACCAATCCCGAGTGACTATTGTGCGAGGTAACGAATGGAATTTGAAGCTTGAAGACCGGAGGGCATCGTCCCATCTTCAATGACTTCGTACAAACTCTAATCCCATGCCATCGTACAACTCTCGACAACGGCGGTCCGAAATAGGTCCTATATACCTCAGTCGGATGCCCGGATTGCAATTCTGAAAGTTCGAGCGGACATTGCAGTGCCCGAGTGCACGTACTACGAGACAACCTAACCCGAGAAACCCGGGACAACCCGGGCAGCCTCAGGTACACCTGCGGCTCCCCCCTCTATAAATAGAGGGCTTGGGGTGGCCATTTTGAGAAGAGAAAGAGCGAGGAAGCCCTATCAAATTTGCTCCGTACTTGCAATATACTGAGTGCTTTCCCATTTTAAACACTTGTGAGCTCATATATAGCTACTTTTGTACTTACAAAAGCCAGTGTTTACCCACTTTAAATATACAGAAGTCTTCTTTGGCAGCCCACTGTAAGCCTTCTCACACACTTTAAAGTCTTTCTCTTCATCTTAGCACACAAACTTCTTCACGTTGAGAGTCGGGTTGTGTGTGTTTGTCCGGACTTCGGTCCGTGGTTTTATTTCAGTTTGTATATACATATATATTTATATATATGGACTAACATTATCGAGTTATGCCTCGATTGAGCCTAGACTTCGGTCTGGAACGTTTATTTGCTTATATATATATATATATATATATATATGAACTGTGTGTCGAACTTTGTTCGATGAGCCTAGACTTCGATCTGGAGCGTTTATTGCTTTAATACTGATTTTTAATACCCCCATTCCGACAAAAATACTGATAAAATACCTCAACATTAATTCCTTCAATTATATTCATATAAATATTTCTTTCATTTATATCCACATAAAATAAATATTTCTTTATCATATAAATCAATAAATAATTATTCACAAATAATATTACAGAATCACATTAATGACAACCAAGTCGTTCCTAGAAAAGAGGGGACTTTTCGATAAGGATTTCTCCTTACTAGCGCGCAATTAGGTGACCAAACCTCTCCTTAACAGAACTTTATAGACATTACTAATAATGTTATCTAATAATATTATTCAAATAATATGAATTATTGATATGATAATAGGAAATACTGTGCAGTGACAATTATTGAAACAACAATAATATAAAATATCAACGCAACAATTATTGAATCAATAAAATAAAATATTAAACAGTAATTATTGTAACATTTATTGAGTAGTGTCTTCTTACGTAAGGATCAATAATTCAAAAATAATGTACAATACTGGGTATTCTTTGTGCGACCACGCGTACATCTTGTATTTTAATCACGAGTATTCCAACAAAGTGTTAATTCAGTAATAATTACTGTAGTTATTTATAAAAACCCATACTTGTCGTTTTCCTTCATCCAACCGTTTTCCGTTATGGGGCTCACAAATGGCTGCGTCGTCGTACGAATATTCCCCGACAACAAGAATATTCCACGACCAACCGAATATTTCCCGACAACAATTAATATTTTATAATCACTTACTTATTTTGCAAAAGTTTGCACATTTCACCCATAACCAAAATATTATATCAATTTAACACCTTATTATTCACAATAATAATTAGAAAAAATTTAATTGTATTTATAATAAGTTGGGGTCTTACAAATTATAAGATTTATTATTTTCAAAAATCTAAATGAATCCTGTTAATTTTAAATTTAAAAATATTTCAAATTAATTTCTAAAAAATTAATATTATTTTTTTATTAAATTTTAGAAAGTCAATATTAATTTTATAATTTGAAGCACATGTAGTAGTACATCATTTTCATACGAGGACATGATAGTATCCAAAGTAAGGGTGGGCATAATTTTTGATTTTTTTGATTTTTTGGACCAAACTGAACTGGTCAGTTCGGTACAAAAATAACTAGTTCGATTTTGGTACAAAAAAATCAGTATATATCAATTTTTTGGTACCAAAGTTTTATGGTTCGGTATTACCAAACCATACCTATATATGACGATTTTTTAATTTTTTTTATTAATAAATAATTAATAATAATAATAATAAAATAATGATTATAATAATAAAAATAATTATAATTATAATTATTATTATTATATTAATTTTTGGTATTTATTTGATAAAAATCAGATTAGAATTCCAGATGCAAATCTTAGAATAAATCGGTAAGATTATCGCCCAACCGATATTGTGACGCCCCCAAAATTAGATATACGTTGTGACGCCCCCAAAATAGGTCCATTCCATCCAACCCATTCTGAGTCGCCAAATACATGGTACAGAAATAACTACAACTTTATTAATACATTTGTCGTACAAAATACGACAACATATATCTTGTGAGTTTAAATACAATTATTGTCTTCAGACAATATACATACCCAAATAAATCCTCATCACAATTATTTATACATTATTTTACAAAATGGTGAGGACTACTAAACAACTCTCTAGAACCTTCATTCCATACCCCGACTAAGTACTTTCGCTACATTCTCACCTCCCGAGAAGAAAAATGGAACAACAAAGAAAAGGGTGAGCTCAACTAGCCCGAGTAAAAGAATATTATGACTAAGATAATATACAACAAATTATCGTTAGTCTCCAACAGGAAAAATCTAATAGAATACAATAGACTGACGGTTTTAAATCAACAATCTCGTAATGAAACAACAATTCATTAGAAGAGTTAAGTAGAGAATGCAAACTACTATCTTCTATATATGAATTTAAAAGTTCATCGTCGATATTTTATCCTGTAACATCAATCAATATATATCTAGAATCAAATATTCATCTTTGCACTACAGCCAAAGATATTCATCGATTGGTCATGTTCATCTAAACACTGTTCATCTTTGCACCACGGGCCAAAGATATTAATCGATCGGTCATGTTCATCTCAACACTGCTCATCTTTTGCACTACGGCCAAAGATATTCATCAAGAAAACATTCATCTTTGCACTACAGCCAAAGATATTCAAGAATATCATCATTTAGGACCGAGGATGATGAAAATATTTTAAAAAAAACGAATCCAAAGTGAAACAAAAGAACAATATTAAGGATTCGTATTTTAAACAATCCAAGTTCAAAAAATACTTCATAAGTAATCGAGTGGAGTAAAATTCAAGAATGATCAAAACATGGATACAATCAAAGCTAGTATCCATAATAGATATTTTGGACGAAAAAAGAAAAAATTTCATTTTTTAGGTGAATAAGGCCGTATTCGTGAAGTGAAAGTCTATATATCGTGAATAAAGTGTCGTATACGTGAATAGTAACTCCGACACCAAAAGATAGAAATTTTACAAAAAAACATCTTCACACTTCATGAATAGTACTCGTGAATAGTAACTCATGAATAGTAACCCCGACATGAAAAAGTTCCAAATTTGATAAAAAGTTTCAACCAATATTTCAAAGATAATGATATTGAAGAAATAATATCATTTGAGAAGAAAATAACATCCCTTACCTCGAAAAGACAAAGATTTCTAAATAAACACAGGATATAAGGCTATGACTTGAACTTGCACCAGTATAGCAATACTCAAAGTATACTCAAAATACTCACAAGAATAACTCGATAATATAGAGAGAAAACTTGGATTTACGGTGTGATTTTTAATTCTAACCTAAGCACCCTATTTATAGGAAAATGCTTAGAACACCAAAGCAGAAAATTTAATATAATAATATATTTATAAAAATTTGTCTACGCCAACCTTTGAGAATCTGAAATCAGCAACCTAACACATGTAAAATGAGGCTCATACATCTAAAAAACGTTTTTGTTAATTAAAACAATTAAAACTTCCAAAAATCAATTATTTCGGAACTTTAGAACTTCAATAATTCATAATAAATAGCTCTTTTATCAGAAAAATTCGAAACTCGCGATTTTCCATAGGAAATTCCATTATCTACAACTTTACAGAAGGAAGTTTTTCCAAATTTCAAACAGAAATTAACCGAAATCCACAAAGCAGCGATTTCTAAAGTTATAATCAAATTTCTATTAATAATTGTGTCCACCAACACACAAAATATGTGTTAAACATTTAATGCCACAAAAATACTCTTCCTCCTCATATACTCATATATCCCACATTCATTATAAAAATATCACCGTTTAATATATTATTAAAATAATATATTTAAATGAATTATTTTACAGAAAAAGATAAAATATTAATTTTCAACAATTGTCACATTAAAAATTTCTCCATCTATATCCACATAAAATCAATATTTTCCTCATCATATAAATCAATAATTAATTATTCATAAATAATATTCTGAGAATCACAAGATCTTGTGACGTGTAGTTCCAGGAAAGAGGGGCTTTCCAATAAGGATCTCTCTCTTGCGCGCAATTAATTAGGTGACCAAACCTCTCCTTAGAGCAGAACTTTCTAGACATTGCCAATAATGTTTTCTAATAATATTATTCAGATAATATGAATTATTGCTCCAATAATGGAAAATATCGTGTAATGACAATTTATTGAAACAACAAGTAATATAAAATATCAATGCAAGCAATTATTGAATCAATAAAATAAAATACGTAGCGATAATTACCGTAATAATTATTGAGTAGTGCCTTTCACGTAAGAATCAATAATTGGTGCAATACCATGTATCTTCTTGTTCAACAACGCGTATTAGTGTGTTTTAACCACCGGGTATTCCAACAAGATAATCTGTAATAACTACGTGTTATTTATAAACAACTTATATTTCGACGCGTTTTCTTCATCCAATCGCTTTTCAGTTATGGGGCCCACAAAAGATCGCTACCGTCAGCATTTAATATTCCCGACAAGATTTAATATTCCACGACCAAACGAATATTCTCCAAACAATAATGAATATTTTATAACCACTTGCTTATTCGAAATATTTGCGTATTTTACCCATAACTATCCACATTAATCAAATCAACCCTTACTATTTCAAAATAATAAATAGAGGAAAATAAATTTCATTTATTAATAATTTGGGGTCTTATATATGTCACCCATCTTGGGTCGCCACTTACATGGTACGTAATTCAAATACAACTTATTAATACAACTGTCGTAGCATACAATACGATAAAAACATAAAAGCATGAGTTTGAATACAAATATTATCTACTAGAGATTATACAAACTCAAAAGGAGTCCTCATTATAATTATTATCACACTATTTCACGAATAGTGAGGACTACTAATGCTATCCTCCCGGACCATCACTCCATTCCCCGACTCGTCTCAAATTTATATTCTCATTTTCAAGAGAGAACGGTGAAAGAAAGAGTGAGCTCAACTAGCCTAATAAGAAATATTATGACTAAGATAATGCGTAATAAATTATCATTAGTCTCCAACAATGTTAAACCGATAAAATATAATAGACATCAAGTTTAAGCTGCAATTGAACAAGCAATCCATTAAAAGAGTCAAGTAAAAATAAAATCTACTATCTTTTACGATTAAAAGGTTTTTCATCATCATTATCATTTGAGACTCGATTTTAATAAATATTCCACATCATCGAATCACCCCCGCACTATGGCAAGGATATTCTTTAGTATCACGACCACAATTATCCACGCTCACGGGCCAAGAATATTTGTGTATTCATTAATGGTCATGATCATGCCAACAATCGGTCCATCAATGCACTACGGCCAACGAGGACTTTTACCACATCATTTGTAACATTACTATTATGATTACACCGAATAATCCCTCGGTCATAATCATACCAAGTCCATCTACGCACTATGTGCCACAAATGACTTTCAACATAATATAAACATGAGGATGATGACAATGATATAAGAATTCAATAAAACAAGTTCAAGAATTAATTTATCCAGAACTAATAATGTCCAAATTATCAACATGATCATCGCTTTGTAGAGTAAAATTCAAGAATGATCGGAAGAATATTTCCATGAAAAGATCTTTGGATGAAGCGCAAATATCAAGGATATTCCACTAATTTCATGGAGTATGGAAGTCAAAGTTTTAACCAACTGAGTATAATAAAGAATGGAATAACAAAAGAAATCACCATGCATGTGGTACTTCGCGATGACAAACGAGTTATTACAACATAATACTAAATAACGGAACAAAGTCAAAGAAATTCACAACCGGGATGTTCCAATGTAATAATAAAGAATGGAATAACAACGAAATCACCATGCATGCGATTACTTGATGTATAAAAGTTATTCCAATGTAATACTAATAAGGACCGAATTAGATCGGCGTAAAACGCATGCAGACGGGATATTCCAATGAATAATAATAAAGGCGGAATTCAGTCCAAGGCAGAAACGCATATGACGTGATATTCCAATGGAATAATAATAAAAAGGCGGAATCGGTCCGGCGTAAAAAAGCGCATGCATGTGATATTAACAGAATGTAATAATAATAAAGATGTAACCAGTCAAAGCGTAAAACTCATGAGCGGATATTCCAATGAGAATAATAAAGACGGAATCATAGAAGAATGTCACCAAGTATAGGGTGTATCAGCGTATATGAGGATATTCTAACAGAATAATAAGCAATGGAATAACAATGATTCTCTTCTTCATGAATAAGAAAGAATAACACCCCTTACTTAATACAACAAATAATATTCCCTACCTTAAGAAGAAAATCTTGGATATATAAGAAGTGAAGTAAGAATACTTTCTTCTTTTCTCTCTATAGTTTATCTCTCAGAGTTAAAATGAATTCGTAAGAAAATAATGAAGGAATGAGCTTCTATTTATAGAAAAATGGAATGCATAGTAACTAACTCCATGAACGGTCCCAGATTGATTTACTTTAATCTGACTATCCATATTTAAAGCAAAATCTTTTAAATAAAATATAATATATTCTATTTATAATCTAATAAAATGAATAACTTTATAAAAGATTTTACTATGCAAACACTATCAGCACTATACAAACACTATGCATAATAAAATATAATGTATTCTAATTATTGTCTAATAAAAGCAGAGATAGCTTTATAAAAGTATTACATTTTATATAAAAAGATTTTACTACGCAAAAAACACTATGCAACACTATACAACACTACGCATAATAGAATATAATATATTCTATTTATTGTCTAATAAAAATGTATAGCTTTATAAAAGTATTCATTTTATATAAAAAGATTTTACTACGCAAAATACTATGCAGATATCTTATCTAACACTACGCATAATAGAATATAATATATTCTATTTATGTAATAACTTTATAAAAGTATTACATTTTATATAAAAGATTTTTCACGTATTATTACATTAATAATACCAACAAAACCGAAAGTGATTTATCACGTAAGCATCAATAATCAATCACGTGTCTACTGCTACTACGCAACCACGCCAGACATCAGTATTTTTAACACCGGGTGTTTCAACGATTAACTGAAAAACTTCCGCCGTTATTTTCATAAAGTATTTTTGTCGTTTTCTCAATCAAATAATAATTCCGCCATGGGGTCCACCAATGATTGTGTCGTTGTTATTTAATATTTCCCCACCAATCGAATATTATATAACAATCTTGTGACTTTTGCAAAATTTATAAATATTGCCCACAACTATAACATTATATCAATTTCACTCCATAATATTCAAAAATAATATTTATAGAAAATTCATCTTTATTCAAAAAAGTTGGGGTTTTACAGGTATCGATGCCAGAATTTAACTAATTTCGGTACCGATCCGGTTCAGGCCGGTATTTACCAGTTGCACATCCCTAATCCAAAGGAAGGGATATTGCGTGAAATGTCCCTCGTAATAACATTATGAGTCATGCTATATTTTGTTTTTAAGTCGAATTACAATTACGACGTATATCAATAAATGAAATTGGATACGGTTATAAAATTGACTCACTGTATCAAATATATTATAAAAATATTACCCATTAAATTTATCCACGTAATTTGTAATAAAAAAAATTGAAATGTAAAGTTACAATATATATCACTTTCCTAACATTATTTTAAAAAAACATTCTTTTATGTTCAACATGGGAATGAGTGTATTTTATATATTTCTTCCGTCTTTAATAGAATAAGTAAAATATATTTTTCACATATACTATGAAAAATATTTTAAAAAAAAGAAGCAGGAAAATAAATAAAAAATTATTTTGTCCTTATAAGTTTCACATTATTACATAAAGTGAAAAATAAATATGTTTACTCTTCAATCGCATTCAAAAGTCTTATTTGTTTAGTAACAACTTAAGCGCAACTTATTTAATTTCCAAAAGCGATGTTTGGGTCCTACCACAATGCACCAAAAATAACGAGACGTGTTTACAGACCCAAGCGTTATGAATGCTACCGTTTTAAACGCTACAAGTGTTAGTAGTTGAGCAAGTGCATTTGGAACGATAAACACATTTGAAATTTTATTCATTTAAAAATAATTTATTTTAAATATAACTTACTTAATTTATAAATATGATATTTAATGTTCAAAAATAACGTTCCAAAATTAATATAAACGAACATACGTAAAATATTAAATTGTTGTGATGTATGTAATTGGGTTAAATACAC
This sequence comes from Panax quinquefolius, assembly GCA_020205615.1. Classification (NCBI taxonomy): domain Eukaryota; kingdom Viridiplantae; phylum Streptophyta; class Magnoliopsida; order Apiales; family Araliaceae; genus Panax; species Panax quinquefolius. The sequence continues at coordinate 25,312,016 of CM035171.1, forward strand.
TTTTTCCTATTCTACTAGGGGTCGGTTTACAAATATATCATCGAACTGAATTTTTTTACGGTCAACTCATTGAACTATATATTATTTACAAAATGTGATTTTGCCGTCTATGTCTGTTAACTATTTAACAGAAAAATAACGTGGCAAGAGAGAGAAGCTAAGTTGGATAAAAATATATTATTATTATTATTATTATTATTATTATTATATTTATTCTTCTTATTCCTACTCTTCTTCTTCGTGAACAGGCTTCTCCCCTACTGATCTACCACCACCACCACCACCACCATCCATCCATCTTCTATTCCCGTCCCTCCTCCTCCCTACAAACCATCACTACCTTTTTCTTCTACTCCTCCCTACAAACCATCACTAACCATCACTACCTTTTTATTTCTGTTGTGCTTTTCTGGCGGGATCTAAAGTGGGTGTATGGGATTGGCTTCGGGGTTTCAGATCTGAAGTGGCGGCCTCTCAAAAACCCATATCCTGTTGTTATAATTCATTTATGTTGTTCAATTGCTAACTAGGTGCTTTAATTTTAAATTAAATACTGTAGGATAAGCATTCTCTGAAAGGACTACAAGCAAAGAAATTGTTAAAGTATCTGCGAAGAACGGACTGGAATTCGTACTGCCTTTTGCCTATAGGCTTGGTCTCAGGGACAACCCAGATTATAAAGAACTAGATAATCATGTATCAATGCCTTTTATGTTCTCGCACGATATTTAGTTTAGTGGAACGTCTGATTATTTGATGGATTTGTTGGAAATTAAAATTTGGGGTTTGGGGGAGAAGACGAGATGTTGAGAACAAGGGCGGAGCCAAGAATTTATTTCGTACCTTGGTAGCCAGGCTACCCAAGTACCAACATTAGATGGATGGAAAATATCGTTCACTAGTTGATGCATTTTCTCTTAATTTAAAGAAAAATAAAATAAAATTTTTTCTCTCTTGCTCTTTGACTTTTCATTATGGTTAAATATTTTTTAAGTTACTGTAATATATGTCAATTTATATTTCATTCATCGAATTTTTTTTTCTTACAACATCTCATTGAAACTCGATTTTTCTAATAAAAAGTTAAAAAATTGTTAAACTCGTTTGACTGTTAATGATGAAACAAATGAGAGTTGTCAAAAAAGCGCGCATGATGCTTAAGATATATTTGACATTATGTGATGATGATGTAGATTTGTAGGAAAAAATTTATGAAAAAATAGAAAAAAATATTTTAAAGTATAATATAAATTTAAAAATTAGCAAAAAAAAAGAAAATAAATAAAAATATATTTAATTATTTTTGTAATTAATATCAAATAAATTTTATATATAATTAAGCCATTTATAAAACATAAAAACTAAAAGTTTGCTAATTATTTAGTTATTTTTAATATAATTAATAACAAATATAATTGAAAAATATATTTAATTAATTTTTATTAATACCAAATAATTTTTCTAACACAAAGTTAAAAAACCGTCAAACTAGTTTATCAAAAAAATTATTAATAAAAAGTGAAATTCAGTTTAAAATTTAAAATTTATTAATAATTTTTTAATAAAAAACGCAGTTTTTTTAATTAAAAAAAAGTTTTTTTTATTAAAAAAAGCAGCTTTTTTTAATAAAAAATAAAAAGCGCATTTTTTAAGAAAATGAAAACGCATTTTTTAAATAAAAAACGCAATTTTTTTCATAAAATTAAAAAAAAAGCAGTTTATTTTTCTTTAAAAAAAAAAAAAAACAGTTTCTATTAAAAAATAAAAAACAGTTTTATTAAAAATAAAAAGCAGTTTTTTTAAAAGAAAAATAAAGCAGTTATTTTTGTTTTTTTAAAAATGCTTTTATTTTGTTAAAAAAAATAAAAAGCAGTTTTTTAAAAAAGAAAAATAAAGCAATTATTTTGTTTTTTAAAAAATGCTTTTACTTTTGTTAAAAACTAAAAGGCAGTTTTTTTTTAAAGAAAAATAAAGCAATTATTTTTTTTAACAAAACGCAGTTTATTTTTCTTAAAAAATAAAAAAACAGTTTTTATTGAAAATAAAAACGCAGTTTTTTTTTCTTAAAACTGCTTCTTCTTTTTTTAAGAAAAATAAACTGCGTTTTTTTAATTTTTATTTAAAAAAAACTGCGTTTTTTTATTAAAAAAAATGCGTTTTCATTTTCTTAAAAAAAAACTGTATTTTTTTTTATTTTCTTTTCTTTGGCTAATTTTTTAAATTTATATTATACTTTAAAATATTTTTTTCCCCATTTTTTCATAAATTTTTCCTACAAATCCACATCATCACTGCCACGTCGCATACTAACTGCCACATAGGCTTTTTTTGACAACTCATTGCTTTTTAGTTAAATAAATCAAAACGAAGTTTAACATTTTTTTTTAACTTTTGTTAGAAAATCGAGTTAAATCATGACCGTAAGAAAAAAAGTTCGATGACTCCAGGTTGAAGTTGACATATAGTACAATGACTTAGAAAATATTTAACCCCTTTCCATTATGACTTGTTCAAATTGAAAATTCCCAAAACCTAAAAATTCAGAAATTACCTTCAAAGTTCAAATTGAAATTCTCTAAAGTCAAACACTAAATTGGTAGAATCAATTGACACGAATACGTGCAATAGAATGAATCAATTATACTCATCTTCAACCCTATAAAATATTTTAGCCTGACATGCTTGAAATTGGAACACAAAACATAATTAAATAATGCATACATAAATAAGTAAAATATTTATTTCAATGTACCAATTAATTGAATAAGAAAATAAAATAAATTCTGAATTTCAAAACTCAAGAGTGTTCTGTTCTAAATAAGAAACAATGATATCCTTAACATTCAAAAAATAAAGAACAAATTGAATAAAAGAATGATGCTCATCAATTGCTAAAAGAAATAAAATACCCATAAACTAGTATACAACTAATATTTATTATTAAAACAATACATACTGACCTCATACATAAATTTTACAAAGTCCCTCTCAACTTAGCCGCCAAAGTCACAGAGCAAAGAAAAAGTCACAACTATCTTCTATTTAACAAAATAGAACTAATTTTGAATTTCTCGCTCACCCTAATAAATTATATGGGCCGTCCAAAGTTTGGAATAAATCTCACCATCCATATAGTGCCGGAGTCACGGGACATAACTAGTTAATCAACAAAACAGAAAAAAAAAAACAATTTAGATAAACCCTCTTATCAACTAATACTATAAAAAAATTAAAAAATAGCCCAGAAATGCCAAACCCAATTTGAATATGGGAAATTGAGAATTACAAGAAAATGGAGATGAAATGAACCACCAAAAAACCCACCTACAAATACATAACATTTCCAAATTATAAGCCCCAAGGCTATCTTTTTAACTAGATAGATAGCTTCCAAAAGTATTTGCCTTTACTTGCTATCTTCATCTGATATCTTCTCCCTGACTCCTTTCTTTGATGCAGCTCTCTTTTTCTTCATTCATTTAGGAATTAGGGTATCCTGTAAATGCCTTTACATGTACTCTATCAACAAACTAAGCAATATATATTTAGTATTCAATGTTGGGTTGGACCGTTGAACTATTGAAAGTATATAACTTATAAGTACTAATACTATAACTAAAAAAATTTCACTAAAATTTGGAGCCCAATTTCCTAAGCAAAGCTCATACAGTTGAGAAGGATTTGTTTGGGGGAAATTTCATTTGTTTGATTCTTTTATATTAATTTAATATATTTTGTGGATATTTTGTTCAACAAATTAATATTGTTTTCATTATGATTTCTTGGTGTTTTGATTATATTGTATGATTGTGATGGATTGGTATTTTAATAATTAAAATATGAAAAATATCAATTTCTGGACGGGTATAACATTAATTTCTCAAAATTAGAGATAATTTTAGGAAATTTAATACTATAAAATTATAGTTTTACCTTTTAATTTTTTTAATTAATGAAAAGCGGTGATTTTAAGAAAATTAATGTATAAAAATTATTAATTAATAATAAAATATATTAATGTATAATATTTAAAAATGTATTTATATAAAATTAATTAATTCATATTTTTTATAAGTTATAAATATTTTAGGTTCACTTTAAATATATAAAATTATCTAATATTTTGAAATTGAGGGATTATTATTATTATATTAATTTTTTAAATATATATATATATATATATATATATCATATTTAAGTTATTAATTTTTTCTATTTTATAATTGTGAAGTTAAAAGATTTTATTTGGTTTTTTTTTTTATTTGCTTAACTTGTCTTAATTGTAGCTTTTGGGTATTTTATTTATTTTTTTCACCATGACATGCCTCGTGGACATATATATATATATATATATGACATAATCAAAGTCTATCTGCCATGTGTACTCAATCTGTTAAAAGTCAAACGATTTAACAGAATTTGTAACGGTTTGTAAAACAATTGTAGTTCAGTAAGTCAAATGAAAAAAAATTCAGTTCAATGATGCATTTGTAAACCGAAGTCAAGTAAAATAAGAAAAAGTGTATTTAACCCGTATGTAATTTGAAATTAACACATCTATCCTATCCTTACACAAAAAGGTCTCACTTGTAACATTTTTATAAATATTAAAAATAATTTTCATTACATATACTTTAAAAAGAATAAGCTATTATAACTTAATATCGATGGTATTATATTAAAATTATGATATCAAATTTGATTACTATCGCATTACACTGCTCTTTATGAGATAAACACTAAGATCTTATTAAGGCCCTATTCGGGAATAATTTATTATTAAGGTGTTTAGTAATCATTTATTTTTGATTTATAAGTTGAGTTTTAAGTCAAATAAATAAATAATTAATTATGACTTATTTAAAAATGACTTATAAGTCATTTTAAAATAAGTTAGTTTGACCAAATGTAATGTATATTTTACTTTCTCTTTTTATTAATATCCTTTTTAGTAATTTTTATATTTATTTTAACTTATAAGTCATTATGAATCGAAAACCTTCATAACTTATTTTTTGACTTATAAATCAAATTGTTGCCGAACGTTTTTATTTATAATCACAACTTAGAAATCAACTTATAATTTAACTTATAAGTTATTCCGAAACAGTTCCTTATATTTGAAATTTTTTGAAATTTGCAAGACTTGAGTCTTTTGTGATGTTCTATTATATTTACATCATATTTAATTTTTCTAAGTGGGTCCCAATTATTAAAGTTTCCTTGAAAATGGAATAATAAAAAAAATTGATTCGAATATCAAATTTTGTTATGTTTTGTGTTTTTTTATAATCAACGGTCTTTCAGGCTATTGACTCTAATTAATGTTCTCTCTCTGTTTCTCATTTTAGTGTTTTTCCCTCCTTTCTTTTTCTTTCTCTTTCTCATTTTAGTGGAAATTTATTTTGTTACTAATTTAATAAAAATCAAAAAAGTTTAAAATTTACCACGTAGACAACTTATAATCAACTTACCCTTGGAAAACGTTACTTGCCTTCATAATGGTAACATAATACTCACTCTGTCCAAATTTATTTGTCTTAATTTTTTTTTTGGATTGTCCAAATTTATTCATCTTTTTTCTGTTTAATGTTATTTTTTGACATTACTTTTCAAAATTATCCTTATTTAACTTTTAAAAAATCATATTTTTTTCAATGATTTTTAAAAAGTTAAATAAGGATAATTTTGAAAAGTAATGTTAAAAATAGCATTAAACAGAAAAAGACAAATAAATTTAGACAATCCAAACAGAAAATTAAGACAAATTAATTTGGATGGAGGGAGTATTATGTTACCATTATTAAGGCAAGTAACTTTTGTAAAGGTAAATTGATTATAAGTTGTCTACGTGGCAATTTTTTAAAACTTTTTGATTTTTTAAATACGTAAAATAATAAATTTGATGAATTAATATTAAATAATTAAACAAAATAAATGGTAGAGATGCACATTATCATTTATGTAAGAGGTAAAATAATTTCTCACTAAAATGAGAAAGAGAGAAAAAGAGAGGAAAAAAATACTAAAATGAGAAAGAGAAAAAGAAAGGAGTATATAGAGTTGAGGTACGTATAGATTTACTCACACCAAGTTTAAAGTTTTGTTACATAATCTTTTTGGACAAAAAATAGAAAATGATTTATATTGCATGATATATATATATATAGGGGTAAATGGAAATATACAGCCTTGCACATTTTTTTTTTGTACATGTGATTTCAAAAGCGTGGTCGCTTTTATTAGATCCGTGTTAAAAAAAATAAGCGTGCTTCTCTCCTCCCAAATCAATCGCACATCGATAAGGGCTTTTCCTCCGATTCTTGTAATTCCTTCTTCTTCACATCCAAACCGTAAATCAAACTCTTTTTCTCGTAATTCCTTCTTCTTTCCAAATCAATCGCGCATCAGGGTTCAATTACTACTCCTGCTGCTCCCTTGCACCGCCGTATCACCTGTCTCTTCCTCTTCTTCATCTTCACAATCTCCCACATCGTCGTCATTATCGGAAGTTAGTAAAGAGGCAATGAGAATCTTGGGATCTGTCCCTCTTCTCAAGAGGAAGGGTACCTTCTCTATTATTCTCTATTCTTTTCCTTTCGTCCGCATGTGATGCTCTATGATCTTTAGTAAGGGCTTCAACCACACCACCTCTACAAAAAACATTTCTGCAGTCATCTACATTTGAGATTACAAGCTCCTTTTCTTCAATCAAAGTAGTCACACACAACAGTACCACTACCTAAGCCCTGTAGTTTGTTCCAACATATTAATTTAGCACTTCTAAATATTGAAAGTTTGATTTAAATGTGATGGATTCAAAAAGATGCAAACATATTTTACCTTTGTTTGACAATTTAAATGATAGACTAATGGATATTTTACATTAATTGTTCTCAAATTAAATGTGAATATGTTCAAACTTTTTTAAACAAAAATAAAATAAAATTGAAGCATAGCAACAAACTAAAGATTTAATATTTGTATGTAAAGCATTATCTCGTAATTTAAGATAAATTATTAAACATTTTGACTAGTCTTGGGCAATTATTCTGCTAGAAAATTTGTACTTTAAGAATATAAAAATAAAAATTAAGGCATTTCCTATTGTTATTTGGAATATATTCAAAATTTTAGCAAAACTTCCCTACTGTTAATATTGGAATTTTTCAAAGCAAAGTGGTTAACTCTAAATATGTAGGAAACTTTCTTTTTTGCCATTTTTTATTTCATCTCTGAATTTTTAATGAACCCACCTCATTGACAATTGATTCCCATCAGATATAAATGGACAAACGTGTCGGGGAAAAAAAAAGCAACACGATTAATCGTTTCTACATTTTAATAATTTTGAATTTTGCCGAACCGAGTTGGTTTGTGTTTACGCTCATTAATCAAATTTTGATACAATCTTCTTTAGATGAATCATTTCTATATAGAGAAAATTGAAATTTTATTTTTATGTTTATGAATCATTTATTTTGAGAAGGAAAATTCTTGTGTTACTCAAGTTTTTTTTTTTCTTTTAAAATAATACCCATATAAGACTCCGGTTGTTTTAAGGACAAGGAGGTGGATAAGTGAAAAAGTAGGTCTTAGCATATTGGTGTTCTACCCAATTTAGCTTTGATTGGAGGGACAAAAAATCATGATCTTGTTGGCTTGTTGCAGAGTTTTATTAGAATACCAAAATCTGACCTTGAATCACCAATCACTTCATTGTGGATCACGCTGATTAATTATTCACTTAGACCCGCAATTTAATTTGAACATAGATGTCATTATCAATCTTGATTCCTTCAAGCATTACTAACCATCAGTTGATAGGACTGAACTCATTGAGCAAGTTCCATGAATGATAGAATAATGAATTGCCTGATTGGGCCTCGGACCTCTTCTTGTCATGTCATCGCTAATTCAAAAGTCTTCTTGTCGGGGCCTCAAAGAACACAACAAATGACCATGTATCGAAACTTATATGCGAGTATCAGTCGCAAACCCTTGTTGAGCATGGAGTCCCACAGTCTTATAGCTACCTCTAAATCACCACTTTTACAAAACTCATACACGACCGTTGAATAGCTTACACAACTGGGAAAATATCATTATCCGTCATCTCTATCAAAATCTGGGATGCTTCCTGAGTTCTGCCCAACTTGCAGAAACCTCGAATAAGCATATTGTACGTAACAGTATTAGCTAGAAAACCTTTAAGCATTGAATTGTGCAGCTGGAAAGCTTTCTCCAGTATGAGCTGACTTTAATAAAGAAAAATAGTCACTAGGATGGTTATTTAAGGCATGGTGTAAGGAACCCAAGTTTGCTAATAATATTGATTCATGGATTTACTTTGCAGTAAGAAAGAAAGTTAAAGTTCTAGACCTGGGTATCTTGGCACATGGTTCATCTAGTGCTCGATTTGATAAAAATCTCTATGCATCCTTGTACTTGCCAAGAAAACCAAAAACATAATTGGGTATAATATTGGTTTGGTTACTTGAATTTCTGTCGTAGTTGTTGTTTCAACTTGGTTTTCACTTCTCAGCTTTTCTTTGGACACCAAAATTTGCCAAAACTTTCAAGAATTACTTGTCAGTGAGAATCTTTCAGTTGGATGATATTCTGACTATGTTTATTCTGACTATGTTTATTCAATTGCTTGACATTTTTATAATAAAAGAGCATTACTTTATAATAAAAGAGCATTACTCATTGAGGTGTTTTCAGTTTTATTTTTTCAATTCAAGACACACGTAGACCATATGTAGTTTAATTTGCACTTTTGGTTCGTCCTTTTTTCGCTCTTATTCAAAGGTTAAATTTAACTCTAAAGTGGAGTACCTTTTTCGTTCAGGTGAGTTCATGGAGTAGTATTTAATATTGGTTCTGTCTTTTTCCAATTCTTTTAGTCGCATATGAGTAGTATTTAATATTGGAGTAGTATCAATCTGGGTTTTATTCATATTGTCCTTTTTTATAACTCATATGAGAAACTTATTTCGGCTGAAAGTTTCAGTTTTTAATGGTTGCATCTGTTTCTACAGTGGTTGAAGTCCTAGGATGGAAGTTTGTAATGTTCCTGAACATGGACGTGCAGATAATGTCTTACCATTACAACACTCAGAGTCGATGTTAAACCTTCATGACACAGAGTAAAAAATTTGCCCAACATTTTTAAAATTTGAATTATATTATCAATTGAATTATATGTTCTCTTTTTCGTTCCAGTGTTAATGTAGAGGATGACAATACAAAAACTTCGATAGAAGTTCCATATGTTGGATTATCGTTTCCTAGTCAGGACGACGCATACGCGATGTATAATGCATATGCAAGGCATAAAGGATTCGGACTCCGTTTGTCGAATCTTGACAAATCTAAAACTTCGGGGGAGGCAATAGGTCGATTAATTATTTGTAGTAAAGGTGGAATTGCAAAAGATAAAGATCAAACACTTGAAGAGAAACCGAAGAAACGACGAAGACAAGTAAGATCTGACTGTCGTGCAAGGATGTGGATCCATTTAAACCAAAAAACGAAGACATGGCGTGTTACTAGTTTTTGTGATGAACATAATCACGAGTTTACTAGCCCTTCATCAGCATGGAAACATCGCTCTCATAAGACATATCATCGTAGTCAAACTATCAAAATTTGATGGAGAAGATGTATGAAAGCGGATTGCGCCCATCAACAATTGCAAAGGTGGTTAATGCTCATGGAATGGTGAGGATGAGATGATAACAACACAACAATGTGTAGATCATTTATGCATCTGAGAGAGAAAGAATATGGTTGGTCGTGAATGCATTTCTGTAGTTCATCATTTTTTAGCAAAAAGAGTTAGTGACCCGTCATTTTTTTTTTGCCATAGATTTGAAGAAGGATCACAGTCTTAAAAGTGTTTTTTGGGCCGATGGGAGGTCGATATCATCATATTTACAATTTAGTGATGTAGTTTCTTTTGATGTTACATATCGAACCAATAAATTTTCATTACCATTTGCTCCATTCACGGGGGTTAATCACCACAGACAATCTATTTTGTTTGGTTGTGCTTTACTTGCAAATGAGAAAGAGAAATCTTTTATATGGTTGTTTCAAGAGTGGAAGAAATGCATGTGTGGAAAAGATCCTGGGGTAATTATAACAGATCAAGATCATGCTATTTGCAATGCTATAAAGAAAGTCTTTCCTAATACTCGACACCGATTCTGTTCATGGCACATTGAGAAGCATATCATAGAGAGACTTCATCTCCTTCGTTCTAGCAATCAAGCATTTTGTGATGAGTATAAAGCATGGTTTTATACTGAAACCATATTAGAATCAAAGAGTCGTTGGGAAATTTTAAAGAAGAAGTATGATTTGAATAATAATATTTGGTTGATGAACTTGTATGAAATGCGACATCAATGGGTTCCTGCATACTTCAGAGACATCTTTACAGCTGGAATGACATCTACCCAACGTAGTGAGAGTATTAATTCATTTTTTGATGGATTTGTTCATGCGTTAACTCCATTGAATGAGTTTGTGACGCAATATGAAAATGCTCTTGTATCTCGCTTAAGCAAAGAGAAAGAAGAAGATTTCAAGACAAAAAATTCTCACCCGATATATCTGAGACCGAGTTGGAGATTGAGAAACAATTTGGACAACTTTACACTAGAAAAATGTTTGACATATTTCACAATCGAATTAAAGGCTAGTTATCCTATTGGAAGGAGAAGGTGAGGAAGGATGGAGACATAATTGAATATAAAGTTGGAAAGAGCACGAGTCCTAAAGCTAATTGGAGAACTGTCTTGTATGATGGTGGACAGACTCTTAATTGTTCTTGTGCAAAGTTCGAGATGGAAGGAATGATATGCAAGCATATCATTTGTGTTATGAGATTTAAAAAATTTGTTTCCATTCCAGAAATATATATATTGAAAAGATGGACTATGGATGCTAAGTATCGACCTGATATTGTTAGATGTTCATCAAGCGAGGTTGATGTAACTCCTATGATGGTGTTTTCCCTTAAATCAAAAATGTCCAAAGTGTTACAAGATGCTACTTCATCACTGATAATTTTTAAGGAAGTTGAATATTTGTTGGATGATATGATAAAAAAGATAAAGGAGAAAAAATTGCAAGATGTGATTTGTCAGATGGATTTAAGTACTCAAACATCTAATCCAGTTGTTTCCTTTGTTGACATTCCGTAAATAATAAGTGTGTGATCCCAATGGGCCGCTTAGTACTAAAGGTAGACTCAAGGGAGCCTCGAGATTTCAATCGGGCAGAGAGGTAGCTCAAGAAGTAAAGAGTAAACAAACTCGTTATTGTGGAGAGTGTGGAGAAGCCAACCATTATAGAACTACTTGTCCAAAACTAGGTATAAACAAACTCGTTCATTTTGTTATTTTTTTATATATTTGTTTGGACTCTATAAATATTTAATTTTATTTTTATTGTTGTGTATTAATTGCAAATCAACATAACAAAGACCACGATAATGAAAAAGGAACAAAGAAAAGACAAAACCACAAAAGGTACTTTCTTCTTATTCCACTCATCTCTATTGCAGTTCATGTTTAGAGTCAAAAACTTAGTTGCAAAATTATGTGTTATTAATTTATGTGCAATTGATCATCTTGACTTGATTCCTAAAATCAGAAATAGCAACTATATCATTCAAGAGTATGACTATTGGCAAGACAAGTAGTTGGGAAATATAGAATCCTCTACTCTCCATGCCCCATCCCTTATTACTGATTCTTTATAAAACTGGATGCTTCCTTGATTTCAGTTGGGGCTTACCCGAATGTTCAGAACCTGTTTGGAGAACTAGACATTAATGATCGATTGTAGTGGAAGGAACATGTATCATACTTTTTGGTTTACATTTTTGCAAACAGTTACATGTATATGTTTATTACAAAATAAGAGCAAATATAGAGGAAATCAAGATATAACACTTGTTACTACTTACCATTGTTGATATTTATTGACATGACAGATCTTTTTGAAATACTTATACTGTTGAAGGTGCTAGCTACATTAGTGATAAACTATTAAAAGAATACTAGGTTATGGGGGTCACTATTTCTAAGTTTGTGAACTTGTGTTTGGATTCATTTTGTTTATTCTTGTACTTTTTGCGAATAGGAATACTTAATTGGCTATCTTATACTTGATTTATTTTGTTTATAGGTTCTTCCCGATGATATTCGACAATGCATTGATGTTGGTGGTTGATTGTTGCATGAGGCGAGACTATTTAGCATGAATGGATCACTATATTATGGATATTTTTGGAGCCGCAAGATGTATATCTTCCGGGGCTATTTTTTTAGTACACTTTTGGGGCGACTTTAGTATATATTTTGGGCTGATTTAGAATAATCGACATGGTTGTAACCCTTTGATACATACTTTGGATATTTAAGACTTGTAATTATGTAGCTATGTGGTACTTTGGATGTTTCATTTTGTTGTAAAATTGTGGTAATGTAGAATGGTTGGAAAGCACATGATTTTTAATGACAATTTTCTACAAATGTATAATGATTGTAATTGATTTGGATTTGGTTTGATTTAGTTGTAATGAATTAATTGTTTTGATGAAGTTTGGAGCAGGTTTGATTGGTTTGGTATGCAAAAGAATGATGAACTTGATAATTTTTTTAAATTGAAGGAACTACATGTGGGAAGTTATAGAGTGGTTAGTTATGCTTAATTATAGGCCAGAACCCTTATTATCAAAGTTTGGATTCACTTTTAGCACAAAAAAATACTATAAAAAAGCATACCAAACAACAAGCAGGAAAGCCAGAGCCTCTTCAGTTCTGTAAATAAGCATACCAATCAAAAGCAACTCAGATAAGCGTGATGGTCTCACCTTGTGTGGAGTATACTTTTTTAAAGGAATAAAACTTTACCATAGCTTTCATTTGAAAAAAATAACAATCCAAATGAGACCATAATAACTATAACAAATCTACTGGAAAATTAAAATTGGAGGTACAATCTATGCTATAGGAACATACCAATTCATCATATCAATAACACTGACAGAGAACACTTTTTGTGCTAAATGTAAATAAATATGATTGCAGTAAACAACTCCATAAAATTGTCAAAAGCTTCAAATATGTCAATGCTTGGCTGATGGATGGTGCAAACAACAGATTCTTCTGATCAATTTGTATTCTCGATCGTTCTCATCACGATTGCAGCAGACTCTTGCATCCAAACACGAAGTTGGCTCGTCCATGAATATTATGGATGGGTTTGCCACCACTCAATTGCAATAGTTAGTCTCTTTCATTTGCTTTCAGTTGAGAGGCCATTTACACTGGCAACCCAACGAAAGTGCATCCTCAATGATTTCGGGCCCACAAGTTCCATGACCTCTTCGACAAACATCTGCAGAAATTAGTCGAATTTCAATACCATTCATGAATTGAAGTTAAAAAAATTCCATGGATTAGATTCCAACCTTTTCGGTCTCGGAATCAACTTACGGAGGTAAGCGAAGCCATCTTTGAGTAAAGCAAGGAATCTTTTGCAATTGTCAAGGAAATCTCGCCATTCCATTTATTATAGTCGTATTTCATGTGAAGAACAATGCACCAAAGATATATCCCTCCGTCATTTCATCAAATTGCATTTTATCTTAGTTCTCGTGAACAGTGTCATGGTAATCAAGGCCGTTATGAAAAGCTTAAAGCAGATTAAAGAATTAATGTTAATGTTAATAAAATCCAAGGTCAAATATTTGAGACTAGTATATGATGACAAAGAAATCAAAGAAATTCGTGAGCACTAATAAATCAGTATGGTTCATCTTTATGTAACCAATATTGTTTTCGATCTTTCTTGGATGTCACCTATTACTAAGCACATTTCATGAGACCGAAATTCAGACTCATTCTCGTCAGTGTTTTTGAGTTTTATTTTTGGGAAGGGAAGGAAGGGAGGGAAAGTTAGGGACTTAATCTTTCTAGAATTGAAAAGAAAGCGTTTCCCCTTCCCTTCACTTGCCCCCCAGAATAAAACTCACAAACGCTTATATGGGTATTATTTTAAAAGAAAAAAAAACTTGAGTAACACAAGAATTTTCCTTCTCAAAATAAATGATTCATAAACATAAAAATAAAATTTCAATTTTCTCTATATAGAAATGATTCATCTAAAGAAGATTGTATCAAAATTTGATTAATGAGCGTAAACACAAACCAACCTCGGTTCAAGAAAAATTCAAAATTATTAAATGTAGTAGAATAGTTGTCGTGTTGTTTTTTTTTTTTCCTCACGAGCGTTTGTCCATTTATATCGATGGGAATCAATTGTCAATGAGGTGGGCTCATTAAAAATTCGAGATGAAATAAAAATGGCAAAAAAGAAAGTTTCCTACATATTTAGAGTTAACCACTTTGCTTTGAAAATTCCAATATTGACAAGTAGGGAAGTTTTGCTAAAATTTTGAATATATTCCAAATAACAATAGGAAATGCCTTAATTTTATTTTTATATTCTTAAAGTACAAATTTTCTAGCAGAATAATTGCCCAAGACTAGTCAAAAATGTTTAATAATTTATCTTAAATTACGAGATAATGCTTTACGTACAAATATTAAATCTTTAGTTTGTTGCTATGCTTCAATTTTATTTTATTTTTGTTTAAAAAAGTTTGAACATATTCACATTTAATTTGAGAACAATTAACAGAAAATATCCATTAGTCTATCATTTAAATTGTCAAACAAAGGTAAAATATGTTTGCATCTTTTTCGAATCCATCACATTTAAATCAAACTTTCAATATTTAGAAGTGCTAAATTAATATGTTGGAACAAACTATGGGCTTAGGTAGTGGTTTTTGTTGTGTAGTGACTACTTGATTGAAGAAAAGGAGCTTGTAATCTCAAATGTAGGTGACTGCAGAGCTGTTCTTTGTAGAGGTGGTGTGGCTGAAGCCCTTACTAAAGATCATAGAGCATCACATGCGGACGAAAGGAAAAGAATAGAGAATAATAGAGAAGGTACCCTTCCTCTTGAGAAGAGGGACAGTCCCAAGATTCTGCTGTCTCTTTACTAACTTCCGGCGACGACGACGTGGGAGATTGTGAAGATGAAGAAGAGGAAGAGAGCAGTGATACTGGTGATCAAGGGAGCAAAGCAGGAGTAGTAATTGAACCACGACATGCTGATTGATTTGGAAAGAAGAAGGAATTACAGAAAAAAGAGTTTGATTTCTAGTTTGGATGTGAAGAAGAAGGAATTACAAGAATCAGAGGAAAAGCCCTTATCGATGTGCGATTGATTTGGGAGGAGAGGAGCACGCTTATTTTTTTTAACACAGATCTAATAAAACGACACAGTTTTGAAATACTGTGTACAAAAAAAATGTGCAAGGCTGTGTATTTCCATTTACCCCATATATATATATATAATACTCCTAACTATTACCTATTAAAAGTTTTAAATACAAATATATTTATTACTTTTGTTTATTCCACTAATTTAAAAATTAATACCAATACTTATACAATATCATTAATTACATACTTTCTATTTTGAAAATATTTTTAATCTTACTTTCCAAAACAAGTATTTTTCACTCATTGCATTATTTAAAAATATTTGTTTCAAAAATTGAATACATATCTTTGATTGCATTGTTCAATGTGTTGAAAATAAAGATTTTTTTAAAGATTTTTTTAATGAAATCCTTTCTACTAATTAAATTATTGTAAAATATTATCAAAATTGTCAAGGGAAATGATTATATATTGATAAATTTCACAACGAAATTGGATTGTGATTAATATGAAACTATAAGTGATAAGATGGAATAAAGTAGTGTGGACTCTTTTTAGTTCAAGGGTGTAAATGAACCGAGTCGAGCCGAATATTGAGTTGTTCAGATTTGGTTCATAAAATTTATCGAGTATAAAATAAGGGTTTGATTGAGATTCATTTAACTATCGAATTGAGCACAATCTCGAATTGAGTCCGATCAGTTTGAACTTTTCGAACGAATATGATCCGAGTATCAATAGAAAATTGTAATTTGAGGAAGTTCGAGTAATCTATCAAACTTTAATATGCTCATATTTGAATAATTTATATTTCGACTCGAGCTCGAATCGAGCTTTTAGTCGAGCGAGTATGAATCGAGCCCGAACTATTTGCTCATTTTACGGCCTATTATATCTCATGTATCCACATGCCCATATATTTATTTTCAAAATATATTTGTCGTCATATGTTGTAAGACCCCGAAATTTTTTAAATAAAAAGGAATTTCCTTTATTTATTATTTTGAAATAGTAAGGGTTGATTTGATTAATGTGGATAGTTAAGGGTTAAATATGCAAATATTTCAAAATAAGCAAGTGGTTATAAAATATTCATTATCGTCGGGGAATATTCGTTTGGTCGTGGAATATTAATCGCTTGTCGGGGAATATTCGATCTGACAGCCTTGACCATGTGTGGGCCCCATAATGTGAAAGCGATTGGATGAAGAAAGCGACAAATATAAGTTGTTTTAAATAACTGGCGTAGTTATTACAGAATAATCATTGTTGGAATACCCGGTGGTTAAAACACACTAATACGCGTTGTTGAGAAGTGGCGCTGCAGTATTGCACCAATTATTGATTCTTACGTGAAGAAGGCACTACTCAATAATGGTTACGATAATTCTTATTCGATATTTTATTGAGTTAATAATTCTTTGCGTTGATATTTTATATTCTTTGTTGTTTTGATAATTGTCATTACTACAGTATCTTTCATTATCGAAGCAATAATTCATATTATCTCGAATAATATTATTAGATAACATTATTGGCAATGTCTAGAAAGTTACATCTAAGGAGAGGTTTGGTCACCTAATCAATTGCGCGCCAAGAAGAAGAAATTCTTATTGGAAAGCCCCTCTCTTCCTGGAGGCGCACTGGTTGTCAATATTGTGATTACGTAATATTATTTGTGAATAATTAATTATTGATTTATATGATGAGGAAAATATTGATTTTATGTGGATATAGATGGAGAAATTTTTAAAATGACAATTGTTGAAAATTAATATTTTATCTTTTACGATAAAATAATTCATTTAAATATATTATTTTAATAATATATTAACTGGTGATATTTTTACAACGAATGTGGGATATATGAGTATACAAGGAGGAAGAGTATTTTTGTTGCAATAAATGATTAACACATGTTTTTGTGTGTCGGTGGACCCCATTTCTTGATCGAAATTTGATTATACTTTGCACGTAAAATCGCTTCGTTTGAGGATTTGGTCGATTTCTATTTGGAATTTGAAAAACTTTCTTCTGCAAAGTTGTAGAGAATTGAATTTCCTATAAAACTCGCGAGATTCGAATTTTCTGATGAAAGGGCTATTTATTATGAATTATTGAAGTTCAAGCTCAAAATAATTGATTTTGGGAGTTTAAAATATTTTTTGTAAGAAAAACGTTTTTTTGTCATTAAAGGTGGGTCTTGCATGTGATGTAAATGCTGAATTCAGATCCTTAAAATTGGGCGTAGGAATTTGTAATATTAATATTAATATTTTATTAAATTTTCGCTTTTTTGGTGTTCTAAGCAATTTCTATAAATAGGGTCTGCTTGGGTTAGAATTGAAAATCACACAGTAAACTCAAGTTTTTCTCTCTATATTATCGGCGTATTCTTGTGAGTATTTTGAGTATACTTTGAGTATTGCTAGACTAGGCAGTGCAAGTTCCTTCCTTGACTATACCCCAGATTCTTAGCTAGAAATCTTGATCTTTCGAGGTAAGAGATATTATTTTTTTTGTAATGATATTATTTCTTCAATATCATTATCTTTGAAATGTTGATCTGAAGTTTTTATCAAATTTGGAACTTTTTTCATATGGGGTTACTATTCATGGGTTACTTATTCATGGGTTCTTATTCATGAGTTCTTATTCACGATTCTTATTCATGAGTTACTTATTCACGATTCTTATTCACTTAGTACTATTCATGAAGCGTGAAGATGTTTTTGTGGAATTTCTATCTTTGGTGTGTGAGTTCTTATTCACGATATCTAAGACTATTCACGATATCTGACACTATTCATAGAAAAATAAAATTTTTTCTTTTTGTCCCAAATATCTATTCTGGATACTAACTCTGATTGTATCCATGTTTTGATCATTCTTGAATTTTACACCACTATGATTATTTTTGAGGTATTTTTGGGCGTGGATAAAACCAAGTACGAATCCTTAATCCTTAATCCTTGTCATTTTGTTTCACTGGATTCGTTTCTTTAAAAATATTTTTCATCATCCTCAGTCTTAAATGATGATATTATTGAATATCTTTGGCCTGTAGTGCAAAGATGAATGATTTGAAGAATATCTTTGGCACTGTAGTGCAAAGATGAGCGGTGTTGAGATGAACACGACCGATTGATTAATATCTTTGGCTATAGTGCAAAGATGAGCAGTGTTTAAATGAACATGACGGTGATGAATATCTTTGGCTGTAGTGCAAAGATGAATATTTGATTCGAGATGTATATTGATTGATGTTCTGAGGATAAAATATTGATGATGAATTGTTAAATTCATAGATTATAGTAGATTTCATTCTCTACGTAACTCTTCTATGAATTATTATTTCATTGCGAATATTGATCCGAAACTTGTTGTCTATTGTATTCTATCGATTTTTTCCTGTTGAAGACTAACGATAATTTGTTGTATATTATCTTAGTCATAATATTCTTTCTTGGGCTAGTTGAGCTCACCCTTTTCCTTGTTGTTCCATTTTTCTTCTCGGGAGGCGAGAATGTAGCGAAGTACTTAGTCGGGGTATGGAATGAAGGTTCTAGAGAGTTGTTTAGTAGTCCTCACCATTTTGTAAAATAATGAATCAATAATTATGATGGGGATTTATTTGCATGTGGATATTGTCTAGAAGACAATATTATATTTAAACTCATGATATATTGTCGTATTTCACACGACATTTGTATTATTGAAGTTGTAGTTTGCTTTTTTGTACCATGTATTTGGCGACTCAGAATGGGTGTTGTGTATACCTATTTTGGGGCGTCACGGTTAATATCGAGCTTAGGGATATGATCTCTGGCGGAGATCGGGGAATAGAACTAGGAGGGGAGAGGCGAGTAAATCCTTCGCTAGTGTGTCCTACCTAAGCTTATTTGTTAGTTTGGTCGATATATAGGGATATTATGTGATATATTGATTTCCTTAATTAACCCTTGTTTTATGACAAGATTTGAGAATGTCATTGAGAATATTAATGATTGGAGTAAATGAGACCGTGGAGATGCCTAAACTTACCAACGAGGAGAGCGTCTAACAGTGGCAATGTTCCTCCTGTGAACAACCACCGAAAGCGAGATGATGAGCGAGGGGATGTTTAGAAGCTTTTTGTAGTTCATGCAAAATCGATTTGAGGAGACTCGTGTTCAAAATCTGAGGAGGAAATGATAGCGATTCACGGGTGGTCACAACCAAGCAGTTCAAAGAGTTGGGACCACGACTGGGAAAGCGGATCCGATTAAGGCGAGCGTGGTCAAAACAAATTACCAAGATATTCGATGTCTTGGGATGCGGAGAGAACAGAAAGTTCCATTCGCCACCTTTATGTTAATGGTGGCGGCGATTCTTGGTGGGAATCGTGAAGCGTACTCCATCCACCGCACTCAAAGATGTCATGGGAGAGCGTTTGAAGCAGATCAATGACAAGTACTTCCACGAAAGTATTTCGTCGTATGAAGGAAGTGGAGTTTATTAGACTAGAAGCGAGAATAACATGGCGTGTCCCGAAGACGAGGCGAAGTTAGCGGAGTTATCGGTTGCACCTCATTTGGTGGAGAATGAGGAGCGTATTACGCGGATGTTTACGAGAGGTTTGAAACCCGGCATACGTCGATATCTCATTTCTCATAAATTTTCTCTCTATTAGGATGTTGTCAGCGGGGCTCGGTTGTTAGAAAGCGAGATAACGAAATCACGTTCAAATGAGGGACCATAACGAGGATCATCTAGAAGATAGCGGTCATCGAATAACGATAACCGGCGGAGAAAGAAGAATCTGAGACAAAAAGCGGTAACCACTACGGTGGTAATCGTGGCCATGAAAATAGAAGAAAGCGAGTCGGGAGGAGATTTTAAAAGAGGAGATTCAACAACGACCATGTGAAGGCGTCGGCGCCCGATAGTAACTAGTTTTAAGGAGGAGAAGCGACCACCGGTCGTATGTTACAAATGCGAAAAAGAGGGACATATCGGTCAAGCGCCCACAACGATTCAAGGTATGCTATAATTGTGGAAAGGAAGGACATATCGCTCGAGATTATGCGATGGCGAAACCTAGTTCAATGTGGGACGGTGACTAAAAGATCATCCCGAGAAAAGTCAAAGTCAGCGATTCCGGAAAGCGTTTGTTGTGACCGGGTCAAAATCGAGGAACCCGACGAAGTTATCACGGGTTAGTTAATTATAAATTCTTATAAGTATATACCTTACTAGATATTGGTTCTACCCATTCTTTTATCTCTCTTACTTGCGCTCAGCGTTTGAACTTGACTACGGAGAAATTAAACTTTGACCTATCTGTGGAGACTCCATTAGGAGAAACTTTCATTATATCCGTTGTTTAAAAATCTTGCTTGATTCAAGTTGGCTTTATCACATTACTGTTAACCTTATTTCTATAGAGATATTTGCTTTTGATGTGATTTTAAAGTTAACTACTCATCATGCCAAATTGATTGCTTTTGTAAGGTTGTTAGTTTTCATATTCTAAGCAACTTTGTTATTCAATTCAAGCAATCAAACCATTGTAGTCAAACATTTTCATATCAAGCCATGAAGTCATTCGTTTATTACGGATGTCAAGTTTTCTTAGTCCGTGTTATGGATTTGAATAAAGACACGTCGATTTGAATAATATTCTGTTGTTATTGATTTTTCCGACGTATTTCTGAAGAATTTCTTAGCTTACTCCCAAAGCACGATATTAAATTTTGTATCGACTTTGAACCCGGTACAAAACTCATTTCTAAAATCTCATATCGAATGGCTCTATTGAACTTCGAGGAGTTAAAAATTCAACTATAAATTTGGTACTGAGCCTTTATTTTGTGACTTCCTTTGTGGAATTCACTAAGCTTGAACTCTCTGTAGGGGCGTCCATATTCGATGCGATAGTAAAGCGATAGGTGTCATTGTGACGTCTTATCAAGATTGGGATATGAGTCGCAGTTGAGAGCAACCTAAGTCGATTATCGAAATACGTAGCTTTCAGGCTTAGTTGGTTATTATCGGAGATTCGTTGAAGGATATTCTCGAATCGCTATTCCATTAACGCTTGGTGACTCGTAGAGATACAAAATTGAATGGAGCGAGGAATGTGGGAAGAGCTTGAAGAACTCAAGAGGAGACTCATTTCAAGACATGTATTACGATCGTACCATCCTGGAAAAGCGAGCGTGGTAGCCGACGCGATGAGTAGAAGATTATATGCGAGGAACGAGTGCGATGATGTCAAGTATATCGCATAGAGCCAACTTTAATAGAAAAAGTTAAGGTTGCTCAAGCCACCGGGCCGGAGTTGATGCATATGAAGAAGAAAGTACAAGAAGAAGCTATTAGGGCGAGAATTGATGAAGAAGGAATACTTGAGTCCTCTAGACTTTGTGTTCCTAACGACTACGATTTGAAGTACAAGATTATGATGGAGGCACACACACGCCATTTGCAATCCATCCTGGAAGTACAAAAAATGTATCGTGATCTTGACATACATTTTGGTGGAACAATATGAAAGAGAGAGATTGCAAAGTTTATCTCGATGTGTTTAACTTGCTAGCGTGTAAAGCGGAGCATCTTGTACCTAAGGGTCCGTTGCAACCACTTGAGATTCCGGAATGGAAGTGGGAACACATTACCATGGATTTCATTACGGGTCTTCCTACGGTTTCTCAAGGCATCAATGCTATTTGGGTTATTGTTGATAGATTAACCAAGTCGCTCATTTCTTACCGTCGAGAGACTTATTCGCTTGAGCGTCTTTCTCGTATATACGTAAATGCGATTGTGAGATTGCATGGCATGCCGGTATCCATAGTTTTAGATCGTGACCCAAGATTCACTTCATGATTTTGGGTTAGAAAAGCTATGAAGCGCAATTTACGATTCAGGTTTGGCATACCATCCTCAAAGCGGATGGGCAATCGAAAGGACTACTCAAACTCTTGAAGATATATTAAAACTCGTGTCCTAGATTTCAAAGGAAGTTGGGATAAGTACTTGCCATTGGTGGAATTCTCATACAACAATAGTTATTAAACAAATATAGGCATGGTTCCATTCGAAGCATTATATGGACAAAAATGTCGATTCTCCGATATGTTGGGATGAGGTGGGTGAAGCAACATTGTTGGGACCCGAAGTTAATCGTATGATCACCGAAAAGATCCAAATGATTCGACAAGCGTATAAAGCAGACAAGATCGACAAAAGAGTTATGCGGATCTTCATCGAAAGGAC
The DNA here is from genome assembly GCA_020205615.1 of Panax quinquefolius. Classification (NCBI taxonomy): domain Eukaryota; kingdom Viridiplantae; phylum Streptophyta; class Magnoliopsida; order Apiales; family Araliaceae; genus Panax; species Panax quinquefolius. Next base: position 25,334,593 of record CM035171.1, read on the forward strand.
GTGGAATTTAATGTGGGGATCGTGTATTGTTGAGAGTTGCTTTCCATGGAAGGAGTTACAAGATTTGGGAAGAGAGGAAAGCTCAATCCACGATTTATCGATCCATTTCAAATTCTTGATCGAGTAGGAAATGTAGCCTATAGACTTGCGTTACACTCTCGAGTATGTCTCGTGTTCATAATGTGTTTCACATATCTGTCTTCGTAAATATGTGAAAGACCGAACCACGTTATAGAGTTAAGCCGGACGAGATAATAGAAGACTTAACGTATGAGGAGGTACTGTCAAGATTTTGGATAGGAAGGAGCATGTCCTACGCTATGAAAGGTTATACCACAAGTTAAAGTTTTGTGGAGGAATCATCTTTATAGAGGAAATATTTTGGGAGTTAGAAGCGGAAATGAAAGCGAGGTATCCTCACCTTTTCAAACACAGCAGACGTCGTCGTCAATTTCGGAGACGAAATTTCATAAGGAGGGAGGTTGTAAGACCGAAATTTTTTAAATAAAAGGAATTTCCTTTATTTATTATTTTGAAATAGTAAGGTTGATTTGATTAATGTGGATAGTTAAGGGTTAAATATGCAAATATTTCAAAATAAGCAGTGGTTATAAAATATTCATTATCGGGAATATTCGTTTGGTCGTGGAATATTAAATCTTTGTCGGGGAATATTAAATGACTGACAGCCTTGACCATGTGTGAGCCCCCATGTGAAAGCGATTGGATGAAGAAAGCGACAAATATAAGTTGTTTTTAAATAATAGCAGCGTAGTTATTCACAATTATCTTGTTGGAATCGGTGGTTGGTAAAAACACTAATACGCTGTCTGGCGTTGTTGAGCGAAGGCATTGCAGTATTGCACCAATTATTGATTCTTACGTGAAAGCACTACTCGATAATAGTTACGATAATTCTTATTCGATTATTTTATTGAGTTAATAATTCTTTGCGTTGATATTTTATATTCTTTGTTGTTTGATAATTGTCATTCACGAGTATCTTTCATTATCGAGCGATAATTCATATTATCGAATAATATTATTAGATAACATTATCGCAGAATGTACAGAAAGTTTACATACAGGAGAGTTTGATGGTTACCTAATTACGCAAGAAGAAGAAGAAATTCTTATTGGAAAGCCTCTCTTTCGCAGGAAGCTGCTCGGTTGTCGATATTGTGATTACGTAATATTATTTGTGAATAATTAATTATTGATTTATATGATGAGGAAAATATTGATTTTATGTGGATATAGATGGAAAAATTTTTAAAATGACAATTGTTGAAAATTAATATTTTATCTTTTTACGATAAAATAATTCGTTTAAATATATTATTTTAATAATATATTAACGGTGATATTTTTACAACGAATGTGGGATATATGAGTATCTGAGGAGGAAGAGTATTTTTGTTGCAATAAATGATTAACACATGTTTTTGTGTGTGTCGGTGGACCCCATTTATTGATTGAAATTTGATTATAGCGCGTAAAATCGCTTTGGTTTGAGGATTTGGTCGATTTTTGTTTGGAATTTGGAAAAACTTTCTTCTGCAAAGTTGTAGAGAATTTAATTTCCTATAAAAACTCATGAGATTCGAATTTTCGATGAAAAATTTATTTATTATGAATTATTGAAGTTCAAGCTCAAAATAATTGATTTTGGGAGTTTAAAATATTTTTTGTAAGAAAAACGTTTTTTGTAATTAAAGGTGGGTCTTGCGTGTGATGTAAATGCTGAATTCAGATCCTTAAAATTGGGCGTAGGAATTTGTAATATTAATATTAATATTTTATTAAATTTTACTGCTTTGGTGTTAAGCAATTTTCTATAAATAGGGTCTTGGGTTAGAATTGAAAATCACACACTGAAGCTGAAGTTTCTCTCTCTATATTATCGGCGTATTCTTGTGAGTATTTTGAGTATCTTTGAGATTGCTAGACGGTTGAAAGTTCCTTCAAAGACTATATCTAGATTTAAATTTAGAAATCTTCGATCTTTCGAGGTAAGGGATATTTTTTTTTGTAATGATATTATTTCTTGATATCATTATGTTGAAATATTGATCTGAAGTTTTTATCAAATTTGGAACTTTTTTTTCAGTATCGGAGTTCTTATTATGGAGTTCTTATTCATTAGTTCATTATTCATGAGTTCTTATTCACGATTCTATTTATGAGTTCTTATTCATTTAGCCATTATTCACGAAAGTCTTATTAATGTAAGCGTGAAGATGTTTTTGTGAAATTTCTATCTTTTGGTGTCAGAATTCTTATTCACGTATCGGCTTTCTGACTATTCGGCATGATATCTGACAATTATTCAATAGAAAAATAAAATTTTTTCTTTTTGTCAAAATATCTAATACGGATACTAACTACGATTGTATCCATGTTTTGATCATTCTTGAATTTTACACCACTATGATTATTTTTGAGGTATTTTTGGGCGTGGATAAAACCAAGTCTGAATCCTTAATCCTTAATCCTTGTCGTTTTGTTTTATTTGGATTCGTTTCTTTAAAAATATTTTTCATCATCCTCGGTCTTAAATGATGATATTATTGAATATCTTTGGCGCATAGTCTGAAGATGAATGATTTCTGAAGAATATCTTTGGCGCGTAGAGTGCAAAGATGAGCAGTGTTGAGATGAACATGGACCGATTGATTAATATCTTTTTGGCGCGTAAGCTGAAGATGAGCAGTGTTTAAATGAGCATGGCCATGATGAATATCTTTGGCGCGTAGTGCAAAGATGAATATTTGATTAGGATGTATATTGATTGATGTTACTGAGGATAAAATATTGATGATGAATTTATTAAATTCATAGATTATAGTAGATTTCATTCTCTACGTAACTGCTCTTACATGAATTATTATTTCATTGCGAATATTGATCCGAAACTTGTTGTCATTGTGATTCATCAGATTTTTCCTGTTGAAGACTAACGATAATTTGTTGTATATTATCTTAGTCATAATATTCTTTCTTTGAAATTTAGTTGATTTCACCCTTTTCCTTGTTGTTCCATTTTTTTTCGGGAGGCGAGAATGTAGCGAGAAGATCTTAGTGGGGTATGGAATGAAGGTTACAGAGAGAGTTGTTTAGTAGTCCTCACCATTTTTTGTAAAATAATGAATCAATAATTATGATGGGGATTTATTTGCAGATGGATATTATACAGAAGACAATATTATATTTAAACTCAAGATATATATATGTCGTATTTCTTTGACATTTGTATTAATGAAGTTGTAGTTTCTTTTTGTCTACAGTGTATTTGGCGATTCAGAATGGGTGTTGTGTATACCTATTTTGTAGGCGTACGTATAGACATTCGATTGTCAACATATCAATTCTTCATTTCAGCTCCAAAGATAAAAGTCGCGGTGGATTTTTCACGTATATTAAGAAGATTTAATAAAACGACAAAATTACCCATAATAATGTCATTAACTATGGAGAGATAATTAGAATAAGAAAAGTATGAGATATTTAATGCTACAGGTATAATAGGAAAATGAACATTTAACATGAGACTACCCAAAATAATAATAAGAACTTTTATCATGGGACGGAGGGAGTATCATGTAATTCAAAGATTTTCATAATCTTATTTTTGAGAAGTAAAAAAAAATCACTTACTCATTATATTCGTTCATAAATTATATTAACCAAAACTAATAATATATAATTAATTAAATATTTCAAAATTTTGAAATAAGAGATTTTTGTAATCTTATTTATCTAAAAACTCATTTTATAGTATTTCAATTCAACTATTTAGAAATGGGTTAGTGGGGGATATATACCTAACCTATATATTACATAGTTTCAACATAAATAAAAAAAAACTTAAATATGAATTAGTACCCTAAATTATAGGACATATTCCACTTCGGTAATCCACCTTTCAATTTTGTCAATTAGGTTATTAAACTATCAATTTTTTTCAATTACACAAATTAAACACGCCACGATTAAAGAATTACCGACGCGACTAATTTAAATGTGTAACAGAATGTTTTATATGACAAAAAAAATAATTTTTTAATCATAAAATAAATAAGTCTGATTTAATAGGCAAAATGGTCAAAACAAAAAATAACATAATTAATTAAAATAAAACAAATCCTTATATTTCATCCCATCCTTAATTAATTAAAATAAAACAAATCCTAGATCCAGATCCAGATCAACTCTCCTCCCATCCTCTCCAGTTCCCCCACCACTCTCCGCCGCCACCACCATCGATCACCACCTCCACCTAAACCACCAACACCCTCCATTTCAGCCTGACAAGTCTAGCCTCTCCGCTGCTTTGACCGACGACCACCACCCTCTCGTTCGCCGGAAATCTCCTACTCAGCTCCATCGCCCTCACGTCCTCCCTGTCTCCGCCGTCCACCGCCGTCAAACCACCATTACCTCCAACCCCAACACAACATACCACTTCTACACTTGACCCAAAACAACTAAGAGCCCTCCAAAAAAGATGAGATCAATCCGTATGTTTGTTTGGCTGGAACCAGAGACCGTTGGGTTTTGTGAGAAATCAGATTTTTTTGATTGAAGTTGCACAGATCCAGTGAATAGCTTTGATCGAAGTTGCACAGATCCGTATGGTCGGCGACGACAACGCCTCTCATCGGCGACGGCAACTCCTCTCCTCGACACCGCCGATTCCAAGCTCGGCTATTCGATAGATCTGAGATCTGAGATCTAGACAGAAGGCTTCTTAAGACATCGCTTTCATACTCCACTCTCTAGTTCACTGGTTGATCCTTCCGCTTCTGTAACAGAGGCTAAAAGGTGTGAACGAAGAAAGCTTTTTCTCCAGAATGGGAGCGATGGACTGGAGGGAGGCCGGGACCACCTCGTTGTCGGCAACACGGTTGAGTTCCAGGGCGAGAACTATGATGTATACGAGAACTTCCAGGGCGACATGTAGAGAAGGTCGGAGTTGGAAGGGGCGTCCATGGCCGGCGAGCATCAGGGAGAATGATCTTGAGATGTATATGATTTTTAAATGTATAAATTTTGGTTGCAGATTTTAGATCTTTAATATTTGGTAGGAGTTTTTGATGAGATGTATAAATCTGAGATGTACATGACCTGTTTTGTTGTTTTTATTTAATTTAAATGATTAATATAAGTGATTTGACGAATATGCCCTTAATATAATAAAAATGTAAATAGATATTAAAATAATTTTTTTTATTTACACATCAGCTGCCTAATGACCCACTCAGATAGCCACGTCAGCAATTGCTGATGTGGCGTGTTCAATTTGTGTAATTAAAAAAAATTGATAGTTTAATAATCTAATTGACAAAATTAAAAGGTGGATCACCGAAATAAAATATGGCCTATAGTTTAGAGTAGTAATTCATATTTAAGCCTAAAAAAAAATATTGTAACGTCTCACCAAATTTATTATAGTTGTCTCTCTTTGCAACTAATTAACTATTTTATTGTATTTAATATTTGTCTCATCCACACATATTACACTTTCTTTGTCTTAAAATTGAGTAATATTATCGTGTTTATAATTTAGATACCTGTTGGATATCTTCCGATATCTCAAAAATAAATTTTTTACTATATATGATCACAAATTTATGTCGATATTAAATACTGACGTATAAACATACAAAGGATAAGAGAAAATAAAAAAAAAATTGCATATTATTTTTCTGTCTTATTACTTGTTGTTCTACGTTAATCGCAATCTAAATTTGACATAAATTTAATCAAACGTAAATTAGTTTCTCAAAAACAATGTTCAAAGTAATATTAATTCTTATGGTGTTCTTATTATTTAAGGTAAGTAAGATATGAATTGTTACAATTTTCATTTAATACATAATATATAATAAATATTTTACTATAATCTCCCTTTTGTAAAGTCTATAAGAAGCATATTAGAAAGTGAAGCATGAGTCCTCAAAAGCAAATAAACAAGAAAAAAAAGATGAGTTTAGGGAAGTTTATCATTGTAAGTCTAATTGTTGTGGCCACATTTGCATCTTTTGCTAGTAGCACAGGTAAATTACACTCCCCCCCTCCCTCCCTCCCTCCCTCCCTTCCTTAACTCTATTTATCTTTTATGTATATTATTTTATGGCTACTCATATTCTCAGAATAAAAATGATGTTGCGATCATATGAATAAGTGTCTTTTAAAATGTTATGAATCGCTATAATAATTACAAAAGTGTAATTAAATGAATATTTACTGCGACAACATTATTTTTACTTTGATAAATATATTTGTTGGGTTTGGAGCGATTTGGAGCTTCGAAGGTCCAAACTCATTGCACTGCGTTAATTTTGGCGCTTTGCGTTTGGAGTCCAAATCATGCGTTGATGAGTTAAATAAGTTACGTTTGAAATACACTGTTCTTAGATGAATAAGATTCTCAAATGAGGTTACTACATTTAGAATTACGCTCCAAACACATATCAAACGTCTTTATTTATTTTTTTTTTTAGCTATATAACACCATTATTTTCATGTGCAACAACAGGAGAAGAAAGGAAATTATGCGGTGGGCCATGTAGGCCAGCCATTGATCCAGTGCTTTGCAACTATGATTGCACATTTCATGGTTGGGACAAAGGGTATTGTTTTGGTCCACCAGGATATCAACGTTGTTGTTGTCTTTCCGGTTGAGCCGGAAGTTCACTAGTCTTTGGCTAAGAGTCGACTAACCCATCTTCTTGAAAATGTTTGAAGAGATGATTCTTAAATTCTTTCATCACAAATAATTTATTCATGATTTTTAATATATTTAAAATATAAAATAACTGAACCGAGTTTCGACAAGTACACTTGTTCTATTGCTTTTTATTATGTGAATGGGTTGTTTCATCCCAAATATTGAAGTTCAATCTAAGTACAATATTTTCTCTAATATCTATACACCTAAAATGATGCTCCGAGAATAATCTCCTCAAGTCTTCATGCTTAACAATCAAGTGTCATTTTTTATATGAACTCATATAAATTAAGTTGCTTAGTTATGTTTTTTATGCTTTAGATTATTGAAAGAGTCTGCACATATAGGGGTTCCATCCACAGCAACCGGTTGATGTGGAGCAACCCCTTTTTTGGCCTGTGAAATTTCGGATGGAGCAAAATAATAATAATAATAATTTTTTGAGGCCTAAAAAAGGGTTCTTTTCCACAAGAGGTTCTTTATGGATGGATATATATATATATATATATATATATATAGGAGCCCATCCACAAAGAACCTGGCTATACAGATCTTGTCAACAATACTTTTTTGAATGATAGAAGACAAACAGACTGCAATTGTATGTAAAAAAAAAAAAAAAAAAAATTTCCAATAGTAAAGAGCTCTCTAAAACTACAAAAAAAAAAAATAAAAAAAAAATCCCAATAGTAAGAGCCTCTGAAACACAAAAAAAAAAAAAAAAAAAAAAAAATGTCAACAGTAAGAGCCTCTAAATACAAAAAAAAAAAAAAAATGTCAGCAATAGTAAGAGCTCTCTGCAAACACAAAAAAAAAAAAATGTCAATATAGCAAATGTTTGTTTTTATAAAACAAATGTTTTTATTTTGTTATAAAATATAGCAAATGTTTGTTTATTTTATAACAAATGTTTTATTTTGTTATAAAATATATTATAAAACATTTGTTATAAAATATTTGTTTTATAAAACATTTTTTTTTTTCTAGTAGAAAATAAAAAAAATGTTTTATTAAAACAAATATTTTATAACAAATGTTTTATAATATATTTTATAACAAAAATAAAACATTTGTTATAAAATATTTGTTTTATAAAATATTTTTTTTTTATTTTACGTAGTAAAAAAAAAAAAATGTTTTATTAAAACAAATATTTTATAACAAATGTTTTTATAATATATTTTATAACAAAAATAAAATATTTGTTATAAAATATTTGTTTTATAAAACATTTTTTTTTTTTTTTTAAGTAGAAAATAAAAAAAAAATATTTTATAAAAACAAATATTTTATAACAAATGTTTTTATAATATATTTTATAACAAAAATAAAAACATTTTTTATAAAATAAACAAACATTTGCTATATTTTATAATAAAATAAAAACATTTGTTTTATAAAACAAACATTTGCTACTGACGACATTTTTTTTTTTTTTTTGTTTTAGAGGCTCTTACTGGGATTTTTTTTTTTTTTTTTTTTTTTTGGGAAGAGGCTCTTACTATTGAAATTTTTTTTTTTTTTTTTTTTTATATGTTACATGTTTAAATGGTAATTTACGTTCAAAGGGGGGTTGTCAGACAAGATCTACAAGAACTAACCAGGTTCTTGGATGGATGAATATATATATATATATATATATATATATATATATATATATATATCAATACACACGTATATTCTAGGACTATACGGACTCAAACCGTAGACCTTTATGATAAAGCAGATAAAACTTATTATTATCAAAATACTGTTTCAATGAACAAGATTTTAGACTTTTATTAAATGAGATAGAAATCTACCATGGTAAAAATACTAGAAATGCAAGATATATATATATATATATATATATATATATATATATATATCTGGTCCGTTTCTAAAAGCGAATTTCCAAAGAACGAACCAAAGACGAACCGTCGTCTTTGGTGTCTATGGCGATGACAGTTCGATCCGTCGCCATAGCATAGCCGTGTAGTCTTTAGCGACGAATTGAACTGCCTATATGTAGACAAAAAAACGCACGGTTTCATTCGTAGCCTGCTTTTTTAAAATTCTTTTAGAAAGATCTCCATATATATATATATATATATATATATATATATATATATATATATATTCCACGATAGTTTTATTGGTCAACTTATCTTGCTATTTGGGTCTATCCTCATATGTTTTTTACATGCTCAATAAGATGAAATTTGACCAAAGAAAGAATATTTATATTATATATATATATATATATATATATATATTGATATTAAAATGCGCATATATGATATATTAATTAGATTATTAATTTCTTGATATTATATTCATTAAGTAGTAGTGGTGCAAAAATTATGTATACAGAGTAAGACACATGTAGTGTATAATAATAAAAATATGTAAAACATCAAATGGTATAGATCTCACTTTCTATTTTTTATACTTTTTGTGAATAATTTTTTTGTGTATAGTTTGTGTCTATATGATTACTCAAATAAAAAGTGGAATCCAAATATTTTACATATTTTCAATCTGGGTTCTCACATTGAAAAATTAGTTAGATATGCAATTTTTATTGTTTTTTTTTAATATTATGTATTTCCGTAGTAGTTATGGTGTTCACTAGTTTTTTTGACTACAATTGACCCATTTCTTCATTTAATCTACCGATTGAAGGGATTACGGTTAAAGTTGTAAACGAGCCAACACAGTTCGAGCTCAATTCGGGTTCGACTCGAAAAAATACGAGCGAGACTCGGATTCGTTAATAATATGATCCAATCTGAGCATTAAAATAGTTCGAATAAAAATATGAGTAGAATAAAGCGAAGTTATCTTAGACTACCGTTTAAGATTCAAACTACTCGAATTATTGATTGTGATTCGATACATACTCGGTTAATACATATTTGATTAGATGTTCGATACATTCTCTTATAATATATACAAATTTAAAGCAAATTAGGATAATTAGTTATTATTTTGTTTTATTTTTAATTTTAATTGTGATTTTATATTTGTAAAGTTTAATAATAAATATATTTTCTTATTTTTAAGTAAAATAACAAATTCCATTTATAATTATATTTATTATAAAAGTAGTTATTATGCGGAGACTCGAATTCGAGCTTGAATTTGAAGCTCGCGAGTAGTTTGAATAAATATTCGAGTCGAGTCGGATCGAATTCGAGTAATAAATATTCGAGTCGAATCTGAGTAGGACTTTTTAAATATAATTCGAATTTGAGTACGAATTTATTATTTCGAGTCGAATTCGAGTAGCTTTTTGTTCGCTTCGGTTCTACTCGTTTATACCCTTAATTACATTTGCGTTACTTGACCATTTGTAATCTTTTTATGAATTGTAATTGATCTACACATTTATTTCTTTCGTCCCATGATAAAAGTCCTTATTACTATTTTGGTTAGTCCATATTAAATGTCTATTTTTCTTTAATAACCAAACTTTTACACATTTTTTCATATTATGCCCGTAACATTAAATATCTCATACTTTTCTTATTCTAATTCTCTCTCCATATTTAATAAGTACGAAGAGAATATTTTGCATTCAAAAGCTAAAAAATCACTCTCTCACCTACCTTGAAAATAATTAATGACATGTTATTATGGGCAATTTTGTCATTTCATTCCTCTTCTTAATATGCGTAAAAAGTCCACCAAGACTTTTATCCTGGGACAGAGGGAGTAATATATTTCAATATTTGTGTACTGTTCTTTATTTTTTTTTCTTTCAAAAATTTTAAAAAATAAATAGTTAACAGGATTGACAACTTTTTTATTTTTTGAAACATCTTTTTCGACTGAAATATATTGAATCAGTAAATATGTAATAAAAAAGAATACAAGTGATGAAAGAACACGAATATAATCCCTTCAAAATAATTAACATATAAAATAAGAAAAATTGTAGCCAAAAGCTAGTGAACCCCATAATTACTTCTGAAATACAAATATAAAAATATCAATAAAAATTACAGATATGACCAACAAAAATATACTTTTTGCAGACTTCATTCCTTCAATCCAAACGTACCATTTGATGAGATGCGTTAAACCCTTTTCTTCTCTGAGTTAATAAAGCCGGAAACTTTTCCAAAAAGAACAATGGGTAGCACTATAAACTTGAGAGCAATTGACTTTTCAGATTCGAAAACTCAGTTCTCAGACCACTATATATAAACTTTCAACTGTCTCTGTAATTTAGGAAATGAAAAGAAAAGGAAGAAACAGAAAAACTCTGTACAATGGACTAACTGGATCTCTCATTTCACAACCAATTACTTGAAATTTTTTGTCATAAAATTATGATTCATTACATTTTGTCATTATATATATATATATATATATATATATATATATATATATATATATATATATAGGCGGCGGATAGGTCCGGACTCCCGGACCGGACCAAATCCGGACCTTTTTTTTTTTTGGCTTTTTTTTTAAAACAACTAAAAAAAAATAAAAAATTATGGAACTGAAATTTTTCCATAATACAATATTTTGGGCGTGTTTTGAATACCTATACTAAAAAATGGTGGTACAGTCTGTCCCGGACCTGATCCGTGTGTTGTATATATATATATAGAAAGTATTCAGGGTACTCCTCAACCCACAAAATGTGAAAGCTATATAATTGGTCTAAGATAAATAATACAAATGAATCTAGTAGCTCGGAATTTGTATACCTCTAGAGCTTTTGGAATTGTAGCAAACTCAAAACGCCTGTATTGCGATTGTCCATCTGAACCTCTTTCATAAGCAGAAACTCGTGTTGTCACTGGTCTATACTTCAATATCATTTACAGAATGCTTTATGAAACAAATATAGGAAATCCCACATAGCATAAATGGAATTCCAGAAGTAAGGATTCCCTTTTATTCTATTTGACCGAGTTATTCTCTGTACCGGCTATACAGCATGTACACCCGAAAGAACTACTTCAAAGAAGAAACCTGAAATATTGGAATTGAACAGGTTGAATATACACGAGGCCATAGAAGAAAGCTAGGATCATCTATTTCATGACATGCATCAACACAGAAAAAAGTGTATAATTAACAAACTCGAAAGTTCTTGCTGCTGCATAATAGATCATTGGCATATATTTACAAACTGCATTATATCACAACCTTATAACATCACCAATTTACTATCTACCACTCTTTCCCCTTTTGAAATTTTGAAGACACTAAAATAATTGAAAAAGCTGTTGCCATCCATCATATATGTTTTAAAACTTTAGTAATTTAAAAGAGAATGCAATAAATTTACTAACGTTCTCAAAACAAATTAAAAGACTTCATAATCTCTTTCTTTCTGTCAGGATGCTTTGGTGAAATTTTTCTCTACCGAGCAAGTCCTTTTATAGAGTTTTCGTTGATATGGCTTGGACCCTTCTTTGAGTATACCACCTAACAAGCATTCAAATATGGCTTTTAGCCATGAGGTCAATAGCCTATATTTGATAGGCATTGACTAAGGTAATCACTTACATTACAACATTCTTCCTTGATTTCCTAATTAAGAAGATTCTATCTCAAAAAACCTTACTAATAAAAACTCAATGGGAAAAAACTAGAGTTATTAGATACTCTCATCGACCTAGCGAACCGCGTATTGATACTTGCATACCCAAACATGGTACTCTTACGTACCAATACTCTAAATTTAGCATACCGATTTTTTTTTAATGTTATTTGGCCTATAATTACACAAATATCAATGTTATAACATAGTATTGGATGCTCAACAATTAAAATGTTATAACATAGTATTGGATGCTCAAAAATTATATTTATACTAAATAATTTATAAAACAATTAACTTGTTGATTCAACTAAAAATCTTCTATAAAACTTAGTTTTATTACATTTAGATTCTAAAGAATTCCTAACTATTAGAACTTATATATAAATACCCTAACGTATCGCATTTTAGCTATGTAACGTACCGCGTACTGAAACGAACCACGTTTCAAGTAACACTGGAATAAACTTAGTGAAGACAAAAAGAGTGAATATCTTTTACATAAATATATTATACCTTAAATGACTGTCTCATTAAAACTTTGTTAGGAAAAACCCATTGGGATAAAAATTATGATGAAGGAGAAAGAGTACAGTCTTCCCATGAAAAGAAATGCATTTTTCTTTAATGTAATATTGTGACAAGTCTTTGAGTTGACACATTCCAATCTTATTCTGAAGTTATGCAAATGTTTCAATCCATACCATGAACGTTGCAGTTTGATTTAATATATGTGATGGAGATTTTGTGATTCAACCATTTTCACTCCTTCAAGAATTCTCATGTAAATCTCACTCTCAAGTGAGCTATATAGGTATGTTACAAAATTCATCAGACATGTTTCCAAATCTTCCATGGTTGTCATACCTATTAGAAAACGAAAAGTGACTCCATCTATCACTGGGAGTATGTAACTTGATAGTCAACACCAGATCTGTGAAAAACCCTTGAGCTCCAAGTCAGATTTGTATCTCACAACTTCATTTTTCTCATTTCGTTTTCGTACAAATGATATTTGTTCCCAACTGGAGTAAACACAATGGTGTTTGGACTACTAGTCCAAATATTTCTCTCTTCAGTAGTGATTGTAGCTCAATTTGAATAACACCTTTCCATTTTAGCCATTTTTTTTCGGGACATTCTTCCACATTTAGTTATTCGGGATCCATGTAAGGAATCATAAAAAAATTTGATGTTATAGAGAAAACAAATATATTATCAATTTTACTTCAATCCCGTATTTTTTCATCATGTACATAGTTTATTGATATCACTTGATTTTCATCTCATCATTTTGTCTGGGAATAAAAGTGGAGCTCTTGCCATTTGAAATTTGTCCGTCAATCCACATATACCGAAAAGTTTCTTAGTATTCATATGAATAAGCTTAATCTTTGACTACTATGATGGTTGTTCAATATCTAGAAGTTGATGATCCATTTCGGCCCACATAAAGTGGAAAAGTCCTTGGACTTGAAATTTCATACCCAAGTGTAATAGGTGCTATCATCTATCTAACAAATTGCACACGACCAAATATTATTTATGTTGTTAACTTGCTAACAAGATACGATTTTTCTCCAACTAAAAGACATTGGAATGGGATCAAGCACGGGACAAAATCTTCGTGGAAACAAAAATCTTGGACATCACAATTGTAATATAAGTGATTACCTAAGTTGATGCCTATCAAATATAGGACATTGGCATCATGTTTAACAAGCCATACTTGAAGGTTTGTTAGGTGGCATGTCTCCTTTCTTTTGCTATAAATAGGCTTGCTCGGTGAAGGAAAATTGCACCGAAACATCCTTGCAGAAAGAAAGAGATAACAGTCCTATAATTTGTTCTAAGAAAGTTTAGTAAAATTATTACGTTCTCTTTTGAATCACTTCAATTCTATAACAATAGATTCATTAGTAGTTCAACATAATTCTTCACAAAAATCAACCTATCAAAGAATTTTGTCTTTTCATTTGTTTGTGTTAAGTTCAAAGTGGGTATGAACGTTCGTCTTAGCTCATAATAGGTCACAAAAAATGACAATTGAAATTAATTTGGGTTAAATTCAAATAAGTGCGCGCCTAGGTTGCAACTTATTAAAGGCGCTTCACCACAGGCTAGGCGAAGCCTAACACTGCATCGCGCTGCACCTCAAGCTCGCCTTTAACAACTATGGCAATGATGTATCACTGAATAGGTTACAGTGTTACACATCTAAAACATTTGAAAATAATACAAAACATCCTCTAGTTTTTAGTTTCTTCGAGGGGATAAACAGAACCTATAATGATCTCTATTGTTGAATGTGATTCAAAAACATATCTTGACAAAACTGAACAACACAAAAGATAATTCAGCCGGCCCCAACAACCAGGAATAAGGGTATGTTGATTTTTGTTATGATCTCGCTGAGAAAAAATAAAACAAAACAATTCAAAATACCTCGATTTTTTTAGAACATGTCCGAGTCAAATAGCAATGATTCGAAGCACTTCTTTTTACACTATTTCGGAAACCCAAAGACTCGAAGATAGTTATTTAATTGTTAGCACCGCATAAGACCATTCCTCCTAAAGTAGTTGTTAATACAAATAAGAAAAACTCTGTTATATCCATTTTTATACATTCAATGTACTACGGATAGAGGAATACAGTTCAACATAGTCAAATGCTCCCTTTATGGAGGATCTCCCAGATCACCTCAAAGCCCAAATTCTAGCCCATTGGGGTTTTCATAGAGCATCCAGAAAATGGTTGTAGAAGGGGGTTGTGGCAATGAGATCAACTCCTAAACATAAGAGCTCTTTGAATCCTATTATGTTAACAATTATAAACATTTGAGCAATGTCATTGTAGCGTGGCCTTGTACTCCAATAACATAGTTCCGTACCTAAGGATTTTTTCTCCTAGATGGCACGGCGCCTATATGACACCCCTATGCTCATACTTTTGGAATTCCATGCATAGCTTTTATACCGTCCCTTTCCTTGTCACTCAATTTTGCTACTCTTCCTCTTGATTCATTAGTGGGTTAATACAATAACTAATTGTTCTCTCTCTCAATATGTTTGCAAGTATATGCATCTATTACCTGCAAAAAGTTCAACGCATATGTTAATTACACTTCTAAGATTCAAAAAAGTTAGGATACTCTTTCTCGTCCTCAATTGGTACGTTATCCCAATTACTGAACATGGATGCACATCTAGTGTGTAAATAAACACAAACATATATGTACACACATTATCCAAAGTCTATACCACCTATCATTTCACGAGGATTGCTGAGCAGAGCCTACATGTAGGCCTGGACACCAACTAGTTCGATTCAAGCAAGCCTGAATACGTAGTTCTTCCATTTGGGAATTACTAGCTAGGATATAGAATTCTTCCACTTTTGATTGAATTCTTTTTGATTGTTTGGTAGACTTCGTGTACCCCTTAACTGCACCACTCTTTTATCTAACAAACTACTTCTTTTATCTCAAAAAATTAAAAATAATCCAAGTTATTCAATACCAACTCCGTTTGTGCCAGAACCCAACTAATCAACAACTACAGAAGCATTCTGTTCAATCTACTTTTCATATATTTCTTCTCTTGCCTGCTATCCTTGGATCTAGGAAGCACATTCACTTCTACAACGTTCACATGTCTGTGTTAGACCAACACATGTTAAACAGACACTTTCTGACACGTGTCTGACACTTCTTTTTACTTGTACATAATTTTAAGTAGAATTATATGAGAAGAAAATGTCTGAAACTCAGTTTGGAGTCGGCACACATTTGCATAGACATAGTCAAGAAACCTGAGATATCTGAGGTGCTAGTGAAATATGGTGGACATCAAGCCCTAAATTTGGTTCAGTCCTCAACAGCTAAAACTTCTCCTCGATTAGTCATCAATCATTTTTTTTTTGTGGGGGGGGGAAGAAAAGCATGTCAGTTTACTTGAAGACTTGTAATCTAGTCAATGTCTTATTATGTTAACTATTCTTGATGATGTTATAGCCTTGGTGTTATTCCACAGTGAAGCAAAATTTATTTGTTAAGAGAAAAGTAGAACAGAGGGATGATAATGATGACCACGATCTTATTAACTATATGTTTGGATAACTATAACTATGAATGCACTAAGAGAACAAATACTAACAATATTTTGAGTTTCAGTAACATACTCCTGTCTAACTTCATCTAGGAAGAAGCGGTTGCCTTTCATCAGGTCCTACATGATGACTCGCCTGAGAAATAAAGTGAATGAAAGCAAGCGTGATAATCACGTAGAAATACATAAAGTATGAAGATTGCGTCTGAAGCCAATTAAATATAAAGGCAAACAAATATATGACGAATGATTGCGACTACTCAACGTCATAAGATAAAATAAATAAATTTGGACCCTTCTTAATTAACCTATCCTATAATATATGAAAACGCAATATATAACATGATTCAAATATAAATATATGTACCTCCTCGTTTGCCCCTGCTGCCATATTTATGAAGGATGAATCCTTTGACCTGTCAAGGCAAAAAAAAAATATTGTACTCGATATGAAGGATGTGAATAGTCTTAAAATTTTAGACAAGGGAAATAGAAACATGTTGATTCTGTAAAAGAATTGAGTACAAAGCTTTTATGCAGTGGCAAGAGGTTGCCAAAACAAGGATCAAAAAGTTACAAAATGAACCAAAAGTTATCTTGCAAGTTCAAACTCATCAAACAACGCTATCTTTAACATAATTAACAATTTTAATCAACCAACAGCCTTTGGCTCAGTTGGTGTACTAGGCCCTTGATATGCAAGAGGTTCTAGGTTCAACTCCTCCTCCCCCATGTTGTAACCTTGAAAAACAAGGACTTCAAAGTATCAAATTTTTTTTTAATAAAACACAGGTAATAGCAGATCAAATGTAAATACCAAAATAAAACACTTCAAAAGTTAAATTACTTACTAAACTCGTTATAGAAAGGTAAGAATTCTCCAAAAATCCCCATGAGTTTATCACTAGTCAATACAGCATGGGGGAATGTATAAATTAAAGTAACGGATAGAACAAACAAATACCTATGATTATTCTTTAGTTCTATTTGCTCCAACACACCATTTTTTTGTTCATCTTTGACTTTTGCAAGAGGTGAAAAGAACTGAGGAAAGAATGAAGTAAATGGTAAGTTTCAAAAACAAAATGGAAGTGGATAAAAGAGATAATAAAGATAATTCTCTTTGTTGTAGTACCTGATGCATTGAAATAAAAACAACTGAAATTCCTAAGATAAAGTTAATAGTCAGAGTATGACCAAACAGCGCAGCAGATGCAATGCCTGTAAATATTGTGGCAATAGTGGACGAATACTTCTTCAAAATTGTATCTGCTTGCATCAAACGAAGCCCCCACATAAATAAAAATATAACAAAAATGTAATATCACAAACAGTGATGCAATGACTAGAAATTAGACGTCAATCAAATAATGAAAATTACTGATTCTTATGATATTTTTAATCTGTAGAACATTGCATGATATTTGTTGGAAGGAGAAAAAATCTTAAATTGCTAAGAAAATTAACTTCACCAGCATATTTGAAGAAAAAAGAGGATAGAATTCCTTGTGCTGCATTGTTTAATATCAGAAGCATAGTAGCTTTTGAATGTCCTTCCAAAATATTAAAGCTATCGGGACCTGAAATATTTAAAACATCAATATCAGGCCCAATTCAAAGTTTTATTTGGTGAATTTTCGAGCTACGAGTAATAAATCATTGTTAAGCTTCTCCAGCATCTCATGTAAAGACGTTGGTTTCTAAACTACAAACCATCAAACAAGATAAATCACACGAGCATTCAACACCTCTAAGGGTGTTGAAACGATTCTTGAATCTCACGACTTGCATCCCATTGATTTTCCACCATCACATTTGATAATAATTACCTCATCATTGTTAAAAAGCGCCACTTTAATATGAAAATTTAAGCATTGACTTAATTATATTATATATATATATATATATATATATATATATATATATATATATATAATACTTGTGGTGCAGTCCAAATCAAAGCTATGGAATACACCGTCTCTTTTACAGAAACTTGAAAATCATATAATCACCATTGAGAAGATCAATTAGGTGATTATATTTATTTTGTTACAAAAAAGGGGATAAAATATAAAAGAAAAATGTGACTTTGAGCTTCTAATCTATACGAGCGTACTACACTTACGACAGACAACTGGAAGAAAACTGATTTTGGAGTACAAGATCTCTATAAACAGTAAATACTCAACATAACAGCCTTGGAAACTGCTGGAAAGCACTAGGGCCAGCACATGGAGTACCACAACCACAAACAAAAAAATGTGGATATCTCTTGCTAAATTTATTAGAATTCTAAATTTGAAAAGAAAAAAACTGTTCTGGCCTACTTAGGCAAGTAGTTAGCTAAAAGAACTAGGCTCCTCCAAAGTCCAAACATGCACTCCTGTAAGATACAAACTATGTTAAAGCAATAGTTTTTAGCAACTATATCACAAAACAGGTTAAAATTAGATACAAGTCCCATCCATCAAATATTTGATATTACAATAAATCAAGTTACTTTTTGTGCAAAATCATTGCATTGGCAGGATTTGAACAGAGCTTTAGGTCAGTACCTTTATAAATGACAGTTCCAAGAATGCCTAGAAAGTTGAATATGGCACCATATCCATATAAAAACAAATTCTGGAAACAGAAAAAATAAATTAGAGTGTATCAGATACGAGAGAAAATAAATTGCTTGATACTCCTTTCGTCCCCAAAGGGCAAAGGGTGTCAAAAGCACACATTTTACACAAATTAAGAAAAGTAAAAAGGAGAAAAGGTAAAATAAGTTCCAATTATACGTGGACCCTTTGTAAGTACACAAATGATACTAACATAGGTTGTGTTTGATTACCTCTTATTGGCTCTTAATGGATTTGCCTCTGATTCGGTCAGAGGCAAATCTTGTTTGGTAAATTTTTTTTGGCCTCTTAATAGCTCTTAATTGATTAGACATAAAAATAAATCTATAGCATTCAGAGGAGCCTCTGAGCGAGAATTTTTTTTTTGGGACAATAATAACCTCTTCCGTCTTTTATCCCAAATCAAACCTAGATCGCCATTTCTCTCCTTCTTCGAATGAATCATTCTTTGCTCTTCTCCTTCATTTGAATCATTGCCATTGCTCCTTTGTCTTTTTTTCACGGTAATCTTCTCTCACTTCTTCATCTATTGTTTCTACGGTGAATCATTTGAATCTCTACTTTTTAGTTTACCGGCTTCTATTTAGATTCATGCGACCACAACAAATTTATCCCTTTTCTAATATTATCTTCTGAAATTTATGAAGCTACCCTTCTCCTTATTTTTTTAAACCCAGTTCTATGCAAAATCTTCTCTTTTTCTGCAATAAAACTTACTTTGAAGATTACCCAGTAAGTTTATCCCTCTCTATTTTACAAACGGTTGTTTGTTTTTTCTTTTTGGAATGGAAATGATTATTCTTGGTGGACTTTAGTGCCAACAGAGTTGGATTATATGTTTCAGATCTCAATTCCCAATTTGTTTTGTCTTGAATTTGCTTGTTTATATGATTTTTAAGTAGTGGGTTGTGTTTTGAATCATGTAATACTAGTCTTTTTGATATTATGTTCCCTCTTTTAAGTCTGGTTTTTGTATTCACCTTTGATGCTTTTGATTTGTTTTCTTACCCTTGCATCTTTCATTTATTGATTGATTTACTTGGATCTTCTCATTTCGAATCGATTTAACCGGGGGAAACTATATGCATTTGAAGCAAGTTGTGCCAAAATATTTTGATGGGGTCTGATGTGTGTTTTGCTCTGTTTTTTAAATTGTGTTTCCATTTTGACACAGCTTTTGAAATGTTCTTAAGAACATTTCTTTCCCCCATATTAATCCTTATTTGGTACTACTTTTTGTACATCTCCTCCTGAAGCTGCACATATTAATTTGGTGTAATGTTAGATTTATGGTAGAACAGTTAAGCTACCGACCTAGTATAATTTGTTCTTTATTGTTCAAACTATTTAAATGTTTGTTTTTTATTGTTTAAACCTTTTATAATCTATGTACTTTAGGTATGGAACAAACCAGTGAAACTCAAAAACCAAAAAGGATTAGAGTGAGTTGGAGGAATGAATCACTAGTGAAAACTTTTTTAGAAGCATGTATTCGTGAAGTTGTGGAAAATGGTAGGGAAGGTGCAAGCCTCAAGCCACAATCATGAAAAAAGGTAGGAGAAATACTAAAAAATACCTACAACATGATTGTGGATCAAAAACAAATGAAGAATCATTTTGACTACTTGCGAGGAAAATATGGAGCATGGTGCAAACTCAAAAGTAAGACATGAAATGTATATGACCCGTCAACGAATAGGTTCAACCTTTCTGATGAGGAATGGATACAAGAGATAAAGGTGTATTTTTAATATTTTTACATTTTAAGTTAATTAGTAATAGTCCTTCAAAATATATTATAACATGTTGAACTTACTGTTTGAATACAGGCAAATAAAATGGTAGAAACATTGAAGACCTCACCTCTAATCTTCTCTGATCTTTGTATTGCATTATTTGATGGAACTGCGACAACGGGACTTGATAGTTGGGGTCCTAGTTGTGAAAGAGGTAGGACTAAAGATACACCTTTGGACTTGGAGGTTGTTAATCTTGAGGACATTCCTTTTAGCACCCAAGGTCAAGGGTCTTCTATTCCATCTCCTAATGCTTCCGCTCTTAGCTTTTATATAGGTAATATGGATATTGAGGATCAAATTTTATGTTTGATGATTATATATTGGTATTTGAAAAGACGGTCTTCAAGGAGAATATCAAGGATTATGGATAATACTTCGGCATTGAGCGGGCATGCTTACACATAGAGGAAGAGGAAGAGGTGAATGTTATCCAAATGTTTTAGGAATATGTGATTTTAACATCACATTCACATTTGTTTGGGCCGGATAGGAAGGGATTGTACACGACTCACGAGTGCTAAAAGAAGTTGCGTTTGATCCATCTTCTGGTTTTCCATTTCCTCTCCCGGGTATATATTACAATTTCTTTTTACCATTTTCAATTATTATTTATTTTTGTCATAAAATTTTATCATTCAAGTTATTAATAATAATCATTATTTTTGTCTCAATTACAGATAAATATTATCTTTGTGATGCTGCATACATAAACACTCGAGGATTTTTATCTCCATATCGCAATACAAGGTATTGGTTAGCTGATTTTCGACATAGACGCGCTTTGAATAAAGAGGAAAAATTCAACCATGCTCATGCACAACTCAGAAATGTTATCGAGCGTGCTTATGGTGTGTTGAAAGCAAGATTTCCAATTTTGAAACAAATGGCTCCTTACCCTTTTACAGTACAAAGGGATATAGTTATCGCTTACTTCGCAGTCCATAATTTCATAAGGAAGCATAACATTGAGGATGAATTGTTTGCTTAATATGATCGAGATAATGTTTGGACGATAAAGTGGAGCAGCAAATGAAGGAAACGAAGAAGAGGGACAAGATGAACCACAATGGGGTGATCAAGGCGTATAATTTATGGTTAATCTACGTGAACAAATTGCACTTCAACTCTTAACAACTGTTTGAAGTTAATTTAATTTGTATGGTTGAATTATTATGCTATGTTGATATTTTTGGGACATGATACTATGTTTGAAGTTAATTTAAATTGTACATTTTCATTTTTATTTTATCATATTGTGGTCAAAATATTATAAATATGTATTTAAAATACTATTCGGACTGATTATCAAAAGGTGTTTTGTTTAAACTATTCAGAGGGTTAAAATGGTAAAATATCGTTATTATTCGGACATTTTAGAAAAATTAATTATCAAACAACATTTTTTTGCATTCGAGGCCGCAATTCTATTCGGATGCTCTATATTATTCGGAGACGCCTAAAGCGTTCGAGTCTTAACACTCGGTTTTATCAAACACACCATATCTGTCTTTTAAAGCTAATGGACCTCACTTACATATACTTTTGAAGGTAAATTAGTCTTTGTAAATATTTTATATATAACTTGTGTACTTTTAGACAGCCTTTAGTGGACAATCTTTCGAAATTATTGATATCCTTTGGAGGACGGAGGGAGGATATCACATTGAAGAGAAAAGTGATAGAAGAACTTTTAGAACGACACACTTCAAGGACTACACTCAAACTCAATGAATGGTTCAGAAACTCTAGAGCAGGTTGTGTTTGATTCATAATTTACTAATTAAGAATATTAGATTTGATGATGAATAAATGAGCATTAGTTTAAATTTTGTTTAACTAGCATTGCCCTTTTGATGATCAATTGTAATATTTGTAAAAGGACTTGCTATGTTTTGTCTAAATGAGTACTTGGATCCTAGAGATAAATGTATAGCATTTGATCCATAGGAAAATCCTTAGTGAAGTTAGGATATCAACTGTATAGTGTAATTGTTGAGTCGATTGTTTCTGGAAAGCTCCTCAAGTAAAACTTCACTACGAGCTTAATTAAAGAATGCTCAAGAGCATAGTACAAGAAGCAAAGAAAAGGAACAAGGAGTAGAGTCGAGCTTCGATAAAAGCTCCAAGCTTCGAGCACAATGCTCTACGGAGTCTACACTAAGAGTCGAGCTTACTCTACATCAAGCAGAAGGCTGAAACTTAGAACGGAACACTATATGCAAAGCATAATACTGATACTATGTTTTTGAGTTTTTAAAAGAAAAGAAAAGAATAGAAAACTTAAATTTGATGAGAAAAGAAAAGAATAGAACTCTATGTTTCTGAGTTTCTTTCATGTTGTTATTGAGTTTATAAAGGAAATGGAAAGAAAACTTAAATTCTACATTCAAAATACTATTTTATCATTATATTAGTTTTGGTATGTTTATAATGTGAAGGTTACAATAGGAATTACAAAAAAAGTTACTTAAGTTGTATATTTTTCTGTCCAAAAGTTTGGCAAGAAAAATGTCTAAGTTTTTCGTTCATTTCTTATCTTTTCCGTTCATTAAAAAACTAAGTAACAAAAGAATTGGATAGAAAACGCAAGTTTTTCATCTATTTCTTTTCTTTTCCGTCCTTTTTAAAACACAATAACACACTGTGATGAGTAGAGTAAGTTACTAAAAGCTTGAGTAGCAACTCAACTGCTGGAAACCAAACGGGAAGAAAATGACTAAAGGCTAAAGCAACAATGCTTTTCAGACTGACACATGCAGTTCATGGGGACGTATACCAACCTCAATCTCAATGGTCAAAATTTTATCCAAGGTGAAGAAGATTGAGCTAGTGGTATATAATCAAGTCCTCAACATTTGACTGAACTAAATTAACTGAGCTACACTAATCATTTAATCATTCAAGAGCATTCAAAGCAAGATCTCTGAAGTAACATTCCTTAAGCATTAGAGTTCAATAATTTAAACTTGAGGAACATTCTCCCTTAACATTTACTAAGACCGAGAAACCAAACTCTAAACACAACCCTATGATAATAGCTAGATCCAACTGAGTGTAGATCTAGGCTATTTGTAGTGAGATTTTCTGTGTGAAAAATATTGTATCTGAGTGATATTTGTGTAAGATTTACAGTAAACCAAAAACTGTTGTGATTCTGTGTGAATTTTGGCCAGTGTTGTACCTTCATCGAGTGTGAAAAAGAGGGGAGTAGAAATCATTTGTTGATTTCGAACCTCTATTTTTATATCTCTTGCTTGCTTTATTGGTTATTTCTCTTTTATCAGCTGGGGTATTTTATTAACATTCTGTTGCAATATAAACGAAGTTTTTAATTCTAACTCATAACTATTTGAAAAAGCCTATTCAAACCCCCCCCCCCCCCCCCAGTCTTCGCCTTTGGGACCTAGCAGGTTGATCACAAAAGGATTAGGGTCATGTATCAGTAGAAAGATGATGAGTCATACTTCATAAACTTAAAATTTCCTGGTCCCCTAAACTGAACCTCTGAAAGTTTAACTCTGATAAGTAACACCATAGGGAAAAAGAAAGTAAGAGAAGGAAATCCCCTGTTATACTGCCATGCATTCCCATAATAAAAACTGTTAAATATTTGCTTTCCGTCAAATGAATGAGATCTCAAACTTTATGTAGCATAAGCGTGGATAGGAAATAAAATTCATCTTCTTTGCATTTTTTCCAGTTTCCAGCCAAAACAATTTTAGAATGTTATGAATATCCTAATATTCCAGCCACAAGTTTGAAATACCAGTTGGTACTTGGTACCAGTGAATACAAGCCATTACCACCAGCGTTTAACAGCTTTCCTTTTATGTGCAAGGACGTCCAACTTAAATGCCCTATCTCAGTATTGTTATTATTTTTTGTTGAGAAAGCTCATGGCAACAGTGAGATTAGAATAATTGAGATTTTAGGTAAAATTTTACATTTTGATGGTTACGAAAAGGTAAATAATATAGCTGTGTTATCAAATAACATTTCATTATTAAATTTTCAAACATAGACAAATTTTTAATCGGCAAAACTAAGTTTTTTACCACTATACTTGGCAAGTTTTACTTAATACACCATTGAACTTTTAATTTTTTAATTACCCCAGTAAACTAATTAAAATAATAAAATTGGGTCATTCTGTTAAATTGATTGAACGGCTGTTAAATATTTTCTTACGTGGATTTGTAAAAGAAAAGGAAAAGGACGTGGCTTAGAGGGATCTATCATACGTGGAACCAAATCTCCGAACTACTCTCTCACCTCCTCCCCTTTTCTCTCGCAATCAAATCCTTCACTAGCCGCTCGATCAAAGCTCGACTCCCTCAAATCCTCAATTTTTGAAATCTCCGATTCCCTTCATTGGTCTGAAAACCCCTTCTTACAAACAAACCCTACTCCCCAACCTCCACACCACCCTCCACCGCATTCAAATCCTTTCCGACCAATGCACCGCCCCTCTTTTCCTACCAGCAAACTCCTCATGCATAGTGACCTCGACATGGCCACCGGATGACTCTCCAAACAGATTCACAACATCGATTTGCTACTTAGATCCGGCGTCCTCCGTCAATCCAACGCCATCGTATTGTCCCAACCGATCCCGGGCTCCGAAAAAGAGGACTTGGGCTTCTTCATTCGCGACCTCTTCACCAGATTACAGATCGGAGGCATTGAATTCAAGAAAAAAGTCATGGAGTCCCTCCTTACACTCCTCGAAAACGCTGAAACAGCCTCAAATTTGGTTGCCAAAGAAGGAAACATCTGCTATCCAATTCACCTCCTTGATCTCAATGCTCATCCGGGAACAGGCGGTTTTAGCCGTGGCCATTCCCTCTTCTGCTACTGATCAGTCGAGAAAATGAATATTCGAAGAAGGCGCATTAGGTCCTTTATTACGAATTATCGAATCAAGCTCACAAGCTTCGAAGGAAAAGGCACTAATGGTGGTGGAATCAATTACAGCCGATCCCAATAACATTTGGGCAATCTCTGCATACGGAGGCGTCTCCGCGTATGATAGACCCCCTCTAAGCGACGTATTTTTTCTTTTCTTTTACAAATCCACGTAGGAAAATATTTAACAGCAGCTCAATTAATTTAACAGAATGACCCAATTTTACTATTTTAATTAGTTTATTGGGGTAATTAAAAAAATTAAAAGTTCAATGGTGTATTAAGTAAAACTTGCCAAGTATAGTGGTCAAAATCTTAGTTTTGCCATTTTTAATCCTATAATATGCAAGTATACAAACACTTGAGCTCAAATATATCCATCACCATCACACAGCAAAAATGTAGTCAGAGTCAAGAATGAAATCACCTGAAGGTAAATGCTTGTATCGAATTGGCTCTTTAGTGCATATTCATTGTAGACTGAAGCCAAAGATGGAACAGTCACCTGCACATTGAACTCCCAAGTAAGACTCCACCTCACAGAAACAAGTTTAATGAAGACCAGAAGATAAAAGAGACTAACTTCAGAAAAGCTGCATGCATATTAAACAGTTTGCTCTTGTCACACATGAACACATCAACATTACTGAAAGAAAAAGTAAATCACTTACAAAGATACATGTATAAATATATGCACCCGTTGCAACTGGAAGACCCAAAGCAGATGTACCCTCAGGCAGGGAACGCATTTGGTTTATGCTAATGCCAATTAGCAAAAGAGCAAGAGCCTCCCACTGTAACATAACAATGAATCAGAATGTACTGGTAGTAAACTAAATATTTTAAATGTTAAGACCTTAAAATATTTATGACATTATGTGTGATTTGTTCGTACGGAATCTGTTAAAGAATTTGAATCATTATCTTAATCACACTTCACAGATGAATAGCTCGAATAAGACCTTTTAGAATTTAGAACTGACCTGAATAACGGAAAACCGGCGTTTCATTATTATCTTTAACAAAATAGCTATTACCAAGACCTGCACGTTCGAAGTCCACAGTTAAATTAAGAGAATAAAAAAGTTCAAGTCATGGAAATATTTGCAGAACAGAAAAAGGATAAATACCACAATTAGTAATATATACAATTTGAACAATCATAATAGAGAGTTTATATATAATATGGTGCTGAATCTCAGAACAGTAAGATCCCTCAGGATCTATTCTCAAAACCCAAGTCTCAAATATACCAAAATTCTAGCTAGGATGGAGCTATATATCAATTTATCATGTAAACACCAAAAAATTTCAAAATCTACTGTAGAAGTTGAACTTGTAACCAGCCAAAGCTTAAATAAAAGGCAATCAATTACATAAACACACAACAAGAAAGCTATTTCTCTAAGACCCCAAGAACAGTACTCTAGAAGGAAAAGGGAAAAAAACATAAACCTAAAGAAGGTAGTTGAACTTTGTGCCCTAATCCAACACTTCAACAATCACTTGAACATGAATCCTGTGATTTGCCAGCTGTGATAAATGGAATCTTCTAAAATCTAGAGTACCCATGTCGACATGACACAATACAACAAAGTTTGGTCGAAAATGAACCAAAAAGTTCTAAAAATAGGCATGTCTGTGTCGTGTCCTTTTTAAGGATCCTTCTTGGGGTTGTCGAGTCCATGTACCATAGTAAGCCATATCCGACAACAGACAGGAACTGAGAAAATCAGTGCGCAAGTACTAATCCTCGCACATAATGCATTAGTAGAAGATAATAAGGACTATATGGATCGACTCTAAAAACCAAAGCCTCGAATGTGTATGAAACCTCTAGCTGGGGTAGAGCTATAGATCAATCTGCTATGTCCTCTAGATGGGGTTGAGTTATAGATCAATCTATTATGTCTTCTCCCAAAAGTTTAAAATCTACTTTAGATGACGCACTTCTATCACTCAAGCCTCGTCGGAAAAGACAATCAAAATCATTCTACATAAACCCACAACAAACAGCCATTTCTTAAAGACCCCAAGAACATCACTCTGAAAGGACTAAAAGAAATTAAGCCTAAGATTTTAGTGATGGAAAGAAAAGAAATTACTAACATATGTGTAGGACAAGAAGTCCTCCTAAGGGAAAAATGAAAGAAATGAAAAATAACAATTGGAAAACAATCTAAGCATTAGTAAATCACTAACCGCCAATATATAGGAAGGTCTAACATCAAATGTCTCGAAAAACTCCCAAAGGAACTACTCAAAGAGAAGCAAAGACTCACTCTGTTATATTCCTAATCCATTTCCATTAGCTTCACATATTTGGAAAGTCAAGATCCATTCCAAATCAAGACTTTTTACGTTCTCTGGTTTTAAAGATTGATCACGGACCTCACAAGGCTCCATCCCCTGACATTTTATTTATGTGGAGGTAGAATAATGAGAAGCATGCTCATTTATTCTGCATTCCTATTGCTTGGGGCTTGTGGAGCTCTCTCTTTAGAGAATTAGAGTGTTAGGAGAGGAGTAGGTGTGCCCTATTTCGGAGGAAAGTATGCGCTTCTGGATTTGTTTTCTTTAGTCTGGTAATGATGGATTTCTTAATCTCCCCTTTATTGTATTCTTTCTTTTCTATTTTAATAGATTTTTCTTGTATAAAAAAAAACACTTTATCTGCAAAGCAAATTTATATTCATTGTATCCTAACGCCCCATAGAATGGCAAAACAAACACAACTTTCAAAGAACCATCCTCTCATTAATACTGCCAAAACCCCTGCTCTAGGAAGGAGAAGATCTTCCTCAGAAGACGAATAAAACTCCGGCATTCACCTAGAACTCTAAAGTAATAACACCACAACCGTCAAGCTATCAGACTGTGAACTAACAAACAAATGCGAATGAGACTTACTATCCTACAAACACAAAACATATTTAGAGGAATAAAGATTTGTAAGGCCTACGCTTTTGATGTGTGTCGTTAGTGTTAAGCCGACAAAGCTTTAAGGACAACAAGAAAGCCTTAATTTTCAAGGAAACCTCAGTTTTCCAAATGTACAAGGCTAGAGACAAATGATGAACTCAACGATAACCTAGTAAGTGGACAAAGAACAACAATAGAATATTTCCAATGGATCAAAACACCACACACCCCTATACAAGGAGTGAGGAAAGAGGTTGCATTAAGAAGTTTAATAAGTAAAGGGAATTCATCTGCATTCAAATTGTAGAAAAAAATGAAAATTACATGAAACTATTTCATCCATCCAAACATAGAGATGGGCAAATTGTGCTCGGATGAGAGGTAATATAGACAAGGAAAAGCTAAAGAGATAGAGGAATCCCCAATACAAATATCCTCCCAAAACCAAATATGGATGTCATTACCAACTCGAAACCATACAAGAAACTGAAAGCAGTGTACCCTTGATAAATTTCCAAGGACTGGAATGAAAACACAAGGACATGGATTCTAATAAGATATTGCTAAAACAATCAATAAAGTAAACAAATTATAGCTACTTCTAGAATTTTATTTTACTTCCATGGGATTAGAAAGCCTTCTATATTGCTCCAACCAAGTCTCTCTGGCAAATATAATACTCTCCCAACGCACCAAATAATCAAGCAGCATAACGGATATCAAAGGTTGTAATTGGGTTCTATATAGGTTTTAGGTTCAGCAATATGATGCATTGTTAATTCTGATACACTTGAGAATGCAACATGTCAAAAAAATAATATAAACAAAAAGCCATCACCAAAACAATCAATACATATGAGCAAGCTATGAAATTTAAAAGCCCAAAAAGCCATAAAATCAAAACATACCTTTAGATTGCTCAGCATCTTCACAGTTGCAGGATTGAAGTAGAGCTGCACAGAAAGTTCTGAGTTACATAACTGTGTGGTTGACATTAGAACTCCAATATCAAATTAAAATTCAACTGATTCAATTGATGATTTCAAAGGATGAATAATCAGACATAAATG
This sequence comes from Panax quinquefolius, assembly GCA_020205615.1. Lineage (NCBI taxonomy): Eukaryota > Viridiplantae > Streptophyta > Magnoliopsida > Apiales > Araliaceae > Panax > Panax quinquefolius. The sequence continues at coordinate 25,364,303 of CM035171.1, forward strand.
ACGAAAAGCCCAACCACCTAGGCGATGACTTAACAATTCCCAGGATAGAAGCCTAGGAGTCTTGGCAGTTGCCTGATATATCCGTCCTACAAAATGACTTGACACATGTAATGTGTTTATTGTTTCAGAACAAAGTAACCTGACATACATTTACCAATGAGTTTATTACATAGATGTCGTGAGATGAAGCACTTTCACTAGTAGCGCTGTTGGAAAATTTGCTTTCATGAAAGTCATAGAAAGTGTGGTAAATAAATTTTGAAAAAGCACTTCATAAAACTATTTTGTTAATTTTATAACTTGTCCAGAAAAAGCGTAGGTTAACAAGTTGGAAAATAAACACTTCGAAAAGCACAAAATTTTCCTCCCCAAATTGCTTTTGAACCTAAATCCTTTATTGGTAAAAGCACTTTTTTATGTTACAAACACTCCCAAACCCAAAATTTTATGATAGTGTACTTTTTTTTCAGTTTTGTAGGAATTTGGAGCTAGTGTCATGCTGAACTGTTTAGAGGGAAATTCTTATCTTTTAAGTTGTTAAGGGATGGGGATTATTTTTCTTACTTCCCTTTGGAGTTCTACTATGTGGGCTTTTAGGGGCATTTTTGTGACTTGGTAGAGATTGGAGTGCTGCACTTTTTCTAAGTGCTCTTCTGGTTTTTAGTATAGAAAGGGTGGACTTCATTTTTTTTTTAGATAAAAGAAGAAATTTTATTAAATGAAAAAGAAAGTACAGGAGAAGAGGACAAGGAGTCCTTCAATGAAAATAAACAAGGAAAATAAACAAGGAACTAATTAAGGACTTGCCACTAAACCCTATGAACAACTGAAATAGCAACTCCTTTAAAAGCTCCCATAGCCGAAGAATGACGCTAGAAATGGAGCTCTTTATCATAGATAAGCATTATTGAAAATTCTAGCATTTCTCTCTTTTTATAATAATATTTCTACTTTTATCAAAACAAAATTGCTTTTAATAAGATATACTACATCCATGTAGTTGCTGACAAATTTTGAGACAGGTTTTTTTATATTCGAGTCATAATATGATGACTCTTACCTTGAGTAAGCAACTGAAATCTCTGTATTCAAGTTTAGTATTTTTCTTCATGGAGACTAAAACAGGGTGTTTATAACTCTTAATACATTTTGTTGGTTCTCAAAATTCTTAATTTTTATTCTTCCATTTAATGCTATAAGTTATAAATCTAACTAGAAAGTGTATGAACATGTACATGGCCAAATCCAAAAGTTACAATAAACTTTTGGACTTCTGATAAATCGTGTAGGCACAAGGCATCTGGAAGTGGATGTTTACAACAAATTCTTTTATCTTAAACTTTATAGTCCATACAGTCACAAATATTCTCTGGAAACATATGCACATAGCAGGAAAAAAATGAAAACAAACTGCACCTGCATGGTGAACTTTAGATAGTTATTGATAGCATAGAGAAACGCTGGAACGGCAAGAAGAACATTGTTGCGAGCTGCCTGCACATAATTCAAAAGATTTTTAGGACAAGAGGCCATCAACCAGTCCCATTGTGATTAAGGAAAATACAAAGAATAGTCTATATTGATTTCAAAGGGGTAAAGGTAAAGGCATCACTCTCAATAAAATTCATAGAGTCAAATATGATACCTAACTGTTGAGAAAACTGTTTTCAAAAAAGTAAAGGAAAATGAAGCACCTCAAGAAGCTGCCTTAGACTTCTAGAGTGGTAAAGAATAACAATTTCAAATCAATATCGAGGATACCCATCAATTACCAACTGCCCTAACTGAAGCATTTAGATTCCAAAATAATTATTCGATAACCTTCATGGAAACAAAATCACCTATATCCAAGAAAAAGCTATGCAAAGACGGGCTATGACCACAACAAGATCTCGAACGGGTAAGACATAAATTTTGTGACACGACATATAGCCAAGTTCAAACTCTCAATAATAAAATGACTTGTAGGCCTAATTAAATTTGGAGATCACTTTTAATATTGACAAACATATGGTATGGCCAGAGGCACGAAGAAGAAGGCTTTTTGATATCATAAACTCAATTACATTATATGCCTGTTAGACACCAACACCTGAGTCTCATTCCTTAGTAATAACAGACGTGAGACTTATATCCAATTTGGAAAAAAACAAAAAAAAGCAAGCAAAATAATATCAGCATCTTGGCAAGGAACTTATAGTTATTTGTACCTCTCAAGTCACAGAATATACCTCCATCTAATCTGTATGATGCCAAGGTATCTTTACAAATGGCTAATAATTACAGATAATTACTAGATATTTTCTTGCACGTAGAACTTAAGTTCTCCTTTTTGACTATCAGAATTGGATTGGTATTCAGCTTAACCAATTGAAAATCACAGAATATAATAAATTTTTTGGTGCATAAAGAGTGTAAAAGTTTGGTATTTCAAGTCAAAGAGAATGGATGAAAGGTCGATCATCTTCTTGAGCATTAGAAAGAGAGACAAATTATGGTCGCTCTTGTTGACTCTATTTTGGGTCATAGTCACTGCCATGCTCAGTACTGAGGTGTTTGAAACTTGAAATGAGTAGAGTCTACAATGAGCTACCTCAGCAGCACCATTCTATGGCTTCAGAATAGCATGCATAAGGAGTGCAGAGTGCAGTAAGCAAATGCTTGATGGAGAGAGCTGCCATCCACAACTTGAAGCATGCATTTTCAGCTTCCTTTTTCTTTCCTGTTCTTGACTTTTATTTTTTCTGTTTCTTCCTGTTCTTATCTTTTCTTTTGTTTATGCCTTTGGTTTTCAGCTCACAGGGCGTGTGGATGTGTTTTAACACTTCACTGACTTCCTAAGTAAGCTACATTTTGTCTTTATCTGGGATTGCACTTCTATATTCGATACATCTACTTGCCCGCTTCTTGGAGGGCTTAGTTATAGTTGGAAGAAAAAAAACACTAAGGAATCTTGTCTATACATGTACATAGTAGATTGAAAAAGTAATACAGCTATCCAAAAAGTGTATAACAGGGTGAAACTATAGATTACATACACCCAGAAGAAAATATATACCTCCTTCACTCTTCCTAGCATACTAACTACCAGACCAAGTACTAACATAACCAACACTGCAGTACCATAAATAAAAGTTGGTAAAATTACAAATTCCTATTTAGAAAGGACTTTATTGTTGTGCATGCACTTGCAAACTTGAACCGCTTGAGGATTTCAATAGAAACATGTTCCCTAGTATAGCCATGTTGTCCTACATATTAAAATTTAACAAATATCGACATTCATGAGTCATGACAAGCATGTATGTAAGTAAGAACAAACCTGAACAAACGTAGAGATTGAGAGAAGTGGTTTCTCACCAACTTTCTGATGCCTAGCCTGCAAATCATAACCAAATGTCAACACTTCCATCCAAGTTTGTACCAAGCAATCATGTAAATAAAAAAATAACACAAAAACTCTATACACATTCTCGGAAGTCACCATGATAGCTGGTATGTTACTCTTATTTCTTCCATTGAATATCAGTTGCAACACATCTTCTAATATACTATATTATTTACTCTGCAATATCCACATGACTACACAAACAAGCTTCCCCCAAAAAAAAAAAAAAAAAAAAAGAAGAAATGACAAAAAAAGATGCATTTTTCAGTCAAAAGAGGGAGGCAAAAAGTTAAATGTACCTGAATCAAAAGCATAACAATTGCAAAGAGAACCTTCGCAACCTCTGTTAAAAAGTTAACGCTGACGGGACTAAACTTGAAACTTCCATCCACCTTGGACATAAAAACCAATATAGGCTGCACGAGTAACAAGAAAAATTGCAAGTTATTGTAATTTTGATGTTTTAGAGATAAAATAGATGTATTGAACATTGTTGTTATATTATTACAAAGAGTACTAAAGCCTTATATATATATAAGATACTAGTTGAGTAGTTGTCAAGTATGTGTGGGCACCAAACATACTTGGTGACCAAGTAATAATAATAATATACTCTAATATTCTACCTCAAATTGGAAGTATCACGACTTACAACTTGTTACATAATAAAAAAAAGACTCATAAATAATTACGAGGACTTCTTGCCTAATAATAATATATACTAATACTCCCCCTCAAGTTGGAAGACTTACAACTTGTTACATAACATAATTTTAAAAATAAAAGACTCAAAAAACTACGAAGATTGAGGCCCTCTTCAATTGCATAGAAAAAAAAGATTGAATTTTTTTACGTCCAAAATTAAATTTATCACCCTCAATGTATAAAGTTCACACATCCACTTTTCAAGGATATCACGTGCCGGCAATAACGGAGACTACTCGTCTCCCATAACAAATGTGAAGGACAATCATTCAAAAACAACTACGAAGGACTCCTTGCCTTACTAAAATAACGGAGGACTCTCTAGCCTCCCACAAAATTGAAAAACACATTCCTTCCTGAAATGTCGGCCCCATGTAATCGTTACTTTCTAATCAACTATCCACTTACATGCATATTCAACCAGAGAAATAACTACCGAGGACAAATTATTTTTGTTTCACCACAAAAACAAACCTCTATGGATTTTTATTTTGTTTTCTCTAAATACAAAAAAAAACTGCAAGAAGAAAAGACATCTGTCGCCGGCTATTTGCTTGGCGGAGGAAGCAAAACTTCTAGTGGGCCACCCAAGATCAAACTAGCTCTAAGACTATGTTAGAGATAAAATAGATGTATTCAACAATAATATTGTTGTTATCTTATTACAAAGAGTACTAAAGCCTTATATATATATGCTACTATATGAGTAGTGGCCAAGTATGTGTGGGCTCCACGTACTTGGTGATCAAGTAATAATAATAATATACTTTAATAATATGCAATACCAAATACATGTCACTAAAACATGTTCCACTTTGCAATGTGCAACCAAACAACAATTAGAAGTTTAAAACAGACAAATGTTAAATACGAAATACTCCCTAGGTGGCATCACTTCTTTTAGTGACACAATTTTAAGGTGTATCAAAAGCATATTTATATATTATATTTTTAGTATATTCAAATGATATATGTACTCCATGTCAAGCACTACATAATGAGTTAAGCAAGTTTAATATTATGTACCAGCTTATAAAAAAAAATTGTTTATTTTACTAGTGCAACTCCTAATCTTGGAAATGCTCGTTAAAAGTACCAATACAAATTTAATACTCTTTTGAGGTCTACAAATGCCTCCGTTAGAACTATCACGTTAAAGCTAAAGTCTAAACTACATATCAACTAAACGAAACAAACTAAATTAAGTCAGAAAAAACTTGATAAGAAGGCTGAAAACTAAGACCCACGCTGATGTCATCAAAGCCTATGGTTTTAAGAATCCCTCCATTAATGGCGGGGTTTTAGGAAAAGGGTAATTCTCACACAACGCAATTCTTCTCAAATCTAAAATAATTCTTATAATTCAATGTATCAAAAGTAATATATTACATCCATATTTATAATACTTCTTAACCAAAATTGAATTCTAATTAGAAAGTCACCAAAATTATAAATTAAAGAAATTAATAAAAATTAAAAAATTTAGTAAAAGGGTAATTCTTGCATAACGCAATTCTTCTCAAATCTCAAATAATTCTTATAATTCAATGTATCAAAAGTAATATATTACATCCATATTTATAGTACTTCTAAACAACTTTGTTAACCCAAATTGGATTCTAATTAGATAGACCAAAATTATAAGTTAAGGAAATTAATAAAAATACAACTTCTAAAATTCTTTTATATCCATGGGCTTCCAAAGCCTTTTATATTACTCTACCCAATTCTTGTGTGCTTGTTCTACATCAGTTGTCCTCCGTCAAAAAGAACTCGACTCCATCGAGTTAAGAACATCAACGAGGAATCATGTTGGATCAACAAATTCTTTGTAAGCTTCAAATTTGGCATGTCTAGAGTACAAGTAAGAGCGAACTTGGTGATTCCCTTAATAATCGAATAGGTATTAGCATGTGCACCAAATTTTGCATGAAGATCCCATAACCATGTATGCCCTAAGATAATGTGAAAAATCTTAAGGGATAATACATCACATATAACGGTATCGCGAAGTTTGCTAATGAAAAATGTGACCAAACATATATTAGTAACCCACAGCTTTGTAATGGTAATTCATGAAACATCATACAGCTCCGGATGAATCTCAACATTTAATCCAAGTTTCTTTACTACTTCCTCAGAGATAATATTAGTACAACTCCCAGTATCAATCACAAGAGAGCATACGGCATACCTGTCCTGCCCCTTTGACTATCTGCTAAGAACATTAAAGACTATTCTGCTACAAATGTACTTCCTTGCACAAACTCAATGAACTATAAATATGTTTGTTGCTTATAATCTGAAGACACAAATCGTTGTGTCAATGGAGCTTTCATATATTCTCATGATTCCATCTTCCCACAACTATATATAAATTTCGCTAATGTTAATCCCACCAAATTCGAGTTGCTTCTTTCTATTTTGCTTAGCAAATAAAAGTTTTCTCTCATCGATTAGCTCATACCAACAAAAGAAGTTTTCCAAACTGTGAGTCCAGTCGAAGAATGCTTCGAGTCAATGATCATCATTGAACTCTCCAACATTTAATTTCGCTCGTCTATCCACTGCCTTCAACCTAAGGTTTGGCACATGAAGATTAGCATGTGGATTGGGTCCATGCTACTGTAAGAGTCTCATATACTTAAGATCAGGAGATGGACCTTCAATATTCTCGTGAGCATCTTCTTGTACTTTATCTATGTGTTGCGTGAGTACATCAACTTTTACTGCAAGTGCTTGTAACAGACGCCTGAACATTTGCAACAAGTTTTGTGATTGGACCTTCAATTTTTTTAAGACCTCGTCTTGATGTAACATATAAGTTTGGCATTTGATTTCACCAGCATTTACCAAGATTCTTGAAAATAAAGATTAGATTTTTTTGCACTCTTTTTCTATACCTTTTTGTTTTATTTTGTGGCTCTAAGGATCGAACTGAAAGGAAACAATAGTTCACGGACTAACTGAAACAAATAAAAGTCAGGGCTGCTAATGGACCATGTAGGGGTAGCTATATTAAGTTACTAAATGATAGAGGACAACAAAAGTTAAGATAAGACCTTTGTTTTATAAAAAAAACTTCTAAAAGCAAAAAGAAAGAGGTCGGAGGTAGCGGGAGTGGGACAGAAATCAACGACGACTATGGAACACGAGGCAGCGGCTATGGAACTCGCAACAGTGGCACCACAAATTCTTCTTCTACACCTTTATTTCCTTTTTCCTTTTTGTTTTCCTGTATTTTGTTATAGTTGATGTCGCGACTGTGTTGTTTTTGGTCTTGTGCTGGTATGGGCTGTTGCAGCAGTGTAGCGGCTGCGTGAGGGTTAAAGATACAATGTTTAGAGTTTGTTTGGGCTGATAATTGGGCGTTTGTTGTCGGGTTTGTGAATGGCTAGTTGGGTGTTTGGAGGTGGCAACAGTCGTGGGATTATTATGGGTTTTTGGTTGACTGGAGATGGGTATCTTGGAACTAATATATTGGGACGGGATGAGCGTTGTAGGGGCTGAAGGTGTTTAGAACAACCAGACTCTGATACCAAATAATGGAGGAGGAGATTTTGAGACTAAGAGTAATTCTCACACAAGGCAATTCTTCTCAAATCTCAAATAATTTAATGTATAGAAAGCAGCATAATACATCCATATTTGTAATGCTCCTAAACAACTTTCGGAACCTAAATTAAATTCTAGTTAGATTACTACCAAAATTATAAATTAAGGAAATTAATTAAAACACAACTTCTAAAATTATTTTATATCCATGGGCTTCCAAAGCCTTTTATATTATATTGCTCTACCCAAGTCTTGCAGGCTTCATCTACATCATTCATCAACCATCAAGTGCACAACCAATATTTGATTTTTCATTTTATGGCTCAAAAGATATGTTCTTCAAAAGTTCCTTCTAGACGAAGTGGTCTTCAAAACAGGTGTTCTATAAGCAAAGTTGGCATCCCTAGTACACTACCCTCTGAGCAAACTCCAACGTTTTTCATCAATTAATCTTTTTTAAGGGCCATCTCTCTCAAAATCAGAATCCATAACCATGTCAGCATGTCCCTATTATTAGTGGTTGATTAGTAAGTCTTAGTTCTTGTTATGACTTGTGATAGTTTTATTTGATTTAGGAAAAATATCTAGCTAAAGCAACAAGGGTAGATGAGTTCCTACTCAATATTTCAACATAAGAATTCTCAAAGAAGCATGTTCAACCTATTACCATTGAGGCTAAAACAGAGAAAAAAGTGGGTTTGGAACATAGAGAAGAGTCATGAAGGAAATTGGGACTTTGCTCTAGTTGTTGGATAAGGAAAAATTAACTAATATATAAGAGAGGTGTTACAAAGGGGGAGAAAAATAATTCCACCAAACAAGATCAACCACCAAGAGCACATTGTGATTGCATATAATCAGTCAGAATGACCAACTGGATATGCTGAACAAGGAAAAAGAAAACAATTACCTGTAAGCCAACTAACATACAATCACCAACCACCAAGAGCACATTGAGAGCCCGCTGCTTAGACGAAACTTTGCTCCTGTGTCGATCATACGCTCTTGACACAGTTTTAGTAGCTGGGGAAACCAACTTGGAATGACAGACACTGCACTCTATCATCCCGTTATTCATCCGCTCTTACCCAGAAACCTTCTCGTTCTAACACTATCAAATCTGTCATTACAACCCCCTCAAACATATCAGCATTAATAACAGAATACCATCCCACTCTACATTCAGTAAATTATAGTTACAATCTAAAAATTAATCGTCAACCCCACGTAATTAACATACTAACCGACAAACTAATGCCATAACTCAACATATCAGATAAAACATATAAATGCAAATTTACAAAAATTCCCATAGTTTTATTAGGTGGATTTGCATACCCTTGGATCGGATCTTTAACATAAAAATAATTTTTTTTTATGTTTTTCACATAAAATTCAATAAATTCAGCGTAAATGCACTACATATCTCTGATCAAACAACACATTTCCAATCTCATGTCTACATAGATTTGCAGCTTTAGAAACATAATTCCACTTTACACAACAAAATTAGAGCTTTCATAAATTTAATACAGAGAAACTCAAACACCGACCTTGACTATATGAATCAAGTAATTAGCATTTGGCAGCTAAGAAAGGATAAGACTCCCCGGCAGTGAATTGTTCGGCAAGATCTGTACGGTCCCAGCCACCGGAATTCAATTAAAATTCAAACTCCGATGAAAATTGGAGATTGAACACGAATTGGGCTGTTTTTCAGATGCAAAGAATCTTCAGAGAGAGGAGAGAGAAAGTTATAGTAGTCGGTCTGATGTCTATTTGCTTTAAAATTACAACTCTTTTTGTTGTTCAAGAAGAAAGTGAATTAACTTTATAGTAGTCCATATTTAAATTAGCCAATTAATATTTGGGGCTAATGTGAAATTTGTCATAAAATAAAATAAATTAGTATGTGACACTTTTTAATTTCGTATTTATATAAATTTACAATTAGTGCATATATTTATTTCATAATATGAGATTTTTATATTTTTTTCTTGACGATTGGTATTCATTTCAATTTAATTGAAATTTATTATTTTTTAATTATCTAGTAATTTTATGATTAATTAAATTAATTCAATTGTAGGATTTTTTTTAAAAAAATTATATATTGAGAGAGGTTTTGATTGATATAATAATATACTATATGAATGAGTGCTATAGTAATTTTTGGTGAATGAAATAAGTATCGACAACTAACCAAATTAATTCAATTTATAATTTTTATGAGTATTATATATAGTTATTATTGATTCATATTTAACAAAATTATTATTATTTTCGAAATCAACTAATTAATTATAATATTAAGCTCTACGTTCTTTTTATGTCTTTTTAAAGAAAAAATGTATTATTTATAATTTGTCGTTTGTAAATTTTAAAAAAACACTAATGATTATTTTTATATTATTTCTAAACACTAAATAATGGTTTGTTTTTTCTTTTATCTTTCTAATGAATTTTAGAAGGATAATATTGAGCTTTATACATAATTTATTAAATAATATATTAATTATATTTTATAACTTTTTTTTCCTAAAACGTCAATTCAAAAACGAACAAGGGAGTATCATTATTTTTATTACTATTTTTCCCCTACCAATTAATTATCATTTCTTCGTCAAAGAATGACCAGTGTTGACATTTCAACAGTAGAGAGTTTGATTTATACAATAAGTCTAAGCCGACGGCTTTCCTCCGACCGGGTTAGTGACCGGTCGGAATTTTTATTTTTTTTTAAATTATTTTTTTTACTTTTGACTACTAAATAATTAATGTAATTTATTGGAACTGAAATTTTTATAAAATACAGTGATTTAAGTGTCATTTGGATACATATAAAAAACAGGGCTGTACAGTCTGTGCAACCTTATTTTTTACATGTATCTAAATTACTGTATTTTATAAATTTTTCAGTTCTAATAAATCACATTAATTATTTAATAGTCAAAAGCAAAAAAACAAATAAAAATTCCGACCGATCACTAATCCGGTCGGTAAACAACGGTCCGCGTAGAAGAACTCTTGATTCAATCATATTTCTGTTTATTTTGTCAGAACTTAACGTGGTTGTAATTTTTTTGTTGTTGGTGCTTTAGTGTTTTGTAGATACATTTCTTTTTTGTTTCTTCTTTTACTTTCTAATCCCTTAATAAATTAGATATATTTGGAATTAATTTTTGTTATGTTATAAATTAACTTCATTTTTCTTCCAAAATTGTTGGATCTTTTATAGTACAAGGAATATCCTTTCTCGTTTGCCTAATGATGGCAAAGTTAACCTTATTTTTTGAATATTGCAATCTATGCACTTGGGAAAAGGAACTAAAAGGGGAATTAGAGAAATTGATAGTGGTTAATATGAAGTTAATTTTGGTCAATTGATCAATATAATGTTGACACGTAGGCGGAATGTGACCTCTCTCTGTGTGTCAACACCGGTCAATTAACTAACTTATCATAAAGTTAACTTCATGATAACCGGATCCAGGAAAACCTAATCCTTTTTGTGAGTTTTGATTTTGGAGGAAATAAAGGAAAAAATTTTCCCTTCCCTCCGAATCAAAACTCACAAACACGTGCCCAAACAGATATTTCTACCACTAAATTATTATATTTGGTCTAAAAACATGAATATTAAAATATATAATTAATATTGTCTTATTGCTCAAAATAGAAATAAAAAATCTAAATGTTATCCTTCTAAAATTTATTGAAAAATATATAAATAAAAATGACCCTCCCACCCACTTTGCAACTTTTTTGCATGGAATATAAAAATTGCAAAAATATTCTTCCCCACACAAACACAAAACTCACTCACACCCTAACTCAACTCTTAGGATGCTACATGATTTTTGATTGTGTTACCCTTCAACAACTCAACATAATACTCTATTTATAGAGTACCCACAATTCTCCTCTTTCTATTTAAAATAGGACACTTACAAAATAAAAATCCTACCAAAAATAAGATTCATTCTCATAATTGGACTCTAACATATAATAATCATCCTATTAAAAATAGGACACCATTCTTTCCATAATAGCAATTCTTTTCTAAATAGGATTCGAGGAGTAACCCAACAATTCATCCCTCGACTCGAATCCTCGAATACTTTCAATTTTATAGCTAAATAGAATTTAAAAAGTATCATAACAATTACTCACTCGAATCGAATCCGCAAACACTTTAACTTCATAAATGTCACAGTTGTTGTAGACGTCACCATCATCCGCATCACTTGTGTCACCCGCACTATTTATATCATTCGTATAATCTGCATCATCTACGTTGTAGACACTCGAAATTTTGCGTTCCTGTTACTATCCATGCAAGAGGGCAGAATCATCTTGTATCTTCTAGAGAAAACCCTGGAAGTCAAAATCATCAATTCAAAACCCTGGTGACAACCCCGGATAGGAGTGAGCATTCGGATAATAACCGAACCGAATTAGGATTTCGGTTATACCCGTAAATCAAAATTACCCTATTTTAAGTATCCGAACAAATAACTGAAATATGTAATAACCGAATAACCGAATAGATTATTAGGTTATTCGGTTAATAACCGAATTTAAAAGTCTTGTCATTTGTCAGATAACAGCAGTACTGCAGTCCTGTGAATTGAAAGACAGTCATTGAAACTTGAAAGACAGTCTACCATTATGCAGTCTAGTGCCAGTCCAGTGAACAAACAAGTAGCACAAACAACTGTCATGACACTCCAGTCACCAGTGAACAAACAAACAAGTAGCACAAGTGCACAACATTATGTAGTCCAGTAAACAAACAAGTACACATGAATATTACACAAACAACTATCATGACAGTCCAGTGAACAAACAAGTAACACAACATTATGCGATCAAAGTGCGGTCCAAGGTGAATCTTGAATTGAAATTTAAAAGACAGTCCAGTAAACAAACAAGTAGCAAAACATTATGCAGTTATTATAAGTAGCACAATATTACAGAATCAAGTAAACAAGCTGCCACGACGATCAACAACATTATGCGAGTCCATCCGATTGGCGATGAATTGCAAGACGATCCGATACTCCAGTGAATTCAATAATCCAATTCAGCCCTTTTGATTCATGAACAAGTACTGACATTCACTATAGCTGGAGGAGGCAGCTTCCCTGAGAGAAGTTAAGTTACTTTATCAAGGAGCACACATTTATACACTCATTACCTGGATCTGCAGATTAAAGAGAGAGAGATGTGAATATAATATCAACAAGATTCAGTCAAGAACACACAAGATACAGAGAACAACTGTAGCAAAGAATACCTTATTTACAAGCAAGTTTACTTGTTCTCTGTACATCTCCTTCAAGTCCACAATATCAGCTGCTTAAAACTCCAAAACATACTTTCATTGACAATTTGTGTAAAACTCCAAAACATATTAACTCCTTATTCAGCTGCTTTTGAGGATATATAAAGCTCATTTAATTATATTAGATAACAAATATAGAAGGACAATAACAGGAATAACAACTTAGAAGCTCAAAATTATAAATTAAATTGCAATAATGAATTTACCTCTTTAATTAAGTTGAGTCGTGGTCCTCGTGGAAACATTGGCATCATTAGTAGCAAGGCTCAACTTGGAAATTGCTGAAAAATGAAAAATATAATTAAACACATTATTTTTATAAATTGTTTTATTAGTTCAATAAAATAAACATAAACAATAATTATTACCACACTCAAGTTTATCGGCAAAGTCGTTATCTTCCTCCACATCAATGCAATTCTTCTTTTTAATCCAATCTTAAGCACATATGAGAGCTTCCACCATATTAGGAGACGATGAACTCCTAAATGAATCAAGAATCGCCCCCGTGCTAAATGCGGATTCCGAAGCAACAGTAGAAATGGGAATAGCCAACACATCACGGGCAATACGTGAAAGGATAAGGAATCTTGCACTATTTGCTTTCCACCACACCAAAATATCGAAGGACTCATCGGCTTCTTCCGCATCTTCACTTAAATATTTGTCCAACTCCGATTTTTCTCCAAGTATCACTCCGGTCCGACGCTTTTTGAACTTATCCATAAGTCTATTTGTATTTTGGGATTCCATTGAATTAGAACCTTGGGATGACATGTTACTTAAACTTGATGTGCCACTTGGCCCACTTTCTTAGTTGAATACTTTTTTTTGTACTAATTAAACATATCTTCCATTGCTTTCTTCACACCATCGGCAATCTCTATCCCCGTGGCCCTATTCCTTGCTTGATATTCTAAATCCCTATCTTCATTATCAATATCAAAATGAAGATCTACTCCCATACCCACCAACGGATCTTCAACTTCAATTTCATCATCTCCATACATTTCATCTAAAACAAATTGAACAAAACTCAACTTAGACCGAGGATCAAGCACAACGGGAATATACAACAACATATTCATCTTTGTAACATTTCCCCAATACTTATCATATTTTCTTTTCATTGCCTTGGCCATTTGTTTCAATTCTCTATCATTGCTTCTTTCCCACTCACTCAAAATAACATAAGTTTCACTTATTTCATGAAATGCAGTATTTGATGTGACATAAGAGATGAGTAGGAAATATCATACGGTGAGATTATAAAAATGTTCTAAGAATCTCACAAACAATTTAGCCCTATTCCAATCGAGTCCGTTGGAATATCTTGGCCCCCCATATCTTTTAGAAAGCCATGATCTTCAAATCCATATCGATCAAAAGCTTCTTTGTACTTTAAGGCTGAACTTAACATCAAGTAAGTAGAGTTTCATCTAGTTGGGCAATCTAGACTTAAGCCTTTCTTGTCTTGAAGACCACAATACTCAATGCAGTCCTTAAATGACTTGACCTTAGCTGGGGATTGTTTTGCATACTTCACTGCACGCCTAACATTCTCAACAGATTTCTTAATCAACTTCAACCCATCATTCACAACAAGATTAATAATGTGAGCTATACATCTCATGTGAATGAACTTACCACCCAAGACATTGGTTTTCCAAGATGAACATCTCTCTCTCAAGTAAGCAGCTGCTGTATCATTTGAGCTAGCATTATCTACAGTGAGTGTCATAACTTTAGAAAGTCCCCACTCTTTTAGACAAGATTCAACCATTTCCCCAATGTCCTTCCCCTTATGACTTGTGATGGTTCAAAAATTTAAGATTTTCTTATGCAATTTCCAATTTTCAACAATAAAATGGGCAGTAACACACATATAATTCAAGTGTTGATTGGAAGTCCAAGAATCAGTAGTGAGGCAAACACGTTCACAATTTTTTCTAAGGAATGTTTTCAGCTTAATTTTCTCATTATCATACAAACGAATGCAGTCTCTAGCAAATGTAAAACGTGAAGGCAACTGAAACCTAGGACATGCAGCTTGCATAAGTCGTTTAAAACCATCTTTCTCAACATGTTTAAAAGGAAGCTCATCTACAATAAGATGGTAAGTAACGACTGCCCTAACAACTTCTTGGTCAAACCTCCAAGTGGTGAGTGTACCCTCACATGCCCCTCCCTCCCCCTCACCCTCTTTAATTCCTACAAGTTGGGGTTGAGCTTTATCTATGTTGATGGAATTTTTTTTACAAGTTCTAAAATGATTTCTTAAAGCAGTAGTACCATTTGAAGATGAATCAACAGCTTATTCTTTTCCACAATAAGTACACTTACCTTTGATGACATTACCATCATTATCTTTAACTGGAATGAAGTTCCCCTCAGTCCACACCTTGAATCTAGGTGCCATACTTTTTCTTTGCAGCTTTACAGTTTCTGACTGTCCCGTACTCTTTGTAGTTGTGGTTGTGGGGGTGGGAACACTGTCACCCCCCTCTTTCTCATGTCCAATTGCATCAAGGTCATCAAGGTCAGGTTCGTCTGTATCATCCACCATATGCAAATCATTTAAAATACTTCTTGACATCATTTGAAAATTTCAAACAAATTACATTAACAACGAAAGTTTAAAAAGTTTACATAAATTAAAAACTTCAAGCAATTAATATTCAAGCATAAATCAAACAATCTAAACACCAGCAGATAATATTCCACCTTTGCAATCATTTTACTTCAAGTTTGATCATGCATGCTAAAACACCAGCAGATAACTAACCAACAACCATACAATCTAAATAGTCAGCATCCTCCTTTAATTTGTTGAACTCATACAATCTAAATAGTCAGCATCTTTTTCTAGCACTCTCATGGTAAAATTCTCAAATTCTCTCGACCATTTTGTACAAAACAGTGAAACACTACCTATATACATGCAAGAACCAACCACCTCTAGTATAAGTCTAATAAAATACAATCAGAATTCAGCAAACACACAATCAGAATTCAGCAAACCATAGAAACCAAATTTTAGGAGAGAACAAACTATTCTTCAAATGCAAACAGAGACAAGAAAGTTAATAGCCACCACAATTGTTAATACACTTCAATTACTACCTATTTGATAATATCGTGCAACTGATAAAACCATGAAATCAATTTTTAGGAGCTCAACTTAAAGGGACTCTTCCCAAGAAACAGAGCCCCCTTGAGTTCAACAAATTAAAGGAGGATGATTGATAAATTTAGCTAAACATGATTCAGAGCAGCCATTAGAGAGTAAGATAGAGATGGTGAAGGAAGTTGAAGGAAAATCGTACCGGATGCCGTCGGTGTGACGCGTCGACCGGTGAGGCGATGAGAGTTCGAGATCTCTGACTTTGAGAGTCCGACTCTGAGACTGAGAGAAATCCCTCGAGATCTGTTGACTGACTGACTGTTGAGAGTTGAGACTTCAGAAGACAGAGATTGAGAGTTTGAGACTTCAGAGGACAGAGACTTCAGAGGATCGAGATCGCGATCTATAGAGTGTAGATCAGTTGAGAGTTGAGGATCGAGATCGCGATCTGTATTCTGTAGAGTGTAGATCTGTAGAGTTGGGTTGAGAGTTGAACTTGAGACTAAGAGAGTGAGCTATCGAGTATCGCCTATGGCTATCGGTACTAATTTAGTAAAGTAGATGACTAAGATGTGTAGTTAATGAGTCGTGTAGATCTGTATAGTCTATAGACTTTGCATTATTTGTTCGGTTATTCGGTTTACCCGAATAACCCAAAAGTAATACCCGTATAACCTAACCGAAACCCGTAATAAATTTCGGGTATAACCGAAATGTTAAAAAAAACTGAATTATTCAAAAATTTCGGTTAAATTAATTCGGTTCGGTTCGGTAATTCGATTATATCTGTTTTTTGCTCATTCCTAACCCCGGAAGATCAACTCAAATCTTGGTGATAACCCCAGGAGATCAAATCAAACCTAGGTGACAACCCCGAGAGATCAAGTCAAACCCCGATGACAACTCCGAGAGATCAAGTCAAACCCCGGAGACAACAACGGGAGATCAAATCAAACCCCGGAGACAACCTCGGGAAATCAAATCAACTTTAGAAACAACCTGAAGACAAGTAGCGGACCAACCTCAAAGATAACCCCGAGGAAGACAGATGCCGCCACGTCAAGCCCAGAACCGACCCAGGAGGGAAAAATAGTAATTTTTTCAACTCAAACATCAATTCAACCCAAATCACTACAAAAGAGGTCATACAAAACCATAATGTCAATCCCTAGTGAAAACAACCTAAGACAGCTCAACGGATGGACTGCGAAGACTCAAAGATCTAGTCATGCACCCATCTTCCCGTATTAAAAAAAGGTCAAATCTCATGTCATTGTGTGGCGCTCGGAAAGGGCTTTCTGGAAAGGTATAGCACGCCTCCATCGGATTCCCAGATTGAAAGTTATGAAACTTCAAGTAGACAGCGTGTTGGCCAGAGTACACGTACTTCGAGACGACAGGACCCGAGCCCATCCAGACAGTCGTAGGTAGACCCGCGGCTACTTTGGTCTATAAATAGACCCCCCCCAATCAGTCAAAATAGAAAAAAAGAAGAAAACATAGGGAATTTCGTCCATTTCAACTCTTAACCCCTCTTATAGTGTTCCAAACTTCGATATTCTTCGATGTAAACACTTTTATACATATATATTATAATATATCAAATTTTAACCGGTGGAAACGGAATTTTTAAGCTCCAAAAGCGATTTAAAGCTCTACTCACTATACACTGTAAGATCCTTCCAGATCTAAAGTCTTTACTCGCTTTTTTATATATATATATATATATATATATATATATATATATATGTAAATCGAACGATTGAGTGCGGATTATAAATTCATCGCTTTTATTGATTTAATATATATACAAATTATATATATATGTTGATAATTGATAGTGATTAAAATATTTTTTAATTGTTTATTCAATATAAAGTTGTGATATTAATGTTTGTGGCTAGATTTATCTAAATCTAGCTATATCTAACTTTTAATGTAACACCCCAGTCCCACATCGAAAGATAGGGGAAAAATTTGTCTGCATATAAGGAAATAAGTTACTACCAATAGTACCTTCAAGTCATAACCTTTTGGGAGCCTGTGGTGGGCTAAGATGACCCAAGAAGATACTATTGGGCGATGAGTTTGAGGCCTTATTGTGATGGATTTGATTCGATTCGGACTTGGATTTGACCCAAGATTTGTTAGGACTGGATTTGGCGGGTTGTTTAATATGGTATTAAAGCCGAGTCTCTAAAGCTGGTTGGGTCATCCGATCGAGTTCTGGGAGGTGGGGACACGAAGGTGGTAGTATTATCCCCTGATGGAGAGATGGAAGTGGGAGGTGGGGACACGAAGGGTTACCCGTATTATCCCACAATGGCTAAAGAGGCAAAGATCTTTGGGTTGTGTGTGTGATCGCTTCTGACGGGGACGTCAAAAATTTAAGTGGGGGAGTTTGTAACACCCCAGTCCCACATCGAAAGATAGGTGAAAACTTTGTCTGCATATAAGGAAATAAGTTACTACCAATAGTACCTTCAAGTCATGACCTTTTGGGAGCCTGTGGTGGGCTAAGATGACCCAAGAAGATATTATTGGGCCAGTAGTTTGAGGCCTTATTATGTTGGATTTGATTCGATTCGGACTTGGGATTTGACCCAAGATTTGTTCCGAACTCGGGATTTGACCCGGGTTGTTTCATTTAACTAGTTCAAAAGTTGTAAAACTGGAACCGTTAAGCTAGCATGGCTAATGTTTCTTTAAATTTAATTTTCTTTCTAGTTTTTTATAAATATTAAGCAACCACGCGTCCCTAGATCTGTATCTAGAGGAAACGGGAAGCTTGGCTACGCGTATGCAAGGATTTAACTGATGAATCCTTTGTTTTGCGACGTTTAGATTAATTATCTATTTTATTTTATTATATTTTCTATATAGGCTATTCATGTGACATTATGTGAGCCTAGGAACCACATGATTTAAGATCCAGCTGATGAATCTAGATTTGGTTCCCATGATGGACCCTTTTCCGTTGTACAGTTAACTTGTAAATCATATTTGTGGTGCTTGGGTCACTTCGATGGCTTTCATGCCTATAAGGAGGTCGACATTTATATGTATATTATTTTGTCGAAGATGTTTCGCATCTCGAGAATAAAATCAAAATAAGTCGAATGTGGAATAAAATGAAAGTATCAAAGGGCTTAATTACTATGTGAGCATAAGGGTTTGAAATTCTATTTTCAAAATATCAGTTTACTTATATTAAAATTAAACTTTTATACAAATCAAATCCTTTGTATATAGGTGCAAACGAGGCATAACACTACTTCTAAATAATGTATTTAGGCTCAATTAACTGCACACACACACACACACACACTTCAAATAATTAGGGAATTGAAAAGATGTGGTAACCGTATTTTCACGGAAGTCGGGGGGGGGGGGGGTGCCTAACATCTTCCCCTCGCTTAATCAAGCCCCCGAACTCTAAGAATCTCGATTTCCAAGGCTTGTTGAACATAGTCCAATAATTGGTCCTTTTTGTAAAACTTTTCAAATTCGGTTGAGTTGATGCAACCATTTCATTACTACCAACTGACGACTCTGAATTTTCAAATCGTCGATATTTTGTGTCAGATTCTTTTGTCAAACTCGCCCTTTCAAACAAAATTCAAAACACATATAGAGAACATAAAGGGTAGAAAAACTAAAAGAGGAATTCCAAAAAGGAAATTTTTCCTAACGTTGACATGTGTCATACGCAACATACGCATTACCATCACTATATGCATCCTCTACGTTATTTACATTACTTGCATTATAGTTACCATCATCATCTTCTTTTTTAACATTATCATTTTTTTCAATAGCATCATCATCAGTATCATTGTTTTCATTAGCATCTCCATTATCTTCATCATCGAGCGACTGTAATGGCGATACTCCATAACTGCAATGTAAGACCCCAACTTTTTATGAATGTGACTTCAATCTTTTTTTGTTATTTTAAATAGTAAGGTGTTGATTTAATAAATGTTATAAAGAACAGTAACACACGCTTTTCCACAGTAGCACACGGTATTATACAATATTTCTCATTATTAATTCAATAATGGCTACAGTAGTGACCATTTAGTGTTTTATTCAATAATTTCCACAATAGTAACTGCATAGTCTTTCATATTATTGATTTAATAATTAGTGAAGTAGTAATTACATAGTCTTTCATATTATTGATCCAATAATTGCTACTGCGACGCCCCCAAAATAGGTATACATCACCTATTCTGAGTCACCAAATACATGGTACAGAATTCAAATACAATTTAATTATACAACTATCGTGCAAAGTACGACAAAACATAAGCTGTGAGTTTTAATACAAATATTGTCGTCTAGACAATATACAAACTCAAATTTAATATTATTACATTTATTTTCCCACTATTTCTTTGAATAGTGAGGAGGACTACTAATGCTATCATCTAAGTCCGTCACTCTGTTCCCGACTAGTCCTCGCTACGTTCTCATTTCACGAAGAGAACAATGAAAGTAAAAGGTGAGCTCAACTAGCTTGATAGAAAATATTATGACTAAGATAATGCGAATATATTATCGTTAGCTTTCAATGATGTTAAAATGATATAATATAACAACCATCAAGTTTAAGCTGCGATAAGTACAAACAATCCATTAAAAAAATTGAGTAGAGAATAAAATCTACTATCTTTTATGATTTAAAAGGTTTTCATCACTTTTATCGTTGGGACTTCGACAATAAATAATCCACATCACCGAATCACCCGTGCATTACGGCCAAGGATATTCTTTAGTATCGCACCACAATTATCCATGCACTACGGGCCAAGAATATTTGTGTATTCATTAATAGTCATGATCATGCCAACAATTTGTCCATCATCAACGCTACGGGCTGATGAGGACTTTTACCACATCATTTGTAACATTACGGTTATGATTACACCGAATAATCTCTGGTCATAATCATACCAAGTCCATCTATGCACTACATGCTACAGATGACTTTCAACAAAATATAAACATAAGGATGATGACAATGATATAAGAATTAAATAAAACAAGTTCAAGAATTATTTTATCTAGGAATCAATAACGTCCAAATTATCGACATAATCTTTGCTTTGTGGAGTAAAATTCAAGAATGCTCGGAAGAATAGTTCAATGAAAAGATACTGGATGAAGCGCAAATATCAAGGATATTCCACTAATTTTATGGAGTATAGAAGTCAAAACTTTAACCAACTGAGTATAACAAGGAATGTAATAACAAAAGAAATCACTAGGCACGCGACGATAGACACACAAGTGATTATTCAATAGAATAATAAATAACGAAATCAGTCTGCGTAAAATGCCAGACATGATATTCCAATGAGAATAATAAAGGCGGAACCCAGTCCGGCGAGAACGCTATGCACAGGATGTTCCAACAGAATGATAAATAATGGAACCGGTCCCACAGAACGCACAAAACATGATGTTCCAATGAATGATAAAGAATGGAATAACGAAGAGAATTTCACCAAGTATAGGTAGTTCACAGCGTATCTGAGTTATTCCAATAGAATAATAAAGAATGGAATAACAGAAGTTCTCTTCATGGATAAGAAAGAAATAATACTCCCTACCTTGAAACACTGGATACTGGAATAGTGAGATAGTAGACTTCTCTTCTTCTTTCTCTCTATAATAATCGCTCTAAAGCTTTTGTGAATTTGTGAGAAATGAAGGAAGAATGAGCTTCTATTTATAGGAAAATATAGTTTCAATAATTGCATGTTTTGGGGCTCGAAAAATTACAGTACAATACCTCCAACTTTTTTTTCATTTTTAATTTAGTCCTGCAAGTATTATCAAACTTGCACCACCTCCTCTAATAGTAAATAATGTGAATCAATAGTTCAATCATGTGAATCAATAGTATAATCATGTGAAAAAAATGAATTACAGAATAATACCTCCATCTATACCTCCATTTTTAACTTAGTCATGCAAGTATTATCAATCTTGCACCAACTCCCCTAATAGTAAATAATGTGAATCAATAGTTCAATCATGTGAATCAATAGTATAATCATGTGAAAAATACAAATTATAGTATAGTACCTCCATATATACCTCCATTTTTAACTTAGTCATGCAAGTATTATCAATCTTGCACCAACTCCCCTAATAGTAAATATTGTGATTCAATAGTACACACATGTGAACAAATAGTTATATAAGCACGTGAATTAGTAGCAATTAATTGCTCATTTATCCGATAAATTACCTGATTTATCAATATAACCCCTAGACATCAATTATCATCGGAATAGATGTCGATTTCCACTAACACTAATAATCCCAACACAATGGAACTATCAGAATTCATTTTTAATCAACAAAACTTATTCATCATTAATATTATAACTCACAATATTTAACAACTAGGTCGTTCCCAGGAAAGAGGGGGCTTTCCGATAAGGATTTCTCCTTATTGGCGCGCAATTAGGTGACCAAACCTCTCCTTGACTGAACTTCTAGACATTATCAATATTGCAAATAATAATATGAATAACTTTGTCGTCTCAATTATTGATTTAATAATATAAATATTATGCAAATGATAATCTTGTGACAATAATTGAATCAATAATACGAGAGATATGATGCAAAGAATTCTTTGTAGTAATAATTGAAAGTATAAGCGAGTGACTTCTCACGTAAAGCATCAATAATCAATCGTGTGTGCTACTATACAACCACGCCAGCGTATCTGTACTTTTAACACAAGGGTGTTTCAACAGTTAACTGTAAAACTTCCGCCGTTATTTTCATAAAGTATTTTTTTGTCGTTTTCTCAATCAAAAATAATAATTCCGTTAATGGGGGTCCACCAATGATTGTGCTATGAGACCCCGAATTTTATGAATAAAGATTTAAATTTCTCGAAATATTTTTTTGAATATTATGGCGTGGATTTGATATAATGTTATAGTTGTGGATAATATTTATAAATTTTGCAAAGTATGCAAGTTGTTGTATTATATTCGATTGGTCAGAGAATATTCGTTTTAGCGAGGAATATTAAATAACAAGTATAATCATTGGTGGACCCCACAATGGAATTATTGTCGATTGAGAAAACGACAAAAATATTTTTATTAAAAATAACGGCGGAAGTTTTCTTATTATCTTTGTTGAACTACTCGGTAGTAAAGTAAAAAGAATACGATGTCTGGCGCATGGTTGCATAATACCTACGGTATTGATTATTGATGCTTATGTGAGAAGTTACTCAGTTTTGCTTATTTTATAGACCCCCATTTACCTATTTTTCAAAATAATCGGTAGAAAATTATTTTATATAATAAAGGTGGGGCCCACATATGGGGCCCACATGTGATGTATGAAATCTGAAAATAGGGGTGAGAGGAAGTTACTTAAAGGAGAGGTAAAATATATTTATATATATGGTATGTGATGTGTGTATATATATATATATATATATATATATATATATATATATATATATAATATAATGTGAGTGGAAAATGGTGGAAAAGTGATAGTATGAA
Source organism: Panax quinquefolius (assembly GCA_020205615.1). NCBI lineage: Eukaryota > Viridiplantae > Streptophyta > Magnoliopsida > Apiales > Araliaceae > Panax > Panax quinquefolius. Next base: position 25,387,972 of record CM035171.1, read on the forward strand.
AGTGATGGGTGTAAGATAGGTGTGTGTGTGTGATGAAAGTGAAAGGGTGTATCTGTGTGTGTGTGTGTGTGTAAGTGTAGTGAAAGTGATGTGTGGGTGGGAAAATGAATATTGTGTATATATATATATATATATATATATATATATATATATATATTTTGGGGGGTGGGGATTGATGTTGGTTATGGGGGGAGAAAAAAAAATCAAGTGGTATATATATAATATTGATATATATTATTTGAAAACATGTGTTTATATATATATATATATTGTATTTTATATTTTTTTTGGTTTTGTTTTTATAGAATGGTTGATTGAATTGTGAACATCCATTGATCTGCAGAATTATTTCATCCATGAACAGTGCTTTTCCATTCTCCTATAATTAGAAGTTCATTCCTTCATTATTTCTTACGAATTCACTGAAACTCTAGAGAGAGAAAATTTTAGAGAGAAAGAAGAAAAGTATTCTGCTACTTCCATACTCTTATATCCAGTTTCTTTTACGGTAAGGGATATTATTTATTGTACTCGTAAGGGATATTATTTGTTGTACTCGTAAGGGGTATTATTTCTTTTGTATTCATGAAGAGAACTTTTGTTATTCCATTCTTTATTATTTCTTTGGAATAACCCGAGATATCGCGACTACCCTATACTTGGTGACATTCTTCTAATATTCCGTCTTTATTATTATTACGTTGGAATATCCCGTCGTGCATTTTACGCCTTGGGACTGGTTCCGTCTTTATTATTATTACATTGGAATATCATGTATACATGCATTTTACTTGGGACTGGTTCCGTCTTTATTATTATTACGTTGGAATATCTCGCATCACGTGTGTTTTACGCCGACACTGATTAAAATCTTTATTATTATTACATTGGAATATCTATCACATGCATGCGTTTTTTACTTACGGACTGGTTTAAATCTTTATTATTCTTGGAACATCCTCGTCGCGTAATTTCGCTGACGATTCGATTACATTACTTATTATTATTGGAATAACTTTATACATGCGCGGGCACCGCATGCATGGTGATTTCTTTTGTTATTCCATTCGTTATTATACTCGGTTGGTTAAAGTTTTGACTTACTATACTCCATGAAATTAGTGGAATATCCTTGATATTTAAGGCGCTTCATCCGATATCTTTTCATGGAAATATTCTTCGAGCATTCTTGAATTTTACTCTACAAAGCAAGATCATGTTGACAATTTGGACATTATTTGTTTCTGGATAAATTAATTCTTGAACTTGTTTTATTGAATTCTTATATCATTGTCATCATCCTCATGTTTATATTATTTTGAAAGTCAAATACGTGGCTGTAGTGCATAGATGGACTTGGTATGATTATGACTGAGGATTATTCGGTATAATCATAACCGTAATGTTACAAATGATGTGGAAAAAGTCCTCATTAGCCCGTAGTGCATTGATGGACAGTTTTTGGTATGATTATGGCTATGGATTCTCTTCGGCCAAGGGTGCAAAGATGAATTATTTTATGGCATGATCAGGACCATTGATGAAAACACGATTATCTTTGGCCCGTAGAGCCTGGATAATTCGTGGTCGTGATACTAAAGAATATCCTTGGCCTGTAGTGCAGGGATGATTTAATGATGTGGATTATTTATTAAGTTGAGTCTCAGCGATAAAAATGATGAAAAACCTTTTAAATCATAGAAGATAGTAGATTTTATTCTCTACTTGACTCTTCTAATGGATTGCTTGTTCCGTTGCAGTTAAACTTGATGTTTATTATATTTTATCAGTTTAACACCGTTGAAGGCTAAGGATAATTTATTCTGCATTATCTTAGTCATAATATTTCTTACTGGGCTAGTTGAGCTCACCCTTTCTTTCACTGTTCTCTTCATGAAATAAGAACGTAGTTGGGATGAGTCGGGGAACGGAGTGATGGTCCTAGATGTTTGCATTAGTAGTCCTCACTATTCTGTGAAATAATGCTATAATAATTGTAATGAGGACTCCTTTTGAGTTTGTATACTCTCTAGTAGACAATATTTTTATTCAAACTCACAGTTTATGTTTAGTCGTATTGTACATGACTGTTGTATATTAAAGATTGTATTTATATTCTGTACCATGTATTTGGCGACTCGAGATGGGTGATGTATATCTGTTTTGGGGGTGTCACAGTTGGTATCAAAGTTTAGGGATATGATCCGTGGCTAAGATGAGAGAATAGAACTAGGAGGGGAGAGACGGGGAATTCCTTCGCTAGTATGACCTACCTAAGTTTATTTGGTATTTAATTGGTCAGCCAAAATATAGGGATAATATGTTATATGTCTATTAACCTTTGTTTTGTGGCAGTATCTGAAAATGACATCCGAGAATGTTGAGAATAGCAATGGAGCACAGGAGACCGTTGATTCTCCACTGATTAATAATCAGGACAATGTGCAACAGGATGACGATAATCCTCCTTTAAACAACAACACCGATCAATTGATTGAACGACCAGACGTTTAGGAGCTTTTTAGAATTCATGCAACATCGTAGGAAGGCGGCTCTGTTGATAATGCGAGGAAACAATGACAACCCACGGTTGGTCACCGCTAAACAATTCAAGGAGGCTGGGACCACCGGAGTTTTTGGGAAAGCGAGAACCACTTAAAGGCGGAGCGTGGTTAAAGTTAGATCACCAAGATATTTGATGTCTTGGGATGCTCGAGGAGCAAAAGGTTTCTTTTGCCACCTTTTATGTTGCGTGAAGAGGCGAGATCTTGGTGGGAATCGTAAAATGTTCCCGACTGGCGACTCAAGATGTCTTGGGAGAAGTTCAAGAGTCATTCAATGACAAGTACTTTCCCGAAAGTATTCGTCACATGAAGGAGGTGGAGTTTATCAAGTTGGAGCAAAACAACATGACCGTGTCGCAGTACGAAGCCAAGTTTGCCGAATTGTCCCGATTTGCGTCCCATTTGGTTGATAATGAGGAGAGAATGACGCGAATGTTTCTAAGAGGTTTGAAGCCGGACATACGTCAATATCTTATTTCTCATAAACTGTGTTTGTATTTAGAGGTTGTAAATAGGGCTCAGTTAGTGGAGCGCGATAAAGAGTCAACGCAACCAAAAAGAAAGTAGACCAAAAATGATAATACTGGGGTGATACTTGATCATCAAAGCGGTGACAATAAACATGGAGGGAATCAACATACCAAAAATGATAACCACTTCGGTGGTAATCATGGTCAAAACAATAAGAATGGACATTTCAAGATGAGAAGGTTCAATAATGACGTGAAGACGTCGACACCAGCACCTGTTTCAAAGGAAGAAGAACGATCACCGGTCGTATGTTTCAAATGCGAGGAGAGGGACACACATCCGTCAAATCGTATCTGCAAAGAATCCAAAGCGTGTTTTAATTGCGAAAGAGAAGGTCACCTAGCTTGATTTTTTCATATGGTGAAGTCAATTCCAGCTGGGATAGTGATGCTAAAGGATGTCCCAGACAAGCCAAAGCCGGTAGTTTAAGAGAGCGTTTTTTTTTTGTGACGAGGAACCTGAATAAAATTATCACGGGTATGTTAGTCATAAACTCTTGGGAAGTCTATACCGTGTTAGATACCGGTTCTACTCACTCTTTTATTTCACCTAGTTGTGTTCAATATTTGAATTTAACTCTGGAAAAGTTAGACTTTGATATATCTATTTAAACTCAGTTGGGAGAAACCTTCGTTACCTCCACTATTTATAAATCTTGTTTGATTCAAATCGACACTTTCACGTTACCTGTCGATCTTATCTCTTTGAAAATACTTGCCTTTGATGTGATTTTTGGGAAACAATTGGTTAACTACTCATCATGCTTTTTGTAAGGTTGTTAGCTTTCATATTCCTAACCAACCTATTATGTGAATTCAAGCAACCAAACCACTAAAGTCAATCACTGTCATATCAAGCCATAAGTAAAGAGCCCCGAGCCTTTCACTGATGACTTCTTTATGTGGAATACACCGAAGCCAGACTTTCTGTAGGCGACGTAGTGAATGACGATGACAAGTTGATAGGTATCAATGTGACGTGTTATCCAAGTCTTGGATGAGGGTCACAGTTTTGAATGATATTTTTATCGTTAATAAATTTCTTGACGTATTCCTGAAGACTTCTTAGCCTACCCTAGAGCGTGAAATCGAATTTTTTATTGACCCCAGTATAAAATCCATTTCTTAAACCCTCAATTATTCCTTCAACTAAAATGAACGTATCATGCGCCAAAGACGTTGGCTCAAGCTGTTGAAGATTACGATCGTACCATTCAATACCATCGTGGGAAAGCGAACGTGGTAGGTGACGCGTTGAGTAGAAGATTGTATGCGTTTACGAGTGCGATGTTGTTAACACAAAGACCCATTTTGTATGACTTACAAATGATGAAGATAGAGTTAAAGACACTAGGGACCCACATGAAGATAACGAATATATGAGTAGAATCGACTTTAATCGATAAAGTTAAAGCCGCTCAAGCCACATACTCAGAGCTGATGAATGTGAAAAAGAAGGTTCAAGATGGCGTTTTTCTAGAAGCAAGAATCGACGAAGAGAGGAAATCTCAACCCTCGATTTAATTGGACCATTTGAAATCCTCGATGAAGTTGGAACTGTGGCCTATAGACTCGTTTTACCGTCAAGTATGTTGCGTGTTCATAACGTTTTTTTTTCGTATCGAGGTTACGTAAATATGTGGACGACCCGAACCACATTATTAAATTAGAACTAAATGATATAGCAGAAGATTTAACGTATGAGGAGATACGTGTTAAAATCTTGGATAAGAAGGATCGTATTCAACACTCAAAGGTTATACCTCAAGAGTTGGAATCTGAAATGAAGTCAAGGTATTCTCACCTCTTCGACATACCAGGTACGTACGTAAATTTCGAGGGCGTAATTCCATAAGGAGGGGAGATTGTGAGACCTCAGATTTTATGAATAAAGATTTAAATTTCTCGAAATATTTTTTTGAATATTATGGTGTGGATTTGATATAATGTTATAATTGTGGGTAGTATTTATAAATTTTGCAAAGTATGCAAGTTGTTGTATTATATTCAATTGGTCGGGGAATATTAGTTTTAACAGGGAATATTCGTACAACGACACAATCATTGGTGGATCCCACAACGGAATTATTGTTAGATTGAGAAAACGACAAAAATATTTTTATTAAAAATAACGGCAGAAGTTTTACCATTAATACTATTGAACTACTCGATAGTAAAAGTACAGTAATACGCGTGATTGCATAGTAGCACACGGTATTGATTATTGATGCTTATGTGAGAAGTTACTCAGTTTTGCTTATTTTATAGACCCCCATTTACCTATTTTTCAAAATAATCGGTAGAAAATTATTTTATATAATAAAGATGGGGCCCACATGTGGGGACCACATATGTGGCCCACATGTGATTTATGAAATCTGAAAATAGGGGTGAGAGGAAGATTACGGGGATGGAGGTAAAATATATTTATATATATGGTATGTGATGTGTGTGTGTATATATATATATATATATATATATATATATATATATATATATATATAATATAATGTGAGTGGAAAATGGTGGAAAAGTGATAGTATGAAAGTGATGGGTGTAAGATAGGTGTGTGTGTGTGATAGTGAAAGGTGTATGGTGTGTGTGTGTGTGTAAGAGTGTAGTGAAAGTGATGCGTGGGTGGGAAAGTGAATATTGTGTATGAATATATATATATATATATATATATATATATATATATATATATATGATGAAAGTGATTTTGGGGGGGTGGGGGATTGATGTTGGTTATGGGGGGAGAAAAACAAATCAAGTGGTATATATATAATATTGATATATATTATTTGAAAACATGTGTTTATATATATATATATATTGTATTTTATATATTTTTTTGGTTTTGTTTTTATAGAATGGTTGATTGAATTGTGAACATCCGTAAATCTGCAGAATTATTTCGTCCATGAACAGTGCTCTTCCATTCTCCTATAAATAGAAGCTCATTCCTTCATTATTTCTTACGAATTCACTGAAACTCTAGAGAGAGAAAATTTTAGAGAGAAAGAAGAAAAGTATTCTACTACTTTCCTACTCTTATATCCAGCTTTTTTAAACGATAGGGATATTATTTATTATACTATTGTAAGGGATATTATTTGTTGTACTCGTAAGGGGTATTATTTTCTTTTGTATTATTCATGAAGAGAACTTCTATTATTCCATTCTTTATTATTCTTTGGAATAACCTGAGTATCTATGGACTACCCTATACTTGGTGACATTCTTCTAATATTTCGTCTTTATTATTATTTCGTTAGAATATCACATGCATGCTTTTACGTGGACATTGGTTAAAATCTTTATTATTATTCATTGGATATATCATGTTGCATGCGTTTTACGCTGGACACGGGTTAAAATCTTTATTATTATTTCGTTGGAATATCCTCATGCATGCATTTTATGCCGGACACGTTTAAAATCTTTATTATTATTACATTGGAATATCCCATCATGCATTTTTTTGGACGGACGGGTTAAAATCTTTTTATTATTGTGTTGGAACATCCCGTCGGTTTGAAATTTACTTTGACACGATTAGATTACTTATTATTCATTGGAATAACTTTTACATCATCGCGAAATACCGCATGCATGGTGATTTCTTTTGTTATTCCATTCGTTATTATACTCGGTTGGTTAAAGTTTTGACTTCTATACTCCATGAAATTAGTGGAATATCCTTGATATTTGCGCTTCATCCAAGATCTTTTCATGGAAATATTCTTACGAGCATTCTTGAATTTTACTCTACAAAGCAATATCGTGTTGACAATTTGGACATTATTAGTTCTGGATAAATTAATTCTTGAACTTGTTTTATTGAATTCTTATATCATTGTCATCATCCTCATGTTTATATTATGTTGAAAGTCATCTCGTGGCTCTGTAGTGCATAGATGGACTTGGTATGATTATAAATTGAGGATTATTCAAAGTATAATCATAACCGTAATGTTACAAATGATGTGGAAAAAGTCCTCGTTCGCCCGTAGTGCATTGATGGATGCTTTTTGGTATGATTATGGCTATGGATTCTCTTGACCAAGGGTGCAAAGATGAATTGTTTTATGGCATGATCGGGATAGTTGATGAAAACACGATTATCTTTGGGCGTAGAGCATGGATAATTCGTGGTCGTGATACTAAAGAATATCCTTGGTCTGTAGTGCAGGGATGATTTAATGATGTGGATTATTTATTAAGTTGAGTCTCAGCGATAAAAATGATGAAAAACCTTTTAAATCATAGAAGATAGTAGATTTTATTCTCTACTTGACTCTTCTAATGGATTGCTTGTTCCGCTACAGTTAAACTTGATGTTTATTATATTTTATCAGTTTAACACCGTTGAAGGCTAAGGATAATTTATTCTGCATTATCTTAGTCATAATATTTCTTACTGGGCTAGTTGAGTTTACCCTTTCTTTCACTGTTCTCTTCAGGAAATGAGAACATAGTTGGGACGAGTCGGGGAACGGAGTGATGGTCCTAGATGTTTGCATTAGTAGTCCTCACTATTCTATGAAATAGTGCGATAATAATTGTAATGAGGACTCCTTTTGAGTTTGTATACTCTCTAGTAGACAATATTTGTATTCAAACTCACAGTTTATGTTTTGTCGTATTGTACACGACTGTTTTAAATTAAAGATTGTATTTGTATTCTGTACCATGTATTTGGCGACTCGAGATAGGTGATGTATACCTGTTTTGGGGGTGTCACATGTGCCGTTGTATGAATATTCCCTGTTAAAACGAATATTTCCCGACCAATTGAATATTATATAAGAACTTGCGTACTTTGCAAAATTTGTAAATATTACCCACAACTATAACATTATATCAAATCCACACCATAATATTCAAAAACATATTTCGAGAAAATTTAATCTTTATTCAAAAAGTTGGGGTCTTACAGCTACACTAGTAATTGCATAGTTTTACATATTATTAATTTAATAATTGCTACAATAGTAATTGCATGGTCTTTCATATTATTGATTCAATAATTGATATAATAGTAATTATAGAGTCTTTCATATTATTGATTCAATAATTGCCACAATAGTAATCAGATATTATTGACTTAATAATTGTTACAATGATAATTGTATAGTATTTCATATTATTGATTTAATAATTGTTACAGTAACAACTGCACATTATTTCACATTATTAAATAAATAATTGTCACGACACAATAACTCATATAATTTAAAATGATATTATTAGTTGACATTATTGGCAATGTCTAGAAGTTCTAAGGGCACAATTAAAAGATGTAACATGTGGTGATGGATGGGGTTGTTTTTGCTATAAATAGAGGATAAGGAATGAGACTCTCTTTTCCTTTATTTCAAATATTTGGGTTTTCCTTATTAAAGTAAGATTGTTTATGGGATAAGGAGGTTTAATTGTTCATATTTAAGTATACGAAAAGGACAAACATAAGAATCTTTTCAAGGAGGAAGGTCACAAGATTTACAACACAAATACATAACTTGTACTCCAATATTAATAAGTAAAAGATTCCCTTCTTTATTTATGTTTGTTATCGGAGGATATAGATCTGAAGGGGGGTTGAATAGATCATCAAATATACATTGTTCATATTTAAGTAGTGACAAACATAAGAATCTTTTCAAGCACAACGGAATAAGTAAAAGATTCCCTTCATTGATATATTAAGTAAGTTCGTTAGTTTAGTTGTAGCAGTTAGAACATACATAGCTTATAGTAGCTTATAAACATAATATAAATGACATAATGTAAAAGACACAAGGGTTTTAAGTGGTTCGTAGACTCAAGCTCCTAATCCACTCTTCTTCGCTTTCAACTAGCAGATTTCCACCAAGGAAGGGCAAGACTCGAATCTCTACGATTCCTTCAAGGCCGCCAGCCTTTGGGACTTCAATTCACTAAGAACTCTTCAAGGCCAAGCAGCCTTGGGACTCCTCTAGTTCCCTAGAACTCTTCAAGCCCAAGCAGGTTTGGAACTTCATTTAGTCCCTTCGACAAGGACCCTTTGGCCCTCGCTTTGTTTAGTCCCTCCCGACAAGGACCCTCTGGCCCCGCTTCATTTAGTCCTCTCGACAAGGACCCTCAGCCCTCGCTTCGTTGAGTTATTTGTTTGTTGTTGTTGAGTTTGCGGCCGAGTCGCTAAGATGTCTTCATGCTCAACATCTTCTATCCTTAGCAACTTTGGCTTGATCATCCTTGAAGAGCAGCTTGAGTATTGCATGATGCTCACCTTCTTAGGTTGCTTCAACTACTCCTGGATGACCCTCGATGAACCGCCTTGAAGATCATTCTTCTGGTACTTGATGGTCGCACATGAGAGGCTTCTAAGATGATCGTAAGCTCTTCTGTTAGGTACTTAGAAACTTTCTCATGCTTGTCACCAAGATGGCTTTTGTGATCTCCCTTCTTGCTCCTCGATGCCTTCCTATGATGGACTTGCTAAGCTGACTGTAAGCTCTTCTCTATTATACTTAGAGTCTTCCCATGATGGACATCCAGATGGCATGATGCTCTTCTTTTCTCAAGCTCAGCTCGTAACACTCTTCATGTAGTAGAACTCTCACTTCTACATAGTAGAACTCACACTTCTACTTCTTGCTTGATTTGACTTCTGAGTGTTCTTGGTGGATCGTACAGTGAGCCTTTGGACTCACTATCACTTGATTAGATCACCCACCTTCTCTCCAAAACTCACAACTCCAAAGAACCTTTGATCTTTGAAGCTCTTCTACATTTATACACCTTCCCAATCCTTCCGCGGAAAGTAGCCGCTGAAGCTATTCAAATGTCTTCACAGATCTCAAGTTGCTTGAGGTAGATCGCTTGATGTGACATGACATACTTTTTCCGACGACATCAGTAGTTCATCGTTTCACCCACCCCGCCGATGTATCACTTTACTATCTTTCAAGTGTTCAAGACTTTATTTCTTCCGATTTTCGATCGAGGTTGTCCTTTTGCATCGATGCTCTCAATAAGCACTTGTCTCAATATTACCTTCTTCGATTGAACCGCTGTCAATGCTTCAGCCTTCGTATCCGAACTCTACGATTCTCGATGCACGCCTTCGTGGACTCGATCAGTAAAGTGTTCCGAGAGTGTTTCGCCGACTTAGTAGAGTTAACACTACGATCCTCAAGAGTGTTGATTGGATCTTCAATGTAGAACACCTCTTCCTCAGATTGTGCAAAGGCTTCAATACTTTCATTTGCTTTGATCGTTCTCGACATCGATGGCCTAATTTCCTTTCTCGTCCCTTCTCAATATCAAGACACTTCAGATTTGTGGCGCTGGCCCAAATTTTGCTTTTCCCTGGTGATCTTCCGCTCACTTATCATCAATGAATCGACTCGCACTTAATCACTTTAGTCTTGCTCTTCGTGAGGTCGACCAAAGATTCAGGTTCACCTTCCATCGCTTCTTCTTTGTTCGAGAAAACACTACGATCTTGGTTGCTTCCAAGATCGTTGTCTGTCTTCGCTCTTCGACAAGAATCGCGATTAGTCGACTTTTCCTTAGTCACCAAGTCAAGTCTTCATTGGATCTCCTTGTGGAAGACTTCATCACGAACGGCCTTACACCTCAATCTTAACGCCGATTGGGTTTGTGCTTAGATCTTCTCGTTAGCCTCGCATGCCATTCGTTGAGTGCTCTCTCGTTCCCTTTACATCGTGGAATGCATTATTGCAAAGTACAACCAGAGGCTTCAGATCTTTTGATATTCGGGAGTGCTCATTCTTTGAGAATCGATCTACTCTACGATTCTCGACTTAGCATTGTGGAGCACTTCGTTTGAGTCGTAGTCCCAAGACTCTACGATTCAGCCTTTGCTTTTTGCAGACACTACGATCCCGAGATCGATCTCGACACTCTACGATTTCGCCAGGCTTGTTGTCTTCATCCGATCTTGCCCGACCACGATCTCTCTCAGAGATGACTCAATGGACTCTCACGAACTCAGTGAGTGTAGTCTACGATCCTCGACTCGCTTTGGCATCACAGCTCTACGACTCGAAAGTGTAGTCTACGCTTTGGACTGGCTTCTAAGCAGATGATCGCTCTACTTATAGCAAAGTATCTTTACGATTCTCGAACACGACTTCCTCAAGACACTACGATCCCGAGGAAGCTCTTCTCGATACACCACGATCCTTCTTCGCTTCCCCGAAGTCATTTAACCCGAGATCTACTATCTCAGATACTCCTATTCTCCGCCTCGATAGCTCCCCGAAGTTAACCTCGACTCACCCGGCAGATCATTACGACTTTCGTGCAAAAGGTTCTCGACGATCAGACTAGCCTATCTATTACATCATAAGATCAACCTAACAAGCTTGATCTTTCTATATTTATAGTCCTTGTACATCATTTCTTTTTAAGGACTTTACAAAGCTGTTTTGCTTTATGTAGGATCAACCTAACATATTTGATCAATTCATTCTAAGTCCTTGTACATATATTTCTATTATCTATCAAAGGACTTTACAGCTTTTCTTCATGCAAGCATACTTCAGATATTCATTCATTTATATATATCATAATCAAATCATATATTAAATAGAATATCATTCACATGTTTATTCCCGATAATCTCCCCTATTTGATTATGATAAAAAACAATAAGTGCATATGCATGTTATGAATGAATCTTAGATATGTTGAGCAAATCAGATTTCTAAACAGCTTAATCATGAATGTCATTTATATTAATATGGCAATTATATATTCAGACATTCTATATCCCGGATCCGTAACATACCTAATAAAAGTTAGAGTTATACCTCCTCGCTCCTCAGATGTTTCCAGTGATTCTTGTCGATCGCCACTCATCTTCTTTTTTCTCTTGCTCTTGCTCTTTCTCCCCTCGATGATGACCTTTTGTCTCTCGCTGTTCCTCTTCATCATCTTTTCTTATCCGCTCCCCCTCATGATGATGATACTTTTCAACAGCCTACTATCTTCTTTCGACGCCTTCTCTCTCTCGAACCTCCGCGCTTCTTCTTCCGATGCCCCTTGCTCCTCTTCTTTCTACGCCTCTTTTTCTCCCCTTTTTGTCATTAATCATTTGAGACAACCGCCCATGTTGGAATTAAGTCGCTTCCATCGTAGAGGTGTTGGCAACTTCAAACTTTAGTTCTCACGACCTAGCTCAAGTCAGATCGAGAATGTTTGTTTCATATCGTCAATCTTGTCGAGAGGGTCATGATCCGCTTTCAGATTTGCCTCCCGAACTTGTAGAGCTTCAAACCTTCCGATCTTGTATTGCTTTTCCGATAGATGTTATCCTCTCTTGTAGTTGAGAGATACATCACCAAGATAGCTTCAAGTTTGTGCTTGAAAGAATCATCTCCCGCTTCTATCTATCCGCTTCTCATGATTCTTTAGTGAGCATAGAGATCTTTTTGCTTAAATCATCGTAACTTTTTTCGTAATGCCCGCTCCAAAGCGCTTTGATCCTCTTGATTGGCGCTTTCAATAAGCAATGGATCGACTCTACGATTGTCATCTTTGGACAGATTTTCAAAGGTGTGGATAATCCAACAATCGTGGAGTACCAATTGCTTGTGGAGGATGATGGAGTGTCCGATCGATAAAGTTGTTTGATCATAAGAAGGCTTCTTCGATTGGGCTTGAAACATGATCACCAGAGAGTTAACAGACTTCACGATCGCCTCCTTGGTCATTTAATTCTTCTTCCTTCGTAATCCACTCTACGATCGTAGGGATATAGAGATTCTTAGTTTGTCGATAGATCTTCAAGTGAGGGTCGGGTTGGTTATCATCTTGGTAGCATAAGTTTTTTCCCTTGAAAGTTTTGAGCTACCAGCCCATGCTTGAAAAGTCTTCAGAACACCAAACCAAGTAACTTCCATCTCCTTCAAGAAAGGCCTTCACCAAGGCATTGATGGAAGAACCATCTCATCAAGAAATCATCGTGGTGGTGTAGAGAATGGTCAGGCAATCCATTTCCATGTTGTTCCAGTTCTCGACTAAGTCAAAGGAGGTCATTCTTACTATTCGACCGCTCACCTCCATGGTTTACCCATCCGTCAGAGGAGTTTCGATGGTTCATTGGGAACTTCTACCACAATTCTTCGTAAATCTTGCAGTGAGAGAACAGGTGGAGTTCTGAGTCTTTTGATTCCTTATCTTCGTGAGTTGGAATCATTTTCGCTTCTTCCTTCTCTCGGACTAGAACCACTTAGATCGCCTTCAAGCAGATAGTCTTTTTCTTGTCAGAGCATTTCATTATCGTAATCTTTCGATCATCTTCAACAAAGAGACCTTCTTGTCAATTTCATTGTCGTAACTTTCTTCAAAGAAGTCTTTCCTTAGATTCTTCTTCTTCATCGATGGCTTCTTCTTCAAAGATCTTCTCCTGGGATATGATTCATCATCACTTAATTCAATGATGGCATTTGATTGGCTATCGCTCCTCTTGAGGCAAACCGGCTTCATGTACCGTAGCTCTTCTTCTTCTTCGTGGAGGTTCAACTATGAGAGAGAGACTCTTCTTCTTCTTCTTCTTCTTCTTCTTCTTCTTCTTCTTCTTCGCCTCTAACTTCTCTTGCTCATCGATAAACTTCTTTGGAGATCAAGACCGGCAGAGCAGATTCTTCTTTCTTGGCCTCATCACTTTCTCGAGCCATCATGAGAGCTTTCTTGGTTTGAGGGACATGTTCATCTTCTTCTTCGAATAACATTTTTCACCCATTCTCTGGTCGGTTGGGGCAATTTGATTTGGGGATGCACTTTTGATCATCATGAATTTCTTTTTTTTTCATCGAGAGTCGCTTCTCCGAGAATTTGCCATGGGCTAGAGCACTTTTTTCATCATTATTTTCAGCTTTTCATTTTTTTCTTCGCTCGGAATTTCACGCCCCTTTCTTCTTTCTTAGATGTATTGATTTGAGAAGCTAAGGTCGGTTTGTCATCCACCTTAGCTTTTTGTCGATCGCCCTTCAAGCAAACTCTCGCCGCTTCTTCTTTTTGTGGTTTCAGTATTGGGGCCTTTTTTTCTTCTTTATCCTTGTTCAAGGAGGAGACTCTCCTTGGTGGGGCTCGGCTTTCTTCACATCACCAAATTTTTTCACCACTTTTGATTTCTTCCCGGTCGGTGTGATTTCAACCGCCGCAGAGTCATCGACTCAGAGCTCTCTGTCTCTACTATATCTTTTTTTTTTAGCAGAGGCTTTATCACGCCGCTCCCAAATTGCCACCCTTTTTTGTTCTCCTTGGGGTTCTTCTTCCAGCTTTTCAAATAACTGTGGAGACATTACTTTGTGCACATTCTGTGGCTTCTCCTCATCATCCTTGATCTTTCCCCTTTTTTTTTCTTCAAGATGATACTCAAGAACCCTCCCATGAAATACCTTGGTCGTGGGCTTCTTCTCAAATTTCTCTCTACCCACTGAGATCCGATCAAACAAGATAGCTCCAAAGTCGATTTGTTTCTTCGTAACTATTCACGACATGATTTTCAATCATCGGGTCGATCATCGTGTCATGTGCAGTTGTTCTTACACAAGATGCACTTTCCAACTATTTCAAAGAAGGAACTCATATCGCTCAGAAACTCCTTCTTCTTCATGTCCTTGAAACTAGGTTTTTTTGATACCCCATAACTTCCTTTGCTAGTTCAAAGGTCGACATTATCAAGGTTCTTTAGCCCTTGGTTAGGAAAAACCTAGGCATCGATTGAGGTCAAGATTTTAACTCGAGAGACCGACCTTTAACCTTGGTAGTAAGGGTTTCGAATTTATAGAGACGTTTGAGTAGAATTCTTTAACCAGTCATAGAGACTCGAGTATTTGCCTCAAGGCATTCTCAAAATCCAAATTTTCTTTACAAGCTCGAGAATATCCCCCGAACTTCTTTTTTCGATTTCTCAAACGATTTGGTTCCAAGTCAATACCAAAGTGATCACTTGCCGCTTTTCCATTTTGAGTAGTTCAAGAATGTGGGTATTAGATATAGAGAAGTTTATGCGAGATGGTCCGTCTCGTTGGTAAGGCTCGAGGTTAACTCGATTTTGCTCTTGAAAAGCTTTTGTGGTTTTGAAAATGGGAGGAGAAAGGTTCGATATCTTTTGGTAATCGCTCGCAGATTTGAACTTGTTTTATGGCGCTTCCTTCTAACTCAGATACTCAAAGTGATGTGTCAATCGGTCCATTGGTTGCACGCTGCCCAAGAATGAGTCAGAAACTCCCCACAACTTTTTAGTTATTAGAGGAGTGGACGTTTAATTGACGTGGCTTTTGATCGCTGACCTTTTGATTCAGTAGAGTAAGTAACATGATGAGATAGCTATAGACTCTACGATTTCATTTGTTTACTCAACGATCAATTTCTCGAGAGATGCCGCAGTTGGATGGCTTCGCCTTTCCTCCTTACTTCGATGCAAAGATAGCTCAATCATCGATGTATTCGAACTTATCTCCTTAACTTGAATGGCTTAGCAGATGTCTCATTCTTCATGCTCCTCGTGAAATTGGAGTACCCTTTGGTAGAACCACGATCGCTGAGTTGTTTTCACGATCGCCGCAGCTTGCACTCACGATCGCTTAGTCCTTTTCAAACTCAACTCTACGATCGCTGACCGACTTGATTCTTCCGAGATGAACTAGATCAAGTATTCCTTCCGGGATAAGGTAGCTCAGAAGGGCCAACCTCTTAGAGAGAGCTAAGGGTCGTTTGTCCCCCGAGGCGCTTCCAGATGAAATACTATGGCAAAGGGTTTGTAATGACATCTCATTAGACCTTTTTCGATGGGAAGATCTTCAATTAGCTTTAAGTATCTCGCATTGTCAAATCGTGGTGTCCTCCGCTTTTACTCTACGATCATATGTTCGATCGTAGTAACTTCACGATTATGAATTAGGTGGTCAAGGGTTATCAAGAGTACGCTTTTGAGACGCTCCTACCGACTATGGATCTTCATTTCGTTCATCGCCCACAAAGTTTTGGGACTCAGAATGTACATCTCTTCCGTGTTTAATAGTGTTGTTTTTCCTCAATGCATCACCGCTTCCCCATTGTTGATGTTGTTTTCTCAGATAGATGTGATTCCTTCTTCATGTTCATTTGAAGGTCGCCCAAAGATTTCTCCTTCTCGATCGGGATCATCATCGCTGCTTAGTCTTCCTCAGATCGTAGAGATGAGTATTTTCGTGGATCGATCACTCTACGATCATTCGACAAAGACTACTTAACGTAGTCTTCTTTCGATAGTCCTTTGTTTTGAGAAGTTCGCTTCGTAAAGAACTCCTTTTGTCTTAAGCTCAATGATCTTTCTCTCTAGAGCTTCCTCGAGGATCCTTTCCATAAAGCATGTCTTTCCCGATATGGGCACATGTAATCCTCTTTATCTTTCGTTTCACGGCATGCTCCCATATACAGATTTGCAGCCATGAGAGCTCCATTCCTGCTAGCTCAGAGGGTCTTCAAGGATGTGCTTGGACATATAGAACCTTTATCGTAATCATCTCTCAATGCCTTAGCCTTCTCATTGGTCGAGTCCTAATGAATGAAGTCTTCGCTTCTTCAAGATTCCTTAGTGTGGTTAGACCCACCAAGTACCGCAGTTTAAGTATATTTCTACTTTTGGTCCCCATTGTTGAATGGGTCCCCGCTAGGTTAGTTTTCTAAACCCCTATTCCTCTTAACTCGATAATCATCATGTTTATCACCAATGTATATATTCATGCAAGCAACTATCTCGAGATAATACATTTTTGAGATGCATGATGGTGAGTGTGTGTAGGATTTGACAATTAATGACACACTCTCTATCTATGATGGTTTCATCATTCATCGGGTTATGTTCTCAATGTTTAAGTGTTCATAGATTGTGAGTCAACTCTACGATTTATGAGTATCTTGTTGATTCATGGATGTGACTGGCTTACAAATCAAGAAGATCCTCTCTCAGAATCGATCATTCTCTCTGTGTTGTCAAACACCTAGAACATAGGCTTTACATACATACACTAAAGCACACCAAAGAATGATTACTTAACATAAAGTTCATCCGGGTCTCGTGATACTCTTTACGATCTATTTCAGATTTTCTTCAAGATGTCATCTTCAAATTTTAAAACTTGGTTAAAGAGAAAGTTTGTAGACATTTGAATTTTCCATCTTCGCACTACTTTTTCTCTTCACCTTTTTAGGTAGATTATGACTTCGATGTATCATCGTCATAGTTCATAAGATGGTGCAACTATGATGTATACATTAATAATGGTGAGGAACCGCACTTTTTACCGCCGCTTAACAACCATTTACCTTAGATATAACCGAGTTCGTGTATCGATGTGCACAACTTTTTACTTTTGCTCCTTTCAAATTTTAATGCTCTTGTTGGCCTTTCATCAATCACCGTGGTCTTCAAGATGTAGATCAAGAGAATCGTGGCATTAATATCTTCGACATCTTTGAGTTTACGAGATAGCACCCAGCTTGTTGGTTGGTCACTCATAAGTTTGAGAAGATCTTCTTTCTCCTCTCGATCAACATTTCTTAGTACGCTGTGGCCTCTTCATCTTTCATAATCGATGAATGCTTTACTCTTTGTCACCGATGTCTCTTCGCTTCTTTCTCTCATCTCGGGTCTTCAGACTACAAGATCGATCGCAGTTAGGATTGGTCTTGTTGATATAGCAATCGAGGATATGGACCAACTCGAGCAGCTTTTGTGTGTATACACATTTTTACCTATACACAATATTTCCAACGGTGAGCTCTTCTCACAGATAACAAGTTACTTACTACTAAACTAAGTTTAGAACAATGTTAGTGCTCGGGATCGCACTCAAAGCGATTAGCTTTTGAATATAGCATGAGAACCCGCTCGATACCAATTGTTAGTTCCCGTGAGGGCACAATAGATCTAGAAGGGGGGTTGAATAGATCCTTTTTATTTCAAATACTTTTCTCGGTTTATGTCAGATTGTTCATATTTAAGTATATACGACAAACATAAGAATCTTTTCAAGCACAAATGAATAAGTAAAAGATTCCCTTCATCGATATATTCGTAATCACGCATACATTGTTCGTCGTGGGTTAGTTTAGTTGTAAGCGCTAGAAATATACATAGCAGCTTATAGTAGCTTATGTATATAATGTAAATGACATAATGTAAAAGACACAAGGGTTTTAAGTGGTTCGTAGACTCAAGCTCCTAATCCACTCTTCCGCTTTCAACTAGGTGATTTCCACCAAGGAAGGGCAAAGACTCGAATCTCTACGATTCCTTCAAGGCCGCAGCTTTGGGACTTCAGCTCACTAAGAACTCTTCAAGGCCAAAGCACTTTGGGACTCCTCTAGTTCCCTAGAACTCTTCAAGCCAAAGAAGTTTGGAACTTCATTTAGTCCCTTCGACAAGGACCCTTTGGCCTCGCTTTGTTTAGTCCTCCCCGACAAGGACCCTCTTGGCCTCGCTTCATTTAGTCCTCCGACAAGGACCCTCTCAGCCCTCGGCTTCATTGAAGTTGTTTGTTTGTTGTTGTTGAGTTTGCACGAGTCGCTAAGATGTCTTCATGCTCAACATCTTCTATCCTTAGTAACTTGGCTTGATCATCCTTGAAGAGCAGCTTGAGTATTGCATGATGCTCACTTCTTAGGTTGCTTCAACTACTCCGGATGACCCCTCGATGAACCGCTTGAAGATCATTCTTGGTACTTGATGGTCGCATGAGAGGCTTCTAAGACGACCGTAAGCTCTTTCCGTTAGGTACTTAGAAACTTTCTCATGCTTGTCACCAAGACGGCTTTTTGTGATCTCCCTTCGCTTCCTCGATGCCTTCCCATGATGGACTTGCTAAGTCGATCGTAGGCTCTTCTCTATTGTATTTAGAGTCTTTCCCATGATGGACATCCAGATGGCATGATGCTTCTTTCTTTCTCTCAGCAGCTCGTAACACTCTTCATGTAGTAGAACTCTCACTTCTACATAAGAGAACTCACACTTCTACTTCTTTGCTTGATCCGACTTCCGAGTGTTCTTCGTGGATCGTAGAGTGAGCCTTTGGACTCACTATCACTTGATTAGATCACCCACCTTCTCTCTCCAAAACTCACAACTCCAAAGAACCTTTGATCTTTGAAGCTCTTCTACATTTATACACCTTCCCAATCCTTCCGCTGGAAAGTAGCCATTGAAGCTATTCAAATGTCTTCACAGATCTCAAGTTGCTTGAGGTAGACCGCTTGATGTGACATGACATACTTTTTCCGACTCGCGTAGCTTCATCGTTTCACCCACCCGCCGATGTATCACTTTACTATCTGGGCAAGTGTGAAGACTTTATTTCTTCCGATTTTTCGATCGAGGTTGTCCTTTTGCATCGATGTTCTCAATAAGCACTTGTCCGAATATTACCCTTCGATTGAACCGCTAATGCTTCACTTCGTGTATCCGAACTCTACGATTCTCGATGCACGCCTTCGTGGACCGATCAGAGTGTTCATTGAGTGTTGCTCGTCGACTTAGTAGAGTTAACACTCACGATCCTCAAGAGTGTTGATTGATCTTCAATGTAGAACACCTCTTCCTCAGACATGCAAAGGCTTCAATACTTCGTTTGCTTCGATCGCTCTCGACATCGATGGCCTAATTCCTTGCTCGTCCCCTTCTCAATATCAAGACACTTCAGATTTGTGGCGCTGGCCCAAACTTGCTTTTCTCCCGTGATCTTCCGCTCACTTATCATCAATGAACCGACCTCGCACTTAATCACTTTAGTCTTGCTTTCGTAGGTCGAATCAAAGATTCAGGTTCACCTTCCATCGCTTCCTTCTTTGTTCGGCAAACACTACGATCTTGGTTGCTTCCAAGATCGTTGTCTTTCGTTCTCTCGATAAGAATCGCATTAGTCGACTTTTCCTTAGTCACCATCAAGTCTTCATTGATCTCCTTGTGGAAGACTTCATCACGAATGGCCTTACACCTCAATCTTAACGCCGATTGGATTTGTGCTTAGATCTTCCGTTAGCCTCGCATGCCATTCGCTGAAAGTGCTCTCTCGTTCCTTTACATCGTGGAATGCATTATTGCAGTTGCCAACCAGAGGCTTCAGATCTTTCGATATTCGGGAGTGTTCATTCATTTTGAGAATCGTGATCACTCTACGATTCTCGACTTAGCATCAGGAGCACTTCGTTGGAGTCGTAGTCCGCACTCTACGATTCAGCCTTTAGCTTCAGGCAGACACTACACGATCCCGAGATCGATCTCGACACTCTACGATTTCTCGCCAGGCTTGTTGTCTTCATCCGATCTTGCCCGACCACGATCTCTCAGATTCACTCAATGGACTCTACGAACTCAGAGTGTAGTCTACGATCCTCGACTTGGCTTCGCATCACCAGCTCACGACTCGAAAGTGTAGTCTACGCTTCGGACTTGGCTTTCAAGCAGATGATCGTTCGCTTCTTAGCAGTGTCTCTCACGATTTCAACACGACTTCCTCAAAGACACTACGATCCCGAGGAAGCTCTTTCGATACACTACGATCCTTCTTCGCTTCCCTCGAAGTCTCATTTAACTCCGAGATCTACTATCTCAGATACTCCTATTCCGCCTCGATAGCTCTCCCGAGTTAACCTCGACTCACCCCGCAGACTACTTACTTCTCGTGCAAAGGTTCGACGATCAGACTAGCCTATCTATTACATCATAAGATCAACCTAACAAGCTTGATCTTTCTATATTTATAGTCCTTGTACATCATTTCTTTTTAAGGACTTTACAAAGTTGTTTTGCTTATGTAGGATCAACCTAACATATTTGATCAATTCATTCTAAGTCCTTGTACATATATTTCTATTATCTATCAAAGGACATTTTATAAGTTTTTCTTCATGCAAGCATATGTTTTGAGTGTATATTCATTCATTCCATATATATATCATAATCAAATCATATATTAAATAGGAATATCATTCACATGTTTATTCTTCGGACCAAGCAAACAATAACACCAAACGTCCTTCGGAAAGGCTTTGATCTCCCGAAAGGATGAACATTCTACGGATAAAAATCCAGCGGATATAAATCCAGCGGATATAAATCCCGCGGATAAAAATCCCGAGGATATAAATCCCGCGAATATAAATCCCGATGATATAAATCCCGAGGATATAAATCTCGATGATAAAAATTTTGAGGAGACTTTTTTATACTCTTTTATTTTAAGTTATTTATAATTTCTTGTAAATAAGAGACTGGGGGCAATGTTGGAGTGTGATTATTTGGGTAGTGAGAGTCCTTATTAAAGTAAGATTGTATTTCCTTATTTGGTGGGATAAGGAGGTTTAATTTGGGAAGGAATCTATTAGCCATTAATTGCAGTTATAAGGTGATTCTGAAAAGGACTCCTACTCCTATCTATAAATACAACAATAAGCAAGGGATTGAAGGAGGAAGGGCACAAGAGTTACAACACAAATACACAACTTGTACTCCCAATATTATTAAAGTGGATTACTCTCTCTCTTTCTTTCCGTGGTTTTTCTCCAATTGGGTTTCCACGTAAATTCTTGTGTTCATATTTTATATTTCTTTATTTATGTTTATTTGAGTGTATTTCGTGAGTTTGATTTCACAACAATTACTGCATCAACCGTTGGCACTATTTTGGCCTGCTGTTTTGGTGATTTCGTCAGGCGTACAAAATCAGGCGTTAACAATTAGTATAAGTGTTTTTGAAGTGTTAAGATTGTCTTAAGTTTGGGTGTACCAATTGTTCAAGTGAGTTTTTATAATAATTACATAAGCACCCACACACATTATACAGTTCTTACAACTATTTCTTTAGAAGACTTTCTTTGGAAGATTTATTTTAAAAAGCTTCCCTTGGAAGATTGTTTTGAAATATTATTTATTCTTTCAAAAGTTATTTTGAAATACTCTATTTTGTACACTACACAAAGTTATACTATCAAGTCTGTTTTAACAATTTCATCATATACGAGTTAGTGTACACTATGAAACTTATCTATGGTAATTACTAATTATATTATAAATATATACCTGGATTGATAAATTACTTCATAGAAAGTAGTATCCAGTCACTTGCTAGTTGAGGTAAGGGATATCATTTTCTTTCATACTCCATATTATGGTAAGAAATTGTTATTCGTTTCTATAACTTTTTCATTAAACAGTGAAAAGTCTTAAACTATTTAGAATTTCCTTAATAGTTTGTGCTTCATCTAATATCTTTTCACCTGAATCTTTTTATTGCTTTTTACACATGCTTCATCTGATATCTTTTCACTTGAATCTTCTTATTACATTTTTGTTTTCCTAAATACCAGTAAAAATACGCAAGTATACACAGTCCACAAGTAATATATGATAAGAAAAGTATCACCCCACATAAAAAATAACTATAATTTATCCTAACAACTACCAATTTTATATTATCTCAGTTTTATTAAACAAATGATGAAGTTTGTGAAACTTATGGAAATCACTAATTAAATAAATTAACACTAACTACCACAAGATTTAAATCAGATGTTGGAGACTTAAGACTACAATTTCACTTATTACTTCACTTAGATCAACATACTTCCTGTTAAGTCACGCTAACTATTTCGAATCGTTAATCAAGAACACATCAATATCTATGACCATCTTTCGATGCACCATAAACAAATCAACTTAAATCCACAGATGATAGAATTAAGATAAACACCCTAATTAACTAATCCACTACATCTCTATGTGAATTACAATTAAAGAGGATTTAAATCCCAAGTTCTTTATCAGATTACATGTGGTGTGTAGGTATATCCCTATCTTAAACACAAATCATGAATTCCACCGCCATGTAGAAAACACAATCACATGCTATTATGATCAGATCTAAATTTATAATCCATTTCTCAATTTCATATAGATTATCACGATAATTATTAGCCTGATAATTAATCAATTAAGTCCAAATCATAATAGATAATCTGATATTAATCAATAGTAGTTAACAAGGAAGCATCTTAATCACAATTACACAATAATATCCATTGTGGTCTTAAATAGAAAATTAGTTCATCATCATTTAATTAAAATCCAAAATCCATAAGTAATTAAGCATTCATAATACAAGGGTTGAAGATAAGGAAAAAGAATAAAAACTGGTTCACAATACTTCTTCTTTTTTCCTGCTCCCGCCTTGAATCCTTATTTCTTGCTCAATTTCTTCAATTCTCCAAAAACTTTATTCAAAACTAGTGTTTGTTATCCTCTTTATATTTCTCTCCACAACTCTCTCTCATTCCTTCCCAAAATCAACCACCAGAATCTTTGCTAGATTCGACTTCTTAAACATGAAAACTTTTTTTCCCCAACCAATTCTCCCCCAGCAGATTCAATGCTCCAAGAAATTTGCCCCAGCTAATTCATCATGCCAATTCTCCCCAGTGCATTCAATGAACTATGGATTCGCCACGACGAATTCATTAGAGCCTAGAAGTTGCATAAATGTCATTATGTTCAAATTTTTCTGTTATCACCAACCAAAGTCGGTTCTTACAAAACAAACATGAAAAAAGTAAACTGATACTAAAAATACTCGAATTTAACAAAGAATCAAGCCCAAAAGGTGTCTGATTCATAGGTATAAAACTCACTCATCAAATACCCCAAAACTCAAGACTTTGCTTGTCTTCAAGAAAAAACACAATAATGCAAATGCAAACTAACTACATGCCTACGAATCAAGTAATCAAACTACATAACATCCAATTTTAGGCCTCAAAGATAGTTTTTATGTCTAAAAAAAAACATCCAACTAATGCAGAATTTCCAACTCTAACCAATCAATGCAATATACATGTCATTACCCATATTGTGTGTGTGTGTGAAAATAAACTATTTTAATTAATCAAAACTCAAATCTTTTACATAATTAACTTCATAGAAAGAAAGTTCAGTTTTTTCTTAACTCCATTAGTGAACACATCCAATTCAACTACCACAAGCAAATTCTAAGCAAAGGGTATCAACAAGAGTTATTCCATCATACTTTTAAACTCCACTTGTGCAATGTCTAGATTTATTAGGATTTTCATTGATACCCATGTATCAAGCTTTCGACCAATGACTCTCAAACCAGTTGGCTTTAGAGCATTAGGTGTTAAGGCACCCCTACGGATCTAATAACTCAAATAGGAAAGGCTACAAAACTCAACTCTCTTAGGCTTTTCAAAGTTACCATTTTAGTGAACTTTCGACCAACGACTCCCAAACCAGTTGGTTTAAGGGCGTTGTGTGTAGAGACACCCATAGGGCTTACTTGTACGAGTAACAAAGGACAAAGAGTTGAATTAAGCCAACTTTTAATTTAATTTTATTTTCATCCTGTTGTACCCCCAAACTTAGTTTCTTGCTTCTTTTTGTCTTCATAGATATTTTACTGATTTTATCAAATTTTATCCCTAAATTTCTCACTAGAAGCATATTATGTAAAGATTTGAGTTTAGATTAATCAAACAATCAATTACGTGCTTTCCTTGTCAACTTGAGTTTCACACAAGCAAAATTTATTTCATA
Source organism: Panax quinquefolius (assembly GCA_020205615.1). Lineage (NCBI taxonomy): Eukaryota > Viridiplantae > Streptophyta > Magnoliopsida > Apiales > Araliaceae > Panax > Panax quinquefolius. The sequence goes on from CM035171.1 coordinate 25,412,670, forward strand.
TTTAATGTTATCTCTCAACATTGGTTTTCCATTCTAATCAAGTCACCATTATCAATCATGTCTTATCATTGGCCAACATCAGATAACCATGCCATTTGTACTTGATTCATGTAACTAGATGCAAAATATACCCTAAAATGTAATTACAAATACAAACTATCATGCAACATGCAAAATATAACCATACATGCATAAATAAACTAAAATAAACATGCAAACTATTTAACATGCACTAACACGCACCCTTAAACTAAGAATTAGCAATGTCCTCATTGTGTAAATATAAAGAAGTTAAAAGCGAAGGACTTCCCTGATTAGTCAAACGTTAAGCTCAACCTCATTAAAGTCTGAATCTGATGGGGGATATACTGGAAATGGTTGCGGTATAGGAAAGTAAATTAGCTTAGCATTTGGATTCATTCTTGCAAACATCTCTGCCAACGCCGAATTGAAACTGGTCTGGTAAGCAAACATATGGTCTTGTATTTCTGGGGTTAAATGCTTTCTAAGTCACTATACTATATGTCGACTTACAAATGGGTCACTGAACTTTTTTTTCTTGCAGTCAACTCACTGAATTTTAGTTTATTAACAAAAAGTTTAATATTCCGTTAAAGATGTTGACTTTGGACGGAAATTGCCACGTAAGCTGCTGACGTGGCAATTTTTTTGATGTGGCACAGATTTGTCCCATGTGGCTTTCATGATGTGGAAATGGAGGAGAATTTACAAATGTAATAATATAAATGTACATAAAACGCAATTTTTTAAATATTTTTTTAAAAAAATGCAGTTTTTTTATAATAAAAATTAAAAAAAATGCAGTTTTTTTTAATAAAAAAAATAATAATTTATATTTAAAAAAAAAAACCAAACAACGCTCTCTCTCTCCTTCTCCGTCACAACAACGCATTTTGGTTTTTAAAAAATAAAACACGCTTTTTTAATAAAATAATTATTTTAATATAAAAAAACACAATTGTTTTTAATAAAAATAATTATGTTTAATAAAATAAAAATAGAGTTTTTTTAATAAAAATAAAAAAAGCACGCTTTTTTTTAATAAAAAAGATAATAAAACGCATTTTTTAATAATAAAAAAAGTGCGCTTTTTTAAATAAAATAAAAAAGTGCGCTTTTTAATTTAAAAAAAATGCTTTTTTAAATAAAAAAATAAATAAAACTATTTTTATTAAAAAAACTCCATTTTATTTATTTAAAAAAAGCATGTTTTTTTTATTTTTATTAAAAAAATAGTTTTATTTTATTTTTTATTTAGAAAAAGCGCAATTTTTAATTAAAATAAATTTTTTATTAAAAAAAGCGCATTTTATTTTTTATTAAAAAATTGCATTTTATTTTTTTATTTAAAAAAGCTGCTTTTTGTAATTAAAAATTAATTTTTATTAAAAAAAATCACATTTTAATTTTTTATTTAAAAACTGTGTTTTTAATTATTATTAAAAAAGCAGCTTTTATTTTATTTTTTTATTTAAAAAACTCGCATTTTTAATTAAAAATAAATTTTTTATTAAAAAAAGCGCATTTTATTTTTTATTAAAAAAAGCGCATTTTATTTATTTATTTAAAAATTGAGTTTTTTAATTAAAATAACATTTTTATTAAAAAATAACATTTTATTATTTTTTTAAAAGCGTGTTTTTTTTATTTTTATTTAAAAAACTATTTTATTTTATTTAAAAAACTTCGCTTTTTTTTTTTATTAAAAAATGCATTTTTATCTTTTATTAAAAAAGTCGTGTTTTTTTATTTTTATTAAACATAATTATTTTTATTAAAATTTTTTTTATATTAAAATAATTATTTTTATTAAAAAAAGCTGTTTTTATTTTTAAAACCAAAGCTGCGTTGTTGTGAGCGGAGAAGAGAGAGAGAGCGTTGTTTGTTTTTTTTTTTAAATAAAATAATAATTATTTTTTAATAAAAAAAGCTGTGTTTTTTAAAAAAATTTATTAAAAAAATTGCGTTTTATGTACATTTATATTATTATATTTGTAAATTCTCCTCCATTTCCACATCATGAAAGCCACATGGGATGATTCATGTTACATCAAAAAAAAATTACCACGTCAGCAGCTTACGTGGCAATTTCCGTCCAAAGTCAACATCTTTAATACTATGTTAATACTAGTTAACACTTGATAACATGCTCATTCATAGTTTAATACTACTGAAATCATCATTTAGCATTCATAATATTAACACATAACCTTTATTTTCAAAATTTGTGTAATAAACTTAAACTGTCAGAACCTTCGCTTAACTTTCGTATTTCTTATTTCCAGTTTACTTACATGTGGGTGGTATTTGCTTACTGAGTCAAGGCCATGGCGAAGTCACAAAGGCCATCGATTGGGCCATAGATGTGGGTGCAAGATCATGGCATGAACTTAGATCTTGGATTGGGCCATGACTGCCTTGAGTCGTAATTCAAATGACCAAGCTCAAGAACAAAGATGAACAAAAGCCAAATTGGCCTACAAGCTCCAATCTAATAGACTAATTAACATGTAATTTACACATTTAGACTTCATATAAACATATTGTGAAGACTTCTAACATGTTTCTACTCATAAAATAACATAAACATCAAATTTATAACACCCAATTTCAATGTTTTTGGCAAAAACTCCATTGTTGACATTTTTAATGAAAATCAACACTGTGATTTTGTTTTTCAATCAAAACAGAAATATAACTGATGTCAGTTAAACAAGGTATAAGGATTAATCCATTTGTTTTAGTTAGACTTACCGAACAAGGTGTAAGGATTAAAGAGTTATTTTATTAAGCTTAGCCAAACAAGCCTTATGGCTTTTGCTTTTCAAAATAATATAACTGATGTCAGTTAAAATCCTATACTAAATATATCTATTATTACATACGTTATATGATAATACGTAAACTAGAGTTGGGAGAAGAGAAAAGAAGAAGAAGAACACAGAGAAAATTTGAGAAAACTCTAGAGAGAAAGTGAGTGATTTCTAACAGAAAGGAATTGGGGAAAAGAAGTTTGATAATCAAAAGGATAGCCATCATCTTCTTAATCAAATGTAGGAGCTTAATCTTTTCTTTAAAATTTTAGTTTTTCTTTTTCCAAAAAGTTCTCTGTAAAAATTTTCATGAAGGATAAATTGTATGTGGTATATGTTTTATATGATAAATTGTGGGTTATAAGATGGCTTCATGAGTTTATGTATGATTATAGATAAACGAATTCATATATGTATGCAATTTGTGAAGAAAACCATATTACAGTGTTTACATGAAAATACATATGAATATGGCTTAATTTAAAATAGAAATTAAGGTTTAATTAGTTGTTAAATTGATAAATTGATTATGGAAATTGATAGAGTATGTATAATCATAACTATGATGTTTTGGAATTTCTGTTTTGATTGAAAAACAAAATCACAGTGTTGATTTTTATTAAAAATGTCAACAATGGAGTATTTGCCAAAAACATTGAAATTGGGTGTTGTAAATTCGACTTACAAATGAGTCACTGAACTTTTTTTTCTTACAGTCAACTCACTGAACTTTAGTTCACTAACAAAAAGTTTAATATTTCGTTAAAGATGTTGACTTTGGACGAAAATTGCCACGTAAGCTGCTGACGTGGCAATTTTTTTTGATGTGGCACAAATCTGTCCCATGTGGCTTTCATGATGTGGAAATAGAGGAGAATTTACAAATATAATAATATAAATGTACATAAAACGCAATTTTTTTAATAAAATTTTTTAAAAAACGCAGTTTTTTTTAATAAAAAAATTAATAATTATTTTTATTTAAAAAAAACCAAACAACACTCTCTCTCTCTCCTTCTCCGTCACAACAACGCAGTTTGGTTTTAAAAAATAAAACGCAGTTTTTTTTAATAAAAATAATTATTTTTAATATAAAAAACATAATTTTTTTAATAAAAATAATTATGTTTAATAAAAAAAAACACGCTTTTTTTTAATAAAAAGATAATAAAACACATTTTTTTAATAAAAATAAAAAAAAGCGAAGTTTTTTAAATAAAATATAAGCAGATTTTTAAATAAAAATAAAAAACATGCTTTTTTAAAATAAATAATAAAATGCGCTTTTTTTAATAAAAATGTTATTTTTAATAAAAAATAAAATGCGCTTTTTTAATAAAAAATAAAATGCGCTTTTTTTAATAAAAAATAAAATACTGCTTTTTTAATAAAAAATAAAATGCGCTTTTTTTAATAAAAAATTTATTTTAATTAAAAATGCAATTTTTTAAATAAATAAAATAAAATTTAACTGCTTTTTTTTTTAATAAAAATAAAAAACATAGTTTTTTAAATAAAAAATTAAAATGCAGTTTTTTAATAAAAAATTAATTTTAATTACAAAAAACGCAGCTTTTTTTTAAATAAAAAAAATATATTAGAAGTTTTTTAATAAAAAATAAAATGCAATTTTTTTAATAAATTTTTTTTTAATTAAAAATTACAATTTTTCTAAATAAAATAAAAAACATAGTTTTTTTTTAAAATAAATAAAATGGAGTTATATTATTTTGAAAAGCAAAAGCCATAAGGCTTGTTTGGCTAAGCTTAATAAAATAACTCTTTAATCCTTACACCTTGTTTGGTAAGTCTAACTAAAACAAATGGATTAATCCTTATACCTTGTTTGATAAAAAATTATTAAATTAACGACTTATTATGCAATAAGACATGTTTGGCAAAACTAAATTAAACTCTTTTAATTTATTTTAATAACTCCTTTATAGCTAAGGTTATTTGTCACACTTTTATTAAATTAATTAATCAATTTAATCAATTCAAATACTAATCTATTAAATTACTTTAACACATAAATCATTATCACAAAACTATAATTTCTTTATAATTATAATTTTATTCAACCGACTAACACTTTATTTTAATCACAAATTCCAATTAAAATACTATAATTCATTTAATCATTATTAGCTCTCTAACTTAATTATTAAATTAAATTAGTATATAATCTCATAGCAAATAAATTTTCTTAGCTCCTTAATTATTTATTCAACAAATAATTAACTAAACCACATCAACTCAAATTGCCATTAAATACTTATATAATTCAATAAATATTTAATATTTCAAATAAATATTTAATATTTAATATTTAATTATTTATTCAACAATAAATATATCCACTAAATATTTATATAAATCAATAAATATTTAATATTATAATTTAAAATTACGGAATGTTACATCATTTCTCTCCTTATAAGGATTTACATCCTCGTAACACAACTCAAACAAATCATTCGTTACATTCTTCCCTTACTTACAAAGATTACATCCCCTTAATCGAAGACATTGATTAAACAAATAATTGTGGTACTCTTTCAACATTTTCTCTTCGAGTTCCCACATAGCTTCTTCAGCGTTGTGGTTCCTCCATATCACCTTCACAGAAGGTATCACTTTATTCCTGAGTACTTGTTCTTTCCTGTCGACTATCTGGATAGGAACCTCTTTATATGATAAATCTTTCTCAAACTGCAACGGTTCGTACTCGATCACATGTTTGTAGTCGGGTTTATATGGTCGTAACACCAAAATGTGAAAAACATTATGAATATTTTCCAACTCTGGAGGTAGAGCTACCTCGTAAGCCACTTCTCCCACTCTTCGCAGCACTTCAAAGGGTCCAATAAACCTCGGGCTTAGCTTTCCCTTTTTACCGAAATGAATTTTCCCCTTCCAAGGAGAAACTTTTAGAAATACAAAGTTTCTACGTCGAATGCACGATCTTGTCTGTGTTGATCAACATACTTTTTTTGTCTGTCTTGAGCTGCTACTAATCTTGTCCTGATGAGTTTGACAACGTAAGCAGTTTGTTGCACTAGTTCTGGTCCTAACGTAAGCAGTTTGTTGCACTTTCTGTCGTACAATGCCTCGTAAGGTGGCATGCCGATGCTCGCGTGATAACTGTTGTTGTAAGCAAATTCCACCAACGGTAATTGTTCTTCCCAACTTCCTTTAAAGTCCATGACACATGCTCTCAGCATATCTTCCAATGTCTGAATTGTTCGTTCGCTTTGGCCATCTGTTTGTGGATGATAAGCCGTACTCATTCGCAACTGTGTCCCCATGCATTCTTGTAGTGTCTTCTAGAAATTTGACGTGAATCATGGATCTCTATCGGACACAATTGATACTGTCACTCCGTGCCTCGAAACGGTCTCTTTAATGTACAATCTTGCCAACTGATCAAGATTGAATCTAATCTTTATTGGTAGAAAGTGCTACCGATTTCAACCGTCATCACTATCACCCAAATTGCATCGCATCCTCTCTGAGTAGTTGGAAGACCCACCACAAAATCCATCATGATGTGTTCCCACTTCCATTCCGGTATTTCCAACGGTTGAAGTAACCCGCTAGGTCTTTGATGTTCGGCTTTTACTCTTTGACATGTCAAGCATTTCGCTACGCATTTTGCAACGTCCCTTTTCATATTCGGCCACAAAAATTTTAACACAAATCTTGATACATTTTCGTGCTTCCTGGATGAATTGAATATTTTGAGCTATGAGCTTCGGTTAAAATTTCTTCTTTCAGCTCTGGTGTTGCTGGAACCCAGATTCTTCCCTCAAACCGTAGTAGTCCTTCGGTGTTGATCTTGTATTTTACATCACTACTCTCAATCAGATTCTCTTTGATTTTCCCACACTCTTCATCTTGTAGTTGAGCATTCTTCACTTTGTCCACTAAATTTGGACCAGTTTCTATCTGGAATAGTTGTTCGTCAGATTCTTTTAGAAATTTGATTTCCAATTCCAGTTTTGTTATTGCTGAAATGAGCTCCTCTTGAGGTGTTATCAGCATCAACTTCTCCCGACCTTTCCTGCTTAAAGCATCTGCCACCATATTCGCTTTGCCCGGATGATAAAAGATTTCACAATCATAATCTTTTATCAATTCCATCCACCTTCTTTGACGCATGTTCAAATCCTTTTGAGTGAAAATATACTTCAGACTTTTATGGTCTGTGTAGATCTCACATTTTTCTCCATAAAGATAGTGTCTCCATATCTTCAGAGCAAATACAACTGCAGCCAATTCCAAATCATGAGTCGGATACCCTTTCTCATAATCCTTCAGTTGTCTTGATGCATACGCAATAACTTTGCCGTTCTGCATAAGAACATAACCCAACCCTTTGTGTGAGGCATCACTATACACCACAAAATTTTCTGTATTATCTGGTAATGTCAACACAGGTGTCACACTTAGCTTCTTCTTCAAATCTTGAAAACTCTCTTCACATTTCTCCGTCCAAACGAATTTTACAGCTTTCCTTGTCAAATTTGTTAGCGGAGTGGCTATCTTAGAAAAATCTTAAATAAATCTTCTATAATAACCAGCCAGTCCCAAGAAACTCCTCACTTCTGATGGTGTTCTTGGTTGTTCCCAATTAATCACAGCTTCCACTTTTGACGGATCCACTGAAACCCCATCTTTGTCAATCACATGCCCCAAAAATTGTACACGGTCGAGCCAAAATTTGCAGTTAGAGAATTTTGCATACAACTTTTCCTTTCTTAGTGTTTCCAATGTCAAACGTAAGTGTTCCACGTGTTCTTCTTGAGTTTTGGAATACACTAGAATGTCGTCGATGAATACCACTACAAACTTGTCTAAGAATGGTTTAAACACCTATTCATCAAATCCATGAATCTTCGCAGTGCATTGGTTAAACCAAAGACATCACCGTAAACTCGTAATGTCCATACCGAGTTCTGAATGCCGTTCATGGTATATCCTCCTTCCTCAGTTTCAACTGGTGATACCCACTTCTCAAATCTATTTTCGAAAAGTATTTAGCACCCTTCAATTGGTCAAATAAGTCATCTATTCTTGGCAACGGGTATTTATTTTCAATAGTGACTTTGTTTAACTCCCTGTAATCAATGCAAAGACGCATTGATCCATCCTTCTTCTTCACGAATAATACTGACGCTCCCCACGATGACATGCTTGGTTGAATATATTTCTTGTCCAGCAGCTCTTGCAACTGTACCATTAGTTCCTTCATTTCTACCGGAGCCATTCTGTACGGGGCCTTCGATATCGGTGTTGTTCCCGACGCTAAGTCGATCACGAACTCAATTTCTCTGTCAGGCGGAAGTCTTGGCAAATCCTCTGGAAACACGCCTTCGAATTCCCTCACTACTGGTATTTCTTTTAGTTTCACACCCTTCTCCTGAGTATCGACTATGTAAGCTAAATAGCCCACACAACCTTGACTCAACAATTTCTTGGCTGCAAGATAGTAAATCGGACATTTCATTTGTCTAGGTGACTTGTCGCCATGAAATACTACCTTTGACGGGTCATAAGATTTACACACTTCTTTTGGCGATCCAATTCCGCTCGAGATTTGAACAACCCAATCCATTTCCTAAAATCACATCAAACTCTCCAAGTCTAATCGGAATCAAATCTACCAACAAGATATTCTCCTTAATGTTCACCCTACAGTTATTGTATATGAATCTAACAGGGATTACTTCCTTATTCGCAATTTCTATGTTCAAAGGAAAATTCAGTTCTTCTCTAGGCAATTCTAACCTCTTAGCAAATTCATCAGATATAAACGAGCAAGTAGCACCCGAATCAAATAATACATATGCATTAATATCATTGATTGGGATAATACCTGACACCACATCTTTTGATTGCACAAAGATCTTGCACCGGTCGTATTGAAGGTTCTGGCCGTCAGGTTTATTTGATGTCTGCAGTCCCGTGAATGGCCCATATACCTCCATTGTTACCTCCATTGCTTCTGGTTGTCACTCCATCCTTCTTCTTAGGGCACTCACGAGCAAAGTGATCCTTGGATCCGCACGTGAAGCATACATTCTTCTTCGGTTGAGTGCAATTTGGGGCGATGTGACCCTCCTGGCCACAATTGAAGCAAACTCGTTTCCCCATTAAGCATGCACCCTTGTGAAATTTCCCACATGTCGCACATGCTTCAAACTTTTTGTTTTGCTTGTTACCCTGCTGGTTTCTAGCACCCATGTCCCATTCCACTTCCTCTTCAAACTGTTGTTGTTGTTGTTGTTGTTGTTGTTTCCACCGCTACCACATCTGTGACGCCCCCAAAATTAGGTATACGTCACCCATCTTGGGTCGCCACTTACATGGTACATAAATTCAAATACAACTTACTAACATAACTATCGTGTACTATACGACATAAATTGTGAGTTTGAATACAAATATTGTCTACTAGATATTATACAAACTCAAAAGGAGTCCTCATTACAACTATTATCACACTATTTCACAGAATAGTGAGGACTACTAATGCTATCCTCTAGACCATTACTCCGTTCCCCGACTCGTCCCAGCTATGTTCTCATTTCCTGAAGAGAACAGTGAAAGAAAGGGTGAGCTCAACTAGCCCAGTAAGAAATATTATGACTAAGATAATGCAGAATAAATTATCATTAGCCTTCAACAAATGTTAAACCGATAAAATACAATAGACAACCAGTTTAACTGTAGCGGAATATGCAATCCATTAAAAGAGTCAAGTAGAAAATAAAGTCTACTATCTTTTAGATTTTAAAAGGTTTTCATAAATTTTTATCACTAAGACTCAGTTTAATGAATAAACCACAATATCTAATCATCCCTGTATCACGGTCAAGGATTTTCATCAAATTATCAATGGTCACGACTATACCGAATCACCCCTCGGTCATAATCATACCAAAAACTATCCATCATCGCATTATGTGCCATCGAGGACTTTTATCACATCATTTATAACAAGCCATGATTATACCGAATGATCCCTGGTCATAATCATACTAAGTTCATCTATGCACGTAAGCCAAAGATAACTTTCAACATAATATAAACACGAGGATGATGACAATAATATAAGAATTCAATAAAACAAGTTCAAGAATTAATTTCTCTAGGATTTATTAACGTCCAAATTGTCAACAAGATACTGTTTTGTAGAGTAAAATTCAAGAATGATCAGAAGAATATTTCCATGAAAAGATCTTTGGATGAAACGCAAATATCAAGGATATTCTACTAATTTCATGGAGTATAAGTCAAAGTTTTAACCAACTGGGTATAATAAACAATGGAATAACAAAAGTAATCACCACGCATGCGATTAAGATAGATAAAAGTTATTCCAACTAATAATAATAACGGAACCAGTCGTGAAATTCACACCGGCATGTGATGATCCAATGTAATAATAAATGTGAATAATAAACAATGGAAACCAGTCCTGTAAAACACACGCATGTGATATTCCAAATGTAATAATAAATGCGGAATAATAAACAATGGAACTGTGTCCTGTAAAACACACGCATGTGATATTCCAATGTAATAATAAAGAATGGAATAATGAAGAAGATCACCAAGTATAGGGGATTCACAGATACAAAAGTTATTCCAATGTAATAAATAAGAATGGAATAACATAAGGATTTCACCAAGTATAGGTATGCCGCATATACAAAGTTATGTATAGGGTATACCACTTTTACAAAGTTATTCCAATGTAATAATAATGAATGGAATAATGTAAGTTCTCTTCATGAATAAGAAAGAATAACACACCTTTACGGTACAACAAATAATACCCCTTACCTTAAGAACTGAATATTGGAAAAGTGAAGTAGCGTATATTTTCTTTTTCTCTCTATAGATTTTCTCTATAGCTTTCTCTATAATTTTCTCTCTAGAGTTTCAAAGTGAATTCGTAAGAAAATAATGAGGAATGAGCTTCTATTTATAGGAAAATAGAATGCATAGTAATTAATCCATGAACTATCCAGATTGATTTACTTTAATCTGACTATCCATATTTAAAGCAAAATCTTTTAAATAAAATATCATATATTCTATTTATATAAAAACATTTTACTATGCAAACACTATGCAAAAACACTATGCAAAAATACTATGCAACACTATGCATAATAAAATATAATATATTCTATTTATGAATAACTTTAATAAAGTATTCGCTTTTATATAAAGATGTTTCATTTTATTACGTTAATAATAATGAATAAAACAAAACGTCATTATCGCTATAATAATTCATATTATTAATCGACAATAATGGAATCAAACCGAGTGACTTCTCACATAAGCATCAATAATCAATACCGTGTGCTACTATGCAACCACACGACATCGTATTTTTACTACCGAGTAGTTCAACAAGATCAACGGTAAAACTTCCGCCGTTATTTCAATAAAATATTTTTGTCGTTTTTCAATCCGATAATAATTACGTTGTAGGGTCCACCAATGATTGAGTAGTTTGTGCATTTAATATTCCTCGCTAAATCGAATATTCCCCACCAATCTAATATAATATAACCACTGCATATACTTTGCAAAATTTATAAATACTACCCACAACTATAATATTTATCTCAAATTCACACCATAATATTAAAAATTATTTCGACAAAATTTAAATCTTTATCGATAAAATCTGGGTCTCACAATCTCCCTCCTTATGGAATTTTGCCTAAAATTAGGGTACGCACGGTATGATAAAGAGGTGAGGATACCTTGAATACCTTTATCGTTGAAAACATTAAATTCATCTTTGCAATCCAACCCAAAGATATTCATTAACAATTCATCTTTGCACTACAAAGCAAAGATATACAACTCAGAAACCAATAATGCCGAGACGCACTTAATAGTATCACGACCACGAATTATCCATGCACACCATGGCCAAGGATATTCGTGTTTTCAATTAATCTGGCCATGATTATACCGAATAATCCTTGGTCATAATCATACCAAGTCTATCAATGCACTACTACCAAAGATGACTTTTACCACATCCATGAATTAATATTTCATTCATCATGAGACTCTTTCAATAATTAATCCATATCATCGAATCATCCCCCGCACTACGTGCCAAGGATATTCATTAGTATCAATTAATTAATTATCCATGCACTAATTAATCCATGCACGCACTAAATTATCCACGATACCAAAGATAATCGTATTCATTAAGATCTAAATTATTACTACCAAAGATAATCGGTATTCATTCATCACCAATAAATTATCCATGCACTACTACCAAAGATAATCGTGTATTCATTAAGTATCACGAATAAATTATCCATGCACTACTACCAAAGATAATCGTGTATTTTCAATTACAAATTATATGATTATAATCGAACTATGATTATATCAACAATCCTCGGTCATAATCATACCAAGTCCATCTATGCACCACAAAGCCACAGATGACTTTCAACATAATATAAACATGAGGATAATGATATAAAGAATCAATCAAATGAGATAAAGGATAAATATTAAACATTTATAATATAATTTATCCAGATTCAAGAATATCCCCATGTTATCAATCACTTAATAATCTTATAATCTAATATCATTAATATTATAACAATATTTTAATCACTTCTTAAATTTATAAACAATTTATTTCAATTGTTTACGCTTTTACCATATAATGCATTTAATCATTCAAAATGCCATACTCATAAGATATCATCACTAATGATCAAATCCTCATCATCAAAAAAAAAATATGCATATACTCTATATAGGATTCTCTAGCCATAAAATCATATTTTCAACTTTGTTACTTCACATAACATATTTAACTCATATGTTCAGAATTAAACAATTTTAATGAAAAATACCAAATCAGTCCCAAAAATATTTCTTTTCTGGGATTTAGCATAATATAGTCCCATAATGAAAATATATTTTTCTCGGAATTTTTAAAATTCATTTACTATTTTTCAAAAATCAATTTCTAATTAATTCCTTAAGAAATTAGCTACCTCAAGTTTAACTCCAAAAATTCCCAAATCTTGGCAGGACCTTACACATGTTAACGTGAGCTTCTAGTTTAGATTTCATGGTCATCGGAGTTATAGAACTCCGGTTATAGCGTTTTTCGTCGGAAAAACTTAAATATTGAAATAGTCATAACTTGCTCATTTTAAGTCAGAATGAGCTCATTTTTGGACAGGAGGTACTTTATACCATATACCTTCATGTCCCAAAAGGCCAGAATTTTTCTCATAATATAAGTGGCCGAAACAGCCCCTCTAAAATCATGGCAGCAGCTTTTTCGGTTTTTGCAACTTTGCACTCCTTTGCTAAAATCTATCCACACAAAAATCTATAACACCTTTTCCAATAATTCCACTTGGATTAGTTAGGTAACTCATAGATCTAACTCTAGGACTTGACCACATTCAAAAATTCAAAATATAATAGGAGATATGGTCAATTGAATTTCATGTTACGCTTTTTCACCAAAATCGATTTTCAACTCTTTGTGATTTCTAAGAAACTTTCATGTTTTTTCTCATAATAACCAACATAACTCATTATAACACTTACTAATACCACGTATACCCATGATTTTCATTAGTCCAATGCTTTTATTATGACTTTCATCATAATCCACGTAAATGCATCCTTTTAGTTGAAGAAATATTTGAGGGTTTAAGAAATGGGTTTTTCAGATCGGGGTCAATACAAAATTCGATCTCACGCCTAGGGTAGGCTAGAAAGTCTTCAAGAATACGTCAAGAAATTTATTAATGATAGAAATATCATTCAAAATCTGTGATTCTCATCCAAAACTTGATAATATGTCACATTGATACCAATCTGTGACTTCTATCCTTTAACCTAGATAAGCACCTCATAATGATGCCTATCAACTCGCCATCTTCTTTCATGATGTCGCTTAGAGAAAGTCCTGGCCTCGATGCATTCCACACAAGGAAATCAACAACGAAAGGATCGGGCTCTTTTACTTATGGCTTGATATAACAAATGATTAACTTTAGGGTTTGGTTACTTTGAATTCAGATAATAAAGTTGGTTATGAATATAAAAGCTAACAACCTTATTAAAAAGCATGATGAGTAGTTAACCAATTGATTCCTAAAATCACATCAAAGGCAAGTATTTTCAAAAAGATAAGATCGACAGTAACGTGAAAGTGTTTATTTGAATCAAACAAGATTTAAAAATAGTAGCAGAATTTAAGGCTCCTACTAACGAAGTTTCAACTAATAAGTCAAAGTCTAACTTCTCCGAGTCAAATTTAAACGTTGAACGCAAGCAAAGAGAGATAAAATAATGGGTAGAACCCAGATCTTATAAGGTATAGACTTTAATTTATAATTAACTAACCCGTGCTAACTTCGTTCGGTTTACTCGCTTTTGAGAAGTCATGAAAAATGCACTTCCTAAAACCAACGACTTTGTTTTGTCCATATCCACCTTTGGTGCCACCGTCCCCAGCCTAGACTCGACTTTGGTGCACAACAAAATCGAGCTAAATTACCTTCTCTTCTTGCAATTTCCACTTCTATTATCTTTGCCATGATTACCAATCAAGTGGTTACCATTCTTAGCATGATAATTTCCCCACGATGGTTATCATTGTTCGATAGCCGCTGCCACCAAAGATGATTATTATCGTATTGTTGGTCGTTACCTTTTGTTTGAGTGAATCAACACTCTCATGTGCTTCATTGCTTATCTCAAAGATTTTCAGATATCATTCTCAAACACCGTCACAAAACAAGGGTTAATTAACATATCACATATTATCCCTATACTCGAATCCACCAATTAAATACCAAATAAATTTAGGTAGGTCATACTAATAAGGAATTCTGCCTCCCTCCTAATTCTTATCTCACATCTCACCTGTGGATCATATCCCTAAGCTCGATACCAACCGTGGACGCCCCAAAATTAGGTATACGCCACCCATCTTGGGTCGCCACTTACATGGTACATAAATTCAAATACAACTTACTAACATAACTCGTCGTGGTAATATACTTATATAAATTGTGAGTTTGAATACAAATATTGTCTACTAGATATTATACAAACTCAAAAGGAGTCCTCATTACAACTATTATCACACTATTTCACATAATAGTGAGGACTACTAATGCTATCCTCTCGACCATTACTCCGCTCCCCGACTGTCTCAAATTTATGTTCTCATTTTCAAGAGAATAATTGAAAGAAAGGTGAGCTCAACTAGCCCAAGAAGAAATATTATGACTAAGATAATGCGTAATAAATTATCATTAGCCTTCAACAAAGTGTTAAACCGATAAAATACAATAGACAACCAGCTTTAATCTGCAAATGAATATGCAATCCATTAAAAGAGTCAAGTAGAAAATAAAGTCTACTATCTTTTAGATTTTAAAAGGTTTTCATAAATTTTATCACTAAGACTCAGGTTTAATGAATAAACCACAATATCTAATCATCCTCGTATTACTCACTGGCCAAGGATTTTCATCAAATTATCAATGGTCATGACTATACCGAATCACCCCCGGTCATAATCATACCAAAACTATCCATCATCGCATTACAGCCACCGAGGACTTTTATCACATCATTTATAACAAGCCATGATTATACCGAATGATCCCGGTCATAATCATACTAAGTTCATCTATGCACGTAAGCCAAAGATAACTTTTAACATAATATAAACACGAGGATGATGACAATAATATAAGAATTCAATAAAACAAGTTCAAGAATTAATTTCTAGGATTTATTAACGCCCAAATTGTCAACAAGATAATTGCTTTTGTAGAGTAAAATTCAAGAATGATCAAGAATATTTCCATGAAAAGATATCGGATGAAACGCAAATATCAAGGATATTCTACTAATTTCATGGAGTATAGAAGTCAAAGTTTTAACCAACCTGGGTATAATAAAGAATGGAATAACAAAAGTAATCACCATGCATGCGGTAAGATTGTGATAGACAAAGTTATTCCAACTAATAATAATAATAATCTAACCAGTCGTGAAATTCACAATCCATGTGATGATCCAATGTAATAATAAATGCTTGAATAATAAACAATGGAACTGTGTCCTGTAAAACACACGTATGTGATATTCCAAATGTAATAATAAATGCGAATAATAAACAATGGAACTGTGTGTCCTGTAAAACACATGCATGTGATATTCCAATGTAATAATAAAGAATGGAATAATGTAAGAAGATCACCAAGTATAGGGGATTCAGCAGACACAAAGTTATTCCAATGTAATAAATAAGAATGGAATAACATAAGGATTTCACCAAGTATAGGGTATGCCGCATATACAAAGTTATATATAGGGTATACCACTTTTACAAAAGTTATTCCAATGTAATAATAATGAATGGAATAATGTAAGTTCTCTTCATGAATAAGAAAGAATAACACCTCTTACGTAGCACAACAAATAATACCCCTTACCTTAGAAAAGAAATCGAATATTGGAAAAGTGAAGTAGCAGAATACTTTTCTTCTTTTTCTCTATAGATTTTTCTCTATAGCTTCTCTATAATTTTCTCTCTGTAGTTTCAGTGAATTCGTAAGAAAATAATGAAGGAATGAGCTTCTATTTATAGGAAAATAGAATGCATAGTAATTAATCCATGAACGGTCCAGATTGATTTACTTTTAACTGACTATCCATATTTAAAGCAAAATCTTTTAAATAAAATATCATATATTCTATTTATATAAAAACATTTTACTATGCAAACACTATGCAACACTATGCAAAACACTATGCAAAAACACTATGCATAATAAAATATAATATATTCTATTTATGTAATAACTTTAATAAAGTATTCTGCTTTTATATAAAAGATGTTTCGCTTTTATTACGTTAATAATACTTAATAAAACAAAACGTCATTATCGCTATAATAATTCATATTATTAATCGACAATAATGGAATCAAACCGAGTGACTTCTCACATAAGCATCAATAATCAATACCGTGCTACTATGCAACCACACGACATTGTACTTTTACTAATGAAAGTTTACAACAAGATACCAGCGGTAAAACTTAGTTATTTTTAAAAACAAGATCAATAATAATTCTGCTAGGGTCCACCAAAACTTCCCCCTAAATCGAATATTTCAATATAAATAACCATATTTTGCAAAATTTATAAATACTACCCACAACTATAATATTTTCTCAATTCACACCATAATATTAAAATTATTTCGACAAAATTTAAATCTTTATTGATACGGGGTCTCACAACATCCATTCTTAAATTCTGATTGAGTTCTGATTGAACTTTGTCACCGCTTCGCCTCCACCTTAATATTCACCCTCAAATGTCTTATTGGAATCTAACTGACCGGGGCTTTAGTCCCTATTCAAATCTCCAATCGTAATATAATATAACTAATTGTTGAACTGCATACTTTCGCATGAAAATTTATAAATTAAACTTAAATAAAATCCCGTGTTATCTAACTAACAATAATATTTATCTCAAATTCACACCATAATATTAAACTATTATTTGGTATTTATTCAAAATTTAAATTTTAACTTTATTGAAAAAACTGAGTGAGCAAACAAGGCCCACTTGAAAATAATAATAAGTAAATCTTTAAACTTTTACATTAATTGCCAATATTAGGCTCAATAGAACTGAACAATATATTCTATTAACTTTCTGAAAATGATAACATTCACTGAGGGTCTAATGATCACGAATCATGTCCACAGTTATAAGTAATCTTTCAACTTTAACTTTAACAGTCATAAGACTATAAGGACTCCACGTACCTAGGGGGATCAACCCTTCGTACAATGTATTGTGCACAACCATTTTAACGCTAAGCGTAAACCTCTATTAAAAGAGTTATTCATCTCAGTATTTAGAATACAAGTCCGCACCAAAGTAAGTTTGGTTTGGATACATTATAGGGTAATTTAGAATTCAACGGTAATCAACTAAAGATTAGTTGATTACAAAAGAAATAACTGTATGCTATGGAATAATCATAACTGAATTGATATTTGTAAATTAACATCATGCTTTAGGAATAATCTAATAGCATAAGCATGGAATAATCATAACATTAAAGGTTATTGAGGATTGGGTACTAAACATGCATCATAAATAGTAAATTAAACGACAAAGTTGCTCATCACTAGAATACAGTGACTCGCATGCTAACTAACGAGTTACATATTAAAGAAACTTGTTCAATAATAAGATGTAAGATGTAGAATACTTGCATCCCCATGAACCAATAGATATAAGAGCTTTATCAATAATAAACAATCTAACTCCATGAAAGTGTAGAGTTAACAACTTATATAAGTGAAATGGAATTAAAAGCAATAATGTGCTCAACGAAATTAAACTTGTACAACGAAGTTTTAGAGTTAGAAAACTTGCCTTCAGCACAAGCTAAACCTTACAACTTGAGTCAATACCCTATACATATGTCATCATGACATAATTAGTCATTACCAACATTTTATATCTATATAAACAAATATATACATCATATAAGTCAAATCACCCATTCACATAATCAAACCATGTTAATACTAGTTAACACTTGATAACATGCTCATTCATAGTTTAATACTACTGAAATCATCATTTAGCATTCATAATATTAACACATAACCTTTATTTTCAAAATTTGTGTAATAAACTAAAATCGTCGGAATTTTTCACTTGATCATAATAAGAATACCGATTTTACTTTGTGGTTCAGGGCAAGGCCATAATTGAAGTCAAGGGCCATGACGCGAAGTCACAAGCCATCGATTAGGTACTGGTATGGTGCCACAATATAACAATGGGCGTGAAACTTGTCTTCTTTGAAATGAGATGCGATGCGCCAGAGTCGTAACTCGACGACCAAGCTCGACAATAGCATGAACAAAAGCCAAATTGGCCTACAAGCTCCAATCTAATAGATTAATTAACATGTAATTTACATATATAGACTTCATATAAACATATTGTGAAGACTTTTAACATGTTTCTACTCATAAAATAACATAAACATCAATTTTACAATACCCAATTTCAATGTTTTTGGCAAAAACTCCATTGTTGACATTTTTAATGAAAATCAACCTTTGTGATTTTGTTTTTCAATCAAAATGTAAATTTCAAAACATCATAGTTATGATTATACATACTCTATCAATTTCCATAATCAATGTATCAATTTAACAACTAATTAAACCTTAATTTCTATTTTAAATTAAGCCATATTCGTATATATTTTCATGTAAACACTGTAATATGGTTTTCTTCACAAATTTCATACATATATGAATTCGTTTATCTATAATCATACATAAACTCATGAAGCCATCTTATAACCCACAATTTATCATATAAAACATATACCACATACAATTTATCCTTCATGAAAATTTTTACAGAGAACTTTTTGGAAGAAGAAAAACTAAACTTTTAAAGAAAAGATTAAGCTCCTACCTTTGATTAAGAATATGATGGCTATCCTTTTGATTATCAAACTTCTTTTCCCTAATTTCTTTCTTAAAAACCTGTTAGAAATCACTCACTTTCTCTCTAGAGTTTTCTCAAATTTTCTCTGTGTTCTTCTTCTTCTTCTTCTCTCTTCTCCCAACTCTAGTTTACGTATTATCATATAACGTATGTAATAATAGATATATTTAGTATAGGATTTTAACTGACATCAGTTATATTATTTTGAAAATCAAAAGCCATAAGGCTTGTTTGGCTAAGCTTAATAAAATAACTCTTTAATCCTTACACCTTGTTTGGTAAGTCTAACTAAAATAAATGGATTAATCCTTATACGTTGTTTGATAAAATATTATTAAATTAACGACTTATTATGCAATAAGACATGTTTGGCAAAACTAAATTAAACTCTTTTAATTTATTTTAATAACTTCTTTATAGCAAGGTTATTTGTCACACTTCTATTAAATTAATTAATCAATTCAAATACTAATCTATTAAATTACTTTAACACATAAATTATTATCACAAAACTATAATTTCTTTATAATTATAATTTTATTCAACCAACTAACACTTTATTTTAATCACAAATTCCAATTAAAATACTATAATTTATTTAATCATTATTAGCTCTCTAACTTAATTATTAAATTAAATTAGTATATAATCTCATAGCAAATAAATTTTCTTAGCTCCTTAATTATTTATTCAACAAATAATTAACTAAACCACATCAACTCAAATTGCCATTAAATACTTATATAATTCAATAAATATTTAATATATAATATTTAATTATTTATTCAACAATAAATATATCCACTAAATATTTATATAAATCAATAAATATTTAATATTATAATTTAAAATTCTGGAATGTTACAGTAAGGGACATTTTTCAGATCTAGTTCTAGATCTAAAACTGAGAAGTGAGAGAAATAGACCGAGTGGCGAGAGTGGAGAGTCCTTAACACAGAGTGAGAGACAACGATCCACACTTGACACTTCGATCGTTCAACCACGGCGAGTCGCCGACTAACGAGTGACGTCTGTGTAGCTTCTTCTTCTCTACAGGTAGTTTATTTGAGTTACTATTGAGTATTGACAGATTAAATGGCTTAACTTTTTCATTTTTGTTTGAAGGATCTACCTTTTCCCCTTCGTTTTCTCTTCGTTTTTCAGTCTTAACTATGTTCTGCTATGTTCTGTTTTTTTTTCAGTTTGTTTCTGCTATGTTCTGCTTTTTTTTAATTTATGTTCTTAATTTATTGGATGAAATCTTTTGTTGGGGTTACTAAATTTCTTCAATTTTGGTAAAACCCTGCAATTTTGGCAAAGAAAAGAAGACGTGGACTGAATTGGGAGTATAACTGGAACAGTGGCAAGAAAAAGGGCATATAAGCTAATTGTTTAAGTCATTATTTCAGCAAAATTAAGCTTTACAAGGTAAGTTCTATGTTTCAATTATTTTATTAGAAGTATTTTAATTAAAGTTAAATCTGTGCTTGACTGCTTGGATTGTGAATAGATATGTAAGTGGATTAGTGGTTGTTGTCATGTTGTGTAGAGTAATAAGGAAGAAGAATAATAATAAAAAAATCTTGGCTTAATTATCTTTAAATGATTATGAGTTCTGTTTTTTGAAATTATACACTTCATATGTTTGATATAATGCCTTTAGGAGGCTGTTAATAACAGAAGATTCCAATACCTATCCTACCAATGAGTTCCATAAATTTTAGGTTATGATGCTAATTTGCATTTTCTGTAGTTTGTTTATCTAACACTTAATTGCCAGTCAAGTTGTCAAATTTTCCTGTCAACTACAAGCTCTTTTTAGTTCAATTTTTTTTCCTTTTCCTTTTAGGTGGGAGGAGGGCAGAAGGGGTGTTCAAGTTTTGCATTATCCTTTATTAATAGACTGGTTAATGGTTATGTATACAGTGCAAGACAAGTTGACCCATATTTTATCTTGGCTACACAATACTTATAATTTATAACAACAACTTACATAACTAGTAATTAACTTCAAATATAACAGGTGCAAACATTTTACTTTCTTTTCTTTTTGTTTGATTTTTCAAGTACTAAGAAAAGGTAATCTTGTGTTGTAATTGTGTAGTAAAAAACTTAAAATGTATAATTGAATGCTTTGTTAAATAGCATTGTGAGAATCTAGAAGCTCGATGCTACAAGCAGAAAACAGTTTGTTTGTTTAGCATTTTCTGCTACATTACTAGTGATAATTCCATGCATAAATCACACAATTCGGAATATCATACAAGACTTGCCATACTATAATTTGTTAGTTCCCAGTAGGCACAATAGATCTAGAAAGGGGGGTTGAATAGATCCTTTTTAATTTAAATACTTTTCTCTTTTATTTCGTATTGCTATTAAATTAGCATATGACAAACAAAAGAATCTTTTCAAGCACAATGGAATAAGTAAAAGATCTCTTTCATTGATATATTCATAATCATACATACATTGTTCGTAGAGTTAGTTCAGTTGTAAGCAGTTAAAACATACATAGCACTTATAGCAGGTTAATAGACATAATGTAAATGACATAATGTAAAAGACACAAGGGTTTTAAGTGGTTCGGAGACTCAAGCTCCTAATCCACTCTTACGCTTTCAACTAGCAGATTTCCACCAAGGAAGGGCAAGACCGAATCACTAAGATTCCTTCAAGGCCAAGAGCCTTGGGACTTGATTCACTAAGAACTCTTCTGCCCAGAAGAAGCTTGGAACTTCATTTAATCCTCGAACAACAAGGACCCTCGAAGCCCCGGCTTCTTGTTGTTGTAGGTGTTGTTGTTGGTGCTGAGCTACTAAGATGTCTTTAAGCTTGATCATCTTTTGTACTTAGCAGCTTGGTGTGGTCCTCTTTGCATTCTGCTTTGAGACTGGGCCACATTATCTTTGGTGCAGCTGATCTTCTTCCATTCTGCTCATCTTTGTATATTGTCAGCTGTGCACCATCACTATTTCCTGAAGCCTTCTCAACATGTTGGCAGACATGGTTCTGCACTTGCTCTTCTTCATCTTTGGGTTCATGGTGAATCATAGAGTGGCTCTTGGGATCCGCCTTGTGCTTTGCCACTCTTCTGAATGCTATCTTTTTGTCCTTCTCGGCTCTCAGCTTAGATGTCAATTTAGTGAGCATTCTTATCTTTGTTGAGTGAAGCTTTGATCTGTTCAAGTACATCTTCAAAGTTGCTTCACTTCCACCTTCGTAGTCTCACCGTCACTGAGATTTGTTCTATTGCTTAGGTGGAACTCGTAGAGTCAACGATAGCATTTTAACCAACTCAACGATTCTGTAACATTGCAATCATCAACACTTTTTGATCGTTGAAACTCTGGCTAATTTATACTCCTTCCCAATCTTTCCGTTGAGAAGTAGCCGTTAGAAGATCTTTGAAATGCTTCGCAGATCTCAAGTTATTTGGTGTAGACTGCAGATGTGACATGTCTTACTTTTTCTGACTTTCTGATACTGCAGTCTACTATTTCACCTACCCTATTAGATATATCACTTTAATGTCTTGGGCAGGTCGAAGACTTTAATTCCTCCTTCTGATTTCTCGATCAGAGGTTGTCCTTTTGCATCGATGCTCTCAATAAGCACTTATCCGAATATTACCCTTCAGATTGAACCGTTGTCAATGCTTCAGTCTTTAGCTATTCGAACTCTACGATTCTGATGCATGTATTCAAGGACCTGATCGTAGTGTCATGTTTACTGGTAGAGACAACACTACGATCTTGAAGAGTGTTTGATTGGATCTTCAATGTAGAACACCTCTTCCTTTTCTTGTGGAGTGCTTCAACACTTCTGTTTGCCTCAACAGTTCTCAGATACTGATGACTTGACTTCTTTGCTCTGGCCCCTTCTGAATAGCAAGACACTTCAGAATTATGGCGTGTCCAGCTCGCTTTCTCCTTGTGATTTCCCGTTCACTTATCATCAATGGACTGACCCAATTCTTAATCACTTTAGCCTTGTTCTTCAGAAGTTGTCTAGTATCTTTGTATGTACTTCATCAGTTCTTTCTTTGTTTGGCAAACACTACGATCCTGGTTGCTTCCAAGATCATTGTCTTTTGTCTGCTTGACAGCTACTGCACTTGTTGTCTTTTCTTCGTTAGTTACTGAAGTTTTCTTCTGATCTCCTTGTGGAAGACTTCATCTCGAATGGCTTCACAACTCAATCTTGATGCTGATTAGGTTGTTGCTTAGATCTTCTGTTAGCTTGCAAGCCATTCGTTGAGTGCTCTCTGGTTTCCTTCAAGTCGGATGTATCATTGTAGCTTAAACCAGATGCTTGGTTCTTTTGGATATTCTGGGAGTGTCATTTGTTGAGAATCGTATTTGCTCTAAGATTCTGCCTTGGCATTCAGGAGCTTAATCGTTGAGGTCATAGTTCTACATTTGCACGATCTGACTTTTGGTCATGCAGACCTACGACATCGGGATCAGATCTTGACACTCTACGAATTCTGTCTTTGTGCTTGATGTCTTCATCTGATCTTTCTCGACTACAATCTCTGCATGTAATCAATATACTATACGACTCAATGTGTAGTCTACGATCCTTGACTTGGCTTCGGCATCAGTACACTCTACGACTCTGAGTGTAGTCTATGTTTCTGACTTGGCTTCAGCAGATGCTCGGTTGGCTCGTAGGCAGGCTGTCTCTATGATTCTGAACATAACTTCCTCAATAGACTTCGGCTACGAGCAAGGTTCTACTCAACACACTACGATCCTTTCTCGTCTCTCCTGGCAGTCTACGAACTTCGAGATCTACTATCTTGTAGACTACGATTCTGCCTCGACAGCTCTCGAGTTCTCCTTAACTCTCATGGCAGACTACGATTTTTAGTGCACTGCTCGACGATCAGACAAGCCTATCTATTACATCATAAGATCAACCTAACATGCTTGATCTTTCTATGTTTATAGTCCTTGTACATCATTTCTTTTTAAGGACTTAAAGTTTGTTTTTTGCTTATGTAGGATAAACCTAACATACTTGATCAATTCATTCTAAGTCCTTGTACACATGTTTCTATTATCTATCAAAGGACTTTCTGACTTTTTCTTAATGCAAGCATACTTGCATATTCATTCATATATATCATAATCAAATCTTATATAAATAGGAATAACATTCACATGCTTATTCGACATAATTTACTAAATAAATCTATTACAAGGTGGAAGCACTTTTAGTTCGTGCATTCTAATAGGTTTTATCTGCATGACTGCGAGTTGTAAAAATTGAAGCCCATGAAAATTCAAGCACTTTTGGTTTAAGCATTCTAATAGTAATAGGATTGCAATTATGCATTATGCAAAGATGATATTTGTTGAGTTGTTGATGGGATTCTGTTGCTGCAGATGGTAATTCTGTTGCTGCAGATGGGATTGCAATTTGCAAGTATGCATTTGGATTTTGGAGCTTATTTCTGTAATTCTGTTGATGGTGACATGTCAACAGTCAAATGAAATGAATAGTCTTGGTTTGAATTTGTAAGTCTGTATTTGGAGCTTATTTCTGTAATTATGTGATTTGTATTATTGTATGTAAATTGTAATATGTTATTATTACAGCAACTTAGATTGTATTTCTTTGTTCAATTTTTGTGATTTACAGATATTTTATTTTAAAAATGAAAAGTCCATGGAACTTTGCCTACCTAATCAAGCCACGGCCGCTTAGTTTCAGCCCACCAAAATTCGGGCCTTTTTGGCTCTACGGCCGTTGTTAGTTCGGGCTTGCGTTTGGGCCACCGCCTGCTTACCGAGTCTAACCGGCTAGTTCCTGCTATGTTCTCACCTCCTGAGAAGAAAAATAGAACAAAAAGGAAGAGGGTGAGCTCAACAAGCCCAGTAAAGAATATTATGACTAAGATAATATACCACAATTTATCATTAGTCTTCAACAGGGAAAAATCTGATAAAATAAAATAGACAACAAGTTTTAGATCAACAACTGCAGCGGAAACATCAATCTATTAGAAGAGTCAAGTAGAGAAAGAATTCTACTATCTTCTAAGATTTAAAAGTCCATCATCAATATTTTATCCCTGTAACATCAATCAATATACATCTTGAATCAAATATTCATCTTTGCACTATAGGCCAAAGATATTCATTTGTATCACCAGTTAGTCATGTTCATCTCAACACTTGTTCATTTTTGCACTACGGGCCAAAGATATTCTTTAGGTAATCATTCATCTTTGCACTACAGACAAAAGATATTCAGTAATATTATCATTAAGGACTGAGGATGAAGAAAAATATCTTAAAGAAAACGAATCCAGTGAGACTTTAGTTTATCTTCTACTCAATGTGTCAGCTACCACGTTTGCTTTTCCAGGATGATATTGAATGGTATGGTCATAATCTTTCAACAACTCGAGCCAACGTCGTTGCCGCATGTTGAGTTCCTTTTGGTTGAAGAAATATTTGAGACTTTTATGATCTTTATAGATCTCCACTTTCTCCCCATACAGGTAGTGTCTCGAGATCTTCAATGCGAAAACGACCGCTGCCAACTCCAGATCACGAGTAGGATAATTCCTCTCATATTCTTTGAGTTGTCGCGAGGCATAGGCTATGACTTTTGCATGTTGCATGAGAACACATCCTAACCCTTTGCCTGAAGCATCACTGTAGATAACAAATCCATCCAAACCAAATGGTATTGTCAGAAATGAGTCTCCTCTTGAGTTCTTAAAAACTCTTCTCATAATCCTCGCTCCAATCGAATTTTGTATCTTTCCGAGTCAGCTGAGTTAACAGAGTAGCAATTCGAGAAAATCCTTCCACGAATCTCCGATAGTAACCAGCTAAGCCTAGAAAGCTACGTACTTCGGTCACCAAATTCGGTTGCTCCCAACTTTGTATTGCTTCAGTCTTTGTCGGGTCAACAGATACTCCATGTGTTGACACCACGTTCCTAAGGAATGCTACTTCCTCAAGCCAAAACTCACATTTCTTCAGCTTGTCATATAGCTTGTTATCGCGAAGCCTTTGCAGTACCAACTTCAAATGGCGCTCATGATCTTCACCGCTTTTTGAATAGATGAGGATGTCATCAATAAAGACAACAACGAACTGATCCAAATATTCTTTGAACACATGGTTCATCATATCCATAAAATTAGCAGGAGCATTAGTCAATCCAAAAGACATGACTAAGAATTCATAATTCTCGTACCGAGTTCTGAAGGCAGTCTTTAAAATATTCACAGTTTTAATCTTCAGCTGATGATATCCAGAACGAAGATCGATCTTTGAAAAGAATTGTGCTCATTGCAACTAGTCGAACAGGTCATCAATGCGAGGTAGTGGATACCTATTCTTGATTGTGACATGGTTCAACTCCCGGTAGTCAATACAATGTCGCATACTCCCATCTTTCTTCTTTACGAATAAAACAGGAGCACCCCAAGGAGATGTACTAGGATGAATGAAACCGATGTCCAACAACTTCTATAGTTGGACCTTTAACTCCTGAAGTTCAATAGGAGCCATTCGATATGGGATTTTAGAAATGGGCTTTGTACCAGGTTCAAGGTCAATAAAGAATTCAACTTCACGTTCGGGGTAGACAGGAAGTTTCTTGAAAATACGTCAGGAAATTCACTAACAATAGAAATATTATTCAAATCTGACGTGTTTTTGTTCAAGTCCGTGACATGGGCTAAGAAAGCTTGACATCCATTTTTCAATAAACGAATAGCTTTATGGCTTGATATGGCAGTGATTGACTTTAGTGGTTTGGTTGTTTGAATTCGCATAACAGGTTGGTTAGGAATATGAAAACTAACAACCTTACGAAAACAATCAATTTTAGCGTGATGAGTGGTTAACCAATCAATCCCTAAAATCACATCAAATGCAAGAATTTTCAACGAAATAAGATCGGCAGTTAATGTGATGGTACCAACTTGAATCAAGCAAGATTTATAAACAGTAGATGTAACGAAAGTTTCTCCTAACGGAGTTTCAACAAATAAGTCAAAGTCTAATTTCTCCAGAGTCAAGTTCAAACGCTGAGAACAAGCAGGAGAGATAAAAGAATGGGTAGAATCGGTATCTAATAAGGTATAAACTTCTCAAGAGTTTATGATTATCTTACCCGTGATCACCTCGTTTGGGTTCCTCGCGTTTTGGGCAGTCACGACAAACGCCATTCTAGGAACCACCGACTTTGACTTGTCCGGGACAACCTTTGGAGTCACCATCCCCGATGAACTTGGTTTTGCTACAAGACAATCTCTAGCTATATGACCTTCCTTTCCACAGTTATAACACACCTTGGATTGTTGTGGACAGTTTGGGCTGTGGTGTCCCTCTTTCCCATATTTATAACAAACGACCGGTGCTCGTTCTCTTCCCCTAGAAACAACTGATGTTTATGCTGACGTCTTCACGTTATCATTGTTGTACCTTCTCTTTTTGAAATCTCCCCCGACTCGCTTCTTCTACCATCATGGCCACGATTACCACCAGAGTGGTTACCGCTTTTGTCCGAATGTTTTCCTCCCCGCTGGTTGTCATTGCTCCGATGACCGCTGCCATCGGTATGACCCTGGTTGTGGTCCCTCGGTTGAACATACTCATTATGTCGCTCTAATAATTGAGCCATGTTTACAACATCTGAATATAAAGAAAATTTATGAGAAATAAGATATTGTCGAATCTCGGGTTTTAGACCTCTCAGAGACATCCGCGTCATTCGTTTCTCATTCTCTACCAAATGAGGTGCAAACCTGGATAACTCTGCGTACTTCGCCTCGTACTGGGACACCGTCATGTTGTTTTGATCCAGTCTAATAAACTTTACCTCTTTCATATGACGAATACTTTCAGGAAAGTACTTGTCATTAAACAGTTTCTGAAACGTTTCCCAAGACATGTTGAGTGCGGCTGGCTGGGTACGCTTCACAGACTCCTACTAGTAGTCTGCCTCACCACAGAACATAAAGGTGGCGAATGGAACCTTCTGTTCCTCCGTGCATCCCAAGAAATCGAATGTCTTGGTAATTTGTTTAACCCACGTTTTCGCTTTGATCGGATCCGGCTTTCCCCCAAATTCTGGTGGTCCAAACTCTTTGAACTGCTTGGCTGTGACAAGCCGCACATTGTTATCATTTCCACCCGTGTTTTGTACAGAAGTCTCCCTCGTCTAATTTTGCATGAACTACAAAAAGCTTCTAAACATCCCATCATTCATCATTTGTTCGGTAGTGTTGTTTACATGAGGAATATATCCTTCCTGTTGCACGTTCCCCTGGGTGGTGATTAAAGGTGTCTCCACGGTCTCATTCACTCCATTGTTAATATTTTCGGCTGTCATTCTCAAATACAGCCACAAAACAAGGGTTAATTAACATATCACATATTAACCATATGCTCTGACTGACCAACCAAATAAGCTTAGGTATGCCACATTAGCGAAGGATTACTCGTCTCTCCCCTCCTAGTTGTATTCCCCGATCTCCGCCAGAGACCATATCCCTAAGCTCTGATACCAACTGTGACGCCCCCAAAATAGGTATACATCACCCATTCTTAGTCACTAAATACATGGTACAGAAAAAAATACAACTTCAGTAATACAATCGTCATGCAAAATACAACAACACATATACTGTGAGTTTGAATACAAATATTATCTACTAAACAGTATACAAACTCAAAAGGAGTCCTCATTACAATTATTGATACACTATTTTACAAAATAGTGAAGACTACTAAAACAACTATCCTGAACCATCACTCTAAACCCCGGCTAGTTCCTGATATGTTCTCACTTCCTGAGAAGAAAAATGGAACAAAAAGGAAAAGGGTGAGCTCAACTAGCCCAGTAAAGAATATTATGACTAAGATAATATACCATAATTTATTATTAGTCTTCAACAGGAAAAAATCTGATAAAATATAATAGACAACAAGTTTTAGATCAACAACTGGCAGCGGAAATATCAATCCATTAGAAGAGTCAAGAGAGAAAGAATTCTACTATCTTCTAAGATTTAAAAGTCCATCATCAATATTTTATCCCCGTAACATCAATCAATATACATCTTGAATCAAATATTCATCTTTGCACTTCTGAGCCAAAGATATTCATTTGTATCTGGGTTGGTCATGTTCATCTCAACACATGTTCATCTTTGCACTACGGGCCAAAGATATTCATTAGGTAATCATTCATCTTTGCACTACAGGCCAAAGATATTCAGTAATATCATCATTTAGGACAGAGGATGATGAAAAATATCTTAAATAAAACGAATTCAGTGAGACTTTAGTTTATCCAAGTTCAAAAATACCTTATAATAATCAATTGTGGAGCAAAATTCAAGAATAAAGATCAAAACATGGACACAATCAAAGATAGTAACCATAATAGACAACTTGGACAAAGAAAAGAAAATTTCATTTTTTCTGTGAATAGTGTCGTATTCTTGAATAGTGTCGTATACGTGAATATTACCGTATACGTGAATAGTAACCCCGACACAAAAAGGTAGAAATTTTACCATAAAATCCATACCAATATTTCGGTATAATGATATTGTAAGAATAATATCATTTACGAAGAAAATAACATCCCTTACCTCAAAAGAACAGTACTTCAGGCTGAAATATCAGGTATAAGGCTAAAGTAAACTTGCACTGATGAATAGAAACTCACAAAGTATCTAAATACTCACAAAATACGCTCGATGATATAGATAGAGAAAGAGAGAAAACTTATTTCTGGTGTGATTTTTAATTCTAACTAAGCACCTTATTTATAGGAAAATGCTTAGAACGTCATAAAGCAGATTTAACCTACTACTGATGGCTTTTTACTGCTACTATTCACGCCCACCACTTTTGAAAATAAATTCCAAAGACATTTTATTTCTCACCAACCAAAAAGTAGGGCCCACCATATTTGTAATAAAAATATTTATTTCTGAAACTTCAATAATTCATAATAAATATCCCTTTTATCAGAAAAATACGAATTTTATATCCATTCCATAGGAGATTAAATTCTCTACAACTTTGTAGATTTAAGTTTTTCCAAATTCCAAACGAAAAATGACCGAAATCCATATACGGACGATTTTCAAAACCTCCATTCCGACAAAATACTGATAAAACACCTCAGCATTAATTTCTTCATTTATGTCCACATAAAATATATCCATCATTTATATCCACATAAAATAAAAATTTCCTCATCATATAAATCAATAATTAATTATTCACAAATAATATTACAGAATCACAATTATGACAATCAGGTCGTTACCAGGAAAGAGGGGACTTTTCAATAAAGATTTTTCCTTATTGGTGCGCAATTAGGTGACCAAACCCCTTTCCTAGACAGAACTTCCTTAGACATTGCCAATAATGCTATCTAACAATATTATTCAAATAATATGAATTATTGATCTGATAATGGAGATACTGTGCAGTGACAATTATTGAAATAACAATAATATAAAATATCAACGTAGAAATTATTGAATCAATAAAATAAAATATTGAGCAAGTAATTATCGTAATAATTATTGAGAAGTGCCTTCACGTAAGAATCAATAATTCAAAAATATCTGTAATACCGTGTCTTGCATGCGCAACCACGCATATTACTATATTTTAACCACCGAGTATTCCAACAGTGTTAACGGTAACCATTACGCCGTTATTTATAAAAACATAATTTTTTCGTTATCTTCATCCGACCATTTTCCGTTATGGGGCCCACAAATGGCTGTGCCGTCGTACGAATATTCCTCGACAGCAAGAATATTCCACGACCAAATGAATATTCCCCGACAACAATGAATACTTTATAACCACTTGCTTATTTTGAAAAATTTGGACATTTACCCATAACCAAAGCATTATATCAAATTAACACCTTATTATTCATAATAATAAATAGAGGAAATTTGATTTTATTCATTAAAAAGTTGGGGTCTTACAATGTTGAAAATTTGAACTTTCTAGAACTCTGAAAAAATTAATTACAAATCTTTAATTTTTATTCTTGATATTATTGTTCTTAATTATTTTCATTCATCCTTTATATCATTGTCATAATTCTCTAATTTAAATTGTGGCGAAAAGTTCTCTTTGGTCGGAGTGAAAAGAGTAACCGTTGATTAACATGATTATGATCAGGAACTGTGAATTGATATAATCATGACCTTTGGTATTACATGCAAAGGCTTGTGGTGAAAGTTTTCTTTGGCTCGTAGTGTAAAGATGGACTGTTGATTGGCATGATCATGACCATTGGTGTTATAAATGAACATCTTTGTCCCGTAGTGCAAAGATGAACTGTTGATTTCTGTGATTATGAAGAAATTATTTGATTGGTGTTATAGAGATAAAATATTGATGATGAAATTTTAAATATAGTAAACGGTATAGTTTACTTGACTCTTCTAATGGATTTTTTGTTCCCCTGCAGTTATCATTGAAAACTTATATTATCTTTAAATCTCTAATTTATCACTGTTGAAGGTTAATGATAATTTATTCTATATTATCTTAGTCATGATATTCTTTACTGACTATCTGAGCTCACCCTTTTCCTTTTTGTTCCATTATTCTTCTCAAGAAATGAGAGTGTAGTTGGGACTAGCCGGGGAATGGAATGATGGTCTGAGTTAGTAGTTGTCATCATCAAGTTATAAAATAGTATAACAATAATTTTACTGAGAACTTAAAACGCGTGTTGTCGTATTTTATATGGTATTGTAATAATTTAGGTTTAAGTATTGTCGTACTATATATATGCAGTATGTTATTTGTATTGAAACTCATAGTATGCGTATTTTCGTATTTTGTACGACAATATAATAGTTGTAAATAAAAAAATTTTGTATTTGGTATTATGTAGTTTTGGTGACTCAAATTGGGTTATGTGGACCCTATTTTAGGGGCGTCACATGCAAAATATCTTATTCATCTGCATCATAATGAAACTCAAATTCAAGTCCTTCATTCACTCTTTTTATTTGTCACACCAATGCGACTATTTTCCCTCTACCGTACATCCAATCAACCTTGCTCCGATACCACTTGTTGGGAATTAAGTCACGCAAACCACACAATAAAATAAAGAGAGATTAAAAAACACAAGATTTAATATGGAAAATCCTTTAAAGGGAAAAACTACATACCAAACTCCCGAATCTCCACTATATC
The DNA here is from genome assembly GCA_020205615.1 of Panax quinquefolius. Classification (NCBI taxonomy): domain Eukaryota; kingdom Viridiplantae; phylum Streptophyta; class Magnoliopsida; order Apiales; family Araliaceae; genus Panax; species Panax quinquefolius. The sequence goes on from CM035171.1 coordinate 25,445,346, forward strand.
AAAATAATGGGCTTACAATAATCCTCCCAATTTTTACGCCCTAAAATTTGAGATTCCACAATACCGCAGCATAACTTTTTGCATGAACTAAAAGTTACAAAACTCTCCCACCCACAATACAACCTTTTTACACGAAATATAAAAACTGCAAAAACCCTCTCCTTCACACAAACACAAAACTCACTCACACCCTCTCTTAACTCTTAGGATGCTACATAACTTTTGATTGTGCTACCCTTCAAAAAATCAACATAATAATCTATTTATAGAGTACCCACAATTCTTCTCTTCCTATTTGAAATAGGACACTTATAAAATAAAACTCCTACCAAAAATAAGATTCCTTCTCATAATTGGACTCCAACATATAATAAATATCCTATTAAAAATAGGACACATTTCTTTCCATAATAAAAATTCTTTTCTAAATAGAATTGGATGATTAACCTAACAGAATTCTATTCTCATATTATATATATAATTAATTACTTGAAATTTCTACACTTTTCATGATTTGTTTGATACGTTCATGCATCCTGTAAGTGATATTGTGCTTAAATTTATAAATTTGAAGTAAAATATGTTTGTTGCCTTTGATCAACTAGTGCTTGTGTTGCTATTTGATAAAATTTTCAGGATTGGTCTTGAGTTCTTAAGTGCTAAACGTCAGTTCCCAATTAGAAAAGGCTAGAAAATTTTTTATGCCACATGAGACTTACAATGCATGTTAATTTCCAATTTGTTCTTGAATTAATTAAATGTATCGTAATTAAATGAGTGTATACCTATTGGATTGTCATACTTCTTGTTTACTTGATTTGAAAATTAATTATTATCTTGTGAACAACTGCATGAGATATGGCTTGCTTTTTAATTTCTTCCATTTTCAACATCTAGGGTTAGATCTTTTATAACCTAAGTTTCAAACTGTGAGATATAAATAATAATATTGCTCTATAGATCTTTCAATCTGCATTAGAATCCCTTTAGTTTTCGTGAAAATGCAAGATTAGTTTAGATGAGTGTGGTTGATATATATATATATATATATATATATATATATATATATATATATATATATATTGTAAGACCCCGAATTTTATGAAATAAAAGTATTCAATTTTTCTTATAATAACTATTCAGTAAATGGTTAAATTGATAAAAAAGTTAAAGTTAAGGGTAATATATGATTTTTTTTCTAAATACGCATGTGCTTATAAAATACTCATTGTTGTCGGGAAATATTCGTTTGGTCGTGGAATATTCTTTCTATCGGGGAATATTTTGTACTTACTTGTATGAATTGTGGCCCCATAATGTAATAATTATTCGGATGAAGAAAACGACAAATTTGAGTTTTTATAAATAACGACGTAGTTATTACCATTAACACTGTTGGAATACCCAGTGGTTAAAATAGAGTAATATACGTGGTTGCATAGTAACACACGGTATTGCATAGTATTGTTGAATTATTGATCCTTACGTAAGAAGGCACTACTCAATAATTGTTACAATAATTACTGTTCAATATTTTATTTTATTGATTCAATAATTGCTGCGTTGATATTTTATATTATTGTTGTTCAATAATTGTCACTGCACAGTATCTCCATTATCAGATCAATAATTCATATTATTTGTGACGCCCCCAAAATTAGGTATACATCACCCATCTTGGGTCGTCAGATACATGGTACAAAATTCAAATACAACTTACTAATACAACTGTCGTGTACAATACGACAAAACATAACTGTGAGTTTGAATACAATTATTGTCTACTAGAGATTATACAAACTCAAAAGGAGTCCTTATTATAATTATTAACACACTATTTCACAGAATAGTGATGTAAGATCCCAAATTATTAATAAATGAATTTTATTTTCCTCTATTTATTATTTTGAAATAGTAAGGGTTGATTTGATTAATGTGGATAGTTATGGGTAAAATACGCAAATATTTCGAATAAGCAAGTGGTTATAAAATATTCATTATTATTGGGGAATATTCGTTTGAGTCGTGGAATATTAAATGCTTGTGGGGAATATTAAATTTAATGTAGTAGATCTTTTGTGGGCCCCATAACGGAAAGCGATTGGATGAAGAAAGCGACAAATATAAGTTGTTTATAAATAACGGCGTAGTTATTCTCAATAATCTGATTGGAATACTTAAATTGGTTAAAACACACTAATCTGGCGTTGTTGAGCGATAGCTTTGACAGTATTGCACCAATTATTGATTCTTACGTAAGAAGGCACTACTCAATAATGGTTACGATGATTCTTATCGCTCAAGATTTTATTTTATTGATTCAATAATTGCTGCATTGATATTTTATATTATTGTTGTTTCAATAAATTGTCATTACACAGTATTTTCCATTATCGGAGCAATAATTCATATTATCTGAATAATATTATTGGATAACATTATTGGCAATGTCTAGAAAGTTCTGTCTAAGGAGAGGTTTGGTCACCTAATTGCGCGCCATTAAGTAAGGAGAGATCCTTATTGGAAAGCCCCTCTTTCCGTGTGAACTACTAGTTGCGATCTTTGCGATTCTGTAATATTATTTGTGAATAATTAATTATTGATTTATATGATGAGGAAAATATTGATTTTATGTGGATATAGATGGAGAAAATTTTTAATGTGACAATTGTTGAAAATTAATATTTTATCTTTTTACGATAAAATAATTCATTTAAATATATTATTTTAATAATATATTAACTTGGTGATATTTTTATAATGAATGTGGGATATATGAGTATATGAGGATGAAGAGTATTTTGTGGCATTAAATGTTTAACACATATTTTGTGTGTTGGTGGACACAATTATTAATAGAAATTTGATTATAGCTTTGTAAAATCGCTTGGATTTGTGGATTTTTTGTTAATTTTTGTTTGGAATTTGGAAAACCTTCCTTATGCAAAGTTATAGATAATGGAATTTTCTATAGAAATTCATGAGTTTCAATTTTTCTGATAAAAGAGCTATTTATTATGAATTATTTAAGTTCCGAAGCTCCGAAATAATTGATTTTTGGAAGTTTTAATTATGTTTTTTAAGAAAAACGTTTTTATTACTTTTTGGGAGGTGGGCTACATGTGTGGCTGATCTTGGATTAAGAAACATGTGCGTAGGAAGTTTTAGAAAATAATAATAAATATTTTAATAAATTTTCTACTTTGGTGTTCTAAGCATTTTCCTATAAATAGGGTGTTTAGGTTAGAATTGAAAATCACACCGTAAGCTGAAGTTTTCTCTCTATATTATCGAAGCGTATTCTTGTGAGTATTTTGAGTATACTTTGAGTATTGCTATACGGTCTGCAAGTTCAAGTCATAGCCTTATATCCAGTGTTTCAACTAAGTCATTGTCTTTCGAGGTAAGGGATATTTTTTTCAAATGATATTATTTCTTTCAATATCATTATGCCGAAGTATTGATCTGAAATTTTAATCAAATTTGGAAATTTTTGTGTCGGGGGTTACTTATTCACGATATCGATTAATTATTCACGAATCTACACTACTATTCAATAGAAAAATCAAATTTCTTCTTTTTGTCCAAAATATCTACTATGGATACTAGCTTTGATTGTATCCATGTTTTGATCATTCTTGAATTTTACACCACTATGATTATTTATGAGATATTTTTGGACATGAAATAGCTGAAATACGAATCCTTAATATTTATTCTTTTGTTTCACTGGATTCGTTTTCTTTGAAATATTTTTCATCATCCTCAGTCTTAAATGATGATATTATTGAATATCTTTGGCCTGTAGTGCAAAGATGAATGATTTCTGATAAATATCTTTGGCCCGTAGTGCAAAGATGAACAGGTGTTTAGATGAACATGACCAACTGATGAATATCTTTGGCCTGTAGTGCAAAGATGAATATTTGATTCCAGATATATATTGATTGATGTTACAGGGATAAAAGATAGACGATGAACTTTTAAATTCATACATAGAAGATAGTAGTTTGCATTCTCTACTTAACTCTTCTAATGAATTATTATTTCATTGCGAATATTGATTTAAAACTGGTTGTCTATTGTATTCTATTAGATTTTTTCCCTGTTGAAGACTAACGATAATTTGTTGTATATTATCTTAGTCATAATATTCTTTACTAGGCTAGTTGAGCTCACCCTTTTCCTTTTTGTTCCGTTTTTCTTCTCAGGAGGCGAGAATGTAGCAAGTACTAGTCGGGGTATGGAATGAAGGTTCTAGAAAGAGTTGTTTAGTAGTCCTCACCATTTTTGTAAAATAATGTATCAATAATTATGATGGGGATTTATTTGGGTATGTTTATTGTCTAGAAGGCAATAATTGTATTTAAACTCACAGTATATATGTTGTCGTATTTTGCACGACAAATGTATTAATAAAGTTGTAGTTATTTCTGTACCATGTATTTGGCGACTCAGAATGGGTTGGATGGAATGGACCTATTTTGGGGGCGTCACAAGTGAGGACTACTAATGCTATCCTCTAGACCGTCACTCCGTTCCCCGACTAGTCCCTGCTTTGTTCTCATTTCCTGAAGAGAACAGTGAAAGATAGGGTGAGCTCAACTAGCCCAGTAAGAAATATTATGACTAAGATAATGCAGAATAAATTATCATTAGTCTCCAATAATGTTAAACTGATAAAATATAATAGACATCAAGTTTAATTGCAGCAGAACAAGCAATCCATTAAAAGAGTCAAGTAGAAAATAAAATCTACTATTTTTATGATTAAAAAGGTTTTTCATCACTGTTATCGCTGAGAATCGGCTTAATAAAAATTTAATATCATCGAATCACCCCTGCACTACGGCCAAGGATATTCTTTAGTATCACGACCACAATTATCCATGTACTACGGGCCAAGAATATTTGTGTATTCATTAATGGTCATGATCATGCCAACAATCATCCATCAATGCACTACGGCCAATGAGAACTTTTACCACATCATTTGTAACATTACGGTCATGATTACACCGAATATTCCCTGGTCATAATCATACCAAGTCCATCTATACACTACAAGCCACAGATGACTTTCAACAAAATATAAACATGAGGATGATGACAATGATATAAGAATTTAATAAAACAAGTTCAAGAATTATTTTATCCTGGAATTATTAACGTCCAAATTGTCAACACGATATCTTTTGTTTTGTAGAGTAAAATTCAAGAATGATCGGAAGAATATTTCCATGAAAGATCTTTGGATGAAGTTTAAATATCAAGGATATTCTACTAATTTCATGGAGTATAGAAGTCAAAACTTTAACCAACCGAGTATAATAAAGAATGGAATAACAAAAGAAATCACCACGCATGCGGTACTTGCGATAGACAAAGTTATTCCAATGAATAATAATAACGGAACCGGTCGCAAAATTTGCGTTGATGGGATGTTCCAATAGAGTAATATAGAGCGGAACTAGGTCGGTGTAAAACACATGCATGAGGATGTTCCAACGGAATAATAATAAAAGCGAAACCAGTGGGTGTAAAACACATGCATGAGGATGTTCCAAATGAATAATAGAAGAATGTCACCAAGTATAGGGTAGACCACAGCGTACAAAAGTTATTCCAATGTAATAATAAGAAATGGAATAACAACAGTTCTCTTCATGAATAAGAAAGAATAACACCCTTACAGTAAAAGAAAGCGAATATAGGAAAAGAAAGGTAGCGAGACTTCTCTTTTCTTTTCTCTAAAATTTTCTCTCTCAAGTTTAGTGAATTCGTAAGAAAATAATGAAGGAATGAGCTTCTATTTATAGAAAAATAGAATGCATAGTAACTAACTCCTGAACGGTCCAGATCGATTTACTTTAATCTGACGGTCCATATTTAAAGCAAAATCTTTTAAATAAAATATAATATATATATATATACTAATAATAATTGTACTCTTCCCCTCCCCACTTGCCAACAAAGTCAAAATAATACTCCCCCACGTTTTTTTACTCCCTCCCCCACTTTCTGATTTCATATTCTATATATATATTATATATAATCACATGTTTTATATATAATATATATATATATATATATATATATATATATATATTCACCATTTGTGAACCATCGGTATTCACTCCCCCCTCAATTCATTTCTCTTCTAGTGGCCCCGTATGTTTCCTCCACCAACAAATCAACATCACAGGTGGATCCCATACAATATATATACTGAATAATCTTCTACCGATTATTTTGAAAAACGGGTAAATGGGTGTCTATAAAATAAGCAAAATTGAGTGACTTCTCACGTAAGCATCAATAATCAATACCGTGTGCTACTATGCAACCACGCGTATTACTGTACTTTTACTACCGAGTAGTTCAACAGTATCAACGGTAAAACTTCCGCCGTTTATTTTAATAAAATATTTTTGTCGTTTTCTCAATCCAACAATAATTCTGTTGTGGGGTCCACCAATGATTGTGTCGTCGTACGAATATTTCATGTTTAAAACGAATATTCCCCGACCAATCGAATATTATATAACAACTTGCGTACTTTGCAAAATTTATAATTATTACCCACAACTATAACATTATATCATAATATTCAAAAATGATAATTATAGAAAATTCATTTTTATTCAAAAATTGGGGTCTTACATTATTTGAATAATATTATTAGATAACATTATTGGAAATGTCTAGAAAGTTCTGTCAAGGAGAGGTTTGGTCACCTAATTACGCGCTAGTAAGGAAAAATCCTTATCGGAAAGCCCCCTCTTTCCTGGGAACTGCCTGATTGTCATTATTATGATTCTGTAATATTATTTGTGAATAATTAATTATTGAGTTTTATGATAAGGAAATATTTATTTGATGCAGATATAAATGATGGATTTATTTATGTGGTTATAAATGAAGGAGTTAATGTTGAGGTGTTTTATCAATATTTTGTCAAATTGGAGGTATTAAAAGATCAAATCGGTGTTCTTACAGCTTTATTGTGTGAGTTATAATATTTAATCCGACCGTTGGATCGTTGTGATTTTTGGATATGTTATACATATTTAAGTTGAGTATATGTCCACAAATTTTGAACCGTTAAAAATGAACGAATGATTTGTTATGAATTTTAAGAGGTGACTGATTCAGAAATTAGGTTTATAAATGATTTTGGTGGAAAATTCTAGAAATGGGTGGGCCCCACTTTTGGTTGTTGGGGAAGATGGCTAATTTTTGGTGGGTGGAATAGTAGTGAGTAAAGCCATCGTGTAGCAGTCAAGTCTGCTTTACCGCTAACATTTTTCTATAAATAGAGGGCTAAGTTAGAATTGAAAATCACACCAGAATTCATAAGTTTTCTCTCTTTTTCTCTCTAGATTATCGAGTGTATTTTGTGAGTATTTAGATATTTGGTGAGTTGCTATTCATCAGTGCAAGTTTCCTTCAGCGTCATATCAAATATCAAGTCAGAAGTGCTACTCTTTTGAGTAAAGGGATAGTAAGGGATATTAAGGGATGTTATATTCTTCATAATAATGTTATTCTTTCAATATCAATATACTGGCATATTGGTATGGATCTTATTGTTGAATTTCTACCTTTTTTTGAGTCAGGGTTACTATTCACGTATACGGCACTATTCACGTATATGACACTATTCATGTATATGACATTTTTACGTATACTAGACTATGTATTTAATACGAATCTGTAGTACTATTCACGAGTTACTATTCATGAGTTACTATTCACGAGTTACTATTCATGAGTTACTATTCATGAGTTACTATTCATGAGTTACTATTCACGAGTTACTATTCATGACAAAATTGGTTTCTTTTTCTAACCAAATTATAGTTGATTTATGAATATTACTCTTGAGATTAAATCTAGATGTTTTGATTATATTGATTTTACTATTATATATAACATTTTTATAACCCTAATGATGATATTTCTCTTTGACTTGAGTGTAAAGATGGGTAAATTTTTGGTATAATCATGACTATGGGTTCCCTTTGGCCAGTAGTGCAAAGTTGAATTGTTGACTGGTATGATCATGACCATTGAATTTATAATTGAATATCTTTAGCTTAAGTGCAAAGGTGAAATGATCAACATGGTTATAATTATTGTTTATATAAATTCTGAAATTATTATATATTTGTTTGAGATATTAATATATTTGGCCTGTAGTGCAAATATAAACTGTTGATGAATATATTTGGACTGTAGTGCAAATATGAATCATTGATGAATATATTTGGCCTATAAAGTGCAAATATGAAGCTGTTGAGGAATATCTTTGGCCCAGTAGTGCAAAGATGAATTGTTGATGAATATCTTTGGCCAGTAGTGCAAAGATGACTGTTGATTGAATATCTTTGGCTTGTAGTGCAAAGATGGTTCTGTTGATGAATATCTTTGGTAGTAGTGCAAAAGATGAAATTGTTAGTATGATTATAAGCAGAACAAGTGATTTGGTATAACCATGATCTTTGATGTTTCGTAAAGACATGTGATGAAAATTATCTTCAATCCCGGATGTGAAGAGGAATTTAGAATTACAATTATGATTATGAGTTATTCATATAATTGTGGATAGGAGCTGTTGATTATGAAAGTAGTATGCACACAAGCCAATCATGTTTGATGATAAAGCATATACTTTATAACAATCTTATTCATTTATTAATAAAAGTATTAATTTATTAAAGGCTTTTAATTATCTACATGATGTTGTTTTTATAATATGTGATAAACCCATAGTTTTAAGCAATGCTTTTAGAATAATGATGATGATCATTCTAATGAGATCTAAATTCTTAGAAAGCTTAAAACTAAAATAGTTCCCAATCATTGGATTACTAAATTGGGGATTAGTGAATCCAGGATAGATTGGTACATCGTTGCTTCTTCATTGGATGAGGATGATTGATCTCATGATCATTTGTGTGGAGACACACTAAAGCAAGTATGTAGGTGCTTATTAGAGAATAAGTTTCTTTGAGCATTGGCCCGCTAAGGAATACCTAATGGAGTTTTATTTTATTGTCAATAGGAATTCTGTAGTGATAGTAGTCAAGTGATCCTTGGACTTGAGATCATCATAGTATCTTGTGTATGATGAGTTATACTTTGACTTATTCCTTAAGACCCTTAGGGTATATCAAAGGTATGCTTGGGTATAATAAGTTGTATATGGAGATAATGTATGATCAATAAAGAATCTACCACTTCTAATAAAAGAAGAGAAATGTCCTATGTGATTCGATAAATGACAACCCAAGTAGTCCTTAAGCAGAATGAAATTAGAAAGGAGTTTCTAATTTGCATTATTTGGAGTTGTGCATTTAAGGATCGAAATACATATAATTAAATAAAATAAGACTTGATGGTAATTCCATGTCTTATATTTAATTGGGACATTGTATGGTGGAAGGATTGAATTGCACGGTAACTATTTACTCAAAGGTTCTTTAATGATTAATGTTGAAATCTATATTATCGGAAAGTCGTTGATATACTAGGGAGGCTTATCCTCATTGTAGAATAAATATTATTTATTTAAATAAATTAATTGTTTAATTTATTTATTTAAATAAGATTAGAATTGTTCTAATTGATTTATTCACAACCGGTTTAATATGGAGAACCTAAAGGGTCACACCATAAAAGGAAGAATAATTATTTAAGAAGTTAATGGCATAATCGTAATAATATGTTAAGTATATTTAATTTAATCTATGGTGATAGAATAAATTAAATAGCTTAATATTTATTATTTAATATTTTAGAAATATTAAATATAAATTAATAAGAGGAGTCTTATTAATATTATTACAATTATTATTATTTTAATTTCTAAAAGAGTTTAGGAATTAATTTAATATAAGTACTCTCATTTATTCCTAATTGGATTAGGAAGGAAAATTAGTTAAAGGAGTTTAATTAATTATCCCTAATAAGATTAGGGAGCTTAATTAATTAAAAGAATTTAATTAATTAAATAAAACCCAATTCCTTAATTATTAAGATGGGTTGCCCACATCTATAAATAAGAGGAGTCTTATTATGGGTGGTATGGGATGTTGACTTTTACAACATACGTTATTCCAATTGTTGGGAGAGTACACCCTTTCTATAGAGATAGAAAAACTAGGGTTTAGCCAACCACCCTTCTTCTTGAATTCCTATTCTTCCTTGGTGGATCACCTCTAGAGGCCAAACACATGGGTGGCTAACGTTGATCAAAGGAAGGAACCAAACCCGGTGGATTCAAGATTGAACGCGAAAGGATTTGGAGGTGAACTTGTACCTGAGGAAGCTCGATCTTCAAGGGTATGATTTATTCTTTATCTTTTCGTTTAATTAATAATTATGCATAAAGGGTGATCCGGGTATATGGTTTGTAAATTTTTTAAACTCTATTTTTCCACGTTTCCGCACTTTTGTGCAATTTGATTGCGCACATGAATATTACAAACCTAACAGATTAATGTTACAGGGATAAAACATTGTTGTGGGACTTTTAATGTGGAGAAGATAGTAAACTTTATGGTCTATTTGACTCTTCTAATGGATTGTTCGTTCCGTTGCAACTATGGTTGAAAAGTTTTATCATCTACCATATGTTCTAAATCTCTGATTTATTATTGATGAAGGTTATTGATAATTTAATTATCTTTAGTCATGATATTCTTTCTCGAAGCTAGTTGTGCTTTCTTTCACCTTTTGCTTCACAATTCCTTTCGTGTAATAAAAAGTGTAGCCGGGTTTGTTGGGGGATAACAGGGAATAGAACGGTGGTCTATAGCAGTTGAGGTTTTCCCTAAATAGTATGAAAATAATTTTATTGAGACTTTAGATAAGTGTGTCGTATTATATACGTCATTTGATATTTAATTTTGGTGAACCGAATAGGGTGAGGCGAACCCAACGTTGGAAGGGTGTTTTGTCACTATCATACAAGATGTCTAATGACATACAATCTCGTGTCATCATAAGACAGAGTTGTGCTCATCCACTTGCGGAGTATATCTACGAGCACTACCTATATAATCTTGGTGTTTGTTTGGAGTATAATTCTCAATTAGAAACAGTGGAGATAATTATATGTCAAGAAAAGACTCACCATTGGAAAGAAGATGATAGTAATCTTCTCATTTTTCTTTGGGGTCTATTGGGTCAACCAAGGATAATTCTGTGGGCATATGATATCTATCATAACCTAGACGCATGGCCTCCCATGTACGAAGGTTTCCTTGAGCACTTTCCAAAGATTCTAATTTCTAAAACAGTTTTTGACTGTACCTTTATGTAAGGTGTCATTGTGACGTGCTATCCAAGGTTGGGACATGAGTCACAGTTGGTATATATTTGTATCAAAACTCACAACATTTATGTTGTTGTATTTTGCACGACAATTGTTGTAATAAAGTTGTAGTTGTTTTCTGTACCATGTATTTGGCGACTCAGAATGGGTTGGATGGAATGGACCTATTTTGGGGTCACACACACACACACACACACACACACACACACATATATATATATATATATATATATATATATATAGTCCGGATCTTAAGCTCACCTCTTATCCAACTCACTGAGCTCACCCCTTTAGCAGCGGACGTGACAGTTGATCCACTACATTTGTCGTTTATACTTTTTTTATTGCAGACAACATATATAAATCGCTAAAAGTATGAAAACGGTTGTATATGACCCAACCGTCACGTCCGCCGCTAAATCAAAGGAAGTGAGCTTGGGTGAGTTGAATAAGAGGTGAGCTTAAGATTCGGACCGTATATATATATATATATATATATATATAGAGAATGATCCATAACATATATTTGTTATGGATCAAAAATGGAAATACACAATCTCTATCAATCAATATAGGAACCAACGACCTAGATTAATTCACATTAGTAGCGAAGGTAAATTTTTCAGTTATAATCTCAGCTGTTAGTTCCTATATTGAACAATAGAGATGGTGTATGCTCATTTTTGATCCATAATAAATATATGTTATGGATCATTACTCATACACGATCAACCCCTCCGCTCCATTGAATTACCTTCTATCCCCTTAACCTATCTACTTTTGCTTGACCTTTGTGGATGATTGCATAATTGTAAGAATGATTGTAACACATAATAATACTACAATAACTAGTTATATAGTGTTAACCATTTTCTATCGATACTAAAAGATTATTTATTTCATTTTCATTATTTTTTATGATGACAAAAAAAGAAGAAGAAACATATTAATCTTATATTTTAAACTATTTATAATTGCCATATGATCATTTATTATATTATAACTGATATGTAATTGCACATTGTTAATGCCAAGATCCGTCCGCTCGTCTAATCATCAAATAATGAGATTAATCCTGCACAGAAACGAACAAACACACTGAGGAGCCTGGCGGTTGGGGCTTTCGGAGGATAGCTCCTGTGTAAGAATAAGTACATGTTAGAAAACGTCAACAATAGAGATATATAATTGCTCTAGTGAATAAGAGTAAGTTGTGTAACTTTTAAGGTATCTGAAACCTAAATTATGGTCATGTATTTATAGTTGATCACACATTTTCAATTTTTGTTGCCCTTCCCTGAGTAGGAATATGACACCTTATAACAACAGTTACCATACTGAGATAAAAGTCAATCTCCTTTAAAATGGGAAGTTAAATTTAATCCGGACTACACCACCTCCATAATAGAATTAGATTGGGTTTACTTAAAAATAGGAAGTCAAATTGGAAAAGGGAATCATAAGTGAACTAGGCCTTTAGATCTCTCAAAAGTCAAGCCTCCTAACTAGAATATATCACCACGCGGAAAGATTTTGCAACGTAGGATAGACCCCACTAAATCCCTTGGGCCCATAAAACCATGCCCCAACATTACCCCAAACTCTCTTACTTTAAGGATCTTAAAATAAGAGAGTACATACTTTAATAAACAAACTATTGCAGAAACCAAACAGTCCAATCTGTAAGCTATGTCCTCCGTGGGACACACCACCCATCATTATTTAGCCATAATTTGGGAAACGTGAGCATACAGAAAGTTAACTGGCCCAAAAACTCCCCTCTCCCCCAAAAAGTATTGCAATTTTTAAGTTTAAATCCAAAACCTCCCAAAAGGCACTCATCTCCCTCTTTCCCCACTGCAAAAACTCTCTCTGACCAAAACCCTCCAAAGCTCAACAACTCAGAACAGTAATGGCAGACACCAACCCCATTCCAATCTAGAGTTTATGTTCATTAAGTTGGGTTTAGGGTTTATTAACTAGAATTAAGGAGTTATTAATCAGGGTTTTGGGTTTACTAACTCATTTTTAACTAGTTTTAGGTTTATTAATGTAAGACCCCACCTTTTTAATGAATAAAATTGAATTTTCTCTATTCATTATCTTGAAATAATAAGGTGTTAATTTGATATAATATTTTGATTATGGGTGAAATATGCAAATTTTGTAAAATAAGCAAGTGGTTATAAAATATTCATTATTTTTGGGAAATATTCATTTGGTCGTGAAATATTCTTGTTGTCGGGGAATATTCGTACGACAGCGCATCCATTTGTGGGCCCCATAACGGAAAACAGTCGAATGAAAAAAATGACAAGTTTGAGTTTTTACAAATAACGGCGTAGTTGTTACCATTAACACTGTTAGAATATCCGGTGGTTAAAATACAGTAATACGCGTAGTTGCACAGTAGCACACAGTATTACACATTATTTTTAAATTATCAATTCTTACGTAAGAAGACACTACTCAATAATTGTTACAGTAATTATTGTTCAATATTTTATTTTATTGATTCAATAATTGCTATGTTGATATGTTATATTATTGTTATTTCAATAATTGTCACTGCACAGTATTTCTCATTATCAGATCAATAATTCATATTAATTGAATAATATTATTAGATAGCATTATTGGCAATGTCTAAGGAAGTTCTGTCTAGGAAAGGGGTTTGGTCACCTAATTGCTCGCTAATAAGGAGAAATCCTTATCGGAAAGCCCCTCTTCCTCGGAACGCAATTGATTCATTATAATTGTGATTCAATAATATTATTTATGAATAATTAATTATTGATTTATATGGTAAGGACATATTTATTTTATGTGGATGGATAGGGAAATATTTATTTTATGTGGATATAAATGAAGGAATAAATCTTTGAGGTATTTTATCAAGATTTTATTGGAATAGAGTGTTGAAAATCGTCTCAGTATGTGGATTTGGTCATTTTTCGTTTGGAATTTGGAAAACTTAAATCTACAAAGTTGTAGAGAATTTAATTTCCTATGAAACGGACATAAAATTCGTATTTTTCTGATAAAAGGGCTATTTATTATGAATTATTGAAATTTCAAAAACAAATTTTTTATTAAAAACATGGTGGGTCCCACTTTTTATTTGTAAAAAATGTGCTAAAAATTTATTTCAAAAGTGTTGGGCGTGAATAGTAATAGGTAAAGCCATCAGGTAGCAGGTTAGTCTACTATGGCGTTCTAAGCATTTTCCTATAAATAGGGTGTTTAGTTAGAATTGAAAATCACACCAGAATCATAAGCTTTCTCTCTTTATATTAACGAGCGTATTTTGTGAGTATTTAGATACTTTGTAAGTTCGTATTCAGTGCAAGTTTCCTTCAGCCTTATACCTGATATTTCAGTTGGAAGTACTATTTTTTTGAGGTAAGGGATGCTATTTTCTTCGTAAATGATATTATTTTCTTCAATATCATTATGCCGAAATATTGATATGAATTTTATAGTGGAATTTCTACCTTTTTGTGTCGGGGTTACTATTCACGTATACGACACTATTCACGTATACAGTAATATTCATGAATACAGCACTACTCACAGAAAAAAGAAATTTTCTCTTCTTTATCCAAGATGTCTATTATGGTTACTATATTTGATTGTATCCATGTTCTGATCTTCATTCTTGAATTTTACTCCACTATGGTTTATTTTGGAGTATTTTTGAACTTGGATAAACTAAAGTACGAATCCCTAATCTTTGATCTTTTATCTCACTCGATTCGTTTCTTAAAAATATTTTTCATCATCCTCAGTCCTAAATGATGATATTACTTAATATTTTTGGCATGTAGTGCAAAGATGAATGATTAATTGATGAATATCTTTGGCCCGTAGTGCAAAGATGAACAGGTGTTGAGATGAACATGACCAATTGGTGATATAAATAAATATCTTTGGCCTGTAGTGCAAAGATGAATATTTGATTCAAGATGTGTATTGATTAATGTTACAGAGATAAAATATTGATGATGAACTTTTAAATTTATAGATGATAGTAGATTTCATTCTCTACTTAACTCTTCTAATGAATTGTTATTTCCGCTGCGAATATTGATCTAAAACTGGTTGTCCATTATATTTTATCTGATTTGTTGAAGACTAACGATAAATTATTGTTCATTATCTTAGTTATAATATTCTTTATTGGGCTAGTTGAGCTCACCCTTTTCCTTTTTGTTCCATTTTGTTTCTCAAGAGGTGAGAATATAGCAGGAACTAGCCGGGGTATGGAGTGATGGTTCTAGAAAGTTGTTTTAGCAGTCATCACTATTTTTGTAAAATAGTTTATTAATAATTGTAATGTGGACTCCTTTTGAGTTTGAATAATGTCTATTAGACAATATTTGTATTTAAACTCACAGTATATGTGTTATCGTATTTTGTACGACAATTGTATTAATGAAGTTGTATTTATTTTTATACCATGTATTTGGCTACTCAAAATGGGTGATGTATACCTATTTTGGGGGCGTCACAGTTGGTATTAGAGCTTAGGGATATGGTCTTTGGCGGAGATCGGAGAATAGAACTAGGAGGGGAGAGACGAGTAAATCCTTCGCTAGTGTGTCCTACCTAAGTTTATTTGTTTGGTCGGTCATAATATAAGGATATTATGTGGCATATTAATTTCTTTAATTAACCCTTGTTTTATGGAAGTATTTAAGAATGGCAGCTGCAAATATTAACAATGGAGTGAATGAGACCGTGGAGACACCTTTAATCACCAACCAGGGGAATGTGCAACAGAAAGGCAATATTCCTCCTGTAAACAACACTACCGAATAAACGATGAATGATGGAATGTTTAGAAGCTTTTTGCAGTTCATGAAAAATCAAACGAGGGAGACTCGTGTACAAAATACGGGTGGAAATGATAGCAACACTCGGCTTGTCACAACCAAGCAGTTCAAAGAATTGGGACCACCAGAATTTGTGGGAAAGCCGAATCCGATTAAGGCAAAAACGTGGGTTAAACAAATTGTCAGGATATTTGTTGTCTTGGGATGCACGGAGGAACAGAAGGTTCCATTCGCCACCTTTATGTTCCGTGGTGAGGCAGATTACTGGTGGGAGTCTGTGAAGCGTACCCAGCTTGCCACACTCAACATGTCTTGGGAAACGTTTCAGAAACTGTTCAATGACAAGTACTTTCCTGAAAGTATTCGTCATATAAAGGAGGTAGAGTTTATCATATTAAAACAAAACAACATGAATGTGTCTCAGTACGAGGCTAAGTTCGCAGAGTTATCCAGGTTTGCACCTCATTTGGTAGAGAATGAGGAACGAATGACGCACATGTTTTTGAGAGGTCTAAAACCCGAGATTCGGCAATATCTCATCTCTCATAAATTTTCTTTATATTCAGATGTTGTAAACAAGGCTCAATTATTAGAGCGAGATAATGAGTATGTTCAACCGAGTGACCACAACTGTGGTCATATACGGTGGCGTGATATCTCGAGCAATGACAACCAGCGTGGAGGAAAACATTCGGACAAAAGCGGTAACCACTCTGGTGGTAATCGTGACCATGATTGTAAGACCCCGAATTTTATGAAATGAAAGTATTCAATTTTCTTATAATTATTATTTTATTTAGTAAATGGTTAAATTGATAAAGGTTAAAGTTAAGGGTGATATTTGAAAATTTTGCAAAGTAAGCAAGTTGATATAAAATATTCGTTGTGTCGGGGAATATTCGTTTGGTCGGAGAATATTCTTTTTGTCATGGAATATCCGTACGACGACACCATCATTAGTGAACCCCACAACGGAATAACTATCGGAATTAGAAAATGATAGAATTATCTTTTTATAAAAATAACGGCAAAAGTTTTACCGTTAAACTGTTGAAATACCCGGTGGTAAAAGTACAGTAATACGCGTGGTTGCATAGTAGCACACGGTATTGATTATTGATGCTAACGTAAGAAGCCACACCGTTTATTAAATTATTGCTACAGTAGTTGCTGCATAATATCTCTCATATTATTGATTCAATTATTGTCATAGTATCATTTGCATAATATTTTATATTACTAAATCAATAATTGAGACGACAAAGTTATTCATATTATTAACGATGTCTAGAAAGTTCTGTCGAGGAGAGGTTTAGTCACCTAATTGCGCGCCAATAGGAAAAAATCCTTACTGAAAAGCCCCCTCTTTCCTGGAAATGATCTGGTTGTTAAATATTGTGAGTTATAAGATTAATGATGAATAATTGTTAATAGATTAAAAATGTGTTTATTAAAGATAAGTGATTTATGGTAAATATTTATTCAATTTGTGATATAAATTGAGGGGTTTGTTATGAGGTATTTGTTATAAGGCTGGCTTATGATTCCATGAGGAGATATGCTTATTTTTCAGACCGTTGGTTGAAGTTATAATAGTAAATAAATATGGATCGCTGGTTTAAAGTTTTAATAGTAAATCAGTATGGATCGTTGCTTTAAGTTTTAATAGTAAATCAATATGGACCGTTCGTTTAAAAGTGAATTAATCTGGGCCGTTCAGGAATTAGTTACTATTCAATCCTTTTTCCTATAAATAGAAGCTCATTCCTTCATTATTTCTTATGAATTCACTGAAACTCTAGAGAGAGAAACTATAGAGAGCAAGAAGAAGAGTATTTTGCTACTACCCTACTTCAGTATTAAGGTAAGGGGTTTTATTTTGTTCGTATTCATGTAGAGAGTTATTTTCTTTCAATACTCGTAAGGGTTGTTATTCCATTCTTTATTATTCTGTGGGAATAACCTGTCTACGCGGACTACTGCATGCATGATGAAATCTTTTGTTATTACATTTTTTATTATTCTGTGGGAATAACATGTCTACGCGGACTACCGCATGCTTGGTGAAATTTTTTTTTATTCCATTCTTTATTATTCTGTGGGAATAACCTGTCTACGCGGACTACCGCATGCCTGGTGAATAACCCTTCGTATTCAATTGTTATTAAATTGTGGAAATGATATGTCTACGTGGACTACCGCATGACAGGTGAAAATCCATTTGTAGTTTCGTATATTATTTCTTTTCATATTCTTAAATCTAAACTTACTATGGTAAGTATTGCTTCTATAATTCCTGAAATTAGTGGAATATCCTTGAGTTTTGCGCTTCATCCAGTATCGTTTCATTGGAATATTGATCTGAAATTTCTTATTATATATCAATATTTTCACCTGGGGTACTATTCACGGGTTACTATTCACTCGTTTACTATTTATTCGAATATTATTCACCCGAGAATTCGGGGTACTTTTCATACCGAGTTACTATTCACGGGTTACTATTCACTTGGGTACTAATCACTCGGGTATTCGACGCATTTTTCATACCGGGGTACTATTCCCGAAGTACTATTCATGGGGTACTATTCACGACAAAAATTGATTTCTTTTCTATCCAATATTATTTTTGATACATGAATATTATTCTTTAATTTTACTCCATAAAGCAGTATCATGTTGACAATTTGGATATTTTTAAACTTGGGATAAATTTAAAGTCTTTAATATTTATCCTTGATCTCGTTTGATTGAATTCTTATATCGTTGTCATCATCCTCATACTTATATTGTGATAAAAGTCATGTGTGGCTTACATGCATAGATGTACTATTGATTGGTATGATTATGACTATGGATTATTCGGTATAATCATGACCATAATGTTACAAATTTTAAAACCCCAACTTTTTGAATAAAGATGAATTTTCTATAAATATTATTTTTGAATATTATGGAGTGAAATTGATATAATGTTATAGTTGTGGGTAATATTTATAAATGTTGCAAAGTACGCAAGTTGTTATATAATATTCGATTGGTCGGGGAATATTCGTTTTAACAGGGAATATTCATACAACGACACAATCATTAGTGGACCCCACAACGGAATTATTTTCGGATTGAGAAAACGACAAAAATACTTTATGAAAATAACGGCGTAAGTTTTACCGTTAACTGTTGAAACACCCAGTGTTAAAAGTACAGTAATACGCGTAGTTGCATAGTAGCACGCGGTATTAATTATTGATGCTTACGTGATAAGTCATTCAGTTTTGTTGGTATTATTAATGTAATAATACAGAATTTTTTTTATATAAAACAGAATACTTTTATAGAGTTATTCATTTTATTAGACAATAATTAGAATATATTATATTTTATTATGCATAGTATTTACATAGTGCCTGCATAGTGTTTGCATAGTAAAATCTTTTATAAAGTTATTCGTTTTATTAGATTATAAATAGAATATATTATATTTTATTTAAAAGATTTTGCTTTAAATATGGGACCGTCGATTAAAGTAAATTAATCGGACCGATTCATGAGTTAATTCTTATCGATCCATTTTTCTATAAATAGAAGCTCATTCCTTCATTATTTTCTTACGAATTCACTAAAACTCTAGAGAGATAAACTATAGAGAGAAAGAAGAAAGTATTTTGCTACTTCACTACTTATATATCCAGTACTCTTCTTCTTAAGGTAGGGAATATTATTTGTTGTACTCGTAAGGGGTGTTATTCTTTTGTATTCATGAAGAGAACTTATGTTATTCCATTCTTTATTATTTTGTTGGAATAACTTGTATACTTGGGCTACCCTATACTTGGTGACATTCTTTTATTATTCCGTCTTTCTATTATTACATTTGGAATATCACGTGCTGCATGCGTTTACAGGACTGATTAAATCTTTATTATTATTCATTGGAATATCCTATCCGCATGTTTTACGCAGGACTGGTTACATCTTTATTATTATTACATTTGAAATATCTCATGCATGCTTTTTCTGCGGACCGATTCATCTTATTAGTATAGTATCTCGTTGGAATAACTGCGCATCATGCCAAGTACCGCATGCATGGTGATTTCTGTTGTTATTCCATTCTTTATTATTCTGTTGGAACATCCTGTCGGTGCGAATTTGAATTTCGCCTGACCTGGTTTCGTTATTTAGTATTCTATTGGAATAACATGTCTATGCGAAGTACCGCATGTATGGTGATTTCTTTTGTTATTCCATTCTTTATTATACTCAGTTGGTTAAAGTTTTGACTTCTATACTCCATGAAATTAGTGGAATATCCTTGATAATTGCACTTCATCTAGTATCTTTTCATGGAAATATTCTTCTGAGCATTCTTAAATTTTACTCTACAAAGCAGTATCATGTTGACAATTTGGACGTTATTGGTTCTTGGACAAATTAATTCTTGAACTTGTTTTATTGAATTCTTATATCATTGTCATCATCCTCATATTTATATTTTTGAAAGTCATCTGTGGCCTGTAGTGCATAGATGGACTTGGTATGATTATGATGAGGATTATTCGGTATAATCATGACCGTAATGTTACAAATGATGTGGTAAAAGTCCTCATTGGCCCGTAGTGCATTGATGGATGATTGTTGGTATGATCATGACCATTAATGAATACACAAATATTCTTGGCCCGTAGAAGTGTATGTATAATTGTGATCGTGATACTAAAGAATATCATTGGTAGTAGTGCATGGGTGATTCGATGATGTGGATTATTTATTAAGTCGAGTCCCAATGATAAAAGTGATGAAAAACCTTTTAAATTATAAAAGATAGTAGATTTTATTTCTCTACTTGACTCTTTTAATGGATTGCTTTATTCACCGCTGCAGATTAAACTTGATGTTTGTTATATTGTATCGGTTTAACACTTTTTAAGGCTAATGATAATTTATTACGCATTATCTTAGTCATAATATTTCTTCTTTGGGCTAGTTGAGCTCACCCTTTCTTTTCGTTCTCTTCGTGAAATGAGAATATAAATTTGAACGCAGCCTGGGGAGCGAGTGATGGTCCTAGATGGTGCATTAGTAGTTCTCACTATTATGTGAAATAGTGTGATAATAATTGTAATGAGGACTCCTTTTGAGTTTGTATACTCTCTAGTAGACAATATTTGTATTCAAACTCATAGTTTATGTTTTGTCGTATTATACACGACATTTGTATTATTAAGTTGTATTTGAATTCTGTACCATGTATCTGGCGACTCAAGATGGGTGATGTATACCTAATTTTGCAGGCGTCACAGTTGGTATCAAAGCTTAGGGATATGATCCCTGACTAAGATGTGAGACTAGAACTAGGAGGGGAGAGACGGGAAATTCCTTCGCTAGTATGACCTACCTAAGTTTATTTGGTATTTAATTGGTTGGTCAAATTTTAGAGATAATATGTTACATGTCAACTAACCCTTGTTTTGTTGCAGTATTTGAAAATGACATCCGAGAATGTTGAGAATAGCAATGGAGCACAAGAGACCGTTGAGTCTCCACATATCAATAATCAGGATAATGTGCATCAGGAAGGCGATAATCCTCATGCAAACAACAACACGGACCAAATGATGAATGATGGATTATTCAGAGGCTTTATGCAATTCATGCAACATCAGGCGAGAGCGGCTCCTGTCCGAAATGTAGGTGGAAACATCGAAACTCTCCAAGGTCACCGCTAGCAGATTCAAGGAGCTGGGACCACCGGAGTTTATTAGAGAGCCAAAACCACTTAAAGGCGGAAGCATGGATAAAGCAGATCACCAAGATATTTGATGTCTTGGGATGCTCGAGAGCAAATGGTTCCCTTCGCCACCTTCATGTTATTGAAGAAGAGCGGATTCTTGGTGAGAATCAGAAACGCACTCCCCGACGACGCACTCAAGATGTCTTGGGAGAAGTTCCAAGAGCTATTCAACAACAAGTACTTTCTCGAAGGTATTCGTCACATGAAAGAAGTGGAGTTTATCAAATTGGAACAAAATAATACGACCGTGTCGCAATACGAGGCTAAATTTGTGGAGTTATCCCGGTTTGCATCCCATTTGGTCGATAATGAGGAGCGAATAACGCGAATATTTTTAAGAGGTTTGAAACCGGAGATACGTCAATATCTTATTTCTCATAAACTGTGTTTTTACTCAGATGTTGTAAATAGGGCTCAGTTATTGGAGCGCGGTAATGAGTCAACGCAACCAAGAGAAAGCAGCTGGCAGCATGAAAATACCAGTGGTATCAGTCATCGAAACGGTGACAACAAACGTGGAGGGAATCAACATGCCAGAAATGGTAACCACTTCGGTGGTAATCATGGCCAAGACAGTAAAAATGGACATTTCAAGAAAAGGAGATTCAACAATGATGGAAGGACGTCAACACCAGCACCCGTTGTTAAGGAAGGAGAACGACCACCTATCATATGCTTCAAATGCGAGGGAGGGACACATCATCAAATCGCGATGTCATGATCCCAAAGCATGTTATAATTGTGGAAGAGAAGGTCACTTAGCCCAATTTTGTTGTTCACCGAAGACAAGTTCAGCCAGGATGGAGGCACCAAAGGCCGTCCCAGAAAAGTTAAAGCCGGTAGTGCAAGGGATAGCGTTTGTAGTGACCTCCCAGAAAGCAAGGAACCCGAATGAGGTCATCACGGGTAAGCTTATCATAAACTCTAGCGAAGTCTATACCTTATTTGATACCGGTTCTACCCATTCTTTTATTTCTCCTACTTGCGCTCAACGTTTAAATTTGACTCCGGAGAAATTAGACTTTGACTTATCTGTTGAAACTCTGTTGGGAGAAACCTTCATTACATCCACGGTTTATAAGTCTTGTTTGGATCAAGTTGGTACCCACCCATTACCTGTCGATCTTATTTCATTGAAAATACTTAAATTTGATGTAATTCTAGGGATTGATTGGTTAACTACTCATCATGCAAAAATTGAATATTTTCGTAAGGTTGTTAGCTTTCATATTCCTAATCAACCTATTATGCGAATTCAAACAACCAAACCATTAAAATCAATCATTGTCATCTCAAGCCATAAAGCTATTCATTTATTGAAAAATGGATGTTAAGCTTTCTTAGCTCATCTCACGGATCTAAACAAAAATACGTCAGTTTTGAATGATATTTCTATTGTTAATGAATTTCCTGACGTATTCCCTGAAGAACTTCCTGGCCTAGTCCCAGAGCATGAAATTGAATTTTGTATCGACCTTGAACTTGGTACAAAACCTATTTCCAAAGCCCCATATCGAATGGCTCCTATTGAACGTCAGGAGTTAAAGACCCAACTACAGGAATTGTTAGACATCGGTTTCATTCGTCCTAGTACTTCTCTTTGGGGTGCTCCTGTTCCATTCGTGAAAAAGAAAGATGGGAGTATGCGACTTTGTATTGATTATCAGGAGTTGAATCATGTCACCATCAAAAATAGGTACCCATTGCCACGTATTGATGACCTGTTTGACCAGTTGCAAGGAGCCAAATTCTTTTCAAAGATTGATCTTCGTTCTGGATATCACCAATTGAAGATTAGAACCGATGAAATTCCATAGGCGGCTTCGAACTCGATGCGGGCATTATGAATTCTAGTTATGTCCTTTGGATTGACTAATGCCCCTCTTTGCCTTCATGGATATGATGAATGAAAGTATTCAAGGAATATTTGGATCACTTTGTGGTCGTCTTTATTGATGACATCCTCATATATTCCAAAACCCGTGAAGATCACGAGCAACACTTGAGGTCGATACTCCAAAAGCTTCGTGAATATAAGCTTTATGCTAAGTTGAAGAAATGCGAGTTCGGCTTGAAGAAGTAGCATTCCTTGGGCACGTAGTATCAAGTCATGGAATATCTATTGACCAAAGAAAGATTGAAGCTATTCAAAGTCGGGAGCAACCTAAATCGATTATGAAAAGCACGTAGCTTTCTCGGCTTTAGCCGATTATTATCGGAGATTCGTAGAAGGGTTTTTCGAATCGCTACTCCACTAACTCAGCTGACTCAAAAAGATACAAAGTTCGGTTGGAGCGAGGAATGTGAGAAGAGTTTTCAAGAACTCAAGAGGAGACTTATTTCAGCACCTGTTCTGACAATACCATCTGGTTTGGAGGATTTGTCATCTACAAATTGATGCTTGAGCAAAGGGTTAGGATGTGTTCTCATGCAACATGGGAAAGTCATAGCATATGCCTCACGACAACTCAAAGAATATGAGAGGAATTATCATACTCATGATCTAGAGTTGGCAGCTATTGTCTTCGCACTAAAGATTTGGAGGCATTACTTGTATGGGGAGAAAGTTGAGATCTTTACGGATCATAAAAGCCTCAAATATTTCTTCACTCAAAAGGAACTCAACATGCGACAATGACGTTGGCTTGAACTGTTGAAAGATTATGATCATACCATCTAATACCATCCTGGAAAAGCTAACGTGGTAGCTGACGCATTGAGTAGAAGATCATATGCAAGTGTGAATGCGATATTGTCAACGCAAAGGCCCATTTTGTGTGACTTGCAAAGGATGGAGATAGAGTTAAAGACTCCAGAGACCCATGTGATGATGGCGAATATACGAGTAGAACCGACTTTAATTGATAAAGTTAAAGTTGCTCGAGAGCTACAGACACGGAGGCGATGCGTATGAGGAAGAAAGTGCAAAGAAGGTGATATCTTTGGAAGCAAGAATCGATGAAGAAGGAATACTTTGAGTCAACTCTAGACTTTGTGTTCCTAACGACCACGGTTTAAAGTATAAAATCATGATGGAGGCGATAACACACCGTTTGCAATCCATCTCGGGAGTACCAAAATGTATCGTGATATTCGTCATACATTTTGGTGGAGCAATATGAAGAGGAGATATCATTTGTTTATCTCAAGGTGTCTAACGTGTCAACGAAGTCGGGCGAGCATCAAGTACCAAAAGGTCCATTGCAACCACTTGAAATTCCGAATGGAAGTGGGAGCACATTACCATGGATTTAATTCGGTCTTCCCAAAGTTTCTCAAGGTATAGATGCGATTTGGGTCATTGTTGATAGATTGACCAAGTCTTCTCATTTCTTACCGATACGAGAAACTTATACACTTGAACGTCTTGCTCGTATGTACATAAATGAGATTGTAAGACTGCATGGTATGCCAGTATCCATAGTTTCTGATCGAGACCCAAGATCCACTTCACGATTTTGGGTTAGTTTGGAAAAAGCTATGGGCACGAATTTATGATTTAGCTCGGCATATCATCCTTAGACGGACGGGCAGTCGGAGAGGATGATTCAAACTCTTGAAGATCTATTAAGACTCTGTGTCCTTGACTTCAAGGGAAGTTGGGACAAGTTCTTACCATTGGTGGAGTTTTCCTACAACAACAGTTATCAAGCAAGTATTAGCATGGCTCCATTCAAAGCGTTGTATGGATGAAAGTGTCGTTCTCCAGTATGCTGGGATGAGGTGGGTGAAGCAACGTTGTTGGGACCGGAGTTGGTACGTATGACTACGGAAAAGATTCAAACGATCCGACAACGTATAAAAACCTCACAAGATCGATAAAAGAGTTATGATGATCTTCATCGAAAGGACGTGGAATTCGATATAGGAGATCATGTGTTGTTACGTGTTGCTCCATGGAAAGGAGTTACGAGATTTGGAAAGAGAGGAAAGCTCAATCCTCGATTCATCGGCCCATTTTTAATCTTTGATCGAGTAGGAACTGTGGCCTATAGACTCGCTTTACCGCCAAGTATGTCTCGTGTTCATAACGTTTTTCACATATCCATGTTACGTAAATATGTGGAAGACCCAAACCACATTATTGAGTTAGAACCGGACAAAATAGCGGAAGATTTGACGTATGAAGAGGTTCCTGTTCAAATCTTGGATAAGAAGGAACATATTCTACGCTCCAAGGTTATACCTCAAGTCAAATTTTGTGGAGAAACCACGATGTTGAGAAAATGACTTGGGAGTTAGAATCTGAAATAAAATCAAGGTATCCTTACCTCTTCGATATACTAGGTACGTACCCTAATTTCGAGAGCGAAATTTTATAAGAAGGGGAGATTGTAAAACCCCAACTTTTTGAATAAAGATGAATTTTCTATAAATATTATTTTTGAATATTATGGAGTGAAATTGATATAATGTTATAGTTGTGGGTAATATTTATAAATGTTGCAAAGTACGCAAGTTGTTATATAATATTTGATTGGTCGGGGAATATTCGTTTTAACAAGGAATATTCGTACAACGACACAATCATTGGTGGACCCCACAACGGAATTATTGTCGGATTGGGAAAACGACAAAAATACTTTATGAAAATAACGGCGTAAGTTTTACCGTTAACTGTTGAAACACCCGGTGTTAAAGTACGAAGAATACGCGTGGTTGCATAGTAGCATACCATTAATTATTGATGCTTACGTGATAAGTCATTCGATTTTGTTGGTATTATTAATGTAATAATACTGAATTTTTTTATATAAAATGTAATACTTTTATAGAGTTATACATTTTATTAGACAATAATTAGAATATATTATATTTTATTATGCATAGTGTTTGCATAAGGCTCTGATAGTGTTTGCATAGTAAAATCTTTTATAAAGTTATTCATTTTATTAGATTATAAATAGAATATATTATATTTTATTTAAAAGATTTTGCTTTAAATATGGACCGTCAGATTAAAATAAATCAATCTGGACCGTTTCATGAGTTAAGTTACTATGCGATCCATTTTTCTATAAATAGAAGCTCATTCCTTCATTATTTTCATTTAATTCATGAAACTCTAGAGATAAACTATAGAGAGAAAGAAGAAAGTATTTTGCTACTTCACTACTTATATATCCAAAGATTACTCTTCTTCTTAAGGTAGGGAATATTATTTGTTGTACTCGTAAGGGGTGTTATTCTTTTATATTCATGAAGAGAACTTATGTTATTCCATTCTTTATTATTTTGTTGGAATAACTTGTATACTTGGGCTACCCTATACTTGGTGACATTCTTTTATTATTCCGTCTTTACTATTCTGTTGGAATATCGTATGCATGCTTTTACACCAGGACTGATTTCGTCTTTTATTATTACGTTGGAATATCCTATCATGCGTTTTACGCTGGGACCGGTTCTGTCTTTTATTATTATTACTCGTTGGAATATCCGTCATGCATGCGCTTTCTACGGGACGATTTCATCATCCTTATTAGTATTCGTTGGAATAACCGCATGCGCAAGCACCGCATGCATGGTGATTTCTGTTGTTATTCCATTCTTTATTATTCTGTTGGAACATCCTGTCGGTGCGAATTTGAATTTAGCCTGACCTGGTTTCGTTATTTAGTATTCTATTGGAATAACTTTGTCTGCTGAAATCGCATGTATGGTGATTTCTTTTGTTATTCCATTCTTTATTATACTCAGTTGGTTAAAGTTTTGACTTCTATACTCCATGAAATTAGTGGAATATCCTTAATAATTGCACTTCATCTAAAGATCTTTTCATGGAAATATTCTTCCGAGCATTCTTGAATTTTACTCTACAAAGCAAGATATCATGTTGACAATTGAGACGATATTGGTTCTTGGACAAATTAATTCTTGAACTTGTTTTATTGAATTCTTATATCATTGTCATCATCCTCATATTTATATTTTTTGAAAGTCATCTCGTATTGTAGTGCATAGATGGACTTGGTATGATTATGACCGAGGATTATTGATTGTAATCATGACCGTAATATTACAAATGATGTGGTAAAAGTCCTCATTGGCCCGTAGTGCATTGATGGACAAGTTGTTGGCATGATCATGACCATTAATGAATACACAAATATTCTTGACCCGTAGTGCATGGATAATTATGGTCGTGATACTAAAGAATATCCTTGGTCAGAAAAGTGCGGGGGTTATTCGATGGATGTGGATTATTTATTGTCGAGTGAGTCCAAATGATAAAAGTGATGAAAAACCTTTTAAATCATAAAAGATAGTAGATTTTATTTCTACTTGACTCTTTTAATGGATTGCTTGTCCATTGCAGATTAAACTTGATGTTTGTTATATTGTATCGGTTTAACATTGTTTAAGGCTAATGATAATTTATTCTGCATTATCTTAGTCATAATATTTCTTACTGGGCTAGTTGAGCTCACCCTTTCTTTCACTGTTCTCTTCAGGAAATGAGAATATAGGTGGAACGAGTCGGGGAACGGAGTGATGGTCCTAGATTGTGCATTAGTAGTCCTCACTATTCTTTGAAATAGTGTGATAATAATTATAATGAG
The DNA here is from genome assembly GCA_020205615.1 of Panax quinquefolius. Taxonomy (NCBI): domain Eukaryota; kingdom Viridiplantae; phylum Streptophyta; class Magnoliopsida; order Apiales; family Araliaceae; genus Panax; species Panax quinquefolius. The sequence goes on from CM035171.1 coordinate 25,473,879, forward strand.
GACTCCTTTTGAGTTTGTATACTCTCTAGTAGACAATATTTGTATTCAAACTCACAGTTTATGTTTTGTCGTATTATACACGACAGTTGTATTTGAATTCTGTACCATGTATCTGGCAACTCAAGATGGGTGATTTATACCTAATTTTGGGGGCGTCACACAAATGATGTGGTAAAATTCCTCATTGGCCCGTAGTGAATTGATGGACAGTTGTTGATTTGATCATGACCATTGATGATTACATGAATATCCTTGGCCCGTAGTGCAGGGATGATTCGATGATGTGGATTATTTATTGAGCCGAGTCTCAGCGATAAAGTTGATGATAAACTTTTTAAATCATAGAAGATAGTAGATATCATGCTCTACTTGACTCTTCTAATGGATTGCTTGTTCCGCTGCAGTTAAACTTGATATTTATTGTATTTTATCAGTTTAACACTGTTGAAGGCTAACGATAATTTATTCTGCATTATCTTAGTCATAATATTTCTTACTGGACTAGTTGAGCTCACCCTTTTGCTTTCATTGTTCTCTTCAAAGAAATCGAACGTAGCGGGACTAGTCAGGGGAGCAGTGATGATCCGAGATGGTGGCTATAGTAGTCCTCACTATTTTATGAAATAGTGTGATAATAAATGTAATGAGAACTTCATTTGAGTTTGAATCATCTATGAGACAATATTGTAAAAACTCTAAGCTACTGTTGTTGTCGTATTGTATAAAAGAAGTTTGTATTTGATTTATGTACCATGTTTTTGGCGACTCAAGATGGGTGATGTATACCTATTTTGGGGGCGTCACAATGATAATAGAAGGAGTGAGTCAGGAGGATATTTCAAAAAGAGAAGGTACAACAATGATAACGTGAAGACGTCATGTGACGCCCCCAAAATAGGTATACATCACCCATTCTGAGTCGCCAAATACATGGTACATAAATCAAATACAAACTTCTTTTATACAATACGACAACACCGTAGCTTAGAGTTTTTACACGAATATTGTCTCATAGACAGTATTCAAACTCAAATGAAACCCTCATTACACTTATTATCACACTATTTCATAAAATAGTGAGGACTACTATAGCCACCATCTCGGACCATCACTCTATTCTCCGACTCGTCCCAGCTATATTCTCATTTCCTGAATAAAACAATGAAAGAAAAGGGTGAGCTCAACTAGCCCAGTAAGAAATATTATGACTAAGATAATGTAGAATAAATTATCCTTAGCCTTCAACAGTATAACAACTAATAGAATATAATAGACAACAAGTTTTAGATCAACAACTACAGCGGAACAAGCAATCCATTAGAAGAGTGAAGTAGAGCATGATATCTACTATCTTCTATGATTTAAAAAGTTTATCATCAACTTTATCGTTGAGACTCAGCTTAATAAATAAACCACATCATCAAATTATCCCTGCACTACGGGATAAGGATATTCATGTAATCATCAATGGTCATGATTATACCGAATAATCCCTGGTCATAATCATACCAATAACTGTCCATCAATGCACTATGGGCCAATGAGGACTTTTACCACATCATTTATAACATTACGGGTCATGATTATACCGAATGATCCCTGGTCATAATCATTCCAATCAACAGTCCATCTATGCACGTAAGCCAAAGATGACTTTCATCACAATATAAGTATGAGGATGATGACAATGATATAAGAATTCAATTAAAAGAAAGCAAATGATATATTTTTAAAGATTTATAATTTAATTTATCCAGAATTCAATAATGATCAAATTGTCAACATGATACTGCTTTGTGGAGTAAAATTCAAGAATGATATTGTATTAAAAATGATTTGGACCGAAAAAAAATTATTTTTTATCATAAATAATACTCCGGGTGAATAGTACCCCGTGAATAGTACTTCGAGAATAGTACCCCGTGAATAGTACTTTATAAATAATACTCATGAATAGTACTTTATGAATAGTAACTTGTCTTCGTAAATAGTACCGTATACGTGAATAGTACCCATGAATAGTACTCCGTGAATAGTACTCATAAGAGGAAAATACAAAAGAAAACGATATTCCATGACGAGTACAAAAGAAATGATATCTCATACGAGTATAATAGAATATACGAAACTTCAAATGGATTTTCACCCGCAATACGGTAATCCACGTAGACAGATCATTTCCACAATTTAATAAGGAATGAATATGAAGGGTCATTCACCATGCATGCGGTAGTCCGCGTAGACATGTTAATCCAACAAAATAATAAAGAATGGAATAACAGAAGAATTTCACCATGCATGCGGTAGTCCGTGAGCAAAGTTATTCCAATGTAATAATAAAAATGGAATAACAGAAGAATTTCACCATGCATGTGGTAGTCCGCGTAGACATGTTATTCCAACATAATAATAACCTTACGAGTATTGAAAGGAAATAACTCTCTTCATGAATACGAAAAAGAAATAATACCCCTTACCTCAGAAGAAGACTGGATACTGGAATAGTGAAGTAGCAGACTTCTCTTCTTCTATCTCTCTATAGCATCTCTCTCTATAATTGCTCTTGTGAGTCTTAGTGAATTGGTGAGAATGAAAGAAGAATGAACTTCTATTTATAGGAAAACATAGTTTCAATAATTGCACATTTTGGGGCTCAAAATATTACAGTATAATACCTTCATCTTTTCCTTCATTTTTAATTTAGTCCTGCAAGTATTATCAAACTTGCACCACCTCCCCTAATAGTATATCATGTGAATCAATAGTACAATCATGTGAATCAATAGTTATAAGCATGTGAATTAATAGCAATTAATTTCTCATTTATCCGAATAATTATCCGATTGGTCAATATAACCTCCACACATCAATTATTATCGGAATAGATGTCGATTTCCATTAACACTAATAATCCCAATACAATAGAAATATCAATTTCATCTTTAATCAACACAAACTTATTCATCATTAATATTATAACTCACAATATTTAACAACCATATCGTTCCCAAGAAAGAGGGGGCTTTCCGATAAGGATTTCTCCTTATTGGCACGCAATTAGATGACCAAACCTCTCCTTGACATAACTTTCTAGACATCGTCAATATTGTAATTAATAATATGAATAACTTTGTCGTCTTAATTATTGATTTAATAATATAAAATATTATGTAGATGATACTGTGACTATAATTAAATCAATAATATGAGAGATATGATGCAGCAATTACTGTAGTAATAATTGAGTATAAATAAGTGACTTCTCACATAAACATCAATAATCAATATCGTGTGTTACTATGCAACCACGCGTATTACTATACTTTTACCATCGGGTAGTTCAACAGTTTAACAGTAAAACTTTCGTCGTTATTTTCATAAAAAGATATTTCTGTCATTTTCTAACTACGACAAAACTTCTGTTGTGGGGTCCACCAATGATTTTGTCGTCGTACGAATATTCCTTGTTAAAACGAATATTCCCCGACCAATCGAATATTCCCCGACACAGCGAATATTTTATATCAACTTGCTTACTTTGCAAAATTTTCAAATGTCACCCTTAACTTTAACCTTTATCAATTTAATCATTTACTAAATAAAATTATATGAAAATTGAATACTTTCATTTCATAAAATTCGGGGTCTTACACGTTAGCACCAACATCCACTGTTTCCAGGGGAGGAGAACGATCACCAGACGTTTGTTATAAATGCGAAAAAGAGGGACACGTTAGCCCAAACTGCCCACAACAATCCAAGGTGTGTTATAACTGTGGAAAGGAAGGTCATATAGCTAGAGATTGTCATGTAGCAAAACCAAGTCCAACGGGGATGATGACTCCAAAGGCTGTCCCGGACAAGTCAAAGTCGGTGGTTCCTGGAAGGGCGTTTGTCGTGACTGCCCAAAACACGAGGAACTTGAACGAGGTGATCACGGGTAAACAAATCGTAAACTCTTGCGAAGTTTATACCTTATTAGATACCGGTTCTACCCATTCTTTTATCTCTCCTGCTTGTGCTCAACATTTGAACTTGACTCCGGAGAAATTAGACCTTGACTTATAAGTTGAGACTCTATTAGGAGAAACTTTCATTACATCCACTATTTATAAAGCTTGCTTGATTCAAGTTAGAACCATCACATTACATGCCGATCTTATTTCGTTGAAAATACTTACATTTGATGTGATTTTAGAGATTGATTGGTTAATCACTCATCATGCTAAAATTGATTGTTTTTGTAAGGTTGTTAGTTTTCATATTCCTAACCAACCTGTTATGCGAATTCAAACAACCAAACCACTAAAGTCAATCACTGTCATGTTAAGCCATAAAGCTATTCGTTTATTGACAAACGGATGTCAAGATTTCTTAGCCTATGTCACGGACTTGAACAAAAACACGTCAGATTTGAATAATATTTCTGTTGTTAGTGAATTTTCTGACGTATTTCCTGAAGAACTTCCCGGTCTACCCCCAGAACGTGAAGTTGAATTCTTTATTGACCTTGAACCTCGTACAAAGCCCATTTCTAAAACTCCATATCGAATGGCTCCTATTGAACTTCAGGAGTTAAAGGTCCAACTACAGGAGGTGTTAGACATCGGTTTTATTCGTCCTAGTACATCTCCTTGGGGTGCTCCTGTTTTATTCGTAAAGAAGAAAGATGGGAGTATGCGACTTTGTATTGACTACCGGGAATTGAACCATGTCATTATCAAGAATAGGTATCCGCTACCTCGCATTGATGACCTGTTCGACCAGTTGCAAGGATCATAATTCTTTTCAAAGATCGATCTTTGTTCTGGATATCATTAGCTGAAGATTAAAACTGAGGATATTCCAAAGACTGCCTTCAAAACTCGGTACGTGCATTATGAATTCTTAGTCATGTCTTTTGCATTGACTAATGTTCCTGCTGCTTTCATAGATATGATGAACCATGTGTTCAAAGAATATTTGGATCAGTTCGTTGTCGTCTTTATTGATGACATCCTCATCTATTCCAAAAGTCGTGAAGATCACAAGCGCCATTTGAATTTGGTCCTTCAAAGGCTTCGTGATAACAAGTTATATGCCAAGCTGAAGAAATGCGAGTTCTGACTTAAGGAAGTAGGATTCCTTGGGCACGTGGTGTCAAAACATGGAGTATCTGTTGACCTGGTGAAGATTGAAGCAATACAAAGTTGGGAGCAACCGAAGTCAGTGACTGAACTACGTAGCTTTCTGAGCTTAGCTGGTTATCATCGGAGATTCGTGGAAGGATTTTCTACAATCGCTACTCCGTTAACTCAGCTGACTCGGAAAGATAAAAAATTCGTATGGAGCGAAGAATGCGAAAAGAGATTCCAAGAGCTTAAGAGGAGACTCATTTCGAGTTCGGATGGATTTGTTATCTACAGGGATGCTTCAGGCAAAGGGTTAGGATGTGTTCTCATGCAATATGGGAAAGTCATAGCCTATGCCTCGCGACAACTCAAAGAATATGAGAGGAATTATCCTACTCATGATTTGGAGTTAGCAACAGTCGTTTTCGCATTGCAGATCTAGAGACACTACCTTTATGGGGAGAAAGTGGAGATCTATACAAATCATAAAACCCTCAAATATTTCATTACCCAAAAAAAACTCAACATGCGGCAACGACGTTGGCTCGAGTTGTTGAAAGATTACGACCATACCATCCAATATCATCCTGGAAAAACAAACGTGGTAGCTGACGCATTGAGTAGAAGATCATATGCGGGTACGAGTGCAATGTTGTTAACACAAAGGCCCATTTTGTATGAATTACAAAGGATGGAGATAGAGGTAAAGGCTCCAAGTACCCACGTGATAATATCAAACATACGAGTAGAACCGACTTTAATCGATAAAGTTAAAGCTGCTCAAGCTACGGACATGGAGCTGATGCGTATGAAGAAGAAGGTGCAAGAAGGTGTTGTTCTAGAAGCAAGAATTGATGAAGAAGGAATACTTCGAGTCAACTCCAGACTTTGTGTTCCTAACGATTCTGACTTAAATTATAGAATCATGATGGAGGCACACAACACACCGTTTGTAATCCATCCTGGGATTACTAAAATGTATCATGATCTTGGACATACATTTTGGTGAAGCAATATGAAGAGATAGATCGCGGAGTTTATCTTGAGGTGTTTAACTTGCCAACGTGTAAAGGCGGAGCATCAAATGCCAAAGGGTCCATTGCAACCACTTGCAATTTTGAAATAGAAGTGGGAACACATTACCATAGATTTCGTTACGAGTCTTCCCAAGGTTTCTCAAGGCATAGATGCAATTTAAGTCATTGTTGATAGATTAACCAAGTCTGATCATTTCTTGTCGATACGGGAGACTTATTCCCTTGAACGTCTTGCTCGTATGTACATGAATGAGATTGTGAGATTGCATGGCATGCCATTATCTATAGTTTCGGATTGTGACCCAAGATTCACTTCGCGATTTTGGGTTAGCTTGCAGAAAACTATGGGCACAGATTTATGATTCAGTTCGGCACACCATCCTCAAACGGACGGGCAATCAGAAAGGACTATTCAAAGTCTTGAAGATCTATTAAGACTCTGTGTCCAAGATTTAAAAGGAAGTTGGGATAAGTACTTGTCACTGGTGGAATTCTCCTACAATAATAGTTATCAAGCAAGTATAGGTGTGGCTCCAATCGAGGCATTGTATGGAAGAAAATGTCGTTTTCCAGTATGCTGGGACGAAATATGAGAAGCAACGTTGTTGGGACCAGAAGTGGTACGCATAACTACCGAAAAGATTAAAACGATCCGACAACGTATACAAACGGCACATGATCGGCAAAAGAGTTATGCGGATCTTCATCGAAAGGACGTGGCATTTAATATTGGGGATCATGTATTGTTATGTATTGCTCCATGGAAGGGAGTTACAAGATTTGGGAAGAGAGGAAAAATTAATCCACGATTTGTTGGTCCATTTGAGATTCTTGACCGAATAGGAAATGTGGCTTATAGACTCGCATTACCTCCAAGCATGTCTCATGTTCATAATGTTTTTCATATATCTGTGCTTCGTAAATATTTGAAAGACTCAAACCACATTATTATGTTAGAGCCAGACGAGATAGCCGAAGATTTAACGTACGAGGAGGTATCTGTTAAGATCTTAGATAGGAAAGAGCATGTCATACGCACCAATATTATACCACAAGTTAAGGTTTTGTGGAGGAACCATGCCGTTAAAGAAATGATCTGGGAGTTGAAATTAGAAATGAAAGCGAGGTATCCTCACCTTTTCGAAACACCAGGTACGTACGTCAATTTCTAGGACGAAATTTCATAAGCATGGGAGGTTGTAAGACCCCAAATTTTTAATAAACAAAATTGAATTTCCTCTATTCATTATCTTGAAATAATAAGGTGATAATTTGATAAAATACTTTAGTTATGGGTGAAATGTGTAAATTTTGCAAAATAAGCAAGTGGTTATAAAATATTCTTTTTTTTCGGGAAATATTCGTTTGGTCGTGGAATATTCTTGCTGTGGGGGAATATTCGTATGATGGAGCAACCATTTGTGGGCCCCATAACGAAAAATGGTCGGATGAAAAAAATGACAAGTTTGAGTTTTTATAAATAACTACAGTAGTTATTACCAATTACAACTTTGTTGGAATACCCAAGTGGTTAAAATACTGATAATACACGTGGTCGCACAAAGTTAGCACACCAGATTGCACATTATTTTTGAATTATTGATTCTTACGTAAAGAAGACACTACTCAATAATTATTACAAGTAATTCTTATTCAATATTTTATTTTATTGATTCAATAATTTCTACGTTGATATTTTATATTATTATTGTTTTAATAATTATCACGCATTAATATTTCCCATTATCGGATCAATAATTCATATTATCTGAATAATATTATTAGATAGTATTATTGGCAATTTCTAAGGAAGTTCTGTCTAGAAAAGGGGTTTGGTCACCTAATTGCGCGCCAATAAGGAGAAATCCTTATCAGAAAGCCATCTCTTTCTTGGGAACGACCAGCTGGTTGTCATAATTTTGATTCTGTAATATTATTTGTGAATAATTAATTATTGATTTATATGATAAGAAAATATTTATTTTATGTGGATATAATTGAGGGATAGGAAAATATTTATTTTGTGTGGATATAAATGAATGAATTAATGCTGAGGTGTTTTATCAGTATTTTGTCGGAATGGAGGTATTAAAAATCATCCGTATGCGGATTTCGGTCATTTTTCGTATGGAATTTAGAAAAACTTAAATCTTCAAAGTTGTAGAGAATTCGATTTTCTATGGAATGGACATAAAATTCGTATTTTTCTGATAAAAGGGTTATTTATTATGAATTATTGAAGTTTCAAAAATAAATATTTTTATTTAAAACATGGGTGGGCCCCACTTTTTGTTGGTGTAGAATTGACTGATTTTGGTGGGCCCCACTGTGGTGTGCTGAAATCTAATCAAAAGTGGTGTGCTTGAAAATTTTGGAAATTTATATTTTATTAATTTAGTCTCCTTTGACGTTCTAAATATTTTCCTATAAATAGGGTGCTTAGTTAGAATTAAAAATCACACCAAAAACAAGTTATTTTTTTTTTTTCTCTCTCTCTCTCTCTATATATATATATATATATATATATATATATATATATATATATATATATATATATTATCGAGCGTATTTTGTGAGTATTTAGATACTTTGTGAGTTGTTATTCAGTGCAAGTTTCTTTTAGCCTTATACCTGATATTTCAGCATGAAATAATGTTCTTTTGAGGTAAGGGGTGTTATTTTTTTCGTAAATGATATTATTTTCTTCAATATTATTATGCCGAAATATTGATATGAATTTTATTGTGGAATTTCTACCTTTTTGAGTCGGAGTTACTACTCACGTATACGGTACTATTCACGTATACGACACTATTCACGAATGCGACACTATTCAGAGAAAAAAATAAAATTTTCTTTTCTTTGTCCAAGTTGTCGATTATGGTTACTATCTTTGATTGTATCCATGTTTTGATCTTCAATCTTGAATTTTTCTCCACAATTGATTATTATAAGGTATTTTTGAACTTGGATAAACTAAAGTACGAATCCCTAATCTTTGATCTTTTATCTCACTGGATTCGTTTCTTAAAAATAGTTTTCATCATCCTCAGTCCTAAATGATGATATTACTGAATATCTTTGGCATGTAATGCAAAGATGAATGATTAACTGATGAATATCTTTGGCCCATAGTGCAAAGATGAACAGGTGTTGAGATGAACATGACCAATTGGAGATACAAATGAATATCTTTGGCCTGTAGTGCAAACATGAATATTTAATTCAAGATGTATATTGATTGATGTTACATTGATAAAATATTGATGATGGACTTTTAAATTCATAGATGATAGTAGATTTCACTTTCTACTTAACTCTTCTAATGAATTGTTATTTCCGCTACGAATATTGATCTAAAACTTGTTGTCCATTATATTTTATCTGATTTGTTGAAGGCTAACGATAAATTGTTGTTCATTATCTTAGTCATAATATTTTCTACTAGGCTAGTTGAGCTCACCATTTTTCTTTTTGTTCCATTTTTCTTCTCAAAAGGTGAGAATATAGCAGGAACTAGCCGGGGTATGGAGTGATGGTTTTAGAAAGTTGTTTTAGCAGTCCTCACTATTTTTGTAAAATAGTGTATCAATAACTGTAATGAGGACTCTTTTTGAATTTGAATACCGTCTATTAGACAATATTTGTATTTAAACTCACAGTATATGTGTTGTCATATTTTGCATGATAATTGTATTAATGAAGTTGTATTTGTTTCTGTACCATGTATTTGGCGACTCAGGATGGATGATGTATACCTATTTTAGGGACGTCACAACTAACATAAAAAATAATGAGACATAAATATGAAAGGAAGACTTGGCTAAACTTAGGAATCACAATCCATATAAATGTCTAATTATTTAAATTTAATTTTCCAGCGCACAAGACATTATAATTTAGGGAATAATTTAATTAAATTATTACAACCTAAATGACTCTCACTAGGAACATGGGTATTTATATAATTATAATATAGTAATTTAATTCCAATCACCAACAAGTAGTATCCCATAAATATTAACAAAAGAATTAAATAATAGGCTATATTACTCAATTAATATCAGGTATGCTATAAAAATATTAAAAGCATCTAAAAAAATTTCAACAAAGATATTAACATCACAAAACATTACTGTAATTTTTTGAATTTATTTTGATAATTTTGCAAATTATCACAATTAATTAATCAATCGCATAAAATGTTAGTTGGAAATTAACCAAAGATATCCAAATCTGTTCATTTCTTCCAAAAACATTTGTAACAATAACTTATCATCATTAAAATGTTACTGTAATTTTCTAGAATTTTTTGATAGTCAAACTAATTATCATAATTAATAAACTACGGCATAATTAATTGGAAATTAATCAAAATTATCCAAAACTGTTATTTTTCCTCTGAAAAATTCACAACAATAACTTAATATAATAAAATAGTCACTATAATTTTCCTGGAATTTTTTTGTGACATGTTTACTAATTTTCAAAATTATTAAACCATTACACAATTAATTAGAAATTAACCAAAAATATCATAAACAAATATTTTCCTTTACAAAGATTACAACAGTTACTTAGAATCATAATATAATCACTGGAATTTTTCTGGAATTTTTGTGATATGTTTGCTAATTTTCATAATTAATAGATAGAAAATTAACCAAAAATATCAAAAATATTTTAATATTTTAAAATTCCAGTACAAATTTTAATTATATACTAATAATTAATTTTTGTAAAATTTTCAAAATTTAATAATCAATATAACGATTTTTAAATTAATTTCCATGAATTTATTAATTTCTAAAAATTAAATAGAAAAATTCTTCCAAAGCGGGTCAGAATCGCGGGTCGAGCGCGCCGGTCACCTTCAACCTTCAGTCACAAAAATTTATAGAAATGTCATTATGCGATCCAAAATTTGAGAAGCCATATCTCAATCCATATAACTCCAATTTATTTCCCTAATATATCGTTGGAAAGTTTATAAGATATATTACGCATACATATCAAAATCATTCAAAACTGGCAATGATAGAAAAAGTTATGGCAGTTCAAAGTTGGTTGTTTGCAAACTAGGGTTTTAAATTCATCTTAAAATACATAACCAATTAAACCCAAATTATGCAGATCATATACACTATATTTTGGCTAAAACATACTGAAATATTAGCCCCTAATATTTAGTGTTCCTAGAGATGCCATTATTGATGTTTTCCAAGCTTTTAAACATACAATCATGGCATAATGTGTAAATATAACATACATAGCATACAATAGATCGTTAAATCATGCTCTGATACCAATGTAGGGAGTTTATTAAGCAAGTTATTCATATTTAGACATAATCAGGAGGATCAAAGGTTTACCTCTTGAAGAGTGAATAAACTTTGATGCGGAAAACCTCCTGCAAAGCTACGTTCCTCTTCAACCCAACAATGTCTCCGAACTACGATTGAGAACGGAGCACTAACTCACGGTACATAACAATTAGGGTTTGGTCTGTGTATAGGAGTGCACTGTATATGGCCAAACTGATACTGAATGAATCATATGTTAATTGATCGACTGAGGGGATATGTGTATTTAATACAGAAGTGGTTGAACCACTTTCCCACTTTCTCTCCACAATCAGTCAACTCACGTTCAAAAACATGAACATCTTTATTGACCTTGTCCATTAAAGAACGATTAATTAACTCAAATGGGTCAGACCCTCAATGGGCGGCCCAATTAGATACCCAAGATCCAACAATAGGTATAGGGACATGAGCAAAAATAAAACTTAATAAACTTAAGGGGTCAGATTTATAAAAAAGTTAAACTTAAAGGAGCGAAAAAAAAAAACATAAACAACTATTGCTCTAAAAAAAACTAAACACACTGTATAATTTATTCAAACTCTCGCTCTTTAACTCGCTAAACTTCAGCCCAAAAAATCCACCCCTGCTGAGAACATATCCTGAATCCGTTTATGATCGATTCGATCATTTCTATATGATTTGATTTCTTGTGTATTCTCTCCCCTTTCAACTTTCAATGATTTTTCGAAGATAAAAATTATTTATTAGCTCATAAATTTACCTGGATAAATTTGCAAACTCAATTTGCTTATTACTTTTTTATTTTATACTTACTAAGCATCTAAACTATGAATTATTTTATTATAACTCATCAATGTGAATTTTTTTTTTGAAAAGATTTTTTCAAAGAAAAATACAATCTCCTGTCTCGCTACCAGTTGATCCCCAAAGTTACGGAATTAATCAAATGAAATTGGGAACTTTATGACAAGGAATCAAATCAAGGAAGGTAACTACATATTTTATCAAATGGTAGCAATTTGGGTATAAGAACCGACATTGTTGTGTGTGTGAGTTTTAAAAATAAAATAAAAAATGAGAAGGAAACTACCGATTTTTATCAAACAATAATGTTTTGATGAGAAAAGAATGTATATAAAAAATGATACAAAATGACGTGGATGCTGGTGATTGGTTATAACTATTGAACTTATCCATGTAAGTTGGAACACCAACTATTTATAATTTAACACATTATTTTATACTTCCTCCGTTCCAGGATAAAAATTCTGGTGGACTTTTCACGCATATTAAGAAGAAGAATAAAATAATAAAATTGTCCATAATAATGTCATTAAATATGGAGATAGAATTAAAATAAGAAAAATATGAGATATTTAATGCTACGGGCATAATAGGAAAAAATGTGTAAAAGTTTGGTTATTAAAAAAAAGTGGATATTTAATATGAGATAACCCAAAATAATAATAAAAACTTTTATCCTGGAACGGACGGAGTATCTATTATTTTGTAGTCATATGTTGTCACCATAGTATTACTATTTATTAAATTGGAGCAACATGGGCATAAGCCCCCTTTGTTATAAGTTTTTTGAAAAGAGAAAAGAGGGAAAAAAAAGAATTTTGTTTTATAAAAAAAATTAAATTTGAAAAGAAATTTATGAAAGACTTAGATGACACATTAAAAAAATCAAAATTAACCTCATAATAATTTTCAAATATAATCTCACAAGTATAAAATAGTAATATATTATTTTAAATTAAATTTCCTTTCACAATTTACAAACACAGAGAAAAGAAAGAAATTATTTTTTTTCCGGTCTATTTTCTCATAAAATTTAAATTCTTTTGTTTTTTTCTCTTCGAAGTGACAAATGATAGTGTAAATGGTTTGGTTAAAAATGGGGTAGTAGTGAAAATTTAAACAATAGTGATTAAATTAAAAGGAATTGATATTTTTTCATGAATTTTTGATATTTTTATATGTTACTAAGACAGTGGATCTTAATTTAATATAAGAAGTAATCATGTAAAAATATTAAAAATAAACATAGTGAGCTTTGAGGGATTAGGCTACAAATAGAAAATTGATATTTCTATATTATTTATTAACTGATGTGTCCAATTTTTATTGGCTAATATATAAAAATATGAAGAAGTGACGGTGAAATATTAATTTTCTACAAATAATCTCACCACGAAAAGAGGTGAATTACCAAACCCCCCCTTTTCAACAACAGCAAAGTGCTGGTTTATCATTTTAAATTAAGGATCCGACCGTTACCAATCGAGATTTGGAGGTCACAACGGCTAGCTTTTGGGGTTTTCCTTCTTCTAATTCCTTTTCAATTCTATTATATTTTTCTCCAATCCCAATTTCCAGTTTTCATTTCATTGCAGTAGATTCATTCTATCAATTAGGGGTTGGGGAATATGAATGATACTCCGAGGCCTGCTGCTGATGGGTTGATGATTCCGCCGCCTAATCGGCGGCCGAGAGTGAGGGAGGTGAGCTCTAGATTTTTGTCTTCTTCTTCGTTGAGTACTCCGGGAGGAGAAGATATTCAAATCCGGCCACCTGTTAAGTCATCTAAGCAGTTTGGAGCCGGAGTATCGACGCCGATTATTCGAAGAAGCTACTCAGATTTCTCTCCCTTGGGATCACATAATTACTGTTATACTAATATTAGAGAGAGCAAGAAGCAGCGTGGTGCTGCCGTGAAACTATTCAAGGAGAACAAGAATGCAGCCGCGGCCGGAGGAGGAAAAGAAGAGCAGCAGCTATCAGATGATGATGATGTTGGTTTGCAGCAGTCTAAAGAAACTGCTACTGGTACTGGCAAGTCCTCAAGGCCTGATACCCCAATAACTACTACTACTGGCACAGGCATGGGAACTGGTAAGTCCTCCTCAAGGCCTGATACCCAAATAACTACTACTGGCACGGGCACGGGCACGGGCACGGGCACTGGCAAGTCCTCCTCGTTCTCAAGGCCTGATACCCCAATAACTACTGCTGCTAATAGGATTGTACCATCAAGATTCAGGCAGCACTCCACCTCCTCCTCCCAAAATTTTCATCCAAGTCAAACCAACAAATTAATAATCCCAGCGTCTGCGGCTGCCAAGCTACTACAATCAAGCGGCTTGTCAACGTCTGCCATTTCTGGTCCAGAAAGCCCTTGTTTAGTGGGTGATGATGCTAAAGTTCTCACATCAAGTTCCACTATTCAGGAGCACGGATTGGGGTGTAGTAGTAAAACATTCCCAAATTCCCCTATTTCCCAAAACAACAGCAGAACCCGGTCCCTTAATTCAGATACACGCTCCTCCATGCCAGACACCAGATTGCTTCTTGCAGAGACAAGTTCCAGCAGCAGCACTGTCAATAATGTCGGTGACTCCCACTTGAATTTAAAGTTTTCTGCTTGTTCCCGATCTCTCAATTTGCCACTCTCAAGCTCTGTTAAGATGATGGGGGAAAGCCTTTCTCTGCCTCCTCCACACCCGGCCTGCACAAAACCGGGACCTGCTGCAGATGTTGCAAGGAAGGGAAGGAAGATTTTCAATCATCTAGAGCAAGTGCATTCCTTAAGATTGCTTCATAACAATTACTTGCAGTGGAGATTTGCAAATTCAAAAGCTGAGGCCTCCTTACGTGCTCAAACAAGCGATACCGAGGTTTGTCTCACATTGTGATTCTTGTATTCATGGATAATATTAATTCTGGAATACTTTTGGCATTTATATCCACATTGAGGTAGCTATCACCTGATTTCCCCCCTATTTATTTCAAATTTATATCATCACTCCACACTATGTGGTTGATATTCTTATTATACATCTTTCGCCATCAATATGAAAGTAAAAGCTTATGGTTCTTAAATTTTTAAGGATTTGACTTTGCATCAACAAAAAGAAATTCAACTATTGTTGATACCAATTAGGCATTGAATACAAAGATTGGATAGAGGTTTTTTTTTTGGCACACTCTTACCATGATGAGCATGAATTAATCCTTTCAACTCCTGTGGATTATGCCATGATGATCTACCATCATAACTACTTCAATACGGGATACTGCATCACCTACGTACTTCATTTGCACTCCATTGCGATCATGATTTTAGTTGATATCAAGAAAATCTTGTTTATATCAAATGACAGTCGAACTATAATTCAGTTGCGTATCTCTATTTCTTGTTTTTCAGTATGCCATATTTCTGTGTTCCTTTGATCATCGAAACACTTGAGCCAAACTTCTTACTGAAACTAATCCTACTCATTTCAGAGAAAGCTTCACTCTCTTGGAGTCAAAATATCAGATTTATGTGATGCTGTGGAAAGGAAACGCATTGAACTTGGCTTATTGCAAAGAACAAAGACTCTATCCACCATTGTTGAAACTCATGTAAGTCCAAAATCTTGATAAAAGTTAAAAACTAAAGTTACTGGTACATATAAAAAACATATTTACAATTAAATAACACCATAGAGTTGAGTAAATAAACGCTGATGGAATTAAATTTAGACTTGTTAGTGGCACCTTTTTATACTAGAAGTCCAGGGAAAGCAATGTTTGTGCACCTAAGTGACTTCTGAATCTCTGGTATAATAAGTATCATCTTTTGGTAATTTACTTTAAGAGAAAATATGTTGTTTCTAGAAGTTCAGGCCAAACAAAGAGTTGTGCATAACATAAGTTATAATGCATGCAATTATGTAAAAGGGAGAAACTAAACCAATCCATGTTGACCCTGTCATCTGCCAATTTTCATTCTGAGAAATGAGGAGTTTGCTTCGTTGCACTTGAAGAAAAAATTGTTCATTAATAACTAGCATGATCTGTGATTGTATCAAATACCAATCCACATTCTAGGACAAGATCATTCTCAAAGGTAATTAAAAGCCCAATTTTAGGAAATATATAAATACTTAAAAAAAAAGCATATATACACATTAATATTCAACAATATTAATTGCAATAGCAATTTAAGAAAAAAAGAAGTTTAGTAATAGTAGTTTCCATGCAATTAGATAGCAAATATGTAGAACACCCTTGTGTTAGCAATGAGATACTATTTCCTTTTCCTTTTTTGGAAATAATTATTGTAAAACAGAAGATAATATTATTTAGGGATAAAATAGTACAATCAGACCTCATTTTCTAAGGATCCCCCAAGAGATGATGTTAGGATTACTCGATATGCAGCACTTGATGTCGTTATTCTGTTATCTGGTTAGGTTATATCTTAATTTTTTGACCCTGATAAAGAAGTTTAGTAGTAGTTGTTTCCATGCAATTAGATAGCTAATACAGATGCAGTAACCAGTGGCTTCTTTACGCCCTTCTGTTAGCAGATAGCAAAACCTTTCAGTTTTTTTGGAAATAATTACCGTAAAATAGAAGATGCTTTTACTAACATAAAATAGTACAACCAGACCTCATTTCTAAGGGTCCCCAAAAGATTATATTAGCCAATTAATGATATATACCAGCTGATGTCATTATCCTGTTATCTGGTTAGGCTGTGTCTTAACTATTTGACCCTGACATATATATATATATATATATATATATATGTCAGGCTATCTTTCAAGGTAAATGATACTTTTTGGCTTCTACATACGTTACACCAATTCCTCTTTCTAATTCCCCCCACCCCCAGCCCCACCCCCACCCCCACCCCCACCCCAAACAAAAAGAAAAGAAAAGAAGACATTTTGTTCAACTTAATACTTATTATTATTCATGATATATTTCTCTATTATAAGGCTTCGAAAAGATAGTTTTCAGCTCCATGAGGTATAAAAAATTTCCTACTTTCATAAATTTAAGATTGTGGCTACCCATTACGGGTTTATTTTATGTAATTTGTAGGTTAATTTGGTCTTTCAACTATTATGGAGTATTTTTGTGTTTGTAGTATTCTAATCCAATTTATAGTGGAATAAGTTGTCTTGCTCCTTGTAAGGACGTTGCCTTAAGACAAAGAAGCAGTCCTTGATGGAACTTTAGCTTGTAAATTTTCAATATGGTGCCCACATTTTAAAAACTTTAGCTTGAGCTCGTTCTCTTCAGGATAGTGATGATCCCTTGCGAGGGTACCACATACCACTATTTCTCGACTTTGAGCTATCATGTCCCAAACTAGTCTACAACATAATAGGCCTGGTAGACATACGTATTCGGGTGGGGATACTCAATTTTTTTTTAAAACCCACTTTCCCTTGTAAATTTTCAATATGGTACCCACATTTTAAAAATAAGGTACCCTCAGTTTATAAAATGAGTTTGTTGTTGTGCCTATAGCAGCTCGTACGGACCTTTTGTACTTGGTGGAAATTCAAGTACAAATGTCTATTAGATATTTAGGAAATTTGTACTTGGTGGAAATGCAAGAAATAAAAACCAACTTTCTAATGTAAAGTTTATACACTTGGCAAGTGACAGGATGAGTGTGTGTGCTTTAAAGGGTTGCTGTTCATTGATGTGGAGCAAACCATTTGTCAAGCCAATATGGCATGATCATTACAAAACTTGTCATGATTGGCTTATTACATAAATTTTTGGGATAAAGACATGGGAGTGTTGGAGTTCATCAATGTAAAATAGAATAATAACTTGACTTTTAATTGTTACTAATTTCATAACGAAAACAATTGAGCAGCCATCCTACTTCCTATAAGTAACAAGTTTCTTTAACAGCTATGAAAGTGATGAGCATTTTTATTTTTTCTACCAAACCTTATCCGTTAAAAGTTGAACAAAAAGAATGGGTTCTTGATCGGACCAGTTTATTGGGAAATAATGGGTTCAGTAGCCGTACATTGTCAGATAGCCAGGAAAATTACACATTAAAAAACTATGTTTTTAAAATGCCCCTGTTGGGGTAATCCTGTTTACATTCTGTCATATTGCATATGCTGTTGTTGTAGCTTCCTTAAAATGTAGAAATTTCTAACTCATTATGTAATGTTATCTACCAAACTATCTTTTGGAGTACATGTTACTTACCAGTGAACATGTTCGGAAGGTATAGTAACATGTGTACACCAATCAGCTAATAACTTGATTAGTTGTGGCTTCCCTTATGTAGATCGACAGATGATTAATAGTTCTTTTTTAGGATGTTCGGAAGGTATAGTGATGTAGTAAAAGTAGATACTTGTCAGTTTGTAGAACCCCTTGATTGCAGGAGAGCATGAAATAAAATATCAACGTGCTTGAATATATTAACAGCTTGGTTTCACTTTTCTTAACCAGCGACAAATATAACTTCTGTCAAAAAGTTATAGGCTTAAAGACTGCTTTTGTACATTTACTCCTGGTATTTTCCTGCTATCGCAATGCCCTAGCCATACTGTTTGAGTTTCCTAGTTATGTGACCTATATATTTTGCAGAATTTCCATGCTGGATATTTGTAAACCTTTTTCCAAGAGCCAAAATCTAGACATTAAGTCCTAAACACTGTATCATACCAAATACATTCCATGTTGGAAGCATGTTCATTCTGCAAAATGATGCATACATCCATATAATAAAAATTTAATAGATCTAAAACCACCACCAAATTCATTAAGGGCTGTGTGAGATGGAGCTTATGCGCCAATAAATTTGTGGCGTTCTTATCATCAACTGTTTCCTGTTCACCTGCTGTTACTCTTGGCAAATGATGACAAAGCTCTTGCTATGATCAGGAAAGGGAAAAATATACTTGGGTACTTGTATTTAATTATTAGGTTCATGATACATAATAAATGTGCATGTATTTTGGTCTAGCGGTTATTAACGGACTGACCTCTAGAAATGTCCTAGGAATACTATAAGAGTAGTCCTTGAAGCGAGTCATTTTGTATAAATGGGATTAAGTCGATTCTCAAGTGTTCTCTAAATATACCCACTTCCTCTATAATTTCGCAGCCTCTTAATTTTCAACACCTTCTTTCCATTCCTCGTTTTTCTTTTTCAGTATATATAATATAACTATTACATTATGTGAATGGTATTAATCTGTTTTTAATTGCCTGTTATTTCACACAAACATTTGCAGTCTTTTCCTTTGTTTATGAATGAATAGGCCCAATAGTGTGAAAATACATGCACTTAATTATTTTACAAATGTTTTTTCTACTCACCTCAATGATGGCCAGATGCCATATCTAGATGAATGGTCTGCTTTGGAGGAGGAGTACTCTACTTCTTTGTCTGCAACAACTCATGCTCTGTCCAACTCCTTGGTCCGGCTTCCAGTAGGTGGGAATGTTCAGGTAACATGGGTTTTCATAGGATCCATAATTTAATGAATTTATCATATATTTTTTGCGTGTGAATTCTTCATTGATTATACACTGCTGATCCATGAGATTATTTTGTTTGCAGGCTGATATAAGGGAGGTAGGGGAATCTTTGAACTCCGCAATAAAGGTGATGGAAATGATAGGTTTCCATGTTCAAAGCTTTATGCCAAAGGTACATATAGTGATGGAACTTTTTAGAAGTGTTATAAAATGGAAGTGTATATATTTTATTTTACTTATTATTTATGGGTGCACACAGCACAGAAGCATATAAGTACAAGTACAACACTGATTCTAGAAGTAGTTGCCTAGTGAGCCATTCCTTTCCTAAAAGTAAAATGGTGTATAGAAAGCGGTAGAAAGGGAGGGGATAACTTATTTACAGATGGATTATATAGGAACTGAGCGCAACTAAATAATGCAGTGTCTAAACTAGAGAAGAGGAGAAAAAGGCAAAAGTATTACCCCAAGGGAAAACAAACTTCGCTTACTCTTGAGTGATTCGGCAATTTGGATCAGTAAGATTTTGTCACAAACAATGTTCCCGAAGAATAAAAAAATTCCACAAATGGGATACAAGTTCTAATACCTCTTTAACCCAGGTATTGTGAGTTATATACACCTCTTCAACAATGGATACTGAGTTCTGATACAATTCCTTGAGCCTGGGATAGGGAGGCAGGAGAGATAGAAAGACGAGGTTTACCGTAAAAAGGGGGGAAAACATTTAGCAAACCCTTAATCTCTTGGAGTAGAAATATGAGGTATAACTCAAGAAAAAACTTGCAGGCTCTAGTTTTAAACCCAAGAGTACTTTCGGAATTTAAGATTCCCAACTGCATGAACCCATAATTAACTGAGCATAACCCATTACAGACCTCTCTATCAACTGCAAGACTACAAAATACATGTAAAAATGAAACTTATCTTGCGGCCAGTTCCAACACAAACCATAATACTGACAACATCGAATCTACCCTTACCCACCTCAAAAGCAACAAATTGGTAAAATTACACTCTTGTCATAAACTCCAGAGACCCACACGGACCCACCATATGTTTTACACTCGCTGCCTTCCCTTGGGGTTCACATGTTGTTTCCCTACAATAATGAAAAATACTTTCTTTCCCTTCTTTTTTTTTCTCTATTTATAGCATTCACTAGCAATCATGTATTACAATTTTTTTTCAAATATTACTTTATAGTGCCAAAGAGATTTGTGTGAGCAACAAATTTTGGAAACAAAGAAACCTAACTCAGCTATTTAGAGTGTCTGATTTGTAGATAGTTTGTGCTGACACATTTCAGATGAAAAAGATGTAGTGTAAATTTCTACTTTTGAGGTTTCTAGTAAAAAGGATTTTTCCATTGCAGGCCAACGAAATGGATACTGTGATCACCGAACTAGTCAGGTTGGTTGGTGGGGAAAGAGTTCTTATTGAGGAATGTGGAGATCTGTTGTTCAAGACATTTACATCACAGGTTTGATACCGACCATAAATATCTTATATATTGACTGTGGCATTGTTATATCCGTCTGCCTTGATTTACGATAGTAATATTATAGAACCATTGTTATTATAGGCTCATTTGTAGGTGATAATAGTAGGTTTACTTGTATTGGATGATACTTAAATTTTGCTAAGTGTGGTGCTCAGTGGCGAAGCTATGGTTAAAATGTGGGGTCAATTGACCCCACTCAATTTTTGAAATCACTTAAAAAAGATTATTTATCCCACTCAATTTTTGACCCCACTCAAATTTATTTATTTTAATCCTCAGCCCTAAATCTCATACATCAATATCAACAACAAAACAGAGAGAGAAGGGGCAAAACCAAATCGCAAAAGGCAAAAGCCAAACCGTGAACCATCAAAGCCTCTAATTATTAACCCCATTGCTAACTAATCCTGGCTTCGCCACTGGTGGTGATGTATGACTTTAGTTTATCTGTTCTACTTAGTGATTCATCATAACTAATATGCCAACTTTATTTTATCTTTTCACATTTCTATTTTAGTTCTACAACTGTTTTATGATGACATGAAGTTCTTATCAGTTATCGCTTAGAAGAAGGATTGCTAATGTAAAGATGTAAAAAACTCGAAATAATTCACTTTTATTTATGTTGAAAATCGAGGAAAGTTTTGCCTTTATCACATCCATTTAATTTTCTTAATATGCTCTCAAAATTTCATTCCAAAGGTTTTAATTCCGGAATTCTGGTTCAATATCAAATTTTTAATGAAGATTTGGATTAATTTGTCTTTCTGTGCTGGTGCGCACGCACATAAACTGTTCCATATGATACAGGCTTCCAATTACAATACAATTTTGTTGACCTTTTTTCTCTAGGCAACTGATATTTCCACATGGAACAATGATATGACACACGTCTCTCTTACATAAATGTGGAACCCACTCACTATTCATGTGAGAGGGATCACGTGGAAATATCAATTTCTCATGTGGAATTATCAATTCCCTATTTCCACAAGGTCCTTTTCACATGAATATTAAATGGTCCCACATTCATGTGAGAGAGGACCGTATGGAAAAATCATGTTTACTTGTCGTAATAACAATGCACTCGCTTTTATTATGTCGTGCCGAAAGTCATTCTTATGTAAAATCATTTGTGTTATTCATGGCCACCGCTGTGAGATAACATCCGCTCGCTACTTTATACTAGTTTTTAGGCTGATATATTGACTTTCAGGTGGAAGACTGCAGTTTAAGGGGACATTTGATGCAATTACAAAATAACAACCAAGTTCCAACTGCAGTAGTAATGGAAGAATTATCATCTAGCACGCCGTGTGCTTCTTCTCTGGGATAGAGTTTTGTCATGCAAATATGCTGAGCCATTGCTTAGTAAATTATGAGTAAATTTTTTGGTTTCATCAAGGTGTAATAGCATGTTCTTTTTTATTAGTAGCATCATAAAGGCTACAATCTCCATGTCTTGCTGTATACAATCCAATATTTGTAATGCCTGGAATATATATAAGTATAGTTCTTTTTTGAGCCCAATGTTACCTATAACGTGATTCATTTTAGTTCTGAAACTAATATAGTTACGTGTTACTACATAGCTAAAAAAGCACGGTATGCTAGGCTCGCTTATAGTTAGGCCTTTTTTAAAAATCAATACGTAATAAACCTAAATTTTATAAAAGATTTTTAGTTAAATCAACTGTTGATTTGTTTTATAATGAATTTATCATAAATGTGATGTTTTTAGAGTATTGATAGGTAAGAGTATCATGTTTGGGCACGCAAGTACAAATATGCAGTTTGTAGGTTCGGTGCTAATGACCGGTACCTTTGTTTTTTTTGTTTTTTTTACCACAATTATGAGAATAATAAATAAAAAATAATAGAGCAAGTTTGAACAAAAAACTATAAAAGAAAGTATATTTTTTATTTAAAAAAAAATATATATTTAAAGTGCACTGGTCATTACCGGTCGTTAAGGTCACCGGAAACCCTCCCAACCCGCAGTTTGTTAGGTCAATAAGAATATAAGGTAATTCTGGTTGAGCCGTTAAGCCACAATGGGGTTGGAAATCATCTCTTTTGTCTGCTGTATGAAGTAATCACATTTACTTTGTTACAAGATTATCATCCTCAAGCCTCAATAGGATGCTTGTAAGCTGCATTTTCTCCTTGGCAGCATTATGTTATGTGCATGTTTGGTTAGCAGTGCTTGCTGCATTTGAAGCATTTGGAGGCTAAATGCAGTTGATAATCTTGTTCGTTCACGTTTACACTTTTAAACGCAGCTTATTTAATCACAAATGTAACAAACTCGTCACACCGAAAATGATGCGTTTAAAGTTTCAAATGCACTTCAATCACAAATTAAACTAAACAAGTTGTATACAACATCAATAGACAGAAATTCAAGGTTTGTGAGGTCATTTCTCTAGCTTCACAAATTAAAATTTCTAGTTAGAAGATCATCTAACCAGTAAATGCTGTTTATGAACTCTTTCAGTTCCCAAAAAAAATCTCATTTGACTTTTTGAACTCAATTGGCAACAATTACAAATTCAAAATGAATTCATTTAATTATTATCAATTCATATTGCTCACCAACAAAAATATAACTTTAAAGAAATTATTTTGATTCAAATATTTCTTTCTCGACTTGATTATTGGAATATTGTACTTATATTTACAATACCAACCAATCATATAATATTTGAGTTATTTTTAGCTTTTTTTGAGATTCATAAATAGTAATCGATTCCATAAATCTATCAAATTTCCAAAATAAGTTAATTAATTTATTTTATTATTAATCATTTAATTTCTTATATTATTAGAACGCCTTCATAAATTGCGGATTGTGTATATTGTAAACTATCTAATGGAAAACTACTTGTTTTCAAAACAAAGAATAGTTCAAATCATTTTTAAATTTTAAGAATAGAGGGAGTAATATTATGTGCATAAATAAATAAATAATATTTTGAATATGTTTCTTGACAACTTTCAGAGAATGTTTCAAGGCAAGGCAATATATATTAATCTTTAGGCCTTTTCTGACTTTGCAGTCTTGCTGGATTCTCAAACTGTAAATTAATTATGGTAGAGCAGATTGACTCAACAAAGGGAACACGCAATCTTATCATATGTAAGAATCCTGGTTAAATTTCCGAATTCGAATCGAATCATAAGTATAATAAAAATTCAATACATTTGTCTTAATGATATTTTTTTAGATCATTTTAGTCCATTACAGACTTATTTAAAAAGTTATAACGGAAGACATTAATAATAATAATTTGAATTATTATATACACATCCAAATATCTTGTTACGATGTGGGATTGAGATAATTAAAAAAATTCAATCCCTAGTTAACTAATTCAATACTATTAAACATTAGTCATAATTGTGTTGAACTCAAGTAAACAACTATAAATACATCTCAACAACACTTACAAGTTCAAGGCAGGAATAATTAATCATGAGATTAAAGTATAATTATTGTTCTCCTCTCTCATTTCACCGAGAGCAGATCATCTGTTCTCAATTCTCTTGTCCATTTGTGTCTCCCCATTTATATTTCGACACATAATCTCTTACTTAACACCAATTAACTCTAAAATTAAATAAAAAAATATGTGTCCAAATATAAGTGGGAGAACAGAAGAATTGCTCTCCATTTCACCGACTTAAGCATAGATTGCTTAAAGAGTCCCAAAAGTCAAAACTTATGCGAACTTTTAGTTGTTTTGTTTATTTATACTTTTTGATTTCCACGTCAAATCAAGAAAATTTGTTAAATTTAGGGTGCAAATATCTCTAGCGCTGGATAGATATTTATACCCTTAAATGTAGTAAGTATGTTGTTGTCTCTTATCACATGATTGTAACGATTATGGAGACTAAAGAAATATTTAAGTAACTTCAAGTCTTCAACCACAATACGAATGAAAAGCGGCATAGATTATTTATTTAAATTTAAAGTTGGTATTAGAATTATAAGAAGATGAAAATAGTGACGAAAACTAGATTGAAAATTAACTATAATACTAAAATTAGGAACAAGGAATTAGGACAACTGAGGAAAAATATTTTTGAAATTGATAACTTCAGTGTTCGGGATATTCATTGGATATTCATTGTTCTGGATTTGGTGCCGTATAGAGCCTCATAAGGTGTCATCTTGATAGAGCTATGTAGGAAATTGTTGTACCACCACTCCACAACAAGCAACCATTTAGTTCAATTATGTGGTCTATGATTGGTCATGGCCCTAAGATAAGACTCCAAACACTCTCAGGATGATAGGCCGAGCTATAATGTAACTGAGTAATCGCGAGACTAAAAAGTTCATGCCAAAATCCACTAACAAAGAGTTTGTCCATGCCGCTCACAATGCTCCTAGGCAGCCCATGAAGTTTGTAAATGGTTTCGAAAAATATTCCAGCCAACTCCTTAGTTGTAATAGGGTGAGAGAGTGAAATAAAGTGACTGTATTTGGTGAACCTATCTACCACCACCCAGATGATATCTTTTTCGGTTGACTTGGGTAACCCCTCTATAAAATCCATAGAGATATTCTCCCAAATTTGATTAGAAATGGGCAAGGGTTGTAGCAACTCTGGGCAAGGAACATTTTCAGCTTTGCTTCTTTGACAAATATACACAGTGGCTCACATTTTTTTTAAGTTAGGCCAAACAAAAAATTGTTTAATCTTGTGGTGAGTCAAATCCCTGCCTGAATGTCCTCTAAAACCTGTATCATGATGTTTTGTCATTAATTTATCCCTGAAGCCTCCTACAGTGCCAATATAAATTTGATTCCCTTTTCTAATCACCCCTTTGTGGTAAGATTATTGCTAAGGACCTATACCACCATTTGTGAGCCCTTCAATAATCTTCTGACCCTCCAAATCTTCGTTGTGGCTATTAGTGACATATGTTAACCATGCAGGCAGCTGAACTGATATCATTCAGAGTTGTACCTTATTATCATGTACTTTTGAGAGAGAGAGCATCTGCCACCTTATTCTCCACCCCTTGTTTATATTGTATCTCATAGTCTAGCCCCATTAACTTGGAAAGCCATTTTTGCTGCAAATGAGTTGTAATTCTCTGATCTAAAAGAAATTTAAGACTCTTTTAATCAGTTTTGATGATGAAATGTTGCCCATGTAAGTAGGAGTGACACCTATCCAAAGCCATCACTATTGCGAACAACTCTTTTTCATAAGCTGATCAAAACCCCCAAATGAACTTGGTTGAGTCCCTTGCTAAAATAGGCAATAGATTGGCCCTGTTGCATCAAAATTACTCGTATCCCTGTGTTGCTAGCGTCCGTCTCAATAATGAAACGTTTGGATAAGTCGGGCATTTCAAGAACTGGGGTTGTACTTATAGCCCTTTTAAGTTCTTCAAATGTTGCATGTGCCCAATCATCCCATTAGAATGAGTTTTTCTTGAGTAGTTGAGTCAAGGGTCTGCGAATGTCTCCATAACCTCTAACAAATATCCTGTAATAACTAGTGAGTCCCAAAAACCCCTGAAGTATCTTAATGGAAGTCGGGATTGACCATTTTACCATAAGTTCAATTTTCTTAGGTTCAATCTTAACCCCTTCTCCCGTAACTATATGCCCAATGTACTCTAACTAGGTTTGCCTAAATGAACACTTGCTCTTCTTTGCGAACAGTTGGTTATTTCTTAACACCTTTACTACCTTTTTGAGATGTACTACATGAGCCTCCAATGTAGGGCTCTAAACCAAGATATCGCCAAAAAATACCAACACTTTTTTCCTTTAAAAAATCTATAAACACCTCGTTCATCAATGCTTGAAATAAAGTTGGTGCATTCGTTAACCCGAAAGACATGACCTTGTACTCAAAGTGCCCATGATGAGTCCTAAAAGCATTTTTTGGAACATCCTCCGACGCTACTCTAATTTGGTGGTAACCAGCCCTCAAGTCAATCTTAGTAGACTACTTTGCCCCATGTAATTCATTCAGGAGTTCCTCAATAACAAGAATGGGAATTGTATCCTTGATAGTGAGCTCATTCATTCTCCAGTAATCCACACACAACCTCTATGAACCATCTTTCTTGCGAACCATCAAAACTGGGGCAACAAATGGTGAATTGATATGTTGTATGATGTTATCTTTCAACATTTCCTTTACCTGCCTTTCAATCTCAGTTTTCTGATCACGGGGCACCCTATAAGGTCTCAAACTCATTATGGAATCTTTATCTTTCAAAGGAATCTTCTGATCAAGTCTCCTTTTTGGTGGAAGCCCTTTTAGTTCATGAAATACATTAGAGAATTCCTCCAGAAGCTCATTAACAACTGGGAGGGTGTCTTCTTGTGCTGCATTCCCATCCATAAGTAGCAAGTATCCCATCATAACTTTGGTCATTTTTTTGAACTTTTTTCCCAAGGCTTCAGCCGTAATCATTCTCAGCTCTCCATCCTCCCTTATACCCTTAAGAGTAACCTTCCTCTTACCTTTTGTGATGATCAACTTTAGCTTGTGGAAGTCGAAGGTCATAAGGTTATATTGTTTTAGCCATTCAACACCTAAAACAACATTACAACCTCCTAAAGACAATATCCTCATGCATTACTTGAACTATTTTCCCTACATAACCCATTTGAAATTACCACATTTACTATCACTCACCAACTTGTTCCCATCTGCTATAGCCACGGATAATGGGATTGTAGGTTCCACTTAATAACCCAACATCCTAGCAGTGTCTTGATCTAAGAAATTGTGGGTAGATCCATTATCAACAGGTATGATAATAACTTGTATGTGAGTTACACCACCACAGAGTGAATGGACTAAAATTTCTACCCCATCTTCCATTAAAGTTTCTTCTGTAATGTCCTCCATTTTAACTTTATCCCGTACATCGTCTTCCTCCTCCCCATGAATCATATATAGTTTAGTTGTGCACTTGTGACCTAGAGTGAATTTATAATCGCAATAAAAGCATAATCCCTTCCTCCTCTTCTCATTGACCTCATTAATGGATAATTTTGATTTTTTCATTGATGGGGTATTGATGCTATTTTGGGAAGTAATGGTGGTTGATTTATAGTAATTGGAATGATTTTTTGACTGTGTAAGTGTGACCTTAGAATTATTATTGTATTTAGAATTGGTGGGGTGTGATGATTGGGTTGAGAGATGAGTCGTGGCTTGCCTAGGAGAAGGTTTGTAGAGCTGATAATTATTGTTGACATTTGCTTCTTCTTGTTTGGCCAAAAGTATAACATCAGACAACAACCTTGATTTGAAAGGCCGAACAGGATCCCTTAAGCTTTCTTGGAGACCACTAATGAAACTTGAAATAAAGTATTGTGATAACCCAAAAATTTATAAGACTTGTAAATAAGATCTCGAATAATTAAATAAAGGTTTAAATAATAAAACCTAAATTTAAAAATAGAGGAATAATTAAATTTTTGTAAAGAATCTATATGGTTGTGTAAATTTTTAGTAGTAACTAAACTAGAATGTTACAGTAGTAGTGATTCCAGGATGGAGTCCGTGTAAGTAGGAAAGAATGTAATAATTGTAAGCATAAAAAAGAGATGATGTTCGAAGTAAGTGGGGACCAAAACGAGTTAGGTAGTTAACCTAATTTACGAGCCCAAATGTGTGGTCAAAAGAGAAGGATTATTAAAGCCAAAACTCAAGACTATGACAAGCCCTAGCAAACTTGGTAGGAGATCCAAGACCATGGCCCAAAATGAGAATGATGATATAAGCTAGTGAATCGTAGAATGAGGTTATAAATGAAGAATTTTGTGACCTATTTATAAATAGGATGAGTATGAGAATTTAAATAACCTAAGTGTTATGTATATTTGAGAATCCTAATATTTAAATTACATACTAGTGGACTAGCCTAAGAGATTTAATTTAATATCTTAATTTATTTAAAAACTTAACCTATTTTATAGCAAGTCTAATTAGGTTATATAATTAAACCAATGAGAGTAATTATTTAAAGTCTAAAGTAAGTGGACTAGTAACCCTAATTAAATAAATAGGATAAGATATTTTATGTATTGGGCATGTGCTAGCTAATGTGGCCCAAAACAATGTAAATGAGAGCCCAAATAAATAAGGGTCCTTTACATAAGTATACAACATTTAGAAATTAATTACACTATTAGTGCACTTATAAAATATTTACACAATTAATACACTTTCTATATTTATTTACAATATTAGTGCAATTAGGATTCCTTAATTTAGGGAATTAGTATAGGATTCAATTCATAATAATAAGGAAACCTAAAATCAAGGAGAAATAACTACCATAATTAATAATTCAAATTCAAATATCTTGGATCTAACAAACAAAACAAATTCAAAAATAATAATTAAAATTTAAATATTCAAAGTTTGGCAACGTCATCTTCCTCCTCCCCTTCGTCGGTCATCTTCCTCCTCCCCTTCATGGCTTCAACACCATGGACGCTTACCACAAAATGCCATTATATTTAATGTTGATTTAGTCCAGAAATTAAAAGGAGAAAAAGATAAATTTAAGTGCAGTTGGTATCCAAATATTTATACAAATGTAACAATTTTAGTTTTTGTGGGTAACCAAGAGAAATTTCAGTGCAGTTGGTAACCAAAACTTTCAAATATAACAATTTTAGTTTTTGTTGATTACATTTGTATTAAGGTTTGGCTACCAACTGCACTATGAAAAAAAAATCTATACTAGATTTTTTATAATTAATTGGTAACCCAATAAAACTGAATTGGTTACCTTTATATTAAGGTTTGACTACAAACTGCATTATAAAAAAAATCTACAATACATTTTTTTAATTAATTGGTATCCTAATAAAACTGAATTGGTTACATTTGTATAAAGTGTTAGCTACCAACTGCACTATTAAATAAAAAAAATCTATAATAGATTTTTTAAAAATAAATTAGAAACCTAATAACAATGAATTGGTTACCTTGGTATGAATGTTTGGCTACCAACTGTACTATAAAAAAAACGCAGCAATTGTACTATGAAAAATTGATCCATTATAATCAAACCACCTCAAAATGGGCAAATGATAGTTTTAGGAGTGGACTCGACGGTAAATGGCGGCGGGTTTTTGATTCTGAAAATAATCTGGTGGAGAGAATTAGGAGGAGGAGAGAGAAAGATGCGTACAAAAGTACAAAAGTACAAAAGTGCCGTTAATATGGCAGGCCATGAGAGTTTCAACTCCACCCAAGAACTTTCTGCCGATAAACACCACGAATCGCAAGAACATTGTTTGATGGTCGTCACCGCGATCTGGTAGAGGAAGGAGTGGATTTCGAGCCGGCGGAGTCGCGGTCGAGCTCGATAATGGTGCTCGATAATGGCGGTCCATTCGAATTTCTGGTGGAGAGAATTAGGAGGAGGAGAGAGAAAGATGCGTACAAAAGTACCTATTTTATTTAATTTAATAAGTAAATCAATATTAATCCCCTAAATTAAGGAATCCTAATTGCATACTAATTCCTTAAATTAAGGAATCCTAATTCCACTAATATTGTAAATAAATATAAAAGTGTATTAATTGTGGAAATATTTTATGAGTAAACTATTGTTGTAATTATTATTAAAAATGTAATAGAATATGTAATTGTACCAATAAATAAAAGGTTTGGCCCAAACCCTAGCCCAAATTGTGTGGACCTTTCTAGATGATAAATGAGCAAATAAAGAATTAAAGAAAAATAAAAAATGGGGCTATAGGGGGAGGAAGCACATGGGAATATTAATGTTTCCTTTCATTCATTTTCAAAGTTTGCTCACCCACTTCCTAGCAAGTGTTCCCTAGAAACTAGCTTAATTAAAAATGAGATATATAAGTAAATGTAGACCTGGCAAATGGGTCAAAATTTTGGCCCAAATAAATTTGGACCATCAAGTGTCAGTTAGGCCATCAACAGTAGGGCCAAAATGGCCTAAGGTTTTGTGGTGGAATTAAATGACCCATGGTCTGTTGGGCTTTACCGTCCCGATCCATGAGCCTTTTCATTTCTTTTTTTTTAATAAAAAAACATGTACATCACAAATTCCCAATAATATTTAAATTTTAATCAATCATTCTCTCTTGTCTCCACTTTCTTTCTAGGGAAAGTTCAGTTGCTGTAACATATTACAATTTACATACAATGATTGATAAATGATAAAAGTACACAAATTCAAACCAAGACAGCAATACTATTCATTTTATTTGACATGTCACCAGTTACCATCAACAGAAATAAGCTCCAAATGCATACTTGCAATCCCATCTGCTAGTGAAAGAATGGCTTGACAGTTGACATCCTGTGCAAAAAGATTCATAAATGTGTCATTATATATGGACCAACTGAAGCAATTGGTAAACAAGTATTATCCCCAACTCAGTGTTTATCTTAACACTCTAGTAAACAAGAACCTGTACTCCCATTGAATCTTTCTTTAATACTCCACACTCCAAAGTATTCAAAGAGTTTAACACAACAATCATTCAGCTTTAGTAATAAAGCTCTCAAGTGTATTAGATTTTCATTTTA
This sequence comes from Panax quinquefolius, assembly GCA_020205615.1. Lineage (NCBI taxonomy): Eukaryota > Viridiplantae > Streptophyta > Magnoliopsida > Apiales > Araliaceae > Panax > Panax quinquefolius. The sequence goes on from CM035171.1 coordinate 25,505,733, forward strand.
ATGTCTCCTAGAGGTGAATGATAGAGAAATGTTTTTCATGAAGTATATATGTAAGTAGTAGTCGGACCATAAATGCCAAAATAACCATTCTAGATTTGTGATTCAAATCACCAAGATGCAATATTTTTCGTAGGTAAATCAAAATACAATACAACCGCAGTAAGTAAGTAGACAAAAATTAATTGACATATTTCTGAGCATCTCAAATTGGAGGGTTCTGAACTTCATAATAAATTTGATTCCCTTAAAAGAGTCTTTGAACAATAGATATTTTGCAGTGAAAGTGTCCTGAAAGTGCATTGTACATGATGAATGTATTTGTGCAGACAGTGCAGTGTACATGATGAATGTACAGAAAAACTGGATAGTGCAGTGTATATGATCAACTTCCACCAATGTATTTTTGTGCAGTGTACATGATGTTCCTCAACATTAATGAATATATTTGTAAAACTACTTCATAGCAGATCCTGCAAATGCAAATGAAAACATGCCTAATAAAAATAGTACAAACATGGCAAACTTCCCCCAAACTGTGTTATACCTTTTAGAATTCAAGTATATATTTTATGATTATCAGTTCATAAGAGAATCTACCTTTTTAGCCACTAATTCATACATACATCAAATAAAAAATGTAACCTTTTCTCCTCTTAAACCTTCTGTGAAGACAGGTCTACCCTCAACATTTTTTGATTCCTTGGAAAGGAACTTGAAAGATTTTTCAGTTACTCCACAAAGGCCACATCTTACGAGACCTGATCCATAATGCATACTAAATTACTAAGTTGAGGGGACTTGAGCATATCGTACATCTTCTCTGCATCATTCTGAAATAGTCAAGTTCAACAGAAAACAGTGAGCATTGGACAGTAGATAAGGCCAAATATTATCATAAAAGACCACATAAAATTACCAATACGAAATGAAATAAAAAATTCAAACTTCAAAATGTTAAGATTATTTGCCAAACATCAAATATTTAACTCATCTTGATAACTCTGAAAGTAAATTGATTTGAAGTTTCAAAAGATCTTCATTGAAAAGTTTTTCCTACAGTAATGGGTCTTGGCTAGATAAGATTTCATCCAATAACAAAATAGGTGACATCAGCCAAACCATAGAACAAAATCAACTTCAAAACAAGGTAACTCAAATGAAAAACTAAAAAACCAAAAAGTTAAGACTGAAAAATGAAGAGAAAACTACCTGTAGAGAAGAAGAAGTTACACAGTCATCACTCTTCCGTCGGCGTCTCGGTGTGGTCTCAGACCAACTGGCAACTGGACTCTCCGCTCTAAGTCTCTCACTCTCTCAGACCAACTGGACACTCCGCTCTCGCCTCGGTCTCTCTCTTTCTCTTCTCAGTTCTCAGTTTCAGATCTAGATGACAGATGACTAGAAGACTAGATCTAAAAAATATCCCTTTTACTTTATTAGCGAGTCTCGATTCTTGAACATAGCATATTAGCATGATAATAGCCATTAACCGAATAAGGTTTTTTTTAAAGGACCAGGCAGGCTAGGCGCCCACGGGCGGGTGATCATTGGGTCGGGCCAAAAAGGCCAAGTTTTTAATGGGCCAAAAAATGAAGCTCATAGCCCAATTTTTTTTGTGTGGTAAATTGACCCGACCCATGAACTCGGGCTGCTTTTTTCCAAGTCTAAGTAAATGGGAGGCAAAGAAAATGAGAGATTTGTTATGATAATATATATATATATATTATATCTATAAAATTTTGGGGCTATAAATAGGAGACCTCACAAGTGTTAAAAGAGTTTAGTCTCTCATTTTATTTCCTAAGTCCTAAAAATCTAGAGAACAAAAATAATTGAGAGAGAGAGAGAGTGGGCTGCCGACCACTAAGAAGAAGAAAGGAAGAGTAAGTGTTAGCAAGCTATAGCAAGGAAGAAGGAAGCAAGAGGAAGAACATTAAAGGTTTAAAAGTTTCCAAAAACCTAGTTTTATTTTCTTAGCTTAGCTTATGTCCTTGTTGTTTGTTTTAAGATTTTGATGAAATTGATGATGGATCATGGTGGATCCTTGAGTATAATGTAACACCCCAGTCCCACATCAAAAGATAGGGGAAAAATTTATCTCCATATAAGGAAATAAGTTACTACCAATAGTACCTTTAAGTCATGACCTTTTGGGAGCCTGTGGTGGACTAAGTGACCCAAGAAGATACTATTGGGCCAGTAGTTTGAGGCCTTATTGTGATGGTTTTGATTCGATTTGGACTTGGGATTTGACCCTAGATTTATTCCGGACTCGAGATTTGACCCGGGTTGTTTTATATGGTATCAAAGCCAGGTTCTTGAAAGCTCGGGTCGGGTCATCTGATCGAGTTGCCGGAGGTGGGGACACGAAGGCTGGTGGTATTATCCCACAATGGAGAGATGGAGGTCCGGAGGTGGGGACAAGAAGGTTCAAATTGCAGATTATCCCACAATGGCTAGAGAGGCAAAGATCTTTGGGTCCGTGTGTGTGATCGATTATGAAGGGGAAGTCATAAATTTAAGTGGGGGAGTTTGTAACACTCCAGTCCCACATCGAAAGATAGGGGAAAAATTTATCTCCATATAAGAAAATAAGTTACTACCAATAGTACCTTCAAGTCATGACCTTTTGGGAGCCTGTGGTGGACTAAGATGACCCAAGAAGATACTATTGGGCCAATAGTTTGAGGCCTTATTGTGATGGATTTGATTCGATTCGGACTTGGGATTTGACCCGAGATTTATTCCAGACTCGGGATTTGACCCGGGTTATTTCATATAAGAAGTATAAGTATGTATTATGTTGGTTTATAATGGCTAACATTTGATAAACCAAGATATTATGGAAGTTTTCTTAGAAAACCTAAAAGTTTAGAAAAACTATTTTTTAGGAAAATGAAACATGAAATTCGCACGATCATATCTCTTAACCTATTTTAAATTTTTGAGTGTGGTTAAGTCCTGGAGTTAGATCTATGAGTCTCCTAACACCTCCAAGTGGAATCACTGAAAAATATGCTGTAGATTTTTGTTTGAATAGTTTCTACCAAAATAGGACAAATCTAAAAAACAAAAACCATACTGTCCAGATTTTCTGTGGACTATTTCGGACACTTAGACAATGAAATAAAATCATTCCTTTTGGGATATGAAAATATATGATATAAAGTAGCTCCTATACAAAGATGAGATTATTACGAATTAAATTGATTGAGTTATGATCATTTCAATTTTAGGTTATGACGAAAACAAGTATAAATAGAGTTCTATAACTACGATGGCCGCGAAATTTAAACTAAAATTTGATGTTAATATGTGTAATATTCTGCCAAGATTTGGAAATTTTTGGAGTTGATCATGATATAGCTAATTTTCTTAAGTTACGAAATAAAATCGAACTTTTGAAAAATACTAAAGGAAATTTAAAAAATTTCATAAAGATTATTTTTGTGAATGGAATATATATATATATATGTGTGGACGTAAAAGAAAAAATAATAAGTTGAGTAGGTATTTTTAATGCCTATGAATGAGTTAAGAATAATTAAGAAAATTAAGTTAATATAAGTCATAAAATTCTATAATGTAATTTTATTGACTAATGATCATGAAAATGATGTATTAAGACTATATAAAGGTAATTTGGTTATTTTTAATAAAATGTTATAAGAATGGCATGGTATGTTTTTTTAAATGAATTAAATAGTAAGAGATAAATATGTATATTAAAATTGTTTATAAGTTTATAAATGATTAAAATATTATTAAATAATTAATAATATTAGTAAGTGATTAAAATATTATTAAATGACTAATAATATTAGTAAGTGATTAAAATATTATTAAATAATTAATAATATTAGGAAGTGACTAAAATATTATTAAATGATTAATAATATTATACGAGAGTTTAAGACACTACAAGAAAAAGGCTTATTAGCGATCGTTTCATCGATAGAAATCGAATACTTATAGATATCGTTATCGCAACTCGATTCCGCGCAGATAGAAGTCGTAATGTATTCGGACGTTGTTCGTACATCGACGACCAATGTTAGGGACTTAAACATCAAATGATCGATATATATATAGCGGATGTCGTCATAAAGTCGAAAGTCACCGTGAGTCAGGTCTCATTGGTGACATGGCCCACGTGTCAACTGTAATATCCCGAGTGTTTATAAGTTGAATAAAAGATAATGAATGGGTTAAAGAATGTATAATACTCATAATATAGTTAAGTCTAAGTAAATGTTATGAAATAAAAACTTTCAAGAATTGTTGAGAGGAACAGAAAATATAGAACTTATGTTAAGGTAATGCGTTGAAGTTGTTCTACAATAGACTTCTAAAAGAGATGAGATGAAAACTAGGTAAGGGATATTTTGTTGATTTCGAGGACGAAATCCTAATAAGAAGGGAAAAATGTAACGAATGGGATATTTATAATTAATTAAAAAATATATTTAAGTTAGATAAATATTTTAGTTAATTTATTTATTGAATAATAAATATTTGATGTTGGTTGTTATGGCTTAATTTAATTAAGCGTTATAATTTGATAGATAATTTTATAATTGATGTGCATTTTAGTATTAAAGTTTAAGCTGATTTTCTTGATAAATAACTTTAAATTATTTAAGTGTGATTTTATTAATTAAGTGTGTTAAATAATTCTTCAATTGATGTGTATTTTATTACTTTAATGTTATGAAAATATTCTAATTTAATTAAATAATTAAATTAGAATGTTTGTAATGGGTTAAATAAAATTACAATTATTTTGGTTAAATAGGAATTATAAGTAGTAATGTTTAATTGAGTTTATTACTAAAATAAGTAATTATTTAAGCCTGACATTAGAAATATGTTATATGTCATAGTAAAGTAATAATAGTATATAATGAATAGCCTAACTATTGGGTTACTTAACTAATGATGGAAAAGTGAGGTTATGCTACTAAGATGGCTTAATGTGATATTGGTCATGCATGTAAGAGTTTTGTAACATAAGCCTTATGTTATTAGTGGGAGTTACTATTATATTAATTATTAACATAACTATTATCCAAATGAGTAGTTACACAAGAAGAAATCCTATAGTTTTTTAGAGTAAGAGTCTTGGTGGAAGAGAGAAATAAAGAAATTGAGAGAGATAGAGAGAAATAGAGGAATTGAGAGGAGCTAGAAGAAGAAGAAGCTAGAAGAGGGTAACTTCTAAACTCTTGTTTAATCTTTGATTTTTTTGGATAGATTTAAGTTCTAGGGTAGTAGATCATGCTTAATCTTGGATTATCAAGAACCAAACAAGAGGATTCAAGAAAGAAAATGAAATGGAAAGAAAAATTGAAGAACAAAATTCGTAGGTTTTGAGTAATTGTGGACATATCTTGTGAAATTCATACCTCTTTGGGTATAATGAGTTAGAAAGTGAGATTTATATCAAATCGAAGATATGGAAGCAAGCTATATTCTGAAAGTAGAATCACATGAAAACTCTTTGTAGATTTCTTGCAGTGTCTATTTTAGTAAGGCTGGTATGAAGGGAAAACAATCTGCCCAGAAAATCAAAACTGTTACAATTTTTTACTTTGAAAACTTCATATAAATTCGTGTGTTTTGAATCTGAAGAAACTTTAAACTGAAAATTTGTAGATATAGAAGTTTACTAGCCAGACTCACGACATTGAGCCGTTTTATGGACCAGATCATGTCCAAAATAAATTGTTTAGTAAGGCTGTCCAGAAAATGAAATTTTCTGGACTAGTTGATGAATTGCAGAATCTATTTTTCATGGATAAGGGTCTGACTTTAAGGCATAGATGAGGTTGTAGTACACTGAGTAAGGGTTAATTCTATATAAGAAGGAACAAAAACAGATATGTAACGAAGGAGTTACGGTAAAAACGAAAAACAACGCTTTGTTAAAGAAATTGTGAAGATGAGTTTTATAATTCTGTTTGAATTAAGATTTTGGGTGATGGTATATTTTGATGATTAAAAATATGTTTTGATATATGTAATGAGTATAGATATGTGTTATCACATTCTATGTATAATCAACCATTTAAGATCAAGAGTTGAGATAAGTTAATGTGTGCACATAATATGCTCGATAAAATGCCTAAGAGTAATAGTGTTTTTAAACTTTGGTATACAAAGTGTCTAACTAATGGCTAATATTGGATGTTATGTGCATTTGAGTATGAAAAAAATGATAATACAAGAATAATAATGGAAAGAAATCGAAAAGGGCAATTTTTGATTTTTGAAGGAAAATTAAACATGTAAACAATGTGTTGAATATGCATTTTTGAAACCAAAGTGGTATAATAAAATGGTGTGATATACGCACATTAAACTACAAGTGTGATAGTCTAACATGTGTGGTGATGAAAATGAAAATAAAACCGAGTTGCATATAAAACACAGTTAAATGTCTATAAAGACATTATAAAGGATAATAAGATAAAGTAAGGTCTTAGAATAAATTTGACCATGAGATCGAGTATTGATTTTGTTTATTATCAATCTCACATACAGTGTAGGTTGTGCAAGGACGCGAAATATTAGCATTTTGGTAAAATGCCAGTAAAGGCAAGTCTTTCAGTTCTTTTTTGCTACGTGAACTTGTTAGTTCCCAGAGGGCACAATAGATCTAGAAGGGGGGGGTTGAATAGATCCTTTTTTATTTCAAATACTTTTCTGATTTATATTTATATTGTTCATAATTAACATATGACAACATAAGAATCTTTTCAAGCACAACGGAATAAGTAAAAGATCCCCTTCATTGATATATTCATAATCATACACATACATTGTTCGTAGAGTAAGTTTAGTTGTAAGCAGTTAAAACATACATAGCAGATTTATAGCAGCTTATAGTACATAATGTAAATGACATAATGTAAAAAGACACAAAGGGTTTTAAGTGGTTCGTAAACTCAAGCTCCTAATCCACTCTTCCGCTTTCAACTATTTGGATTTCCACCTAAGGAAGGGCAAGACACGAATCACTAAGATTCCTTGAGGCCGTGACCTTGGGACTTTAGTTCACTAAGAACTCTTCAAGGCCAGTAGCCTTGGAACTTCATTTTAGTCCCTCAGGACAAGGGCCCTTCTGGCCCTGCTTTGTTTAGTCCCTTCGAACAAGGACCCTTCTGGCCCTGCTTCATTTAGTCCCTCTGGACAAGGACCCCTCATGCCCTAGCTTTGTTGAGTTGTTTATTTGTTGTTGTTGGAGTCGGTGCTGAGCTGCTAAGATGTCTTCATGCTCTGAACATCTTCTATACTTAGCAGTTTGGCTTGATCATCCTTGAAGTGCAGCTGAGTGTTGAATGATGCTCAGCTTCTTTGGTTACTCAACCACTTCGGATGACCCCTTGTTGAACTGCCTTGAAGATCATTCTCCTTGGTACTTGATTACTGCACATAAGAGGCTTCCAAGCTGACTGTAGGCTCTTCTATTAGGTACTTAGAAGCTTTCTTATGTTTGACACCAAGATGGCTTTTATGATCTTCCTTCTGCTACTTGATGCCTTCTCATGATGGACTTGCTAAGATGACTGTAGGCTCTTCTCTATTGTACTTAGAGTCTTCCCATGATGAACATCAAGATGTCATGATGCTCTTCTTTCTCTCGGCAGTTCTGAACACTCTTCATGTAGTAGAACTCTCACTTCTACATAGTAGAACTCACACTTCTACTTCTTTCTTTTTCTGACTTCTGAGTGTTCTTGGTGGATCCTAGAGTGAGCCTTCGGACTCACTGTTTCACATGGTTTAGATCAGTCCACCTTCTCTCCAAACTCGGAAACTCCAGCAACCTTTGATCTTTGAAGTTCTTCCTCATTTATACTCCTTCCCAATCCTTCCGTTGAAAAGTAGCCATTGAAGGCTATTCAAATCTCTTCACAGATCTCTATTAGCTTGAGGTAGACTACTCGATGTGACTTGTCATACTTTTTCTGACACTACAGTCTACTGTTTCACCTACCCTGTCAGATATATCACTTTAATGTCTTGGGCAAGTCGAAGACTTTATTACCTCTTTCTGATTTCTCGATCAGAGGTTGTCCTATTGCATCGATGCTCTCGATAAGCACTTGTCCGAATATTACCCTTCAGATTGAACCTTTGCCAATGCTTCAGTCTTCAGTTATTCGGACTCTACGATTCTGATGCATGTCTTCAAGGACTTGATCGTAGTGTCTTGTTGAGTGTTGCTTATTGACTGGTAGTGTGAGACCCCAGATTTTATGAATAAATATTTAATTTTCTCGAAATATTTTTTTTAATATTATGGTGTAGATTTGAGATAATGTTATAGTTGTGGGTAGTATTTATAAATTTTGAAAAGTATGCAAGTTGTTGTATAATATTCGATTGGTTGGGGAATATTCTTTTTGTCGGGAAATATTCGTATGAAGGTACAATCATTGGTGGACCCCGCAACGGAATTATTGTTGGATTAAGAAAACGACAAAAATATTTTATGAAAATAACGGCGGAAGTTTTCACAGATTATCTTTGTTGAACTACTCGGTAGTAAAAGAAAGTGCGATGTCTGGCGTGGTTGCATAGTAGTACACGGTATTGATTATTGATGCTTACGTGATAAGTCACTCAGTTTTATTTTATTGGTATTATTAATGTAATAAAAAGAATACTTTTATAAAGTTATTCTATAAATAGAATATATTATATTTTATTATGCATAGTGTTGATATAGTGTATGCATAGTGTTTTGCATAGTAAAATCTTTTTATATATAAAATGTAATACTTTTATAAAGTTATTCTATAATTAGAATATATTATATTTTATTATGCATAGTGTTTGCATAGTGCCTGCATATTGTTTGCATAGTAAAATCTTTTATAACGTTATTCGTTTTATTAGATTATAAATAGAATATATTATATTTTATTTAAAAGATTTTGCTTTAAATATGGACCGTCAGATTAAAGTAAATCAATCTGGGCCGTTCATGAATTAGTTACTATGCAGTCCCTTCTTTTATAAATAGAAGCTCATTCATTCATTATTTCTTACGAATTCACTGAAACTTTAGAGAGAGAAACTATAGAGAGAGTTCTTCTTCTATAATCTTGAGCGTATTTCTTTAGAGTTTAAGAAAGCTTTGAGCATAGTGCAAGTTTTATTCGAGTATATCCTCGCCCTACCAGTCGGAGTACTCTTCTTTCAAAGATAGGGGATATTATTTGTTGTACTCGTAGGGGATATTATTTGTTGTACTAGTAAGGGGTATTCTTTCTTTCTTATTCATGAAGAGAACTTCTATTATTCCATTCTTTATTATTCTGTTGGAATAACTTGTATACGCGGGATATCCTATACTTGGTAAAATTCTTCTGTTATTCCATTCTTTATTATTATGTTGGAATAACCTGTCTATGCAAAGTACTGCATACATGGTGAAATTCTTCTAATATTTCGTTCTTTATTATTCTCGAAGAATATCCCATGCAAGCGTTTCTGTGGGACTGGTTCCATTATTTATTATTCAGCCGGAATATCGTATGCATGCGTTTACGCCGGACCGGTTCCATTATTTATTATTACGTCGTAATATCCGTCTGCGCATTTTCTGTGGGAATTTGGTTCCATTCTTTATTATTATGTTGGAATAACCTGTTTATGCAAAGTACCGCATACATGGTGAAATTCTTCTATTATTCCATTCTTTATTATTATATTGGAATAACTTGCCTGTGCGGATTACGCACACATGGTGAAATTCTTTTGTTATTCCATTCTTTATTATTATGTTGGAATAACATGTCTATGCGAAGTACTGCATACATGGTGAAATTCTTTTATTATTCCATTCTTTATTATTATGTTGAAATAACTTTATCATGCAATCTTTGCATACGTGGTAAAATTCTTTTATTATTCCATTCTTTATTATCTTTGTTGGTTATTGGTTTTCTGATTTGTATGTCTTTGGCTTTGTAGTGCAAAGATGATATGTTGTTGAATATCTTTGGCCTTTAGTGCAAAGGTGATCTGTTGTTTGATAGCTTTGACCCGTAGTGCGAAGATGAACAAGTGTATGACATGATCATGACCACTAGTGATACTAACGAATATCCTTGGCCGTAGTGCATGGATAATTCAATGATGTGATTGGCAATATCATGACCATTAGTTAACAGTTGAATGTCTTTGGCCGTAGTGCACTGACATGCAATTGATTGGTATGATCATGACCATTGGTTTTATAATTGAATATCTTTGGCCCGTAGTGCAGAGATAAACAACTGATTGGTATGATCATTGTTATTACATTTGAATATCTACAGCCTTTGGGGTAAGGATATTGAATAAACGTTCTATTAAGCCTTTGTGGCAAGAAAGAACTGTTAATTCACATTATTATAAATATGAATTATGAATTTAACTAACATCTTTGGTGGTTCAGGTGAAGACAAGTGATGAAAGTTCTATTTGTCTTGAGTATAACAAAGAACTATTGATGAGTATTACAGGAATAAAATATCAACGATGAACTTTTAATCTAGATGAGATATTAGACATTATGTTCTACTTGACTCTTTTAATGGATTGCTTGTTCCCCTGTAGTTAAACTTGATGTTTGTTATATTATATCAGTTTAACACTGTTGAAGGCTAACGATAATTTATTCTGCATTATCTTAGTCATAATATTTCTTACTAGGCTAGTTGAGCTCACCCTTTCTTTCATTGTTCTCTTTAGGAAATGAGAACGTAGCTGGGACTAGTCTGGGAACAGAGTGATGGTCCTAGATGGTGCATTAGTAGTCCTCACTATTCTGTGAAATAGTGTGATAATAAATGTAATGAGGACCCCATTGAGTGTGGATATTGTCTAGATGACAATATTCCTATTAAAACTCTCAGTTTATGTATTGTCGTATATTACACGACGGTTGTATAATTAAGTTTGTATTTATATTATATACCATATATCTGGCGACTCAAGATGGGTGATGTATACCTATTTTGGGGGCGTCATAGGTAGAGTTAACACTACAATCTTGAAGAGTGTTGATTGGATCTTCAATGTAGAACACCTCTTCCTTGTATTGTGCAGTGCTTCAATACTTCTATTTGCCTCGACTGTTCTCAGAGACTAATGGCCTAATTCCTTTTCTCTGGTCCCTCTCGAATATCAAGACACTTGATTTTGTGGTAGCGTCCAACTTGCTTTCTCCTTGTGATCTCCGTTCACTTATCATCATGAAGAACCGACCTCTGACTTAATCACTTTAGCCTTGCTCTTGAAGGTGACCAGATATCTGGTTCACCTTCCATCGTTCCTTCTCGTTTGTAAACACTACGATCTTGGTTGCTTCCAAGATCATTGTCTTCTGTTCACTTGATAGCTCGCGACAAGCAGACTTTCCTTAGTCGACCTCAAGTCTTCTTTGGATCTCCTTATGGAAGACTTCATCACGAATGGCCTTACACCTCAATCTTGATGCTGAGATCTTCAGTTAGCCTGCATGCCATTCGTTGAGTGCTCTCTGGTTTCCTTGGATGTAGCTTGCAGCTTGAACCAGAGGCTTCGTTCCTTTGGATATTCTGGGAGTGCTCATTTGTTGAGAACCGTACATGCTCTACGATTCATCCTTGGCATTGTGAGCACTTCTTCTTAGATCGTAGTTCTGCACTCTACGATTCAGCTTCGGCTTGTGCAGACACTACGATCCTGAGATCAGATCTTGACACTACGATTTCTACCTTGTGCTTGTTGTCTTCATCCGATCTTGTTTGACTACGATCTCTGCATGTAATCAATAGACTCTACGAACTCAGAGTGTGATCTATGATCCTTGACTTGGCTTTGGCATCAGTAGACTCTACGACTCTAAGTGTAGTCTACGTTTCTGTCTTGGCTTCGGCAGATGACGGGTCAGCTCGTAGGCAGGCTATCTCTACGATTCTGAACATAACTTCCTCAGCACACTACGATCCTGAGGAAGCTCTACTCGATACACTACGATCCTTCTTCGTTTCCCCTGGCAGTCTACGAACTCCGAGATCTACTATCTTGCATACTCCTATTCTGCCTCGGTAGCTCTCGAGTTAACCTTGACTCACCTGGCAGACTACGACTTCTAGTGCAGTGCTCGACGATCAGACTAGCCTATCTATTACATCATAAGATCAACCTAACAAGCTTGATCTTTCTATATTTATAGTCCTTGTACATCATTTCTTTTTAAGGACTTTACAAAGCTGTTGTGCTTATGTAGGATCAACCTAACATATTTGATCAATTCATTCTAAGTCCTTGTACATATATTTCTATTATCTATCAAAGGACTTTACAGCTTTTCTTAAGGCAATCATACTTGCATATTCATTCACATATATATCATAATCAAATCATATATTAAATAGGAATATCATTCACATGTTTATTCTTGACAGAACTTGATGATGAACTGCTTTAAAATTTTATTGTATGATGTATTATATATGTCAAAAGTATGAAATGTGAAAGTCAATCTATGACTATGATGATTGAGCTATAAATGTTGATTGAGTAAGGAACTCAATCTTTATAGTTGTTATGTGAACTACAACATATATGCTATGTTTGTTTTATGATTATTCTTGTATGTTGAGCATGTTATTATGTGTTACGTGATACATGAAAACTGTTAGATTTTGCGGAGCTGTCGAGCTCATTCTTGCAAATAACCATTTTTGCAGATTCAAGAATTGAAGGTAACGCTATGTGCTACTTGATTGATATGGATCAAAAGTGATACATGAAAATATAATATCCTAGTCAAGTTGTTATTCTTGTAAACCATGTCTAATGTTTCGGTAAATGTATTAATGTATTCTTGTAGTATTAAAATGATACTGATATATATTTAGATGTAAAGGTTGAAAGTTTTGGGAACGAGAATAGTTTGTAATAGAATTATTTCGCAAATTTCAATGGTTGTATTATCGTTTAATGATGTAAAATTAGAGGTTAAATGTATTGTTAACGACCGAAGTCGATAGTTGAATTGTATGAATTTTGAGGTCGTTACATCAGCGACCACCACGGTCGCTGATATCCTCAAGTCACCCGTGGTCGCTAATACGTAATAGCAATCGTCTGCGATCGCTAATTCATAAATTTTAAAAAATTGTCTGTTTTGTGGATTTCCCAAAAAATTTATACATGTTTGTACCTATTTTATATCTCAACACACAACAATATATATAAATCACCAAAACTATACAAATTCATCGACCCACGTGTATAAAACCAAAACAATAAATAAACCGAGCGACTAAAATTTATATACAAGTTATATAGTGAATCTAAAACTGTAATTAACTCCATTGCCTTTGACATCAAACAACTCAAAAACTAAACGATTAGTCGTAGTGAAAAAGAATATTACAATCTATATTTTTTCTATTTTCTTTCTAGATATATATAGCACCAGCAACTATTCTTAGCAGTCATATTTATAGACCTCCTGCAAAGAGAAACTCTTCCTGAAGAAAAGATACAATAGAAGAACCATAAGTAACTAAACATAAAGCTAAATTCATGACAAACTTACCTCTGCATCATCATCATGTTGTTGTGTTAACGTTGCTCTCACCATTGCATAAGCTAATGTTCGCCAAGTGTAAGAAGTAGATTACGATCTTGATAGTTGGTCATCGTCGATAAAGTTTGTCCCCAATACTCCTTGAGAAGTGTAAGCTAGTTATGGCCCACCTCTCCATGAAATCGGGAAACATCCTCGGTTTTATAGTCCTAGGCCTTTTAGCTGTTACAACATGTTTCTGAAAAATCAACTGCTATAGAGTGAAGTGTTGTTAACTTAGACATTTTTTACTCATAGTCTTATTTGACTCAAGATTTGCATGTACTAAATGTGCAGTAGAGATTTTACCCAAGGTATCATTGATCAGATAATTAATCAACAAAGAAAAACAATATTTCTTGTAAACTCAAACTTGTTGGGAAAATATGAGAGACAAAAGAAGAGTTGCAGGAAATTCAAAAATTTCCAATAAGTAGTTCACCATACTGTACTTCTTCTTGAATTCCCAGAACAAAGTGGTTAATTCCCAAACAAAGTGGTTCCTGAACAAAGTGGCTCACCATTTAACTACTTTGTTCAAGAATTCAAGAGAAAGTAAAGTTGAATTAATTAAACCACTTATTGGGAACTGTTGAATTTCATGCAACTCTCCCTTTATCTCTCATATTTCCTAATAGTTCATATTTTGCAGGAAATAAAAAAGTTCTTTGTTAAATAATTATCTTATCAATGATACATTGGGTAAAATCTCTATTGCACATTTAGTACATGCAGACCTTGAGTCAGATAAGACTGTGAGTAAAATATGTCTCAGTTGACAACCCTTCACTCTATGGCAGTTGATTGTGCAAAAATAGGAGTAACAGCTGAAAGGCCTAGGGCTTTAAAACCGAGGATGTTTCCCAATTTCATGGAGAGGTGGGACAAACCAGCTTTTACACTTCTCAAGGAGTATTGGGGGAAACTTTATCGTGCTAGTCTTGAATCTATAGTGAGTGAAAAGTCACAATCTGTTTGTTCATAGAATATAATATCGTCAAGATGTTTATATAAAATACTGAAAGATATATTTGTTTATATACTCAAATGATAACAATTTAATTAAAAAAATAATGACAATGATTTAATTAAAATAAATAAAAGATAGAACATACTCTATCAATAACTCAACTACAACATCCTTAAAACCGACTTATTTCGAATGTTTTGTAAACAAATATCAGCATTTTTAGAAAATAATTTCTCTCACAATATCTATCATGAAAGTATAATATGAATCTGCGATAAACCTAATTAGTCTTGAATTTGAATCCACAAAGAAGTATCTCCGAAATATATACAATAAATTGGAGAAAGATGAAAGTGTGCACTTACTGAAAGATAGTTTGTCACAATTAGATGGAAAATTCAAGTTATATATAATGTAAAACAAATACCTTCATCATCTCCATGAGTAATGAATACTAGGAAAAGAGTCAATGACTTCCTTGTATGTAGGATTTGACATAGTTCCGACCCTCTTCTGAAAGTTAATCACACTTCTACTAAGAATTAATACTCCAAGTAGTTCCTCGGTAAAAAGAGGTGAATCAAAAAAATTGAGTAGTTGTAACCATGTCTTCTTTTTGTTTGTGTACCCATCTAAGGAATTCAGAGAATAATAAGTTAATTGATGATTCATTCTAGGAAGTTCTAGAGGGTCATTAACCCAAACTTTGTTCAACAACTTAATGGCCCTCCAGAAGGATGTTGCCATTAAGTTGTTGACAAAGTTCGAGGAATGCTCGACCCTACAGAATTCAATTAAATTATTATTCGAGTAATGGACACAAACAGATGGGTCACCCTTTTTTGAAATCGCCGAGGAACAACAAGGAGTATTAGTTTCAACTACTATGTTGCAAATCCTGCATACAAGGAAGTCATTGAATCTTCTCCTAGTAGTCATTACTTATGAGTGATGATGAAGGTATTTTTTTTACATTATATATAACTTGAAGTTTCCATCTAATTGTGACAAGTTATCTTTCGGTAAGTGCACACTTTCATCTTTCTCTAATTTGTTGTATATATTTCCGAGATACTGCTTTCTGGAGTCAAATTAAAGACTAATTAGGTTTATCACAGATTCATATTATACTTTCATGATAGAGATTGTGAGAGAAAGTATTTTCCAAGAAAATGTTGATATTTGGTTACAAAACATTCAAAATAAGTCGGTCTTTAGGATGATGCAGTTGAGTTATTGATAGAGTATGTTCTCTTTTTTATTTATTTTAATTAAATCATTGTCATTCTTTTTTTTAATTAAATCGTATTATTTTATTTATTTATTTATTTTGTAATATATTATATGATATTATATTATTTAAATTAATAAATTTAAGGAATGTAATTAAGGTAATTAACTTATTTCATTTTTTATGTTATGTCATGAATTATGTTATGTTATGTTATGATATATTATATTATTTTATATTATACAAAGTAATATAAATTTATGTTATTATTTTATTTTATTTTATTTAGTAGTTGTAAAACTAAGTAAATTAATGCTACTTAATTTATTTTAATTAGTATTGGGAAACTAATAATATTGACTAAGTAAATACTACTTAATGATATATATATAAATTTAGTAGTGAAAACTAAGTAAATGTTACTTAGTTGATTTTAGTATGAGAAAATTAAGTAAACTAAGGATTTTTTTTATTTTCTTTACTTTAGTTTGTATTATTATTTGTTGTTTTATTTTATTTATATGTTATTATATTTAATTTAATTTAGTTTAATATTTAATTTGTGTATTTTAGTAATATTATATAATAATGGACATTATATTATTTTAATTATAATTTATGTCTAACCACTAAAACAACCTACAAATTATACCCTAAATTTATACACTATGCAAAAAAAACTCAAATTGAATATCTAATTCAATACATGAACATAAGCCTCAATATCATATTATGAACATGCATACACTGAAATTGCAAAAATTAAAGCCAAATTGAAACTAAATATCACACTATTATTATATAATCAACATGCTAGTTGCCATTGCTTAAATCTAACCCAAATTTAAACTAAATTGTGATGCCCCCAAAATAGGTATATAACACCCATTCTGAGTCGTCAAAATACATGGTACAGAAAATAACTACATCTTTATTACAACAGTTGTCGTGCAAAATACAACAACTCATGTGTTGTGAGTTTTGATACAAATATATATATCAACTGTGACTCTTGACACCAACTTGGGTAGCACGTCACCATGACATCTTATATAAATGTATAGTCAAAAACTGTTTTAAAAATTAAAATCTTTGGGAAGTGCTCAAGGAAACCTTCGTACATAGGAGGCCATGCGTCTAGGTTATGATAGATATCATATGGCCATAAAATTATCCTTGGTTGACCCAATAGACCCCAAAGAAAAACGAGAAGATTACTATCATATTCTTTCCAATGGTGAGTCTTCTCTTGACATATCATTATCTCCACTGTCTCTAATTGAATATTATGTTTCAAATAATCTCCAAGATCATATAGGTAGTGCTCGTAGATATACTCAGCGAGTGGATTTGCACAACCATGTCTTATGATAACGCGAGGTTGTATGTCATTAGACATCTTGTATGATAGTGACAAAACACCCTTCCAACGCTGGGTTCGAGTGACACCCCCAAATCCGGGTACTTCGATTCTACGGGATTTGGTGTTCGCTGTACAAATATCATCTATCTATCTACCCATAATAAATGTAAACCATGCAATAGATAGAAATAAAATCTTCCCTTTATAGGGTTACAACATCTGAATCATGAACATAATCCCAGGTTAAACTAACCTTAAACATCTGTGCGGAAATATAAATAATAAGTCTTAAACAACATCATTAGCTCAAGTCTAACATAAATACATCATCAAATAAAATAACAAGTCTTCATCACTTGCTAACTTTGCCCTTACCTTTACTAGTGGAAGGTTCATCAGTTCTTTCGTTCTTAACTGCAATGTTATTATTAAGCAAGAGTGAGCACTAATGCCCACAAGTATAATAATGAAATAACAGTATAATAACATGCGAGAGAAATAATAACTTCTGAAATAAAAGCTCAACTTTTGAATCAAGAATGAATAGCAAGAATCAAAAGAATTCTGAGGGTCATAAGACCTTGAACTATGTCCTAGGTTATCAAGGGTTATACTTGAAACCTTTAACAGTCATAAGACTATGGACGTTTCTACTCATACTTAGGGGGATCAACCTTTAGTACCATACTGTGCACAATATCTTAACGCTAACGCATAAGTAAATCCATTTGCAGGGTTGTTCATCTCAGTTTGACATTCGAGTCCGCACCAAAGGAAGTTTGGTTTGGATAATTCAATAAGGGTTCTGGAATTTAGAACATTCATCAACTAAGGACTAGTTGAATCAATAAAGTTCACTAGTCTAATAAGGTTCAACAATAATGATATTAGATTTGAATAAAAATCACAAGAAGTATACAATAGGACAATTATTGTATAACTGAATCATGCTTTGAAAAGATAATCAATCTTTAATATAACATTTGAACTTGAATAATAATAATGAAAATTTACTCGAGGTAAATAATAAACTTGAACAATAATGACAAGTAGGGTTAGGAAACTTGCCTCGTGCGTAGATTACACTTTAACTAAACACGTTCTTTGAATTAAATCCTACATATCATTCACATTCACAATACCAGTTAATTATAACTTAACTAATCATCATAAACTCATTCTCTTTGTCTACTTTGATTATTTAACTATACTTAGTTAATTTACCACTTTGTCACATAATTTATACTTCATGAATAACAAGCTTATTATGTGTTCAATAATTCTATCCACATGTAATTATGTTATTAACATGTTAAACAACTCTTTTATCATCATATTATACTTCTAACATGTTTACATGTTCATTAAATTAATTTACTAACACATTGTTAGACTTAAACATTTTAAAAAGTACATTTCGAACTTTTTCGAGAGTAGCATAGTGGCGCCACATTACACTTTTATACTTAAAACATTTCATCATGCGATGATGATGGCAATGGTACGGACACATAATATTGCATACGCAATGCTACGACTTCGAGACTTAGCTTTACTGTACTTGGATTTCGCTCGGAGTTAGCCATGCATTTGAAACTCAGAACTTTGATTCCAAGTTCGCGAAGAACACAGAGTTCAGCGAAAAGGATAATAAATGATCATTAATTTCACTAAATTAACATACCCACATGCTATGATTTATACATAATCATTACCCAACAATTATAGAACGATTTAAATCCATTAAAACACATAATTACAGAATTAAAACCTATAAATTCACTGACTTTGATGTTCTTGAAGGTTTTGAAAATAAAACATGAAAATTGTCACTACGGATTCGTTATAACACCGAATTCGTTTATTTAAACTTTGGTCTCTTCGTATCAACATGCATAATAATATACGAGTGTAAAATTTAGGGATAATATACGATCAATACATAAAATATCACGTATAAGGCCATAAGGTCAAAACCCATACTCTGTAAATTTTTGAAATAACAAGTCATCATATTACGAAACTTATGATATGGAATCATGCAATATATATATAAAACATGTTATGCTACTCGTATTTTTACACATATCATTATAACAACACCATTTCCCTATTCACAGAGACTTACAGAATGTATGAAAGTTATAATCATGAAAACTTAAAAAGACGTGAAATAAGAATTTGGGTTTGAAGAAAATTACCCAGAGTATGAATGAGTAGAATTAAAACCTTCTCAATTAATCCTTTAATTCACACAACTTACATTCTCCTTCAAAAATTTCTAAATCTCTCTCTTTGTGATGTTATGCCAGACTTAACAAATGAAGAAAATAAAAGACGTTTGATAATAAAGGAAAGAAAATCGACGCACAAGATTATGGAGATCGGTTATCCATCATGGGTTAACGCTCCTAACTCCCATTAGGCTCTGTTTGGCTAGCTAGAATAGATTCCAAAAACCATTTAATTTAATAAACCTCTTATACTATAGTTTAATTAATTTCACACCCTTTATAAAATAAATCAATATCTTATTTAATTTACTTTTAAATAAAATATAATAATTTCTCATAAATTCACATAGTCATATATTTAATTTTCTCATTAATAAATAACGTCAAATTATTAACTCTCTAATTAATAATTAAATTAATTAAATAACATTATGCTTATTAAATATTTCATTTAATACAATAAGCTCACATAATGATATACTTTAATAATAATAATTATTCTCATATTAATTTAATAAATGTAACACATATAATTAAATTAATCTACCACAATTGCATCAAATAATTATTTAATCCAATAATTAAATCATAAAAAATATTTATTTAATTCAATAAATATTAAAATTAATTTACAAAAATCTCGCTCGTCACATCTTTTCCCCTTAAAAGGATTCTCGTCCCCGTAATCACGACTCAATAAATTCGAATTGTTACATTCTCCCCCCTTACAAAGATCTGTCCCCGTAATCACTTACACATAATAAGTAAATAAATGAGGTAATTCTTCATCATATTCTTCAGTTCCCACATATTTCTTTCTCTTGTGGTTCCTCCAAATTACCTTAATGTAAGGTATAACTTTATTTCGAGAACTTGTTCTTTTTTATTCGATAATTTGGACAGGAATTTCTTCGTAAGAGAAGTCTTTCTCAAAATGTAGGGGTTCGTATTTAATTACATGCTTGTAATCAGCTTTGTAGGGTCGTAACACAAAAACATGGAAAACGTTATGGACATTCTCGAGTGTTGGAGGTAAGGCTACCTCGTACGCAACTTCTCCGATTCTTCTCAGTACTTCAAAGGGTCCAATGAATCTTGGGCTCAATTTTCCTTTCTTTCCGAACCTGATCTTCCCCTTCTAGGGAGAGACTTTCAAGAAAACATAACTACCTGATTCAAACTCGATATTTTTACGATGTGAATCAGCTTATTTCTTCTGTCAATCTTGAACCGCTACTACCGTCGTTCTCGGATCACTTTGACTATTTTTGCCGTTCATTGTACTCAATTTCGCCCTAGTAATTGTCTTTCACCAACTTCATCCCAAAGAAAGCGGAGTTCTCAGACTTTCTCGCCAGATAACGCTTCGTAAGGCAAGCATGCCAATACTAGCGTGGTAACTATTGTTATAGCCGAACTCTACTAACGGTAGGTGATCATCCCAATTTCCTTTAAAGTCCATCACATGACTCTTAGCATATCTTCTAATGTTTGAATCGCTTTCTCGCTCTCTCTGTCCGTCTGTTTGAGGGTGGTAAGTCAGACTCATTCGCAATCATTGCACTCCATGCATTCCTCAAGACGCTTCGTAAATTTGATGTGAAGCGCGGATCTCTATCTCAAACAATTGATACCGAACTCCGTGCCTCAAAACAATCTCTTTTACGTATAGCCTCGCTTAACCGATCTAAGTTGAATCTTATTTTGATCGGAAGGAAGTGTGCGATTTCGTCGACCAATCAACGATAACCCATATCGCTGCGTCGTAGCCTTTTCCGAGTCGTTGGAAGGCCAACCACGAAGTCCATTGTAATATGTTCCCATTTCCATTCTGGGATCTCTAACGGTTGTAGCAATCCACTTGGTCTCTGATGTTCCGCTTTCACTTTCTGACAAGTCGACACTTGGCAACACATTCTCGCAACATCACGCTTTTTAAATTCTACCACCGTAAATGTTGTCGAAGATCTTGATACATCTTGGTACTACCAGGGTGAATCGAATATCTTGAACTATGAGCCTCGCTCAAAATTTCTTCCTTAATCTCTTGTACTGGCGGTACCCAAATTCTACTCTCAAATCTCAATATTCCTTCCTTATCCATCTTAAATCATGGTTCGGTTCCTTCAGATATCTTCTTTGTCACCTTTTTACATTCTTCATCCTGAAGCTGAGCCTCCTTAACTTTATCCAGTAGGGTGGTACCAGATTGCATATGAAATAGCTTCTCATCAATTTCCATAGGATACTTCACCTCTAACTCTAGTTTCTTCATTTCTGAAATTAGCTCCTCCTGAGCAGTTAACATCATCAATTTCTCACGACCCTTTCTACTTTAGGCATCGACATTTATATTTGCTTTACTCGGATGGTATAAAATCTCACAGTCGTAATCTTTAATTAATTCCAACCATCTTCTTTGACGCATATTCAAATCCTTCTGTGTAAAAATATATTTCAGACTCTTGTGGTCCATATATATTTCACACTTCTCCCCGTATAGATAGTGCCTCCAAATTTTCAAAGCAAAAACAATCGCAGCCTAACTCCAAGTCGTGGGCCTGATATCCCTTCTCGTAATATTTCAATTGTCGTGATGCATACGCAATGATGACTCATTGCTTTTTGCATCAAGCACACATCCAAGTCCTTTACGCGACACATCACTAAAAACAATAAAATTTTCAGATCATCCTAAGAGATAAACATGTGGGTCAGACTCAACCTCTTCTTCAATTCTTGAAAGCTTTCTCACACTTCCATCCAAACAAATTTCATAGCTTTCTGAGTTAAATTCGTTAGCGGAGTTGCGATTTTGGAAAAGTCTTGAATGAACCTTCTATAATATCCTGCTAATCCAAAAAAACTTCTTACTTCTGACAGCGTTCTCGGCTGATCCCAGTTAATCACAGCTTCTACTTTAGATGGATCTACCGAAATTCCGTTTTTATCGATCACGTGACCAAGAAATTGTACTCGCTAGATCCAGAATTCGCATTTCGAAAATTTAGCGTACAACTTCTCCCTTCTCAATACTTCCAACGTTAACCTCAAATGTTCTTCGTGTTCTTCTTTGGTTTTGGAATATACCAAAATGTCATCTATAAATACCACTACGAATTTGTCCAAAAATGGCTTGAATACACCATTCATTAGTCCCATAAATGCTGCAGGAGCATTCGTTAGACCAAACGACATTACTAAAAATTTGTAGTGATCGTATCGCGTTCTGAACGCTGTCTTCGGTACATCCTCTGGCCTCACTTTCAGTTGATGATAACCACTTCTCAAGTCTATCTTGGAAAAGTATCTTGCTCCCTTCAACTGATCAAACAGATCATCAATCCTTGGTAATGGATATCTGTTCTTAATCGTGACCTTATTCAGTTCTCTGTAGTCAATGCAGAGCTGCATCGATCCATCCTTATTTTTCACAAACAACACCGACGCTCCCCACGGCGATACACTCGATTGAATGTACTTCTTGTCCAGCAATTCTTGTAGTTGTACCATTAATTCCTTCATCTCTACTGGTGCCATTCGGCAGATGGTGCCTTCGATATTGGAGCGGTCCACGAGCCAAATCGATCACGAAATCTACTCTCTATCCGGTGGAAGTCCGGTAAATCGTCTGAAATACGTCGACGAAATCCCTCACAATCCAGATCTCTTCTACCTTTGGATTCTCTTTTCGATCGTCGACTATGTAAGCTAAGTATCCTACACACAAATTTTGTCTCAACAACTTCCTCGCATCAGATCATCGCCGTGACAACTCGCTTGTCAGGCGATTTGCTACTATAAAATACAACCTTCGATTTGAGTCATAAGGTTAATACGCTTTTTGGCAATCAATTACAAAGACCGTAATTGAATAACAAGTCCATTCCCAATATAACATCAAATTCCCCAAGTCGAATAGGATAAGATCTACGTTCATGATATTACCCTTAATATCCACTCTACAATTCTTATGTACATACATTTAATGAGGATTATTTCTTTATTCGCAATTTCTATGTTCATGGGGTAATCCAATTCATTCTTAGGCAAATCTAAATTTTGGCAAAATCATCGGATATAAAGGAACAAGTAGCACCGAATCAAATAAAACATAAGCATTAATTTTATTGATCGGAATGATACCTAACACCACATCACGGATCGAATCGCATCTTATACCGCTCATGTTGAAAGTCCCAAGGCGATATTGATTCGGTTTTTTGTGGGTTGGTCCGGTGATGGTTAAGGCATTTCCACCGTTATTTCCCCGTTTCTCCTCGATCCCGACCTCCCGATCCCTTCTTGGGACAATTTCTTGTCAGATGCTCCTTCGAACCACAAGTAAAACAAGCACCCTTCTTTGGGTTTGGACAGTTTGGTGCTATGTGGCCTTCCTGACTACAATTGTTGCACACTCTCTTTCCTTTCATACAAACTCCCAGATGGGCTTTCCCGCAAGTTGGGCATGCTTCAATTCTTTTCTTCTGACTACCTTGCTGATTCCCCGATGATTAGTTGTCATTCCATCTTTTCTTCTGATTGAAATTTCCACCTCCTGTGCCACTTCCACTGGCCTTGTTATTTCCTTCACCTTCACTCTTCTTCTTCTTCTGATCTTGATTGTATTTGGTCACCTCATCGCTCCCACCTTCAACGAGGATGGCCTTTTCCAGAACTCCGGAAAATGTGTTTATCTGAAACATTGATACCTTACTGTAAACCCAAGGCTTTAGTCCTTGTTCAAATCTTCTGGCCTTTCTCTCGTCAGTGTGTACTTGATGCACGGGCTAACCTTGCTAACTCGTTGAATTTAGCCAGTAGTCGCACGCTCATGTTTCCTCGCTTCAGCCTAGTAAATTGAACTTCCATCTGATTCTGCGAACTAGTTGGGAAATACATTTCGAAAAACATTTCTTTAAATCTCTCCCACGTAATTACACCTTCACCTCCTCGTACTTTGTTTTCTTTCCACCAGTAGCTAGCCTCAGACTTCAACATAAACGTTGTAAAAGCGGTCTTCTAATCTTCTCTAACCCTAGCAACGTCAAAAACCTTCTCCATTTTCATTACCCATGTTTGAGCCTCGATTGGGTTCATGGAACCTTTGAACTCTGGCGGTCCCACCTCCTTGAAGTCCTTAAATGTTGTGTTTGGTGGAGCTTGAGGTTGATTATTCATGGCTCCAGTCAGTAAGTTCACCAACTGCTGCACGGGATTAGCGTTGGCATTATTGTTATTATTGGTTGACTCTTCCTGAGCTGGTTGACGTTGTTGTCTTCTCATTGGCGGCATTTTTCTGTTAAATAAACGCTTATTAGAACTTTATTTATTTCTCTATATAGTTAAGGCATTACTCAACAATTTAACATACTCATTTAACACATCATCTCAAATAACTTGATATATTTTCATTCAAATCAAAAGTTTTAACATCAAACTATAGCATCACTGCTATTTACATCAACTATCCTGGAATAAAGAATCCACAGGATTTAAAACATTAACATATTCCTTCGTTCATAAACATATTGGAATTTACATATAAAATTAACTAAGTTCTTCACATAATTAAACAAATCATATCACCGCTTATCAAGGTAATCGATTAGCCTTGTTACGCCCTCTTCTAAGATGTGATGCATCGTCCCCGCGATCCATCATGTACAATGGTAGTCCTTCGAACTGGATTGGGTACCTCAAAACTCGATCTTGGGTCTCATTCATCGCCTTGTTAAGTGTAGAGTACGCTTCCCCAATCTTTGCTTTTTTGCACGACTATCATCTCTCTCGCACGATCAACTCGACGTGATTCTCTTACCCAAATTTTCCTCTCGCTATGTTCAATCTTTTTCGAGGTTTCCTGATTCCTTCTTCGCTTTCAATCTCCTCGGCCTTATCTTCGGTTTGACCCTTCTCATGGACCAAATCCCATTCTACATTTTCCCGTCGAGAGTGAAGAGTCGAAATCTCCCTCTCCTTCGCTTCAGAGTAATATCTTTGAATAACCGCCGCTCGGTCAAATCCTCAAGACCTCATCTCGTAATTCCACGTTACGGTCAGATAACATGTCATACATCTCAAAGATCAACGGTGTACCGTGGTAACTCCTCTCCTCTTCTTCCTCTTCCTCAACAAATTCCTCCTCAGATCCTCCTCAAGATCGGCCTCCTGCTCATGCTCCCGACCAACAACGGTGATCAATGGAGATGATTCCTCTCTACCCAATGCTCCCTAACGACATGAATGTCTCTGGGCTCCTCCTCTGTTTGCATTATAGGTACACTGGGTTCCTCCTCAAGAGGGTACTATAGGTACACGGGTTCTTCCTCCGCAGCTTGACTAGCTTCTCCAACATTCGACATCCTGACAACAAAATTTTAAGTTTTAGTTACTAAGTCGTATCATCTAATGTATACTTTAACACATAAACACATAAGGTCTTTTATTATCTTCAATGAATTACAAAATTCATTTCTTAGAAACTCGATAAGAGTTTTCCATTACTATCTTCTTTCTATAAGGCTACTACCTAAGGTTGTTCCCCACCTAAGGTTCATAACCTACACTTTGATACTAACTTGTGACACCCCCAAACCGCAAGGTACTTGATTCCACTGGATTTGGTGTTCATCAGACAAATATCATCTATCTATCTACCCATAATAAATGCAAACCATGCAATAGATATAAATAAAATCTTCCCTTCCTTTATAGGGTTACAACATCCCGAATCATAACATAATCCCAAGTTAAACTAACCTTAAACATCCGTATGGAAATATAAACAATAAGTCTTAAACAACATCATTAACTCAAGTCTAAACATAAATACATCATCAAATAAAATAACAAGTCTTCATCACTTGCTAACTTTGCCCTTACCTTTACTAGTGGAAGGTTCATCGGTTCTTTCGTTCTTAATCGCAATGTTATTATTAAGCAAGAGTGAGCACTAATGCCCACAAGTATAATAATGAAATAACAAAGATAATAACATGCGAGAGAAATCAAAGACATCCAAATAAAAGCTCAACTTTTGAATCAAGAATGAATAACAAGAATCAAAAGAATTCTGAGGGTCATAAGACCTTGAACTATGTCCTAGGTTATCAAGGGTTATACTTGAAACCTTTAACATTCATAAGACTATGGACCTTTCTACTGCATTTTGGGGGATCAACCCTTAGTACCATATCGTGCATAATATCTTAACGCTTAACGCATAAGTAAATCCATTTGCAGGTTGTTCATCTCTCATTGACATTCGAGTCCGCACTAAAGGAAGTTTGGTTTGGATAATTCAATAAGGGTTACGGAAATTTAGAACGTTCATCAACTAAGGACTAGTTGAATCAATAAAGTTCACTAGTCTAATAAGGTTCAACAATAATGATATTAGATTTGAATAATAATCTCAAGAAGTATACAATAGGACAATTATTGTATAACTCGAATCATGCTTTGAAAAGATAATCAATCTTTAATATAACATTTGAACTTGAATAATAGTAATGATAATTTACTCGAGGTAAATAATAAACTTGAACAATAATGACAAGTAGGTTAGGAAACTTGCCTCGCAAGCGTAGATTAGATTACACTTTAACTAAACACGTTCTTTGAATTAAATCCTACATATCATTCACATTCACAATACCAGCTTAATTATAACTTAACTAATCATCATAAACTCATTCTCTTTGTCTACTTTGATTATTTAACTATACTTAGTTAATTTACCACTTTGTCACATAATTTATACTTCATGAATAATAACAAGCTTATTATGTATTCAATAATTCAATCCACATGTAATTATGTTATTAACATGTTAAACAACTATTTTATCATCATATTATACTTCTAACATGTTTACATGTTCATTAAATTAATTTACTAACACATTGTTAGACTTAAACATTTTAAAAAGTACATTTGAACTTTTCGGAGAGAGTATATCATGCACCATTGTTACACTTTATTTCTCAAGCTTCATGGCACTGATGGCCGATGCATAGCACACTTACACTTCATGTATATGGGCCACTGTATGCCATGCTCGAGACTTGAGTCATGGCGAGGACTTGAGTTCGAGTCAGCCATGCACAAACTCTGAGACTTTGATTCCCGATTCACAAGAACACAGAGTTCAAATAAAAGGATAATAAATGATCATTAATTTCACTAAATTAACATACCCACATGCTATGATTTATACATAATCATTACCCAACAATTATAGAATGATTTAAATCCATTAAAACATATAATTACGTAATTAAAACCTATAAATTTCAATCGACTTTGATGTTCTTGAAGGTTTTGAAAATAAAACATAAAATTGTCACTACTGATTCGTTATATAACCGAATCCGCTTATTTAAACTTTGGTCTCTTCAGATCAACATACATAATAATATACTGAGTGTAAAATTTAGGGATAATATATGATCAATACATAAAATATCACGATAAGGCCATAAGGCCAAAACCCATACTCAGTAAATTTTTGAAATAACAAGTCATCATATTATTTAAACTTATGATATGGAATCATGCAAATATATATATAAAACATGTTATGCTACTCAGTATTTTTACACATATCCTTATAACAACACCATTTCCCTATTCACGAGACTTATGTAATGTATGAAAGTCATAATCATGAAAACTTAAAAAGACGTGAAATAAGAATTTGGGTTTGAAGAAAATTACCCGTAGTATGAATGAGTAGAATTAAAACCTTCTCAATTAATCCTTTAATTCACACAACTTACACTCTCCTTCAAAAATTTCTAAATCTCTTTCTCTCGTGATGTTATGCTGCAGACTTAAAAAAATGAAGAAAAGAAAAGACGTATGATAATAAAGGAGAAAATCGACGCGTTAAGCATGGGAGATCGCCATCCATCATGGGTTAATCGCTCCTAACTCCTATTAGGGCTCCGTTTGGCTAGCTAGAATAGATTCCAAAAGCCATTTAATTTAATAAACCTCTTATACTATAGTTTAATTAATGTCACACTCCTTTATAAAATAAATCAATATCTTATTTAATTTACTTTAAATAAAATATAATAATTTCTCATAAATTCACATAGTCATATATTTAATTTTCTCATTAATAAATAACGTCAAATTATTAACTCTCTAATTAATAATTAAATTAATTAAATAACATTATGCTTATTAAATATTTCATTTAATACAATAAGCTCACATAATGACATACTTGAATAATAATTATTCTCCACATTAATTTAATAAATGTAACACATATAATTAAATTAATCTACCACAATTGCATCAAATAATTATTTAATCCAATAATTAACTCATCGAAAAATATTTATTTAATTCAATAAATATTAAAATTAATTTACAAAATCTCATTCGTCACAGTTCGCCTCACCCTATTTGATTCACCAAATATAACTACTAAATGATGACCATCGTTTTATTCTCCTCATATTCTCCCGGCTTCAATTCCAATTTACACTCTTATTACCCCGAAAGGAATTGTGAAGCAAAAGGGTGAGCACAACTAGCTCAAGAAAGAATATCATGACTAAAGATAATTAAATTATCAATAGCCTTCATCAATAATAAATCGTAGATTTAGAACATATGGTAGATGATAAAAAATTCAACCATAGTTGCAGTTGAACGAAAGCAATCCATTAGAAGAGTCAAATAGACTATAAAGTCTATTATCTTCTTCATGTTAAAAGACCACCAACAATGTTTTATCCCTGTAACATTAATCAACAGTTCCTGTCCACAATCACGTGTATAACTCATAATCATAATTGTAGTTCTAAATTCTTTTTCTCATCTAGGACAAAGATAATTTTTATCACCTGTCTTTACCTGAAACATCAAAGATCATGGTTATACCAAATCACAGTTCCTGTTCATAATCATACTAAAAATTCATCTTTGCACTACGGACCAAAGATATTCAACAATAATTCATCTTTGTACTACAGGCCAAAAATATTAATATCTCAAAGAAATATATAATCATTTCAGAATTTATATAAACAATAATTATAACCATGTTAATCATTTCACCTTTGCACTTAAGCTAAAGATATTCAATTATAAATTCAATGGTCATAATCGTACCAGTCAACAATTCAACTTTGCACTACTGGTCAAAGAGAACCCATAGTCACGATCATACCAATAATCTACCCATCATTACACTTAAGTCAAAGAGAAATATCATCATTAGGGTTATAAGAATGTTATATATGATAATAAAAATAATATAATCAACATATAGATTTAATCTCAAGAGTAAGATTCATAAATCAATGATTTCATAACACCTTATTCCAAATGTTATAAATCACTTAATAATCTCATAATCTAATATCATTAGTATTACCACAATATCTTAATCATTTCTTAAACTTATAAATAATTTATTTTAATTGTTTATACTTACTAATTAATGCATTTAATCATTCTAAAATGCCAAACTCATAAGATTTCATCACCAATAACCAACAACCTCATCAAAAATCTTCATATACCTCATATAGGATTATCAAACCATAAAATCATATTTTCCAATTTTCTTACTTCACATAACATTTTTAATTCATTTACTCATAACTAGAACATTTTCATGAAAAATACAAAATTAGTTCCAAAAATATTTCTTTTTTGGAATTTTGTATAATATAGTCCCATATTGAACATATATTTTTCTCGGAATTTTTAAAATTTATTTACTATTTTTCACATGGCCAAAACCACCGAATATTCAGACATTTATCATAAATTGTACTTTAATCCAAAAATTCCGAAATTTACAGAGTATACTGATATTATATAGATGTACTCCCAATAAAAATTTTATCAATTTTAGAGTTAATCACAAGGAGTTATAAGCGGTTATTTTTAAAATAGTCTTTTCTCATAAAATCCATAACTCCTAATCTATTCATCCAAAAATCGCTATTTTTGGACACAATCTACAAAACTCATCAAAATATCATTTTAAATTTTTCCAGAATTTTTGAAGGTTCAAAAAAATTTTGAAATTGAAAAACATAATAACCCTTGCATACTAACGACAATATCCCTTACTATCCCTTACCTCAAAAGAGCAGTACTTCTGACTGGAATAACGCTGAACGAACTTACACTGTATAGCAACACTCAAGATATCAAAATACTCACAAGAATACACTCGATAATATAGAGAGAGAAATAGAGAGAAAACTTCAGTTTCTGGTGTGATTTTCAATTCTAACCTAAGCACCTATTTATAGGAAATTGCTTAGAACACCAAAGCAGAAAATTTAATAAAATATTAATATAATTTTCTTAATTTCTTTAGCACACCACACCATCTGATTTCAGCCATTTAACACATGCCCACAAATGAAAAAAAAATATTTTTCTTAATAAAAATAATTAAAACTTCAAAAAATTAATTATTTCGGAACTTCGGAACTTCAATAATTCATAATAAATAGCCCTTTTGTCAGAAAAAATTCAAACCTCATGTCCTTTTCATAGGAAATTCCATTCTCTACAACTTTGCAGAAGAAATGTTTTCCAAATTCCAAACAGAAATTAACCGAAATCCACAAACAGGCGATTTTACATGCTATAATCAAATTTCAGTTAAGAAACGGGGTCCACCGACACACAAAACATGTGTTAATCATTTAATGCAACAAAAATACTCTTCCTCCTCATATACACATATATTCCACATTCCTTGTAAAAAATATTACCATTATTATATTATTAAAATATAATAAAATATTATTTTATCAGAAAAGATAAATATCGATTTTCAACAATTGTCACTTTAAAAATTTCTCCATCTATATCCACATAAAATGAATATTTTTCTCATCATATAAATCAATAATTAATTATTCACAAATAATATTATGTAATCACAATATTGACAACCAGTCATTTCCTCAGAAAGAGGGGCTTTCAATAAGGATTTCTCCATCATTGGCCAAGCAATTAGGTGACCTCAACCTCTCTTTGACAGTAACTTTCTAGACATTGCCAATAATGTTATCTAATAATATTATTCAGATAATATGAATTATTGCTTTGATAATGGAAAATACTGTGTAGTGACAATTATTGAAACAACAGTAATATAGAATATCAATGCAACAATTATTGAATCAATAAAATACTGAACAGTAATTACTGTAACAATTATTGAGTAATGCCTTCTTACGAAAAAAATTATCATGCTTCATGAATAGTACTCGTGAATAGTAACTCATGAATAGTACCTCGTGAATAGTAACTCATGAATAGTAATTATAAAAAATTGAATACTTTTATTTCATAAAATTCGGGGTCTTACATAAATAGCCAAATCAAACTCATATAAACACATAAGTATGCAATATATATAATTCCAAATCAAACTCAAATTGAAAACTATATATAGATGAAAGAGAAAGAGAAAGATTGAATACCTAGGTGGGGTAGCAGGTGGCGGTGAATGGCGGAGGCTGACAATGATGAGTGGGATTTATATCCGCGAATCAGATCCTCTATGGCTTAAGACGTTGCCTATTTTCTGTTATTTGTTTAGCTTTTATATATATATGTTAGGTTTGTAATATTCATGTGCGCAATCAAATTGCATAAAAAGTGCGGAAGCGTATAAAATCAGAGTTTAAAATTATTTACAAACCATAAAACCCGGATCACCCTTTATGCATAATTATTAATTAAACGAAAAGATAAAGAATAAATCATACCCTTGAAGATCGAGCTTCCTCGTGTACAAGTTCACCTCCAAATCCTTTCGCTCAATCTTGAATCCACCGGGTTTGGTTCCTTCCTTTCGATCAACGTTAGCCACCCAAATGTTTGGCCTCTAGAGGTGATCCACCAAGGAAGAAGAAAATTCAAGAAGAAGGGGTGGTTGGCTAAACCCTAGTTTTTCTATCTCTATAGAAAAGGTGTACTCTCCCAACAATTGGAATTATTACGTGTGTTGTTAAAGTCAACAACCCATACCACCCATAATAAGACTCCTCTTATTTATAGATGTGGGCAACCCACCTTAACAATTAAGGAATTGGATTTTAATTAATTAATTCTTTTAATTAATTAAGCTCCCTAATCTTATTAGGGATAATTAATTAAACTCCTTTAACTAATTTTTCTTCCTAATCCAATTAGGAATAAATGAGAGTACTTATATTAAATTAATTCCTAAACTCTTTTAGAAATTAAAATAATAATAATTGTAATAATATTAATAAGACTCTCTTATTAATTTATATTTAATATTTTTAAAATATTAAATAATAATATTAAGCTATTTAATTTATTCTATCACCATAGATTAAATTAAATATACATAACATATTATTACGATTATGCCATTTACTTCTTAAATAATTATTCTTCCTTTTATGGTGTGACCCTTTAGGTTCTCTATATTAAACCGGTTGTGAATAAATCAATTAGAACAATTCTAATCTTATTTAAATAAATAAATTAAATAATTAATTTATTTAAATAAATAATATTTATTCTACAATAGGGATAAGCCTCCAATAACGATCAACGACTTTCCAGATAATATAGATTTCAACATTAATCATTAAAGAACCTTTGAGTAAATAGTTACTCAGATAATTCAATCCTTCCACCATACAATGTCCCAATTAAATATAAGACATGGAATTACATCACAAGTCTTATTTTATTTAATTATATGTATTTCGACTCTTAAATGCACAACTCCAAATAATGCAAATTAGAAACTCCTTTCTAATTTCATTCTCGCTTATTGCCAAGGACTACGGGTTGTCATTTATCGAATCACATAGGACATTTCTCTTTTTATTAGAAGTGGTAGATTCTTTATCGATCATACATTATCTCCATGTACAACTTATTATACCCAAGCATACCCTTTGATATACCCTAAGGGTCTTAAGGAATAAGTCAAAGTATAACTCATCATACACAAGATACTATGATGATCTCAAGTCCAAGGATTACTTCAGACTACTATCACTACAGAATTCCTATCGACAGCAAATAAAACTCCATTAGGTATTCCTTAGCGAGCCAACGCTCAAGTTGAACTTATTCTCTAATAAGCACCTACATACTTGCTTTTTAGTGTCTCCACACAAATGATCATGAGATCAATTATCCTCATCCAATGAGCAAGTTAACGATGTACCAATCTATCCGGATTCACTAATCCCCAATTTAGTAATCCAATGATTGGGAACTATTTTAGTTTTAAGCTTTCTAAGAATTTAGATCTCATTAGAATGATCATCATCATTATTCTAAAAGCATTGCTTAAAACTATGGGTTTATCACATATTATAAAACAAAGATCATGTAGATAATTAAAAGCCTTTAATAAATTAATACTTTTTATTAATAAATGAATAAGATTGTTACAAAGTATATGCTTTATCATCAAACATGATGGCTTGTGTGCATATTACTTTCAATCTCCCACTGCACTAAAGCCAATCGTCATGGTAACTCATACTCTTCTTCTCTAAGTGACGATTATCCCGCCGTTGGATAAGCTTTTAGTTAATGGATATGTAATGTTGTTTATGAGAGTCCACTATCTCTATAGTGATTTCCCATCTTTCAATGATTCTTATAATCAAATGAAAGTGCCACAACACATGTTTAGATCCAAGATGAGACTTGGGAACTATTCCTAGTTCTCAGAATGAACTTTTAATCCAAACAATCAACTTGCAGCCTTCATTTATAGCTATATACTTTGTCTTTATCACTAAACCAAAGAACTCTTTTGTTGTTTGGAACCTTTCCAATTCATCGCACCACTGCTCAAGGTAACACTTTACCTTAAAGTGGATTTTTCGTCATCATCGTAGTCTGTTTGAAAAAACTTGAGTCCGTTAAGCCCTCTAGTTTTAATTAAGACCCACCATGAATATGATCACATCCTTAGTGCTTTGGTTAAGAACTTTAAGATGTTTTTCACCGACTCACAAGTGAACTTCTCCGCAATACGATCGATCAACATCGTGTCTCAGATATTTCATTGCATACATGATAGTTACTCATGTGATCTCTCTTTTTGGAGTCTGTGGGGACTATTAAGAGAGATACACTCCATAGCTCATCTACATGAGACATCTCTCGAGTTTGCCATGCTAAACGACTTTAGCATCAAATGAATATCGTTCCTTGGGTTAAGTCGAGCATCCTCTTAAATCTATCTATATAGATTTATATCCCTAATAAAGATACTCTTCCCAAATCATTCATGGAGGAATGTTTAGACAACTTTATCTTTACCGATTGTAGCATTGGTATGTCATTCCTTTCCGTAGTATATCAACATATAATATTAGGAATGTCACACGCTCCCAATCGACCCTTTTATACACACTAGAACTCTTACCTCATCAGAGATGTAACTCGATCATCATCTTCTATGATGATGCACTTCATCATCATCATCCATGATGAATCCATACCTCCTAGGTATCTTCGGTACTATTCCAAACTTACGATTCGGTTGTGGTACAATAGGTCTATCTACAGGTTCCTCTTATTTGACTTATAGTGTTTTGTGGTTCTTGAACTTTTCAAGATCTATTATTCTCCCACTAGCCCCTTCAATGATAAACGCCTTTATCTTAGAAGGCAGCGTGTTTCATAACAAACACCTTTTCCTAAGTAGAATTATAGAACATATACCCTAAACTTACTTTAGGATGTCCCACAAATCGACACTTATAAAATCTTGTCCCAAGCTTATCCTTTGAAACCTTTTTTCACATAAGTTGGACAACCCTTATCTTAACATACTTAAGATTAGGAATCCTCCCCCGTCCATAACTTTTATGGAGTCTTCAATGGATTTTGAGGTTACCTTTTCCGTAGAGATATATGTACCATTTCTAGGACATGACCCTAGAAGAATACTAGAATGCCGGTAAAATCATTATGGACCGCACCATGTCCAACAAGGTACGATTTTTCCTTTCAGATACATCAATCAATTATTATGTATCGAGAGGCGTCCATTATGAGAAAACCATTTGAGATGATTTAGAAACTTATTTCACAAGTATTTATTCCTTGATCTAATCAAAGAATCTTAATACATTGTCAATTTGTTTCACTTCTGAATTCTTTGAACCTTTCAAATAATTCACACTTGTATTTTAGCAAATACACACATTCAACTCTTTGAATGATCATCTCCTTTTTCTTATACTAATTTGTTCAATATGCAAAATTATTTTCATGTAAGTCAAGTATACAAAATTTATTAAGTAATATTCCAGTTCTATACAAAACATTATTATTATAAATAACAACAATTGTTCTTAATTATAATACCAAAATTTTATTGTCCAACAATAAAATGGAAATAATGTTTCTAACAAGAATTGGAATACAATAACAACTTATCGACTTAATAGATTTGCCGTCAGTAGGCATTGCTAAACTATAAGTTTCTATGGCTAATATGGCAACCTTTGCTACATTTCCCACATAGGATTACTTATATTTGTTTAGCTTTCTACTCGCTTGGTCCCTTCATAAATCTATATTTATGATAACCAAAGTCGATATCCAATACCCAAGTAGAACCTCGACTTAAAAGAAAATTTATTTCAATCATGAACAAAATCAGATTGTAACCAAAACTTCACTAAGCTTCTTTGGTTAGCCCTCGCAAGATGCTTCTCGCAGCTTTTCCAAAGTTGTCCAAAGCTTATTGCGGTGGAAGCAAACTCCTTTGCTATCCGTGACGCTTTGTTCTTATTATCCTTTGTTTATGCCTTTCTATTTACCTTCTTTGAATCGTTCTTCTTTTCAGAAGATCCTTTGGCCCCTACCAGTAAGACTTGGTCTTTCTTGGTTGGAAAGTGACTCTCAACATTTTTCAATATGTTAAGCAAATCAGCGAGGCTGATATCTAGCTTGTTTATATGAAAAATTCACAACAATTGTGAAAGGAGTCCGGGAGTGAGTGCAAGATCAAATCTTGGCTCAACTCTCCATCCATGAAAAACCAGTTGTCCTAATTGATCAATTAAATTGATTATATTAAGAACTTTTTGTCTGTACTATAGTGTCATTGGCCATTCTAGATCGGAAGAGCTCCTTAGATATCTCGATATCTATCGGCCCTACTTTCCTCACCATCAACTACTTGATGTGCAGTGAATATAGTAGAAGCATCCATAGTATCACGTCGACGTCAAGCTCGTTACTCATGGATACGAGCATGATGCATCGAGCCAATCGTGCATCATCTTGCCACTTTCTAAAAGTAGCAATGTCTTCCTCAGAGGCATTGTCTCGCAACCATTCTTGAGGATAGGCGTAGGAATGACATAAGATAGCTTTTCACCTATGAGAACTATTCTCAAATTCCTTAACCAATCCGCTTAATTTGGCCCGATTAACTTAGCATCTAATATGCTTGCAGTTGATAGTAATTTAGACATTGTAAAATTTCAGTAAATGAATTTGTAATTAACAACATTTTAACATACATTCTTTTATTAATTACCAAAATAAATTAGGTCTTGTTTTAAATTGGTATCTCCCACTATTTTCTTCAAACTATATTACCTCACTTATATAGTTCTAAGCAAAATCTAATTAAAGATTTGCTAGTGAGAATAAGGATCCCATTTCAAATGTATATAGCCTTGTGGTGACACAACAAACTATATATAAATAAATAGGTAGACAACACTTGTCAATTACATCAACTATGCAACTCCTCAGTATTTTGCCTCTTAGATTATTTTGATCAAGTGGTGGCACATCCGAATCAAAATTATCCAAGTTAAGTCCGACCTAGCACTCTATATATTCAAAAAGAAAAATATCATCCTTGTGGTGACACAACAAAACAATATTGTTCAATTTTCTTTATAAGCATCAAATGTGATAAATTAACATCTTAAATACTTAATACTTGCCTTGTGGTGACACAACAAACTCATATTAAATATTTAATACTCTATTAATTTTATCATGCTAGAAGGCGACGCTCGATATTCCAAATATCTTTGAACGCTTAGGACTTAATATAAAAATCGAGAGGGTTTGTTATTAATTTGTCTCATCTTGTTTAGCGCAAGCATTTATATATATATATAAAACGCTAATATATTAATGAACATGCAAGCATGTTTGCATAATATATATATATATATAATATAAGCATGCATATATAGAATACTATATTCTACCTACGGATTGATTATGGACTTTTATTCTAGTTTGGTTCACTAGAGCCACCAAGTGAACCAAAAGGTCAAACCCTAGGGGTGCAAGAAATAATATTTAAATATAACTATTACATTTAAACCCTGCTCCATTACAAACGGGTCTTCAAGCGCGCCTTGCTTCTTTGATCTCTAATTCTTCAAAATTAATTCTAACTATTCCTATTACATAACTATTTAAAATAAATAGAAACCTTGATCGCCAAAAATAAGGGAAGTACATAGAGAGGAGATAGAATTTACATTAAGAAAAATTAGAGAAGACGAGGTACGCAGAACCCCATTTAATAAAACCCATACATTCATGCATCCAACTAAAATAAAATCCAATCATATTGGTCAATAATCCATAATCAATCCCATTTATTATCATACACATCATCATACGCATCAATAAATAACATTCATCTCATGAATAATAAACATTTAATATATATATTGATATCATTTAATGGGCAAATTTAGTTAGTATAAAATCTATTTTTGAATCAAAATAAACTCCTTTATTTTAATCCAAATTTAAATCAAAATAAAACTATTTTATTTTAATTTATTCAATTTTGAATAAAATAAACTATTTTATTTTAATCAAAATCATTAATCAAAATAAACTCCTTTATTTTAATTAATTATGGAATCCAATTCCATATATATTAAAATTCTTTAATTAAAATAAACTCTTTTATTTTAATTAATTATGGAATCCAATTCCATGTAAAAAAAAAAAATCTTTTATTAAAGGAAACACGGATATTCTTTTTCCTATTCACAAATAAACTTCTTTATTTTGAATAATATGAAATCATATTTCATATCTAAATAAACTCCTTTATTTAAGGAAACATGGATTCTCTTTCCTATTCACAAATAAACTCTTTTATTTTGAATAATATGAAATCTTATTTCATATCTAAACAAATTCCTTTATTTAAGGAAAGATGGATTTACTTCCTATTCACAAATAAACTCCTTTATTTTAGGAAAAATAAAATCCAATTTCAACTCCAATTAGTTATCATGGAATCCAATTCCAACTCTAATTAGTTAGCATGAAATTTAATTTTAAAATTAAAATAAATCTTTTATTTTAATATTAAAATAAACCTTTTATTTTAAGATTAAAATAAACTTTTATTTTAAAATTAAAATTATTAAGAAATATATATATATATATATATATATATATATATATATATATATATAATATATATATTTTGTATATATATATATATATATATATATATATATATATATATATATATATATATATAAAACCGTATATAAAAAAACAAAATAGGATTCACGTGGTTGCTTCCTTTTATTCCATGTATGCTTAAATCAAAATACATGGAATCTATTAAAAATTGATACATGGAATCTCGCCAAAATTAAAACATATATATATATATTCTTTAGCTTCCTTGCTCCTTTTAAATAAAAACTAGCCACGCCAATCATTGCATTCCTAGATTTCCGTGCATGCTATCCTAGACAACATGTTACCCACGTTTTTTTTTTTAAAGTGGAGCACATGCACGATTTTCAATAAAATAAAAATTTCGGTCAGGAGCATAATTTTTTTTTTTTTTTTTTTTTTTAAATTTTATACAATAAAAAATATGCCCAATTAAATTGTTCTAAACACATATCAATATACATATCAAATTAAAATAATTAATAATTCGCATAAAGGTTTGGCTCTGATGCCACTGTTAGGTTTGTAATATTCATGTGCGCAATCAAATTGCATAAAAAGTGCGGAAGCGTGTAAAATTAGAGTTTAAAATTATTTACAAACCATAAAACCCGGATCACCCTTTATGCATAATTATTAATTAAACGAAAAGATAAAGAATAAATCATACCCTTGAAGATCGAGCTTCCTCAGGTACAAGTTCACCTCCAAATCCTTTTTCGCTCAATCTTGAATCCACCGGGTTTGGTTCCTTCCTTCGATCAACGTTAGCCACCCAAATGTTTGGCCTCAGAGGTGATCCACCAAGGAAGAAGAAAATTCAAGAAGAAGGGTGGTTGGCTAAACCCTAGTTTTTCTATCTCTATAGAAAAGGTGTACTCTCCCAACAATTGGAATTATTACGTGTGTTGTTAAAGTCAACAACCCATACCACCCATAATAAGACTCTCTTTATTTATAGATGTGGGCAACCCACCTTAACAATTAAGGAATTGGGTTTTAATTAATTAATTCTTTTAATTAATTAAGCTCCCTAATCTTATTAGGGATAATTAATTAAACTCCTTTAACTAATTTTCCTTCCTAATCCAATTAGGAATAAATGAGAGTACTTATATTAAATTAATTCCTAAACTCTTTTAGAAATTAAAATAATAATAATTGTAATAATATTAATAAGACTCCTCTTATTAATTTATATTTAATATTTCTAAAATATTAAATAATAATATTAAGCTATTTAATTTATTCTATCACCATAGATTAAATTAAATATACATAACATATTATTACGATTATGCCATTTACTTCTTAAATAATTATTCTTCCTTTTATGGTGTGACTTTAGGTTCTCCATATTAAACCGGTTGTGAATAAATCAATTAGAATAATTCTAATCTTATTTAAATAAATAAATTAAACAATTAATTTATTTAAATAAATAATATTTATTCTACAATAGGATAAGCCTCCTAATGATCAACGACTTTCCAGATAATATAGATTTCAACATTAATCATTAAAGAACCTTTGAGTAAATAGTTACCGTGATAATTCAATCCTTCCACCATACAATGTCCCAATTAAATATAAGACATGGAATTTATCACAAGTCTTATTTTATTTAATTATATGTATTTCGACTCTTAAATGCACAACTCCAAATAATGCAAATTAGAAACTCCTTTCTAATTTCATTCGCCTTTGCCAAGGACTCTGGGTTGTCATTTATCGAATCACATAGGACATTTTTCTTCTTTATTAGAAG
Organism: Panax quinquefolius; assembly: GCA_020205615.1. Classification (NCBI taxonomy): domain Eukaryota; kingdom Viridiplantae; phylum Streptophyta; class Magnoliopsida; order Apiales; family Araliaceae; genus Panax; species Panax quinquefolius. The sequence continues at coordinate 25,546,399 of CM035171.1, forward strand.
TGGTAGATTCTTTATTGATCATACATTATCTCCATGTACAACTTATTATACCCAAGCATACCCTTTGATATACCCTAAGGGTCTTAAGGAATAAGTCAAAGTATAACTCATCATACACAAGATACTATGATGATCTCAAGTCCAAGGATTACTTGTACTACTATCACTACAGAATTCCTATCGGACAGCAAATAAAACTCCATTAGGTATTCCCTTAGCGAGCCACGCTCAAAGTGAACTTATTCTCTAATAAGCACTACTACATACTTGCTTTAGTGTCTCCACACAAATGATCATGAGATCAATTATCCTCATCCAATGAGCAAGTTAACGATGTACCAATCTATCCGGATTCACTAATCCCCAATTTAGTAATCCAATGATTGGGAACTATTTTAGTTTTAAGCTTTCTAAGAATTTAGATCTCATTAGAATGATCATCATCATTATTCTAAAAGCATTGCTTAAAACTATGGGTTTATCACATATTATAAAACAGCATCATGTAGATAATTAAAAGCCTTTAATAAATTAATACTTTTTATTAATAAATGAATAAGATTGTTACAAAGTATATGCTTTATCATCAAACATGATTGGCTTGTGTGCATATTACTTTCAATATATATATATTGTTGGTATTTTGCATAATATTTAAGATGCAGAGCTCATTAGGACATTTCCAGCTTAAAGGGGCAAAAGGTTTAAGTTTTATACTCAAGGACATAGTTATGGATTCCAAGCTTTAGCTCGATATTGCAGCAATGCGAACTTCGGTCCACGCTGACGTAACCTTGGCTCTGCAGCATGAGCTCCGGTGTTTTTAATGCTGACGTGGCGCTGTAGCGCCATCCCAAAGTATACTCTCTGCGCCGCAGCGCCACTTCCGGTGTTCAAGCAGAGACTTGCTATTAATGGCCTAAAAGATGAGAAGTTATGAGATTCAGACAGAGAAGCCGCCACCATACTTATTATAGAGCATATAATAGGTTTTTCAGTTTTAATTAAATTAGAAGAGAAAGAAATTGTTCTTAAAGGAAGAAAAGTCATTGCATCCTACACAGCTCAGACTCTGCACGGAGAAGAGAAACCTTGGAGACATAAAACTTCGCAACATGAGTTTTCTTATACCAATTCTTTCATTTATTTGTGTATTAATGAGCATGTTGAATACTTTAAAAATGTGTATTAGTATCATAGTTATGAATTAATTCCATATTTAGGATTGCAATGTAACCTATTGTTTAGCTTAATTAACTTTCTCCTTTTTATATTAATGAATCATTTTAGAATGGGTTGTTGTATTTAATGCTTATTGATTGATTGCTTGACACATAAATCGATATTGATATTAATGGATATTGAAAAATGAATATTACTATCTAACCTTTAAATACAAGAACACTTGTTATGACCATGCATATTGGAATGTGTGCATAAATTGCTTAATAGGATAAACATATCTCTATTTTCCTTGTGTAGCCTTGAGACTAAGCTTAATGACCCTAGTCTAGTTATTTTCACCATAGAAATATTGTGATTCATCTAGCTAGGGATGTGCATTTGACCTTCGAAAGAAACTTATGTGTAGTTATTGTTCTCGGTTGACCATTCCTTGTTTCGTTTGTAATGTGGAGAGTTAGGAGATTAGGCGACGCATTAGGGGAATTGTAATCCTAACTTGACTTCCTTGTCCAACTAAATCTCTTATTTCTACAGTTTTAATCATATAGCTTAACACACCATCTCCTTTTACTTGTTTAGATAAGACATTATAGAACTTACCTTAGTACTTGATTAGCACCTAAGACTTCGTCCTCGTGGGTATGACACTCTTTTTATCATATATTACTTGTGGACCGCGTATGCTTGCGCGTATTTTGTCGATTGTAAAATTGACCAACAAGTTTTTGGCGCCGTTGCCGGGGACTTAGTATTATTTGTTTATCAATATTAACACTAAGTCAATACTATAAAACCCCAACTTTTTGAATAAAGATGAATTTTCTATAAATATTATTTTTGAATATTATGGAGTGAAATTGATATAATGTTATAGTTGTGGGTAATATTTATAAATTTTGCAAAGTACGCAAGTTGTTATATAATATTCGATTGGTGGGGATTATTCATTTTAACAGGAATATTAAATACAACCAAGACAATCATTGGTAGACCCTAAACGAAATTATTGTCGATTGAGAAAATGAAAAAATACTTTATGAAAATAATTCATGAAATTTTATCGTTAGCTGTTGAAACACTGTTGTTGTTAAATAAAGAATACGCTGGCGTGGTTGCATAGTAGCACACGGTATTAATTATTGATGCTTATGTGATAAGTCACTCAGTTTTGTTGGTATTATTAATGTAATAATACAGAAAATCTTTTTATATAAAACAGAATACTTTTATAAAGTTATTCTATAAATAAAATATATTATATTCTATTATGCATAGTGTTGCATAGTGTCTGCATAGTGTTTGTATAGTACAATCTTTTATAAAGTTATTCGTTTTATAAGATTATAAATAGAATATATTATATTTTATTTAAAAGATTTTGCTTTAAATATGGACCGTCAGATTAAAGTAAATTAATCTGGACCGTTCATGAGTTTGTTACTATGCAGTCCATTTTTCTATAAATAGAAGCTCATTCCTTCATTATTTTCTTACGAATTCACGTAAACTCTGAGAGATAAACTATAGAGAGAGAAGAAAGTATTCTCGCTACTTCACTACTTATATATCCGAAGACTCTTCTTCTTAAGGTAGGGAATATTATTTGTTGTACTCGTAAGGGTGTTATTCTTTTGTATTCATGAAGAGAACTTATGTTATTCCATTCTTTATTATTCTGTTGAATAACTCTGATACGCTGTGAGCTACCTTATACTTGGTGAAATTCTTCTATTATTCCGTCTTTACTATTCATTTGGAATATCTTATGCATGCGTTTTCTGGCGGATTCGATTCCGTCTTTATTATTACATTGGAATATCCACATGCATGCGCTTTTACGCCGGGACGGTTAAAATCTTTTTTATTATTATTATGTTGGAATATCACTGCATGCGTTTTACGTGGGACCGATTAAAATCCTCATTAGTATTCTGTTTGAATAACTTTTTCATGCCAAAATCGCATGCATGGTGATTTCGTTGTTATTCTATTCTTTATTATTCGTTGAACATCCTCGCTTGCCGGTGTAATTTCTTTGACCTATTTCCGTTATTTAGTATTCTATTGGAGTAACTCCGTCATGCTGCAATACCGCATGCATGGTGATTTCTTTTGTTAATCCATTCTTAATTATACTCAGTTGGTTAAAGTTTTGACTTCTATACTCCATGAAATTAGTGGAATATCCTTGATAATTGCGCTTCATTCAGTATCTTTTTATGAAAATATTCTTCTGAGCATTCTTGAATTTTACTCTACAAAGTAGTATCATGTTGACAATTTGGACGTTATTGGTTCTTGGACAAATTAATTCTTGAACTTGTTTTATTGAATTCTTATATCATTGTCATCATCCTCATATTTATATTTTTTGAAAGTCATCTGTGGCCTGTAGTGCATAGATGGACTTGGTATGATTATGACCAAGGATTATTTGGTGTAATCATGACCGTAATGTTATAAATGATGTGGTAAAAGTCCTCATTGGCTCGTAGTGCATTGATGGATAGTTGTTGGCATGATCATGACCATTAATGAATACACAAATATTCTTCGCCCGTAGTGCATGGATAATTGTGGTCGTGATACTAAAGAATATCCTTGGCCGTAGTGCAGGGGTGATTCGATGATGTGGATTATTTATTAAGCTGAGTCCCAACGATAAAAGTGATGAAAAACCTTTTAAATCATAAAAGATAGTAGATTTTATTCTCTACTTGACTCTTTTAATGGATTGCTTGTTCCTCATGATTAAACTTGATGTTTGTTATATTGTATCGGTTTAACATCGCTTAAGGCTAATGATAATTTATTACGCATTATCTTAGTCATAATATTTTTCTTTTCGGGCTAGTTGAGCTCACCCTTTCTTTCACCTATTCTCTTCAGAAATGAGAATATAGCCGAACGAGTCGAGAGGCGGAGTGATGGTCCTAGATGGTGCATTAGTAGTCCTCACTATTCGTGAAATAGTGTGATAATAATTGTAATGAGGACTCCTTTTGAGTTTGTATACTCTCTAGTAGACAATATTTGTATTCAAACACGGTTTATGTTTTGTCGTATTGCATACCCATCGTTGTATTTGAATTACGTATCACGATCGCTCGGCGACTCAAGATGGGTGATGTATACCTAATTTTGGGAGAGTCACAAATATGATCTTAATTTAAACTTATATTTCATTTAACTCTCTTTTCGTGTAATCTCCATCGTTTATGCCGTTAGGGTTTGTAATATTCATGCATGCAATCAAATTGCATAAAAAGTGCTAAGCGTGTAAAATCGAGTTTAAAATTTACAAACCATATACCCGGATCATCCTTTATGCATAATTATTAATTAAACAAAAGATAAAGAATAAATCATACCCTTGAAGATCGAGCTTCCTCAGTACAAGTTCACCTCCAAATCCTTTCGCTCAATCTTGAATCCACACTAGGGTTTGGTTCCTTTCTTTCGATCAACGTTAGCCACCCAAATGTTTGGCCTCAGAGGTGATCCACCAAGGAAGAATAAAATTCAAGAAAATGGGTGTTATGGCTAAACCCTAGTTTTTCTATCTCTATAGAAAGGGTGTACTCCCAACAACTTGGAATTATTACGTATGTTGAAAAATCAACAACCCATACCACCCATAATAAGACTCCTCTTATTTATAGATGTGGGAAACCCATCTTAACAATTAAGGAATTGGGTTTTATTTAATTAATTAAATTCTTTTAATTAATTAAGCTCCCCTAATCTTATTAGGGATAATTAATTAAACTCCTTTAACTAATTTTCCCTCCTAATCCTATTAGGAATAAATGAGAGTACTTATATTAAATTAATTCCTAAACTCTTTTAGAAATTAAAATAATAATAATTGTAATAATATTAATAAGACTCCTCTTATTAATTTATATTTAATATTTCTAAAATATTAAATAATAATATTAAGCTATTTAATTTATTCTATCACCATAGATTAAATTAAATATACTTAACATATTATTACGATTATGCCATTAACTTCTTAAATAATTATTCTTCCTTTTATGGTGTGACCCTTTAGGTTCTCCATATTAAACCGGGTTGTGAATAAATCAATTAGAACAATTTAATCTTATTTAAATAAATAAATTAAATAATTAATTTATTTAAATAAATAATATTTATTCTACAATAGGGATAAGCCTCTCCCAAATGATCAACGACTTTCCAGATAATATAGATTTCAACATTAATCATTAAAGAACCTTTGAGTAAATAGTTACCAGACAATTCAATCCTTCCACCATACAATGTCCCAATTAAATATAAGACATGGAATTATCGTCAAGTCTTATTTTATTTAATTATATGTATTTCGATCCTTAAATGCACAACTCCAAATAATGCAAATTAGAAACTCCTTTCTAATTTCATTCTCACCGCCAAGGAGGATTCTTGGGTTGTCATTTATCGAATCACATAGGACATTCTCTTCTTTATTAGAAGTGGTAGATTCTTTATTGATCATACATTATCTCCATGTACAACTTATTATACCCAAGCATACCCTTTGATATACCCTAAGGGTCTTAAGGAATAAGTCAAAGTATAACTCATCATACACAAGATACTATGATGATCTCAAGTCCAAGGATTACTTGACTACTATCACTACAGAATTCCTATTGATGCAAGTAAAACTCCATTAGGTATTCCTTAGCGAGCCAATGCTCAAAGTGAACTTATTCTCTAATAAGCACCTACATACTTGCTTTAGTGTTCCACACAAATGATCATGAGATCAATCATCCTCATCCAATGAGCAAGCAACGACGTATGTACCAATCTATCCGGATTCACTAATCCCCAATTTAGTAATCCAATGATTGGGAACTATTTTAATTTTAAGCTTTCTAAGAATTTAGATCTCATTAGAATGATCATCATCATTATTCTAAAAGCATTGCTTAAAACTATGGGTTTATCACATATTATAAAACAAAGATCATGTAGATAATTAAAAGCCTTTAATAAATTAATACTTTTATTAATAAATGAATAAGATTGTTACAAAGTATATGCTTTATCATCAAACATGATTGGCTTTGTGCATACTACTTTCAATCTCCCACTTGCACTAAAGCCAATCGCCGTGGTATCTTATACTCTTCTTCTAAGTGACGATTATCCCTTTCATTGGATAAGCTTTAGTTAATGGATATGTAATATTGTTCATGAGAGTCCACTATCTCTATAGTGATTTCCCATCTTTCAATGATTCTAATAATCAAATGAAAGTGCCACAACACATGTTTAGATCCAAGATGAGATTTAGGAACTATTCCTAGTTACAGAATGAACTTTTAATCCAAACAATCAACTTGCGACTTCATTTATAGCTATATACTTTGTCTTTATCACTAAACCAAAGAACTCTTTCTTTGTTTGGAACCTTTCCAATTCATCGCACTAACTGCTCAAGGTAACCTTTATCTTAAAGTGGATTTTTTCGTCGTTCGTAGTGCATTCGAAAAACTTGAGTCTGTGAAGCCCTCTAGTTTTAATTCAGACCCACCATGTATGCTCACATCCTTAGTGCCGGTTAAGCACTTTAAGATGTTTTTCACTGACTCATAGTGAACTTCTCCAGAATATAACTGATCAACATCAGGTCTCGTACATTTCATTGCATACATGATTGTCATTCACGCGACCTCTCTTTTCAGGAGTCTGTGGGGACTATTAAGAGAGATACACTCCATAGCTCATCGACATGAGACATCTCTTGGAGTTTGCCATGCTAAACGACTTTAGCATCAAATGAATATACGTTCCTTGGGTTAAGTCGAGCATCCTCTTAAATCTATCTATATAGATTTATATCCCCAATTAAGATACTCTTCCAAATCATTCATGGAGGAATGTTTAGACAACTTTATCTTTACTGATTATAGCATTGGTATGTCATTCCTTATCCGTAGTATATCAACATATAGTACTAGGAATGTCACGATGCTCCCACTGTCCCTTTTGTACACACTAGAAGTCTTACCTCATTGAATGTAACTCTGGATCATCATCTTCTATGATGCATACCTCATCATCATCATCTATGATGAATCCATACCTCCAAGGTATCTTCGGTACTATTCCGATTTATTATTTGTGTGGTACAATAGGTCTATCTCTGAGTTCCTCTTATTTAACTTATAGTGTTTTGTGGTTCTTGAACTTTTCAAGATCAATTATCCTCCCACTAGCCCTTTCAATGATAAACACCTTTATCTTAGAAGGCAACATGTTTCGCAACAAACACCTTTTGCTAAGTAGGATTATAGAACATATGCCCTAAACTTACTTTAGGATGTCCCACAAATCTGTACTTGTCAAATTTTGTCCCAAACTTATCCTTTGAAACATTTTCACATAAGTTGGACAACCCCTTAACTTAACATACTTAAGATTAGGAATCCTCCCTGTCCATAACTTTTATGGAGTCTTGGGGCCGGATTTTGAGGTTACCATTTTCGTAGATATGCAGCCATTTCTAGGACATTATCCCGGAAGGATCTTTGGAATGTCGGTAAAATCATGATGGAATGACACCATGTCCAACAAGGTATGATTTTTCCTTTTCGTATACATCAATCAATTATTATGTATCGGGAGGTGTCCATTATGAGAAAACCATTTGAGATGATCTAGAAACTTATTGCACAAGTATTTATTCCTTAATCTAATCAAAGAATCTTAATACTTTGTCAATTTGTTTCACTTCTGAATTCTTTGAATCTTTCAAATAATTCGCACTTGTATTTCAGCAAATACACACATTCAACTCTTTGAATGATCATCTCCTTTTCTTATACTAATTTGTTCAATTTGTAAAATTATTTTCACGTAAGTCAAGTATACAAAATTTATTAAGTAATATTCCAGTTCTATATAAAACATTATTATTATAAATAGAACAACAATTGTTCTTAATTATAATACCAAAGTTTTCATTGTCCAACAATAAAATGGAAATAATATTTTTAACAAGCTGGAATACAATAACAACTTATCGACTTAATAGATTTGCCAGTAAAGTGCTAAACTATAAGTTTCTATAGCTAATGCAAAACCTTTGCTTCATTTCCACACATAGGATTACTTATATTTGTTTAACTTTTTCTTACGCTTGGTCCTTCATAAATCTATATTTATGATAACCAAAGTCAGTATCCAATACCCAAGTAGAACCGTGACTTAAAGAAAAATTTATTTCAATCATGAACAAAATCGATTGAATCAAACTTCACTAAGCTTCTTTGGTTAGCCTCGCAAGATGCTTCTCAGATTTCTTTTCCGATTGTCCAGGGCTTATTGTAGTGGAAGCAAACTCCTTTGCTATCCGTGACGCTTTTGTTCTTATTATCCTTTGTTTATGCCTTTCTTTTTATACCTTCTTGAATTGTTCTTCTTTTCGGAAGATCCTTTGGCCCCTACCAAGAAGAAGACATGGTCTTTCTTGGTTGAAAAGTGACTCTCATCATTTTCAACATGTTAAGCAAATCAATGAGGTCGATATCTAGCTTATTCATATGAAAAATTCACAACAATTGTGAAAGGAGTCCGGAGTGAGTGCAAGGTCAAATCTTGGCTCAACTCTCCATCCATGACAAAACCAGGTTGTCTTAATTGATCAATCAAATTGATTATGTTAAGAACTTTTGTCTGCATCTTATAGTGCCATTGGCCATTCTAGATCGGAAGAGCTCCTTAGATATCTCGATATCTATCGGCCCCATTTTCCTCACCATCAACTACTTGATGCGGGGAATATGGTAGGAGCATCCATAGTTTCATCTCGACGTCAAGCTCGTTACTTTCATAGATGCGAGCATGATGCATCGAGCTAATCGTGCATCATCTTGCCACTTTCTAAAAGTAGCAATCTCTTCCTCAGAGGCATTATGTTCTCGCAACCATTGCGCAGGATAGGCATATTAAGGACATAAGATAGCTTTTCAACTATTAGAACTATTCTCAAATTCCTTAACCAATCCGTTTAATTAGGTTAGGTTAATTTAGCATCTAATATGCTACGCAAATGATAGTAATTTTAGACATTGTAAAATTTCAGTAAATGAATTTGTAATTAACAACATTTTAACATACATTCTATTATTAATTACCAAAATAAATTAGGTCTTGTTTTAAATTGGTATCTCCCACTATTTTCTTCAAACTATATTACCCTCACTTATATAGTTCGCAAAATCTAATTAAAGATTTGCTAGTGAGAATAAGGATCCCATTTCAAATGTATATAGCCTTGTGGTGACACAACAAACTATTTATAAATAAATAGGTAGACAACTTTTGTCAATTACATCAACTATGCAACTCCTCAGTATTTTGCCTCTTAGATTATTTTGATCAGTGTGGTGGCACATCCGAATCAAAATTATCCAAGTTAAGTCCCACCTAGCACTCCATATATTCAAAAGAGAAAATATCATCCTTGTGGTGACACAATAAAACAATATTGTTCAATTTTCTTTATAAGCATCAAATGTGATAAATTAACATCTTAAATACTTAATACTTGCCTTGTGGTGACACAACAAACTCATATTAAATATTTAATACTATATTAATTTTATCATGCTAGAAGGCGACGCTCGATATTCCAAATATCTTTGAACGCTTAGGACTTAATATAAAAATTGAGGGTTGTTATTAATTTGTCTCATCTTGTTTAGCGCGCATATTATATATATATATAAAATACGCTATTATATTAATTAACATGCGAAGCATGTTTGCATAATACATAATATATATATATAGTATAAGCATGCACATATAGAATACTATATTCTACTCGGATTGATTATGGACTTTTATTCTAGTTTTGGTTCACTAGAGCCACCAAGTGAACCAAAAGGTCAAACCCTAAGGGTGCAAGAAATAATATTTAAATATAACTATTACATTTAAACCCGGGCTCTATTACAAACGGGTCTTCAAGCGCTTCTTGTCCCTTGATCTCCAATTTTTCAAAATAATTCTAATTTTTCCTATTACAAAACTATTTAAAATAAATAGAAACCTTGATCGTGATCGAGGGAAGTACATAGGAGGAGATAGAATTTACATTCGAGAAAAATTAGAGAAGACGAGGTACTGCAGAACCCCATTTAATAAAACCCATACATTCATGCATCCAACTAAAATAAAATCCAATCATATTCAATAATAGTCCATAATCAATCCCATTTATTATCATACACATCACCATATGCATCAATAAATAACATTCATCTCATGAATAATAAACATTTAATATATATATTGATATCATTTAATGGGCAAATTTAGTTAGTATAAAATCTATTTTTGAATCAAAATAAACTCCTTTATTTTAATTCAAATTTAAATCAAAATAAAACTATTTTATTTTAATTTATCCAATTTTGAATAAAATAAACTATTTTATTTTAATCAAAATTTTAATCAAAATAAACTCCTTTATTTTAATTAATTATGGAATCCAATTTCATATATAAAAATCTTTAATTAAAATAAACTCTTTATTTTAATTAATTATGGAATCCAATTCCATGTAAAAAAAATCTCTAATTAAAATAAACTCTTTTATTTTAATTAATTATGGAATCCAATTCCATGTAAAAAAAATCTTTTATTAAAGGAAACACGAGATATTCTTTCCTATTCACAAATAAACTCCTTTATTTTGAATAATATGAAATCTTATTCCATATTTAAATAAACTCTTTTATTTAAGGAAATTAGGATTCTCTTTCCTATTCACAAATAAACTCTTTTATTTTGAATAATATGAAATCTTATTTCATATCTAAACAAACTCATTTATTTAAGGAAAGATGGATTTACTTCCCTATTCACAAATAAACTCCTTTATTTTAGGAAAAATAAAATCCAATTTCAACTCCAATTAGTTATTATGGAATCCAATTCCAACTCTAATTAGTTAGCATGAAATTCTAATTTTAAAATTAAAATAAACTTTATATTTTAATATAAAATAAACTTTTTATTTTAATATTAAAATAAAATTTTATTTTAATAATAAAATTATTAAGAATATTATATATATATAATATATATATATATATATAATATTACCGTAATATAATATATATTATATATATAAAATTTTACGGTACTAAAAAAAACACAAGAAAACCGTGGATATATATTTGTTAAACTCCTGCTAAGCTTATCAAAAACCGGGGATAATCCGTGAGTATCATATATGTTGTTGCAATTTTTTTTTTTTTAATTTCCGTGCAAACCACTGGCCTTGAAAACCGTTCTCGCCACTTTTAACGTTAGCAAGAATCCAACACATGCATTAAAAAAAAATCTCGCTAACTTTTCAAAAAACATGATGCTGACTCACGTTGGAATCCTTTTGAAAAAATGACGCATGTATCCTTTTTTTTTTTTTATTTTATTTTATTTTAAATTTTATACAATAAAATTATGCCCAATAAAATTGTTCTAAACACATATCAATATACATATCAAATCTGAACAATTAATAATTCGCGATAAAGGTTTGGGCTCGATGCCATTATTAGGTTTGTAATATTCATACATGCATAATCAAATTGCATAAAAAAGTGCTAAGCGTGTAAAATCAGAGTTTAAAAATTTACAAACCATATACCCGGATCATCCTTTATGCATAATTATTAATTAAACGAAAAGATAAAGAATAAATCATACCCTTGAAGATTGAGCTTCCTCAGGTACAAGTTCACCTCCAAATCCTTTCGCGTTCAATCTTGAATCCACCGGGTTTGGTTCCTTCCTTTGATCAACGTTAGCCACCCAAATGTTTGGCCTCTAGAGGTGATCCACCAAGGAAGAATAAAATTCAAGAAAATGGGTGTTATGGCTAAACCCTAGTTTTTCTATCTCTATAGAAAGGGTGTACTCCCAACAACTTGGAATTATTACGTATGTTGAAAAATCAACAACCCATACCACCCATAATAAGACTCCTCTTATTTATAGATGTGGGAAACCCATCTTAACAATTAAGGAATTGGGTTTTATTTAATTAATTAAATTCTTTTAATTAATTAAGCTCCCTAATCTTATTAGGGATAATTAATTAAACTCCTTTAACTAATTTTCCCTCCTAATCCTATTAGGAATAAATGAGAGTACTTATATTAAATTAATTCCTAAACTCTTTTAGAAATTAAAATAATAATAATTGTAATAATATTAATAAGACTCCTCTTATTAATTTATATTTAATATTTCTAAAATATTAAATAATAAATATTAAGCTATTTAATTTATTCTATCACCATAGATTAAATTAAATATACTTAACTATATTATTACGATTATGCCATTAACTTCTTAAATAATTATTCTTCCTTTTATGGTGTGACCCTTTAGGTTCTCCATATTAAATAGGTTGTGAATAAATCAATTAGAACAATTCTAATCTTATTTAAATAAATAAATTAAATAATTAATTTATTTAAATAAATAATATTTATTCTACAATAGGATAAGCCTCCAGCGATCAACGACTTTCCGGATAATATAGATTTCAACATTAATCATTAAAGAACCTTTGAGTAAATAGTTACTGCATACAATTCAATCCTTCCACCATACAATGTCCCAATTAAATATAAGACATGGAATTATCGTCAAGTCTTATTTTATTTAATTATATGTATTTCGATCCTTAAATGCACAACTCAAATAATGCAAATTAGAAACTCCTTTCTAATTTTATTCGCGCCGCCAATGATTTCTTTGGGTTGTCATTTATCGAATCACATAGGACATTTCTCTTCTTTTATTAGAAGTGGTAGATTCTTTATTGATCATACATTATCTCCATGTACAACTTATTATACCCAAGCATACCCTTTGATATACCCTAAGGGTCTTAAGGAATAAGTCAAAGTATAACTCATCATACACAAGATACTATGATGATCTCAAGTCCAAGGATTACTTGTACTTACTATATCACTACAGAATTCCTATGACGACAGCAAATAAAACTCCATTAGGTATTCCTTAGCGAGCCACGTTCAGTGAACTTATTCTCTAATAAGCACCTACATACTTGCTTTAGTGTCTCCACACAAATGATCATGAGATCAATCATCCTCATCCAATGAGCAAGCAACGTATGTACCAATCTATCCGGATTCACTAATCCCCAATTTAGTAATCCAATGATTGGGAACTATTTTAATTTTTAAGCTTTCTAAGAATTTAGATCTCATTAGAATGATCATCATCATTATTCTAAAAGCATTGCTTAAAACTATGGGTTTATCACATATTATAAAAACAAAGATCATGTAGATAATTAAAAGCCTTTAATAAATTAATACTTTTTATTAATAAATGAATAAGATTGTTACAAAGTATATGCTTTATCATCAAACATGATTGGCTTGTGTGCATACTACTTTCATATGCCACCTCGAAGGGATCGGAATATAATACCTCTCGATTTCGAGGTTGATAGAACGTACAGACGACTGCAGAGAGAAAAAGCTCGGGACATTCCTACTCCTGTTATAATGGCTGAGGAACTTCAAAAATCTTTAAGTGAGTATGACATGCCCCATATTGCAGATTTACAAGCGAGCATTCTCAGGCCCGCGATCCAAGCAAATAATTTTGAGATCAAGCCGGGCACCATCTAAATGTGTTCCAATATTCAGTTTGGGGGATTGCCAAATGATGACCCGAATGATCACTTGATAAACTTCTTGGAGATCTGCGATAAATATAAGTGCAACGAAGTGACTGACGATTCCATCAGACTCTGACTGTTCCCATTCACTTTGAAGGACAAGGCCAAGAGCTGGCTACATTCATTCCCGCTAGGCTCCATCACCAAATGGGCTGACTTGGCTAAAAAGTTCATGGTGAAGTTCTTTCTGCCCGCTAAAACTGCCAGGCTCAGGCATGAAATTACATCCTTCGTCCAATTCGAAACGGAGTCTTTGTACGACTCATGGGAGCGATTGTTGGTCGGAAAACCGATCACTAAACACGCGCACGTATACGCGGTCTAACAAGTAATACAGTGAACCCACGAGGAACTATGACTAATATTTACCAAGTACCGATTATGAATCGCTAAAGCCTTATTCGAACAGTAGTAAATGGAAGTGTGATTAATCTAGTTAACTAAATAACAAAGCAAGTAAATGGATAACGAATGGTAATCTAAGAAAATACAAGCTAAGGTCACAACTTCACCCCCACACAGGCATTCTGTCGAACACCTAGCGTGTTATACTTCATCAAACTAGCCACCCTTCTCTATTTGGTCTTAATGGTCACGACAATTTGTTGACCGAGAACACATAGGTGCCTATGCACCTCTGTCGAGGTATGCACAAACATATCCTCTCCAGATCCACCCAAAAGGGAATAGAACAGAAAGGAAAGTCCAAACTAGATGCAATCCTACATATATCTATGCGAATCAATCATAACAAGGATTTAAACAAATGTTCTCAATTAGGTTGCACGTGGCGCACATAGATATGTCTATTCTATGCACAACTTATGTAGTCGAAACCCACAATCACATGCCAATATATTTAGGTATAAATCTATAATTCTTCTGTCGATATCATGCAGATTACCAAAATCATCACTAATGTCTTAGCAAGAATCATAAAGCACAAATATATTAAACCAAATCATATGGTGCCAACCAAATAGATAAAGACAGTCAATTCAAATAATAAAGGGATCCATTATAACCTTAGAGCCAATAATCAGTTCATATTTAATAAACCAAATACAAGTAGCAAATAAGACAACATTTGTAGAATATAAAATTAGAGGAAATAAATGGATAGAAGAATATCTGTCAAAGCCCCTTCAATCCCCACGCATTCCACTCAAATCAAGCTTTCCAATCCGTGTCGCTCGTTGCTCTTATGCTCCAAAGAAAAACAGACTTCTCCCCAAATCTACCTAAACTATATGTACAAACATCAACTAAGAAAAAGGAAGAGAAATTACAAAAGATAAACTAAACTAAGCTAAGCTATATGATATATGGTGTCTGGTATCTGAGATGAAGAGCCTCTGTACTGTTATATACGCCTTCTTCTTTTGCTAGGTCAAAAGCACTTGGTCTCTGCCTGGGCATCGCAGCTCGCGTTGTGACGCGATCAATAGCTCTATTGTTGGTATTTATTTCACATTAGTATAAAAAACAGAGCTCGTCTTTTGGTATGAGTCCAAGAAGGTAATAATATGCTGTATTTACGTGGTGACATCATCGAGAGAGGGAGTTGGCATGGCCCATGGGCTTAAGCCTTGGTTTTTCAGCCATGGCATACGAGAATATGTATTTTGGCCATTTTGTCCTTGAAAGCATGGAAAAGACCTAGAAATCCCTGTATTGCATCAGTTAAGCGCAATAACACTATAATCATACAAAACCATATAAAATCTATGAGAACAGGCAATTATTTAAGTCATTAAGTATCCGATTCACGGGTGTAAATCCCACTCATCAGCGATTCAATGATCTTCTGAGGAGATGCCCCCACCATGGACTGCCAGAATGGCTTCCCATCCAGACATTTTATAATAGGTTATACAGGTCTACTCGTTCGAGTATAGATGCCGCTTCTGCTGGGGCCTTCATGTCCAAACATCACGCAGAGGGGTATGAATTGGTGGAAACAATGGCGTCCAACAATTATCAATGGTCAAATGATAGACAGGCCCCTAGAAGAGCAGCATGGGTATATGAGGTTGACTCTGTCACAACATTAGCGGCTTAAGTTGTAGCGCTAATAAAAAGGCTTGACACTATGGGAGTGCAAGAAGTGAAGAATGTTCAGAGTGTCGTAGTGTCGTGTGAATTGTGTCAAGTGAGCCACCCAAATGATCAATGTGCCATAAGCCCTGAGTCAGTTCAATTTGTTTCCAACTATGGGAAGCAGTAAAATGTAAATGTCCATACTCATTACAATCCGGGATTAAGGAATCATCCAAAATTCTCCTGGGGCAACACCAATTTCAACCAAGCGCAACCATCTACCACCAGACCTAATTTTTCAAACCCTTCAGGTTTCCAAGATCAAAATAAGTACAACCAACAACCACAGAGTTCTCAGAACCAGTACCACCATCCACCACCTCAATAGGAAAGAAAACCTAGTTTGGAAGATCTTCTGTCATGATATATTGCCCAAAACGAAAAAAGGAGCAATAATCAAGAAGCTTCCATCCAGAACCTTGAAGTCCAAATGTGACAGTTGGTCTCTACTTTGAACATTCGTCCGCAAGGCACATTTCTGAGTGACATTGATGTCAACCCAAAATGAGATGGCAAGGAACAATGTAAAGCAGTTATAATTCGGAGTGGGAGGTCCATTAATGAAAACGGTGGAGAGAATTCTATAGTGCAAGAGGAAGTGACTGTAGAGGAACCTATTGTGGAGCAGAGTGATAAGTCTGGGGGAGAGGAAAATGCTCAAGATGAACCTACAACACCAACCCCTATAGTGAACAAAGCTAGTCCTCCTATCCCACTATTGTCATTCCCCCAGTGCCTGCAGAAATAAAAGCTAGATAAACAATTCTCTAAGTTCTTAGAAGTGTTTAAAAAGCTTCATATAAACATTCCATTTGCAGAGGCGTTGAAGAAAATGTCAAGCTATGTCAAATTTATGAAAGACATATTTTCTATAAAGTAAAGATGGGGGATTATGAAACAGTTGCACTGACAGAGGAATGCAATGCCATCTTACAGAATAAGCTTCCGCCAAAACTGAAAGATCCTGAAAGTTTCACAATTCCATGCACTATAGGGGATCAATTCATTGGCAAGGCCTTGTGTGATATGGGGGTTAGTATAAATCTGATGCCTCTGTCAATTTATAAGAAGTTGGGACTAAATGAAGCCAAACCCACACGTGTGACCTTGCAATTGGCAGATAGATCTCTTTTACTTACCCAAAGGGGATAGTAGAGGACGTGCTTGTCAAGGTGGACAAGTTCATATTCCCAGCAGATTTCATTATCTTAGATTTCGAGGAAGACAAGGAGGTCCCAATTATACTAGGCAGACCATTCTTGGCAACTAGGAGGACCCTAATAGACGTGCAAAAGGGGGAATTGACCATGAGAGTACAGGATCAGGAGGTCACCTTCAATGTGTTCTGGTAAATGAAATATCCAAATTCCCCTGAAGATTATTTTTAGATTAAAGTGATTGATAATATATTCAGTGAGGGAAGTATTTTCAGAAACCTGCATGACAGACCTGCTTAAGGCTACACTGACAGGTGCTAGTACTATGGAAGAGGCCACCCATGTTGAATATGCTAAGTTGTTGGATGCACCACAGAGATCTAAACAGTTCCAAAGAAAGTTTGAGTCTCTGAATGATCAAGAAGCATCCAATTCCAAGGCCCAGCCATCAATCATAGAACTACCTGTCCTCAACCTCAAGCCCTTGCCTAATCATTTAAGCTATGCATATTTAGGGTAGTCATCCACTTTGCCTGTTATCATTTCTGCATCTTTAGATGAATGCTAGGAAGAGAAGCTATTGCTAGTGCTCAAACAGTATAAAACGGCCCTGGGGTGGTCGATTGTAGATATTAAAGGGATCAGTCCATCCTTATGCATGCACAAAATCCTACTTGAGGAAGGATCTAAGTCGACCATTGAACATTAGAGGTGGTTAAACCCCATAATGAAAGAGGTGGTCAGAAAGGAAATTATCAAGTTG
Source organism: Panax quinquefolius (assembly GCA_020205615.1). Taxonomy (NCBI): domain Eukaryota; kingdom Viridiplantae; phylum Streptophyta; class Magnoliopsida; order Apiales; family Araliaceae; genus Panax; species Panax quinquefolius. The sequence goes on from CM035171.1 coordinate 25,564,361, forward strand.
CTAGATGCGGGGATTATCTACCCTATTTCAGACAGTCCTTGGGTCAGTCCCATTCAGTGCATGCCAAAAAAGGGTGGCATGACGGTAGTGTCCAATGAGAATAATGAGCTGATTCCAACCAGAACAGTTACTGGGTGGAAGGTATGCATGGACTACAGAAAGGTGAACAAGTCCACCTGTAAGGATCATTTCCCTCTACCCTTCATTGATCAGATGCTCAACATGCTCGATAGGCTCGCCAGGCATGAATTTTATTGTCTACTTGATTGTTATTCTGCTTATAATCAAATTTTTATTGCTCCTGAAGGTCAGGAGAAAACAATGTTCACATGCCCCTATGAGACCTTTGCCATTCGAAAAATGTCTTTTGGGCTGTGTAACGCTCCTGCAACATTCCAGCGTTGCATGATGTCCATTTTCTTAGATATGGTTGAAAATACCCTCGAGGTCTTCATGGATGATTTTTCTGTATTCAGGAGCTCCTTTGAAAACTGTCTAGCAAATCTGATTTCTGTCCTCAAAATATGTGTAGAGATAAATCTTGTTTTGAATTGGGAGAAGTGCCACTTCATGGTACGAGAAGGCATTATTCTGGGGCACAAAGTATCTGTTGGAGGTATTGAAGTAGACCAGGCTAAAATTGATGTCATCAATAATATACCACCTCCTACATCAGTAAAAGGGGTTAGAAGCTTTCTTAGGCACGTGGGGTTCTACAGACGGTTTATCCAGGACTTCTCAAAAATAACCAAACCGCTCTGTACCTTTTTGGAAAAAAACATGCCTTTTCAATTTAATGAAGCCTACCTCAGAGCATTTGAACTATTAAAGGAAAGACTCATTTTTGCTCCTATTGTGGTAGCTCCTAACTGGACTTTCCCATTTGAGCTTATGTGCGATGCCATCGATTTTGCAATAGGGGCAATATTAGGCCAAAGAAGGGACAAAGTGTTCCACACAATCTATTATGCCAGCAAAACATTAACTGATGCTCACCTAAATTACACAACAACTGAGAAAGAACTGTTAGCAATGGTTTATGCTTTTGATAAGTTCTGTTTCTGTCTTATTGGAACCAAAGTGATCGTGTACACTGACCACTCGGCCATCAAATAGCTGATAGAAAAGAAAGATGTGAAGCCTAGGCTGATAAGGTGGGTCCTTCTCCTCCAGGAATTTGATCTGGAGATCTGCGATAAAAAGGGGACTAAAAACCAAGTCGCGGATCACTTGTTGAGGTTGGAAAACCCTCCTCATTCGGGAGATGCAGAAACATACATCAATGATTTCTTCCCGGATGAACAATTGTTTGTTGTCCAAAGCAAATCCCCATGGTATGCTAACTTTGCTAATTTTGTCGCCTGTCATGTGCTTCCTCCCAACATGAGCTATCAATAGAGGAATAAATTCCTAAATGATGCAAAGAAATATTTGTGGGATGAGCCTTTTCTATTCAAACAGTTTTCAGATCAAATTCGGCAAAGATGTCTGCCAGAGGAGGAAATTGGGGGTGTGCTCCATCATTGTCATTCCTCAAACTATGGAGGACATTTTGGGGGCCAAAGAATAGCTGTTAAAGTACTCCAATATGGTTTCTACTGGCCTACCTTGTTCAAAAATGCTCATATATATATGTATCGCATTGCGATAAATGCCAAAGGGTAGAAACCATCTCCGAAAGGCATGCAATTGCTCTGCAGAATATCCTCGAAGTGGAGTTGTTTGATGTTTGGGGCATTGATTTCATTGGTCTATTTTTGTCTTACTACAATAATATTTATATCCTTTTCGGGTAGATCATGTCTCCAAGTTGGTAGAAGCAGTCGCCCTGCCTACAAATGATGCTAAGGTGGTGCTAAATTTCTTAAAGAAGAATATATTCACTCGTTTCGGCACACCTCGGGCGATAATCAGTGACGAAGGGTCACATTTCTGCAATAAATACTTCAAAGCCCTTCTCACTAAGTATGGGGTGACCCATAAAATAGCCACCACCTATCATCTGCAGATAAGTGGCCAAGCAGAGATATCCAACAGAGAGGTCAAACGCATCCTAAAAAAGATTGTTTACCCGAATAGGAGGGATTGGTCCAAGAAGCTTGATGATGCCTTGTGGGTGTACCGTACTGCATATAAAACGCCTATCGAAATCTCTCCGCATAGGCTTGTTTATGGAAAGGCATGTCATCTACTAGTTGAATTGGAGCATATCGCATATTGGGTAATCCAAAATATCAATTTTGATTTGGATGCAGCTGGTGAATAGAGATTGTTACAACTCAATGAATCAGACGAGTTTCGCCTGCAAGTGTATGAAAATGCTAAGTTGTTTAAAGATAAGACGAAGCGGTGGCATGACAAGAAAATAGTCGAAAGAAATTTCGAACAAGGCCAGAAGGTGCTTCTATTCAACTCCCGCTTGAAATTATTCCCTGAGAAGTTGAAGTCCTAATGGTCAGGATCATTCACTATTGTCAAGGTATATCCTCACGGTGCTATTAAGGTTGAAGACCCTAACTCGGACAAAACTTTTAAGGTCAATGGTCAACGCCTGAAACATTACTGGGGCAGCGAGGTCGACCGGTAGAACACCTCCATCACTTTGGGTGACCCGGTGTAAGGCGGGGTAAAAGTCAAGTCGACGAATGCAAATCAAGCGCTTGGTGGGGAGGCAACCCCATCTCAGTATCAAAAATATCTTTTTTCTCTTAAATTATATCTAGTTTTTATTCAATCTATTTTCTTCAGTTAGCATAGGTTTCCCTTTGTATTTCCTTGTTTACTTAGTATAATAGCTAGTCTATATAGTTTATGATAGGATGTTTAGTGAATAAATAGTTAGATTGCATATAGTAATTAGTATGTTGTTATTACATGTTTTCCTAGTTTTGTTTCTAGTTTTTTTTGTGTTGTATAGCTTACTGATCTGGGACTTGGCATGTGAGGGAAAAATAGCCAGGAAACTAAAGTGCAGAAGCCGCGCTACAACGTCGGCCTCAGTACTCTCTTTCGCGCTGCAGCGCCAAGGCAGACTGGGACATACTGTGAAATCGCGCCACAACGCCAATTGCTATACCATATGTTGTGCCGCAGCTCCAATACAGACTGGGACATACTATGAAACTGCGCCGCAGCGCCAATTGTTATACTATCTCTTGTGCTGCAGTGCCAATAAAAGATGGGACACATCATGTAAACTTCATGCAAAGACCCAAGACATACACTAAGTCCGAAATGCGCATGCCAAGAAGAGGCTAAGCATTCTGCAAACTCACGCTGCAATGCCAAGTCTTGTAATGACTTTCACGTTGTAGCGCCAACTTAAAATTGGGATTTTTGAACTCGCGTTGTAGCGCCAACCAACAAAGGAAGGGTCATTTACTTGCGCAAATGCCACCGGTAATTTTTAAAATAAAAGGGACTTTTAGGTTCATTCTCGATGAATTCTGACTTCTTCTCCTAAATTCTTTCAGCATGTACATCCCCCTTCTCCCAAATCTCTCAGTAGATAAATTCCCTTCTCCCCCAAATTTTGAAGCAGTTACATTCACATCACCCACTATTGTGCAACAGTTACTTCTCCCCTTCTCTTAACCGTTCGTACTCTTTTCTGCCCTCTTCAAATAGTGCCAGAGTATGAACTCCACAAGGTAAGGGTTATTTGTGTTTTCTGCAAAAGAAGATTAGGGCTTTCTCTTGTATTTGGGTGTGACAATTTGTTCTATTAATAATTTGGAAAATCTAGGGTTTGGGTATTCCTTATTTAAAGCCTTGGGTCATTTGGGGTGTTGGGTTTGTAGTGTTTTTGTTGGTGTTTGTTTTCCCTTAGATTTTAGATCTTAAAAGTATTCAAATGGCATCTAATTGTCCCCATACTAGCATGGGTCCCCATTCACCGGCGCCTAGAGCTCCTCCCAGATGGGACAATACAAAATTCATCAGTGAGGAGGCATGGAAGCGTTACTCACAATCATTCTCCCATCGAAATCTAGTGCCAGAGAGGGGTCTAAGGCCAGATGAGAAGACTGATGGTGCTATGATGACCATGATTTTGGCTATAAAATGGGTCCACTTCACCAAGCAGCCTGAGTCTGCGGTTATTTTGATGGTAAGGGAATTTTATGCTAATGCTAATGCTAGTGCAAATGGCCCTACGGTAGTGCCGGTTCAGGGTAAGCTGATCCCCTTTGATAGTAAGGCCATAAACCATACATGTTTATAAGTCTCCAAATTATAATGGTCACGACTACCTGGAGCCCGGACTGCGGAGCTAAAACATCGATGAGATAGTAGTTAAGCTTTATAAGCCTAAAAAACTAACGAATTCCACGGCGAGAAGACTTCTTTCCCCCAATAGGCTTTAAGTTGCTACGGCAAGGCTTGGTATGCCTTTATTTGCTCTAATATCATGCCAACCCTCCATCTCAGCAATGTCACAAGAGAAAGGGTCGTCTTGCTTTATGCCATTATCATGGGGTTGAAGGTTGATGTAGGGGTTCACATCCAGGAGTCTATCAAAAAGGCCATCCGGAGAAACACCATATCGGACTCCCTCACCCGTCCCTAATAACCCGACTATGCAAACGAATGGGTATGCAGTGGGAGAAAGATGACATCACTCAGCCGCCTATGGCTTTCATTTATCATCACGTCATCACTCGATTTGGCCTTTGGGAAGGAGCGTAGTCTCACTCAAGGGGCGAGGGTTATTTACCAGCTCCACAGCCGCCACCCTCAACTGTGGTCGGTCCTTCCACGTATGTGCCCGAGCCCCCATCTAATTCTATTCCACCTGCATCCCTAGCTTAGATTATGGGCAGCCTTAATTTCCTACAAAGCAAGGTGGATACTGTAGCTCAGTGGCAGAGCCAATTCAACCACTACCAAGTGGAGTTTGCCCATATAATCTCTAGTATCTATGCGGCCCAAGGAGGGGATGACGCTGAGTCCATGTCGTTCCAGTTTCCAGAGCCTCCAAATTTTGCGCCTTATCCACCACCATTCCCGCCTAGGGAGGAGGTCCGCGGGGATGATTCAGAGGATGATGATGAGAATGAGGATGAATGATTCTGCAGCAAGGAGGCCAATGGGGACATTAGCGAAATCAAGTCTGGGGGAGATTTCTTTTTAATTTTATTTATATGAATTGTTGTTATGTTTGAACAATGGGAGCTTCTTTTGGGCTGTAATAACCTTAGACTATGTTTTTTATGTTTGGTTTAATTATGCTGGGTTTAGACTAGTTTTATAATGGTTTTATGTTGGGATGATGCATGATAAGATGCATGTTAAATTTCTGCAATTGTTATGAATGTTTCTGTTTATATAAATAGCATTTTGGGATTGTGATATATATCATGTTTTGTTTATAGTCATATTTTGGGATTTGCACATATGATTGGTATACTTGATGCCATGTGTTATGGCTTTAACCTATTGTGGCGAGGGTACTTTAACTTTTATTATTTCTTACCTTAATCCTTAATTTTTGACTAAACCCTATCCCCGATCTGTAACTGTTCATATGTTGGGTGTGGGTGTTATAACTTTTAATTTTTGATTGTGGCTAATGACAAGAGCCAAGTGATTATGCCTTTCTCTTAGAGTCGTGTCAAGCATGTGTGAGCTAGGGATGTGTTAATTCGATAAGTCGAGATTGTTATGGATCTGTCCTTCTTAGCAAGCACTGACCAATTGTTTTAAATAGTTATCTTTCGAATTAAGCTTATTTGTTATTGTTTTGAGAATATGTGCACTCTGTTAATACTTTCTTGATTACAAGGTAATAAAAAACTTGGACGCTTTTATATTTTTGGATCTTGGGTTCTGGCTATTTAGAAAAAAAACTGAGAAGTCTTGCGGTGGGTCGAGATGGAGCGTGAAATTCACTCGCCCATAAACGCAGACTTGAGCGAGATGGAGCATAACATGAACTCGCCTAATAATCTTCGGATTTAGTAATGTCTAATTCAGTTTAAGTTGATTACGTGGCCTTTGTTGCTCGAGTTATTAGATTCATAGGGGTGTTCTACACCTAGTGCCCTAAAGTCATCTGGCTTAGGAGTCATTAATCAAAAGCTTGTTATTGGGTATGCTCTGAGTCAAATTTTACTTCTTCAATGCTAGAGCCTTTTGATCCTTTCTTGTATTTGCGTCTTTTTCTTAATGTTTATCGATTGTTTGAGTTGCAGAGTAAGCATATTGGTTATCACAATCGATTGTGTGATCTTAATTAGAGTTATGATTAGCTACGATGATTGGTCTGCACACACACACATAGAATGGATCAAGTACAGTCTTATGCTAAAAAATTAATATTTAACCCTCATTCATTTTTGTGTTTGTCCTGTTCTCAGAGAGGGTCTATACTTGTGCTTAGATGCCATGATGATTAGTCTATAGGATTACATTTCATTCACGTCTTACATAAATGTGGGTATGGATGTCAGATAATTTGTTTGAGGACAAGCAAAAGCTTAAGTTTGGGGGTATTTGATGAGTGGGATTTAATTCCGCGAATCAGATCCTTTATGGCTTAAGACGTTACATGTTTTCTGTTATTTGTTTAGCTTTTATATATATATATTGTTGTTATTTTGCTTAATATTTATGATGCAGGGCTCATTAGGTCATTTCTAGGTCATTTCCAGCTTAAAGGGGCAAAAGGGTCAAGTTTTATACACTGGCGCTGCAACACGGATTCCAAGCTTTAGCACGGTGCTCTGGCCGTGACCTTTGGGTCCATCTTATCGTCGTCACCTTAGCTGCTGCAATTCACTCCTTTGTAAGCTTAATGCTTATAGCATGAGCTCCAGTGTTTTAATCTTTGACGTGGCGCTACAACGCCATCCCAATGTATACTCTCCGCGCTGCAGCGCCACCTCCGGTGTCCAGGCATAGACTTGCTATTAATGACCTAAAAGATGAGAAGTTATGAGATTCAAACAGAGCAACCGCCACCATACTTATTACAGAGCATATGTAAAACCCCAACTTTTTGAATAAAGATAAATTTTCTATAAATATTATTTTTGAATATTATGGAGTAAAATTGATATAATGTTATAGTTGTGGGTAATATTTATAAATTTTGCAAAGTACACAAGTTGTTATATAATATTCGATTGGTCGGGGAATATTTGTTTTAACAGGGAATATTCGTACAACGGCACAATCATTGGTGGACCCCATAACGGAATTATTGTCGGATTGAGAAAATGACAAAAATACTTTATGAAAATAACAGAGGAAGTTTTACCGTTAACTGTTGAAACACCCAGTGTTTAAAGTACAGTAATACGCGTGGTTGCATAGTAGCACACGGTATTAATTATTGATGCTTACATGATAAGTCACTTTCGATTTTGTTGGTATTATTAATGTAATAATCTGTAAAATCTTTTTATATAAAATAAAATACTTTTATAAAGTTATTCTATAAATATAATATATTATATTCTATTATGCATAGTGTTGCATAGTGTTTTGTATAGTAAAATCTTTTTATATAAAATAGAATACTTTTATAAAGTTATCTGTTTTATTAGACAATAATTAGAATATATTATATTTTATTATGCATAGTGTTTGCATAGTGCCTGCATAGTGTTTGTATAGTAAAATCTTTTATAAAGTTATTCATTTTATTAGATTATAAATAGAATATAATATATTTTATTTAAAAGATTTTGCTTTAAATATGGACCGTCAGATTAAAGTAAATCAATCTGGACCGTTCATGAGTTAGTTACTAGCAGTCCATTTTTCTATAAATAGAAGCTCATTCCTTCATTATTTTCTTACGAATTCACTAAAACTCTAGAGAGATAAAATGTAGAGAGAAAGAAGAAAGTATTCTGCTACTTCACTACTTATATATCCAGTACTCTTCTTCTTATGGTAGTGAATATTATTTGTTGTACTCGTAGGGAGTATTATTTCTTTTGTATTCATGAAGAGAACTTCTGTTATTCTATTCTTTATTATTACATTGGAATAACTCAGATACGCCTGCTACCCTATACTTGGTGACATTCTTCTATTATTCCATCTTTATTATTCTCGTTGGAATATCACATGCATGCGTTTTACGTAGGACCGATTTAAATCTTTATTATTACGTTAGAATATCATGTCTACATGCGTTTTCTTGGGACTTGACCGATTCCGTCTTTATTATTCCATTGGAATATCACATGCATGCGTTTTATGTGGGACTGGTTACATTATTATTATTCGTTAGAATAACTCGTTATACTATCTTGAAAGTAACGCATGCATGATGATTTCTTTTGTTATTCCATTCTTTATTATACTCAGTTGGTTAAAGTTTTGACTTCTATACTAAATGAAATTAGTGGAATATCCTTAATATTTACGCTTCATCCAGTATCTTTTCCTGGAAATATTCTTACGGCGTTCTTGAATTTTACTCTCACAAAGCAAGATCATGTTGACAATTTGGACATTATTAGTTCTCGGATAAATTAATTCTTGAACTTGTTTTATTGAATTCTTATATCATTGTCATCATCCTCATGTTTATATTTTTGAAAAGTCATCTGTGGCTCAGAAGTGCATAGATGGACTTGGTATGATTATGACTGTGGATTATTCTTGTAAACATGACCGTAATGTTACAAATGATGTGGTAAAAGTCTTCATTGGCCCGTAGTGCATTGATGGGACGATTGTTGGCATGATCATGACCATTAATGAATACATAAATATTCTTGGCCCGTAATGCATGGATAATTGTGGTCGTGATACTAAAGAATATCCTTGGCCAGAAGTAGCAGGGTGGGTGATTCGATGATGAATTATTTATTAAGTTGAGTCTCAAAGAATAAAAGTCATGAAAACCTTTTAAATCATAGAAGATAGTAGATTTTATTCTCTACTTGACTCTTCTAATGGATTGCTTGTTCATCGCAGATTAAACTTGATGTTTGTTATATTTTATCGGTTTAACACTTTGTTGAAGGCTAATGATAATTTATTACGCATTATCTTAGTCATAATATTTCTTCTTTGGGTTAGTTGAGCTCACCCTTTCTTTTCTTTATTCTCTTCAGAAATGAGAACGTGGGCTGGGACTTAGTCTGGGGAGCGGAGTGATGGTCCAGGATGATAGTATTAGCTAGTAGTCCTCACTATTCTATTAAATAGTGTGACAATAAATGTAATGAGGACTTATTCGAGAGTGGATATTGTCTGAAGAAGATGATTTGTATTAAAACTCTGACTCTCTTGTTGTATATTAAAGATTGTATTTGTATTCTGTACCATGTATTTGGCGACTCGGAATAGGTGATGTATACCTATTTTGGGGGCGTCACAGTTAATATCAAAGCTTAGGATATGATCCTGGCTAAGATGTGAGACTAGAACTAGGAGGGAGAGGCGGGAATTCTTCTTGTTAGTATGACCTACCCAAGTTTATTTAGTATTTAATTGGTCGGTTAAAGTATAGGGATAATATGTTATATGTTATATGTTAATTAACCTTTTTTTGTGGCAGTATCTAAAAATGACATCCGAGAATGTTGAGAATAGCAATGGAGCACAAGAGACCGTTGAGTCTCCACATATCAATAATAAGGAGAATGTACATCAGGAAGGCGACAATCCTCATTCAAACAACAACACTGACCAAATGATGAATGATGGATTATTCAGAGGCTTTACGCAATTCATGCAACATCAAATGAGGCAGCTCCTCATCCAAAATGTAAGTGGAAACACTGAAAACTCTTGGACGGTCACCGCTAAACAGTTCAAGGAGCTGGGACCACCAGAGTTTATTGGAGAGCCAAAACCACTTAAGGCGGAAGCATGGATAAAGCAGACCACCAAGATATTTGATGTCTTAGGATGCTCCGAGGAGTAAAAGGTTCCCTTCGCCACCTTCATGTTGCGTGAAGAGGCATATTACTGGTGGGAATCTGTAAAACGTACCCATTCTGACGCACTCAAGATGTCTTGGGAGAAGTTCCAAGAGCTATTCAACGACAAGTACTTTCCCGAGAGTATTCATCACATGAAAGAAGTGGAGTTTATCAAATTGGAACAAAACAATATGACCGTGTCGCAAAACGAGGCTAAATTTGTGGCGTTATCCCAGTTTGCATCCCATTTGGTTGATAATGAGGAGCCAATGACACGAATATTTTTAAGAGGTTTGAGACCGGAGATACGTCAATATCTTATTTCTCATAAACTGTGTTTGTACTTAGATGTTGTAAATAGGGCTCGCTTATTGAGCGCTGAGAAGCAGTCAATGCAACCTAGAAAAAGCGGTAAGTGACATAAAAATACTAGTGGTATCAGTCATCGAAACGGTGACAACAAACGTGGAGGGAATCAACATGCCAAAAATGGTAACCACTTCGGTGGTAATCACGGCCAAGACAGTAAAAATGGACATTTCAAGAAAAGGAGATTCAACAATGATGGAAGGACGTTAGCACCAGCACCTATTGTTAAGGAAGGAGAACGACCACCTATCATATGCTTCAAATGCGGAGGGGAGGGACACATCAGTCCAAACTGCGCGATGTAGTCCAAAGCATGTTATAATTGTGGAAGAGAAGGTCACTTAGCCCGATTTTGTCGTTCACCGAAGACAAGTTCAGCAAGGATGGAGGCACCAAAGGCCGTCCCAGAAAAGTCAAAGCCGAGAAAAGGCAAGGGAGAGGCGTTTGTTGTGACCTCCCAGAAAGCAAGGAACCCGAATGAGGTCATCACGGGTAAGCTTATCATAAACTCTAGCGAAGTCTATACCTTATTTGATACCGGTTCTACCCATTCTTTTATTTCTCCTACTTGCGATCAACGATTAAATTTGACTCCGGAGAAATTGGACTTTGACTTATCTATAAAAACTCAGTTGGGAGAAACCTTCATTATATCCACTGTTTATAAGTCTTGTTTGGTTCAAATCGGTACCCTCACATTACCTGTCGATCTTATTTCATTAAAAATACTTGCATTTGATGTGATTCTAGGGATTGATTGGTTAACTACTCATCATGCTAAAATCGATTGTTTTCATAAGGTTGTTAGCTTTCATATTCCTAATCAACCTATTATGCGAATTCAAGCGACCAAACCATTAAAATCAATCACGGTCATCTCAAGCCATAAAGCTATTCGTTTATTGAAAAATGGATGTCAAGCTTTCTTAAGCCCACGTCACAGATCTAAACAAAAATACGTCAGTTTTGAATGATATTTCTATTGTTAATGAATTTTCTGACGTATTCCCTGAAGAACTTCCTGGCCTAACCCCAGAGCGTGAAATTGAATTTTGTATCGACCTTGAACCCGGTACAAAATCCATTTCCAAAGCCCCATATCGAATGGCTCCTATTAAACTTTAGGAGTTAAAGACTCAACTGCAGGAATTGTTAGACATTGGCTTTATTCGTCCTAGTACTTCTACTTGGGGTGCTCCTGTTCTATTTGTGAAGAAGAAAGATGGGAGTATGCGACTTTGTATTGATTATCGGGAGTTGAATCATGTCACCATCAAAATAAATACCCATTGCCACGTATTGATGACCTGTTTGACCCGATTCAATAAGAAAGGAGCCAAATTCTTTTCAAAGATTGATCTTCGTTAGGATATCACCAATTGAAGATTAGAACCGATGACATTCCAAATCGACTTTCGAACTCGCAGACGGGCATTATGAATTCCTAGTCATGTCCTTTGGATTGACTAATGCTCCCGCCGCCTTCATGGATATGATGAGCAAAGTATTCAAGGAATATTTGGATCACTTTGTGGTCGTCTTTATTGATGACATCCATATTTATTCCAAAAGCCGTGAAGATCATGAGCAACACTTGAGGCTGATACTCCAAAAGCTTCGTGAATACAAGCTTTATGCCAAGTTGAAGAAATACGAGTTCTGGCTTGAGGAAGTAGCATTCCTTGGGCACGTGGTATCAAGTCATGGAATATCTGTTGACCCAGCAAAGATTGAAGCTATTCAAAGCTGGGAGCAACCTAAATCAGTGACCAAAGTAAGTAGCTTTCTCGGCTTAGCTGGTTATTATCGGAGATTCATAGAAGGGCTTTCTCGAATCGCTACTCCACTAACTCAGCTGACTCAGAAAGATACAAAGTTTGGTTGGAGCGAGGAATGTGAGAAGAGTTTTCAAGAACTCAAGAGGAGACTCATTTAAAGACTGCTCGACAATACCATTTGGTTCGGAGGGATTTGTCATCTACAGTGATGCTTCGGGCAAAGGGTTAGGATGTGTTCTCATGCAACATGGGAAAGTCATAGCCTATGCCTCACGACAACTTAAAGAATATGAGAGGAATTATCCTACTCATTACCTAGGAATTATCGGCCCATTTTTAATCCTCGATCGCGTAGGAACTGTGGCCTATAGACTCGCTTTACCGCCAAGTATGTCTCGTGTTCATAGCATTTTTCACATATCCATGCTACGTAAATATGTGGAAGACCCGAACCACATTATTGAGTTAGAACCGGACGAAATAGCTGAAGATTTGACGTATGAAGAGGTTCCTGTTCAAATCTTGGATAAGAAGGAACATATTCTACGCACCAAGGTTATACCTCAAGTCAAAGTTTTGTGGAGAAATCACGATGTTGAGGAAATGACTTGGGAGTTAGAATCTGAAATGAAATCAAGGTATCCTTACCTCTTCGACATACCAGATATGTACCCTAATTTCGAGGGCAAAATTTCATAAGAAGGGGAGATTGTAAAACCCCAACTTTTTAAATAAAGATGAATTTTCTATAAATATTATTTTTGAATATTATGGAGTGAAATTGATATAATGTTATAGTTGTGGGTAATATTTATAAATTTTGCAAAATACATAAGTTGTTATATAATATTCGATTGGTGCAGGAATATTCGTTTTAACAAGGAATATTCGTACAACAAGACAATCATTGGTGGACCCTACACAACGGAATTATTGTCGATTAAGAAAACGACAAAAATACTTTATGAAAATAACGGCGGAAGTTTTACTGTTAAGCTATTGAAACACCCCGGTGTTTAAAGTACGATGTCTGGCGTGGTTGCATAGTAGCACACTACAGTATTAATTATTGATGCTTACGTGATAAGTCACTCGGTTTTGTTGGTATTATTAATGTAATAATACGTAAAAAACTTTTTATATAAAATAGAATACTTTTATAAAGTTATTCTATAAATAGAATATATTATATTCTATTATGCATAGTGTTGCATAGTGTTTGCATAGTGTTTTGCATAGTAAAATCTTTTTATATAAAATGTAATACTTTTATAAAGTTATCTATTTTATTAGACAATAATTAGAATATTTTATATTTTATTATGCATAGTGTTTACATAGTGCACTGCATATAAGTTTGCATAGTAAAATCGTTTATAAAGTTATTCATTTTATTAGATTATAAATAGAATATATTATATTTTATTTAAAAGATTTTGCTTTAAATATGGACCGTCGATTAAAGTAAATCAATCGACCGTTCATGAGTTAGTTACTTACTACGTATCCATTTTTCTATAAATAGAAGCTCATTCCTTCTTTATTTTCTTTAATTCATTGAAACTCTAGAGATAAACTATAGAGAGAAAGAAGAAAGTATTCTACTACTTCACTACTTATATATCCAAAGACTCTTCTTCTTAAGGTAGGGAATATTATTTGTTGTACTCGTAGGGAGTATTATTTCTTTTGTATTCATGAAGAGAACTTCATTATTCCATTCTTTATTATTCTGTTGGAATAACCTGTATACGCGGGCTACCCTCTACTTGGTGACATTCTTCTATTATTCCGTCTTTATTATTCTATTGGAATATCCTATCTCATGCGCTTTTCTGTGGGACTGATCAAATCTTTATTATTTTGTTGGAATATCATGTCTATGCGTTTCTGTGGGACCGATTCTGTCTTTATTATTCATTTGAATAATATCCCATGCGCGCGCTTTCACGAGACATTCGTTCCGTTATTATTATTCTGTTGGAATAACTTGTCTATGTGAAGTACCGCATGCATGGTGATTTCTTTTGCTATTCCATTCTTTATTATACTTAGTTGGTTAAAGTTTTGACTTCTATACTACATGAAATTAGTGGAATATCCTTGATATTTACGCTTCATCCAGTATCTTTTACTGGAAATATTCTTCTAAGCATTCTTGAATTTTACTCTACAAAGCAGTATCATGTAGACAATTTGGACATTATTAGTTCCTGGATAAATTAATTCTTGAACTTGTTTTATTGAATTCTTATATTATTGTCATCATCCTTATGTTTATATTTTTTGAAAGTCATTTGTGGCCTGTAGTGCATAGATGGACTTGGTATGATTATGACCAGGGATTATTCGGTGTAATAATGACCATAATGTTACAAATAATGTGGTAAAAGTCCTCATTGGCCCGTAGTGCATTGATGGACAGTTGTTGGCATGATCATGACCATTAATGAATACACAAATATTCTTGGCCCGTAGTGCATGAATAATTGTGGTCGTGATACTAAAGAATATCCTTGGCCGTAGTGCAGGGGTGATTCGATGATGTGAATTATTTATTAAGCTGGGTCTCAGCGATAAAAGTCATGAAAAACCTTTTAAATCATAGAAGATAGTAAATTTTATTCTCTACTTGACTCTTCTAATGGATTATTTGTTCATTATGCATTAAACTTGATGTTTGTTATATTTTATCGGTTTAACAATTGTTGAAGGCTAATGATAATTTATTCGCATTATCTTAGTCTTAATATTTCTTCTTGGGCTAGTTGAGCTCACCCTTTCTTTCTTGTTCTCTTTAGAAAATGAGAACGAATGGATTTGAGCCAGTCGAGAAGCGGGTGATGGTGGGATGATAGTATTAGCTAGTAGTCCTCACTATTACGTTAAATAATGTGACAATAAATGTAATGAGGACTTATTCTGAGATTGGATATTGTCTAGAAGACAGTATTTATATTAAAACTCACAGCTCTGTTGTTGTATATTAAAGATTATATTTGTATTCTGTACCATGTATTTGGCGACTCAGAATAGGTGATGTATACCTATTTTAGGGGTGTCACAGCATAGAATATGTTTTTCAGTTTTAATTAATTTAGAATAGAAAGAAGTTCTTCAAGGAAGAAAAAGTCATTGCATCCTACACAACTCACTCTACACGGAGAAGAGAAGACTAGGAGACAGAAAACTTCGCAACAAGAGTTTTCTTATTCCAAATCTTTCATTTATTTGTATATTAATGAGCATGTTGAATACTTTAAAAATGTGTATTAGTACCATGGTTATGAATTAATTCCATTTTTAGGATTGCAATGTAACCTATTGTTTAGCTTAATTAACTTTCTCTCCTATTTATATTAATGAATCATTTTGGAATGGGTTGTTGTATTTCATGCTTACTGATTGATTGCTTGACAAAGAAATCGATATTGATATTAATGGATATTAATATCTAACCTTTAAATACAAGAACACTTGTTATGACCATGCCTGTGGGAATGTGTACATAAAATTCTTAATAGGATAGACATATCTCTATTTGCCTTGTGTAGCCTTGAGACTAAGCTTAATGACCCTAGTCTAGTTATTTTCACCATAGAAATATTGTGATTCATCTAGCTAGGGATGTACATTTGACCTTCAAAAGAAGCTTATGTGTAGTTACTGTTCTCGGTTGACCATTCCTTATTTCGTTTATAATGTGGAGAGTTAGGAGATTGGGTGACGCATTAGGGGAATTGTAATCCTAACTTGACTTCCTTGTCTAACTAAATCTCTTATTTCTATGGTTTTAATCATATAGCTTAACACACGATCTCCTTTTACTTGTTTAGATAAGATAATATAGAACTTACCTTAGTACTTGATTAGCACCTAAGAGTCCTCGTGGGTACGACACTCTACTTATCATATATTACTTGTGGATCGCGTATGCTTGTGCATGTTTTGTCGATTGCGAAATTGACCAACAAGTTTTTGGCGCCATTGTCGGGGACTTAGTATTATTTGTTTATCAATATTAACACTAAGTCAATACGATCTTAATTTAAATTGATATTTCTGTTTAACTCTCTTTTCAGGTAGTCTCCACTGTTTATGCCACCTCGAAGGGATCGGAATATAATACCTCTCGATCCCGAGGTTGATAGAACGTACAGACGACTGCAGAAAGAAAAAGCTCAGGACATTCCTACTCCTATTATAATGGCTGAGGAAATTTAAAAATCTTTAAGGGAGTATGGCATGCCCCATATCGCAGATTTACAAGCGAGCATTCTCAGGCCCGTGATCCAAGCAAACAATTTTGAGATCAAGTCGGGCACCATCCAAATGTGCTCCAATATTCAGTTTGGGGGATTGCCAAATGATGACCCGAATGATCACTTGATAAACTTCTTGGAGATCTGCGATATGTTTAAGTGCAACGGAGTGTCTGACGATGCCATCAGAATCCGACTGTTCCCATTCACTTTGAGTGCCAAGGCCAAGAGCTGGCTACATTCACTCTCGCCAGGCTCCATCACCACATAGGCTGACTTGGCTCAAAAGTTCGTGGCAAAATTCTTTTCGCCCGCTAAAACTGTCAAGCTCAGGCATGATATTACATCCTTCGTCCAATTCCAATCGTAGTCTTTGTACGACTCATGGGAGAGATTCAAGGATCTTCTAAGAAGATGCCCCCACCATGGACTGCAAGAATGGCTTCCCATTTAGACATTTTATAATGGGTTATTCGGGTCTACTCGTTAGAGTATAGATGCCGCTTCTGGTGGGGCCTTCATGTCTAAACATCATGCAGAGGGGTATGAATTGGTGGAAATAATGGCGGCAACAATTATCAATGGTCAAATGATAGGCATGCCCCTAAAAGAGAAGCATGGGTATATGAGGTTGACTTTGTCACAACATTAGCGGCTCAGGTTGCAGCACTAACAAAAAGGCTCGACACTATAGGAGTGAAAGTAGTGCAGAATGTTCATAGTGTCGTAATGTCATGTATATTGTGTCAAGGGAGCCACCCAACTGATCAGTGCGCCATAAGCCCTGAGTTAGTTCAATTTGTTTCCAACTATGGGTGGCAGCAAAATGCAAATGTCCTTACTCATTACCATCCGGGATTAAAGAATCATCCAAACTTCTCTTGGGGCAACACCAATAGCAACCAAGCACAACCATCTACCACTAGGCCTAATTTTTCAAATCCTGCGGGTTTCCAAGCTCAAAATCAGTACACAAACAACCACAGAGTTCTCAGAATCAGTACCACCATCCACCGTCTCAACAGGAAAGAAAACCTAGTTTGGAAGATCTCATGTCACGATATATTGCCCAAAACGAAACAAGGAGCAATAATCAAGAAGCTTCCATCCGGAACCTTGAAGTCCAAATGGGACTGTTGGCCTCTGCTTTGAACAATCGTACGCAAGGCACATTGTCGAGTGACATTGATTTCAACCTGAAACGGGATGGCAAGGAACAATACAAAGCAGTTACACTATGGACTGGGAGGACCATTAATGAAAACGGTTGAGAAAATTCTATATTGCAAAAGGAAGTGACTGCAGAGGAACCTATTGTGGAGCAGAGTTATGATAAGTCTGGGGGAGAGGAAAATGCTCAAGATGAACCTATAACACCAACCTCTACAATGAACAAAGCTAGTCCTCCAATCCCACAGTTGTCATTCCCCCAGTGCCTGCAGAAACAAAAGCTAGATAAACAATTCTCTAAGTTCTTAGAAGTGTTTAAAAAGCTTCATATAAACTTTCCGTTTGCAGAGGCATTGGAGAAAATTTCGAGTTACGTAAAATTTATGAAAGACATATTGTCTAAAAAGCGGAAGAAGGGGGATTATGAAATAGTTGCACTGACAGAGGAATGTAGTGCCATCTTACAGAACAAGCTTCCGCCAAAACTGAAAGATCCTGGAAGTTTCACGATTTTATGCACTATAGGGGATCAATTCATTCGCAAGGCCTTGTGTGATCTGGGGGCTAGTATAAATCTGACGCCTCTATTAATTTATAAGAAGTTGGGACTGAATGAAGCCAAACCCACAAGTTTAACCTTGCAATTTGCGGATAGATCTCTTACTTACCCAAAGGGGATAGTAGAGGACGTGCTTGTTAATGTGGACAAGATCATATTCCCAGCAGATTTTATTGTCTTGGATTTCGAGGAACACAGAAAGGTCACAATTATACTAGGCAGACCATTCTTGGAAACTGGGAGGACCTTTATAGATGTGCAAAAAGAGGAGTTAACCATGAGAGTACAGGATCAAGAGGTCACCTTCAATGTGTTTCGGTCAATGAAATATCCAAATTCCCCTGAAGACTGTTTTCAGATTAAAGTGATTGATAATTCGGTGAGGGAAGTATTTTTAGAAACCTGCATGACAGACCCGCTTAAGGCTACACTAACAAGTGATAGTACTATGGAAGAGGCCACCTGTGTTAAATATGCTAAGTGGTTGGATGCACCCCAGAGATCTAAACAGTTCTAAAGACAGCTTAAGTCTCTGAATGATCAAGAAGCATCCACTTCCAAGGCACAACCATCAATCATAGAACCGCCTGTCCTCGACCTCAAGTTATTGCCTAATCATTTGAGGTATGCATATTTAGGGGAGTCATTCCCTTTGCCTGTTATCATTTCTGCATCTTTAGATGAATGTCAAGAAGAGAAGCTACTGCTAGTGCTCAAACAGTATAAAAGGATTAACGAACGTATGCGGTCGCTAATTTTAATTGACTTGACGGTCTAGCTACCAAAGAAGTCAAACAGATATGCGACCGCGTGCGATTTGCATTGATTTTCCCCGCCAACAAAAGCACCAAAATTAAATATCAAATAGTGACTAGTTTGGATAGTGATCGCTAAGGCTATTATTAGCGACCGAATACGACGGTCGCAGATTATATTGGTCGCTGATGGACCTTTTTCTTGTAGTGGGATGCTTATTAAGTGACTACTAAGCGCCATTATGTGACTAATTATGGTTTATATGTACATTTCATCGTGTAAAATATTTGAAGGACGAGTTCTCCTATCTGTGCAAGGAATGCTTTAAGGCAAGTTCTTTAGTAACTCGCTACTATGTGATAATGTGTTTTGAACCATGTGTTTTTGGTAGTTAATGAAATATGTTGTTTTTATGTGAACTAGTTGGCTATATGAATGTTATGTGACTAAATGCAAAGTATGAAATTTGTGAAGTATGTGTTAACTATACAACATGAAGTTTATTATGTATTGTATGACAAGTACGATGCATATAGAAATGCATATCATGAGATGTATTAAGCATAAGTAGATACATCGAGTAAAATTTATGATGCATGAATATATGTAATATATATGTTATGTGAAGCATGAAATGTGTATACTGTTCGAATATCGAACGTCGCCTTCTAGCATGATAAAAATAATAGAGTATCAATTAATTATTATAAGTTTGTTATGTCATCGCAAGGCTTATATTAATTTTTTGAGATATTATTTTTATCACATTTGATGCTTAAAAAGAAATTGAACATCGTTTTGTTGTGTCACCACAAGGACAATATTTTTCTTTTTGAATATATGGAAGTGCTATGTTGGATATAACTTGGATAATTTTGATTCAGATGTGCAACCACTTGATCAAAATAATCTAAGAGAGAAAACTAAAAAGGAGTTACATGATGATGTAATTGACAAGAGTTGTCTAACTATTTATTTATATATAGTTTGTCGTGTCACCACAAGGCTATATATATATATATATTTGAAATGAGATCCTTATTCCCACTAGCAAATCTTTAATTAGATTTTGTCGAACTATATAAATAAGGGTAATATAGTTTGAAGAAAATAGTGGGAGATACCAATATAAAACAAGTCCTAATTTATCTTGGTAATTAATTAATAAAAGAATGTATGATATAAGTAGGATGCTCCTACTATACTCTTGCACATTAATTAGTTGATGGCGAGGAAATTAGTACTGATAAATATCAGATATCTAAAGAGCTCTTCCGATCTAGAATGACTAATTACACTACAATACAGACACGTGTTGTAAACATGATCAATTTGATTGAACATTTTGAACAACATATTTTATCATGGATGGAGAGTTGAGTCAAGATTTGATCTTGCAATCACTCCCGGACTCCTTCTCACAATTTTTATTAATTTTTCATATGAACAAGCTAGATATTAGCCTCGCTAATTTACTTAACATGTTGAAAAATGCTGAGAGTCACTTTCCAACCAAGAAAGACCAAGTCTTACTGGTAAGGGCCAAATGATCTTCTAAAAAAAGAATGATTCAAAGAAGGTAAGTAAAAAGGAAAAAACAAAGGATAATAAGAACAAAAATGATACGGATAGCAAAGGAGTTTGCTTCCATTGAAATAAGCCTGGACAATGGAAAAAAAACTGTGAGAAACATCTTGCAGAGTCTAACCAGAAGAAGCTTAGTGAAACTTCAGTTACATATACAAGTTTGCTCATGATTGCAATTGTAAAGAACAAAAAATATACCCTTGAAGATTAGAGCTTCCTCAGGTACAAGTTCACCTCCAACCCAAGTGTTTGGCCTCTAGAGGTGATCCACCAAGGAAGAAGAAAGATTCAAGAAGATTGGTGTTTGGCAAAACCCTAATTTTTTCTATCTCTCATAGAAAAAGAGTGTACTCTCCAACAATTGGAATCACGCCTGTTGTGAAAAAGTCAACAACAACTCTACACCCATAATAAGACTCCTCTTATTTATAGATGTAGGGAACCCTCCTTAACAATTAAGGAATTATGTTTTATTTTAATTAATTAGGCTCTCAATCTTATTAGGAATAATTAATTAAACTCTTTTAATTAATTAGCCTCCTAATCTTATTAGAATATATGATAGTACTTTTATTAATTAATTCTCAAACTCTTTAAGGAATTAAATAATAATAATAGTAATAATAATAATAATAAGATTCCTCTTATTAATTTATATTTAATATTTTCAAAATATTAAATAATAAATATTAAGCTATTTAATTCATTCCATCACTATAGATTAAATTAAATATACTTAACTTATTATTACGATTATGTCATTTGCTTCTTAAATAATTATTCTTCCTTTTATAGTGTGACCCTTTAGGTTCTCCATATTAAACCGGTTGTGAATAAATCAATTACAACAATTCTAATCTTATTTAAATAAATAAATTAAACTATTAATTTATTCAAATAAATAATATTTATTCTACAATAGGGATAAGCCTCCCTAGCGATCAATGACTTTCCAGATAATATAGATTTTAACATTAATCATAAAAGAACCTTTGAGTAAATAGTTACCGTACAATTCAATCCCTCCACCATACAATGTCCCAATTAAATATAAGACATGGAATTACTGTTAAGTCTTATTTTATTTAATTATATGTTTTTCGACTCTTATATGCACAACTCCAAATAATGAAAATTAGAAACTCCTTTCTAATTTCATTATGCATTGGCCAAGGACTACTGGGTTGTCATTTATCGAATCACATATGACATTTCTCTTCTTTTACTAGAAGTGGTATATTCTTTATTGATCATACATTATCTCCATGTATAACTTATTATACCCAAGCATACCTTTTGATATACCCTAAGGGTCTTAAGGAATAAGTCAAAGTATAACTCATCAAACACAAGATACTATGATGATCTCAAGTTCAAGGATCACTTGTACTACTATCACTACAGGATTTCCTATTGACAGGTAAGTAAAACTCCATTAGGTATTCCTTAGCGAGCCACGTTCAGTGAATTTATTCTCTAATAAACACCTACATACTTGCTTTAGTGTCTTCACACAAATGATCATGAGATCAATCATCCTCATCCAATGAGCAAGCAACGTATGTACCAATCTATCCGGATTCATTAATCCCCAATTTAGTAATCCAATGATTGGGAACTATTTTAGTTTTAAGCTTTCTAAGAATTTAGATCTCATTAGAATGATCATCATCATTATTCTAAAAGCATTGCTTAAAACTATGGGTTTATCACATATTATTAAACAGCATCATGTAGATAATTAAAAGCTTTTAATACATTAATATTTTTTATTAATAAATGAATAATATTGTTACAAAGTATATGCTTTATCATCAAACATGATTGGCTTATGTGTATACTACTTTCAATCTCCCACTTGCACTAAAGCCAATCGCCATGGTATCCCATACCCTTCTTCTCTAAGTGACGATTATCCTGCTGTTGGATAAGCTTTATTTAATGGATATGTAATGTTGTTCATGAGAGTCCACTATCTCTATAGTGATTTCCCATATTTCAATGATTTCTATAATCAAATGAAAGTGCCACAACACATGTTTAGATCCAAGATGAGAATTAGGAACTATTCCTAGTTCTGTTATGAACTTATCATTCGAACAATCAACTTATAGCTTCATTTACAGCTATATACTTTGTCTTTATCACTAAACCAACAACTCTCTGCTGTTTGGAATCTTTCCAATTCACTGCACCACTGTTCAAGGTAACACATTACCCTAAAGTGGATTTGACGTCGTCTTGGTCAGTCTGAAAAACTTAAGTTTGTTAAGCCCTCTAGTTTTAATTCAAACCCACCATAAATATGATCACATCCTTAGTGTCGGTTAAGTACTTTAAGATGTTCTTCACTATCTTACAGTGATCTTCTCTAGAATATGACCGATCAACATCAGGTCTCGTATATTTCATTGTATACATGATTGTCACTCATGCGATCTCTCTTTTCAGGAGTCTATGGGGACTATTAAGAGATATACACTCTATAGCTCATCAACATGAGACATCTCTTGGAGTTAATCATGCTAAACGACTTTAGCATCAAATAAATATACGTTCCTTGGGTTAAGCCGAGCATCCTTTTAAATCTATCTATATAGATTTTTATCCCCAATTACGGTACTCTTCCCAAATCATTCATGGAAGAATGTTTAGACAACTTTATCTTTACTTATTGTAGCATTAGTATGTTATTCCTTATCCGTAATATATCAACATATAATACTAGAAATGTCACGACGCTCTCACTTACCATTTTGTACACACTAGGTTCATTCTTGTTTTTGATAAAATCAAACTCTTTTGATTGTCTCATCAAAACGAATGTTCCATATTTGAGAAGCTTGCTTCAATCAATTTCTCTGAGTGTCTACAACTCTTACCTCATATTATGTAACTGGATCATCATATTTTATGATGTGTACCTCCTCATCATCATCTATGATGAATTCATACCTCCTAGGTATCTTCGGTACTATTCAAGATTTACGATTCGGTTGTGGTACAATAGGTCTATCTACAAGTTCATCTTATTTGACTTATAGTTTTTTGTGGTTCTTGAACTCTTCAAGATTCTATTATCCTCCCACTAACCCCTTTAATGATAAACACATTTATCTTAGAAGGTAGCATGTTTCGCAACAAACTCCTTTTGCTAAGTAGGATTATAGAACATATACCCTAAACTTACTTTAGGATGTCCCACAAATCCATACTTGTCAAATCTTGTCCCAAGCTTATCCTTTGAAACCTTTTCAAATAAGTTGGACAACACCTTATCTTAACATACTTAGGATTAGGAATCCTTCATGTCCATAACTTTTATGGAGTCTTGTGGCCAGATTTTGAGGTTACCTTTTTCGTAGATATGCAGTCATTTCTAGGAAATTAACCCTAGAAGGATACTGGAATATTGGTAAAATCGTTATGGACCGCACTATGTCCAACAAGGTACGATTTTTCCTTTCAGATACATCAATCAATTATTGCGTATCAGGAGGCGTCCATTGTGAGAAAACTATTTTAGATTATCTAGAAACTCATTGCACAAGTATAACTTCCTTGATCCGATCAAAGAATCCTAATACTTTGCCAATTTGTTTCACTTCTGAATTCTTTGAACCTTTCAAATAATTCACACTTGTATTTCAGCAAATACACACATTCAACTCTTTGAATGATCATCTCCTTTTCTTATACTAATTTGTTCAATATGCAAAATTATTTTCACGTAAGTCAAGTATACAAAATCCATTAAGTAATATTCCAGTTCTATACAAAACATTATTATTATTAATAGAACAACAATTGTTCTTAAATATAATATCAAAGATTTCATTATCCAACAACAAAATAGAAATAATGTTTCTAACAAGTACTGGAATACAATAAAAACTTATTAACTTAATAGATTTGCCCGTAGGCATTGCTAAACTATAAGTTCCTATGGCTAATGCAACAACCTTTGCTTCATTTACCAGACATATATAGGATTACTTATCCTTTGTTTAGCTTTCTACTTCTACTTGATCCCTTCATAAATCTATATTTATGATAACTAAAACCGGTATCCAATACCCAAGTAGAACCTTGACTTAAATAAAAAATTATTTCAATCATGAACAAAACTATATTTGTAACCGAAGCTTCACTAAGCTTCTTCTGGTTAGCCTCTACAAGATGCTTCTTGTAGTTTCTTTCCAGTGTCCATTCTTATTGCAGTGGAAGCAAAATCTTTTGCTATCCGTATCAGTTTTGTTCTTATTATCCTTTGTTTTTGCCTTTTATATTTACCTTCTTAGAATGTTCTTCTTTTTAGAAGATCCTTTGACCTCTACTAGTAAGACTTGGTCTTTCTTGGTTGGAAAGTGACTCTCAATATTTTTCAACATGTTAAGCAAATCAGCGATGTAAGACCCCAACTTTTTGAATAAAAATGAATTTTCTATAAATATCATTTTTTAATATTATGGAATAAATTTGATATAATGTTATAGTTATGGGTAATATTTATAAATTTTGCAAAGTACATAAGTTGTTATATAATATTCGATTGGTGGGGAATATTCGTTTTAACAAGGAATATTCGTATAACCAAGACAATCATTGGTGGACCTCATTAACGGAATTATTATCGGATTGAGAAAACGACAAAAATACTTTATGAAAATAACGGCGGAAGTTTTACCATTAACTGTTGAAACACTCGGTGTTAAAAGTACAAGATGTCTGGCGTAGTTTCACAAAGAGTATTACGGTATTGATTATTGATGCTTACGTGAGAAGTCACTCGGTTTTTGTTCAATTATTGCTACGATAAAGAATTTGCATAATATCTCACGTTATTTGATTCAATTATTGTCAATATTTTATATATTATTAAATCAATAATTGAGACGACAAAATTATTAATATTATTATTTGCAATATTAACGATGTCTAGAAGTTCTGTCAAGGAGAGGTTTGGTCACCTAATTGTGCACCAATAGGGAGAAATCCTTATTTGAAAGCCCCCTCTTTCCTGGGAACGACCTGGTCGATTAATATTGTGAATTATAATAAAGGTGATAAATGTTGTTAAAATTATTAAGGTGATTTTATAAAGTTTTGCTTATTTTATGGACCCCCATTTATCCATTTTTCAAAATAATCGGTAGAAAATTATTTACAGGTGGGGCCCATATGTGTTGAAAAACTAATGTTGGAAATGGGAGTGGGAGAGAGTTACGTATAGGGGAGAGAGTTTGTATATATAAGATGTTGTGTGTGTGGGTTATATATATATATATGTATTATAATGTTGCTTTATTCTTATTGGTTGATTGATTGACAAATTGTGTGTGTGGGTTATATATATGTATTATAATGTTGCTTTATTCTTATTGGTTGGTTGATTGACTAATTGGGTGTGTGTGAGTTATAAGAAATTTTCATCCGATTGCATAACTAATGCATTACACAGTGCCTTTCCATTCTCCTATAAATAGAAGCTTCATTCCTTCATTATTTCTTTTAATTCTTTCAAACTCTAGAGAGAGAAATTATAGAGAAACTATAGAAAAGTATTCTGGCTACTTCCCTACTCTTATATTCAGTTTTCTTTTACGGTGAAGGGTATTATTTCTTTTGTATTCATGAAGAGAACTTCGTTATTCCATTATTTATTATTGGTTGAATAACTCAGATATCATGAGCTTCCCTATACTTGGTAAAATTCTTCCGTTATTTCATTCGTTATTATTTGGTTGGAATATCACGCTCATGCGCTTTTACTATTTGGACTGGTTTAAATCTTTATTATTATTACATTGGAATATCCTTTTTCATGCGTTTTTTTACGGGACCGGGTTAAAATCTTTTTTATTATTATTCTGTTGAACATCCCGCCGGTGCGTAATTTTGTCTCGACTGGTTCCGTTACTTATTATTCTGTTGGAATAACCTGTCTATGCGAAGTACCGCATGCATGGTGATTTCTTTTGTTATTCCATTCGTTATTATACTCAGTTGGTTAAAGTTTTGACTTCTATACTCCATGAAATTAGTGTAATATCCTTGATATTGGCGCTTCATCCAGTATCGTTTCATGGAAATATTCTTCTGAGCATTCTTGAATTTTACTCTACAAAGCAGTATCATGTTGACAATTTGGACGTTATTGGTTCCTTGATTAATTAATTCTTGAACTTGTTTTATTGAATTCTTATATCATTGTCATTATCCTCATGTTTATATTTTGTTGAAAGTCATCTGTGGCCTATAGTGCATAGATGGATTTGGTATGATTATGACCAGAGATTATTCGGTGTAATCATGACCGTAATATTACAAATGATGTGGAAAAAGTCCTCATTGGCCCGTAGTGCATTGATGGACAGTTGTTGGCATGATCATGGCCATTAATGAATACACGAATGTCCTTAGCCCGTAGCGCATGGATAATTTGTGGTCGTGATACTAAAGAATATCCTTGGCCGTAGTGCAGGGGTGATTCGATGATGTGGATTATTTATTAAAGTCGAGTCTCACGTGATAAAAGTGATGAAAAACCTTTTAAATCATAGAAGATAGTAGATTTTATTCTCTACTTGACTCTTTTAATGGATTGCTTGTTCATTGTAGTTAAACTTGATGTTTGTTATATTTTATCAGTTTAACACTGTTGAAGGCTAATGATAATTTATTCTGCATTATCTTAGTCATAATATTTCTTACTGGGCTAGTTGAGCTCACCCTTTTGCTTTCATTGTTCTCTTCAGGAAATGAGAACGTAGCAGGGACTAGTCGAGGAACGGAGTGACGGTCCAGATGATAGCATTAGTAGTCCTCGCTATTCTATGAAATAGTGTAATAATAATTGTAATGAGGACTCCTTTTGAGTTTGTATACTCTCTAGTAGACAATATTTGTATTCAAACTCACAGTTTATGTTTTGTCATAATGTATACGACAATTGTATTATTAAGTTGTATTTGAATTTTGTACCATGTATCTGGCGACTCAAGATGGGTGATGTATACCTATTTTGGGGGCGTCACAGTTGGTATCAAAGCTTCGGGATATGATCCCTGGCTTAGATGTGAGAATAGAACTAGGAGGGGAGAGACGGGGAATTCCTTCGCTAGTTTGACCTACCTAAGTTTTTTTTTTGGTATTTAATTGGTCGGTCATAATATAGGGATAATATGTTACATGTTAATTAACTTTTTGTTTGGTGGCAGTATCTGAAAATGACATCCGAGAATGTTGAGAATAGCAATGGAGCACAGGCGACCGTTGATTCAATACATATCAATAATCAGGATAATGTGTATCAGGAAGGCGATAATCCTCATACAAACAACAACATTGACCAAATGATGAATGATGGAATGTTCATAGGCTTTATGCAATTCATGCAACAGCAGGTGAGAGCGGCTCATGTCCAAAATGTAGGTGGAAACACTGAAACTCTTGATTTGGTCACCGCTTAAGCAGTTCAAGGAGTGGGACCTTTGGAGTTTATTGGAGAGCCAAAACCACTTAAAGGCGGAAGCATGGATAAAACAGATCACCAAGATATTTGATGTCTTGGGATGCTCCGAGGAGCAAAAGGTTCCCTTTGCCGCCTTTATGTTGTGAGGAGAAGCAGACATTGGTGGGAATCGGTAGAAGCGTACTCAAACCGCCAAGACTAAAATGTCTTGGGAGAAGTTCCAAGAACTATTCAACGACAAGTACTTTCCCGAAAGTATTAGTCACATGAAGGAGGTGGAGTTCATCAAGTTGGAACAAAATAATATGACCATGTCACAGTACGAAGCAAAGTTTTCCGAGTTGTCCCGATTTGCGTCCCACTTGGTGGATAACGAAGAGAGAATGACGCAGATGTTTTTAAGAGGTTTGAAGCTGGAGATATGTCAACATCTTATTTCTCATAAACTGTTTTTGTATTCAGATGTTATAAATAGGGCTCAGTTAGTGGAGCGCGATAACGAGTCAACGCAACCAAAAGGGAGCAGCCAGCAAAATGATAATACCAGTGAGAGCAGTCACCGAAGTTGTGACAACAAGCGTGGAGGGAATTAACAGGCCAAAAATGGTAACCACTTCGGTGGTAATCAGGGCCAAAACAATAAGAATGGACATTTCAAGAAGAGGAGATTCAACAATGATGGAAAGACATCAAGACCAAAGACTTTTTGTTGTTAAGGAAGGAGAACGACCACCTATCATATGCTTCAAATGAGGAGGGGAGGGACACATCAGTCCAAACTACGCGATGCCGTCCAAAGCATGTTATAATTGTGGAAGAGAAGGTCACTTAGCTCGATTTTGTCGTTCACCGAAGATAAGTTCAGCTAGGATGGAAGCACCAAAGGCCGTCCCAGAAAATTCAAAGCCGGTAGTGAAAGGGAGAGCGTTTGTTGTGACCTCCCAGAAAGCAAGGAACCCAAATGAGGTCATCACGGGTAAGCTTATTATAAACTATAGCGAAGTCTATACTTTATTTGATACCAGTTCTACCCATTCTTTTATTTCTCCTACTTGCGCTCAACGATTAAATTTGACTCCGGAGAAATTAGACTTTGACTTATCTGTGGAAACTCTATTGGGAGAAACCTTCATTACATCCACTGTTTATAAGTCTTGTTTGGTTCAAATCGGTACCCTCACATTACATGTCGATCTTATTTCATTGAAAATACTTGCATTTGACGTAATTCTAGGGATTGATTGGTTAACTACTCATCATGCAAAAATTGATTGTTTTCATAAGGTTGTTAGCTTTCATATTCCTAATCAACCTATTATGCGAATTCAAGCGACCAAACCATTAAAATCAATCACGGTCATCTCAAGCCATAAAGCTATTCGTTTATTGAAAAACGGATGTCAAGATTTCTTAGCTCATTTCACGGATCTAAACAAAAATACGTCAGTTTTGAATGATATTTCTATTGTTAATAAATTCCTTGACGTATTCCCTAAAGAACTTCCTGGCCTATCCCCAGAGCGTGAAATTGAATTTTGTATCGACCTTGAACCCGGTACAAAACCCATTTCCAAAGCCCCATATCGAATGGCTCCTATTGAACTTCAGGAGTTAAAGACCCAACTGCAGGAATTGTTAGACATTGGCTTTATTCGTCCTAGTACTTCTCCTTGGGGTGCTCCTGTTCTATTCGTGAAGAAGAAAGATGGGAGTATGCGACTTTGTATTGATTATCGGGAGTTGAATCATGTCACCATCAAAAATAGGTACCCATTGCCACGTATTGATGACCTGTTTAACCAGTTGCAAGGAGCCAAATTCTTTTCAAAGATTGATCTTCGTTCCGGATATCACCAATTAAATATTAGAACGGATGACATTACAAAGACGGCTTTCAGAACTCGGTATGGGCATTATGAATTCCTAGTCATGTCCTTTGGATTGACTAATACTCTTGCTGCCTTCATGGACATGATGAACCGAGTATTCAAGGAATATTTGGATCACTTTGTCATCGTCTTTATTAATGACATCCTTATTTATTCCAAAATCCGTGAAGATCATGAGCAACACTTGAGGCTTACACTCCAAAAGCTTAGTGAATACAAGCTTTATGCCAAGTTGAAGAAATGCGAGTTCTGGCTTGAGTAAGTAGCATTCCTTGGGCACGTAGTATCAAGTCATGGAATATCTGTTGACCCGGCAAAGATTGAAGCTATTCAAAGCTGGGAGCAACCTAAATCAATGACCGAAGTACGTAGCTTTCTCGGTTTAGCTGGTTATTATTAGAGCTTCGTGGAAGGATTTTCTCGAATCGCTACTCCATTAACTCAGCTGACTCGAAAAGCTACAAAGTTTGGTTGAAGCGAAGAATGTGAGAAGAGTTTTCAAGAACTCAAGAGGAGATTCATTTTAGCACCTGTTCTGACAATACCATCTGGCTCGGAGGGATTTGTCATCTATAGTGATGCTTCGGGCAAAGGGTTGGGATGTGTTCTCATGCAACAATAGAAAGTCATAGCCTATGCCTCACGATAACTCAAAGAATATGAGAGGAATTATCCTACTCATGATCTAGAGTTGGCAGCTGTTGTTTTTGCACTTAAAATTTAGAGGCATTACTTGTATGGGGAGAAAGTGGAGATCTTTACGGATCATAAAAGCCTCAAATATTTCTTCACTCAAAAGGAACTCAACATGCGATAACGACGTTGGCTTGAACTGTTGAAAGATTATGATCATACCATCCAATACCATCTTGGAAAGGCGAACGTGGAAGCTAACGCATTGAGTAGAAGATCATATGTAAGTACGAGTGCGATATTGTCAACACAAAGGCCCATTTTGTGTGACTTGCAAAGGATAGAGATAAAGTTAAAGACTCCAGGGACCCATGTGATGATGGTAAATATACGAGTAGAACCGACTTTAATTGATAAAGTTAAAGCTGCTCAAGCTACAGACCTGGAGCTGATGAGTATGAGGAAGAAAGTGCAAGAAGGTGCTATGCCGGAAGCAAGAATCGATGAAGAAGGAATACTTCGAGTCAACTCTAGACTTTGTGTTCCTAACAACCCTGATTGAAAGTATAAAACCATGATGGAGGCGCACAACACACCATTTGCAATCCATCTTGGGAGTACCAAAATGTATCATGATATTCGTCATACATTTAGGTGGAGCAATATGAAGAGAGAGATAGCGCTGTTTATCTCAAGGTGTCTAACTTGTCAACGAGTTAAAGCGGAGCATCAAGTACCAAAAGGTCCATTGCAACCACTTGAAATTCCAGAATGGAAGTGGGAGCACATTACCATGGATTTCGTTATCGGTCTTCCTAAGGTTTCTCAAGGTATAGATGCGATTTGGGTCATTGTTGATAGATTGACCAAGTCTGCTCATTTCTTACCGATACGAGAAACTTATACACTTGAACGTCTTGCTCGTATGTACATAAACGAGATTATAAGACTGCATGGTATGCCAGTATCCATCGTTTCTGATCGAGACCCAAGATTCACTTCGCGATTTTGGGTTAGTTTGCAGAAAGTTATGGGCACAGATTTACGATTTAGCTCGGCATATCATCCTCAGACGGACAGGTAGTCGGAGAGGACTATTCAAACTCTTGAAGATTTATTAAGACTCTGTGTCCTTGAATTCAAGGGAAGTTGGGATAAGTTCTTACCATTGGTGGAGTTTTCTTACAACAACAGTTATCAAGCAAGTATTGGCATAGCTCCATTTGAGGCGTTGTATGGAAGAAAGTGTCGTTCTCCAGTATGCTGGGATGAGGTGGGAGAAGCAACGTTGTTGGGACCGGAGTTGGTACGTATGACTACAGAGAAGATTCAAACGATCCGGCAACGTATAAAAACCTCACAAGATTGACAAAAGAGTTATGTTGATCTTCATCGAAAGGACGTGGAATTCGATATAGGAGATCATGTGTTGTTACGTGTTGCTCCATGGAAAGGAGTTTTGAGATTTGGAAAGAGAGGAAAGCTCAATCCTCGATTCATCAGCCCATTTTTAATCCTCGATCGAGTAGGAAATGTGGCCTATAGACTCGCTTTACCGCCAAGTATGTCTCGTGTTCATAACATTTTTCACATATCCATGTTACGTAAATATGTGAAAGACCCAAACCACATTATTGAGTTAGAACCGGACGAAATAGCGGAAGATTTGACGTATGAAGAGATTCCTGTTCAAATCTTGGATAAGAAGGAACATATTCTACGCTCCAATGTTATACCTCAAGTCAAAGTTTTGTGGAGAAACCACGATGTTGAGGAAATTACCTGGGAGTTAGAATCTAAAATGAAGTCAAGGTATCCTTACCTCTTCGATATACCAGGTACATACCCTAATTTCGAGGGCGAAATTTCATAAGAAGGGGAGGTTGTAAGACCCCAACTTTTTGAATAAAAATGAATTTTCTATAAATATCATTTTTTTAATATTATGGAATAAATTTGATATAATGTTATAGTTGTGGGTAATTTTTATAAATTTTGCAAAGTACGCAAGTTGTTATATAATATTCGATGATAACAAGATAGTAGATTTTACCGTAGTGCAGGGGTAATTCGATGATGTGGATTATTTATTAAGCTGAGTCCCAGCGATAAAAGTGATGAAAAAACCTTTTAAATCATAGAAGATAGTAGATTTTATTCTCTACTTGACTCTTTTAATGGATTACTTGTTCCGCTGCAGTTAAACTTGATGTTTATTATATTTTATCAGTTTAACACTGTTGAAGGCTAATGATAATTTATTCTGCATTATCTTAGTTATAATATTTCTTACTGGGCTAGTTGAGCTCACCCTTTTGCTTTCATTGTTCTCTTCAGGAAATGAGAACGTAGCAGGGACTAGTCGGGGAATGGAGTGACGGTCCAGATGATAGCATTAGTAGTCCTCACTATTCTATGAAATAGTGTAATAATAATTGTAATGAGGACTCCTTTTGAGTTTGTATACTCTCTAGTGGACAATATTTGTATTCAAACTCACAATTTATGTTTTGTCATAATGTATACGACAGTTGTATTATTAAGTTGTATTTGAATTTTGTACCATGTATCTGGCGACTCAAGATGGGTGATGTATACCTATTTTGGGGGCGTCACAAGCGAGGCTGATATCTAGCTTGTTCATATGAAAAATTCACAACAATTATGAGAAGGAGTCCAGGAGTAACTGCAAAATCTAATCTTGACTCAACTCTCCATCCATAACAAAACTTGTTGTCCTAATTGTTTAATCAAATTAATCATGTTAGGACTTTTGTCTGTACTATAGTGTCATCGGTCATTCTAGAAAAGAAGAGCTCCTTAGATATCTGATATCTATCAGTCCTACTTTCCTTACCATCAACTACTTGATGTGCATGAATATAGTAGGAGCATCCATAGTTTCATGTTGACGTTGAAGCACATTACTCATGGATGCGAGAATGATGCATTGAGCCAACTGTGCATCATCTTGTCTCTTTCTAAAAGTAGTAATCTCTTCCTCAGAGGCATTATCTGCAACCATTGCAGGGATAGGCGTATTAAGGACATAAGATAACTTTTCAGCCGTGAGAACTATTCTCAATTTCCTTAACCAATCCGTTTAATTCAGTCTGGTTAAATAGCATCTAATATGTTTCGCAGTGATAGTAATTTAGACATTGTAAAATTCTATAAATGAATTTGTAATTAACAACATTTTAGCATACATTCTTTTATTAATTATCAAAATAATTTAGGTCTTGTTTTATATTGGTATCTCTCACTATTTTCATCCAACTATATTACCCTCACTTATATAGTTCGGCAAAATCTAATTAAAGATTTGCTAGTGAGAATAAGGATCCCATTTCAAATATATATAGCCTTGTGGTGACACAACAAACTATATATAAATAAATAGGTAAACAACTCTTGTCAATTACATCAACATGTAACTTCTTTGTTTTGCCTCTTAGATTATTTTGATCAAGTGGTGGCACATCCGAATCAAAATTATCTAAGTTAAGTCCAACCTAGCACTACATATATTCAAAAAAGAAAAACATTGTCCTTGTGGTAACACAACAAAACAACATTGTTCAATTTTCTTTATAAGCATCAAATGTGATAAAATTAACATCTCAAAGAACTAAGATAAGCCTTGTGGTGACACAACAAACTTATAATAATTAATTGATACTCTATTATTTTTTATCATGTTAGAAGGCGACGTTCGATATTCTAAATATCTTTGAACGCTTAGGACTTAATATAAAATCTTTGAGGGGTTTGTGATTAATTTGTCTCATCTTGTTTAGCGCGCATGCACACACACACACACACACACACACACACATATATATATATATAGTATAAGCATGCACATATAGAATACTATATTCTACTCGGATTGATTATGGACTTTTATTCTAGTTTGGTTCACTAGAGCCACCAAGTAAACCAAAAGGTTAAACCCTAGGGGTGCAAGAATTAATATTTAAATATAACTATTACATTTAAACCCGGGCTCCATTATAAACGGGTCTTCAAGCGCTCCTTGCTCCTTGATCTCCAATTCTTCAAAATTAATTCTAACTATTTCTATTACCAAACTATTTAAAATAAATAGAAACCTTGATTAGTAGTCAAGGGGAAGTACATAGGAGGATGATAGAATTTACATTAAGAAAAATTAGGTAAGACGAGGTACGCAAACCCCATTTAATAAAACTCATACATTCATGCATCCAACTAAAATAAAATTCAATCGCATTGGTCAATAGTCCATAATCAATCTCATTTATTATCATACACATCACCATACGCATCAATAAATAATATTCATCTCATGAATAATAAACATTCAATATATATATTGATATCATTTAATGGGCAAAATTAGTTAGCATAAAATCTAATTTTGAATCAAAATAAACTCCTTTATTTTAATCCAAATTTAAATCAAAATAAATCTCTTTTATTTTAATTTATCCAATTTTGAATAAAATAAACTATTTTATTTTAATCAAAATTTTTAATCAAAATAAACTCATTTATTTTAATTAATTATGAAATCCAATTCAAGAAGAATAAAAAACTCCTTTATTTTAGGAAACACGGATTCTCTTTCCTATTCACAAATAAACTCTTTTATTTTGAATAATATGAAATCTTATTCCATATCTAAATAAACTCTTTTATTTAAGAAAATACGGATTCTCTTTTATATTCACAAAAAACTCATTATTTTGAATAATGTGAAATCTTATTTCATATCTAAATAAACTCCTTTATTAAAGGAAATATGAAATCCAATTTCAACTCTAATTAGTTATCATAAAATCCAATTCCAACTCCAATTAGTTATCATAGAATTCAATTACAACTCTAATTGTTAGCATGAAATCCAATTTTAAGATTAAAATAAACTATTTTATTTTAATATTAAAATAAACATTTATTTTAAGATTAAAATAAACATTTTATTATAATTATAAAATAATAAGAATAATATATATATATATATATATATATAAACCGAAATCTTATAATATATATATATATGGGATTCCATCCACAGCAACCGGTTGTTGGGAGCAACCCATTTTTGGTCACCAGCCACACTGACTGTGGCGACTTATAAAAAAATTACATAAGGGCTTAGACAGTGCAAGTGTGGCGGTGGCTAAAATGGGTTGCTCCCAACAATCGGTTGCTGTGGATGGAATCCCTATATATATATATCATATCACCTGAATTCAAAAGTGAAACCTGTGACTTATTTACATGATTAGTTCGGTAATATAAATATTATATATATATTATAATTATATATTGTTTAATATATATAAACTAAACCGCGTAAAGCAATAATATATATATATATATATATATATATAACATTCTATAAAAAAACGAAGTACTGCAACATCTGTGAATGTGCAGGATTACCGATTTCGGAAAATAAAAGCTTCGCTATTTTATTCTTTATTTTTAAAAATAAATTTTATACAATAAATTATGTCCAATTAAATTGTTCTAAACACATTAAAATACATATCAAATTAAAATAATTAATAATTCGCATAAAGGTTTAGCTCTGATGCCACTTTTAGGTTTGTAATATTCATGAATGCAATCAAATTGCACAAAATAAGCAGAAGCATAGAAAATCAATGTTTTTAAAATTTACAAACCATATACCTGGATCATCCTTTATGCACAATTATTAATTAAACAAAAAGATAAAGAACAAAATCCTTTCGCGTTCACCTCCAAATCCTTTCGCGTTCAACTTGAATCAACCGCGTTTGGTTCCTTCCTTTGATCAATGTTAGCCACCCAAGTGTTTGGCCTCTAGAGGTGATCCACTAACGAAGAAAAAAGATTCAAGAAGATGAGTGTTTGGCAAAATCCTACTTTTTTCTATCTCTTATAGAAAAGAAAAAGAGCGTACTCTTCAACAATTGGAATCACGTCTGTTGTGAAAAAGTCAACAACAACTCTACACTCATAATAAGACTCCTCTTATTTATAGATGTAGGCAACCCTCCTTAACAATTAAGGAATTATATTTTATTTTAATTAATTAAACTCCTTTAATTAATTAGGCTCTCAATCTTATTAGGAATAATTAATTAAAATCTTTTAATTAATTAGCCTCCTAATCTTATTAGGATATATGATAGTACTTTTATTAATTAATTCTCAAACTCTTTTAGGAATTAAATAATAATAATATTAATAATAATAATAACACTCCTCTTATTAATTTATATTTAATATTTTCAAAATATTAAATAATAAATATTAAGCTATTTAATTCATTCCATCACCATAGATTAAATTAAATATACTTAACTTATTATTATGATTATGCCATTTACTTCTTAAATAATTATTCTTCCTTTTATGGTGTGAGATAGTGGACTCTCATGATCATTTGTGTGGAGACACTAAAGCAGGTATTTAGGTGCTTATTGGAGAATAATTTTACTAAATGTGGCTCGCTAAGGAATACCTAATGGAGTTTTACTTGTCTGTCAATAGAAATTCCTGAAGTGATAGTAGTACAAGTGTTCCTTAAATTTGAGATCATCATATAGTATATTGTGTATGATGAGTTATACTTTGACTTATTTTTTAAGACCCTTAGGGTATATCAAATGGTATGCTTGGGTATAATAAGTTGTACAGGGAGATAATGTAAAATCAATAAAGAATCTACCGCTTCTAGTAAAAGAAGAAAATGTCATATGTGATTCGATAAATGACAATCCAGTAGTCCTTAGCCAAGGCAGAATGAAATTAGAAAGGATTTTCTAATTTGCATTATTTGGAGTTGTGCATTTAAGAATCGAAATACATATAATTAAATAAAATAAGACTTGACTGTAATTTTATGTCTTATATTTAATTGGGACATTGTATGGTGGAAGGATTGAATTGTACGGTAACTATTTACTCAAAGTTTCTTTTATGATTAATGTTGAAATCTATATTGTCTAAAAATTCGGTGATCGCTAAGGAGACTTATCCTTATTGTAGAATAAATGTTATTTATTTAAATAAATTATTATATTAATTTATTTATTTAAATAAGATTAGAATTATTTTAATTAATTTATTCACAACCAGTTTAATATGGAGACCTAAAGGGTCACATCGCAAAAGGAAGAATATTTATTTAAGAAGCAAATGACATAATCG
The DNA here is from genome assembly GCA_020205615.1 of Panax quinquefolius. Taxonomy (NCBI): domain Eukaryota; kingdom Viridiplantae; phylum Streptophyta; class Magnoliopsida; order Apiales; family Araliaceae; genus Panax; species Panax quinquefolius. The sequence goes on from CM035171.1 coordinate 25,601,916, forward strand.
TAATAATAAGTTTAAGTGTATTTAATTTAATCTATGGTGATAGAATAAATTAAATAGTTTAATATTTTAAAATATTAAATTTAAATTAATAAGAAGAGTCTTATTATTATTATTATTATTATTATTATTATTATTATTATTACTATTATTATTATTTAATTCCTAAAAGAGTTTGAGAATAAATTAATAAAATGTACTCTCATATATTCCTAATAAGATTAGGAGGCTAATTAATTAAAAGAGTTTAATTAATTATTCCTAATAAGATTAGGAGGCTAATTAATTAAAGGAGTTTAATAAATTAAAATAAACTCCAATTCCTAAATTATTTAGGAGATTTGCCTACATCTATAGAGGAGTCTTATTATGGGTAAGGGTTGATGTTTTCACAACACAAACTGAAAATTTCAAAAGTTGAGAGAGTACACAATATTCTATAGAGATAGAATTAGGGTTTTGTCAAACACCCATCTTAGCTTCTTGAATACTTATTCTTCCTTGGTGAATCGCCTTTAGAGGCCAAATACTTGGGTGGCTAATGTTAATCAAAGAAAGGAATCAAACTTGGTGAATTCAAGTTGAACATGAAAAGGAATTGGAGGTGAATTCATACCTGAGGAAGCTAGTTTCTACAAGGGTATGAATGTGATCTCCTTCTCTTTTCTATTAATTGATAATTATGCACAAAGTATGATCATGGTGATGGGTTTGTATGAAAATTTTAAATTTCTATTTTATCGCGCTTCCGCACCTTTATATAATTTTATTGCATTATCGCGTTATATAGAAACCTAACAGTAAAAAACTAAAACACTATTGTAACACTGCACAAAAGAACATTAATATTATATATTATAGTTGTGTAGTTAAATAACACTGCATGTGACGCCCCCAAAATAGGTTCAATCCACAACCCATTCTGAGTCGCCAAATACATGGTACAGAAACAACTACAACTTCATTAATACAATTGTCGTGCAAATACGATAACACATAAACTGTGAGTTTAAATACAAATATTATCTTCTAGACAATATTCACACTCAAATAAGTCCTCATTACAATTATTGATACACTAATTTACAAAATAGTGAGGACTACTAAAATAACTGTCTTGAACCAATACTCCACACCCCAACTAGTTCCCGCTATATTCTCGTCTCCTGAGAAGAAAAATGGAACAAAAAGGAAAAGGGTGAGCTCAACTAGCCCAGTAAAGAATATTATGACTAAGATAATGTACAACAAATTATTCTTAGTCTTCAACAGGGAAAAATCTGATAGAATACAATAGACAACAAGTTTTAGATCAACAACTGCAGCGGAAACAATAATTCATTAGAAGATTTAAGTAGATAATGAAATCTACTATCATCTATGAATTTAAAAGTCCATCATCGATATTTTATCCCTGTAACATCAATTAATATACATCTTGAATCAAATAGTCATCTTTGCACTACAGGCCAAAGATATTCATCATCCATTATGTTCATCTCAACACTGCTCATCTTTGCACTACGGGCCAAAGATATTCATCAAGAAATCATTCATCTTTGCACTACAAAGCCAAAGATATTCAAGAATATCATCATTTAGGACCGAGGATGATGAAAAATATATTTTAAAGAAAACGAATCCAGTGAGACAAAAGAACAAATAATAAGGATTCATACTTCGGTTTATCCATGTTCAAAAATACTCCATAATAAACTATTGTAGAGCATAATTCAAAAATGAAGATCAAAATATAGATCCAATCAAAGATAGAAACCATAACAGATAATCTTGGACACATAAAAGAAAATTTAATTTTTCTGTGAATAGTGTCGTATACGTGAATAGTGCCATATACATGAATAGTAACTCCGACACTAAAAGGTAGAAATTCCACAAGAAAAATTATCATGCTTCTTGAATAGTACTCGTGAATAGTAACTCATGAATTGTAACTCGTGAATAGTAACCCCGACATAAAAAGATAAGAATTTCACAAGAAAAATCTTACCAATATTCTGGTATAATGATATTGAAAAAACTAATATCATTTATAAAAAAATAACATCCCTTACCTCAAAAAGACAAGATTTCCGGATGGAATAATGGATATAGTCAAGGAAGGAACACCAGATATAGCAACACTCAAAGTATCAAAATACTCACAAGAATACGCTCGATAATATAGAGAGAGAAAGAGAGAGAAAACTTCAGTTTCTAGTGTGATTTTCAATTCTAACCTAAGCATCCTATTTATAGAAAAATGCTTAGAACACCAAAGCAGAAAATTTAACAAAATATTAATATATTTATAAAATTTTCCTTAGCCCACCTTGACCATCCGAATTCAGCCACCAAATAATGACAAAAACCAAAAAAATGTTTTTGTAATTAAAAATAATTTAAACTTTCAAAAACTAATTATTTCAGAACTACGGAACTTTCATAATTCATAATAAATAGCCCTTTAATCAGAAAAATTCGAACCACATTTCTTTTCCATTGGAAATTTCATTATCTACAACTTTGCAGAAGAAAGTTTTTTCAAATTCCAAATGTAAATCGATCAAATCCACAAACGGACGATTTTACAGGCTATAATCAAATTTCAGTCAAGAAATGGGGTCCACCGACACACAAAACATGTGTTAATCATTTAATGCAACAAAAATACTCTTTCTTCTCATATACTCATATATCCTACATTCATTGTAAAAATATTATATTATAATAATATAATAAAATATTATTTTATTAGAAAAGATAAAATATCAATTTTCAACAATTGTCACATTAAAAAATTTCTCCATCTATATCCATATAAAATGAATATTTTCCTTATCATATAAATCAATAATTAATTATTCACAAATAATATTACGTAATCACAATATCGACAACCAAAAGGTTCCTGTGAAAGAGGGGCTTTCAATAAGGATTTCTCTCTCATTGGCGTGCAATTAGGTGACCAAACCTCTCCTTAGCATGTAACTTTCTAGACATTACCAATAATGTTATCTAATAATATTATTCAAATAATATGAATTATTACTCCGATAATGGAAAATACTATGTAGTGACAATTATTGAAACAATAGTAATATAAAATATCAACGCAAAGAATTATTGAATCAATAAAATAAAATATTGAGCAAGAATTCATCGTAACAATTATTCGAGTAAGTGTCTTCACGTAAGAATCAATAATTGGTGCAATGTCGTGTAGTGCTATCGCGGCAACAACGCCAGACATCGTGTTTTTAACCACCGGTATTCCAATAAGATTAACTGTGAATAACTACGCCGTTATTAATACTTGTCATTTTCTTTATCCAATCGCGTTACATGGGGCCCACACAAGGTCGCTACTGTCGCATTTAATATTCCCCGACAGTAAGAATATTCCACGACCAAATGAATATTCCCCGACAACAATGAATATTTTATAACCACTTGTTTCTTCAACCCCTTACTATTTCAAAATAATAATTAGAGAAAATTAAATCTTTATTTATAAAAAGTTGGGGTCTTACACTGCCCAAAAGAACATTTAAATTTGGATTATGAGCTAATGAATACTCGCAATTAATGTATCAGTATGAAACATATTATTTATAGTTTAATATGTATAACTTAGATCATGAAAGATCTACACTTGTAATAATCGATTGTGATGGTTATAGATTCTGGAATAGAAGAAATTAATGTATTAATTAGTATCAAAGCAAGGTTGTGTTCATCAAATTATAAATAATTGAGATGAAGGTAGTACCGTGACATACCAGGTCCGAGGTTCAAGGGACCCGGATTTGGGGGCGTTACAAGTATTCCTTCGTCAAACCTCTTTGCTTAGTCACGATCATAACCCTTAGTTCCTCAATTTCAGTTTGATAAGCCTCTACCGTAGAAGTCTATGAAAGTTTGTTGAATTCAGCCTGAGCATCCAAATGGTCAGTAGCACCAAATCTTACAATCAAATCATTAATGAACACCCTCTATGGTCAAATTTGTAAAATTGGTACCACAGTCTAGCTTTTCCTTCAAAATCAATAGAGGCAAATTTGTTTTTATGCACTTCTTCCATGGGATTGAAGTCAAAATACTTATCACAACACATTACCCATCCTCTAAGGTCATAACCATCAAATCTTGGGAAATCAATCTTAGGCGGCTTATGAGGACCCCAGTTGGAATTATGCATAGTCTGGGAAGCTTGGTTTTGGTTTGGTGTGAAATTTTACTAGAAAAAATGAGGTAGAAGGTTGCTATTCTTGGAAAGGGCTGGTAAGGGGTAAATGTTGCTGCCTTAAGCACTCCATTATAGCTAGTTTCTACTTCATCACCATTACTATTGACTGAGCTAGATTCCATATCGGCTTCTTCCTTTGGTTTCAACCTCAGAATAATTTTTTCATGTCCTTCAATGTATCTTCAAATTTCTCCATTCGTTGATTCACAATCTCCCACGTTCTGTTTGATTAAATCATTCATCTCAGTGATACGTGTCTCCTGAGAAGTACTGAGTCGTTCATCCAAAGCCTTCCATCTTTTATCATCAGCCATGTTTAACTACCCAAAAAAAAAATCCAAGGATGGTTCGCTCTGATGCCAAGTGTAACAATTATGGAGATTAAATGAATACAAGAGTAACTTCAGCTACAACACCACTGAAATGGGGCAGAGATTATTTATTTAAATCCGAAATTGGTACTAGAATTACAAAAAGATGAAAATATTGAAGAAAACTAGACTGAAAATTAACTATAATACTAAAAATAAGAATAAGGAAGTAAGATAACTGAGGAAAAACATTTCTAAAATTGGCACTGCTCAACCTAAACTCCTTTTAAATCTTCAAATCCCCACTTTGTTGCCATAATCCAAGCTACGATGATCTTCGGATTCCCTTGATGGTGCCACCATTTTATGTTGATACTCAGATAGCAAATAAGAGAGGACATATTAAGTGGCAACATAGACATCTGCCTATGCTCAATTTTTTTTCCTAATAGGTATAGAATTAGGGGCAAATATATAAGTCAATAAACTTAAGGGGGCAGATTAATGGAAGGGTTTAACTCAGAGGAGTCAAAATAAAATCCATAAATCAATTCTAAATTACTGAAGTCTAAATACAAGCACTGATGACTGAACTACAGAGTTCTTACTTCTTTGCCTTTTCTCACTTTTCATTCTACACCTCTGAAGGTTACATCTTCTCATTTTGCTTTTCATACTCCTCTTGCTTCAGTGCTTCTACTTGCTTCTCCTCCGCCTTCGCCCGCTCCTTCTTGTTTAACTTATTTTCTACTACATCTCCAATACGCGCCACACCTCTTACGCATATTAGAGTAATCAAACTTAAAAGGTAACTAAATTATGGCTTTTTTGTTTGATAATTTAAAATTAGTAGTTTGTTTGAATTTGTTATTGGTTTGGGACTTGGTATTAAACCTAATTCAATTTATTTGATATATTTATTATATTTTGGACTTAATAGGTTACTAATTAGGGCTTTTTTTGTTTGATAGTTTAAAGTTTCACTATTATTAGATTATATATGTTTTCCCCTTCCTGACTCCCTGCTTCAGTTTACAAATTGCAAAGCTTATTCACCTAAAATCGCTTTGCTTGAACAATAATAACATTAAACATGTATATAACTATATAAGTTGAAAATTTATATTCTATTCAAATTTTATTATGGCAATTTTGATATTTGTATTATGAATCTATTTTCCTCCACTAGATTTGTGTTTCATTAATTTGTTCATAGAATATTTATTGTAGACATTGTTTGATAGCTTTTATCTTTTCTAAAAGGAATAATATATATGTTGGTTGTTTTCACAATCAATATATGCGTGCAAGTATACACGGTCAACAAGTAATAAAGTGAAAGTAGAGTATCGTTTCCACGAGGAATTATTAATAAAAATTACCAAATACATTCAAAACTGTGACTCTCGTCCAAGACTTAGATAACACGTCATATTGATACCTATTAAATTGTCACCGTTATTCACAACGCCCCTCACTTAAAAGTTCTATTTTGCAGCATTCCACACAAGGAAGTCAACAACGAAAGGATCGGGACACTTTACTTATGGCTTGATATGACAATGATTGACTTTAGTTGTTTGGTTGCTTGAATTCGCATAATAGGTTGGTTAGGAATATGAAAGCTAACAATCTTACGAAAAAGCATGATGAGTAGTTAACCATCGATTCCTAAAAATCGCATCAAAGGCAAGTATTTTCAAAGAGATAAGATTGACAGTAACGTGAAAGTGTCAATTTGAATTAAACAAGATTTATAAATAGGTGGATGTAACGAAGGTTTCTACTAACGAAGTTTCAACCAATAAGTCAAAGTCTAACTTCTAGGAGTTAAATTTAAACGTTGAGCTTAAACCAAGAGAGATAAAAGAATAGGTAGAACCCAGATCGAATAAGGTATAGACTTCGCAAGAATTTATAATTAACTAACCCGTGATAACTTCGTTCGATTTGTCGTCACGAAAAATGCTCTCCCTTAAACTACTGAATTTAACTTGTTCGAGACATTTTTGGTGTCGTCATTACCACTGGAATTGACTTTCGCTATAGGCATATTCCACCCTCAACTACTTCGTCGTACTCGCTTCTATGATCTCGAATCATTAGCCTTCGATCCATATCGAATTGGGGTTTACAAAGAATGTATAGGGTAATTCAAAACTCGATGATGGGTTCTCCCAATTCTTTGTTGAAAAGAGAAATACATATCATCTATTTTAGCTTTCTTGGATCGGACTTTCTTTCCACAATATCAACGCGTCGTGTGGCTTTTACCCACGCATCTTTCATTCTCACTGCTCGATTGTTTCTTCTTTCACCGCTCCTTGACATTTGAATTCTCGATTCCAAATTTTAATATCGATACTCGCCAAAGAACGCTCATGTTCAAATTTATCGCACATCGGGTAATACAATTTTGAAATATTACATTCCTTTGCTCCACTAATCGCCTTCCGTTCTTCAAATTTCGCTCTTCTAACTAATGAATACGATTTTGCAATTCTACATTTTGATCAATAAGTTCTTCTAATAAATCCTCCTCAGTTCCTCTTCTTCTCACTCTCGATTCTTACCTTACCTGCACTAGCTTGAGTGCAACTTTTAATTCCTCAATCACCACATGGATATTCGCGATTAACGAGAATTTTGTAATTAATTTTAATATTTATTGAATTAAATAAATATTTTTCGATGATTTAATTATTGGATTAAATAATTAATTGATGCAATTATGGTAGATTAATTTAATTATATGTGTTACATTTAATAAATTAATGTAGAGAATAATTATTATTCGAAGCATGTATTTGTGACGCCCCCAAAATAGGTATACATCACCCATTCTGAGTTGTCAATACATGGTACGTAAACAACTACAACTTTATTATTACAACAAGAAAGCTATCGGTTTGAATACAAATATTATCTTTCTAGACAATATCTATACTCAAATAAATCATCATCACATTTATTGATACATTATTTTACAAAATGGTGAGGATTACTAAACAACTCTTTCTAGAACCTTCATTCCATACCCGACTGCACTACTTATATTCTCGCCTCCGAGAAGAAATATGAAACAAAAAGGAAAAGGGTGAGCTCAACTAGCTCAAGAAAGAATATTATGACTAAAATAATATACAACAAATTATCGTTAGTGTGACGCCCCCAAAATAGGTATACACAACACCCATTCTCGAAGTCGCCAAATACATGGTACAAGAAACAAACTACAACTTCAATAATACAAATGTCGTGTTAAATACGACAATATATATCTTTGTGAGTTTAAATATAATATTGTCTTCTAGACAATATCCACACGCATAAATAAATCCCCATCATAATTATTGATACATTATTTTACAAAATGATGAGGACTACTAAACAACTCTCTCTAGAACCTTCATTCCATACCCCGACTAGTACTCGCTACATTCTCGCCTCCCGAGAAGAAAAATGGAACAACAAGGAAAAGGGTGAGCTCAACTAGCCCGAAGAAGAATATTATGACTAAGATAATATACAACAAATTATCGTTAGTCTCCAACAGGAAAAAATCGACAGAATACAATAGACAACAAGTTTCAGGATCAATATTCGCGAATGGAAATAATAATTCATAGAAGAGTTACGTAGAGAATGAAATCTACTATAATCTATGAATTTAATAAATCCATCATCAATATTTTATCCTCAGTAACATCAATCAATATTCATCTCAAATCAAATATTCATCTTTGCACTACAGCCAAAGATATTCATCAATCGGTCATGTTCATCTCAACACCGCTCATCTTTGCACCTACAGCCAAAGATATTCTTCAGAAATCATTCATCTTTGCACACTACAAAGCCAAAGATATTCTTCAAAAATCATTCATCTTTGCACTGTGCCAAAGATATTCTTCAGAAATCATTCATCTTTTGCACTACGTGCCAAAGATATTCAATAATATCATCATTTAAGACCGAGGATGATGAAAATATTTTAAAAAGAACGAATCCCGGTGAAACAAAATGACAAGGATTAAGGATTAAGGATTCGTACTTTGTTTTATCCATGTCCAACAATACCTCAAAAATAATCATAGTGGTGTAAAATTCAAGAATGATCAAAACATGGATACAATCAAAGCTAATATCCAAAATAGATATTTTGGACTAAAAGAAGAAATTTTATTTTTCGATGAATAGTGTCAGATATCGTGAATAAAGGTCGATACGTGAATAGTAACTCGACACCAAAAGATAGAAATTCCACAAAAACATCTTCACGCTTCATGAATAGTACTCGTGAATAGTAACTCGTGAATAGTAACTCATGAATAGTAACCCCACATGAAAAGTTCCAAATTTGATAAAAACTTCAGATCAACATTTCAAAGATAATGATATTGAAGAAATAATATCATTACTAAAAAAAAATAATATCCCTTACCTCAAAGAATCAAGACTTTAAGGAAAGGCTCAAGTGATTTGAATGAAACTTGTCTTTAACAAAGAACTCTCAAAGTATCTAAATACTCACAAAATACGCCAATAATATAGAGAGAAAGAGAGAAAACTTTGTTTCGGGTGTGATTTTCAATTCTAACTTAGCCCTCTATTTATAGGAAAATGTTAGCTCGTCAAGGATTTCGACTGCTACACCGATGGCTTTTACTCGCTACTATTGCCACCCACCACATTTGAAATAAAATTCAGCACATTTTTTCACCAACCACAAGTGGGGCCCACTCAATTCTAAAATTTTCCACCAAAATCAATTATAAACCTAATTTCGAATCCGACACCTCTTAAAATTCACAACAAATCATTAGTGCATTTTAACGGTTCAAAATTTGTGGACATATACTCAACTTATGTATGTATAATATATCCAAAAATTACAACGATCCAACGGTCGGATTAAAATTAAAAACCCTGCAATATATCTCAAAACCCCCGATTTGATTTTTAATACCTCCAATCCGATAAAATAACCGATAAAACACCTCAACATTAATTCCTTCATTAATAACCACATAAATAAATCCATCATTTATATTCATATAAAATAAATATTTCTTATCATATGAATCAATAATTAATTATTCACAAATAATATTACGTAATCACATTTATGACAACCAGTGTCGTTCCCAGGAAGAGGGGCTTTCAATAAGGATCTCTCCTCATCGACGCCGCAATTAGGTGACCAAACCTCCTTAGATGTAACTTTCTAGACATTTGCAATAATGTTATCTAATAATATTATTCAAATAATATGAATTATTGATCCGATAATGGGAAACATCGCAAATGATAATTATTGAAACAAGTAATAATATAAAATACCAACGCAAAGAATTATTGAATCAATAAAATAAAATATCGAACAAAGAATTAATGTAATAATTATTGAGTAGTGCCATCTTACGTAAGGATCAATAATTCAACAATATCATGCAATACCGTGTGCCATCGTGCAACCACGCCAGACATCGATTTTAACCACCGGGTATTCCAAATGTCTTAATTCAGTAATAACTACGCCGTTATTTTTAACCAACTTATATTTGTCGCTTTCCTCATCCAATCGCTCAGTTATGGGGCCCACACACGGGTCGCTACCGTCGCAGATACGAATATTCCCCGCAAGCATTTAATATTCCACGACCAAACGAATATTCCCGGACAACAATGAATATTTTATAACCACTTGCTTATTTTGAAATATTTGCGTATTTAACCCTTAACTATCCACATTAATCAAATCAACCCTTACTATTTCAAAATAATAAATAAAGGAAATTCCTTTTATTTAAAAAATCGGTCTTACAACCTCTCCTCCTTATGAAATTTCGTCCTCGAAATTGACGACGACTGGTGTTTCAAAAGGTAAAGATACCTCGCTTTCATTTTCGTTTCCAACTCCTGTGTCATTTCCTCAATAAAGCATGGTTTCTCCACAAAACTTTAACTTATGGTATAACCCCAGACACATAGGTCATGTTCTTTCCTCTACAAAATCTTGACAGTACCTCCTCGTCACGTTAAGTCTTCTACTATCTCGTCCGGTTCTAACTCAATGACGTGTTTCGGTCGTCCACATACTTACGTAACATCGACACGTGAAAAACGTTATGAACACGCCATACTTGGTGGTAAAACGAGTCTATAGGCCACAGTTCCTATTCGATCGAGAATTTCAAATGGATTAATAAATCAAGGTTTGAGCTTTCCTCACCTCACCGATTCTCGCTTTTAAAATAACAACTTCTTGCACCTCCTTCTTCAAATTCATCACCTCGCCATAGCTTCGAATAGCAAATTTTAACTTTATCGATTAAAGTCGATTATACTCAGATATCATCAATGCATCAGATATCATCACGTGGGTACCTAGAGTTTTCATCTCCATCTCTATTATTTGTATATTATACTTAAATGAGTCTTTGATAATATTGTACTCAGATTTGTATACGATCTTCTACTCAACACGCCGCCTACCACGCTCGCTTTTCCAGGATGGCATGGTCGTAACATATCTTTGAAATGAGTCTCCTCTTGAGTTCTTCAAGCTCTTCCCACATTCCTTGCTCCATTTGAATTTTGTATCTCTATGAGTCACCACGTTAATGGAATAGCGATTCGAGAATATCCTTCAACGAATCTCCGATAATAACCAACTAAGCTTCTGAAAGCTACGTATTTCGATTACCGACTTAGGTTGTTCTTCTCAATCACGACTCATATCTCAACCTTGGATAAGACGTCACAATGACACCTATCGCTTTACTATCGCATCTAATATGACGCCCCTACAGAGAGTCGGCTTAGGTGAATTCCACAAAGGAAGTCACAAGATAAAGGCTCATGTACCAAATTCTATAGTTGAATTTTAACTCCTCAAGTTCAATAGAGCCATTCGATATGAGATTTTAGAAATGAGTTTTGTAACGGGTTCAAAGTCGATACAAAATTTAATATCGATTTTTGGGAGTAAGCCAACAAATTCTCGTGAAATACGTCATCGGGAAAATCAATAACAACAAGAATATTATTCAAATCTGACGTGTCTTTATTCAAATCCATAACATGGACTAAGAAAACTTGACATCCGTAATAAACGAATGACTTCATGGCTTGATATGAAAATGTTTGACTACAATGGTTTGACTGCTTGAGTTCGAATAACAGGTTGCTTAGGAATATGAAAACTAACAACCTTACGAAAGTAATCAATTTGGCATGATGAGTAGTTAACCATAAAATCACATCAAAAGCAAATATCTCTATAGAAATAAGGTTAACAAGTAATGTGATAGTGCCAACCTGAATCAAGCAAGATTTCTAAACAACGGATGTAATGAAAGTTTCTCCTAACGGATTCTCCATAAATAGGTCAAAGTCTAATTTCTCCGTAGTCAAGTTCAAACGTTGAGCGCAAGCAAAGAGAGATAAAAGAATGGGTAGAATCCCAGATTCTAGTAAGGTATAAACTTCGCAAGAATTTATAATTAACTAACTTGAGTGCTAACTTCGTTCGAGTTCCTCGCATTTTGACCGGTCACGACAAACGCTCTTCCAGGAATCGTTGACTTTGACTTTTCTTGGACATCCTTTTGAGTCACCATTCCCGCTGGACTGGGTTTCGATATCGTACAATCTCGAGCGATATGTCCTTCCTTTCCACAATTATAGCATACCTTAAACTGTTGTGGACAGTTTGGACTGATATGTCCCTCTTTCCCACATTTATAACATATGACCGGTGGTCGTTCTCCTCCCATAAAACTAGTTGCTACTGGTGCTGACGTCTTCACATGGTCGTTGTTGAATCTCCTCTTTTTAAAATCTCCTCCCGACTCGCTTCTATTTTCATGGCCACGATTACCACCGTGAGTGGTTACCGCTTTCTGTCCGTATTCTTCTTTCTCCACTTTGGTTATCGTTATTTCGATGATCGCTATCTTCTTGTGATGATCCTGTTTATGGTCCCTCGGTTGAACGTATTCGTTATCTCGCTTTCTAACAATCGAGCCTGCTGACAACATCTCGAAGAGAGAAAATTTATGAGAAATGAGAGATCGACGTATGCCAAGTCAAACCTCTCGTAAACATCCGCGTCATACGTTCCTCATTCTCCACCAAATGAGGTGCAAACTGGATAACTCCATGAACTTCGCCGATCTTTGGGACACCGCCATGTTATTCTCGCTTCTAGTCTAATAAACTCCACTTCCTTCATATGATTTAATACTTTCGAGGAAGTACTTGTCGTTATTGAACTGCTTCAAACGTCTCCCATGACATCGCCGAGTACATTTGGATGGTACGCTTCATGAGACTCCCACCAGAAGATCGCCGCTTCGCCACGGAACATAAGGTGGCGAATGGAACCTTCTGTTCTCCGCATCCCAAGACATCGAATATCTTGGTAATTTGTTTGACCCATGTTTCCGCCATGATCGGATCTCGCTTTCCCTTAAATTCGTGGTCCCAACTCTTTGAACTGCTTGCATTTGTGACCACCCGTGAATTGCTATCATTTCCTCTCAGTATTTTGAACACGAAGTCTCCCTCATTCGATTTTGCATGAACTGCAAAAACTTCTAAACATCCCCTCGTTCATCATCGCTTTCGGTGGTGTTGTTCACGGGAGGAACATTGCCACTGTTGCATGTTCTCCTCGTCACAGTAAAATACAGGCATCTCCACGGTCTCATTTACTCCACTATTAATATTCTCAACGACATTCTCAAATCATCGCTATAAAACAAGGGTTAATTAAGGAAATCAATCACATAATATCCCTATATCTTGACTAACTAACAAATAAGCTTAGGTAGGACACTAGCGAAGGAGGATTTCGTCTGCCTCTCCTCCTAGTTCTATTCCCCGATCTCCGCCTGGAGATCATATCCCTAAGCTCGATATTAATCATGTGGCGCCCCAAAATAGGTATACACAACACCCATTCCGAGTCGCCAAATACATGGTACAAGAAACAAACTACAACTTTAATAATACAAATGTCGTGGTGAAATACGCATAATATATATTATGAGTTTAAATATAATATTGTCTTTCAGACAATATCCACACATAAATAAATCCCCATCATAATTATTGATACATTATTTTACAAAAATGTGTGAGGACTACTAAACAACTCTCTCTAGAACCTTCATTCCATACCCGACTAGTACTCGCATTACATTCTCGCCTCCCCGAGAAGAAAAATGGAACAACAAGGAAAAGGGTGAGCTCAACTAGCCCGAAAGAAGAATATTATGACTAAGATAATATACAACAAATTATCGTTAGTCTCCAACAGGAAAAATCGATAGAATACAATAAACAACAAGTTTCAGATCAATATTCGCAGAATGAAATAATAATTCATAGAAGAGTTACGTAGAGAATGAAATCTACTATAATCTATGAATTTAATATCCATCATCAATATTTTATCCCTGTAACATCAATCAATATTCATCTCAAATCAAATATTCATCTTTGCCTTCTGTGCCAAAGATATTCATCAATCCATCATGTTCATCTCAACACCGCTCATCTTTGCACTAAAGGCCAAAGATATTCATCATCCTGGTCATGTTCATTTAAACACCGCTCATCATCTTTTGCACTACGTGCCAAAGATATTCTTTGAAATCATTCATCTTTGCACTACAGCCAAAGATATTCTTCAGAAATCATTCATCTTGCACTAAAGCCAAAGATATTCTTGAAAATCATTCATCTTTTGACTACGTGCCAAAGATATTCAATAATATCATCATTTAAGACCGAGGATGATGAAAAAATATTTTAAAGAAACGAATCCAAAGTGAAACAAAATGACAAGGATTAAGGATTAAGGATTCGTACTTTGTTTTATCCATGTCCAACAATACCTCAAAAATAATCATAGTGGTGTAAAATTCAAGAATGATCAAAACATGGATACAATCAAAGCTAGTATCCAAATAGATATTTTGGACTTAAAAGAAGAAATTTTATTTTTCGATGAATAGTGCAGATATCGTGAATAGTGTCAGATATCGTGAATAAAGCCAGACACGTGAATAAGAAACTCCGACACCAAAAGATAGAAATTCCACAAAAACATCTTCACGCTTCATGAATAGTACTCGTGAATAGTAACTCGTGAATAGTAACTCGTGAATAGTAACTCGTGAATAGTAACTCATGAATAGTAACCCCGACATGAAAAGTTCCAAATTTGATAAAAACTTCATATCAACATTTCAAAGATAATGATATTGAAGAAATAATATCATTACGAAAAAAAAATAATATCCCTTACCTCAAAGAATCAGTACTTCGGAAGGAAAGGTCGGAAGTGATCTTTGAATGAAACTCAGAATGAATAAAGAACTCTCAAAGTATCTAAATACTCACAAAATACGCCAATAATATAGAGAGAAAGAGAGAAAACTTTGTTTTCGGTGTGATTTTCAATTCTAACTTAAAATTTCTATTTATAGGAAAATGTTAGCCCGCCAAGCGCATTTGACCGCTACACGATGGCTTTACTCGCTACTATTGCCACCCACCACATTTGAAATAAAATTCAGCACATTTTTTCACCAACCACAAGTGGGGCCCACTCAATTCTAGAATTTTCCACCAAAATCAATTATAAACCTAATTTCAGAATCCGACACCTCTTAAAATTCACAACAAATCATTCGCAGCATTTTAACGGTTCAAAATTTGTGGACATATACTCAACTTATGTATGTATAACATATCCAAAAATTACAACGATCCAACGGTCGGATTAAAAATTATAACCCCGCAATATATCTCAAAACCCCGATTTGATTTTTAATACCTCCAATCCGATAAAATACCGATAAAACACCTCAACATTAATTCCTTCATTAATAACCACATAAATAAATCCATCATTTATATTCATATAAAATAAATATTTCCTTATCATATGAATCAATAATTAATTATTCACAAATAATATTACTGTAATCACATTTATGACAAACCAGTCGTTCCCAGAGAAAGAGGGGCTTTCAATAAGGATCTCTCCTCATCGGGCGCGCAATTAGTGACCAAACCTCTCCTTAGATGTAACTTTCTAGACATTGCCAATAATGTTATCTAATAATATTATTCAAATAATATGAATTATTGATCCGATAATGGGAAATATCGTGCGGTGACAATTATTGAAAATAAAGAATAATATAAAATACCAACGCAAAGAATTATTGAATCAATAAAATAAAATATCGAAGCAAGAATTATCGTAACAATTATTGAGAAGTGCCATCTTACGTAAGGATCAATAATTCAACAATATCTGCAATACCGGTATCGCAATGCAACCACGCCAGACATCGTATTTTAACCACCGGGTATTCCAATGATCTTAATGATGAATAACTACGCCGTTATTTTTAACCAACTTATATTTGTCGCTTTCCTCATCCAATCGCTTTCAAGTTATGGGGCTCCACACACGGTCGCTACTTCGCCGCATTTAATATTCCCCGACAGCGATTTAATATTCCACGACCAAACGTAATATTCCCGACAACAATGAATATTTTATAACCACTTGCTTATTTTGAAATATTTGCATGATTTGACCCTTTAACTATCCACATTAATCAAATCAACCCTTACTATTTCAAAATAATAAATAAAGGAAATTCCTTTTATTTAAAAAAAAAAAAATCGGGGTCTTACATAGTTAGTCTCAACAGGAAAAATCTAATAGAATACAATAGACAACAAATTTTAAATCAATATTCGCAATGAAATAATAATTCATTAGAAGAGTTAAGTAGAGAATGCAAACTACTATCTTCCATGTATGAATTTAAAAGTTCATCATCATCTTTTATCCCGTAACATCAATCAATATATATCTGGAATCACATATTCATCTTTTGCACTACAGCCAAAGATATTCATCATTGGTCATGTTCATCTAAACACTGTTCATCTTTTAGCATGCTGGCCAAAGATATTCTTCAGAAATCATTCATCTTTGCACTACTGTGCCAAAGATATTCCATAATATCATCATTTAAGATGAAGATGATGAAAAATATTTTTAAAGAAACGAATCCAAAGTGAAACAAAATGACAAGGATTAAGGATTAAGATTCAGATTTTGTTTTATCCATGTCCAACAATACCTCAAAAATAATCATAGTGATGTAAAATTCAAGAATGATCAAAACATGGATACAATCAAAGCTAGTATCCGAATAGATATTTTTGACGAAAAGAAGAAATTTTATCTTTCTATTGAATAGTGTCGTATACGTGAATAGTGCCAGATACGTGAATAGTAACTCCGATACCAAAAGATAGAAATTCCACAAAAAACATCTTCACGCTTCACTGAATAGTACTCGTGAATAAGAACTTTCGTGAATAGTAACTCATGAATAAGAAACTTCGTGAATAGTAACTCATGAATAGTAACCCCATACATGAAAAAGTTCCAAATTTGATAAAAAGTTCCAACTAATATTTCAAAGATAATGATATTGAAGAAATAATATCATTTGAGAAGAAAATAACATCCCTTACCTCGAAAGATCAAGATTTTTAATTAAAACCAGGATATAGGCTATGACTTGGACTTGCACAGTATAGCAATACTCAAAGTATACTCAAAATACTCACAAGAATACGCTCGATAATATAGAGAGAAAACTTGTTTTACGGTGTGATTTTCAATTCTAACCTAAGCACCTATTTATAGAAATTGCTTAGAACACCAAAGCGTAAAAATTTAATAAATTAATATTATAATTTTTTCTACATCCTCCTACACATCAAGCATCTGAATTCAGCAACATGACATGTGTTAAAGATGCTCACCAAACACAAAAAACGTTTTTGTGAATATAAATATTTAAAACTTCCAAAATCAATTATTTGAGCTTGAACTTCAATAATTCACAATAAATAGCCCTTTCATCAGAAAATTCGAATCTCACTTGAGTTTTTATAGGAAATTCAATTCTCTACAACTTTGTAGAAGAAAGTTTTCCAAATTCCAAATAAAATTGACCGAAATCCACAAACGCACGATTTTACATGTGTTATAATCAAATTTCGGTCAATAAATGGGGTCCACCAACATGTTTAACATGTTTTAAACATTTATTGCAACAAAAATACTCTTCCTCCTCATATACTCATATATCCCACATTCGTTGTAAAAATATCACCATTATATTATTAAAATATAATAATATATTTAAATGAATTATTTTATCGAAAAAGATAAAATATTAATTTTCAACAATTGTCATTTTAAAATTTTTCTCCATCTATATCCACATAAAATCAATATTTTCCTCATCATATGAATCAATAATTAATTATTCACAAATAATATTATGTAATCACAATATGTGACAACCGAGGCGGTTCAGGAAAGAGGGGCTTTCAATAAGAATTTCTTCTTCTGGTAGCCGCAATTAGGTGACCAAACCTCTCCTTAGATGTAACTTTCTAGACATTGCCAATAATGTTATCTAATAATATTATTCAGATAATATGAATTATTGCTTCGATAATAAAAAAAATCGTGTAATGACAATTATCAAACAACAAAGAATATAAAATATCAACGCAACAATTATTGAATCAATAAAAAAATAAAATCTTTGAATAAGTAATTATCGTAACAATTATTGAGTAGTGCCTTCTTCACGTAAGAATCAATAATTGGTGCAATACTGGTGTCTATCTTGTTCAACAACGCGTATTAGTGTGTTTTAACCACCGGGTATTCCAATAAGATTATTCAGAATAACTACGCCTGTTATTTATAAACAACTTATATTTGTCATTTTCTTCATCCAATCGCTTTCCGTTATGGGCCCACAAAGATCGCGCGCCATCGTCATTTAATATTCCACGACCAAACGAATATTCCCACGATAATGAATATTTTATCACCACTGCTTATTCAAATATTTGCGTATTTTACCCATAACTATCCACATTAATCAAATCAACCCTTACTATTTCAAAATAATAAATAGAGGAAAATAAATTTCATTTATTAATAATTTTGGGGTCTTACAACCTCCCTCCTTATGAAATTTCGTCCCGAAATTGGACGTGACGATACTGGTGTTTCAAAAGATGAGAATACCTCGCTTTCATTTCCGTTTCCAACTCCCGTGTCATTTTCTCAATAGCATGGTTTCTCCACAAAACTTTAACTTGTGGTATAACCTCGATATATAGGACATGTTCTTTCCTATCCAAGATCTTGGACAGT
Source organism: Panax quinquefolius (assembly GCA_020205615.1). Taxonomy (NCBI): domain Eukaryota; kingdom Viridiplantae; phylum Streptophyta; class Magnoliopsida; order Apiales; family Araliaceae; genus Panax; species Panax quinquefolius. The sequence continues at coordinate 25,620,766 of CM035171.1, forward strand.
ACCTCCTCGTACATTAAGTCTTCTGGCTATCTCGTCTCCGGTTCTAACTTCAATGACGTGGTTCGGTCGTCCACATATTTACGTAACATCGATACGTGAAAAACGTTATGAACACGCGTCATACTTCAAGCAGAAACGCAGTCTATAGGCCACAGTTCCTATTCGATCGAGAATTTCAAATGGATTAATAAATCGAGGTTTGAGCTTTCCTCACCTCACCGATTCTCGCTTTTGAATTAACAACAACTTTGCCTCCTTCTTCAAATTCATCACTCTCGGTGTGTAGCTTGAATAGCTTTAACTTTATCGATTAAAGTCGATTATACTAGTATATCATCACGTGGGTACTTTAGAGTTTTCATCTCCATCTCTATTATTTGTAAATTATCTGAAATGAGTCTTTGACAATATCGTACTCAGATCAGATATACGATCTTCTACTCAACACGCCACCTACCATGTTCGCTTTTCCGGGATGGCATGGTCGTAACATGTGTTGAAATGAGTCTCCTCTTGAGTTCTTCAAGCTCTTCCCACATTCCTTGCTCCATTCGAATTTGTATCTCTACGAGTCACCGAGTTAATGGAATAGCGATTCGAGAATATCCTTCAACGAATCTCCGATAATAACCAACTAAGCCTCAAAGCTACATATTTCGATTTCCGACTTAGGTTGTTCTCAATCGTGACTCATATCCCAACCTTGGATAAGACGTTACAATGACACCTATCGCTTTACTATCGCACGAATATGGTGTCCCCTACGGAGAGTCCGGCTTGGTGCAATCCACAAAGGAAGTCACCGGATAAAGGCTCAGTACCAAATTTATAGTTGAATTTTTAACTCTCAAGTTCAATAGAGCCATTCGATATGAGATTTTAGAAATGAGTTTTTATCTGGGTTCAAATTGATACAAAATTTAATATTAGGCTTTGGGAGTAAGCCAAGAAATTCTTCAAGAAATACGTCAGGAAAAATTAATAACAACAGGAATATTATTCAAATCTGACGTGTCTTTATTCAAATCCATAACATGGACTAAGAAAACTTGACATCCGTAATAAACGAATGACTTCATGGCTTGATATGAAAATGTTTGACTACAATAGTTTGATTGCTTGAATTCGAATAATAGGTTGCTTAGGAATATGAAAACTAACAACCTTACGAAAGTAATCAATTTCGGCATGATGAGTAGTTAACCTTGAAATCACATCAAAAGCAAATATCTCTATAGAAATAAGGTAAACAGTAACATTGATAGTGCCAACTGAATCAAGCAAGATTTATAAACAAATGAATGTGATGAAAGTTTCTCCTAACTGAGTTTCCACGAGATAGGTCAAAGTCTAATTTCTCCGAGTCAAGTTTAAACGTTGAGCACAAGCAGGAGAGATAAATGAATGGGTAGCAGTGATCAAGTAAGGTATAAACTTCAGAAGAATTTATAAATAGCTTACCCGTGATCACCTCGTTTGGGTTCCTCGATTTTGACGACCACTACAAACGCTCTTTCCTAATCGTTGACTTTGACTTTTTCGGGACGGTCTTTTGAGTCACCATCCCCCTGAACTAGGTTTCGCTCATCGCATAATCTCGAGTGATATGTCCTTCCTTTCCACAATTATAGCATACCTTGAACTGTTGTGGGAGCAGTTTGACCGATATGTCCCTCTTTTCCGCATTTGTAATATATGACCGGTGGTCGTTCTCCTCCTTAGAACCGATTCTTGCCAAGACCGTCGTCTTCACATGGTCGTTGTTAAATCTCCTCTTTTAAAATCTCCTCCCGACTCGCTTCTTCTATTTTCATGGCTATGATTACCACCGGAGTGGTTACCATTTTTGTCCGTCTGCTTTTCTCCTTTGGTTATCATTATTCATTGGATCGCTATCTCCGTACGATCTCGGTTATGGTCCTCGGTTGGACCGTACTCGTTATCTCGCCTCTAATAATTGAGCCTCATTTACAACATCCGAATAGAGAGAAAATTTATGAGAAATGAGATATCGACGTATGCCGGGTTTCAAACCTCTCGTAAAACATCCGCGCCATACGTTCCTCATTCTCCACCAAATGAGGTGCAAACTGGATAACTCGCGAACTTCGCCAAATCTTTGGGACACCGCCGTGTTATTCTCGCTCGATCTAATAAACTCCACTTCCTTCATACGATTTAATACTTTCGTGGAAGTACTTGTCATTGAATCGCATTTCAAATGTCTCCACGACATCCTCGAAAGTGCGGTTGGATGAGTACGCTTACGATTCCCACCCGATGAGTCGCCCGCCACGGAACATAAAAGGTGGCGAATGGAACCTTCGTTCTCCGTGCATCCCAAGACATCGAATATCTTGGTTATTTGCTTGACCCATGTTTCCGCCATGATCGGATCCGGCTTTCCTTAAATTCGGGGTCCCAACTCTTTGAATCGCTTTTGTGTGACAACGTGTGAATTACTATCATTTCCTCCTCAGATTTTGAACACGAGTCTCCTCATTCGATTTTGCATGAATCGCAAAAAGCTTCTAAACATCCCCTCGTTCATCATCTCCGCCGATTGGTGTTGCTTCACAGGAGGAACATTGCCACCGCTGTTGACGTTCTCCTCGTTGGTAAAGACAGCATCTCCACGGCCTCATTTACTCCATTGTTAATATTCTCATCGACATTCTCAAACATCATCATAAAACAAGGGTTAATTAAGGAAATCAATATATCACATAATATCCCTATATACTAACCAACTAACAAATAAGCTTAGGTAGGACACACTAGCGAAGGATTTACTCTCTCTCCCTCCTAGTTCTATTCCCCGATCTCCGGAGAGATCATATCCCTAAGCTCGATACCAAGTATGACGCCCCAAAATAGGTATACATCACCCATTTCGAGTTGTCAATACATGGTAAGTAAACAACTACAACTTTTTTATTACAACAAGAAAGCTCATGAGTTTGAATACAAATATTATCTTCAGACAATATCTATACTCAAATAAATTCTCATCACATTTATTGATACATTATTTTACAAAAATGGTGAGGATTACTAAACAACTCTTTTCTAGAACCTTCATTCCATACCCATTCCAGACTGTACACTTTTATATTCTCGCCTCCACGAGAAGAAATATGGAACAAAAAGGAAAAGGGTGAGCTCAACTAGCTCGATAAGAATATTATGACTAAGATAATATACAACAAATTATCGTTAGTCTCCAACAGGAAAAATCTAATAGAATACAATAGACAACAAATTTTAAATCAATATTCGCAATGAAATAATAATTCATTAGAAGAGTTAAGTAGAGAATGCAAACTACTATCTTCCATGTATGAATTTAAAAGTTCATCGCCTATCTTTTATCCCCGTAACATCAATCAATATATCTGGAATCACATATTCATCTTTGCACTACAAAGCCAAAGATATTTATCATTGGTCAGTGTTCATCTAAACACTGCTCATCTTTGCACACTGAGCCAAAGATATTCTTCAGAAATCATTCATCTTTGCACTACAGCCAAAGATATTCCATAATATCATCATTTAAGACCAAGATGATGAAAAATATTTTAAAGAAACGAATCCAAATGAAACAAAATGACAAGGATTAAGGATTAAGATTCGTACTTTGTTTTATCCATGTCCAACAATACCTCAAAATAATCATAGTGATGTAAAATTCAAGAATGATCAAAACATGGATACAATCAAAGCTAGTATCCGAATAGATATTTTGGATTTAAAAGAAGAAATTTTATCTTTCGGTGAATAGTGTAGTATACGTGAATAGTACCAGTATCGTGAATAAGTAACTGACACCAAAAGATAGAAATTCCACAAAAAACATCTTCACGCTTCATGAATAGTACTCGTGAATAGTAACTTCGTGAATAAGTAACTCATGAATAAGAACTCGTGAATCAGTAACTCATGAATAGTAACCCGACATGAAAAAGTTCCAAATTTGATAAAAGTTCCAACTAATATTTCAAAGATAATGATATTGAAGAAATAATATCATTTGAGAAGAAAATAACATCCTTACCTCGAAAGATCAAGTACTTTTAAATTTAAAAACCTGGATATAGACTATGACTTGGACTTGCACCAGTATAGCAATACTCAAAGTATACTCAAAATACTCACAAGAATACATTTCGATAATATAGAGAGAGAAAACTTCAGATTTCGTGTGATTTTCAATTCTAACCTAAGACCCTACTTATAGAAATTGCTTAGAACACCAAAGCGTAAAATTTAATAAATTAATATTATAATTTTTTCTACATCCTCCCACGCATCAAGCATCTGAATTCAGCAACATGACATGTGTTAAAGATGCCCACCAAACACAAAAACGTTTTTGTGAATATAAATATTTAAAACTTCCAAAAATCAATTATTTTGAGACTTTGAACTTCAATAATTCACAATAAATAGCCCTTTCATCGAAAATTCAATCTTGCGAGTTTTTATAGAAATTCTTTTTCTACAACTTTACGTAAGAAAGTTTTTCCAAATTCAAATAGAAATTGACCGAAATCCACAAACCAAGCATTTTTTAAATTTATAATCAAATTTCAAATAATAAATGGGGTCCACCAACATGTTTAACATGTTTTAAACATTTATTGCAACAAAAATACTCTTCCTCCTCGTAGATACTCATATATTTCACATTCGTTGTAAAATATCACAATTATTATATTATTAAAATATAATAATATATTTAAATAATTATTTTATCGTAAAAAGATAAAATATTAATTTTCAACAATTGTCATTTTAAAATTTTTCTCCATCTATATCCACATAAAATCAATATTTTCCTCATCATATGAATCAATAATTAATTATTCATAAATAATATTATGTAATCACAATATTGACAACCAGCGGTTCAGAAAGAGGGGCTTCCAATAAGAATTTCTTTCATCTGGCAGCGCAATTAGGTGACCAAACCTCTCCTTAGATGTAACTTTCTAGACATTGCCAATAATGTTATCTAATAATATTATTCAGATAATATGAATTATTTCGATAATAAAAAAAATCGTAGTAATGACAATTATGAAACAACAAAGAATATAAAATATCAACGCAACAATTATTGAATCAATAAAATAAAAATACCGAACAAGAATTTCGTAACAATTATTGAGTAGTGCCTTCTTACGTAAGAATCAATAATTGGTGCAATACCGCAAGTTATTGTTCAACAACGCGATTAGTGTGTTTTAACCACCGGGTATTCCAACAAGATAATACTGTGAATAACTACGCGTTATTTATAAACAACTTATATTTGTCATTTTCTTCATCCAATCGTTTTTTCCGTTATGGGCCCATTAAAAGATCTGCTACCGTCGCATTTAATATTCCACGACCAAACGAATATTCCCCTACCGATAATGAATATTTTATCACCACTTGCTTATTCGAAATATTTGCGTGATTTTACCCATAACTATCCACATTAATCAAATCAACCCTTACTATTTCAAAATAATAAATAGAGGAAAATAAATTTCATTTATTAATAATTTTGGGGTCTTACAGTATTTATGTGGGCTTATTGAATTAAATGAATTATTTAATTAAGCATGATGTTATTTTAATTAATGTAATAATTAATTAGAGATTTAATAATTTGATATAATTAACTAATGAGAAAATTAATTATATGATTATGTGAATTTATGATAGATTATTATATGTTATTTAATTAATTTAAATAAGATATTTGAATTGGGTGTGACATGAATTAAACTATATGATAAGGTTTTATTAAAATAAATGGTTTTGTAATCTATTCTTGCTAAGCGAAACAAGGCCCTAGGGGGAGTTATCAACAGTTAACCCATGATTGGGCCAACTGACCACTTCTGCGTCAGTTCTTCTCCTCTAATTATCAGACGTCTTTTTCTTTTATTCATTATTTGCCTAAGTCTAGAAAGCTTAACAGAGAGAAAATACAGAGAAAGAGTTGAGAATTAAGAAATTGTTAAGAGGATTGTGAGAGTCATCTTAGAAGGAATTCATCTTCTTTTAATTCTACGCTTGGGTAATCCCTTTAACCCAATTCTTTTCTACGTCATTGAATGTTATAAAATATGGCTCTCCAATTTCTGTAAAATTCTATGTGGTTGGAAAGTGTATTGACTATGTATTATACACGTGATTTCATGTCATAGTAACATGCTTTATATATATATTGCATGATTCCATATCATGAGTTTCGTAATATAATGACTTGTTATTTCAAAAATTTACAGAGTTTAGGTTTTGGCCATATGGCCTTATACGTGATTTTTGTATGTCAAATATAAATGTTTTCATAAAATTTACACTCGTATATTATTATGCATGTTGATACGAAGAGACCAAAGTTTAAATAAACGAATTCGGTGTTATAACGAATCTGTAGTGACAATTTTCATGTTTTATTTTCAAAACCTTCAAAAACATCAAAGTCAGTGAATTTATAGGTTTTAATTCTGTAATTATGTGTTTTAATGGATTTAAATCGTTCTATAATTGTTGGGTAATGATTATGTATAAATCATAGCATGTGGGTATGTTAATTTAGTGAAATTAATGATCATTTATTGTCATTTTCATTTGAACTCGTGTTCTTCATGAATCGGGAATCAAAGTCTGAGTTTCACACCACTGCCGCCAACTCAGTAATCAAGTCCCGCCACAGTAGCGCTAAGTCTCGAAGTCATAGTCACTTAATGGCCATGCAGTAAATAGCCAAGTGTCCATCAAGATCGCCGAAAGTATAAAGTGTAATCGTGAAATATAAATAGCCATTCTCCGTAAAGTTCGAGAAATGAGATTTTTAAATGATTAAGTCTAACAATGTGTTAGTAATTTAATGTAATGAACATGGACATATGTCGAAGTATAATAAGATATTAAAATAAATGTTTAACATGTAAATACCATAATTACATTTGGATTGAATTATAGAATGCATAATTAATCGTTATTTGTAAATTATGTGTCAATGAATGTGATAAATTGACTAAGTATAGTCAGAATCAAAGTAGACAAAGAGAATGAGTTTATGATGATTTGTTAAGTTATAATTAATCGGTATTGTAAATTTGAATGGTATGTAGGATTAAATTCAAAGAACATGCTTAGTTAAAGTGTAATCTACACGACGAGGCAAGTTTCTAACCCTACTTGTCATTATTGTTTCAAGTTTATTATTTACCTCGAGTAAATTATCATTGCTATTATTCAAGTTCAAAGGTTATATTAAAGATTGATTATCTTTTCAAAGCATGATTCAGGATTATACAATAATTGTCCTATTGTATACTTCTTGAGATTATTATTCAATTTGAATATCATTATTATTGAACCTTATTAGACTAGCTTAACCCTTATTGATTCGACTAGTCCATAGTTGATGAAAGCGTTCTAAATTTCGAACCCTCGATGAATTATCCAAACCAAACTTCTTTTTGGTGCGCACTCGAATGTCAAACCGAGATGAACAACCCCGCAAAGGGATTTACTTATCGTTAGCGTTAAGATATTGTGCATGAGAATGGTACTAAGGTCGATCCCCCAAATGCAGTAGAAAGGTCCATAGTCTTACGATCGTTAAAGGTTTCAAGTATAACCCTTGATAACCTAGGACATAGTTCAAGGTCTTATGACCCTCAAAAATCTTTTGATTCTTGCTATTCATTCTTGATTCAAAAGTTGAGCTTTTATTTCAGAAGTTATTATTTCTCTCGCATGTTATTATATTGTTATTTCATTATTATACTTGTGGGCAATAGTGCTCACTCTTGCTTAATAATAACATTGCAGTTAAGAACGAAAGAACTGATGAACCTTCCACGAGTAAGGGCAAGGGCAAAGTTAGCAAGTGATGAAGACTTGTTATTTTATTAGATGATGTAATTATGTTTAAGACTTGAGTTAATGATGTTGTTGAGACTTATTTGTTTATGATTCCGAACAAATGTTTAAGGTTAGTTTAACCTTGGATTGTATTATTATTATTCAGATGTTGTAACCCTTATGGGGAAGATTTTTATTCTATCTATTGCATGGCTTGCATTTTTATGGGTAGATAGATAGATGATATTTGTAAAGTGAACACCAAATCCCGTGGAATTGAAGTACCCGGATTTGGGGTGTCACAAGTTGGTATCAGAGCTGTAGGTTATGAACCTTAGGTGGGGGAACAACCTTAGGTAGTAGCCTTATAGAAAGAAGATAGTAATGGAAAACTCTTATCGAGTTCTAAGAAATGAATTTATGTAATTCATTGAAGATAATAAAAGACCTTATGTGTTTATGTGTTAAAGTATGCGTTAGATGATACGACTTAGTAACTAAAACTTAAAATTTTGTTGTCAGGATGTCGAATGTTGGAGAAGCTAGTCAAGCTGGGGAGGAAGAACCTCGTGTACCTATAGTACTCATCGAGGAGGAACCCGTGTACCTATATAAGACCGACAGAGGAGGAGCCCCGAGACATTCATGTCGTTAGGGAGCAGCTGGTATAGAGGGAATCATCTCCATTGATCACCGTTGTTGGTCAGGAGCATGAACCTGAGACTGATCCTGAGGAGGATCCTGAGGAGGAATTTGTTGAGGAAGAGGAAGAAGAGGAGTTACCACAGTACACCGTTGATACTGAGATGTATGACAAGTTATACGACCATAACGTGGTGTTACGAGACGAGGTCCAAGATTTGACTGAGCAAGCGGTTATTCAGCATATTACTCTAGAGCGGAAGGAGAGGGAAATTTCGACTCTTCACTCTCGACTGGCAAGTGTAGAATGGGATTTGGTCCATGAGAAGGGTCAAACTGAAGATAAGACCGAGGAGATAGAGAAACTGAAGAAGGAACTGAAGGAAACCTCTGAAAGGCTGAACATAGCAGAGGAAGGCTGGGTAAGAGAATCGCGTCGAGCTGATCGTGCAGAGGATGATAGTCGTGCAAAGAAAGCAAAGATTGGGGAAACGTACTCTACACTTAACAAGGCAATGAATGAGACCCAAGATCAAGTTTTGAGGTACCCAATCCAGTTCGAAGGACTACCATTGTACATGATGGATCGCAGGACGATGCATCGCATCTTAGAAGAGGCGAAAAGGCTAATCAAGACCTTGAATAAAGAAAGTGATATGATTTATTTAATTATGTGAAGAACTTAATTAGTTTTAGATGTAAATTCGGCGTGTTTATGAACGTAAAGAATATTTGAATGTTTTAAATCTCGTGGATTCTTTATTCCGGTGATAGTTGATGTAAATAGCGAGTTATGCTTATCGTTTAATGTTAAAACTTTGATTTGAATGCAAATATATCAAGTTGTTTGAGATGATGTGTTAAGTGATATGTTGAATTGTTGAGTAATGCCTTAACAATTTAGAAGAAATAAATAAAGTTCTAATAAGCGTTTATTTAACAGAAATATGCCGCCAAGGAGAAGACAACAACGTAAACCGGCTCAGGAAGAGTCAACCAATAATAACAATAATGCCAACGCTAATCCCGTGCAGCAATTGGTTAACTTACTGACTGGAGACATGAATAATCAACCGCAAGCTCCACCAAACACAACATTTAAAGACTTCAAGGCGGTGGGACCGCCAGAGTTCAAAGGTTCCATGAACCCAATCGAAGCTCAAACTTGGGTGATGGAAATGGACAAGGTTTTCGACGTTGTTAGGGTTAGAGAAGACCAGAAGACCGCTTTTGCAACGTTTATGCTGAAGTCTGAGGCTAGCTACTGGTGGCAAACAAACAAAGTACGAGGAGGTGAAGGTGTAATTACGTGGGAGAGATTTAAAGAGATGTTTTTCGAAATGTATTTCCCAACTAGTTCGTAGAATCAGATGGAGGTTCAATTTCTGGAACTAAAGCAGGGAAACATGAGTGTACCTGGCTACGCGGCTAAATTCAATGAATTGGCAAGATTCACCCCGTATCAAGTTCACACGGATGAGAGGAAGGCGAGACGGTTTTAGCAAGGACTAAAGCCTTAGGTGTACAGCAAGGTATCAATGTTTCAGATAAACACATTTGCTGGAGTTTTGGAAAAGGCCATCCTCGTTGAAGGTGGAAGCGATGCGGTGACCAAGTACAATCAAGATCAGAAGAAGAAGAAGAGTGAAGGTGAAATTAATAACAAGGCTGGGGAAGTGGCATGGGAGGTGGAAATTTCAATCAAGAAAAGGTCAACAACAAATTTCATCATCGGAAATCAAGCAAGGTAATCGTAGAAGAAAAGAATCGAAGCATGCGACTTTTTTGGAACCCCATCTGGGAGTTTGTATGAAAGGAAAAAGAGTGTGCTACAATTGTGGTCGGGAAGGCCACATAGCACCAAACCGCCCAAACCCAAAGAAGGGTGCTTGTTTTACTTGTGGTTCAAGGACCATCGGCAAGAGACTATCCAAGAAGGGATCGGGAGGGTCGGGATCGGAGGAAACCGGGAAATAACAATGAAAATACCTTAACCATCACCGGACCAACCGCAACAAATCAAATAAATCGCCTTGGACTTTCAACATGACGGTGCAAGATGCGATTCAATCCGTGATGTGGTGTCGGTATCATTCCGATCAATAAAATTAATGCTTATATTTTATTTGATTCGGGTGCTACTTGTTCCTTTATATCCGATGATTTTGCCAAGAATTTAGATTTGCCTAAGAATGAATTGGATTACCCCATAAATATAGAAATTGCGAATAGAGAAATAATCCCTGTTAAGTACGTACATAAGAACTATAGAGTGGATATTAAGGGTAATATCATGAACGTAGATCTTATCCCTATTCGACTTGGGGAATTTGACGTTATTTTGGGAATGGATTGGTTATTCAATTACAGGGCTGTAATTGATTTCCAAAAGAAGCGTATTAACCTTATGACTCCGTCAAAAGTTATGTTTTATGGTAGCAAGTCGCCTAGACAAGTGAGTTGTCTGACGATGATGCATGCCAGGAAGTTGTTGAGACAAGGCTGTGTAGGATACTTAGCTTACATAGTTGACAGTCGAAAAGAGATTCCAAAGGTGGAAGAGATACCGATTGTGAGGGATTTCGTCGACGTATTTCCAGACGATTTAACAGGACTTCCACCAGATAGAGAGGTAGATTTTGTGATCGATTTGGCGCCAGGGACTGCTCCAATATCGAAGGCACCATACCGAATGGCACCAGTAGAGATGAAGGAATTAATAGTACAACTACAAGAATTGCTGGACAAGAAGTACATTCAACCGAGCGTATCGCCATGGGGAGCGCCGGTGTTGTTTGTGAAAAAGAAAGACGGATCGATGCGGCTCTACATTGACTACAGAGAACTGAATAAGGTCACGATTAAGAATAGATATCCATTACCGAGGATCGACGAGCTGTTTGATCAATTAAAAGGAGCAAGATACTTTTCCAAGATTGACTTGAGGAGTGGTTATCACCAACTGAAGGTGAGGCCGGAGGATGTACCAAAGATAGCGTTCAGAATGCGATATGGTCACTACGAATTTTTAGTAATGTCGTTTGGTCTAACGAATGCTCCTGCAGCATTTATGGGACTAATGAATGGTGTGTTCAAGCCGTTTTGGACAAATTCAGTAGTGGTATTTATAGATGACATTTGGTATATTCCAAAACCAAAGAAGAACACGAAGAACATTTGAGGTTAACATGGAAGTATTGAGAAGAAGGAGAAGTTAGACGCTAAATTTTCAAATATGAATTTCGGATCGATCGAGCGAGTACAATTTCTTGGTCACATAATCGATAAAAACGGAATTTCGGTAGATCCATCTAAAGTCGAAGCCGTGATTAACTAGGATCAGCCGAGAACGCCGTTGGAAGTAAGAAGTTTTCTTGGATTTGCAAGATATTATAGAAGGTTCATACATGACTTTTCCAAGATCGTAACTCCGTTAACGAATTTAACTCGTAAAGCTGTGAAATTTGTTTGGACGGAGAAGTGTGAGGAGAGCTTTCAAGAATTGAAGAAGAGATTGAGTACGACACTGTGTTATCCTTAGGATGATACAGAAATTTTGTTGTTTTTAGCGATGCGTCGCATAAAGGACTTGGTTGTGTGCTTATGCAAAACGGCAAAGTCATTGCGTATGCATCACAACAGTTGAAGGATTACGAGAAGGGATACCCAACCCATGACTTGGAGTTAGCTGCAGTTATTTTTGCTTTGAAAATTTGGAGGCACTATCTCTACGGGGAGAAGTGTGAAATATATACGGACCACAAGAGTCTGAAATATATTTTCACGCAGAAGGATTTGAATATGCGTCAAAGAAGATGGTTGGAATTAATGAAGGATTACGACTGTGAGATTTTATACCATCCGGGAAAAGCGAATGTGGTTGCCGACACCTTAAGTAGAAAGGGTCGTGAGAAATTGATGATGTTGACTGCTTAGGAGGAACTAATTTCAGAAATGGAGAAACTGGAGTTAGAGATGAAGTATCCTATGGAAATTGATGAGAAGCTATTTCAGATGCAATCTGGTACAACTCTACTAGATAAAGTAAAGGAGGCTCAGCTTCAAGATGAAGAATGTAAAAAGGTGACAAAGAAGATATCTGAAGGAACTGAACCAAGATTTAAGATGGATAAGGAAGGAATCTTTGAGATTTGGTGAAGAGAATTTGGGTACTGCTTGATCAAGCAAGAGATTAAGGAAGACATTTTGAGTGAGGCTCATAGTTCACGATATTCGATTCACCCTGGTAGTACCAAGATGTACCAAGATCTTAGACAACATTTCTGGTGGCCGAATTTGAAACGAGATGTTGCAGAATGTGTTGCCAAGTGTCTTACCTGTCAGAAAGTGAAAGTAGAACATCAAAGACCAAGTGGATTGCTACAACCGTTAGAAATCCCATAATGGAAATGGGAACATATTACAATGGACTTCGTGGTTCGCCTTCCGACGACTCAGAAAGGCTACGACGCAGTATGGGTTATCGTTGACCGACTGACGAAATCTGCACACTTTCTTCCGATCAAAATAAGATTCAACTTAGATCAGTTAGCGTGGCTATACGTAAAAGAGATTGTTTCGAGGCACGGAGTTTTGGTATCAATTGTTTCAAATAGGGATCCACGCTTCACATCAAATTTTTGGAAACGTCTTCAGGAATGCATGGGTACGCAATTGCGAATGAGTACAGCATACCACCCTCAAACAGACGAACATAGTGAGAGAAAAATTCAAACATTAGAAGATATGCTAAGAGCCTATGTGATGGACTTTAAAGGAAATTGGGATGATCACCTACCGTTAGTAGAGTTCGGCTACAACAACAGTTACCACATTAGTATTGGCATGCCTCCTTACGAAACGTTATACGGCAGAAAGTGCAGAACTCCGCTTTACTAGGATGAGGTTGGTGAAAGACAATTGCTAGGGCCAGAATTGGTACAGCAGACGGCAGAAATAGTCAAAGTGATCCGAAAGCACGACTAGTAGACGTTTTCAAGATCGACAGAAGAAATCTACGATCCACATCGTAAAAATATCGAGTTTGAATCGTAGTTATGTTTTCTTGAAGGTCTCTCCTGGAAGGGGAAGATCAGGTTCGGAAAGAAAGGAAAATTGAGCCCAAGATTTATTGGACCCTTTGAAGTACTGAGAAGAATCGGAGAAGTTGCGTACGAGGTAGCCTTACCTCCGACACTCGAGAATGTCCATAACGTCTTCCATTTTTCTGTATTACGACCATACAAAGCCGATTACAAGCATGTAATTAAATACGAACCCCTACATTTTGAGAAAGACTTATCTTACGAAGAAATTCCTGTCCAAATTTTTGACCGAAAAGAACAAGTTCTCAGAAATAAAGTTATACCTTCTGTTAAGGTAATTTGGAGGAACCACAACGCTGAAGAAGCTACATGGGAACTCAAAGAGAATATGATGAAGAATTACCCTCATTTATTTACTTAATTATGTATAGCGATTACGGGATGAGAATCTTTGTAAGGGAGAAGAATGTAACAGTCAAATTTATTGAGTCGTGATTCTGAGACGAGAATCCTTTTAAGGGGAAAGATGTGATTTAACGAGAATTTTGTAATTAATTTTAATATTTATTGAATTAAATAAATATTTTCGATGATTTAATTATTGGATTAAATAATTAATTGATGCAATTGTGGTAGATTAATTTAATTATATGTATTACAATTATTAAATTAATGTAGAGAATAATTATTATTCAAGCATGTATTTATGTGAGCTTATTGAATTAAATGAATTATTTAATTAAGCATGATGTTATTTTAATTAATGTAATAATTAATTAGAGATTTAATAATTTGATATAATTAATTAATGAGAAAATTAATTATATTATTATGTGAATTTATGATAGATTATTATATGTTATTTAATTAATTTAAATAAGATATTTGAATTGGGTGTGACATGAATTAAACTATATGATAAGGTTTTATTAAAATAAATGGTTTTGTAATCTATTCTTGCTAAGCCAAACAAGGCCCTAAGGGGAGTTATCAGCAGTTAACCCATGATTGGGCCAACTGACCACTTCTGCGTCAGTTCTTCTCCTCTAATTATCAGACGTTTTTTTCTTTTATTCATTATTTGCCTAAGTCTAGAAAGCTTAACAGAGAGAAAATATAGAGAAAGAGTTGAGAATTAAGAAATTATTAAGAGGATTGTGAGAGTCATCTGAGAAAGAATTCATCTTCTTTTAATTCTACGTTTGGGTAATCCATTTAACCCAATTCTTTTCTATGTCACTGAATGTTATAAAATATGGCTCTCCAATTTCTGTAAAATTCTCTGTGGTTGGAAAGTGTATTGACTATGTGTTATACACGTGATTTCATGTCATAGTAACATGCTTTATATATATTGCATGATTACATATCATGAGTTTCGTAATATAATGACTTATTATTTCAAAAATTTATAGAGTTTGGGTTTTGGCCATATGGCCTTATACGTGATTTTTGTATGTCAAATATAAATGTTTTCATAAAATTTACACTCGTATTGTGAGACCCCATATTTTATCAATAAAGATTTAAATTTTGTCGAAATAATTTTTAATATTATGGTGTGAATTTGAGATAATATTATAGTTGTGGGTAGTATTTATAAATTTTGCAAAGTATGCAAGTGGTTATATTATATTCGATTGGTCGGGGAATATTCGGTGCAGGGAATATTTGTACAACGGCTCAATCATTGGTGGACCCTAATGTAATTCATTTCGGATTGAGAAAACGACAAAAATATTTTATTGAAAATAAATGAAGTTTTACTGGTTGATCTTGTTGAACTACCTCGGTAGTAAAAGTACGATGTCGTGTGGTCGCATAAGTAGCACACCGGTATTGATTATTGATGCTTATGTGAGAAGTCACTCGGTTTGATTCCATTATTGTCGATTAATAATATGAATTATTATAAGCGATAATGACGTTTTGTTTTATTCGTATTATTAACGTAATAAAATGCGAAACATCTTTTATATAAAATGTAATAATTTATTAAAGTTATTCTATAAATAAAATATATTATATTTTATTATGCATAGTGTTGCATAGTGTTTTGCATAGTGTTGCATAGTGTTTGCATAGTAAAATGTTTTTATATAAATAGAATATATTATATTTTATTTAAAAGAATTTTCTTTAAATATGGACCGTCGATTAAAGTAAATCAATCTGGACCGTTTCATGGATTAATTACTATGAATTCTATTTTCCTATAAATAGAAGCTCATTCCTTCATTATTTTCTTACTTAATTCAATGAAACTCTAGAGAGAGAAATTATAGAGAGAAGCTATATAGAGAGAAAATCTATAGAGAGAAAGAAGAAAGAGTATTACGGTACTTCACTACTTTGATATCTAGTGTCTTTACGGTAAAGGGTATTATTTGTTATACCCGTAAAGGGTGTTATTCTTTCTTATTCATGAAGAGAACTTACATTATTCCATTCATTATTATTACATTGGAATAACTCGTAAAAGTGGTATACCCTATACATAACCGAGTTCTATAACTCCGATGACCATGAAATTTAAACTAGAAGCTCATGTTAACATGTGTAAGGTCCCGCCAAGATTTGGGAATTTTGGAGTTAAACTTGAGGTAGCTAATTTCTTAAGGAATTAATTAGAAATTGATTTTTAAAAATAGTAAATGAATTTAAAAAATTCGAGAAAAATATATTTTCATTATGGGACTATATTATGCTAAATCCCGGAAAAGAAATATTTTTGGGACTGATTTGGTATTTTTCATGAAAATAGTTTAATTCTACAAACATATGAGTTAAATATGTTATGTGAAGTAACAAAGTTGAAAAAATAGAATTTTATGGCTAGAGAATCTATATATAGAGTATATGCATATTTTTTTGAGGATTTGATAATTGGTGATGATATCTTATGAGTATGACATTTTGAATGATTAAATGCATTATATGGTAAAAGCGTAAACAATTGAGATAAATTGTTTATAAATTTAAGAAGTGATTAAAATATTGTTATAATATTAATGATATTAGATTATGAGATTATTAAGTGATTGATAACATGGGGATATTCTTGAATCTGGATAAATTATATTATAAATGTTTAATATTTATCCTTTATCTCATTTGATTGATTCTTTATATCATTATCCTCATGTTTATATTATGTTGAAAGTCATCTCGTGGCCTATAGTGCATAGATGGACTTGGTATGATTATGACCGAGGATTGTTGGGTTATAATCATAACCGTAATTGAAAACACGATTATCTTTGGTAGTAGTGCATGGATAATTTGTGGTCGTGATACTAATGAATACACGATTATCTTTGGTAGTAGTGCATGGATAATTGTGGTCGTGATACTAATGAATACACGATTATCTTTGGTAGTAGTGCATGGATAATTTGTGGTCGTGATACTAATGAATACACGATTATCTTTGGTAGTAGTGCATGGATAATTCGTGGTCGTGATACTAATGAATATCCTTGGCACGTAGTGGCGGGATGATTCGATGATATGGATTAATTATTGAAATGAGTCTCAAAGAATGAAATATTAATTCATGGATGTGGTAAAAGTCATCTTTGGTAGTAGTGCATTGATAGACTTGGTATGATTATGACCACGGATTATTCGGTATAATCATGATCAGATTGAAAAACACGAATATCCTTGGCCAAGAAGTGCATGGATAATTCGTGGTCGTGATAATATTATTAAGCTGCGTCTCAAAGATTATTGGTTTTCTGAGTTGTATATCTTTAAGTCAGTAGTGCAAAGATGAATTGTTAATAAATATCTTTGGCACTGTAGCCAAAAAAGATGAATTGTTAATGAATATCTTTGGTAGGATTGCAAAAGATGAATTTAATGTTTTCAACGATAAAGGTATTCAAGGTATCCTCACCTCTTTATCATACCAGTGTACGCATTACCCTAATTTCGAGGGCTAAATTCCATAAGGAGGGAGATTGTGAGACCCCATATTTTATCAATAAAGATTTAAATTTTGTCGAAATAATTTTTAATATTATGGTGTGAATTTGAGATAATATTATAGTTGTGGGTAGTATTTATAAATTTTGCAAAAGTATGCAAGTGGTTATATTATATTCGATTGGTGGGAATATTATTATGCGAGGAATATTCATACAACGACTCAATCATTGGTGGACCCCTAATGAATTATTGCCGGATCGAGAAAAGCGACAAAAATATTTTATTGAAATAACAAATGAAAGTTTTCTGGTTGATCATTGTTGAACTACTCGGTAGTAGTAAAAGCGATGTACGTGTGGTTGCATAGTAGTATACACGGTATTGATTATTGATGTTTATGTGAGAAGTCACTCGGTTTGATTCCATTATTGTCGATTAATAATATGAATTATTATAGCGATAATGACGTTTTGTTTTATTAAGTATTATTAACGTAATAAAGCGAAACATCTTTTATATAAAATGAATACTTTATTAAAGTTATTCTATAAATAAAATATATTATATTTTATTATGCATAGTGTTGCATAGTGTTTTGCATAGTGTTGCATAGTGTTTGCATAGTAAAATGTTTTTATATAAATAGAATATATTATATTTTATTTAAAAGATTTTCTTTAAATATGGACCGTCAGATTAAAGTAAATCAATCTGGACCGTTCATGGATTAATTACTATGCATTCTATTTTCCTATAAATAGAAGCTCATTCTTTCATTATTTTCTTTAATTCACCTGAAACTCTAGAGAGAGAAATTATAGAGAGAAGTTTATAGAGAGAAAATCTATAGAGAGAAAGAAGAAGAGTACGGTACTTCACTACTTTGATATCTAGTGTCTTTTTTACGGTAAGGGGTATTATTTGTTGTACCCGTAAGGGGTGTTATTCTTTCTTATTCATGAAAAGAAGAACACATTATTCCATTCATTATTATTACATTGGAATAACTTTTGTAAAAGTGGTATACCCTATACATAACTAACAGATATGCGGCATACCCTATACTTGGTGAAATCCTTATGTTATTCCATTCTTATTTATTCATTGGAATAACTCAGATACGCTTGAATCCCCTATACTTGGTGATCTTCTTACGTTATTCCATTCTTTATTATTACATTTGGAATATCTCATCTCGTGTGTTTTTACATCGGATCCGGGTTCCATTGTTTATTATTCGCATTTATTATTACGTTGGAATATCACATGCGTGTGTTTTACAGGACACGGGTTCCATTGTTTATTATTCAAAGCATTTATTATTACGTTGGATCATCCTCGTGATTGTGAATTTCACCGACTGGTTCCTATTATTATTATTCTCATTGGAATAACCATGTCATGCAATAAGTACCGCATGCATGGTGATTTCTTTTGTTATTCCATTCTTTATTATACCCAGGTTGGTTAAAACTTTGACTTCTATACTCCATGAAATTAGTAGAATATCCTTGATATTTGCGTTTCATCCAAAGATCTTTTCATGGAAATATTCTTACGATCATTCTTGAATTTTACTCTACAAGCAATTATCTTGTTGACAATTTGGGCGTTATTAATTCCTCGGATAAAATAATTCTTGAACTTGTTTTATTGAATTATTATGTCATTGTCATCATCCTCATGATATATTATGTTATCTTTGGCTTACGTGCATAGATGAACTTAGTATGATTATGACGAGGATCATCCGGTATAATCATGGCTTGTTATAAATGATGTGATAAAAGTCCTCGGTGGTTTGTAATGCGGTGATGGATAGTTTTGGAATGATTATGACCGAGGGGTGATTCGGTATAGTCATGACCATTGATAATTTGATGAAAATCCTTGACCGTGGTACAGGGATGATTAGATATTGTGGTTTATTCATTAAACTGAGTCTTAATGATAAAAATTGATGAAAAACCTTTTAAATCATAAAAGATAGTAGATTTTATTTTCTACTTGACTCTTTTAATGGATTTCTTATTAACCGCAGATTAAACTTGTTGTCTATTGTATTTTATCAGTTTAACACTGTTGAAGGCTAATGATAATTTATTCTGCATTATCTTAGTCATAATATTTCTTACTGGGCTAGTTGAGCTCACCCTTTCTTTCACTGTTCTCTTCAGGAAATGAGAACATATTTTGGGACGAAGTCTGGGGAGCGAAGTAATGGTCCAGAGGATAGCATTAGTAGTCCTCACTATTACGTGAAATAGTGTGATATTAGTTGTAATGAGGACTCCTTTTAAGTTTGTATAATATCTAGTAGACAATATTTGTATTCAAACTCACGATTTATGTCGTATTGCATACACGCAGTTATATTAGTAAGTTGTATTTGAATTTATGTACCATGTAAGTGGCGACCCAAGATGGGTGACGTATACCTAATTTTTTGAAGGCGTCACGGTTGAGTATCGAGCTTAGGATATGATCCTGGCTAAGATCTTGAGATAAGAACTAGGAGGGAGAGCGGGAATTTCTTCGCTAAGTATGATCTACCTAAGTTTATTTGTTATTTAATTGATCGATTCGAGTATAGGGATAATATTTGATATATTAATTAACCCTTGTGTTGTGGCGGTGTTTGGAAATGGCGGTGAAAATATTCACAATGGAGTGAATGTGACCGTTGTGACACCTTTAATCACTAATCGAGTTAATGCGAAGGTCGACGAGGAACAAATTAGAGATATCCACGTAGTGAATGAAGAACTAATTGTTGCACAAGCTAGTTTGAGGTAATAACGGTGAAAGTGAGGAAGAAGAGGAAGAAGAGGAACCCGAGGAGAATTGGTTAGAAGAAGTTTATGATCAAAACTTAGAATTACAAAATCGTGTTCGTGAGCTAGAAGAACGAGGTTGAAGAGCGGCAAGCGGTGGTGGAACAAAGGGATACAACAATTCAAAATTGGGTTACCCGATATGTGATGCTCGAACAAAATCACGCTTTGGCAGGGTGTAAGATATTAAAGTTGGAATCTAAAAATTTAAAAATCAAAGATCAGCTGAAAGAAGAAACAACTGAACGAAGGAGAATAGGCGATGCATGGGTAAAAGCCGCATAACGCGTTGATAGTGTAGAAAAAGGCGTCCAATCCAATAAAGCCAAAATAGATGAAATGGACTTTGCTTTTGGACAAAGAATTGGAGAACCCAACATCGAATTGAATTACATGCATAGCGGTCAACCGAATTCGATATGGATCGGAGAATAATGATTCAAATCATGGATCGAGAATGTGAAGAAGCACTTAAGGGTGGAATGTACCCTATAGTAAAGTCAAACTCGATAATTTAAGCGAGGCGTTTGTCGAAAACCCGAACGAAGTTATTACGATGTAAATTAATTATAAATTATTACGAAGTCTATACTTTATTCAATACAAGTTCTACCCACTCTTTTATTCTACCTAGTTGTGTTCAATGTTTAAATTTGACTCCGGAAAAATTAGACTTTGATTTATGTATTGAAACTTCGTTGGGAGAAACCTTCGTTACCTCCACTGTTTATTAATTTTGTTGTTTCAAATAAACACTTTCACGATCTTATCTCTTTGAAAATAATTGCCTTTGAGGTAATTTTTGAAAGTGATTGATTAACTACTCATTATTCTTTTTGTAAGGTTGTTAGCTTTCATATTCCTAACCAAACTGTTATAATTAATTCAAAGTAACCAAACCCTAAAGTTAATCCTTTGTTATATCAAGCCATAAGTAAAGAGCCCCGAACCTTTCGTTTGTCGACTTCCTTGTGTGGAATGCAGAAGCGGACTTTTCGTAGGCGACATCGTGAATGAAGATGGCAAGTTTATAGGTATCATTGTGAGGTCTTTATCTAGGTTAAGGGATAGAAGTCACAGTTGGTATCAATGTGACGTACTATCCAAGTCTTGAGACGAGAATAATGACTTTGAATGATATTTCTATCATTAATAAATTTCTTGGTGTATTCTTGAAGACTTCCTAAGCGTACCCTAGAGCGTGAAATCGAATTTTGTATTGACCCCAGTACAAAACCCATTTCTTAAACCCTCAAATATTTCTTCAACTAAAATGAACAGTTTACGTGGTTTATGATGAAAGTCATAATAAAAGCATTGGACTAATGAAAATCATGGGTATATGAAGTATTAGTAAGTGTTACGATGAGTTATGTGGTTATTATGTGAAAACATGAAAGTTTCTTAGAAATCACAAAGGGTTGAAAAATCAGATTTTGGTGAAAAACGTAACATGAAATTCAATTGACCATATCTCCTATTATATTTTGAATTTTTGAGTTTGGTCAAGTCCTAGAGTTAGATCTATGAGTTACCTAACTAATCCAAGTGGAATTACTGGAAAAGGTGTTGTAGATTTTTGTGTGGACTGATTTTAGCAAAGGAGTGCAAAGCTGTAAAAACCAAAAAAGCTGCTGCCATGATTTTAGAGGGGCTGTTTCGGCCACTTAAATTATGAGAAAAATTCTGGCCTTTTGGGACATGAAAGTATATGGTATAAAGTACCTCCTGTCCAAAACTGAGCTCATTCTGACTTAAAATGAGCAAGTTATGACTATTTCAATATTTAGGTTTTTCCCAAAAAACGCTATAACCGAGTTCTATAACTCAGGATGACAATGAAATTTAAACTAGAAGCTCATGTTAACATGTGTAAGGTCCTGCCAAGATTTGGGAATTTTGGAGTTAAACTTGAGGTAGCTAATTTCTTAAGGAATTAATTAGAAATTGATTTTAAAAATAGTAAATGAATTTTAAAATTCGAGAAAAATTTATTTTCATTATGGGACTATATTATGCTAAATCCCAGAAAAGAAATATTTTTGGGACTGATTTGGTATTTTCATAAAAATAGTTTAGTTACAAACATATGAGTTAAATATGTTATGTGAAGTAACAAAGTTGAAAATAAGATTTTATGGCTAGAGAATCCCTATATAGAGTATATGCATAATTTTTTGAGGATTTGATAATTGGTGATGATATCTTATGAGTATGACATTTTTGAATGATTAAATGCATTATATGGTAAAGCGTAAACAATTGAGATAAATTGTTTATAAATTTAAGAAGTGATTAAAATATTGTTATAATATTAATGATATTAGATTATGAGATTATTAAGTGATTGATAACATGGGGATATTCTTGAATCTGGATAAATTATATTATAAATGTTTAATATTTATCCTTTATCTCATTTGATTGATTCTTTATATCATTATCCTCGTGTTTATATTATGTTGAAAGTCATCTACGTGGCTGTAGTGCGTAGATGGACTTGGTATGATTATGACTGTGGATTGTTTCGGTATAATCATAACCGTAATTGAAAACACGATTATCTTTGGTAGTAGTGCATGGATAATTTGTGGTCGTGATACTAATGAATACACGATTATCTTTGGTCAGTAGTGCATGGATAATTGTGGTCGTGATACTAATGAATACACGATTATCTTGGGTAGTAGTGCATGGATAATTTGTGGTCGTGATACTAATGAATACACGATTATCTTTGGTAGTAGTGCATGGATAATTCATGGTCGTGATACTAATGAATATCCTTGGCTTTGTAGTGCGAGGATGATTCGATGATATGGATTAATTATTGATTTGAGTCTCAAAGAATGAAATATTAATTCATGGATGTGGTAAAAGTCATCTTTGGCCATAGTGCATTGATAGACTTGGTATGATTACGACCACGGATTATTCGGTATAATCATGATCAGATTGAAAACACGAATATCCTTCGCCAAGAAGGTGCATGGATAATTCGTGGTCGTGATACTATTAAGTCGCTGCGTCTCGGCATTATTGGTTTCTGAGTTGTATATCTTTAGTCAGTAGTGCAAAGATGAATTGTTAATAAATATCTTTGGCTGTAGTGCAAAGATGAATTGTTAATGAATATCTTTGGTAGGATTGCAAAGATGAATTTAATGTTTTCAACGATAAAGGTATTCAAGGTATCCTCACCTCTTTTTATCATACGTGTATCGCACCCTAATTTCGAGGGCGTAAATTCCATAAGGAGGGAGATTGTGAGACCCCATATTTTATCAATAAAGATTTAAATTTTGTCGAAATAATTTTTAATATTATGGTGTGAATTTGAGATAATATTATAGTTGTGGGTAGTATTTATAAATTTTGCAAAAGTATGCAAGTGGTTATATTATATTCGATTGGTTGGGAATATTATTATGCAGGGGAATATTCGCACAACGACTCAATCATTGGTGGACCCACAATGAAATTATTGTCGGATCGAGAAAGCGACAAAAATATTTTATTGAAATAACAAATGAAAGTTTTACCGTTGATCTTGTTGAACTACTTTAGTAGTAAAAGTACGATGTCGGTGGTTGCATAGTAGCACTACGGTATTGATTATTGATGCTTATGTGAGAAGTCACTCGGTTTGATTCCATTATTATGCCGATTAATAATATGAATTATTATAGCGATAATGACGTTTTGTTTTATTCGTATTATTAACGTAATAAAACAGAAACATCTTTTTATATAAAACAGAATACTTTATTAAAGTTATTCTATAAATAAAATATATTATATTTTATTATGCATAGTGTTGCATAGTGTTTTGCATAGTGTTTTGCATAGTGTTGCATAGTGTTTGCATAGTAAAATATTTTTATATAAATAGAATATATTATATTTTATTTAAAAGATTTTGCTTTAAATATGGACCGTCAGATTAAAGTAAATCAATCTGGACCGTTCATGGATTAATTACTATGCATTCTATTTTCCTATAAATAGAAGCTCATTCCTTCATTATTTTCTTACTTAATTCTTTGAAACTCTAGAGAGAGAAATTATAGAGAAGTTTATAGAGAAAATCTATAGAGAGAAAGAAGAAGAGTATTCCGTACTTCACTACTTTGATATCTAGTGTCTTTTACGGTAAGGGGTATTATTTGTTGTACGTAAGGGTGTTATTCTTTCTTATTCATGAAGAGAACTTACATTATTCCATTCATTATTATTACATTGGAATAACTTTTGTAAA
The DNA here is from genome assembly GCA_020205615.1 of Panax quinquefolius. Taxonomy (NCBI): domain Eukaryota; kingdom Viridiplantae; phylum Streptophyta; class Magnoliopsida; order Apiales; family Araliaceae; genus Panax; species Panax quinquefolius. The sequence continues at coordinate 25,645,356 of CM035171.1, forward strand.
AATGGTATACCCTATACATAACTTTGTATATCTGGCATACCTATACTTGGTGAAATCCTTATGTTATTCCATTCTTATTTATTACATTGGAATAACTTGTATATCTGGAATCCCCTATACTTGGTGATCTTCTTACGTTATTCCATTCTTTATTATTACATTTGGAATATCACATGCGTGTGTTTTACAGGACCTTGTTCGGTTCCATTGTTTATTATTCGCATTTATTATTACATTGGAATATCACATGCGTCGTGTGTTTTACACGGACACGGTTCCATTGTTTATTATTCAGCATTTATTATTACATTGGATCATCCATAAATTGTGAATTTCACGACTTTGGTTCCGATTATTATTATTATTGTTGAATAACTTTATACATCTGCAATCGCATGCATGGTGATTTCTTTTGTTATTCCATTCTTTATTATACCCGGTTGGTTAAAACTTTGACTTCTATACTCCATGAAATTAGTAGAATATCCTTGATATTTGCGTTTCATCCGATATCTTTCATGGAAATATTATTACGATCATTCTTGAATTTTACTCTACAAAGCAAAGTATCTTGTTGACAATTTGGACGTTATTAATTCCTGGATAAAATAATTCTTGAACTTGTTTTATTGAATTATTATGTCATTGTCATCATCCTCATGATATATTATGTTATCTTTGGCTTACGTGCATAGATGAACTTAGTATGATTATGACCAGGGATCATCCGGTATAATCATGGCTTGTTATAAATGATGTGATAAAAGTCCTCAGTGGCCTGTAATGCAGTGATGGATAGTTTTTGGAATGATTATGACCAGGGGTGATTCGGTATAGTCATGACCATTGATAATTTGATGAAAATCCTTGACCGTGGTACAGGGATGATTAGATATTGTGGTTTATTCATTAAACTGAGTCTTAATGATAAAAATTGATGAAAAACCTTTTAAATCATAAAAGATAGTAGATTTTATTTTCTACTTGACTCTTTTAATGGATTTCTTATTCCGCTGCAGTTAAACTTGTTGTCTATTGTATTTTATCAGTTTAACACTGTTGAAGGCTAATGATAATTTATTCTGCATTATCTTAGTCATAATATTTCTTACTGGGCTAGTTGAGCTCACCCTTTCTTTCAACTTTATTCTCTTGAAATGAGAACATATTTGGGACGAGTCGGGGACGAAGTAATGGTCCAGAGGATAGCATTAGTAGTCCTCACTATTCTGTGAAATAGTGTGATATTAGTGGTAATGAGGACTCCTTTTGAGTTTGTATAATATCTAGTAGACAATATTTGTATTCAAACTCACAGTTTATGTCGTATTGTACACGACAGTTATATTAGTAAGTTGTATTTGAATTTATGTACCATGTAAGTGGCGACCCAAGATGGGTGACGTATACCTAATTTTGGGGGCGTCACACGTATATTATTATGCATGTTAATACGAAGAGACCAAAGTTTAAATAAACGGATTCGGTGTTATAACGAATCCGTAGTGACAATTTTCATGTTTTTTTTTCAAAACCTTCAAGAACATCAAAGTCAGTGAATTTATAGGTTTTAATTCTGTAATTATGTGTTTTAATGGATTTAAATCGTTCTATAATTGTTGGGTAATGATTATGTATAAATCATAGCATGTGGGTATGTTAATTTAGTGAAATTAATGATCATTTATTGTCATTTTCGCTGAACTCTGTGTTCTTCGCGAACTGGGAATCAAAATCTGGAGTTTCATTGCCATGCATGGCCAACTCGTAATCGAAGTCCCAGAATCATGTGTCATTAAGTCTCGAGTCAAGAAGACCACTGCACACCAAGTAAGACACCAAGTGTCCTAACAGTAGTGCCATCGCGCGTATAACGCTTAGAAAGTACAAGTGTAATCGTATAGCCATAACGCCACTCTCCAGAAAGTTCAGAAATGAGATTTTTAAAATGATTTAAGTCTAACAATGTGTTAGTAATTTAATGTAATGAACATGAACATATGTCAGAAGTATAATGAGATATTAAAATAAATGTTTAACATGTAAATAGCATAATTACATTTGGATTGAATTATGGAATGCATAATTAACTGTTATTTGTAAATTATGTGTCAATGAATGTGATAAATTGACTAAGTATAGTCAAAATCAAAGTAGACAAAGAGAATGAGTTTATGATGATTAGTTAAGTTATAATTAACTGGTATTGTAATTTTGAATGGTATGTAGGATTAAATTCAAAGAACGTGCTTAGTTAAAGTGTAATCTACGCACGAGGCAAGTTTCCTAACCCTACTTGTCATTATTGTTCAAGTTTATTATTTACCTCGAGTAAATTATCATTGCTATTATTCAAGTTCAAAGGTTATATTAAAGATTGATTATCTTTTCAAAGCATGATTCAGTTATACAATAATTGTCCTATTGTATACTTCTTGAGATTATTATTCAATTTGAATATCATTATTATTGAACCTTATTAGACTAGCGAACCCTTATTGATTCGACTAGTCCATAGTTGATGAGCGTTCTAAATTTCAGAACCCTTGATGAATTATCCAAACCAAACTTCCTTTGGTGCGGACTTGAATGTCAAACTAAGATGAACAACCTTGCAAAGGATTTACTTATGCGTTAGCGTTAAGATATTGTGCGCAGATGGTACTAAGGGTGATCCCCCAAGCACAGTAGAAAGGTCCATAGTCTTACGAGTATTAAAGGTTTCAAGTATAACCCTTAATAACCTGGGACATAGTTCAAGGTCTTATGACCCTCTAAATCTTTTGATTCTTTGCTATTCATTCTTGATTCAAAAGTTGAGCTTTTATTTTGAAGTTATTATTTCTCTCGCATGTTATTATATCGTTATTTCATTATTATACTTACAGGCAATAGTGCTCACTCTTGTTTAATAATAACATTGCGATTAAGAACAAAAGAAGCTGATGAACCTTCCACGAGTAAGGGCAAGGGTAAAGTTAGCAAGTGATGAAGACTTGTTATTTTATTAGATGATGTAATTATGTTTAAGACTTGAGTTAATGATGTGTTAAGACTTATTTGTTTATGATTCCGCACAGATGTTTAAGGTTAGTTTAACCTGGGATTGTATTATTATTATTCACATGTTGTAACCCTTAAGGGGAAGATTTTTATTCTATCTATTGCATGGCTTGCATTTTTATGGGTAGATAGATAAATGATATTTATACAGTGAACACCAAATCCCGTGGAATTGAAGTACCCGGATTTGGGGTGTCACAAATATCTCTAATCACATTATCTTGGTTGGTGATTAGAGGTGTCTCCACGGTCTCATGTGCTCCATTGCTATTCTCAACATTCTCGGATGTCATTTTCAAATACTGCCATAAAACAAGGGTTAATTAACATATCACATATTATACATATACTCTGACCGACCAATTAAATACCAAATAAACTTAGGTAGGTCATACTAGCGAAGGAATTCCCCGTCTCTCCCATCCTAGTTCTTGTCTCACATCTTAGCCAGGGATCATATCCCTAAGCTTTGATACCAACTGTGACGCCCCCAAAATTAGGTATACATCACCTATTCTGAGTCGCCAAATACATGGTACAAAATTCAAGTACAATTTTAAATATACAACATGAGCTGTGAGTTTTAATACAAACATTGTCTTCTAGACAGGATTAAAACTCAAAATAAGTCCTCAATACATTTATCAACACACTATTTCACAGAATAGTGAGGACTACTAATGCTATCCTCTGGACCGTCACTCCGTTTTCCGACTAGTCCCTGCTACGTTCTCATTTCCTGAAGAGAACAGTGAAAGAAAGGGTGAGCTCAACTAGCCCAGTAAGAAATATTATGACTAAGATAATGTAGAATAAATTATCGTTAGCCTTCAACAGTTTTAAACTGATAAAATGTAACAAACATCAAGTTTAACTGCAGCGGAACAATCAATCCATTAGAAGAGTCAAGTAGGGAATAAAATCTACTATCTTCTATGATTTAAAAGGTTTTCATCACTTTTATCATTTGGGACTCGACAATAAATAATCCACATCATCGAATCACCCCCGCTTACTACTTAAAGATATTATTTAGTATCACGACCATGAATTATCCATGCACTACGGGCCAAAGATAATCGTGTTTTCATCAACGGTTCTGATCATGCCATAACACAATTCATCTTTGCACCCTTGGCCGAAGAGAATCCATAGCCATAATCATACCAAAAACTGTCCATCAATGCACTACGGCCAATGAGGACTTTTTCCACATCATTTGTAACATTACGGTCATGATTATATCGAATAATCCCTGGTCATAATCATACCAAGTCCATCTATGCACTACAGGCCACAGATAACTTTCAACATAATATAAACATGAAGATGATGACAATGACATAATAATTCAATAAAACAAGTTCAAGAATTAATTTATTCAGGAACTAATAACGTCCAAATTGTCAACATGATAATTCTTTGTAGAGTAAAATTCAAGAATGCTCGGAAGAATATTTCCATGAAAGAGATTTGGATGAAGCGCAAATATCAAGGATATTCCACTAATTTCATGGAGTATAAGTCAAAACTTTAACCAACCGAGTATAATAAAGAATGGAATAACAAAAGAAATCACCATGCATGCGGTACTTGCAGACAGAGCGAGTTATTCCAGCGTAATAATAATAATAACGGAACCGAAGTCAAAGCGAAATCGCAGACCACAGGATGTTCCAACGAGAATAATAAAGAATGGAATAACAACATAAATCACCATGCATGCGGTATCAGATAGGCGAGTTATTCCAACGTAATACTAAATAACGGAACGAAGTCGGGCATAATGCTTAATGCAAGCGAGATGTTCCAATGAATAATAAATAATGGAACCGAGTCCAAAGATAAAACGCACGCGAGGATATTCGGCGCGAATAATAAAAACGAGAATATTAGAAGATATTCACCATGTATGCGGTACTTCGCATAAACAGGTTATTCCAACAGAATAATAAGAATGGAATAACAGTAGAATTTCACCAAGTATAGGGTAGACCCCGTATACAGGTTATTCCAACAGAATAATAAAGAATGGAATAACAGAAGTTCTCTTCATAAATAAGAAAGAAAGAATACTCCTTATGAGTACAACAAATAATATTCCCTACCTTAGAAAGAAGAGTACTGGATATAAAAGTAGTGAAGTAGCAGAACACTTTTCTTCTTTCTCTCTATAGTTTCTGTAAAACCCCAACTTTTTGAATAAAGGTGAATTTTCTATAAATATTATTTTTGAATATTATGGAGTGAAATTAATATAATGTTATAGTTGTGGGTAATATTTATAAATTTTTCATAGTATGCAAGTTGTTATATTATATTCGATTAGTCGGGGAATATTCGTTTTAGCAGGGAATATTGGTACAACGACACAATCATTGGTGGACCCCACAACAAAATTATTGTTGGATTGAGAAAACGACAAAAATATTTTTATGAGAATAACAGCAGAAGTTTTACCATTGATCTTGTTTGCTACTACTCGGATTAAAAAAATACGATGTCTGGCGTGATTGCATAGTAGCACACGGTATTGATTATTGATGCTTACGTGAGAAGTCGTTCAGTTTTGTTCAATTATTGCTATAGTAATTGTTGCATAGTATTTCACGTTATTTGATTCAATTATTATCGATATTTATTATATTGTTAAAATTAATAATTAAGACGACAAAATTATTAATATTATTATTTGCAACATTAACGATGTCTAGAAGTTTTGTCAAGGAGAGGTTTGGTCACCTAATTGCGCACCAATAGGGAGAAATCCTTATTGGAAAGCCCCCTCTTTCCTGGGAACGACCTGGTCGATTAATATTGTGAATTGTAATAAAGATGATAAATGTTGTTAAAATTATTAAGGTAATTTTTATGAAGTTTGCTTATTTTATGGATTCCTATTTACCCATTTTTCAAAATAATCGGTAAAAAATTATTTAAAGGTGGGGCCCACATGTGGGGGCCACATGTGGGGTCCATATGTGTTGGAAAAATGATTTTTGAAATGGAAGAGTATACGTATGGAAGTATATGTATGTATTGAGTATATGGTGGGAGAAAATGATATGTGAAAGTGATAGGTGTGTGATGTGTGTGTGAGTGGAAAATGGTGGAAAAGTGGTAGTGTGATAGTGATGTGTAAGAGTGTAGTAAAATTGATTTTTGGGTGGGTGGGGGATTGATGTTGGTTATGGGGGAGAAAAACTAAGTGGTGTTTATATAATATTGATATATATATATATATTGAAAACATGTGTTTATATATATATATATATATATATATTATATTTTAATTGTTGTTTGATGGTTGATTGAAGAAAATGTTCATCCAAATTTCTCAAAATTTCGTCTGTGAGTTGAGCATTGATTGCATCAATAATTTTTCCTTACACAGTGCCCTTCCATTCTCCTATAAATAGAAGCTCATTCCTTCATTATTTCTTACGAATTCACTGAAACTCTAGAGAGAGAAAATTATAGAGAAAGAAGAAAAGTTTTACGCTACTTAACTACTCTTATATTAGGTTCTTTTTACGGGTAGGGTTGTTATTCTTTCTTATTCATGAAGAGAACTATTGTTATTCTATTTCTTATTATTACATTGGAATAACTTTGTATCTGTGATCTACCTATACTTGGTGACATTCTTTATTATTAAAAGTCTTTATTATTACATTGGAATATCACATGCATGCGTTTTACGCTTGGGACTTATTAAAATCTTTTTATTATTATGTTGGAATATCGTATGCGCATGCGTTTCTGCGGACTGGTTCCATCTTTTTATTATTTCGTTGGAATATCACATGCATGCGTATTTTACGTGGGACTTGATTTTCCGTCTTATTAGTATTACATTGGAATAACTTTGTCATCTGCATGCATACAAGGTGATTTCTGTTGTTATTCCATTCTTTATTATTATTGGAACATCTGTCGATTGTTGGAATTTGCGACACCGTTTTATTATTATTACATTGGAATAACTTGCATACTGGTGAAATCGCATGCGTGGTGATTTCTTTTGTTATTCCATTCTTTATTATACTCGATTGGTTAAAGTTTTGACTTCTATACTCCATGAAATTAGTGGAATATCCTTGATATTTGCGCTTCATCGATATCTTTTCATGGAAATATTCTTACGATCATTCTTGAATTTTTACTCTCAAAGCGATATCATGTTGACAATTTGGACATTATTAGTTTACGGATAAATTAATTCTTGAACTTGTTTTATTGAATTCTTATATCATTATCATCATCCTCATATTTTATATTTTTGAAAGTCAAATACGTGGCACATAGTGCATAGATGGACTTGGTATGATTATGACCGAGGGGATTATTTGGTGTAATCATGGTAGTAATGTTACAAATAATGTGGAAAAAGTCCTCATTGGGCGTAAGTGCATTGATGGGACGGTTGTTGGCATGATCATGACCATTAATGAAAACACAAATATTCTTGGCCCGTAGTGCATGGATAATTGTGGTCGTGATACTAAAGAATATCCTTGGCCGTAGTGTGCGGGGGTGATTCGATGATGTGGAATATTTATTAAAAGTGAGTCTCGGTGATAAAAGTGATGAAAAACCTTTTAAATCATAAAAGATAGTAGATTTTATTTTCTACTTGACTCTTTTAATGGATTGCTTGTTCATTCTGAGTTAAACTTGATGTCTATTATATTTTATCGGTTTAACATTGTTGGAGACTAATGATAATTTATTACGCATTATCTTAGTCATAATATTTCTTCTTGGGCTAGTTGAGCTCACCCTTTCTTTCCTTTGTTCTCTTTGAAATGAGAATATAATTTGAGGACGAGTCGGGGAGCGGAGTGATGGTCGGAGGATAGCATTAGTAGTCCTCACTATTACGTGAAATAGTGTGATAATAATTGTAATGAGGACTTCTTTTGAGTTTGTATAATCTCTAGTAGACAATATTTGTATTCAAACTCATAGTTTATGTTTTGTCGTATTGTACATACGACAATTGTATTAGTAAGTTGTATTTGAATTACATACCATGTATCTGGCGACCCAAGATGGGTGATGTATACCTAATTTTGGGGGCGTACGGTTGGTATCAAAGCTTAGGGATATGATCCTGGCTAAGATGTGAGACTAGAACTAGGGAGGGGAGAGGGGGAATTCCTTCGCTAGTATGACCTACCTAAGTTTTTTTGGTATTTAATTGGTCGGTCGAGAATATATGGATAATATGTTATATGTTAATTAACACTTTGTTTTGTGGCGATATCTGAAAATGACATCCGAGAATGTTGAGAATAGCAATGGAGCACTGAGGCCGTTGAGTCTCACATATTAATAATCGAGGATAATGTGCATCGGGAAGGCGACAATCCTCATGCAAACAACAACACTTGACCAAATGATGAATGATGGAATATTCGGAGGCTTTATGCAATTCATGCAACATCGGTGAGGCGGCTCTGTCCAAAAATATAGGTGGAAACACTTTGGAAACTCTCGGACGATCACTGCTAAGCAGATTCAAGAGGCTGGGACCACCAGGAGTTTATAGGAGAGCCAAAACCACTTAAGGTGGAAGCATGGATAAAGTAGATCACCAAGATATTTGATGTCTTGGGATGCTCTCAAGAGCAAAAAGGTTCCTTCGCCACCTTTATGTTGCGTGAGAGGCGATTCTTGGTGGGAATCGTAAAAGCGTACCCGACTGGCCTTTTCAAGATGTCTTGGGAGAAGTTCAAAGCTATTCAACGACAAATACTTTCCAAGAGTATTCGTCACATGAAAGAAGTGGAGTTTATCAAATTGGAACAAAACAATATGGTAGTAGTAATACATGATACGAGGCTAAATTTGCGGAGTTATCCCATTTTGCATCCCATTTGGTCGATAATGAGAAGCGAATGGCGAATGTTTTTAAGAGGTTTGAAAGCAGAAGATACGTCGATATCTTATTTCTCATAAAGCGTGTTTGTACTCGGAGATGTTGTAAATAGGGCTCGATTATTGGAGCGCGATAACGAGTCAACGATGAATTAAAGAAAGCGGCCGTGGTGACATGAAAATACCGGTGGTATCGGTCGTGAAAGCGGTGACAACAAGCGTGGAGGAATCAACATGCGAAATGGTAACCACTTGGTGGTAATCATGGCGAACGGTAAAATGGACATTTCAAGAAAAGGAGATTCAACAATGATGGAAAGGCGTCGGCACCAAGCACCCATTGTTAAGGAAGGAGAAGCGACCACACTATATGTATACTTCAAATGCGGAGGAGAGGGACACATCGGTCAAGCGCTATGCGATGCCATCAAAGCATGTTATAATTGTGGAAGAGAAGGTCACCTAGCCCGATTTTTTCATTCATAGAAGACAAGTTCAGCTAGGATGGAGGCACCAAAGTAGTCGGAAAAGTCAAAGCCGGTGGTCTGAGGAGAGCGTTTGTAGTGACCTCCCAGAAAGCAAGGAACCCGAATAAGGTCATCACGGGTAAGCTTATCATAAACTCTAGCGAAGTCTATACCTTATTTGATATCGGTTCTACCCATTCTTGTTTTTCTCCTACTTGCGCTCAACGATTAAATTTGACTCCGGAGAAATTAGACTTTGACCTATCTGTGGAAACTCTATTGGGAGAAACATTCATTACATCCACTGTTTATAAGTCTTGTTTGATTCAAGTTGGTACCCACACATTACCTGTCGATCTTATTTCATTAAAAATACTTGCATTTGATGAAATTCTAGGGATTGATTGGTTAACTACTCATCATGGAAAAATTGATTGTTTTCGTAAGGTTGTTAGATTTCATATTCCTAATCGACCTATTATGCGAATTCAAGCAACCAAACCATTAAAATCAATTACTGTCATCTCAAGCCATAAAGCTATTCGTTTATTGAAAAATGGATGTCAAGCTTTCTTAGCTCATATCATAGATCTAAACAAAAATACGTCAATTTTGAATAATATTTCTATTGTTAATGAATTTCTGGCGTATTCCACGAAGAACTTCTAGCCTACCCCAGGCGTGAAATTGAATTTTGTATCGACCTTGAACCGGTACAAAACCCATTTCTAAAGCCCCATATCGAATGGCTCTATTGAACTTGAGGAGTTAAAGACTCAGCTGCGAGGAATTGTTAGACATTGGCTTTATTCATCCTAGTACTTCTCCTTGGGGTGCTCTGTTACTATTCGTGAAGAAGAAAGATGGGAGTATCGACTTTGTATTGATTATCGGGAGTTGAATCATTTCACCATCAAAAATAGGTACCCATTGCCGCGTATTGATGACTGTTTGACCCGGTTGCAAGGGCCAAATTCTTTTTAAAGATTGATCTTCGTTAGGATATCACCAATTAAAGATTAGAGCAGATGACATTCCAAAGGCGGCTTTCGAGAACTTCGATGCGGGCATTATGAATTCCTAGTCATGTCTTTTGGATTGACTAATGCTCCTCTTTGCCTTCATGGATATGATGAGCCAAAGTATTGAGGAATATTTGGATCACTTTGTGGTCGTCTTTATTGATGACATCCTTATTTATTTCAAAAGCGCGTGAAGATCATGAGCAACACTTGAGGTGATACTCCAAAAGCCGTGAATATAAGCTTTATGCGAGTTGAAGAAAATCGAGTTACGGCTTGAGGAAGTAGCATTCCTTGGGCACGTGGTATCAAGTCATGGAATATCTATTGACCCATCAAAGATTGAAGCTATTCAAAGCTAGGAGCAACCTAAATCGATTAACCAAAATCGTAGCTTTCTCGGCTTTATTTGGTTATTATCGGAGATTTGTAGAAGGGTTTTCTCGAATCGCTACTCCACTAACTTCGGTGACTCGAAAAGATATAAAGTTCGGTTGGGCGAAGAATGTGAGAAGAGTTTTCAAGAACTCGAGAGGAGACTCATTTATTTTTGTTACGACAATACCATACGGTTCGGAGGATTTGTCATCTCTGAGTGATGCTTGAGCAAAGGGTTAGGATGTGTTTTCATGCACCATGGGAAAGTTATAGCCTATGCCTCACGACAACTCAAAGAATATGAGAGGAATTATCCTACTCATGACCTAGAGTTAGCAGCTGTGGTCTTCGCACTTAAAATTTGGAGGCATTACTTGTATGGGGAGAAGGTGGAGATCTTTACGGATCATAAAAGCCTCAAATATTTCTTCACTCAAAAGGAACTCAACATATAACAACGACGTTGGCTTGAACTATTGAAAGATTATGATCATACCATCGATACCATCTGGAAAAAGCGAGCGTGGTAGGTGGCGCATTGAGTAGAAGATCATATGCAAAGTCTGAGTGCGATATTGTCAACACAAAGGCCCATTTTGTGTGACTTGCAAAGGATGGAGATAGAGTTAAAGACTCAGGGACCCGTGTGATGATGGCGAATATCTGAGTAGAACCAACTTTAATTGATAAAGTTAAAATTTGCTCAAGCTCTGGACACGGAGGCGATGCGTATGAGGAAGAAAGTGTAAGAAGGTGCTATCTTAGAAAGCAAGAATCGATGAAAAAGGAATACTTGAGTCGACTCCGGACTTTGTGTTCTAACGACCACGATTTAAAGTATAAAATCATGATGGGCGCACAACACACCATTTACAATCCATCTAGGAGTACCAAAATGTATCATGATCTTGACATACATTTTGGTGGGGCGATATGAAGAGAGAGATAGCGTTGTTTATCTCGAGGTGTCTAACGTGTCAGCGAGTCGGTGAGCATCAAGTACCAAAAGGTCCATTGCAACCACTTGAAATTTCAAAATGGAAGTGGGAGCACATTACCATGGATTTCGTTCTCGATCTTCCTAAGGTTTCTCAAGGTATAGATGCGATTTGGGTCATTGTTGATAGATTGACCAAGTCTGCTCATTTCTTACTGAAATCGAGAAACTTATACACTTGAGCGTCTTGCTCGTATGTACATAAGCGAGATTGTAAGGCGCATGGTATGCGGTATCCATAGTTTACGATCGAGACCCAAGATTCACTTCACGATTTTGGGTTAGTTTGTAGAAAGCTATGAGCGCGATTCTGATTTAGCTCGGCATATCATCCTCGGACCAGACGGACGATCGGAGAAAACTATTCAAACTCTTGAAGATCTATTAAGACTACTGTGTCCTTGATTTCAAGGAAGTTGGGACAAGTTCTTACCATTGGTGGAGTTTTCCTACAACAACATGGTTATCAAGCAAGTATTGGCATGGCTCCCATTGAGCGTTGTATGGAAGAAAATGTCGTTCTCGGTATCTTTGGGATGAGGTGGGTGAAGCAACGTTGTTGGGACCCGGAGTTGATGCGTATGACTACGAAAAAGATTCAAACGATCCAAGACGTATAAAAACCTCACAAGATCGATAAAGAGTTATCTTGATCTTCATCGAAAGGGCGTGGAATTCGATATAGGAGATCGTGTGTTGTTACGTGTTGCTCCATGGAAAGGAGTTACGAGATTTGGAAAGAGAGGAAAGCTCGATCCTCGATTCATCTACTTATTTTAATCCTTGATCGAGTAGGGGCGTGGCTATAGACTCGCTTTCTGCTGAAGTATGTCTCGTGTTCATAACATTTTTCACATATCCATGTTACGTAAATATGTGGAAGACCGAACCACATTATTGAGTTAGAATCGGACGAAATAGCGGAAGATTTGGCGTATGAAGAGGTTCTGTTCAAATCTTGGATAAGAAGGAACATATTCTACGCACGAGGTTATACCTCAAGTCAAAGTTTTGTGGAGAAACCACGATGTTGAGGAAATGACTTGGGAGTTAGAATCTGAAATGAAATCAAGGTATCCTTACCTCTTTGACATACAGTGCGTACCCTAATTTTGAGGTGAAATTTCATAAGAAAGGAGATTGTAAAACCCTGACTTTTTGAATAAAGATGAATTTTTTATAAATATTATTTTTGAATATTATGGAGTGAAATTGATATAATGTTATAGTTGTGGGTAATATTTATAAATTTTGCATAGTATGCAAGTTGTTATATATATATTCGATTGGTCGAGGAATATTCGTTTTAGCGGGGAATATTATGCAATGCAATGGTATAATCATTGGTGGACCCCAGCGAAATTATTATCGGATTGAGAAAATGACAAAAATATTTTTATGAAAATAACGGCGGAAGTTTTTTCTGGTTGATCTTGTTGAACTACTCGGTAGTAAAAAAATCTGATGTCTGGCGTGGTTGCGTAGTGTAACTGCGGTATTGATTATTGATCTTACGTGAGAAATCATTCGGTTTTGTTCAATTATTGTTATAGTAATTGTTGCATAGTATCTCACGTTATTTGATTCAATTATTGTCGATATTTATTATATTGTTAAAATTAATAATTGAGGCGACAAAATTATTAATATTATTATTTGCAATATTAACGATGTCTAGAAGTTACTATCGAGGAGAGGTTTGGTCATCTAATTGCGGCATGATAGGAGAAATCCTTATTGGAAAGCCCCTCTTTCACAGGAGCGATTTGGTCGATTAATATTGTGAATTGTAATAAAGATGATAAATGTTGTTAAAATTATTAAGGTAATTTTTATGAAGTTTGCTTATTTTATGGATTCCTATTTACCCATTTTTCAAAATAATCAGTAGAAAATTATTTAAAGGTGGGGCCCACATATGGGGCCCATATGTAGAGAACCCATATGTGTGGAAAAATGATTTTTGAAATGGAAGAGTATCGTATGGAAGTATATGTATGTATTGAGTATATGGTGGGAGAAAATGATATGTGAAAGTGATAGGTGTGTGATGTGTGTGTGAGTGGAAAATGGTGGAAAAGTGGTAGTGTGATAGTGATGTGTAAGAGTGTAGTAAAATTGATTTTTGGGTGGGTGGGGATTGATGTTGGTTATGGGGAGAAAAAATTAAGTGGTGTTTATATAATATTGATATATATATATTGAAAACATGTGTTTATATATATATATATATATATATTATATTTTAATTGTTGTTTGATGGTTGATTGAAGAAAATGTTCATCCGAATTTCTCAAAATTTCATCTGTGAGTTGAGCATTGATTGCATCAATAATTTTTCCTTACACAGTGCCCTTCCATTCTCCTATAAATAGAAGCTCATTCCTTCATTATTTCTTACGAATTCACTGAAACTCTAGAGAGAGAAAATTATAGAGAGAAAGAAGAAAAGTTTTCTGCTACTTAACTACTCCTATATTAAGTTCTTTTACGGTATGGGGTATTATTCTTTCTTATTCATGAAGAGAACTATTGTTATTCATTTCTTATTATTACATTGGAATAACTTTTGTATCATGGTCTACCTATACTTGGTGACATTCTTCTATTATTAGTCTTTATTATTACATTGGAATATCACATGCATAATGCGCTTTTCTGTGGGACCTTATTCCGTCTTTATTATTATGTTGGAATAATCACATGCATGCGTTTTTAACTTGGGACTAGTTCCATCTTTATTATTATTACATTTGGAATATCACATATACATGCATTTTCTGTGGGACTGATTAAAGTCTTATTATTATTACATTGGAATTTATCATCGGCAATACAAGGTGATTTCATTGTTATTCCATTCTTTATTATTACATTGGAACATGCCGTTGCAAATTTTGCTTTGACTGGTTAATTATTATTATACTGTTGGAATAACCTATCTATCTGAATACCGCATGCATGGTGATTTCTTTTGTTATTCCATTCTTTATTATACTCGGTTGGTTAAAGTTTTGACTTCTATACTCCATGAAATTAGTGGAATATCCTTGATATTTGCGCTTCATCAAAGTATCTTTTCATGGAAATATTCTTACGATCATTCTTGAATTTTACTACAAAGCGATATCATGTTGACAATTTGGACATTATTAGTTCTGGATAAATTAATTCTTGAACTTGTTTTATTGAATTCTTATATCATTATCATCATCCTCGTATTTATATTTTTTGAAAGTCATACGTGGCTGTAGTGCGTAGATGGACTTGGTATGATTATGACGAGGATTATTCGATTGTAATCATGGTAGTAATGTTACAAATGATGTGGTAAAAGTCCTCATTGGCTTGTAGTGCATTGATGGACAGTTGTTGGCATGATCATGACCATTAATGAATACACAAATATTCTTGGCCCGTAGTGCATGGATAATTGTGGTCGTGATACTAAAGAATATCCTTGGCCGTAGTGCAGGGGTGATTCGATGATGTGGAATATTTATTAAGCTGAGTCTCAGCGATAACAGTGATGAAAAACCTTTTAAATCATAAAAGATAGTAGATTTTATTTTCTACTTGACTCTTTTAATGGATTGCTTGTTACATTGCTGATTAAACTTGATGTCTATTATATTTTATCGGTTTAACATTGTTGGAGACTAATGATAATTTATTACGCATTATCTTAGTCGTAATATTTCTTCTTGGGCTAGTTGAGCTCACCCTTTCTTTCCTTTATTCTCTCTTGAAATGAGAATATATTTGGGACGAGTCGGGGAGCGGAGTGATGGTCGAGAGGATAGCATTAGTAGTCCTCCTCACTATTACGTGAAATAGTGTGATAATAATTGTAATGAGGACTTCTTTTGAGTTTGTATAATCTCTAGTAGATAATATTTGTATTCAAACTCACGGTTTATGTTTTGTCGTATTGTACACGGCAGTTGTATTAGTAAGTTGTATTTGAATTACATGTACCATGTATATGGCGATCCAAGATGGGTGATGTATAATTTTGGGGGCGTCACGTTTCTCTCTAGAGTTTGAAGAAATTAAGTAAGAAATAATGAATGAATGAGCTTATTTATAGAAAAATGGGTGATAGTAACTAACTCATGAACGGTCCAGATTGATTTACTTTTAATCGACGGTCCATATTTAAAGCAAAATATTTTAAATAAAATATAATATATTCTATTTATAATCTAATAAAAGCGAATAACTTTATAAAAGATTTTACTACGCAAACACTATGCGTGCACTATGCAAACACTATGCATAATAAAATATAATATATTCTAATTATTTTCTAATAAAAGCAGATAACTTTATAAAAGTATTTTGTTTTATATAAAAAGATTTTACTATGCAAAATACTATGCGCAGCACTATGCATAATAAAATATAATATATTCTATTTATAGAATATCTTTATAAAAAGTATTCATTTTATATAAAAGATTTTATTTTGCAAAACACTATGCGCATATTATGCAACACTACGCATAATATAATATAATATATTCTATTTATAGAATAACTTTATAAAAGTATTCGCATTTTATTACATTAATAATACCAATAAAACAAAAACTGAGTGACTTATCACATAAGCATCAATAATCAATAATTGTGCTACTATGCAACCACATGTATTCATTGTATTTTTTACTACTAGAGAGTAGTTCAACAAGATTAATCTGTAAAACTTCCATAGTTATTTTCATAAAAAAATTTGTCGTTTTCTCAATCCAAATAATAATTCCGTTATGGGGTCCACTAATGATTGTCTTGGTTGCACACGAATATTCCCTGATAAAACAAATAGTCCCCGACCAATCGAATATAATATGACAACTTGCATACTTTGCAAAATTTATAAATACTACCCACAACTATAACATTATATCAAATCCACACCATAATATTCAAAAAATTATTTCGAGAAAATTAAATATTTATTCATAAAAATCTGGGGTCTCACAATCTCCCCTCCTTATGGAATTTAAGCCCTCGAAATTTACGTCACGCATACTGGTATCTTAGAAACGGTGAGGATACCTTGACTTCACTTCAAATTATAACTTTTGAGGTATAACCTTTGAGCGTCAAATATGATCCTTCCTATCCAAGATTTTAACACGTATCTCCTCATACGTTAAATCTTCTGCTATATCGTTTACTTCTAATTTATTAATGTGGTTCGGGTCGTCCACATATTTACGTAACATCGATACGTAAAAAAAACGTTCTGAACACGCAACATACTTGGCGGTAAAACAAGTCTATAGGCCACAGTTCCTACTCAATCGAGGATTTCAAATGGGCCAATTAAATCGAGGGTTGAGATTTCCTCTCTTCATCGATCCTTCCTGCTAGAATAACACCCTCTTGAACCTTCTTTTTCACATTCATCAGCTCTGAGTATGTAGCTTGAGCGGCTTTAACTTTATCAATTAAAGTCGATTATACTCGTATATTCGTTATCTTCACGTGGTTCCCTAGAGTCTTTAACTCTATCTTCATCATTTGTAAGTTATACGAAATGATTCTTTGTGTTAACAACATCACACTCATAAACGTATACGATCTTCTACTCAACAGGTCAGCTACCACGTTCGCTTTCCCACGATGGTATTGAATGGTACGATCGTAATCTTCAACAGCTCGAGCCAACGTCTTTGGCACATGTTACGTTCGCTTTAGTTGAAGAAATATTAAACGGTTTTAGAAATGGGTTTTGTACTGGGGTCAATACAAAATTCGATTTCATGCTCTAGGGGTAGGATAAGAAGTCTTCAAGAATACGTCAGGAAATTTATTAACAACAGAAATATCATTCAAAACTGTGACTCTCGTCCAAGACTTGGATAACACGTCACATTGATACCTATTAAATTGTCACCGTTATTCACAACGTCCCCTACAGAAAGTTCGGCTTCTGTGCATTCCACACAAGGAAGTCAACAACGAAAGGATCGGGACACTTTACTTATGGCTTGATATGACAATGATTGACTTTAGTGGTTTGGTTGCTTGAATTCGCATAATAGGTTGGTTAGGAATATGAAAGCTAACAATCTTACGAAAAGCATGATGAGTAGTTAACCAATCGATTCCTAAAATCGCATCAAAGGCAAGTATTTTCAAAGAGATAAGATTGACAGGTAACGTGAAAGTGTCAATTTGAATTAAACAAGATTTATAAATAGTGGATGTAACGAAGGTTTCTACTAACGAAGTTTCAACCAATAAGTCAAAGTCTAACTTCTCCGGAGTTAAATTTAAACGTTGAGCGCAAGCAAGAGAGATAAAAGAATAGGTAGAACCGGTATCGAATAAGGTACAGACTTCGCAAGAATTTATAATTAACTAACCCGTGATAACTTCGTTCGATTCGTCGTCACGAAAAATGCTCTCCCTTAAACTACCGAATTTGACTTGTTCGGGACAGTCTTTGGTGTCATCATTACCACTGGAATTGACTTTCGCTATAGGGTATATTCTACCCTCAACTGCTTCGTCGTACTCCTGCTCCATGATCTGAATCATTAGCCTTCGATCCATATCGAATTGGGGTTAACCGCAATGTATAGGGTAATTCAAAACTCGATGATGGGTTCTCCCAATTGCTGTCGAAAAAGAGAAATACATATCATCTATTTTAGCTTTCTTGGATCGGACTTCTCTTTCCACAATATCAACGCGTTGTGTGGCTTTTACCCATGCATCTTTCATTCTCACTCGTTCAGTTGTTTCTTCTTTCAGCTGCTCCTTGACATTTGAATTCTCAGATTCCAGCTTTAATATCGTACACTCTGCCAAAGAGCGCTCCTGTTCAGCTATTGCACATCGTGTAATACAATTTTGTAATGTTACATTCCTTTGCTCCACGACCGCCTTCCGTTCTTCAGCCTGCTCTTCTAACTCATGAATACAATTTTGTAATTCTACATTTTGATCAATAAGTTCTTCTAATAAATCCTCCTCAGGTTCCTCTTCTTCCTCACTCTCAGTTGCTACCTTTGCGACTAGCTTGAGTGCAACTTTTAATTCCTCAATCACCACATGGATATCTCTAATCACATTATCTTGGTTGGTGATTAGAGGTGTCTCCACGGTCTCATGTACTCCATTGCTATTCTCAATATTCTCGGATGTCATTTTCAAATACTGCCACAAAACAAGGGTTCATTAACATATCACATATTATCCCTATACTCTAACTGACCAATTAAATACCAAATAAACTTAGGTAGGTCATACTAGCGAAGGAATTCCCCGTCTCTCCCCTCCTAGTTCTTGTCTCACATCTTAGTCATGGATCATATCCCTAAGCTTTGATACCAACTGTGACGCCCCCAAAATTAGGTATACATCACCTATTCTGAGTCGCCAAATACATGGTACAAAATTCAAATACAATCTTAAATATACAACATGAGCTGTGAGTTTTAATACAAACATTGTCTTCTAGACAGCATTAAAACTCAAAATAAGTCCTCAATACATTTATTAACGCACTATTTCACAGAATAGTGAGGACTACTAATGCTATCCTCTGGACCATCACTCCGTTTCCCGACTAGTCCCTGCTACATTCTCATTTCCTGAAGAGAACAGTGAAAGAAAGGGTGAGCTCAACTAGCCCAGTAAGAAATATTATGACTAAGATAATGCAGAATAAATTATCGTTAGTCTTCAACAGTGTTAAACTGATAAAATATAACAAACATCAAGTTTAACTGCAGCGGAACAAGTAATCCATTAGAAGAGTCAAGTAGGGAATAAAATCTACTATCTTCTATGATTTAAAAGGTTTTTCATCACTTTTATAGATGGGACTCAGCTTAATAAATAATTCACATCATCGAATCACCCCTGCACTACGGCCAATGATATTATTTAGTATCACGACCATTAATTATCCATGCACTACGGGCCAAAGATAATCGTGTTTTCATCAACGGTCCGGATCATGCCATAAAATAATTCATCTTTGCACCCTTGGCCGAAGAGAATCCATAGCCATAATCATACCAAAAACTGTTCATCAATGCACTACGGGCCAATGAGGACTTTTTCCACATCATTTGTAACATTACGGTCATGATTATACCGAATAATCCCTGAAAATAATCATACCAAGTCCATCTATGCACTACAGGCCACAGATGACTTTCAAGATAATATAAACATGAGGATGATGACAATGACATAATAATTCAATAAAACAAGTTCAAGAATTAATTTATTCAGGAACTAATAACGTCCAAATTGTCAACATGATAATTCTTTGTAGAGTAAAATTTAAGAATGCTCAGAAAAATATTTCCATGAAAAGATACTGGATGAAGCGCAAATATCAAGGATATTCCACTAATTTCATGTAGTATAGAAGTCAAAACTTTAACTGAGTATAATAAAGAATGGAATAACAAAAGAAATCACCATGCATGCGGTACTTAGATGATGTGTTATTCCAATGAATAATAATAACGGAACCAGTCGAGGCAAAATTCGTAACCAAGTGAGGATGTTCCAACAGAATAATAAAGAATGGAATAACAACATAAATCACCATGCATGCGGTACTTCACATAGACAGGTTATTCCAACAGAATACTAAATAACGGAACCAATTACATAATAATGCATCGCAAGCAGGATGTTCCAACAAAATAATAAATAATGGAACCAAGTCCGGCACAGAACGACGCATGTGATATTCCGACAAAATAATAAAGAACGGAATATTAGAAGAATTTCACCATGTATGCAGATTTCAGATAAACAAGAGTTATTCCAATGAATAATAAGAATGGAATAATGAAAAAATTTCACCAAGTATAGGGTAGCTCACAGATATATGAGTTATTCTAATGTAATAATAAAGAATGGAATAACAAAAGTTCTCTTCATAAATAAGAAAGAAAGAATACTCCTTATGAGTACAACAAATTATATTCCCTACCTTAGAAAGAAGAGTACTGGATATAAAATTAGTGAAGTAGCAGAACACTTTTCTTCTTTCTCTCTATAGTTTCTCTCTCAGAGTTTTAGTGAATTCGTAAGAAATAATGAATGAATGAGCTTCTATTTATAGAAAAATGGATGCGATAGTAACTAACTCATGAGCGGTCAGATTGATTTACTTTAATCTGACGGTCCATATTTAAAGCAAAATCTTTTAAATAAAATATAATATATTCTATTTATAATCTAATAAAACGAATAACTTTATAAAAGATTTTACTATGCAAATACTATGCAGTACTTATGCAAACACTATGCATAATAAAATATAATATATTCTAATTATTGTCTAATAAAGCAGATAACTTTATAAAAGTATTTTGTTTTATATAAAAAGATTTTACTATGCAAAACACTATGCAGACACTATATCATAATAAAAATATAATATATTTTATTTATAGAATAACTTTATAAAAGTATTTTATTTTATATAAAAAGATTTTACTATGCAAAACACTATAAAGACACTATGCAACACTATGCATAATAGAATATAATATATTCTATTATAGAATAACTTTATAAAAGTATTTTGTTTTATTACATTAATAATACCTATAAAACAAAACTGAGTGACTTATCACATAAGCATCAACAATTAATACCGTGTGCTACTATGCAACCACACGTATTACTGTACTTTTACTACCGAGTAGTTCAATAGTATTAACGGTAAAACTTCCGCCGTTATTTTCATAAAAAAAATTTGTCATTTTCTCAATCCGACAATAATTCCGTTGCGGGGTCCACCAATGATTGTGCCGTTACACGAATATTCCCTGATAAAATAAATATTCCCCGACCAATCGAATATAATATGACAACTTGCATACTTTGAAAAATTTATAAATACTACCCACAACTATAACATTATATCAAATCCACACCATAATATTCAAAAAATTATTTCGAGAAAATTAAATATTTATTCATAAAAATCTGGGGTCTCACACTAATGGAATGATCTCCTTTTATCCTTGTGATTCTCCTCCCTTTATATCCCCATTCACGTGTCTTTTAGCCCTCGTTTAAGTCCTTGAAACCATCAGCTCAAGCAATCCTTCTTTGTCTCAACTTCTGAAAATAGGACTTTTTCTTCCCGACAATTAAGCCAGCCCCGGTGGACTTTTTGTACTAGGAAAGTGCCGCCCTGGTGGGTTTAACTTTTTAACTTGGCCCCGACGGGCTTTTTTATACTAGGAATTGTCGCCCCGACGAGCTTTCCTGACCAAAAATTACAGAAATACCACTAAGCTTCATTTTTCATGTTTTGACCTTCTGATGCCATTTCCTACAACACAAACACAAAAACAAGTAAAATGACACTAAAAATACTTCAATTTAAAAAAGAATTAAGACTCAAAGATGTCCAAATTATAGGTATAAAATCCACTCATCAATATATAGACACATCACCGCATCAGGCATACGTTACAATTGTTAATTCAAATTTTGTTCTGCTTACTATGGTAATGTACTAATGTTAGTAGTAGAACTTTCTAATTACTAATTCTCAATCTCTTAAAAATGGTGTAACTGTGTAAAGTACTAAGGTTTCTTTCTTCTAATATAGATTTTACTGCACTATAGGTCTGTAGTTGACTATTCTCTTGTTATTAGTGTAACTGGTTACTGGTTTCTTATATTTTGAAATTAATTCATGATTTTGTTTGAATATAGAAAGAAAATTTGGTTTGAGACTTTGAGCATTTGGGGAATCATTCAAATTGAAGTGTGACAATTAAATGAAGAAAGTTTCTAAATTATATTTAAATGTTTTTTTATTTTGAAATTCTTTTTTTCGTTTGGATTATGAATATTTATTTTTTGTATATTATATAATTCTATTTATAGTGCTAAAAATAATTTTTTTTGGGGTTGTTATATACTTATATTTTGATTGATTTAGGCATTAATGACATGTGGTTGAAATTCAAACGTTCCAATAATAAATCATCAACATCACACTCCATCCGAGACGATGACACTACTCAAATCTCTCAAATGAAACACCCATCGAAGAACCATCTCAAAATATTAATTCTCAATCTCAAGTTGAATTCAATTTAGAAGAGGAACTTGTTGTGGATTTGGGACTAAGACCATCGATTATGGCATATGATGCTAACAAGATAGAGAGATAGAGTATTCGTCGATGATATTTGCTTAAGGGCTCTCATCAACCAATGCTTTCCAAATTCCCTCAAACTGTTATTTATGGAGAGAAACATAGATTTAATTCCGAATGGTACTAAAAGTATGCTAGTTGGTTGGAATATAGTGAAAAGAAAGATGATGTATTTTGCTCATATTGTTATCTATTCAAAGCTGATATTGGTGGTCAAGGGGGTGGGAATACATTTATCGGTAAGAGATTTAATAATTGCCGGAAAACAGAATACTTATATGAACATGTTGGAAAGTCACCCAATAATATTCATAGTTGATGCATGTTAGCTTGTCAAGATTTGAGGAACCGAAAAAAACACATAGATATCAAACTTCCCAATATATCTGAACAAGAAAAAATTAATTACAAGCTTCATTTGCTCTCATCTATTGTTTTTGGTTTCTTTTAAGTGAGGGGTTGCCTTTCCGTAGCCATGATGAATTAGATGCTTCAAAATGGCAAGTTTATTTCTTTCTATTCTAAAGTTTTTATCCGAGAACAATGATAAAGTGAATAAAATTGTGTTGAAAAATGCTCCAAGAAACCACAAATTGACATCACCTTGAATCCAAAAAGACATTTGTAGTGCTGCTGCATTTTTGACCATAAAAGTTATAGTTATAAAGATCGGGAATAATTTTTTCTCTTTGTTAGTTAACGTCTCGTGATTCATCAATTTAAGAACAAATGGATGTTGATTTACGTTATGTGAACAAGTATGGGTGCGTTATTGAATGTTTTCTTGGCATTGTTCATGTAGTAAATACATGTGCTTGAACACTTAAAGTGGCTATTGAGTCACTTTTTGTAACACATGGATTGAGCATGTCACGTGTACGTGGGCAATGATATGATGGAGTTAGTAGCATGCGAGGGGAATTCAATGGTCTGAAAAGTTTGATTTTGTTAGAGAACAAGTTTGTTTTTTATGTTCATTGTTTCGCTAATCAACTTCAATCGACACTTGTAGCAGTTGCAAAAAAACTTAAATCATTCTTTGATTATCTTGAAATTTTGGCAAATGTTGTTAGAACTTCTTACAAGCGTAAGGAAGTTCTTCGAGTGAAGCACAAAGAAAAAATAATTCAAGGAGTTGCTTCTAGGGAAATCAAGACTAGGCGTGGGTTGAATCATGAAGCGGCCCGAAGACACGCGGTGTAGCTCACATTATGACACAATTCTTAGTGTTATTAAATTCTTTCTAAAATAATTGAAATACTTGAGATAGTAGAAGATGATGCATCCAGGGAAAAAAGTACAGAAGCATGTACTTTGTTACATTTCATGCGAAATTTTGAGTTTGTATTCTTGTTGCATTTAATGAAAAAAGTTTTAGGAATCACGAATACCTTGTCACAAGCATTACAAAAGAAATACACAAATCTCGTAAATGCAATGGCTTTAGTTATTATCTCAAAGCAACGGTTACAAAGTATGAGAGATTCGGGTTGGGAGAGTTTGTTGGCAGAAACTACTGAATTTTGTAATGTGCATGGGATAGTTGAAATTCAGATAAGGCACACTTAGAAGAGGATGGTTGAATAAGTGTGGGAAAAAACTATGACCAATTTTTATTTTAAACCAAACCACAGAATTCAGCCTACTAGATTAATGAATTCAGTTTGCTGGATAATTATAGCCTACTGGATTGAGTCTTTGATTTTATTGTTGAATGAAAATAACTTACTTGAATTTATATCCTTGTAAAAATATTTAGTCTCAATAAATTTTCTTAAGATAATGAAAATATCCAAACTTTAATTATCAATATAATTAAATAACTTGTGTGGGCAAATAAAGTAAAGCAAGTAATAAAATGAACACCAAGATTTTTTACGTGGTTCAGCTATTACCCTCTATAATAATAGCCTAGTCCATGTCCACGTCCACGTCCACGTCCACGTCCACGTCCACGTCCACGTCCACGTCCAATACCAACTAGTATTGGAGACTCACTTTATTTCTTTAAATTGACTCATTTTACAAAACAGATTCTTTCAAAAACTTGAATTACAAAAAATTCACTTGAGCACTTTTGCTCCTTGTGCACCAATGCACTCCTTAAGCACATATGCTTCCTTGAACATGTTTGTAAACAATTATTAATCCATCCGGATTAAATACCTTTAGACAATACTTAGTCTAAATAAAAAGAATTATAAATATAGAGGTCTAATTATCAAAGCAAATAATCAATTTAACAATGTAAGACTCAACTAATGAATGCAATGATCAAAGAGTAAAGAGATGTCACTAATTTAGAACTCACGAAAATTCACCGAAAATAATCTGAATTTTAATTGCAGCAGCCGAGTAATTGCACCAAAATAATTTTATAGTTTTTCAATGTATAATAGTGCAATATTAATTCGTGTGTATTTTAATAAATTAATATCTCAATTGAATTTATAGCCTTAAGATATTACCGTTGTCAGCAAATCAGAACATAATCTTCCCGTTAAAATATTAAATGGATATCTCTCATTTACTGACCGTTGAAAACTTTTAGGAGTATACCACGTAACATATATCTCAGAGGAAGATAAGATAAGATGATATATATACTAACCATATCAATCTCCATAAGTGTGTCAAGCATATACATTGAGTCTTATTATTATATTTGACTTCTTGAAAGGTAATCCACTAAAGTAATTTGAAAGCAATCATGACTCTTAATAAAACTGCCGTCACAAGCTATCAAAACAACTTTCAAGATTTTTGCATATAGGAGATATGCATGTCACTATACAACTGATGCCCATTAAAACTTCTTACACGTGTATCCTGCTAACTATTGAATTAGGACTATCTCGGATAATAGAGTGATAGCTACATATGAATTTTTCACGGCAGTACCCATATATATATGCTAACCAATTAATTTTGCAAATCACGGATCAGTCAACATTCCATCTCATTTTAATATTCCTCTCAATTTTTAAGCATGCATATAATACTTATCATATTAAATACACATAAAATGACCTTTAGTCTTGAATTAAAAAATCAAATATTTACAATGACCTTACATTTAATCTTAAAACACAAATGTCTTCAAATTCTTTGAATAAATCACCAAAGATCCTTTTATCAAGTTCTTGAAATTTCACAGTAAACAATTTAGTACAAAAATCAAGTCATCATCAAAACATTAAGGTTAGAATATGAACAAGTCAACAATAGTCGTTCGAGAAATGGAATATATCTTTTTGGTTCAAGGGAGATCACGTCGAGGTGAAAAAGTTACCAATCTTCATCACTTTCAGGTTGAGTTACTCGATACAGTGATATATAGTCAACTTCAAAAATTGAATGATCGATTTGACAATGTTAATACAGAGTTGCTCTAATGTATGGCATGTCTTGATCTAAGTAACTCTTTCTCAACATTTGACAAGGAACGGTTGATTCAATTTACAAAGTTTTACCCATTGGAATTTCAAGATATAGATCTTTGGGGGATTGATAATGAACTTGAAACTTGCATTGCAGATATGAAAAATGATTTTGAATTTTCTAATGTGAAAGGGATTGGGAACTTGCTCAAAAGTTGGTTAAGAATAATAAGACTGATTTATATCCTCAGATTTATTTGTTGTTGAAATTAGCTTTAACTTTGCATGTTGTTACTGCCACGGTGGAGAGGATATTTTCAGCAATGAATATTATTAAAACCACTATTCGAAACCAAATGAGCAATAAATGGTTGAATAATTGTTTGGTTCCTTACTTTGAGTTGTATTTGAAACTATTGATAATAAAGTTATCTTAGAACATTTTCAAACTATGAGGTCTAAAAAGATAACACTGTAATTTGTAAAAATTATTATGACTAGTGAATATTATGATTAATTCAGGTTTTCTTTATTTAACCTCAACAAAAGAATTAGTTAAAATCCTCTACTATAAAAAATTCATGGATTTGCCCCTGAGAGCAAGAATTAGACACAAGTTTTCTAAACACATTCCCATATTATAAATTGCACGTTCCATTGTAAAGCTAGCTCAACTGCCTCCTAGCGCCACTCACCCAAGTTCTTAAATTTGAATTTGATTAGTTGAGTATTACACTTCTTTGATTGTCGAAAAGGAAGTATAAGAAATTAGAAAAACGAACGAAACCTTAGTGCTACGTTTAAATTGAAGGAATAGAATGGTTGACGAAATAAAATAGAGAGGAGAATGGAATGAAGAGTATAATGATTATTATTTCTTTCATTTCGTGAGAATGAGTAATTTCATTCTCACCTTAATTCCTGCAATCCAAACGTAGCATAACAAGCAACATGAAACAGTCATAAACTATACTAATGAACCAAATAACGAGAGAGAACCCGAACACTTACCCCAAAATCCAATTTAGGTAGTGTTTGTTTACCTCTTAATATCTCTTGACAGCTCCACTGTGACGCCCCCAAAATTAGGTATACATCACCCATCTTGGGTCGTCAAATACATGGTACAAAATTCAAATACACCTTAATTATACAACAGTCGTGTAAAATACGACAAAACATATGCTGTGAGTTTGAATACAAATACTGTCATCTAGAGAGTATACAAACTAAATGGAGTCCTCATTACAATCATTATCACACTATTTCACAGAATAGTGAGGACTACTAATACTATCATCTGGTCCATCACTCCGTTCCCCGACTCGTCCCAGCTATATTCTCATTTCCTGAAAAGAACAGTGAAAGAAAGGGTTAGCTCAACTAGCCCAGTAAGAAATATTATGACTAAGATAATGCAGAATAATTTATCGTTAGTCTTCAACAATGTTAAACTGTTAAAATATAATAAATATCAAGTTTAACTGCAGCGGAACAATCAATCCATTAAAAGAGTCAAGTAGAGAATAAAATCTACTATCTTTTATGATTTAAAAGATTTTTCATCACTTTTATCACTGGGACTCATTTTTAATAAATAATCCACATCATCGAATCACCCACTGACTACTGCCAAGGATATTCTTTTAGTATCATTACGACCACAATTATCCATGCACTACGGCCAAGAATATTTGTGTATTCATTAATGGTCATGATCATGCCAACAACTATCCATCAATGCACCACAGCCCATGAGGACTTTTTTTCCACATCATTCGTAACATTACTACCATGATTACACCGAATAATCCTCATTATAATCATACCAAGTCCATCTATGCACTACAGGCCACAGATGACTTTCAATATAATATAAACATGAGTATGATGACAATGATATAGAAACTCAATAAAACAAGTTCAAGAATTAATTTATCCAGAAACTATTAATGTCCAAATTTTCAACATGATACTGCTTTGTAGAGTAAAATTCAAGAATGCTCAGAAGAATATTTTCATGAAAAGATACTGGATGAAGCGCAAATATCAAGGATATTCCACTAATTTCATGGAGTATAGAAGTCAAAACTTTAACCAACTGAATATAATAACGAATGGAATAACAAAAGAAATCACCATGCATGCGGTACTTTGCATAGACAGGTTATTCCAACAGAATAATAAGTAACGGAACTAGGTCAGGCGAAATTTGCATCGACGGGATGTTCCAAATGTAATAATAATAAAGATTTTAACCGTGTCCCGCCAGAAACGCATGCATGTGATATTCCAATGTAATAATAATAAAAAGCGGAACTGTGTCCCCAGTAAAAACGCATGCATGTAAGGATATTCCAAATGTAATAATAATAAAGATGGAATAATAGAAGAATGTCACCAAGTATAGGATAGTCGCACAGATTTGGTTATTCAGTGAGAATAATAAAGAATGGAATAATGTAAGTTCTCTTCATGAATACAAAAGAAATAACACTCCTTACTAGTAAAATAAACTGAATATAAGAGTAGGGAATGAAGCAGGATACTTTTCTATAGCCTCTCTATAATTTCTCTCTAGAGTTTTTTGAATTAAGTAAGAAATAATGAAGGAATGAGCTTCTATTTATAGGAGAATGGAAGGATACTATTTGGGTATGCATAAAGGGAATTCAGATGAAATAATTTTCAGCTTCACGGGTGAAAGAACAATTTTAGACGCAACCTAATTAATCATATATGTGCACCCCTTATTTCAACGACAACTTATATATATATATATATATATATATATATATATATATATATATTATACATATAAAAATCATGTTATTACTTATATATATATATTAGCAAAGATCAAGAGCATAAGTCTTAAATAACATAATTCCTTAAATAGCATAATTCCTTAAAACGACGTCGTTTTAGAGTGACCGCGAGTGGCATTTTTGTAAATAAAAGAAAAACAAGTGGGACCACTCTCTTTTAAGCCACTCCAAAACGACGTCGTTTTAAGGAATTATGCTATTTAAGGAATTATGTTATTTAAGACTTATGTTCTTGATCCTTACTCATATATATATATATATATATATATATATTATACATAAAACAACATGTTGGCCACTCACCAGTCTATCATCAATTTCCCACCAATTTCAATTCATGCCATATATATATAATACTAATACTCATCCCACCATTTCCACTTTTCCACCAAAATTCTACTTTTCCACCATTTCCCACTCACACACACATAATATTATATATATTCCACTCACCACACACATAATATTATATATATAAACTCCCTCAATATTTTAACAACATTTATCAACAATATTATAAATCACAATATTAGTAACTTTGTCATCTTAATTATTGATTTAATAATATATAAAATATTGACAATAATTGAATCAAATAACGTGAGATACTATACGCAGAATTATTGTAATAATAATTGAACAAAACCGAGTGACTTCTCACGTAAGCATCAATAATCAATACCGGTGCTATCTTAAACCACGCCAGACATCGTATTTCTTTTAACTAGGGTGTTTCAAATAGTTAATGGTAAAACTTCCGCCGTTATTTTCATAAAGTATTTTTGTCGTTTTCTCAATCCGACAATAATTCCGTTGCGGGGTCAACCAATGATTGTACCATCGTACAAATATTCCCCGACAAAAAGAATATTCCCCGACCAATCGAATATTATATAACAACTTGCGTACTTTGCAAAATTTATAAATATTACCCACAACTATAACATTATATCAAATTTACTCCATAAAATTCAAAAATGATATTTATAGAAAATTCATCTTTATTTATAAAAGTTGGGGTCTTACAACCTCCCCTTCTTATGAAATTTCGCTCTCGAAATTAGGGTACGTACCTGGTATGTGACGCCCCCAAAATTAGGTATACATCACCCATCTTAGGTCGCCAGATACATGGTACAGAATTCAAATACAACTTACTAATACAACTGTCGTGTATAATACAACAAAACATAAACTGTGAGTTTGAATACAAATATTGTCTACTAAAGATTATACAAACTCAAAAGGAGTCCTTATTATAATTATTATCACACTATTTCTGTGACGCCCCCAAAATTAGGTATACGTCACCCATCTTGGGTCGCCACTTACATGGTACATAAATTCAAATACAAACTTAATTATACATCCGTAGGTGTAACATACGACAATACATAAACTGAGAGTTCTAATAGGAATATTGTCATTTAGACAATATCCATACTCAAGGAGTCCTCATTACATTTATTGTCACACTATTTAACAGAATAGTGAGGACTACTAATTCTATCTTCGGGACCATCACTCTTTTCCCCGACTCGTCCCAGCTATATTCTCATTTCCTGAAGAGAACAGTGAAAGAAAGGGTGAGCTCAACTAGCCCAGTAAGAAATATTATAACTAAGATAATGCAGAATAAATTATCAATAGTCTTCAACAATGTTAAACTGATAAAATACAATAGACAACCAATTTAACTGCAGCAGAATATGCAATCCATTAAAAGAGTCAAGTAGAAAATAAAGTCTACTATCTTTTAGGTTTTAAAAGGTTTTCATCAATTTTATCACTAAGACTCGGTTTAATGAATAAACCATAATATCTAATCATCCCCGTATACCACGGTCAAGGATTTTCATCAAATTATCAATGGTCATGACTATACCGAATCACCCTGGTCATAATCATACCAAAAACTATCCATCAATGCATTACAGTGCCACCGAGGACTTTTGTCACATCATTTATAACAAGCCATGATTATTATCGAATGATCCTCGGTCATAATCATACTAAGTTCATCTATGCACGTAAGCCAAAGATAACATAATATAACATGAGGATGATGACAATGACATAGTAATTCAATAAAACAAGTTCAAGAATTATTTAATCCATGAATTATTAACGCCCAAATTGTCAACATAATACTTTGTTTCAGAGTAAAATTCAAGAATGATCGAGAAGAATATTTCCATGAGAAGATATGGATGAAACGCAAATATCAAGGATATTCTACTAATTTCATGGAGTATAAGTCAAAGTTTTAACCAACCGAGTATAATAAAGAATGGAATAACAAAAGAAATCACCATGCATGCGGTGCCAGACATGTAGACAAAGTTATTCCAGCAGAGAATAATAATAACGGAACCGGTCGGTGAAATTCACGCAAGCGGGATGTTCCAACAGAATAATAAAGATGGAACCGGATCCGATTGTAAAACACACGATAGGATATTCCAATGTAATGATAAAGACGGAATAATAAAAAATGGAACCGTGTTTGGTGTAAAACATACGTATGAGAATATTCCAACAGAATAATAATAAAGACCGGAACCAGTAGGTGTAAAACACACGCATAGGATGTTCCAATGAGAATAATAGAAGAATGTCACCAAGTATAGGGTAAACCACATTATACAAAGTTATTCCAATGTAATAATAAGCAATGGAATAAACAGTTCTCTTCATGAATAAGAAAGAATAACACCCTTACGGTACAACAAATAATATTCCCTACCTTAGAAGAACCGAATATTGGAAAAGTGAAGTAGCGAGAATACTTTTCTTCTTTCTCTATAGTTTCTCTCTCAGAGTTTCAATGAATTCGTAAGAAATAATGAAGGAATGAGCTTTCTATTTATAGAAAAACCGAGGGTGGCTCTTGGTCTTAACGAAGGGTCAAAATGACTCTTGGTAATATTGAAGAGACAACTACTATTCATGCGAAGGGTAATTAACCCTTGGAACATCAAGAAGAGGCGTTAACTCTTGGTAATATGAAGGGACAACTACTATTTGCGAAGGGGTAATTACTATTGACGAAGGTAATTACTATATCGACGAAGGTAATTACTATTGAAGAAGGTAATTACTATTGACGAAGGTAAATACTATTCACAAAGGTAATTACTATTCACAAAGGTAATTACTATTCACAAAGGTAATTACTATCGACGAAGGTAAATACTATCGATTGAAGGTAATTACTATTCACAAAGGTAATTACTATTCACAAAGGTAAATACTATTGACGAAGAGACTCTTAGATGATGACATATGGGCCCCCCATAAAATAATCAAACTTACCACAAACGTCTCATAATAGACTCTTTATATACATCAAGGATTGAATAAATATTACCACAAATCATTTTATTTTTAATCAACACATATTTAATCTTTCAACAATTATTAATCATTTATAACTTGTCGTCTCAATTAATAATATAACATATTATACAGATGATACTGTGACAATAATTGAATCAATAATATAAGAGATATGATGCAGCAATTACTGTAGCAATAATTGAGTATAGCTAAGTGACTTCTCATGTAAGCATCAATAATCAATACCGTGTCTACTACTTGCACGAACCACAGCGTACATCGTACTTTTACTTACTAGGGTAGTTCAACAGTTTTTAACGGTAACACCTCTGCCGTTATTTTTATAGAAAGATAATTTTGTCGTTTTTTAACTACGACAATACTTCCGTTGTGGGGTCCACCACTGATTGAGCCGTCGTAAGAATATTCCCCGACAAAAAGAATATTCCCCGACCAAACGAATATTTTATAACAACTTGCTTACTTTGCAAAATTTATAAATATTACCCACAACTATAACATTATATCAAATTTATTCCATAATATTCAAAAATAATATTTAATAAAAATTCATCTTTATTTATAAAAGCTGGGATCTTACAATTTCACAGAATAGTGAGAACTACTAATGCTATCCTCTGGACCATTACTCCGTTCCCCGACTCGTCCCAGCTATATTCTCATTTCCTGAAGAGAACAGTGAAAGAAAGGGTGAGCTCAACTAGCCCAAAGAAGAAATATTATGACTAAGATAATGCGCGAATAAATTATCATTAGCCTTCAACAAATGTTAAACCGATAAAATATAATAAACATCAAGTTTAACTGCAGCGGAACCAAAAATCCATTAAAAGAGTCAAGTAGAAAATAAAATCTACTATCTTTTATGATTTGAACTTTTACCACATCATTTGTAACATTACGGTCATGATTACACCGAATAATCCCAGTCATAATCATACCAAGTCCATCTATGCACTACGAAGCCACGGATGACTTTCAACAAAATATAAACATGAGGATGATGACAATGATATAAGAATTCAATAAAACAAGTTCAAGAATTATTTTATCCAGAATTATTAACGTCCAAATTATCAATAATGATATCGCTTTGAAGAGTAAAATTCAAGAATACTTAGAAGAATATTTCCATGAAAGGATCTTTGGATGAAGTGCAAATATCAAGGATATTCTACTAATTTCATGGAGTATAGAAGTCAAAGTTTTAACCATTTGAGTATAATAAAGAATGGAATAACAAGAGAAATCACCATGCATGCGATAGATGAGGCCATATTCAAGCGAGTTATTTCAACGGAATAATAAATAACTAACCGGGATGTCCCGTAAAATGCATAAAGACATGATATTCCAACAGAATAATAAAGAATGGAACCGAGTCCCGGTAAAACATGCAGGATGTACATGATGTTCCAAATGAATAATAATAATAAAGACGGAACCAGTAATGTAAAACAAATGCAGGTGTAAAACACAGCAGGATGTTCCAACAAAATAATAGAAGAATGTCACCAAGTATAGGGTAAACCGCGTATACAGGTTATTCCAACAGAATAATAAGCAATTGAATAACAATAGTTCTCTTCGTGAATAAGAAAGAATAACACCCCTTACTTTAGTAGGAGATTGAATACTGCAGTAGTGTAGTAACAGAATACTCTTCTTCTTTCTCTCTTATTCTCTCTATACTTTCTCTCTCTATAGCTTGAATGAATTCGTGAAAATAATGAAGCACTAGGCCTCTATTTATAGAAGATTTCTAGCTTAGCACTTGCCATGTGAAAAGGCAAATGGCTCGTATTTGGTGATGTGAAAAGAAAAGTGGTTTTGGCCTTTGTAATGTGAAACGACAATTGGTTCGACGCTTTTGAATGTGAAACGACAAGTGGTTCGGACGCCTATAATATGAAACGACAATTGATTCGGCGCTCAGAATGTGAAACGACAAGTGGTTCGGACGCTGTAATATGAAACGGCAAGTGGTTTGACGTCTGGTAAAGGTAATTACTATTGACGAAGGTAATTACTATTGACGAAGGTAATTACTATTGACGAAGTTAATTACTATTGACGAAGGTAATTACTATTGACGACGGTAATTACTATTGGCGAAGGTAATTACTATTAACGAAGGTAATTACTATTGACGAAGAGACTCTTAGATGATGACATATGGGCCCCCCATAAAATAATCAAACTTACCACAAACGTCTCATAACAGACTCTTTATATACATCAAGGATTGAATAAATATTACCACAAATCATTTTATTTTTAATCAACACATATTTAATTTTTCAACAATCATTAATCATTTATAACTTGTCGTCTCAATTATTGATTTAATAATATAACATATTATATGATGATGATCTTGTGACAATAATTGAATCAATAATATAAGAGATATGATGCAACAATTATCGTAGTAATAATTGTATAGTGAGTGACTTCTCACGTAAGCATCAATAATCAATACTGTGTGCTACTATGCAACCACGCCGACATCGTATTTTTTTACTAGGGTAGTTCAGCAGCTTTTAACGGTAACACCTCGTAGTTATTTTTATAGAAAGATAATTTTGTCGTTTTTTCTAACTACGACAATACTTCCATTATGGGGTCCACCAATGATTGAGCCGTCATACGAATATTCCCACAAAAAAGAATATTCCCCACCAAACGAATATTTTATAACAACTTGCTTACTTTGCAAAATTTATAAATAGTACCCACAACTATTATATCAATTTTACTCCATAATATTCAAAAATAATATTTATAGAAAATTCATCTTTATTTATAAAAGTTGGGGTCTTACATGGTATGTCGAAGAGGTAAGGATACCTTGATTTCATTTCAAATTTCAACTCCCAAGTCATTTCCTCAACATCGTGGTTTCTCCACAAAACTTTGACTTGAGGTATAACCTTGGAGCGTAGAATATGTTCCTTCTTATCCAAGATTTGAACAGGAACCTCTTCATACGTCAAATCTTCCGCTATTTCGTCCGGTTCTAACTCAATAATGTGGTTCGGGTCTTTTACATATTTACGTAACATGGATATGTGAAAAATGTTATGAACACGAGACATTCTTGGCGGTAAAGCGAGTCTATAGGCCACAGTTCCTACTCGATCGAGGATTAAAAATGGGCCGATGAATCGAGGATTGAGCTTTTCTCTCTTTCCAAATCTCGTAACTCCTTTCCATGGAGCAACACGTAGTAACACATTATCTCCTATATCGAATTCCACGTCCATTCGATGAAGATTAGCAT
The DNA here is from genome assembly GCA_020205615.1 of Panax quinquefolius. Taxonomy (NCBI): domain Eukaryota; kingdom Viridiplantae; phylum Streptophyta; class Magnoliopsida; order Apiales; family Araliaceae; genus Panax; species Panax quinquefolius. Next base: position 25,681,184 of record CM035171.1, read on the forward strand.
AACTCTTTTGTCGATCTTGTGAGATTTTTATACGTTGTCGGATCGTTTGAATCTTTTCTGTAGTCATACGTACTAACTCCGGTCCCAACAACGTTGCTTCTCCCGCCTCATCCCATCATACTGGAGAACGACACTTCCTTCCATACAACGCTTAGAATAGAGCCATGCCAATACTTGCTTGATAACTGTTGTTGTAGGAAAACTCCACCAATGGTAAGAACTTGTCCCAACTTCCCTTGAAATCAAGGACACAGAGTCTTAATAGATCTTCAAGAGTTTGAATAGTCCTCTCCAACTGTCCGTCCGTTTGAGGATGATATGCCGAGCTAAATCATAAATCTGTGCCCATAGCTTTCTGCAAACTAACCCAAAATCGTGAAGTGAATCTTGGGTCTCGATCAGAAACTATGGATACTAGCATACCATGCGATCTTTACAATTTGTTTATGTACATACGAGCAAGACGTTCAAGTGTATAAGTTTCTCGTATCGATAAGAAATGAGCAGACTTGGTCAATCTATCAACAATGACCCAAATCGCATCTATACCTTGAGAAACCTTAGGAAGACCGATAACGAAATCCATGGTAATGTGCTCCCACTTCCATTCTAGAATTTTAAGTGGTTGCAATGGACCTTTTGGTACTTGATGCTCCGCTTTAACTCGTTGACAAGTTAGACATCTTGAGATAAACAACGCTATCTCTCTCTTCATATTGCTCCACCAAAATGTATGACGAAGATCCTGATACATTTTGGTACTCCCAGAATGGATTGTAAACGGTGTGTTGTGCGCCTCCATCATGATTTCATACTTTAAATCAGGGTCGTTAGGAACACAAAGTCTGGAATTGACTCGAAGTATTCCTTTTTCATCGATTCTTGCTTCCGTCATAACACCTTCTTGCACTTTCTTCCTCATACGCATCAGCTCCAGGTCTGTAGCTTGAGCAGCTTTAACTTTATCAATTAAAGTCGGTTCTACTCGTATATTTTCCATCATCACATGGGTCCCTAGAGTCTTTAACTCTATCTCCATCCTTTGCAAGTCACACAAAATGGGCCTTTGCGTTGACAATATCGCATTCGCACTTGCATATGATCTTCTACTCAATGCGTCAGCTACCACATTCGCTTTTCCAGGATGGTATTGGATGGTATGATCATAATCTTTCAACATTTCAAGCCAACGTCGTTGTCGCATATTGAGTTCCTTTTGAGTGAAGAAATATTTGAGGCTTTTATGATCCGTAAAGATCTCCACTTTCTCCCCATACAAGTAATGCCTCCAAATTTTAAGTGCAAAGACAACCAATTTGCTAACTCTAGATCATGAGTAGGATAATTCCTCTCATATTCTTTGAGTTATCGCGAGGCATAGGCTATGACTTTCCCATATTGCATGAGAACACATCCTAACCCTTTGCCCGAAGCATCACTGTAGATGACAAATTCCTCCGAGCCAGATGGTATTGTCAGAACAGGTGCTGAAATGAGTCTTCTTTTGAGTTCTTGAAAACTCTTCTCACATTCTTCGCTCCAACCGAACTTTGTATCTTTTCGAGTCAGCTTTGTTAATGGAGTAACGATTCGAGAAAATCCTTCCACGAATCTCCGATAATAACTAGCTAAACCGAGAAAGCTACGATTTTGATCATCGATTTAGGTTGCTCCCGACTTTGAATAACTTCAATCTTTCTTTGGGTCAGCAGATATTCCATGACTTGATACCACGTGCCCAAGGAATGCTACTTCCTCAAGCCGAACTCGCATTTCTTCAACTTGGCATAAAGCTTATATTCACGAAGCTTTTGGAGTGTCGACTTCAAGTGTTGCTCATGATCTTCACGGCTTTTGGAATAAATAAGGATGTCATCAATAAAGAGCGACCACAAAGTGATCCAAATATTCCTTGAATACTCGATTCATCATATCCATGAAGGCGTTAGGAGCATTAGTCAATCCAAAGGACATGACTAAGAATTCATAATGCCCGCATCAGAGTTACAAAGCCGTCTTTGGAATGTCATCGATTCTAATCTTCAATTGGTGATATCCGAACGAAGATCAATCTTTGAAAAGAATTTGGCTCCTTGCAACCGATCAAACAGTCATCAATACGTGGCAATGGGTACCTATTTTTGATGGTGACGTGATTCAACTCCCGATAATCAATACAAAGTCGCATACGCCATCTTTCTTCTTCACGAATGAGCAGGAGCACCCCAAAGAGAAGTACTAGGACGAATAAAGCCAATGTCTAACCATTCCTGCGGTTGGGTCTTTAACTCTCGAAGTTCAATAGAGCCATTCGATATGGGGCTTTGGAAATGGGTTTTGTCTAGGGTTCAAGGTCGATACAAAATTCAATTTCACGCCTACGGGGTAGGCGAGGAAGTTCTTTGGGGAATACGTCGGAAATTTATTAACAATGAAATATCATTCAAAGCTGATGTATTTTTGTTTAGATCTGTGACATGAGCTAAGAAAGCTTGACATCCGTTTTTCAATAAACGAATAGCTTTATTGCTTGAAATGACCGTGATTGGTTTGGTTACTTGAATTCGTATAATAGGTTGATTTGGAATATGAAAACTAACATCCTTACAAAAATAATCAATTTTTGCATGATAACTAGTTAACCAATCAATCCCTAGAATCACGTCAAATGCAAGTATTTTCAATGAAATAAGATCGACAGGTAATATGAGGGTACCGATTTGAACCAAACAAGACTTATAAACAGTGGATGTAATGAAGGTTTCTCCCAATGGAGTTTTCACAGATAAGTCAAAGTCTAATTTCTCCGAAGTCAAATTTAATCGTTGAGCACAAGTAGGAGAAATAAAATAATGGGTAGAACCGGTATCAAATAAGGTATAGACTTTGCTAGAGTTTATGATGAGCTTACCCGTGATGACCTCATTCGGGTTCCTTGCTTTTTGAGAGGTCAAAATAAACGCTCTCCCTTGCACTACCGGCTTTGACTTTTCTGGGACGACCTTTGATGCTTCCATCCTAGCTGAACTTGTCTTCGGTGAACGACAAAATTGGGCTAAGTGACATTTTCTTCCACAATTATAACATGCTTTGGACGGCATCGCGCAGTTTGGACTGATGTGTCCCTCCCCTCCGCATTTGAAGCATATGATAGGTGGTCCTTCTCCTTCCTTAACAATGGGTCTTTGTCTTAACGTCTTTCCATCATTGTTGAATCTCTCTTCTTGAAATGTCCATTCTTATTATTTTGGCCTCGATTACCACATAAAGTGGTTACCACTTCTCGGCCGTTGATTCCCTCCACGCTTGTTGTCACCGCTTCGATGACCGTACTCTTCTTATTGGTATTATCATTTTCTTAAATACCGCTCTCTTTTTGGTCATGTTGACTCGTTATCGCACTCGCTAACTGAGCCCTATTTATAACATCTGAATACAAACACAGTTTATGAGAAATAAGATGTTGACGTATCTTCGGCTTTAAAACTCTTAAAAACATCCGTGTCATTTTCTCTTTATTATCCACCAAGTGGGACACAAACCGGGATAACTCCGCAAATTTAGCCTCGTATTGCGACACGATCATATTATTTTATTCTAACTTGATAAACTCCACCTCCTTCATGTGACGAATACTTTCGGGAAAGTATTTATCCTTGAACAGCTCTTGGAACTTCTCCCAAGACATTTTTCTGGCAAGAGTTGAGTACGCTTTCACCGATTCCCATCGATGTCGCCTCTCCTCGCAACATAAAGGCGTGAAAGGAACCTTTTGCTCCTCGGAGCATCCCAAGACATCAAATATCTTGGTGATCTTCTTTATCCATGCTTCCGCTTTAAGTGGTTTTGGCTCTCCAATAAACTCCCGGTGGTCCCAGCTCCTTGAATTGTTTTTAGCGGTGATCGCTCGAGAGTTTCCACCTAGATTTACGGATTGGAGAGCCGCTCTCACTGCTTTGTTGCATAAATTGCATAAAGCCTCTGAACATTCCATCATTCATCATTTGGTCAGTGTTGTTGTTTGCATGAGGATTATCGCCTTCCTGATGCACATTATCCTGATTATTGATATGTGGTGTATCAACGGTCGCCTGTGCTCCAATGCTATTCTCAACATTCTCGGATGTCATTTTCAGATACTGCCACAAAACAAAATGTTAATTGACATGTAACATATTATCCCTATATTCTAACCGACCAATTAAATACCAAAAAACTTAGGTAGGTCATACTAGCGAAGGAATTCCCCGTCTCTCCCCTCCTAATTCTAGTCTCACATCTTAGCCAGGGATCATATCCTTAAGCTTTGATACCAACTGTGACGCCCCCAAAATTAGGTATACATCACCCATCTTAGGTCGTCAGATACATGGTACAAAATACAACTTAATTATACAACAGTCGTGTAAAATATGACAAAACATATGTTGTGAGTTTGAATACAAATACTGTCATCTAGAGAGTATACAAACTCAATGGAGTCATCATTACAATCATTATCATACTATTTCACAGAATAGTGAGGACTACTAATACTATCATTTGGTCCATCACTCCGTTCTCCGACTCGTCCCAGCTATATTCTCATTTCCTGAAGAGAACAGTGAAAGAAAGGATGAGCTCAACTAGCCCAAGAAGAAATATTATGACTAAGATAATGCGAGAATAATTTATCGTTAGTCTTAACAATGTTAATAAAGCGATAAAATATAATAAATATCAAGTTTAAGCTGCGGTAATGAAACAAGCAATCCATTAAAAGAGTCAAGTAGAGAATAAAATCTACTATCTTTTATGATTTAAAAGATTTTTCATCACTTTTATCATTGGGACTCAAACTTTAATAAATAATCCACATTATCGAATCACCCCCGCACTACTACCGAGGATATTCTTTAGTATCACGACCACAATTATCCATGCACTACGGCAAAGAATATTTGTGTATTCATTAATGGTCATGATCATGCCAACAATCGTCCATCAATGCACTCACAGCCCACGAGGGATTTTTTCCACATCATTTGTAACATTACGGCCATGATTACATCGAATAATCCTCGGTCATAATCATACCAAGTCCATCTATGCACTACAGACCACGATGACTTTCAAAATAATATAAACATGAGGATGATGACAATGATATAGAAATTCAATAAAACAAGTTCAAGAATTAATTTATCCAGAACTATTAATGCCAAAATTATCAACATATCTTCGCTTTGTAGAGTAAAATTCAAGAATGCTCGGAAGAATATTTCCATGAAAAGATATTGGATGAAGCCACAAATATCGAGGATATTCCACTAATTTCATGGAGTATATAAGTCAAAACTTTAACCAATGAATATAATAACGAATGGAATAATAAAAGAAATCACCGTGCATGCGGTGCCGCAGATGTATTGAGTTATTCCAATGAGAATAATAAATAACGGAACCGTGTCAATTGAAATTCACATCAAGCGGGATGTTCCAACAGAATAATAATAAAGAGGCGGAACCAGTCGGTGTAAAACGCATGCATGTGATAGGATATTCAGCGAATAATAATAAAGAAGGAACCGATCCGGTGTAAAACGCATGCATGACAGGATATTTCAACATAATAATAATAAAAAGCGGAACAGTCCCACAGTAAAACGCATGCAACAGGATATTCCAAATGAATAATAATAAAGATGGAATAATAGAAGAATGTCACCAAGTATAGGGTAGTCAGCAGATATCTTGATTATTCCAAAGAATAATAACAAAAATGGAATAATGAAGTTCTCTTCATGAATACAAAAGAAATAACACTCCTTACAGTAAAATAAAGATTGAAATATAAGAGTTGGGAATGAAAGCGGGATACTTTTCTATAACTCCTCTATAATTTTCTCTCTAGAGTTTTGAAGTGAATTCGTAAGAAATAATGAAGGAATGAGCTTCTATTTACAGGAGAATGGAAGGATACTATTTGGACTGTACAGTAGGAATTCAAACGAAATAATTTTCGACTTCACGTGTGAAAGAACAATTTTAGACGCAACCTAATTAATCATATATGTGGTTTATTTCAACGACAACTTATATATATATATATATATATATATATATATATATATATATATATATTCATAAAACAAACATATTTGGCCACTCACCCGCTCATCGTCAATTCCCCACCCAATTTCAATTCATGCCATATATATATAATACTAATACTCATCCCACCATTTCCATTTTTCCACCAAAATTCTACTTTTCCACCATTTTCCACTCACACACACATAATATTATATATATTCCACTCACCACCCACATAATATTATTTATATAAACACCTCAATATTTTAACAATATTTATCAACAATATTATAAATCACAATATTATTAATTTGTCATCTCAATTATTGATTTAATAATATATAAAATATGACAATAATTGAATCAAATAACGTGAGATACTATGCAAGAATTATCGTAATAATAATTGAACAAAATGAAAGTGACTTCTCACGTAAGCATCAATAATCAATACTGAGTATGCTCTCGTGCAACTACGGCGACATCGTATTTCTTTAACATAGGGTGTTTCAACAGTTTTAACTGTGTAAAACTTCCGTAGTTATTTTTATAAAATATTTTTGTCGTTTTTCAATTAAATAATAATTCCATCATGAGGTCCTCCAATGATTGTAGCCATTCATCGTATGAATATTCTCTAACAAAAAAAAGAATATTCCCCACCAATCGAATATTATATAACAACTGTGCATCTTTGCAAAATTTATAAATATTACCCACAACTATAACATTATATCAAATTTACTCCATAAAATTCAAAAATAATATTTATAGAAAATTCATCTTTATTTATAAAAGTTGGGGTCTTACATCCACATTTGATTTGGTAAGAGGATAAATTTGTTTGGTAAAATTTTGTTTGTCTTTTATCGTCTCTTAATCGGTAAGAGTAATATATAAATTCAAATCATTAATAGTTGCCTCTTAATGAAAAATTTAAATATATGGAGCCTCTATAAATATTGTACTCCCTCAATTCTAACTTTTAAGATCATTATTGATTTTTGAAAAATCAATTTGAGATATTTTTAAATTTTAAATTTAAAAGTCATTTAAATGTTTATATTTTTTAGTTACTAAAAACTTTTTATATTTAGATGTTATTCTCATTTAAATAATCTAATTTATTAATATATACTAATCATTTATATCTTAATTACTTAATTTTATCAAATACTCCCACTCGAATTGTATGAGTTTACATTTCTCAAAAACAAGCTTCAAGAATTGTAAACCGTCTTTGCATAGAAAAGAAGGCTAGATCGTCCGCTAAGAAAAAGCTAATTATTATGTGGTTCAAAAAGTTAGTAATAGTAACAAGATAATAAAATTATGTTTATAAAATTAAAGAAAATTTGTAATTTCATAATAGATTTTGTTATATATGATAAAAAAAATTATGTCAAAATATTAAATAACGATTTACTTACATACATGACATAAATAAAAATTAAAATGGTATTATTTTAATTTATTCTCAGAAGGATGACATAAATTTATTTTTAATTTTTACACAAATCAAGAAAAGTAAGATAGAAAAAAAGAGTAAAAAATTTCATATTTATTCTTAGTGACCTTACAAATAATATTATACAAAATGATATGTCTTTTATTTTTTTATATACAAATGGACATACTAAATGACATATGCACCTCTTACTTTTTTTATAAATTAAACTATTGAAAAAAAAAAATTATAATTTAAGTTTATTCTTTTGAGAAAAAAAATATATATCTTATCTCTTAAAACTTCTATTAGTAGTCACATTTAGGCTTGTCAAAGATTTGATGACATATAATTCATTTCCTTTTATGATACTATCAATGAAAATATAATTTTATTTATTTTTGTTAAAAATATTTTGACAAATAAGAACTTTTTTAAAAATAGAGAGTATTTTGAATTATTGACATTTGAAATAACTCTATCTATTCCAAATTTCAAACGACAATATATTCTTCTATTTTATATAAATTTATTTATTTTTAATTAATATAATTATATAATATATAACAAAAATGATTAATTATAAAATTTATTTTATTTTAAATTTTTATAAATAATTAATATATCTTGTAGTTTATTATAATTGCTTTCTATAAAATATATAATTTAAGTTTTAAAATTATTAATTATAAAATTTATTTTATTTTAAATTTGTATAAATAATAATTCAATTTTAATTTTTTAATTTTAAATTTTAAATCTCGTAAATTTTTTTATTTTTTTTTATTGACAAACAACAAAAAAAAGTCAAATTTTATCTGACGGAGGAGTAAGTCGAATTTTTTAAGGCTTTCGTTGTGCTTTACTTTTTATACTTGCCCCACCTTCAATGCAACCGAAAAACCTCAGTAATGAACTGCCCTGTAAATTACTCCCTATCATTCATTTCTTCTGCACATCCTCGTTTCCACCGCCGGAATGGCGTCGCCACCACCTGCGCCCTCCGTCGCCACCACCGTCGCCAAAACCCCCACCCAATTCCCATCGTCTTCCTCCCTTTCGATTCCAATCTCCAAATGGTAATCGACATCGAATACCTATCAACCGTAGCTCCTCTCTCTTTCCAAAGCCACCTCAACAAATTCATTGACTCAGCTAATGAAGCTTTAGAAGATTTGCAAACCCTAATTATAGTTGACCCGAATCAAAAGGTTAGGATTTCATGCCGCAAGTCCACAGTCCAATTTGTTGGGAATTTGGTGATATGTGGGTTGGTGATTGTTTTGGGTTTTAGGGTTTTGGTGAAGGTAGGCGAAGGGTTTAGGAACCGGTTCGGGTTTGGGAATGGCGGCCGCGGTGTGATTACGAGGAGGGATAGGAGTTTAGGAGGGAGGGAAGTGGTTGTGGGGAAGAGGAAGAGTGATGTGAGTGAAAATAGGGTTTTAGAGAACCCTTTATCGCCGGCTTCGGGGGATTTTGGTGCAGTTTTTAAGTCAATGCCTAAGAATTGGGGGCTGAGGAGGGAAAAGAAGTTGCCCAATTGGTGGCCGGATTCGAATATGGCCCCTGTTGAAGCAATTAACAGGGATGAGTATCAGAAACAGGCTAACAAATTAATTCGAGGTTGGTTTATTAAGCTTTTTGTTTTTAGCTCTGGTCTGTAATTTGTTAGATAATACTCCCCTGTTCCACTAAAATGTCCCATTTGCGAATAAGAAAAATTGTTCCCCAAAAGAGTCATCTTTATGGATGATGGTATGAATAAGAAAAATTGTTCCAAATCATCTTTTATGGATGATGATATAAAGTGACATAATGCCTGAAGTATAATGACACAATTTCACTAGCATGTCACCACTACTAAACTAAACATAGGGATAATTCTTATAATTTTCAAATTATGAAAATGGGATTCTTTTTTGTGGAACTGATGGAGTGATAAAATTGTTATGTATATGCTTAACTGTATATGGGTTAGAATATATGTCTTGCTGATGAACTGAGTAACTAAGTTTTTAAATTTGATAATTATTCACCTAGATTTAGTTGCAACTATAATTTAGTCTGTGACTAATGGACTGATAAATGGAATGTAATTTCTTTTTCGAACTAATCCTCCTATGAAATTACTAAACACACTGTTGAATTATGGAGACCAATTAAGAAATGAATGAGCTCCCCCCTTTGGACAAGGTTGTTACTTTTCTTTGATAAATTGCCCAGTAAGGTAATTACTTTTGGAAGAAGTTTTTGTAGAAAGCTACAGAGCAAAAGTTTGACTCAGTTAATCATGTCTGAATGTTTCATTTAGATAAGTCACCAAAATATAAGAAAAAGGTTTTATCCAATTTACATCTCCTATAACTTGTAAAGATAACGATCATGGGTAGGTAAGTATCTGATTAGTAATGATATTTTATGGGCTGTGATAGGGTCAGTCCAGGCTCAACTTATAAAAAAGTGTCCTTTGGCATTCTTTATTAATACTTAACAGATACGCATGGTTCGTCTTTGGTGATGTTTATTGTATAACTGTGTTTGATGTAGGTAACAAAAATATCTCTCAAACTACAATGAATGTTGTCCTTTCCTTCATCAAATTTCCGCTTACCTACTTAAATTTCCAGCGATCATGGACTATAGAATGAGCGGAAAGGACATGCGAATGGATGATATAGTTCAAGTTAGTGCTTCTGTACCTATTCTTTTTGTTTTTATGCTGTGCTTTATTACCTATATAATATTTACCTTGTACATAGCTGAAAGTGAAACTCCATGTCTAAATGTACGGTGTCTGCTCCATTGTTGTTGTTTTCTAATTTATATATCGAGAATAATCAATAATGAACTAGGATCCTGCTGATTTACTCTGTCATTACATAAGGTACATATCGATGCAAATAAATTTCTACTCCATTATAAGACATTGTGTTTATAGTGGCAAATAGTTATGGGCGTAATTAATAACATGAAGGCCATCATGTCAAGGAAACACCTGTTCATAGATAGATATTGTCTCCGTTGTGGATGAGGTCTTGCTGACGCACAATGATTGTGGAGACCAAAACCATGATTTTTATTTTTATTTTCTAGGTTCGCCTCATCTTAAATTGAATTGGATTATTTGTATATAGTATAATACTCCCTTCGTCCTCCAAGGAATGACTTAAATATAAATTTTTTGTCCTCAATGGGTTAAGTACAAATGTCAAAGCTGTAATGTGATTAAAAACTATATTACCCCGTACGTTTGTCATAACTATAAAGGATCAACTGGTTTAGTATTAAAGCCAAATATTCATAATTACATCACAACAGATATTGAATTTTTTTCGCTTGTTATCAAATTAAAATAATAATATAAACATGTTAAAGAAATATACTTTTGTTGGGAGAGCTTGCACCAACTAATAGAAAAAAGATGAAGGGTTTCCTAAAATATCCACAATGCCGATTTTGGTATTACAGACCAAAACCCTGACTCACTAATCGGTTGAAGCCATGTGTTGCTGCCAATTTTTACTCAACTTGAATAATATTAAGTTTGTTGGTTACTTAACAATAAATCAATATTTTCTTCAAATATCCACAATGCCTATTTTGGTGTGACATACCAAAACCTGACTCACTAATCAGTTCAATCCGTGTGTTGCTGTCATTTTTTTTCTCAACTCAAATAATATTAATTTTTTTGGTTAGTTAAATTATATCAATTCTAGATTTACTTAGTATCATTTTTATCTGCTTGAGAAGATTCGCAGACTCTTTGATGATACACTGAATGATTGTTTGCATATCTGATGAACAGTTGCGTCAAATATGCCGGATATCTGGAGTGAGGGTGTCCATCGACACGGCCAATTCACAGGATTCATTGTATCGTGCATCAGTTGACTTTGTTCTCAACATATGTGGCAGGTAATTTATAACTCCTTTATAGTTCCCTTTGCTGCTCTTATTTTGTCATTACTTTTATCTGCTATTCCTACTTCCTTGTCACATTGCCACGTTTATTTTTAGCAGTGTACCAAGTCCATCTGCATTTGTTCAGATTATTGGTGAGGATGCCAGGGAATTCATTGCTGGGCTTGCAGAAAACATTGGGCTTGAAAAATACCGTGCTGCGAGAATGGTGACCGCAGCCGTTGCTGCACGCACACGGTCATGGCTTTTACAGGCTTGGGTAGGTTTTTCATGTATTAAAAGTTTTACCTTTATGTATAATTTATTTATTTAGATGCTCTGGAGCCAATCTCAAAGGGTTGTATTTTTAACTGAAGCGCTTTCGCACTCTTACCTTTGCTCTTGCTTTTGCATCCACTCTGCGAATTGGTTACTTATGGTCCAACCTCTAAGAAGTCATCCTAAGCTTTTGACCTGCAATTACCTAATGAGAATAAAACCTATTTGGGTAAGTCGTAGTGTAGGGACCATTAGATAATAAAAATAAGCACTTTCAATTTTGCCGAAAAAGAAGTCAAATTTCATCAACTTTTGGTTCTTTTGCATTATTATACTTTTTTCTTCAATGACCATTAATTCTCTCTCTCTCTCTCTCTCTCTCTGTCACTATTTACAAATTGGCCCATTTGAAGTGACTACACATAGATAAAGTGGTTTTAGGGGCTGGAATTCATGGGGTCCTGAGTGAGTTAGCCTGGAACAAATGTGCAACATGGGTTTCTACACTCAAATGTGATTTTCTTCTAATATCCTATTATAGTGATAGAAGAATCCCTTTGACATCACCAAAAAGGGAGACATGACATACTTCATTAACTTCAAGTTATATGTTGTCATTGAAAGTTCATTTAGTTTTCGAGTCCTTTGATTTCTTGTTGTATAACTTGAGCAATTACGAGATAATGAATTTTACTAGTTGACACATATGATTTGTTTTACCATTTTTCTCTCCTAGAAAGTCTGCACACTAGTTATTTTCATTCATTTGAAGTTCTTAATTTATTTTTATAGTATTTTAATTTCAGGCTTTAGAGATGCAAGGTAAACATTCTGAAGCAGTGGTGGAATTGTCGAAGTTGTCTCTTACTCACCGCATATTTCCTCCTGAAGAAAGCTCCGTATGTGCTTTTATCATTGATTACTTTGTGAGATTCAGTCTGTTTTGTTTCCTCTGTTAGTCTTTAGTTGCCTATGTCATAGTCACAGAGTTTTGATGACTGCTGTTCTGCAAGATTTGATGCCATAGTGCAATATGGAATCACACCAGTTTCTTTTCTTCTTTATCTGCTGTCCATTATTTCTTTATACAATTGTTATAATAGGGTTTACATATGTATAAAACAAAGACAATCTGGAGCTGATTGTGGCTTTAAAAAGGATTAGTATCTATGAATTTTGAAGAAACAATTATACTTTTTGCAAGTCAAAAACATACATTAAATATTTCATTAATGTTTATTGATTATTGAAATGCCTATACTTTGTTTGTGGTTTGTTATCTGATTTAGGCTCCCTCTGTTCCAAATTATATGATTGCATTCAATAACTTTCTATATATCTCATTCCTAACACAAACAATGATCCCATATTTTAATGTGCTTCCTTTAATCTATTTTTGTAGCCTGAGATGGAAATGGTGGCTCGAGGCCTTGAGAAACATTTAAAACTAGAACAAAGGGAGTATCTAATGAATATGCTCATAGAGATGTACGGTGAAGGGAGTTGTAAAAGTATGGCTGAAGCTCTGGGTCTGGTACATCCTCCTTTTTCAGTTGCTTTTTGAAATCTAGATTCAAGGAACCCTTATCAATGTTTAATTGGCATTATTTCACAATATACTCTAATTTTTTAAATTTCCCTTTATTTAGAAAAATGAATGATTTATTGACACAAGTATATTACTAAAAATAGACCCTCCGTAACAAATCTCCCTATAATAGGCAAAATGGTGAAAGCATCCATATGAACATTTGTATGTGGCGCTGGCTGTTATAACAGAACCTGCAGTGCTATTTTCCTCCAGCAAATTTCATATGTTGAACTTCCTTTACTGGCTGTACCCTTGTTTTATAGGCCTCAAATTTTGACACCCTTAATTTTGTATTGATTTTCCTGTTTGCACATCTTCATGCCAACAGAAATGTGCCCTTTTCAAAAGTTGGTGACAAGATGTCAGAATGCCCAGTATATCTGTTTGAATCTTATAAATTTTACGCCCCCTCCAAAAAAAAGAAAAAGCAGGCTGAAATAATTTAATTTTCATGCAATGCTAGTTGCTTAGTTTGTTAACAATATTGGCAATAACCTGTTCATTCCGTATGTTGAATCTGAGCATGCTTCGCTCTTTGATTATATCGAAATTCTTTTCATCTATAGTATCTTTTGTTTGCAGATGATCTCACCAGAAGGTGTCGATCAGCAGCAGAACAGGTATACAGAACTGAAACCATTACAGTGAATTTTATCGGTTAATCTAGGCTTTACACATATATATATATATATATATATATATATATATATATAAGATTTGTGTATATTGATTATTCGTTGACATGGCCTCATTTCTTGTCCCCAATTCCCCTTTTAGCAATCAAAACTGCAATGTACTATTTCACTATTGTAATAGAATAATTTAGAGATTCTATGCTTTCAAACCTCAACTCTGAAAATAGTAGGGTAATGTAAAGGCTCTGTTAAGAATTCAAAAATAGTGAAGTGGTAAGAAAGTGAAGTGAAGTGAAGTGAATGTGAAAATTCCACCCTTTTAATAAATATTAAAGATGTACTTGGTTCCATGTTTACCTTTAAAAATACTATTGTTAGCTTATTAGCAGTGAGACAATGTTACTAAAATTAGCATGATAAACTTTAATATGCTGTCATTTTATATTACTTGTTCTTAAAAAAGAAAATCTTTTCGTGGATAAAAATAGGCAAATGCAAGTTTAATTTTATTTTGTATCAAGTATAATGTTAACTTGAATTGTAGTGGTGTTTTTTCCATCCCATTTCTCCCCCTAGATTCAAGGTGATTGTGAGATTGATCATTTTGAATCGCAAGATCTTTAGTATGTAACTATTATAATATATTTGATTTTAATTTAAATAATTAGGGTTATGAATAATATTAAATATATCTTAGTGGAAAAGGCATCTTCTTTTACTATGAAAGACAAGTTTTGAGTTTAAAAAATACAGCAGGCATTAAAGAAGATTAAAGATATGTTTTCTTTAGGTTTTTCTTAGTTTCCTTTTGATTCTTTTCTATAGTTTCCATTTTGATTCTTACCGCTACAAGCTCTACCGGCTTAAAAAAAAAAAAAAAAATTGTCCAAGGAGCCAAAATGGGTTTATATATATATATATATATATATATATATATATATATATATATATATATATATATAGGAAATGATCCATGGAAAACGTTAATTATGTGCCCTTATTTTTAACTAACTGTTATCCACTGTTCAAAATTAGTGAGTGAATGACTGAGATGAGGTTCCAGTCATTGCTCCCTCTAAAGGTCACGTAATTTTTTTTATGTTGGTAGCTATTCCTCTAATGGCCAAATAAAGCAAACCAATCAAAACGATCGTGTTTTGATTTGGCCGCTAGAGGAGTAATGGCCACCATAAAAGAATTATTATCCCGATTATTCTCAAATTCGCTTAATTATCGATTATCTTGATTATTCTCAAATTTGGCTTAATTATTGATTATTTCGATTATTTTCATACATACTACTTATTAATTAGTAAAATAAAATAATAAAATATTATAAGGATAATCAGTAATTATCTTTATACTTATCCTTATACTTATTAATAAAATAAGTATGTATAAAGATAATTACCGATTATCGTCTTATAATTTTAATTATAAATAAAACTATAAATAATTTTTAATTATAAATAGGAAATAGTGATTGAGTTTATATAAATTCAATCACTATTTCATATTTATAATTAAAAAATCATAAAGACGATAATCAAGTAATTATCCTTATACACACTTATTTTATTAATAAGTATAAGGATAAGTATAAAGATAATTACTAATTATCCTTATAATTTTTTATTATTTTATTTTACTGATTAATAAGTAGTATGTATGAGGATAATCAGTAATTAAGTCAAATTCTTTTATGTTGGCCGCTACTCCCTCTAGCAGCCAATCAAAACACTATCGTTTGATTTGGTTACTTTATTTGACCGGCTATTAGAGGAGTAACTACCAATATAAAAGATTTTGGTACGATTCTTTAGAGGGAGTAGTGAATGGGCCCTCATCTCAGTCATTCACTCTAATTTTGGACTATGAATAAAGTTAGTTGGAGCAGTGCCCATAACTAACGTTTTTCATGGATCAATATATATATATATATATATATATATATATATATATATATATATATATATATATATATCTGATCAGGATCTTAAACTTCTCTCATATCTAACATACCTTGTATACCCCTCTTTAGCGACGAATAGGAGCTATAGATAAAATCGTTATATATTGTTAAATCGTTATATGTTATTCATTGTTAAAAGCTAAGACAAGCGGTTATATATATAGCAACAGATCGAATAAATCTTTGGGGTATGCAAGGTATGTTAGATAAAGGGTAAGTTTAAGAGACCGTATATATATATATATATATATATATATATATATATATATATATATATATAGGATTTCATCCACACTTGGTTGTTGAGATTGGATCCACAGCGGTAATCAGATGGATGGATATATATATATATATATATATATATATATATATATATATATATATATAGGATTGATCCATAGTTAACGGGGTAAAAAAGAGTGTAGTTTTACAACAAATCTTGATTGTTCATTCGAATATCTAACGATTAATATGGTTCTTGTGCAATTTAATTTTTAGTTTTTCGCAGTTTAATAGTGTGGATGTGACAAATGTCTAAAATATCTTCCTTTTAAAAGTCTCTCGTTCGCAGTATTAAACTGTGGACGCTGGCCAATTGAGAAACGATGTCTTTTTTAAGCCAAATTCAAATTTTCTTTAGTTTTAGTTTTTAGTTTTCTCGTCCGCAGTATTAAACTGCGGACACTGGCCAATTGAGAAAAGACGTTATTTTTTAGCTAAATTCAATTTTTTTTTTAGTTTTCTAGGCTCCACAGTATTAAACTGCAGATGCCAATTAATAGACTTTAAGCTATAATTCCAAATCAGAAACATAATTCAAATTTGAAAAACAAACAATTTATGAGATTTATTTAAGAAGGCTTAGGCTTGATATTGGAGAGAGAATCAGAAACAGAATTCGAATCAGGTTTGATATAATTTTAGTTGTAATTTTTCTATTATCAATTTTTCTTTTTATTGTGTCCATTAAAGGATCTAATGGGATTATTGTGACAAGAGAGTCTGAATGAGTAATGGACGTAGATGGATGTAGAACTCGAGTTGTATGAACCACTTCTGGACAAATCTCATGTGACTAGATATGGTTTGATTTGTGTTTTATCGAAAACTTTCTGGTTTTGGATGAATTCTCTATTGAAAAATATATACCTTGTTTATCACATTCAAGTGCTTTTGATTTTCATGAGGTGGATGATAGGAGGGAGGGAGTGTAAAAAAAATAAAAATCAATTTAGCGTCTGCAGTTTAATACTGTGGACGGTACTTATTACAAAACGACATCATTTTTCAATTGGCCAAAAATATTTGGTGTCCGTAGTATTACCGCAATTTAATATTGCGGACGAGACTTTTACAGGAAGAGTATTTTGGGTATTTGTTTCGTCCGCGGTATTAAATTGCGGAATATTGAAAACTAAATTACAAACGAAACCTCTATTTAACCGTTAGATAGGGCGCTCAAGATGTGTTATAAGATTATTCTTTAGTTGATAATATTGACTATGGATCGATCCCATAGATAGATAGATAGATAGATAGAAAGTTGAAAAAGAAGAAGCTAGTTTAAACTCTATTTAGTTCATTTGACTTATTATCAAGCTCAACAAGCCGAAGCTGCTAGTCCGTTTACAGCCCTTTATAGTTGTCAGTTGTATGGTTTGTAGCTGTCGCAACTTGTAAGTATGCCGTATGCCAAGGCCCAAGAGGCAAGATGCATGCAATTTGCTTAAAGTCAACTTGTTTGCTCTTATAAAGCACTCCCGCAATTTTGAAGTCAAATTGACTAATTTTATAATTATAATTTATAATCATAATCTTTGACATATAGGTATAAAGAGATTATAATTATAAGAAATTATATTTAATTTATCAATTGTACGTTGATGATAAAAGAATATTATAAAAAGTTGCTTACAAAATCATGTGATTGGTTGTGGTTCCTTGTTAGGTTCTTTACATTAATATACAACAATTAGAAAGTAATTACAAGATTAGTGCATTAACAAAATAATTACAAAAAAGTGCAATATAATAACCAAACATATTAAACCTTAGATCTCTCATCTGCCCATTATCTTCATCTCCCTCACCGCCTCCTCTCTCATCCCCTTCATCCTCCTACCCCGCCGCAGAGCTCCTGAAGAAATTGGGTTACACCGCCCTCGTCCTTACCGCGTTGCCGCTATCTACTACTCTTTCCCTTTCCCTGAAAAAGATAATTGTTGGTTTTCCTACACAATTTCAAGCAGATTCCAAGGAAATAGATGGGAAAACCAAGAAGTTAATTAGATAATCACAGAAGATAGATCTTCGAAATTTCAATTACTTCTTTCCATGTTTCCAAAAAAAATGAAGTTGGGGAGGGGAACTACCATGGTATACTTACGAAATTCATTAGTTTCTTCTCCATCGACAGATTTCCTCTTTAAGGAAAGCCTGATAACTTTTGATTTTTTCCTTTGAGATTGAGGACTTGATATACTTTTGATTCACCATGGTATACTTTTGATTTTTTTATTCATTAGTTTTTTGATTTTTTTTAAGTTTCTTTTGATTTTTTCATTTGATTAATGACCTTGTCACTGAAATTTATAGAAGAAACCAACGGAGATAAAGTAGACATCTTATTGTTCTCTTGGATTTTCTCTTCAGAATCATGTTGATCCTCTTTCAAACTGTTAAAGCTTCTTATAGGTGCAAATCTATTTGGTCCAATTGGAGTGGCGCCCATGAGATCCATACTCGGGTTTTCCTCCCGTCCGAAACCCTTCAAGAATTCGAAACCGTTGTCCAAAACGCCAATGAGAAGAAGAAGATTTGTCTCACAAGCATAATTTTGAAAACAAATACATGTAACACTTGGTTTACTGTTCTAAATTTTTTTTTATGACTATTCAGTTACCCACAAAAATTAAAATGGTTACTTTTGTATGAATGTTTAGCTACCAACTGCATCTTTTTATTGATGTAATGTGACGCCCCCAAAATAGGTATACATCACCCATCTTGAGTCGCCAAATACATGGTACAGAATTCAAATACAAACTTAATTATACAACAGTCGTGTAAAATACGACTAAACATATGCTGTGAGTTTTAATACAAATATTGTCATCTAGACAATATACAAACTCAATGGGGTCCTCATTATATTAGTTATCACACTATTTCACAGAATAGTGAGGACTACTAATGCACCATCTAGGACCATCACTCTGTTCCCCGACTAGTCCCTGCTACGTTCTCATTTCCTGAATAGAATAATGAAAGTAAAAGGGTGAGCTCAACTAGCCCAGTAAGAAATATTATGACTAAGATAATGCAGAATAATTTATCGTTAGCCATCAACGATGTTAAACTGATGAAATATAATAAACATCAAGTTTAACTGCAGCGGAACAAGCAATCCATTAGAAGAGTCAAGTAGAGAATAAAATCTACTATCTTCTATGATTTAAAAGGTTTTTCATCACTTTTATCGCCGAGACTCATTTCAATAAATAATCCACATCATCAAATCATCCCCGCACTATGTGCCAATGATATTCTTTTTAAGTATCACGACCATTTAATTATCCGCACCACGGGCCAAAGATAATCGTGTTTTCATCAACCAGTCCGATCATACCATAAAACAATTCATCTTTGCACCCTTGGTCGAAGAGAATCCATAGCCATAATCATACCAAAAATTGTCCATCAATGCACCACGGGTCAATGAGGACTTTTTCCACATCATTTATAACATTACGGTCATGATTATACCGAATAATCCTGGTCATAATCATACCAAGTCCATCTATGCACCACGTGCCACGAGATGACTTTCAACATAATATAAACATGAGGATGATGAAAATGACATAATAATTCAATAAAACAAGTTCAAGAATTAATTTATCCAGGAACTAATAACGTCCAAATTGTCAACATGATACTTCTTTGTAGAGAGTAAAATTCAGGAATGCTCAGAAGAATATTTCCATGAAAAGATACTGGATGAAGCGCAAATATCAAGGATATTCCACTAATTTCATGGAGTATAGAAGTTAAAACTTTAACCAACTGAGTATAATAGAATATATGAAACTACAAATGGATTTTCGGCCGCCATGCGGTAATCCACGCAGACAGATCATTTCCACAATTTAATAAGGAATGAATACGAAAGATCATTCACCATGCATGTGGTAATCCACATAGACAGGTTATTCCAACAGAATAATAAAGAATGGAATAACATAAGGATTCACCATGCGTGCGATAGATCAATAATGCATGAGTTATTCCCAATGTAATAATAAATAATGGAACCGGTCCCGCCAGAACGCATACGCATAAGATATTATTGCGGAATAATAAATAATGGAACCAGTCCGCCAGAACTCACGCATAGCGGTGATATTAAAGCGAGAATAATAAAGAACGAAATATTAGAAGAATTTCACCATATATGCGTACTTCAGATAAGCAAAGTTATTCAACATAATAATAAAGAATGAAATAATGAAAAATTTCACCAAGTATAGGTATCTCGGCAGATACAAAAGTTATTCCAATGAATAATAAAGAATGGAATAACATAAGTTCTCTTCATGAATAAGAAAGAAAGAATGCCCCTTATGAGTACAACAAATAATATCCCCTACCTTTGAAAGAAGAGTATTCCGACTGGTAGGGCGAGGATATACTCGAAGAAAACTTGTACTACGCTCAAAGCTTTCTTAAACTCTAAAGAAATACGCTCAAGATTATAGAAGAAGAATTCTCTCTATATATAGTTTCTCTCTCTAGAGTTTCAGTGAATTCGTAAGAAATAATGAATGAATGAATGAGCTTCTATTTATAGAAGAATGGACTGCATAGTAACTAACTCATGAACGGTCCAGATTGATTCACTTTAATCTGACGGTCCATATTTAAAGCAAAATCTTTTAAATAAAATATAATATATTCTATTTATAATCTAATAAAACGAATAACTTTATAAAAGATTTTACTATGCAAATACTATGCAAACACTATGCATAATAAAATATAATATATTCTAATTATTGTCTAATAAAACAGATAACTTTATAAAAGTATTTTGTTTTATATAAAAAGATTTTACTATGCAAAACACTATGCAAACACTATGCAACACTATGCATAATAGAATATAATATATTCTATTTATAGAATAACTTTATAAAAGTATTCTATTTTATATAAAAAGTTTTTCTGTTTTATTACATTAATAATACCAATAAAACAAAACTGAGTGACTTATCACGTAAGCATCAATAATCAATACCGTGTGCTACTATACAACCACGCGTATTACTGTACTTTTAC
This sequence comes from Panax quinquefolius, assembly GCA_020205615.1. NCBI lineage: Eukaryota > Viridiplantae > Streptophyta > Magnoliopsida > Apiales > Araliaceae > Panax > Panax quinquefolius. The sequence continues at coordinate 25,702,423 of CM035171.1, forward strand.
TACCGAGTAGTTCAACAGTATTAACGGTAAAACTTCCGCTGTTATTTTCATAAAATATTTTTGTCGTTTTCTCAATCCGACAATAATTCCGTTGCGGGGTCCACCAATGATTGTACCGTCATACGGATATTCCCCAACAAAAAGAATATTCCCCGATCAATCGAATATTATATAACAACTTGCGTACTTTGCAAAATTTATAAATACTACCTACAACTATAACATTATATCAAATTCATACCATAATATTTAAAAAATTATTTCGAGAAAATTAAATATTTATTCATAAAAATCTGGAGTCTCACATGTAAGGTAACCGAAATTGTGTTACACGATATTGAATAATATTTTGCATTTTTTTTAAAACCACATGACTACTCTCTGATTCTATCATGGTTTAGCAAAATAAAGAAAACAAATACATGTAACACTTGGTAATTGTTCTGAAATTTTTTTATGACTATTTGGTTACCCACAAAAACTAAAATGATTACTTTTGTATGAATGTTTGGCTACCAACTGTACCTTTTTATTGATGTAAGGTAACCGAGATTGTGTTACACAATATTGAATAATGTTTTACATTTTTTTCTTCTTACATTAAGTAAAAGGAAAACCACACGACTACTCTCCGATTTCATCATGGTTTAATAAGATAAAGAAAACAAATACATGTAATACTTGGTAACTGTTCTGATTTTTAATGACTATTTGGTTACCCATATAAACTAAAATGGTTACATTTGTGTCGAACGAGATTTTTATAATTTAATTTTAATATTTATTGAATTACATAAATATTTTCGATGATTTAATTATTAGATTAAATAATTAATTGATGCAATTGTGATAGATTAATTTAATTATATGTGTTATATTTATTAAATTAATGTGGAGAATTTATTATTCAAAATATGTAATTATGTGAGTTTATTGAATTAAAAGAAATATTTAATAAGCCTAATATTATTTTATAATTAATGAGAAAATTAATTATATGACTACGTGAATTAATGAGAAATTATTATTTTTTATTTAAATTAAATTAAATAATATATTTGAGTTATTGTATAAATTAGTGTGACATTATTAAACCATGGTATAAAGAATTTATTAAATTAAATGGTTTTGAGCCATTTTAGGTTTGCCAAACGAGGCCTTAGTGGAGGTTGAGAGCATTTAACCATTCTTGGGTAACTGACCATCCATTCTACGCTCAGTTTCTTTTTATAAGAAAAAATCGTATACGTCTCCTTTATTTTCTAAGTCTGGAACAAAGCTATCACAGAGAAAAATTTTGAAGTTGAGAGAATTTGTGAGGGTGTGATTGATCTAGTAACTGAGAAAGGATTATCAAGGCTCTCCTAATCTACACTTTATACTCTGGGTAATTCCTTTAACCCAATTTCTATTTTTACGTTGTTTAAGTTTTTTAAGAAAAATGGCTTTTATGTTCTGTAAAAGCTCTGTAGTGGAAAAAAGGAGTAAAGATTATATGTTAATTGTGACGCCCCCAAAATAGGTATGCAACACCCATTCTGAGTCGCCAAATACATGGTACATAAAGCAAACTACAACTTCAATAATACAATTGTCGTATAAAATATTTACAACACATATCGTGAGTTTAAATACAAATATTGTCTTCAGTAGCAATATCCACACTCAAATAAGTCCTCATTACAATTATTCAAACACTATTTTACGTAAATTGTGAGGACTGCTAAAACATCTTTCTAGAACCATCACTCCGCACTCGACTAGTTCTCGCTATGTTCTCACCTCCCGAGAAAAATAGAACAAAAAAGGAAAAGGTGAGCTCAACTAGCCCAAGAAGAATATTATGACTAAGATAATATACAACAAATTATCGTTAGTCTTCAACAAGGAAAAATCGATAAAATATAATAGCCAACAAGTTTTAGATCAACAACTGCAACGGAACAACAATCCATTAGAAGAGTCAAGTAGAGAAAGAATTCTACTATCTTCTAAGATTTAAAAGTCCATCATCAATATTTTATCCTCGTAACATCAATCAATATACATCTTGAATCAAATATTCATCTTTGCACCACAGCCAAAGATATTCATTTGTATCACCGGTTGGGTCATGTTCATCTCAACACTTCATCATCATCAGACTACGGGCCAAAGATATTCATTAGGTAATCATTCATCTTTGCACTATAAAGCCAAATATATTCATTCAGATCATCATTTAGGACCGAGGATGATGAAAAATATTTTAAAGAAAACGAATCCGGTGAGATAAAAGATCAAATACTAAGGATTCAGTATTATGCTTTATTAAAGTTCAATAATATTTGAAATAATCAATTTTGAAGCGTAATTCAAAAATAATGATCAAAATATGGATACAATCAAAGATAAGAACTATAATAGATAACTTTAGAAAAAAGAAGAAAATTTCATTTTTTAGGTGAATAGTGCCGTATTCGTGAATAGTGCCGTATACGTGAATAATACCGTATACGTGAATAATAACTTCGACACAAAAAGTTCTAAATTTGATAAAAAGACCATACCAACATTTCGGTATAATGATATTGAAGAAAATATCATTTTAAGAAGAATATAACACCCCTTACCTCAAAATATTAGTACTTACGATGGAATATCGGTAGAAAAGGTCAAGAAAACTTGCAGACCGATGAATAGAAACTCACAAAGTATCTAAATACTCACAAAATACACTCAATAATCTAGAGAGAGAGAGAAAACTTGTTTACGTGTGATTTTCAATTCTAACTTAAATTTCTATATTTATAGGAAAATGTTAAGACGCTTGTAATACGCAGACTTAACTCCGCAACCCGATGGTTTTACTCACATTATTCCCACCCACCACATTTGAATAAAAATCTCAGCACATTTTCACCAACCAAAAGTGGGGCCCACCAATTCTAGAATTTTTCACCAAAATCATTTATAACCTAATTTTCGAATCAGTCACCTCTTAAAATTCATAACAAATCATACGTTCATTTTTAACGGTTCAAAATTTGTGGACATATACTCAACTTATATATGTATAACATATCCAAAAATCTCAACGATCCAACGGTCGGATTAAAAATTATAACTCACGCAATATATCTCAAAAATACTGGTTTAATTTTTAATACCTTCATTCCGACAAAAATACTGATAAAACACGTCAACATTAACTCTTTCATTTTTAACCACAATAAATATATCCAACATTTATATCCACATAAAATAAATATTTCCTTATCATATGAATCAATAATTAATTATTCATAAATAATATAATGTAATTACATTTATGACAACCGCATCTGCTCCTAGAAAGAGGGGCTTTCAATAAGAATTTCTCCTTCTGCAAGTGCTTGCAATTAGGTGACCAAACCTCTCTTTCGATGTAACTTTCTAGACATTGCCAATAATGCTATCTAATAATATTATTCAAATAATATGAATTATTGATCCGATAATGGGAAATATTGTGCGTTGACAATTATTGAAACAACAATAATATAAAATATCAACGCAAGCAATTATTGAATCAATAAAATAAAATATTGAATAAAGAACTCATCGTAATAATTATCGAGTAGTGCCTTCTTCACGTAAAGATCAATAATTCATCAATATCGTGCATCCACGCCAGACATCGTATTTTAACCACGGGTATTCCAACAATTGTTAATCTGTGAATAACTACGCCCGTTATTTATAAAAGCTCAAACTTGTCGTTTTTTCTTCATCCCGACAGTTATTCTATTATGGGGCCCATAAATGATCATGGCGTCATTGCATTTAATATTCCCCGACAACAAGAATATTCCACGATCAAACGAATATTCTCCGACAACAATGATTATTTTATAACCATTTGCTTATTTTGCAAAATTCGCACATTTCACCCATAACCAGAGAATTATATCAAAATAATACATTATTATTCACAATAATAATTTGAGGAAATTCGATTTTATTTATAATAAGTTGGGGTCTTACATTAATTACGTGATAAATGTTATCATATCGTGTTTTATTATATATATTGTATAAACCATATCATCAGTTTCATAAAAACATGTCGTATATACTTCCTACAAAATTACAGAGTATGAAAATATAGCCATATGGCCTTACATACCAAATTTAACACGATAATCATAAGTTGTATTATAAATTTATACATATATGTGTTAATATGTTAACGTAGTATGTTTTTACTATGTTGTATGAACCATAACATCAGTTTCATAAAATATATGTCGTATATTGTTGCTGCAAAATTATAGAGTATAGAAATATGGCCATATGGCCCTTACTCACAATTTTAATACGTCAAACATATATTGTGTAATAAATTTTATACCTGTATATAATTATGCATATTAAAACGAAGAGACCAAACTTCAAATGAACGGATTCGGTGTTATAACGAATCCGTAGTGTTGATTTTCATGTTCTGTATTCAAAACTTTCAAAAACACCAAGAACAGTAAATTACATGTGTTGATTCTACAAATTATGTGTTTTAGCTAGAAGGGTTGAGTAGTAGTTATATGTGTATTACAGTGTTTGGGTATGTCTAAATTCGTGTAAAAATAAACTAATTGGAAGTTATGAATTATATTATGTGTTTCTTCATGTAACGTATAATTTTATTTGTGAGAGATTTTTGGCCTAATTTGGCCTTGTTATGTTTCATGACTCGCAGAAACCGCAAAATCGAGTTCTGGTAACTCGCTTTCAAATGCGTTACCAAACTAAATTAATTATTACCTTACGGCAAATAATAAAAAAAAAATAAAAAATAAATATTCGATGAAAATTATTATTAAAATATTTATAAAATAAATTAAATATTTTAATTGAGATATTTATGGAATAAAATAAATATTCAATGAAAATTATTATTAAACTATTTATAAAATAAATTAAATATTTTAATTGAGATATTTATGGAATAAAATAAATATTTGATAAAAATTATTATTAAAATATTTATAAAATAAATTAAATATTTTAATTGAGATATTTATGGAATAAAATAAATATTCGATGAAAATTATTATTAAAATATTTATAAAATAAAGTAAATATTTTAATTGAGATATTTATGGAATAAAATAAATATTCGATAGAGATTATTATGAAATAATTTTTCAAGTGTAATAATAGTAAGAGAATGAAAATATTTTAATTTAATTAAGTAAATAAATTAGAAGGGTAATAATTTGTTAAATAAAGTGGAGTCTATATTAAATAATTAAGTGAAAATATAACTAATGAATGTTGTGAATACATATAGTATGTGTGTAAAATTTGTGGTGAACGGAAGTAGTAATCGTTTAGCTACTACGCATTTAGGCAAGTTTCCTAACCCTACTTGTTATCATTATTCAAGTTTATAAATTACAAGAGTAAATTCTCGTTATTATTAAATCAAGTTCAAATTGTTATATTGAAGATTATTTATCTTTTCAAAGTATGATTCTATTATACAATACTTGTTTTATTGTATACCTCTTGAGATTGTTATTCAATTTAAATATCATTTATTGTTGAACCATATTAGACTAGTGAACCTTATTTGATTCGACTAGTCCATAGTTGATGAACGTTCTAAATTTCAGAACTCTTATTGATTTATCCAAACCAAACTTCCTTTGGTGTGGACTCTAATGTCAAACTGAGATGAACAATCCTGTATAGGGATTACTTATGCGTTAGCGTTAAAATATTGTGCACAGTATGGTACTAAGGGCTGATCCCCCTAAGTATGAGTAAAAGAGTCCATAGTCTTATGGCTGTTAAAGGTTTCAAGTATAACCCTTGATAACCTAGGACATGGTTCAAGGTCTTATGACCCTCAGAAATCTTTTGATTCTTGTTATTCATTCTTGATTCAGAAGTTGAGTTTTATTCCAGAAGTCTTTGATTCACTCGCATGTTATTATATTATTATTTCATTGTTGTACTTGTGGGAAATCGTGCCCACTCTTGCGTAACAATAACATTGCAGTTAAGAACGAAAAAACCGACGAGCCTTCTACTAGCAAAGGCAAGGGCAAGATTAACAAGTGATGAAGACTTGTTGTTTTATGTGATATTGAATTTATGTTTTAGACTTATGTTAATGATGTGTAAGATGATTAATTATTTATGTTTCCGCATTTAAGATTTAAGGTTAGTATGACCTAGGATTTATGTATTCTTTCGATGTAACTCCTTAAGGAGATGATTTATTTCCAATTATTACTGCTTTCATTGATTATGGATAGATAGATATATGATGTTTGAATAGTGAACACCAAATCATGTGAAAATTGAAGTACCCGAATTTGGGGGTGTCACAACATTTGTATGAAGGTTTGGTTACCAACTGCACCATAAACAAAATACATGTACCGACGACGACCATTGCAGAAACCAATAAACTGTTAATGTTTGCACATGTTGAAGAAAATAAATCCAACTAACACTTGAAAACTGTTCTTAAATTTTTTATAATTAATTGATAACCCAATAAAACTGAAGTGGTTACCTTTGTATGAAGGTTTGGCTACCAACCACATTATGAAAAAAATATACCGACGACGACCATTACAGAACCCAATAAAACTGTTCATGGTTGCACATGTTGAAGAGAACAAATCCAGTTAACACTTGAAAACTGTTCTTAAATTTTTTTTATAATTAATTGATAACCCAATACAACTGAATTGATTACCTTTGTTAATATAAAAAATTAATAATTTTTTAAAACTAAGTTGGAATAGCATTGTGTCAGTGTCATGAACTTAACTGTCATCACCCCACATGATCAGATGTTGATTTTTTAAGCTATATTAGTTTCAAGTTACCAATTTAAAAATTTTAATTTCAAGTTACCTAAGCCTCCACCTCCACCTGCTCCACCGCCAAGTCCACCACCACCACCCGCTCCTCCACCCAGACCACCACCAGCTCCTCCTCCTAGACCACCACCTGCACCTCCACCAAGTCCACCACCAAATCCAGCACCCCCACCAAGTCCACCACCACCTCCAGAACCCCCCATCAAGTCCACCACTAGCACCACCTCCAAGGCCACCCCCCGCCACCTAGTCCACCACTAGCACAACCTCCAAGGCCACCCTTGGAGGATTTGATTATTGAGCAGAAAACATAGCAGAAAAGAGGAAAGAGAAAATGCAGAGAAGATTCATAGGGAAGAAACAGAGGAATTAGATGAAAAGGAGCATGAGGTGGAGGATTTGAGGAACGAAATGTATAGCAGATCTAGATCTCCAATTATGTTTCTATTTAAAGCACTAATTTTGTAAATAAAATATTAAAAATATATTAATTCTGTAAATATTTTTTGGATGCACTTTTGTTGCAATTTTTTCTAAAAATGTACTAGAAAATGTAAATGTTCCTTGTTATTATCGCTAGGTCCATTCATAGTGCATCATTCACTAATTACATTCTGTCACATCATTTTATAAATTAGTTTTTGTAAGCTTTTTTTGTCAACAGTAGCAACACTCTTAATTTTCTACAACTACCAACTTTTGAAAGTTCAAAAGTATAAATAAATTTGAGTAATTATTAATTCTAAAATCGGTCAATTTGATCAAAAAAAAATTTAAATTAAACCCATCTTTGGGAGACAAATGGAGTACTTTTTAAAACACCGCAATTGTAATCACCAACGCACCGCAACTGCGTAAAATCGCACAATTTGTGGATGCAGTGCGATACAGTTTTTATTTTCTACTAATCACATATTGTGATTGTAGGTGCGGTTGCGGATACACCCGTAAAATCGTATTTCAAACCGCACTGCATTTCACCTCCTTTTATAATAAATTATATATGTTTTATATATACGAAATATCAATTTGTAGTGCATCTAATAAAATTGTAAATGAATAATATAATTTATTTTATTTTTTAAGAGATTTAATAACTTGTACGTGTAATATTACATTTAATGTATATCAATTTAGCTTCCTAAAAATTCATTAATTTTCTTCAACTTTATGCAAATTAATATGAAAAATAAAATAATCCATTTAATTAATGTAATTAAGGGTACGACAACTTTATTTTTTTAGTTTAATATATGTAATAGTAATTCCTTACATATTACTCCATTCGTTCTTAAAAGATTGTCGTTTAAGGTTTTGGCACATGGATTAAGAAAGTATCATTTACCAAGTAAAATTTGTTTGAAATTTCATCACTACCCATTTATGGGAAGTTGAAAACTATTAATACAAGTAAGAAAATTTTTTGGGACAATGAGAAAAGGTAGGAGTACTATAGGAAAGTAAATAATTTATACTCCTCGAAAGTTGTAAACGACAAACATTTTGGAACAATCTTTTAGGAACGGAGGGAATACTATTCATCTATGGTTGCAATTTGTATCTGAATTTTTTATTATGTGTTATACATAAGATTTTTAAATAGGTATATGTTGAAGTGAATAGTTTTCATAATATGAATTAGTAGTATAAAAATTATATATTATAATTTTTTAACATATATGAAAGTGGCTATACAACTGCATTACCATCACATCGCAGGTTACCACATAGTTATGGTTGTTAATACTTGTAACCTTGGATGGGCATATTAATCGATTTTTTTTTGGCTTTTTAGGTAATCGAACCGGTCGATACAAAACACAACCGATTTGGTATAGGTAGAAAATCGATATATATCGATTATTCGATACCCAGTTTGGAAAACCATTTTGTATGTTTGATATGTATAGGACCACTCTCCACAGTCCACTCTCGGTAGTCCTCTCCTCACTCTCCAGTTAACACTTGATAATTTTAGGGTTTGCTTCTTCTCCACAGATTCTATTTATCTAATTTGAAGTCTAAGAAGCTTAGGACTTGATTATCATTTTCACCTATATCTTTTTTGCAATTTTTCACTTTTTGATTTTGTGTTCAAAAATTACTTAGTTATATTTGATATATAAATATAATTCGATCAACATAGTTATTGAGATTTTCTAGATTTTCTCTTTACGGAGAACTAGATCTCTCTTTTTCTGCATTAATTTATATGAAATATTAGAACAAGGACTTCTTATTTTCAAAGAACAGAGTTTTCCTTTTCATTCTGGGGTTCTGTAAATATGAAGTTAACTTTATTAGATTTTAATTTATGAATGGCTTGAATTTCCATAGTTGACAGTAATTTACTTGTTAATTTTCCAAGTTATCTTCCTGTACATGTCTGATAAGTAATTATGTGCACAAAACAATGAAAAATTTTACTAATTCAGTTGCAATTATGTTGTTGGCCTGTTTGGCAAAGTCAAATTCCTTTAAGAACCAGAAGCTGTTAATTTGTTAGACATGTATATTTGTTATTCCTGTTGGAAAATTAGAAGAATTAACAAGACGAATTGTAAGACCCGAATTTTATGAAATAAAAGTATTCAATTTTTCTTATAATTACAATTCAGTAAATGGTTAAATTGATAAAAAGTTAAAGTTAAGGGTGATATATGATTTTTTTTCAAAATAAGCAAATGATTATAAAATACTCATTGTTGTCGGGGAATATTCGTTTGGTCGTGAAATATTCTTCCCGCTTCGGAGAATATTCATACGACGGCAAAGCTTTTCATGACCCATAATGTAATAACCGCTTCGGATGAAGAAACGACAAATTAAAGTTTTTATAAATAACGGCGAATCATTACCGTTAACATCTGATTTGGAATCCGGTGGGTAAAGTAAAAGTAATGGCGTTGTTGCACAAGAGTATTACCAGAGTATTACGCAAGATTTTGAATTATTGATTCTTACGTAGAAGAAGGCACTACTCAATAATTGTTACAAAGAATTATCGCTCAATATTTTATTTTGATTCAATAATTGTTGCGTTGATATTTTATATTATTGTTGTTTTAATAATTGTCATCGCATAATATTTTCCATTATCAAATCAATAATTCATATTATTTGAATAATATTATTAGATAAGATTATTGGCAATGTCTAGAAAGTTCGCTCTTCAAGGAGAGGTTTGGTCACCTAATTCTTGGCCAAGAGTAAGGAGAAATTTTTATTGGAAAGCCCCCACTTTCCTTAGAAAGCAGTGCCGTTGTATATTATTGTGTTTTCGTAATATTATTTATGAATAATTAATTATTAATTTATATGATGAGGAAAATATTGATTTTATGTGGATATTGATGGAAAAAAATTTTAATGTGACAATTGTTAAAAATTAATATTTTATCTTTTTTGATAAAATAATTCATTTTAATATATTATTATATTTTAATAATATAATAATGATGATATTTTACTATGAATGTGAGATATATGAGTATATGAGGAGGAAGAAGAGATTTTTGTCAGAAAAGATGTTTAAAACATGTTAAACATGCTTCAGAGACCCCATTTTTTCGATGAAATTTGATTATATACCGTAAAATCGTCTGGTTTATGGATTTTGATCAATTTACATTTGGAATTTGGAAAACTTTCTTCCGCAAAGTTGTAGAGAATTGAATTTCCTATAAAAAGTCGCAAGATTCGAATTTTCTAATAAAAGGGCTATTTATTATGAATTATCAAGAAGTTTAGGATTAATTGATTATCATTTTTGGAAGTTTTAAATATTTTTGTTAGAAAAACGTTTTTTATTGTTGGCCAATGTGTTGTTAGATGTGAAATTGAAGTCAAGTGTGCGTAGGAATTTAATATATATATATATATATATATATTAATATTTTATTAAATTTTCTGCTTTGGTGTTCTAAGCATTTTCCTATAAATAGGGTTTTTAGGTTAGAATTGAAAATCACACCAAAAACTATAGATTTCTCTCTCTATAATATCGAGCGTATTTTTGTGAGTATTTTAGTACTTGAGTATTACTATACTGTGCAAAGTTCTTTTTAGCACTATATCCAAAGATTCCAAATGTAAGATTATTCTTTCTAAGGTAAGGAGGTTATTTTCTTCTAAAATGATATTATTTCTTCAATATCATTATGCCAGAATGTTGGTTGAAAATTTTTATCAAATTTGAAACTTTTTCATGTCGGGGTTACTATTCATGAGTTACTATTTACGAGTTACTATTCACGAGTACTATTCACAAAACGTGATGATGTTTTTTGTGAAATTTCTATCTTTTGGTGTCGGAATTACTATTCACGTATACAACACTATTCACGAATACGACACTATTCACCGAAAAAATAAAATTTATTCTTTTTGTCCAAAATATCTATTCTGGATACTATCTTTGATTGGATCTATGTTTCGGTCTTCATTCTTGAATTTTACTCCACTCTGGTTATTTATGAAGTATTTTTGAACGGGAATTGTTTAAAGTACGAATCCTTAATATTTGTTCTTTTGTTTTACTGGATTCGTTTTCTTTAAAATATTTTTCATCATCCTCAGTCCTAAATGATGATATAACTGAATATCTTTAGCTTGTAGTGCAAAGATGAATGATTTAAGATTAATATCTTTGGTCGTAGTGCAAAGATGAACAGGTGTTTAGATGAACATGACCAACTGATGAATATCTTTGGCCTGTAGTGCAAAGATGACTTGTTGATGAATATCTTTGGCCCAGTGAAAAAAAAGATGAATTTATTAGTAGGATTATGAACATAAACTGTGATTTGGTATAACCATAATCTTTGATGTTTTAGGTGATGAAAATTATCTTTGTCCTGGATGAGAAAAGGAATTTAGAACTACAATTACGATTATGAGTTATAAACGTGATTGTGGACATGAATTGTTGATTGATGTTACAGGGATAAAACATTGTTGGTGGATTTTTAACAAGGAGAAGATAATAGATTTTATGGTCTATTTGACTCTTCTAATGGATCGCTTCGTTCATTTATAACTATGGTTGAAAAGTTTTATCATCTACCATATGTTCTAAATCTCTGATTTATTACTGTTGAAAGCTATTGATAATTTATTTATCTTTAGTCATGATATTCTTTATTGAGCTAGTTGTGCTCACCCTTTTGCTTCACAATTCCTTTCAAGTAATAAAAGTGTAGCTGGGTCAAGCGGGGGATAACAAGGGAATAGAACGGTGATCTATAGATGTTGAGGGTGAGGTGAATTTAACTTGGAAGGGTGTTTTGCCACTATCATACAAGATGTCTAATGACATACAACCTCATGTCATCATAAGACAGGGTTATGCTCATTCACTTGCTGAGTATATTTACAAGCACTACCTATATAATCTTGATGTTTGTTTGGAGTTTAATTCCCAATTAGAGACAGTGGAGATAATAATATGGCAAGAGAAGACTCACCATTGAGAAGAATATGATAGTAATCTTCTCATTTTTCTTTGGGGTCTATTGGGTCAACCAAGGATAATTCTGTGGGCATATGATATCTATAATAACCTAGACGCATGGTCTCCCATGTACGAAGGTTTCCTTGAGCACTTTCCAAAGATTCTAATTTCTAAAATGGTTTTCGACTATACCTTTATGTAAGGTGTCATTATGAAAGTCTTTGTCCACGGTTGGGACATGAGTCATGATTGATATATATTTGTATCCAAACTCACAAAGATATGTGTTGTTGTATTTTGCACGACAATTGTTGTAATAAAGTTGTAGTTATTTTCTGTACCATGTATTTGGCGACTCAGAATGGGTTGGATGGAATGGACCTATTTTGGGGTCGTTACATGAATAATAGAGTAAATTGGAACAACTTAGCTGAAAACCGAGGCGTAGCAATGCTACTGTCCTAAAGAAGTGATTTCGTCCCCACTGATAATAATCACAGGTACAATTGGGCTGCCGGCGATCACTCTCCAGGATTCAACGACGAAGTCTCCGATCGTGTGTACTCACAGAAGGAGGCTTTGGACTTGTCTATGCGGATTGCCCAATTAACAGAGTATTTGTATATAGAAGGAAGGAAGAGCAGATTTTCTATGTCGGGCCACTTGGGTGTGTCGGGCCTCCACGGGCCGGGCTAAAAACGGGTCGGGCCAAAAAGGCCTAGTTTTTGGCGGGCTAGAAAATGGCGGCCAAAAGCCCGATTTTTGGCGGGCCGGCCGGCCCGGCCCGCGGGCCTGGGCCATCTTTGTCAGGTCTAAATAATATAAGAGATATGATGCAACAATTACTGTAGCAATAATTGAGTATAACTAAGTGACTTCTCACGTAAGCATCAATAATCAATACCGTGTGCTACTATGCAACCACGTGTATTACTGTACTTTTACTATCGGGTAGTTCAACAGTTTTAACGGTAACACTTTCGCCATTATTTTTATAAAAAGATAATTCTGTCATTTTCTAACTACGACAATACTTACGTTGTGGGGTCCACCAATGATTGTGTCGTCGTACGAATATTCCCCGATTAATCGAATATTTTATAACAACTTGCTTACTTTGCAAAAAAATTCACATAACACCCTTAACTTTAACATTTTATCAATTTAACCATTTACGAAATAAAATAATAATTATAAGAAAATTGAATACTTTCATTTCATAAAATTCGGGGTCCTACACATGGGATCTCCAATCACATGGGTAGGGTTTTCATCACATATTATTTACTCAAAATATTGGCAATAGTCTCATCCCTCTGGATACTTCTTGGACTACCTTTTTACTCAATCCCTTAGTAAGCGGATCCGCTAGGTTCTTTTCAGACCTCACAAATTCCATAGAAATAACCCCGATACTGATCAGTCCTTGTACAATATTGTGCCTCAAGTGAATATGTCTCTGTTTTCAATTATAAACATGGTTCATTGCCCTGTCAATAGCTGCTTGAGAATCACAATGCAAAGAAATAGAAGGAATCGACTTATACCACAGTAGTATATCAACCAATAAATTCCTTATCCACTCTGTTTCTGTACCTGTCAGTTTTAAAGTAATAAATTCAGATTCCATAATAGATCTATCAGTACAAGTTTGTTTAGCAGATTTCCAATAAACAGCTCCTCCACCTAAAGTAAACACATAACCACTAGTGGAGTTTGTTTCATTATTATCAGATACCCAATTAGCATCACAATATCCTTTTAAAACACTAGGATGACCAGTAAAATGTACACATACATTAACTGTTCCTTTTAAATACCTCATTAGTCGTGACAATGCATTCCAATGATCTTGTGAAGGATTATGTGTATATATGTTAAGTCTACTAATGTCATATGCAATATCGGTAGTACTGATTCATTAAATACATCAGACTACCAATGATTCTAGCTAGAGGTGGCAACCTGGTAGTGAGCGGGTAGGGGAGGGCCGTGGTAGGTAGTAAAGTCAAAACGGTAAGGCCAAAAAGGTCTAATTTTTCACTGCTAAAAAAGTAAGCCCATAGCCCGCAGGATCACGGGTAGGTTTAAGTTACCCTGGTCAAGGTGGTTTATGCCTATTTTTGGCACTTTTTGAGCAAGTAAAGTTCATGTATGCGGTAGAAACTTTGAATCGGTAGGCCAAAAAGGCCCGAGTTTTTGTGGGCAAAAAAATACCAAAGCCCGCCATGGGGGTCGGGTCCTACCATGAGCTTTTGGTCTGCTTGCCGTGTCTAATTCTAGCATATTCAATTTGTGCAATATCATTCCCTTTATTATTTTATAAATGCACACTAGAGTCATAAGGGGTTCTTAATGGCTCTTCATTAAAGAAATTAAATTTCTTAAGAATATTTTCCATATAATGAGACTGTGATAAAACTAAACCATTTGCATGTTTATTTATTTTCATGCTAAGAATCAAATTCGCTTCTCCTAAATCTTTCATGTCAAATTTAGAAGATAAAAAATCTTTAGTATTTTTCACAACTTTCTCATCAGTACCAAATATTAACAAGTCATCCACATATAAACACAACTATCAGATTCATTTGTTACAAAATTATTAGACAATAGAGTTTTATTAAATTTGTCATTCCATTGTTTTGGTGCTTGTTTTAAACCATACTGTTGGGAGAATGCATATTATGATTTGATGTTTTAATGCATATGTTCATGATTATTTGTAAGGTCCTTAAATGAATATGTGTACAAGGACTTAGTGATAGATCAAAACTGTTAGGTTGATCTAAGCTTTCAACGTGTATCATTCTGTTAAAGAATGTATAAATAGAAAGATCAAAACTGTTAGGTTGATCTTAAGATGTAATAGATTAGTCTTGAAGAAATCATAGTGCATCAATTTGATCAACATTGCAGAAGTCAAGGCAAAAAACGTAGAGCCTGAAGATCGTAGTGTGCCTGCCTTAAAGGAGACTCTTCGAATTTCGTAGAGTGGTCCCAACGATTGCTGAGCTAACTCCACGATCGTAGTGTGCTGAAGAAAACATGAAGTTTACAAGTCAACGATCGTAGTGAGCTCTAGGATTTCGTAGAGTGATCCCAATGATTGCTGAGCTAACTCCACGATCGTAGTGTGCTGAAGGAAACATGAAGTTTACAAGTCAACGATCGTAGTGAGCTCTCGGATTTCGTAGAGTGATCCCAACGATTGCTGAGCTAACTCCAAGATCGTAGTGTGCGAAGGATAAAGGGAAATCGTAGTGCTCTCAACTAATAGCATTGTAGTGTGCAAGGATGTAAAAGACACTACGATCTAAATCATAGAACACCACGATCCAAATCGTAGAGCATCATCTGTCTCCTACGTCGTAAAACGCCGAGCCTCATGTCTGTGGTTTTCAACAAGTGAGAAATGGATCCCGAGATCTTTGCGGTGCTCATCGCCCCCCAGTTGTATGAAATATCCTTAGTATGCAACAAACAAGCGTCATCAAGAAGCTAAGGATAGTACTTTGGGTAAGAGGGACAAAACACCTTTTCAGGTGGTAGGTGAGAAAGCAACCTGCAGTGTCAGTGGGCCAGAATGCAGAATTCAGAAGATGTGCAGAAATGTCTCCATCACAGTACAGAAAGTTCAGATGCATTTAATGCCACAACGGATGGATCCAACGGATATTTTTCAACATCACATATATATAGATCAGACAGATGAGAGACATAAGCAAGCATTAATCAAACAACGTGAACATCTCTCTCAAGCTCAACTCTACGATCTGAGATATTGCAAAGCTTGCTCAGCTACTCAGTTCTTAACGAACCAGTGTTTACACAACAACTTAGTAGCAACCATCAAGAACTCAACAACTATCAATCAACTGAAGAAGTATACCAAGTCTCTTTGGACTTGAAGAGTTAAATAGTGAATCAGAAGAAAGCCAAGTCTGGCTTTGGACTTCAAGAGTTCAAGAGTGAACTAGAGAAGTTCTGAGATCATTGGTGCAGAAGGAATCTGTGTGATTCAGAAGATTGTAAAAGACATCCTTAGTGGATATCCTACTCATTGAGTAGAAGAGTGGACTAGGAGCTTTGAGTGCTCTGAACCACTTAAAAACAACTGTGTCGTTTACATTCATGCTATAACTGCTATATCTGCTATAACTGCCTTACTCGCTCATAACTCCATTGCTAGGTAAAGAAGATTAAAACAAATACTAATTTCGCAAAGTTTTAATCATTATCTAAGAACAAGTTAAAACGAAAAGATTTTCAAATATCTATTCAACCCCCCCTTACAGATAACTTCAGGCCTACTAGAACTAACAATTGGTATCGAAAAGGAGTTCTATTTTACAGCTTACACGCTTTAGTAGATCCAAATGGCACTCGTACTAAGCGAATCCAAGATCGGGGGAGGCAACAAGCCACCAATGTGCAACAAAGATAAATTTGCTAACTGGAAAGTCAGGATGCAAGCTTACATGGACTCAATAGATGAAGATCTATTTGAGATCGTTTTAATGGGCCCTATATCTGAAACAAAGCTTGCACCAACCATTGACGATCTAAACAGAGTACAAATAAAAGTGAAAAAGAATGGATGAACACGTACAGAGAAGAGAGTTGTCCAACTTGATAAAAAGGAAAAGAACATCCTGTTCCAATCCTTAGAGGACGATCTGTTTGAAAATGTTGTAAGCAACCAAAATAGCTAAGGAAGTTTGGGAAGCACCTGCACGATTATGCCGCGAAGGAACCGAAGAAGTCGAGAGAACAAGCGCCTCTCTCGACACATCAAGATGAAATGTTCGCCACGTATGGGGAGAAAACGTGGATCGCAACTTATGAAAGATTTAACGTTTCGCTTCAACTCTCTACGAACGTATGGGAAGATCTATCCTAACAAGGATCTAACCATAAAGTTCATGAGAGCCCTACCGAAAGCGGTGGGATGCAAAGACCACAACAATAAGAGAATCAAAGAATCTTAATGAGACGACAAGGTTCAACAATCAGATGGAAATCTCCGACGCATTTAACCGGAGCCGACCTAACGCTAGCCAAACCTTATCGGAAGGAATAAGAAAGGATAAGGGTGTTGCTCTCAAGGCAAATGAAAGTGCATCGAAAGTCATCAAGAGATGATGATGAAGACGATGACGATGACTTTTGCTATCTTTGGAAGAGACTAAGAAGGTTCATGCGACAAGGCGTAATCCCGCAAGTTAAAGAAAGTCAGCAACTACGTTAGCCAGAACAAATGAATGATTTATGCTACAACTGCAAGAAACCTGGTCATTTCATTGCAAACTGCAACAAGCCTATCAAAGAAGAGCTAAAGAAGAAATCTCAGGCAAAGAAAGAATACAAAGGAACCAAGAGGCCTCAGAAAAGAGACAAAGGCCTGGTTGCCGGAGGATCATGGAGTGATTCAGATAATGACTCAAATGCAGACTCCGGAGATGAGGAAGAACCACATATGACCAATCTGTGCTTAATGGCCAAACATGCAAAGGACAAACAAAGCCTAAACATACATGATGAAAAGAGCTCCACAACCTCAACATGGTATCTGGACAGTGGTTGCTCGAGGCATATGATAGGGAACAAAGCTCTACTATCCAACTATGTAGAAAAGGAGGGTCCCTCAGTCATCTTTGGAGATAACGGCTAAAGGCAAGACAAGAGGATATGGCTCACGGGCAATGGTGCAAGATCTTTCAACAAAGTAGCTTATGTGGAAGGACTCCAACACAACCTTCTAAGTATCAGCCAACTCTGCGATAAGGGTCACCAAGTAACATTTCTCAACAACCAATGTCTAGTCAGAGATTTGAAGACATCTGCCATAAAGCTGACCGGAACAAGAAAAGGAAATGTCTACACAGTAGATCTTGGTCAACTAAGCTCTGATGAGACAATATGTTTTCTGGCAAAAGTATCTAAGGAAATGAGCTGGCTATGGCATAGAAGGATGTCTCACTTGAACTTCAAAAACATGTCCAAACTAGCATCAAAAGATCTCGTAGCTGGCCTACCCAAGTTTAATTTTGTGAAGGAAAGGCCATGCAACGCCTGCCAGCTTGGAAAGCAAACCAGAAGCTCATTCAAGAGCAAGACTGCCAACTCCATTGACAAACCCTTGCAGCTGCTCCACATGGATCTTTTTGGACCAATCCCAACAGCTAGTCTTGGAGGCAAAAGATACTCTCTAGTCGTAGTCGACGACTTCACCAGATTCACATGGGTATTCTTCCTAACTTCAAAGAATGAAACTAGCTTCGAATTAATCAAGATGTTCAGACTGGTGATGAATGAGAAAGGAGAGAAAATCAAGGCAATAAGGAGTCTCCGATCATGGAAGAGAATTCGATTTCTCAGAAATAGACAAGTTCTGCTAAGACAATGGCATAAGTCATAACTTCTCAGCTCCACGAACTCCTCAACAAAATGGAGTTGCTGAAAGAAAGAACAGAACTCTGATAGAGGCTGGAAGGACCCTACTAGCAGCAATTGCTCGTCTCGCTCGAGTACTTACTCAAGCGGTATCAACATCAGCATGCTACACGTAATGATCATTAATTCACTTTACGATCAAGAGGACACCCTACGAACTGTGGAAAGGAAGGAAACCAAGTGTCAGCTATTTTCATGTATTTGGTTGTGCATGCTATATTCTCAACAATGGAAAGCAAGATTCGACAAAATTCCATTCAAGTCGATTTAAGGGATCTTTCTTGGATATGCACATGACAAAGAAAGCTGCTGGGGTGTTCAACAAGAAAACACTGAATGTCGAAGTCTCAATACACATCATCTTCGATGAAACTGACACAGACAAAGCAGTACCTCTAGACACTACGACCGATAGTACAGACACTACGAATGCAATCGTCGATCTCAACACTACGATCGTAGTACCAGACAGTGAAATCGTAGAGCATGATAATGAAATCGTAGAGAGGTCCATCCAAGATAGCGAGCCTCCACTTCAAGAAGAAGAGATAGACCTTGAAGACCTAAGATAGGAAGGGATCAGGACAGATGTCCCAACAGGGAACAGATGGGCAAGGGATCATACTCAGGATCTAATCATTGGAGATCCAAGTGCAAGAGTTAAAACAAGAGCTGCTACTCAGAATGAATGCTTCTATCTAAGCTTCATGTCACAGATAGAGCCAAAGAAGATAGAGGATGCTATGGAAGACTCCAGTTGGATAGAAGCCATGCAGGAAGAACTCAACCAATTTGAACGAAGTAAAGTGTGGAGATTGGTACCAAGACCAAAGAGTCATCCTGTCATAGGAACCAAGTGGGTCTTCAAGAACAAAATGGATGAAGATGGGGTCATCACCAGAAACAAAGCAAGATTAGTGGTAAAGGGCAATTCTCAAGAAGAAGGCATTGACTATGATGAGACATTTGCACCTGTTGCCAGACTAGAAGCCATCAGAATCTTTCTTGCCTTTGCTGCCCACATGAAGTTCAAAGTCTTCCAGATGGATGTCAAGAATGCATTTCTAAATGGAGAGCTTCAAGAAGAAGTCTACGTAGAACAACCTCCAGGTTTCATCAATCCATCTCTTTCCAATTATGTCTATAGATTAGACAAAGCTTTATATGGTCTTAAACAAGCACTTAGAGCATGGTATGAAACACTGACTAACTTCTTAATAGAAAATGGGTTCACTAGAGGTAGAGTAGATACCACACTATTTCTTAGAAAGCATAAATACAAAGTCTTACTAGTTCAAATATATGTTGATGATATCATTTTTGGTTCGTAAGAGATTCTCTAAGCTAATGCAGAGCAAGTTTGAAATGAGCATGATGGGTGAGCTGAATTTCTTCCTTGATCGCAAGTGAAGTGATCGATGAAGGAATATTCATTAACCAAGCCAAATACATCAAAGACTTACTAAAGAAGTATGGCATGGAATCGGCCTCTCCCATGTAAAAACACCAATTGCTCCCGCAACCAAGCTCGACAAGGATGAGAAAGGTAAATGTATTTATATAACTCAATACTGAGAGGTATGATAGGTTCTCTTTTATACCTAAGCGCCAAGAGACCGGATATAATGTTTGCAACACGCGCATATGTGCTAGATTTCGTGCTAACCCTAAAGAGTCACATTTGTTGCAACGTCAGAAGAGGATCTTCAGTATCTCAAGGGTACACCCTACTTAGGCTATGGTATCCCAAGGAATCCTCATTTGAACCGATAAGATACATTGATGTTGATTTTGCGGGATGCAAAATAGATGTAAAAGTACCAAAGTGGCACTGTCAACTTCTTGGAAAGCAGATTTTGTGTCCTAGTTTAGCAAAAAACAAAACTCGATTAATCTACTTTCAACCTGCAGGTTTAATATATCATACCGGTAAATTTACATTGTGCTCGAGATCCTATGGATGAGAAATCAGCTAGCTGACTATGGGTTCGATTTCAAATCTATTTGTGAGACCCCATATTTTATCAATAAAGATTTAAATTTTGTCGAAATAATTTTTAATATTATGGTGTGAATTTGAGATAATATTATAGTTGTGGGTAGTATTTATAAATTTTGCAAAGTATGCAAGTTGTTATAAAATATTCATTTGGTCTGGGAATATTCTTTTTGTTTGGGAATATTATAGACGACGACTCAATCATTAAGTGGACCCCATTAACGGAAGTATTGTCGTAGTTAAGCGACAAAATTATCTTCTATAAAAATAACTAGCAGAGGTGTTACGTTAAAACCGTTGAACTACCCGGTAGTAAAAGTACAAAGAATGTCGGCGTAGTTGTATAGTAAGACACGATATTGATTATCGATGCTTACGTGAGAAGTCACTCATTTATGCTCAATTATTGCTACATGATGAATCTTTGATCATATCTCTTATATTATTGATTCAATTATCATCATCAAGATTATCATCAGATAATATGTTATAGTATTAATCAATAATTGAGACGACAAGTTATAAATGATTAATAATTGTTGAAAGATTAAATATGTGTTGATTAAAAATAAAATAATTTGTGGTAATATTTATTCAATCCTTGATGTATATAAAGAGTCTGTTATGAGACATTTGTGGTAAGTTTGATTATTTTATGGGGGGCCCATATGTCATCATCTAAGAGTCTCTTCGTCAATAGTAATTACCTTTGTAAATAGTAATTATCTTCGTCAATAGTAATTACCTTTGTGAATAGTAATTACCTTCGTCAATAGTATTTACCTTCGTCAATAGTAATTACCTTTGTGAATAGTAATTACCTTCGTCAATAGTATTTACCTTCGTCAATAGTAATTACCTTCGTCAATAGTAATTACCCTTGTGAATAGTAATTACCTAAATCAATAATAATTACCTTTACCAGACGCCAAACCACTTTCTTTGTTTCACATTAAAGCGCCGAACCACTTGTCGTTCACACATACAAAGGCCGAACCACTTGTCATTTCACATTATAAAGCGCCGAACCACTTGTCGTTTCACATTCTGCGTCGAACCACTTGTCGTTTCACATTACAAAAGGCCGAACCACTTTTCTTTTCATCATCATTCGTCAAGCCACTTGCCTTTTCACACGGCAGAGTGCTAAGCTAGAAATCTTCTATAAATAGAGGCCTAGTGCTTCATTATTTTCACTTAATTCAATCAAACTCTAGAGAGAGAAACTATAGAGAGAAAGAAGAAGAAAAGTATTCTCGCTACTTCACCTCGCCAATATTCGCTTCTTCTAAGGTAGGGAATATTATTTTTGTTGTACCGTAAGGGATGTTATTCTTTCTTATTCATGAAGAGAAGCTGTTGTTATTCCATCGCTTATTATTACGCTGGAATAACTTGTATACGTGGTTTACCCTATACTTGGTGACATTCTTCTATTATTCGTTGGAACATCCACGCTGGTGTGTGTTTTTGGGACCGATTCCGCGTCTTTATTATTCTCATTGGAACATCCACATTCGTGTGTTTTACACGGACCGGTTAAAATCTTTATCATTCTCATTTGAATATCCTATCGTGTGTTTTACACCGGATCCGGTTCCATCTTTATTATTCTGTTGAAACATCCCGCTTGCATTGTGAATTTCACCCGACCGTTCCGTTATTATTATTATTACATTGAATAACTCGTCATGCAAATCACCGCATGCATGGTGATTTCCTTTGTTATTCCATTCTTTATTATACCTAGTTGGTTAAAACTTTGACTTTATACTCCATGAAATTAGTAGAATATTCTTGATATTTGCGTTTCATCCAAAGATCTTTTCATGGAAATATTCTCCGATCATTCTTGAATTTTACTCTACAAAACAAGATCATGTTGTCAATTTGGACGTTAATAATTCACGAATAAATTAATTCGTGAACTTGTTTTATTGAATTATTATGTCATTGTCATCATCCTCATGTTATATTATGTTATCTTCTGGCCATATGTATAGATGAACTTAGTATGATTATGACCGAGGATCATTCGGTATAATCATGGCTTGTTATAAATGATGTGATAAAAGTCCTCAAATTCGTAATGCGTTGATGGATAGTTTTTGGTATGATTATGACCGGGGTGATTCTAAGTATAGTTTGACCATTGATAATTTGATGAATATCCTCGTCGTAGTAGTGTGGGTGATTCGATGATGTGTATTATTTATTAAAGTCGAGTCTCAAATTTATATAACAAATGATGATGAAAAACCTTTTAAAACCTAAAAGATAGTAGACTTTATTCTCTACTTGACTCTTTTAATGGATTGCTTATTCAGCAGCAGTTAAACTTGTTGTTCATTGTATTTTATCGCTTTAACATCATGTTAAAGGCTAATGATAATTTATTCTCGCATTATCTTAGTCATAATATTTCTTCTTTGGGCTAGTTGAGCTCACCCTTTCTTTTCACCGTTCTCTTCAGAAATGAGAACATATTTGGGACGAGTCGGAAAGCGGAGTAATGGTCCGAGAGGATAGCATTAGTAGTCCTCACTATTTCGTGAAATAGTGTGATAATAGTTGTAATGAGGACTCCTTTTGAGTTTGTATAATATCTAGTAGACAATATTTGTATTCAAACTCACGGTTTATGTCGTATTACATACCACGGCGCTTATGTTAGTAAGTTGTTTTTGAATTTATGTACCATGTAAGTGGCGACCCAAGATGGGTGACGTATACTAAATTTTGGGGGCGTCACACTATTCCCATACACTGTGATAACACAAGTGCCATAGCAATAACTCATAATCCTGTCATGCATTCTTGGACCAAGCATATAGAAATAAGGTATCACTTCATTAGGGATCATGTGCAAAATGGAACTATATTTTTACAATATATCCCTCCTAAAAATCAACTTGCTGATGTTTTTACAAAACCACTAGATGAATCCAGATTTAACAAGTTAATAAGTGAACTAGGCATGCTAAATCTTCAACCATGAACTGTATGCTCTAGATTGTGCTAACCATGACAGATATAAAGGTTGTACTCAAAATCGTAGACATGATCAAGGGAAGTTCACGATCGTAGAGCCGAACAGATAACTACCTCAACGATCGTAGCAAAAACTCAACTATCATAGTGCAGAATCGACGATGACCAAAAGCCCTTCCAACAAGCAATGTGAATCCTATGATGACAAGCTTCATAACAATGCAATCTCTCTAAAAAGTGCCTCAGGGACAAACCTAACCCTTGAATCACCAAGAGGTTGGCCCTTCCTGAGTTATCTTAAAAAGAATGCTTAGTCAAAAACTCATCACAAGGATTCGGACAGACTCGACGATCGTAGGACAAACTCTACGAATGGTGATCAGACTCAACGACTGCCGGACAAACTCGACGATCGCAGGACAGACTCAACGACCAGAAGACTATCTCTACGATCGTAGTCATCCTAAGGACATCTCAGCACTGAAGAATCAAAGGGCAAATCAGTACATTCATGCACACCAAAATCATAGAGCCAAGCATAAGGCGACACACCGTCCCCACTAAGTCAAAAAAAAAGAGAGAGGGAAGCTACAAGTACAAATTGGAACCGTGTTTTTTTTTGAAATCTGAAGTTCAAAAGATTATCTCTCTCTCTCTCAAAGCAAAACCCTAACTCAAGAGAAAGCTCAGTCGTATTCCACTTCTCAACTACAGAATCATGGCTGCTTCAAATGTAATCTCAGGCTACAGACTCTGTTTTGATGAGTTCAAGGATGCTCCACCAAAATTTCACAAGACCTTAGCACTACTAAAGAAGGGTGTATCAAGAGGCGCCGAGCACCACACCCTCATCTATCCCAAGCTAGTGAAGGAGTTTTACAAGAATGGAGTGTACGAACACAACACCATCACTACACGAGTAAGAGGAGTTGAAATGATGCTAAGGGAAGAAAACTTCAATCTGGCCCTAGGTTTCAAGAACGTGGGGAACCCATTTCTAGACAGCATAAGCTTCCAAGAGGGTTTGAAGAAAATGCACCACAAGAAGAATCCCTTTGTGAAAGGCTACAAAAAGAAGGGGTTCCATCAAAGGTACGAATTTTTGGCTGACATTATTGGGAAATGCATCTGCTGCAAGAGCTCAGGTCATGACTCGATAAATGAGACTCAGCTCAAGCTCATGTCTGCTTTGGTTCATGGTACTCAACTCAATTATGGGGCTGTATTACTCGAGTGGATCGACAAGTGGATCGTCAGCTAGAAGAAATCAAAGAGTACTCCAAAGATGCTGTATGGGAGATTCATTAGCATCATTCTCAGAATCTCAGATTGGTGACAAAATTGGGGATGATGAAGGAGAAGCTATCAACCCAAATCGAAGAATGACACAGCAGTTGTTTAAGAACTAGGAAAGGAACCCTGCTGATTATGTAAGAATGATGACAGAGTCCAGTGGGAGAACTGGGGAACAAAAGGAAGCAAAGCTTTCTGGGAGGAATGTCCATTGTCAAAGAAGTTGAAGAAGAAGAAGAAAGCACATGAGGAGAACCCTCCGCTCTTGCCGTAAAAAGCAAGGGCAAGAGAAAGCTAAGGGCAAGACAAGTCAAGAGCCTCAAGGATCTACAACTAACATTCCTGTAGAGTCCTCTGACATAGAGACTCTAAGGAGGCTAAGGAACACGCAACAATAAAAGAGGAAGTCAAGAGGATCAAGCCACTATTTCACAAATCTTAAAGAAGAACAAGACTGGTCATAAGTCCAAAAGACCAACAGTGTCTTCGATCATAGAGTCTCTGCTGTTCTCTGAGACCAGGCCAAGTGTGGCAGAAATGGAAGAAGTTGCTTCAAGAAGAGTGTACGATCAACGTGGCAAAAACAAAGACTCAAGAGAGTCCGTAAGTGGTGACTAAAACCAAGAAAGCAAGGAGAAAAGTCGGTCAAGAAGTATATTCTTGAGAATGAAAAAATATCAAGAAGGAAGCCAAGAAAGTGTGTGCAAAAAAAGTAGAACTATCCCAAGTAAACTTAGAAGAAGATGCTCCAATTTGAGGGGAGATTCCGAAATTCTCATAATCGAGTATACATCTACCGAGTGGGGAGAAGCCTACTACTCAAGAAAAGGTTCCAATTTGGAAGGGACTCTCCGAACTTTAAGAAGATTTATTTACCGGGGAGAGTTTCTAAACCTCCAAGAAGATGTTCATAGTGAGGGGGGAGCTCTCATAATATCCCAATGGGTCAAGAAGAGGTCCTTGCTTTCAAGATGGAGATGAACCAATGCCAAACCTTCCAGAGGCTATTGAGATAATGGATTCTTGAAGAAAACCAAAGAAGAGGAGGAAAATGATGATGATGATGATGAGCTTGAAATCATGGTGTAGGGAAAGATGGATCTGAAAGTTATCCAGACAACCAAATGTTTTCTTACCTACCCATGATGGCATACCATCAAGCTCAAATCCTGAAATCATGGGATCACATGTTCTGGAGCTTCAAGGAATATCCAGCAATCTCAGTTCTGGCTCATGGATTTCCAGGGAAAGTCATCTTCGCCAAAAAGCTGCTTACCAACCATTCCTCATCAAAAGACAAACCTGAGGTATTGACTATCCCTACCAGTTTTAGAGTTAATCACCTGCCATCATCTTCATTTAGCTATTTCTATGAATTTCCTAAATGGCTGGAAGTGATTCCCAATCCAATAAATCAGTTTCAGTTGCCAGAATCCCAAAATTTCTGTAAATGAAGAACCGAAGAAGTCAACCTTACCCTACTCCCTCAAATCACCAACTCTACGATTCCAGACTCAAGCCACATCGTAGAGTCCAATGTTGAAATCGTAGAGTCACCTATCCCAGATATCCAAACCCAAACCCCTCCAGCTGATATACCATCCTCCTCATCACATGACTTTTTCATTCTTGATCTTGCGTTGTACAATTTGCAAGATCAATCTCCACCAAGAACCCCTCAAATGGACAATCCCCAATCAAATAATTCTCTCCCAAGCCTTCCTACCAAGGATGACTTAAAAGAAACCTCCGAGCAGATGATCAAGTCTATCGAAGCAAGTCTGGAATCCCACTCTGATCTCCTCAACATCGCTTTGAATCAAATGATAAAAGTCGCTAACAAATTCCCTAAAGACAATGAATAATCGAGCTCACTACGAGGCTAAGGGAAATTATCAAAGAGATTCAAG
Source organism: Panax quinquefolius (assembly GCA_020205615.1). Lineage (NCBI taxonomy): Eukaryota > Viridiplantae > Streptophyta > Magnoliopsida > Apiales > Araliaceae > Panax > Panax quinquefolius. The sequence continues at coordinate 25,729,384 of CM035171.1, forward strand.
AAGATATATCGATGAGAGATGAGATCCATTTCCGTGTCACGCCAAAAGAAGAGAGGTTGTGCTTGAAATGCGAGAAAACCAAGATCGTCAACATCAAATTATCCGACAATATTCTCAACTTGAAAGCTTCATTTATGACTTCCGAAAATCTTATGCCAATCAGGAGAAGCATAATGATATGATTCTGACAGTCCTCCAAAATAAAGAAGCTAGAGCTGAAAAACAGATCAAGGAGAATAGAGAGGACATTGCTCAAACCCAAAGCCAACTGAATGAGCTTGTTCAAGGAGTTAATCGGCTGTCTACCGATATTCGAACCCTTGATGCTGACATAAAGGGGGAGAATAATAAAGGGAAAGGAGGTCAAGGAGGCCAAGGCAAAGGAAGATGTCATGAAACTCAAGAAAGGGGGAGAAGTCAATTTCATGCTCAGACATCACGAAGCCCTCCTGCAAGACATCATCGGACTCAACGATCTGGTCAGCAGGAAATTGTAATGACTATTCTACTGCCTATTCCTCCGTAGTTATAAGGAGCCAACTCCTAGCTCACAAGACGTGTCTTCATCAGATTTATAAGAATGCCACTGGAGATCCCGCATTTGCGCGCAGACATGAAGAGAATCCATTCTAAGTCTAAGCGAAATGGAAGAGTTAGCAAGGAATGAGGAAGCTCAAAGGAAAAGAAGGGTCAAGAGTATGCCAATCCTCCTCCACGAAGAGACCAAGAAAGCAGAGATAAGTTGAGAGTTTAATGTTTTATTGATGTAATGCTATATCGTAATATCTTCCGATCATCAATAAATTCATGCTTATTCTCTAGAAATTTGTTGCGCCAACGAAATACTAAGTCATGTTTAAATTTCACCAAATGCATCTAGTCACTAATAATCACGACAACAAATCTCCTTGGTTATGTCAACATCAAATAGGGGGAGATTGTTGGGAGAATGCATATTATGATTTGATGTTTTAATGCATGTGTTCATGATTATTTGTAAGGTCCTTAAATGAATATGTGTACAAGGACTTAGTGATAGATCAAAACTGTTAGGTTGATCTAAGCTTTCAACGTGTATCATTCTGTTAAAGAATGTATAAATAGAAAGATCAAAACTGTTAGATTGATCTTAAGATGTAATAAATTAGTCTTGAAGAAATCATAGTGCATCAATTTGATCAACATTGCAGAAGTCAAGGCAGAAAACGTAGAGCCTGAAGATCGTAGTGTGCCTGCCTTGAAGGAGACTCTTCGGATTTCGTAGAGTGGTCCCAACAATTGCTGAGCTAACTCCACGATCGTAGTGTCCTGAAGGAAACATGAAATTTACAAGTCAACGATCGTAGTGAGCTCTCGGATTTCGTAGAGTGATCCCAACGATTGCTGAGCTAACTCCACGATCGTAGTGTGCTGAAGGAAACATGAAGTTTACAAGTAACCGATCGTAGTGAGCTCTCGGATTTCGTAGAGTGATCCCAATGATTGCTGAGCTAACTCCAAGATCGTAGTGTGCGAAGGATAAAGGGATATCGTAGTGCTCTCAACTAATAGCATTGTAGTGTGCAAGGATGTAAAAGACACTACGATCTAAATCGTAGAACACCACGATCCAAATCGTAGAGCATCATCTGTCTCATGTCAGAAAACGTCGAGCCTCATAATCTGTGTTTTCAACAAGTGAGAAATGGATCCCAGATGCTGCAGTGCTCATCAGTCCCAGATTGTATGAAATATCCTTAGTATGCAACAAAGAAGCGTATTGAAGAAGCTAAGGATAGTACTATGGGTAAGAGGGACAAAACACCTTTTCAGGTGGTAGGTGAAAGAAAGCGGTGTCGGTGGGCAATGTAATGCAAAATTCAGAAGATGTGCAGAAATGTCTCCATCACAGTACAGAAAGTTCAGATGCATTTAATGCCACAATGGATGGATCCAACGGATAGTTTTCAACATCACATATATACAGATCAGACAGATGAGAGACATAAGCAAGCATTAATCAAACAACGTGAACATCTCTCTCAAGCTCAACTCTATGATCTGAGATATTACAAAGCTTGCTTTCATTTACTCGGTTCTTAACGAACCAAAGGCTTACACAAAGAATCGAGTAGCAACCATCAAGAACTCAACAACTATCAATCAATCTGAAGAAGTATACCAAGTCTGCTGGACTTGAAGAGTTCAGAAGTGAATCAGAAGAAAGCCAAGTCTCATTGGACTTGAAGAGTTCAAGAGTGAACTAGAGAAGTTCTGGATCTTTGGTTCAGAAGGAATCTGTGTGATTCAGGAAGATTGTAAAAGACATCCTTAGTGGATATCCTACTTGTTGAATAGTAAGAGTGGACTAGAGCTTTGAAAGTGCTCGAACCACTTAAAAACAATCAATGTCGTTTACATTCATGCTATAACTACTATAACTGTTATATCTGCTATAACTGCCTTACTTGCTCATAACTCCATTGCTTGGTAAAGAAGATTAAAACAAATACTAATTCCACAAAGTTTTAATCATTATCTAAGAACAAGTTAAAACGAAAAGATTTTCAAATATCTATTCAACCCCCCCCCCCCCCCCTTCTAAATAACTTGTGCCTACTAGGAACTAACACATACAAAGATTTTACAAGTCTACACACTTTTTGTTCTTCACCTGGAACAACAAACCCTTTAGGTTGACACATATATATTTCTTCATTTAACTCTCCATTCAAAAAAGCAGTTTTAACGTCCATTTGGTGGATTATCAATTTATGAATAAGACAAAGCAATTAAAATTTTTATAGTTGCTAATTTAGTCACTGGTGAGTAAGTGTCAAAATAATCAAAACCTTCCTTTTGAGTAAACCCTTTTGCTACAAGTCTTGCCTTAAATTTATTAATAGACCCATCAACTTTTAACTTCTTTTTAAACACCCATTTACATCCAATAGGTTTACATCCTTTAAGCAAATTAACTAGTTCCCATGTATGGTTAGACATAATAGAATCTAGTTCACTATTAATAGCATCCTTCCAAAAATTTGCATCAATTGATTTCATTGCTTCTTCATAAGTTTTAGGGTCATCTTCAGTTATAAAAGCAGTTATAAAATCTGGACCAAAAGTTTTCTCAAAACGTTGCCTTTTAATTCTAGTAAATGCAAGTACAGGTTCTTTATCTTTCCTTTTAAGAGGTTCACTAGAGGAAGGATTGACCTCATCTCTTATTAGCATTGAAAATATATTTTCAAAAAATTTTGCATCCTTTGTTTCCAAAATTGAATTATTTTGATAATTATTAGCTGCATCTTTAATTACCAAAAATCTATAAGCAGCATTATTAGAAGCATATCCAATAAAAATGCAATCCATTGTTTTAGGTCCAATTTTATTCCTTTTAAATTCTGGTATAGTTACTTTAGCTAGACACCCCCACATTTTAAGATACCCCAAATTAGGTGAATGTTTCTTCCATAAATGATATGGTGTAGAGTCTATCTTTTTATGTGGAACTATTTAAAATATGATTTGTAGAAAGACAAACTTCTCCCCACATATTAGAAGGTAAACTAGAACTAATTATCATTGCATTCATCATATCTTTAAGTGTTCTATTTTTTCTTTCTAGGACTCCATTAGACTGTGGAGAATAAGGAGGAGAGGTTTCATGTATAATTTCATTTAATTCACAAAATTTTTTAAGGCTTCCCGAATCATATTCACCTCCACGATCAGATCTAAGTCTTTTAATTTTTCTTTCTAACTGATTTTTAACTTCCGCTTTATATTTAATAAACATTTCTTCAACTTCATCTTTAGAGAAAAGAAGATAAATACGAGTATATCTAGACATATCATCTACAATGGAAATATAATATTTCTTACCACCTCTACTCATAGTATTTTTAAAATCAGCTAGATCACTTTAAATTAACTCAAGTAGTTCAGTTTGTCTTTCAATACTTTTAAAAGGTTTCTTATCATGTTTTCCTTCTACACAAATTTCACATTTGTTAAACTCGGTATTTGCAAGATTAGGTATAAGTTCAAGTTGTTTCAATTTTTTAATAGAAGCCACGTTTACATGTCCTAATCTAGCATGCCACATATCCAAAGATTCATTAATATAAGCAAAAGAAGCATTCTTATTATTCAATTCAGCAGAAGCATCAAGTACAAATAAACCCCCATTACAAAAACCTTTCCCAACAAATTCCCCATTACGAGTAAGTACAAGTTTATCAGACTCAAACACAAGTTTAATGTCAGCTTTGTTCAACAAAGACCCAGACACAAGATTATTCCTACGAATATCGGGCAAATGAAGTACATCTTGTAGGGAAATTGTTTTTCCATAAGTTAATTTTAGTAAGACTCCCTTTTCCCGCAACGTTGGTGGCTCGAGAATCCCCCATAAAAACCTTTTCTCCATTAGTCACATTTTCGTAGTTGAGAATTATGTCTCTATTCGCGCAAATGTGTCTAGTGGCCCTAGTATCTACTACCCATTCCATAAAGTTGTCAACTAGATTTACTTCCGAGACAAAAAAAACAATAATATCATCGGATTCAACTAAGTTTGCTTGGGGCTTAGGCTGAGAGGTATTATTTTTGTTATCTTGCCCCTTGCGAAAATGACACTTCATAGCAATATGGCCAATTTTTCCACATACGAAGCAAGGACCTTTAGTGAAAGGTTTCTGAATGTGATTGGAATTGTTGAACCTATTATCCTTTCTTTCCATTGATTTATAATTTTTCCCTTTGTAGTTTTTGGACTGATAATTTTGGCTCTTCCACTGTGGCTTTTGTTCTACGAGATTAGCTTTGACAGTATGACTTGGAACTACGTCTCCCCTTTCTTTAGCCCTGTTTTGTTCTTCAATATGGATGTGTGCCACTAATTCCTGCATAGTGAAATCTTTAGTTTCATGTTTGAGATTTATTTTATAATCTTTCCACGAGGGTAGTAATTTTTCGATAAGTACAGCAACTTGAAACGTCTCACATATTTTCATTCCTTCCCCCAATAACTTCCCCCACAATTGTTTGGTATGTATGAACTTGATCTATAAATGATTTTTCATCTTGCATGTTAAAATCTAAAAATTTTCCAGCAACATATTTCTTACGTCCAGAGTTTTCAACGGCATATTTAGATTTTAATGCTTCCCAAATTTTCTTAGCACTTTCATAAGGATAATAAATCTCAAACAATGGATTAGATAAGTAGTGCAACAAGTATCTACGACACGTACGATTATCCTTAACATAATCCCCCTTTTGCAGACTTATCAACATCCGTTTTTTCAACAATTTCAATAGCAGCAGGAGTAACATCACTAACAAAAGTAACAGGAGCATCCATATATAACACATATTCCAAATTCATGGTTTCCAAATAAAACAGAATATCTTCAGACCATCTCTTAAAATTAGAGCCATCACATCGTTCAATTTTTGAAAAGTCTAAGGTAGTTTTCATCTTGTTAATAAACTGGTAAATCACTTCTTTAGATTGTTGGAAAATTAGCAGAATTAACAAGACGAATAATAGAGTAAATTGGAACAACTTAGCTGGAAACTGAGGCGTAGCAACGCTACTGTCCTAAAGAAGTGATTTCGCCCCCACTGATAATAATCACATGCACAATTGGGCTGTCAGCGGTCACTCTCCAGGATTCAACGGCGAAGTCTCCGATCATGTGTACTCACATAAGGAGGCTTTGGACTTGTCTATGTGGATTGCCCAATTAACAGAGTATTTGTATATAGAAGGAAGGAAGAGCAGATTGTCTATGTGTATTGTGAACTGGTTTAGAACATAACATTAGACACAGGTATATATACAGAGAAAAGAAGATCGCTGGGAGGAGAAGACGTTAGGAATCAGTAACGTAAAAGGGAACTAAATAACATGAACGTTGGAAAATAAATAAGTTGATTTACATTACTGGACGTTGGGGGGAAAATGGCTAGGGTATTAACTTTAGGCATAGTATAAAAGGAAATAAAAAATTAGGGATTTAAGCAAAATAGTGGGTCAACTGGGTGCACCCGTAAGACATAATTCATCGGACGGCAAGACTTCGTATGTATGACGGCGTGACACACGCACTAAGGTTTTCTGATCGAAATTCCAAGAACCAAGCTTAGCCTAGCCCAATTCCTTAGCCGTCCTCATGTACGCGAGCCCATCCCTTTTTTCCAATCATGTTACTAAACCCAAGCCAACATGTACTAATATACATAAAGAAAGTTTTCACAATAGATGATATAGGACTATGTCAAAACCATAAGTTTGAAGCATAACCAAAAATTCATTGGATCAGTTAAATGTGCTTGGAAGTTAGATCAGTTGAATGTTCTTGTAATCTACTAGTAGTTGAATGTGCTTATAAATTGTAATCTGCTAGTAGTTGAATGTGCTTGTAAATTGCAATCTTCTAGTATTTGTTACATTTGTTATTCCTTGGATCAGTTGAATGTGTTTGTAATTTAGGATTTTTTTTTAAACTTTTCATAAAAGCATGGCTGAAAAATAACTAGTACAAAATTAGGTAAAAATCGATACCGTATTGGTTCCGGACCGGTTAATCAAACTGGTACCGGTATCGATACTCAATTTTGGATGGATTCAGTAACCGGTTCGGTTCGGACCAGTTCGATACGATAAATTATCGATGAACAGTACCCTAGTAACCGAATATTGTGGTTGTAGTTATGGTTAGTGCTTATAACCACTCACCCATACTTGCTCTTATAAACTACTCCCTCCGTCCCAAGATAAAAGTTCTGGTGAATTTTTCACGCATATTAAGAAGAAGAATAAAATGACAAAATTGTCTATAATAATATGTCATTAATCATTTCTAATGTAAGTGAGAGAGTGACTTTCTAGCTTTTCAATTCAAAATATTTTCAACACATAACTAATTATACTTATTGAATATGGAGAGAGAATTAGAATAAGAAAAATATAAGATATTTAATGCTAATGGTATAATGGGAAAAATTGTGTAAAAGTTTGATTATTAAAGGAAAGTGGATATTTAACATGGAACTACCCAAAATAATAATAAAGACTTTTATCCTGAGATGAAGGAAGTACTTTTTAGACATGCTTCTAGTTTATTTGCTCATGTTCTAATAAACAAGCATACAAATATAATTTCCCATAAATTAAATAAAATCAAGAACCATTGTATTTGTATGCAGGTTCAAGTTTGAGGTATGACAAATTGATTCAACCTGCTGAAGTCATAACTGAAGAAAAGGGGCAAAAAAACTATCTAATCTAAGCATTAGAGAGGATCAAGATTAAATTGTTCAAGAAGAAACAACTGACATCATTTGAAGTTTTTGCATGAGTTCTAAATATTTTCATATAAAAAATGATTTATATGTCAACAAACTTATAATAAAGTTGAATTGTGATTGACGTGGAATGATAAAATTAGAATAAATTAAATAGAATTATTCTTAATTTCTAACTATCACATAATCCGCTAATTACTATCGACATAAATTTGTCATGGTGGGAGCTAGTTGCACCCCTTATTTTTCCATTCACACTCCATAGTTAAAAAATCCCATTAAAAATCATATGATTCTGAGTATTCTCTTTTTTTCATATTTTTTCAAAAAAAGCCAAAGACACCCCAAACACAGTAGAACTACAAAAAACAGAGCAAAAATCTTTTACATGAACTGAAAATTAAGTTTTTACATGAACTGAGCATTAAAGCCTAAGCATTCAACAACAAAAATAAGCTAAATAACTAAGAACTAAACACTTGCATCAATCGATGAACTCAAGAGTTGTTGTTTCGCAATTGGTGAAAGAGGTGAAGTCTTCATAGTTTGGATCGACTTGGTAATCATTGTCGTCCATTGATACAATGTGGTGGTAGTGGGGGAGAGAGATGAAACAAAGAGCAAGAGAGAATAATAGTGCGGAAGGAGGGAGTTGAACAAATATTAGCGTCATGAAATGTTTATTAGCCTAGGATTTTTTGGAGAACTATAAAAGTAAGAGGTGCAACTAGCCCCCACCATTTGTCATTATATAACAAGATTATTTCCTGATGTGGGTTCGGTTTTTTATAAACATTGACCCACATATGGAATTAACAAACAACACATGTTATAGATATAAGTTTGGTGAAATAGACATGTTTATGTCAAATTCAATATGTTATTGATATATGCAGAAATAACAAAATCAATATGTTATAGATATTTTTCCATCAAAATTGATATTTCCAAACGTGGGATCCACATTTTATCTTGTAGAAATGTGTGGGACCCATCAAAAACTCACATGAAAAATATCATTTTCCTCTGTCTAAAACTTTATTCTACCAGTAGTTATGTTCTTAGATGCAACCTTAGAAGACATGCATATTAACTACATGACCTTACTACTAAAATGGAGGCAACAAAACTCAACTAATTCAGACTTGTATAGAGTTCGGGATTTTTCAGCAGAAATAAGATGGCCAAACATATTTGAGTTTATGAATGAGGAAAGAGTTTTACAATCTTGAATGCTGAGGCAGAGAAATATTCCATCAATGACATACATGAGTTACATAATCAAAAATGTAGTTTTATGTTCACAAACTATACACAAATGTATGCACAAACACTATAAAAAAGAAAGACAATAAGAAGTGACACCTACCATTTGTATTTTCACATCTTTATTGGCATGCCTAACATGGGTCTTACCATTTGTGCACATAAAATTATTCTTATCAAATTTCGTCTTCTCGAAGCTAACAAGAGTCCGATCTACAACATGTAGGCAACAATTTCGACAACCTTACTTGATTTAAAACTTTGAATGCAAGGCACATTGTGAACAGATAAATAATAGATAATACTGCAAGATCAGTCCATGTATAGAAAAAGAGTTATGGCTCCAAGCATTGCTTACTCAGTTACTCTTAACAAAAAAGTTAAAAAAACAAACACAAAAATAAAATGAAAAATTAAAATTAAAATACAATGGCTAATGTTCATACAACATAAGATGTTGGAAGCCACAACAAAATGTTAAATATATATCAAAGCATAGTAACGATAAAACGAAAAATACGATAGCATATTTCACAATATATTCAAAATAGGTCATTGCCAAACAGGGGAATAGTAGCAAATAACTTATAAGTTGGTTAAGTCACTGCCGAACAGGCTCGTGTGATACTTAAAAAAATGGTAGATTAAGAACATCATAGTCCGAAAGTAGAAATGTATCTCTAATTTTGGGACGCATGGATTACTATGGTGCAATCACATTGTAAATGCAAGCATCCAAAGCTCTGAAGGGTCACTATTACCATCAATAAAATGCACTTCAATGATTTAGGCAAAATATACACACACAGGGACGGAGCCAAGATTTATTCTTTGGGGGGGGCAAAAAAAAATTTAACAGCATAAAATATATTCATTATTAAAAAGTAAAAAATCACTATTACAAAACATATTTTTACTAAAACAAAAATAATATAGTAATAGAATTTGCTTTGACAAAGATACTAAAACATACCAAAAAAAGTCTTTTAAAACATCAAAACTTCGTCAAAACTTGGGAGCCGTAGCCTTACAAAATTTTCAAACCAAACCAAATGTACAAGTGAGTTTTATAAAATTTTCAAACTTTAGGAGTGAATCTTACAAAAATTTTAAAGCTTGGGGGGGGGAGCGTGGCCCCCTCCAACATACATGTGGCTCCATCCCTGCACACATACACACACATATATATATATATATACACACACACAAGAAATTGGAATATATTCTACAAAAATTTCTATAAAATCACACTTATGGGTGAATAAGATTAGGAAAAAGAGAGGAAATAATTACCGTTTACGCGTATTTCCTCCAACGCCTAATCGACCGCCATTGGAGCCAACTTCAGCTTTAATTAGCCACCAATCAGTTAGCAAAAGCTATAAGTGAACATGAGGAAGAAAATATTCAAACTTTTAGCATATATAAAGAGTACGAATAATTTGTAAAATTCAGCAAGTTTTGGGGGAATTGGAGAAAAGGGGTTAATGTATTTACTGTTTTAGTTTTGGTGATGGAGGAAAAAGGGTGGTTTTCGACGGTGGTGGAGGACGATGGAGTCGGCTTCCAGCTTCGGGTGGGAGTTGTGGTGGCGGTGGATGAGGTCGCCATGAGACCCAAACACTCTGTGTGTTACTCTTGGCGGGACAGAAATGAGAATGGTCTGACGAACACGCCAGCCTTTTCCCAAATTAAACGCCCACTTTTCAAATTAAACAAACTCCCTAATATACCCCTATTAAATTAATATCCCCCTCTCATTCTCTCTCGTCTTCATAAATAATTAAATATATTCAATTTTCAATACTAAGGAGTAAGGAATGCCATAAATACTCTTCTTAATTTTTTTTTCTTTTTCACGGTGTGAAGTCTTTAACAGTTTTTCTTTCCCATAAATCTTATAGATACTCTTTCCCTCCCATAATATATTACGTTTTATAGTTGTGTATAAGAATTAAAAAAATAATTTTATAATTTTATTTGAAATGCAAAATTAAAGAAAATTCTATTGTAGTTGACACGTTTAATTATTACACCATTAAACTTTTAAAATTTTAAATTATCTCATTAAACTAATTAAAAGTTTGAAATTATATCAATCCGTTTATAAGATTGGACGTCTGTCAATTTGGCTCAGATTCTTTCTGAAAAAATGTAGGAAAATCTCACTATACTCGACACTTTTTACTTATTACACCATTAAACTTTTAAAAATTGAAAATACCTCGTTGAACTAATAAAAAATTTGAAACTATATCATTCCGTTAATAAGATTAGATGTGTGACGCCCCAAAATATATCCACACAACCCATTTTAAGTCACCAAGATACATACTACAAAATCCAAATACAAACTTCCCTATTTACAACTATTAAACTATTGTGCAAAATACGACCACACATACACTGTGAGTTTCAATACAAATATTGTACCGTATATAATACGACAATATAAAATCAAATTAAGTCCCATTACATTAATTATCACATTATTTCACAACGTAGTGAATACTTCTATATTATTATCTCGTACCATTACTCCACTCCCCGACTAATCTCAGCTACACTTTCACTACAACATGTAGGCAACAATTTCGACAACCTTACTTGATTTAAAACTTTGAATTTAAGGCACATTGTGAACAGATAAATAATAGATAATACTGCAAGATCAGTCCATGTATAGAAAAAGAGTTATGGCTCCAAGCATTGCTTACTCTTAACAAAAAAAGTTAAAATAACAAACACAAAAATAAAATGAAAAAATAAAATTAAAATACAATGGCTAATGTTCATACAGCATAAGATGTTGGAAGCCACAACAAAATGTTAAATATATATCAAAGCATAGTAACGATAAAACGAAAAATACGATAGCATATTTCATAATATATTCAAAATAGGTCCCAACACCAACAGAAAAGAAACTAAAGCATTTTAGTTGCAAGACAGGTTTGCAATAACTTACATTCTTTCTAGCATCACAAATTCATTAAAATGCCCAGTTCTCCAACAGTTATGCTGCAATTCCCATTCATGCATGTTGCATATCATTGCTTTAGATTCCTTATTCTATTGGATCTTCTTACTGCAGATCTATCAGAGGCTACATTAATTTCTTTTTTCTCCTGAAATAACTGTCTACATGAAGCATCTCTTTTAGTTATACCAGATGCTTCTGATGTAGGAAATGGAACACTTAACTTCTTACCGTGAGCAGATCTTCTGACTGCAGTATCATCAACTGCCACTTCAACTTCCGCAATATTATCTTCTGGATCACTTCGTAACCTAATTAATTTAGCCTTGCTTCTCGTGACAACACCAGTACTAAAATTCTTTTGCCGATAAGATAGTCTGGCTGCAGAGTTATTCAGTGTTACTTTCATTTTCTCTTGGGATAATTTATCTGGAAGACTCACATTTGAAGTAATTGTGCTAGCTATCGTGCCTCTACACTGACTTTCAGAAACCTCTGATGCAGAAATTTGATCAATTAATCCTGGATTTATAGTAGTATATGAAAGATTCTCTTCCTGATTGTTAATTGAAATTTCGGATCGATATTCTCTTCTTGTGGCAACACCACCACCTAAATGTTTAGGCCTACTAGATATTCCAACTCCAGAGCTATCAAGGATTTTGCCTATTTCCTTATTCTCTTCAGATAATATGGCCGATCGACTCACATTTGAAACATTTGTTTCAGCTATCGTGCCACCACATTGGTTCCCTGATGCCTCTAACATAGAAACTGGCTTTGTAGAAATTTTAGAATAAAGACCACCCTCTTTTTGATTGCTTGTCAGAGTTTTGGATCTATTCTTGCTTCTTGGGGAAAGACCTTCACTTAGCTTATTGACATCCACACCCATTGTAGATTCACAGTAAATTGTCTGACTTGTGGAAACACCAGTATTAACATTTGAAGCATTTTTTTCAGCAATTGTTTCCCCACACTGCCTCCCAACAGCCTCTGATGTAGAAACTGGCTTTGTAAAAGTGTTTGAAGAAAGACCCCTTTCCTGATCATTTCTTAAAGCTTTTGATCTCTTCTTGCTTCTTGTGCAAACACCTTCACGTAGCCAATGGACATCCACACCCATTGTAGAGTGGTTGTGCATTGACTGAGATTCTACTTCTAGCATGGGTGTTGCATCTGAGATATCATTGTCATTTTTGTAACTCTGCTCAACCTTGTTTTTCACCTGATCTCTCAGAGCTTTATCCACAAAGCAATTCTTAGTCGTTACTGGACTGTTATTTTCCTCATTTGAATCAAGTGAAAGTCCAGTTTCATATAGTACAGGATCCTTGGTCGTTATCTGACCATTATTTTCTTGATTTAATTGAACAGAAGAGCCTCCATATATATTAAGTATATGATCAAAAATCCCCCTAGTTAAGCTGCATTCTTTATAATCTCCAGAAGGGAGCATCATAAGATCACATACCCGAGTCACTGGGAGGTCATCAAATGAAATAGGCAACGAACATTTTGCACCATCATCTGACATTTTGAACCCGTATGAATTTGTATTCTTTGATGGAAGAGCTCCATAAGTAGATTCTTCACCAAAACATTGTGCCCCAAACTCTTCCCAGTCGTATGGAAATCCAAGAACGAAGTGATCACAGACCTGTTCAAACATTATAGACCACTAATGAACTAATTTATACATTTACAAACATTGACAAGATTAAACGCATATTAATCACAGAAATTACATTATTGAGCAGTTTCGGTAGTACATTCAACATGCCTAAATGGCTAGAGGCAACGAAATTAGAAAAATTATTCTACCTCAGATGGGATGCCATTTTCGAGTGTGCGAGACCTGTTTATAAGACCAACAAGTGTGATCATGAAGCCATCTATTGTCTCAAGAGTGACATCATCATGCCTTTTGGCAATTGCTCCAGAGCAAAAAACTCTTATTAATGGCCTGTGGTACAAAATCCAATATAAGCTAAAAATAACAATCTATTACTTGGCTTCGATCTTAATATTAAGCTACAAAAACTCAAAGTCGTTAGGAATACAACACCATCGTAACAGGTACCAATTGTCCAATTGAAAAAAAAAATGTGCAACAAGAGCATAAAAGTTTAACCAAAGTATAACTACTAATGTAGTGATTTATGAAATAACTAAGCATTTAAACAATCTAACGAAAGTATGAAGATTCAGCCAAACTGTAGTCGCAACCTTAAGGTGCTACTCCCTCAGTTCCAAAATCAAATAGAGTATATAATTTCTAAATTATGACTATTAAAGATAATTTTGTGTTCTCAAATATACCCTTAATGTTAGCAAAGAATTAGCCCGTTCGGCAACGACTTATTTTAAAATGACTTAAAATTAAAATATAAGTTGACTTTTAAGTTGTGACTTATAAGTAAAAGCGTTCGGCATCAATTATACTTATAAGTCAAAAATTAAGTTAAAACAAATTATGAAGGTGTTCGGCTCATAATGACTTGTAAGTTAAAATCAAATGTAAAGATTACTTAAAAGGACATTAATAAAAAGAGGAGCAAAATAGACATTACATTTGGTCAAACTGACTTTGTAACACCTCCCTTTTTGAAGTAGAAAGAGAGGTTACGCACAAAATAGAACAAAACTTACAAAATATATTGTCTTCAGTCATGACTTTTTGGGTGAGCCTGTGGTGGAATAAGATGACCCAAGAAGATATTATTGGGTCAATGGTTTAATGTCTTATTTGGATGTATTTGATTCGATTAGGACTTGGGATTTGACCGAGATTTGTTCCGGACTCGAAATTTGACCCGGGTTGTTTCAAACTTATTTTAAAATGACTTATAAGTCATTTTAAAATAAGTTATAAATACTTGCTTATTTTTTTCTACTTAAAAAATTAACTTATAAGTAGAAAAATAAGACATTGCCAAACAGGGGAATAGTAGCAAATGACTTATAAGTTGGGTAAGTCACTGCCAAACTGCCAAACAGGCTCGTGTGATACTTAAAAAAATGGTAGATTGAACATCATAGTCCGAAAGTAGAAATGTATCTCTAATTTTGGGAAGCATGGATTACTATGGTGCAATCACATTGTAAATGCAAGCATCCAAAGCTCTTAAGGGTTCACTATTACCATCAACAAAATGCACTTCAATGATTGAGGTGAAATATACAACCAAACTATACACACACAAGAAATTGGAAGATATTCTACAAAAATTTCTATAAAATTACACTTATGGGTGAATAAGATTACGAAAAAGAGGGGAAATAATTACCCTTTACGCGTATTTCCTCCAACGCCTAATCGACCGCCATTGGAGCCAACTTCAGCTTTAATTAGCCACCAATCAGTTAGCAAAAGCTGTAAGTGAACATGAGGAAGAAAATATTCAAACTTTTAGCATATATAAAGAGTGAGTACGAATAATTTGTAAATTTCAGCAAGTTTTTGGGGAAATGGAGAAAAGGGGTTAATGTATTTACTGTTTTAGTTTTGGTGATGGAGGAAAAAGGGGGTTTTCCGGCGGTGGTGGAAGACGACGGAGTCAGCTTCCAGTTTCGGATGGGAGTTGTGGTGGCGGTCGATGGGGTCGCCATGAGACCCAAACACTCTGTGTGTTACTCTTGGCGGGACAGAAATGAGAATGGTCTGAAGAACACGCCAGCCTTTTCCCAAATTAAACGCCCATTTTTCAAATTAAACAATCTCCCTAATATACCCCTATTAAATTAATATCTCCCTCTTATTCTCTCTCCTCTTCATAAATAATCAATTTTCAATACTAAAGAATGCCATAAATACTCTTCTTAATTTTTTTTCTTTTTTCACGGTGTGAAGTCTTTAACACTATTTCTTTCCAATAAATATTAGATATTCTCTCCCTCCCGTAATATATTACTACGTTTTATAGTTGTGTATAAGAATTAAAAAAATAATTGTACAATTTTATTTGAAATGCAAAACTAAAGAAAATTCCATTGTAGTTGACACGTTTAATTATTACATCATTAAATTTTTAATAATTTAAATTATTTCATTAAACTAATTAAAAGTTTGAAATTATATCAATCCGTTTATAATATTGGTCAGATTCTTTCTGAAAAATGTTGGAAAATTCCACTATATTCGACACTTTTTACTTATTATATCATTAAACTTTTAAAAATTGAAAATATTCCGTTGCACTAATTAAAATTTTGAAATTATATCATTCCGTTAATAAGATTAGATGTGTGAGTTGTGGCATGACTTTTATGAGGTGATGGTGCAGTGTGGTGGATGATGGTGAATTTGTGTTTTTGGATTATGTTGATGGTCACTATAAGTGTTGGTGAGTGTATACAGTGGTGCAACCATAATCTAAATTAAAATTAAAATCAACTATAGGGCCCGTATCTATGTGATCAGTGACGAAATCAAGATTTATATTAAGTGTTTTTTGGTCAGTTATATATATAAAATATATATTTTATTATAATATTATTAATATAACAAATAATATTATTATTATTATATATATATATATATATCCTTTATTGACTCCTAATACACATTTCTAATCACAAATTTGTTAATAAATATTTAAATTTCTTATGTTATAAAAATAATATAAATTAAATTATTATTTATTTTAAAAATATTAGAGAAAGATGCATACAACAAAAAAGTAAAAGTAATATAGAATTGGAATTTATAAAAAATCAATTTAATCTCATATATTCAAAAATTTATAAAATTTTATTGAGATCAATTTATTTATTACACTTATATTTATTTTTCTAAATTTATCATATATTATATTATAAAATAATTTTTTTTCAGTGAGGTCAATTGACCCCACACCTTCTGATGTGGCTTCGTCAATAACTTTTTCATATCTAATTTTCTCTTAACATTTAAATTTTTAAATAGGGAATTGTTAAATTCACAACCCCGCAACAAAAGTGTCGCTAGATGTATAGTATCGCTGTAGATGTATATCCCGTTCTAATTTGGGGTTTAGGATTTGTTGTTATCAGATTGCTAATCTATGGTTTACTTTAGTACAAATTGGGTATTATGTCGTTCTAGTTTTTTAATACTCGATCTGTTGTGTAGGGGTTCTTCCTCATTTCAGATCTGAGTTTTGTTTAGTCAACTAAGTGCTTCATTAGTTGGGTTTCTTTCAACGTCTTTGCCGGTGATATTTTTGAAATTGTGTTGCTGCTCTGGTGGTGGTCGTTTTGATTGCTTCTATATTGTTCGACCGGAATCTATGGTTTTGGGGTCGTCGAATTGTCGTACCCTCTTGTGTAATTGGATTTGAGGTTTCCTTTTTACCAGATTTATTAGTTTATATGTGCATTTTGTTCATAAATCAGGGTTTGGTGATCAGAGCCTGCCCTGGGCAAGGCCATCAGGGCAATCGCCTGCGCCCACGATTGAGTACCAAATTTTTTTATAAAACTCACAGTATTTATGTGTAAAAAAAATAAAATAATAAAAAGATTAACGATATTATGTATTAAAAATGATATGTTAAAAAATATTAAATATGATAGTATAATTGATGATTTTGCATCTAAAAATGCAACAAGAAATATTTTAAATGATATTTTGTGGTTTAGATTTTATTGGATAAAATTAAAGAAATATCCACTGTAGTTGGTAGATTTTACTCATTATATCATTGAACTTTTAATTTTTTAAATTACACCACTAAACTAATTATTATTTTGAAATTGGGTCATTTCGTTAAAAAAAAATAGACGGACGTTAATTTTTTATTACCCACTGTAGTTGGCACATTTTACTGATTACACCATTGAACTTTTAATTTTTCAAATTACCTCATCAAACCAATAAAAATAATTAATTTAAATATTTTAAAAAATTATTATTATTTTAAATAAAAAATATTAGAAACTTTTTTTCCTTCATAAAATGAGTAGAGTTTCATAAAATATAGATTCAAACAAATTAAAGTGATTTTAAATTAAATTAATGTCTACTTAATTTTTTAACAGAATGACCCATTCTTAATATTAGATTTTTTAAAAAAAAACTAAAAATATAAATTAAAATTAAAAATAGTAAATGATAAATAAAAAAATTGATTCAATTTTTCAAAAAAAGAAATTAATAATTTTATAAATAAATATTATTTTCAAGAAAAAATTGGAAAATTCTTTATATTTTAAAAAAATGAGTAAAATTTTATAAAATATAGATTCAAAAAATAAACTTTATTTTCAAAAGGAAAAAAGAGATTTTTTAAAAAAATCAGTAACGTATCCTAAAACTTTAATTTTTTAAATCTATATTTTATAAAACTTTACTCATTTTATGGAAAAAAAAAATTAAAGTTTCTAATATTTTTTACTAATAATAATTATTATTTTTAAAAATATTTAAAACAATCATTTTTAATTAGTTTAATTGGGTAATTTGAAAAATTAAAAGTTCAATTGCGTAATCAGTAAAACGTGCCAACTACAGTGGGTAATTCATTAATTTTACCGATTTCATTGATATTTTTATTTTGTAGGTACATTTGATAATTATTTGCTTTGAGGACATTTTAAAGTGTTCTTCCTTATCTTTTGTAAATTCTTATAATTTTAATAAAAATAATTAGTTAATTTATTTATTTTTTAATTTAATTTGTATAAAAGGGACACACTTGAAATTTTTTGCCTTGGGCCTTGAAAAACCCAGGATCGGCTCTGTTGGTGATTGTCGAATGGGTCTTATGACTTGTTTATATTTTTTGATTGTTGCGATTTGGATACTTTGTTGCTGTCAGGCTTCAGATTTGTGATTATTTGATTCTTGTGATGTCCGCGATGACCATGATTTGGGTTTGATAATGTTGGGCATGGCGAGAAATAATTTTGCAGATGAGAGATTGGAGGTGGCGGAGGGAAGTGGTGGAGTAATCCACGTCTGATAGGCCATGTCATTTTTTTGTTTTCACGTCCACGTCGGATAATAGGTGGAAGTATTCTAATAGTCGTGAGTCGGATTTAACAGAATGACTCAATTTAAAAATAATAATTAGATCAATACAATAATTTAAAACATTAAAAATTAGATGGTATATTAAGTAAAACTTGTTAATTACAATAACTAAATCATTAGTTTTGTCATAAAATATTTCATACTTTTGACACAATTCATTCTACTTATAACAACTACACATTTAAAGGAACTTGAAAATCAGAGAAGAATATTTTCATTCATAGTTTTTCTGTATCCTTAGATGTACATATTTATAGAGATAGTAGAGATCCTACAATCAAGTTATTCATTCTACAATCAAGTTATTCTTATAATTAAGTTATTTAGCTATTCCTATAATTAAGTTATTTGCCTAACAAAGTAGGAAAGAATTACAATAGAGAATCTTTGACTATAAATCCAATATCGCAACACTCCCCCTCAAGTTGGTGCATAGATATCACACATGCCCAACTTGCCCAAAAACTTTGAAAACACTCGACTTGAAACAGCTTTGGTGAGAATATCAGCCAATTAATTGATCTTCGGATCGAATCTTAGGCAACTCGACAATTTTCTCATACAATTTCTCCTTAATGAAAAATCTGTCTACCTCCGCATGTTTTGTACGATCATGTTGTACCGGATTATGAGCAATATCACATGCTACTTTATTGTCACAATAAAGCCAAATCGGTTGACTAGGCAGATAGCCCAAATCCCTCAAGAGAAGTCTCAGCCACAATGCTTCACATATTCCAAGTGACATACCCCTAAATTCAGCCTCTGCGCTTAAACGTGCAACAACATTATGCTTTTTGCTTCTCCATGTAATGAGATTACCACCTACAAAGGTAAATATCTCGAAGTAGATCGTCTGTCATCTATTGCTCCAGCCCAATCAGCATTACTATATGCATCCACACTTTAACAATCTACATTTTTAGTGAACAAAATGCCCTTTCCAGGAGCAAACTTCAGATACCTTAAAATGCGCATAACTGCATTTATATGTTGTTCTCCAGGATTATGCATAAATTGGCTAACAATACTCAATGCATAAGAAAGATCTGGCCTAGTGTGGGCTAAGTACATCAATCTTCCAACGAGCCTCTGATATCTCCTTTTATCAATAGGCACCTGATTAGTCTCAACACATAACTTCAATCCTTCTTCTACTGGTTTATCAGCTGGTTGACATGCTGACATACTAGTTTTCTACAACAAATCTAAAGCATATTTTCTTTGAGACAAGAAGATCCCTTTATCAGATCGAGACACTTCGATCCCAAGAAAATATTTCAAGTGACCGAGGTCTTTCATTTCGAATTCGCTTGACAAGTAACTTTGTAGAGCCTTCCTTTCATCAGGGTCATTTCCTGTAACCACCATGTCATCAACATACACAATACGGGCAGTGATCTTACTATATTGTCTTTTCAAGAATAAAGTGAGGTCTGAATTACTCTGATGGTAGCCAAAGGACCTCATGGACTTCGTGAATCTTCCAAACCATGATCTCGGAGATTGTTTTAGCCCATACAATGATTTCTTTAATTTGCACACTTTCCGACAATGCACTTCTGGTATCATGCACCCTGGTGGCAAATCCATGTACACTTCTTCAGACAACTCGCCATGCAGAAAGGCGTTTTTCACATCAAATTGTTGCAATGGCCAATCCAGGTTCGCAGCTAGAGACAACAACTCGAACTGTGTTGATTTTAGCTACAGGTGCAAATGTATCTGTATAATCAATTCCATAGGTTTGGGTGTACCCTTTTGCCACCAGTCTTGCTTTAAAACGTTTAATTGTACCATCTGCTTTGTGCTTCACAGTATAAACCCACCGACATCCAACTGGTTTCTTCCCTGAAGGACGATCAACAAGTTCCCAAGTTTCATTCTTATGTAAGGATTTCATCTCCTCATTTATAGCAGCTTTCCACCTTGGGTCTGCTAAGGCTTCCTGCATACTGTTAGGAATAGATACAGTAGATAATTGATTTATAAATGACTTATTTGATTCATACAAGCGATGGTTAGACACATAATGACTCATGGGATATTTAACTTTACTAGAAAGTTCGGGTTCATATGTGGGTGTGGGGATACCTCTGGTTTGACGCGGTGGTAGCTGTTTTCTTGGTGGTTCAGACACTATAGTATGACCATCCTCAGCAGGCGATTGATTTGGTGTATCGGTTGCCTGTGGTACGAGAGATTCAGATGGAGGTTGTTTCACAACTTCATTTTCTGGGTCTTCATCACGTTCATCACCATTGTGGTCCAAATTTATACCACTCAAATCCAATTCACCAACATTCTCATTACTAAGTTCAGGGCATTTTGTTTCATTTCCATTCAGATTGTTACCAGGTACAGAGAATTCCCCTTCTATAGAGATCAGAAAATCATAATCTAGAGCTTAAACTTCTTCCAGGTACTCCCCTTGAAGTTCAGGCTCAGAGAAAAAATACATCGAGTCTTTATGAAAAACTACATCCATTGTAACAAACATTCGTTTGCTTGGAGGATGATAGCATCGGTACCCCTTTTGATAAGCAACATACCCTAAAAAAACACATCGCAATGCTCGAGGTGTCAACTTGTCGCTACGACGACAATGATGAAGATGTACAAATGCTACACAACCAAAGACATGAGGAGGTAAGTTTGGAATGACTGGAGCCACAATTGCTTCAGTAAGAGCCTGAGATGGTGTCCGAAAATTAATAGTGCTGGAAGGTACTCAGTTGATTAAATATGTTGCAGAGGTAAGTGCATGTCCCTGATAGGATAAATGCATATGTGCTTCTATTAATGAAGCACGGACAACCTCCAATAAGTGAAGATTTTTCCGCTCCGCCACCTCATTATGTTGGGGTGTATCGAAACAAGTAGTTTGATGAATGGTTCCATGGGCTTTCATGTAAGACCCCGAAATTTTTTAAATAAAAAGGAATTTTCTTTATTTATTATTTTGAAATAGTAAGGGTGGATTTGATTAATGTGGTTAGTTATGGGTAAAATGCTTAAATATTTGAATAAGCAAGTGGTTATAAAATATTCATTATCGTCGGGGAATATTAAATGCAATGGCGCCATAGTCTTTTATGGGCCCCATGAAGCGATTGGATGAAGAAAACGACAAATATAAGTTGTTTATAAATAATTGGCGTAATTATTACCATTAATCTTTGTTGGAATACCCGGTGGTTAAAACACACTAATAATAGCATTGAATATAGTAGATACCTCAGTATTGCACCAATTATTGATTCTTAAGTAAGAAGGCACTACTCAATAATGGTTACGTGTAATTATCTTATCAAAGATTTTATTTTATTGATTCAATAATTCTTTGCGTTGATATTTTATATTGTTGTTGTTTCAATAATTGTCATTACACGGTATTTTTCATTATCGAGCAATAATTCATATTATTTGAATAATATTATTAGAAAACATTATTGGCAATGTCTAGAAAGTTACATCTAAGGAGAGGTTTGGTCACCTATCACAAGGCCAAGTAAGAGAGATCCTTATTGGAAAGCCCCCTCTTTCTGAACTACAGCCTAGTTGCCCGATCGTGATTCTGTAATATTATTTGTGAATAATTAATTATTGATTTATATGATGAGGAAAATATTGATTTTATGTGGATATAGATGGAGAAAATTTTAATGTGACAATTGTTGAAAATTAATATTTTATCTTTTTACGATAAAATAATTCATTTAAATATATTATTTTAATAATATATTAGCGGTGATATTTTTATAATGAATGTGGGATATATGAGTATATATCCCACATTAAATGTTTAACACATATTTTTGTGTGTTGGTGGACACAATTATTGACCGAAATTTGATTATAGCCTGTAAAATCGTCTGCTTATGGATTTGGTCAATTTCTGCTTGGAATTTGGAAAACTTTCTTCGCAAAGTTGTAGAGAATTGAATTTCCTATAAAAAGTCGCGAGATTCGAATTTTCTTATAAAAGGGCTATTAATTATGAATTATTGAAGTTCAAGTTCAAATAATTGATTTTTGGAAGTTTAAAATATTTTTAATTACAAAAAACGTTTTTTCATTTTTTGAAACTCATTTAACATGTGATTAGGAGGCTGAATTCAGATTGTTAGTGTGCGTATGAAGTTGTGGAAAAATTATAATATATTATATTAAATTTTCGCTTTGGTGTTCTAAGCAATTTCTATAAATAGGGTCTTGGGTTAGAATTGAAAATCACACTTAAATCAAGTTTTTCTCTCTATATTATCGGCGTATTCTTGTGAGTATTTTGAGTATACTTTGAGTATTGCTATACGGTGCAAGTTCAAGTCATAGCTTTATATCCTGTTGTTTCAACTAAAAGTCTTTATCTTTCGAGGTAAAGGATGTTATTTTCTTCTCAAATGATATTATTTCTTCAATATCATTATCTTTGAAATATTGGTTGGAACTTTTTATCAAATTTGGAACTTTTTATGTCGGGGTTACTATTCATGAGTTACTTATTCACGAAGTTCTTATTCATGAGTTACTATTCACGAGTTCTTATTCACGAGTACTATTTATGAAGCGTAAAGATGTTTTTTGTGGAATTTCTATCTTTTGGTGTGGAGTTATTATTCACGATATCTCAAGACTATTCACTAATAATCTGACTATTCATAGAAAAATGAAATTTCTTCTTTTTGTCAAAATATCTATTACGGATACTAGTTTTGATTGTATCCATGTTTTGATCATTCTTGAATTTTACACCCTATAATTATTTTTGAGGTATTTTTTGGACGTGGATAAAACAAAATACTTAATCCTTAATCCTTAATCCTTGTCATTTTGTTTCAATTTGGATTCGCTTTAAAAATATTTTCATCATCTTGATCTTAAATGATGATATTATTGAATATCTTTGGCCAGTAGTGCAAAGATGAATGATTTTCAAGAATATCTTCGTCAGAAGGCAAGAAGATGAGCAGTGTTTAGATGAACATGATTAATCGATGAATATCTTTGGCCCAGAAAGTGCAAAGATGAATATTTGATTCCAGATATATATTGATTGATGTTCTGAGGATAAAATATCGACGATAAACTTTTAAATTCATATATAGAAGATAGTAGTTTGCATTCTCTACTTAACTCTTCTAATGAATTGTTGTTTCAGCGCAGACGTTGATTTAAAATTGGTTGTCTATTGTATTCTATTAGATTTTTCCTGTTGAAGACTAACGATAATTTGTTGTATATTATCTTAGTCATAATATTCTTTTATTGGGCTAGTTGAGCTCACCCTTTTCCTTGTTGTTCCATTTTTCTTCTCGGAGGCGAGAATGTAGCGAGTACTTAGTGGGGGTATGGAATGAAGGTTCTAGAGAGTTGTTTAGTAGTCCTCACCATTTTGTAAAATAATGTATCAATAATTATGATGGGGATTTATTTGCGTGTGGATAGTATACAGATGGCAATATCTCGTATTTAAACTCATGCTTTATATGTTGTAATAATAAAGTTGTAGTTAATTACGCATCATGTATTTGGCGACTTCGAGAATGGGTTGGATGGAATGGACCTATTTTGGGGGCGCCACGGTTGGTATCGAGCTATAAGTAAAGAGCCCCGAGCCTCTCGTGGTGACTTCTGTTGATGGGGATGCACCAAGCCGACTCTCCGTAGGGGACGCCTGATTCTCTGTGAGTGGCAAACCGATAAGTATCAATGTGAGGTCCGACACAAGTTGGTGTCCGAGTCACATGATTAGTATCGAGCTTAGGGATATGATCTCCAAGCGGAGATCGGGAATAGAACTAGGAGGGGAGAGACGAGTAAATCCTTCGTAAAGTGTGTCCTACCTAAGCTTATTTGTTAGTTGGTCAAGATATAGGGATATTATGTGATATATTGATTTCCTTAATTAACCCTTATTTTATGGACGATGATTTGAGAATGTCGATCGAGAATATTAATAGTGGAGTAAATGAGACCGTGGAGATGCTCAGATTTACCAATGAGGAGAACGGCAACAGTGGGCAATGTACCTCCCATGAACAACACCATCGAAAGCGAGATGATGAACGAGGGATGTTTAGAAGCTTTTTGCGAGTTCATGCAAAATCGAGACGAGGAGACTCGTGTTCAAAATCTGAGGAGAAATGATAGCAATTCACGGGTGGTCACAAATGTTAGATTCAAAGAGTTGGGACCACCGAATTTGGGAAAGCCGGATCCGATTAAAGCGAGGCGTGGGTCAAACAAATTACCAAGATATTCGATGTCTTGGGATGCACGGAGGAACAGAAAGTTCCATTCGCTACTTTTATGTTCCGTGGCGAGGCAGACATCGGTGGGAATCGTGAAGCGACTCCATCCAATTGCACTCAAAGTATCGCATGGGAGACATTTCAGAAGCAGTTCAATGACAAGTACTTCCCGAAAGTATTCGTCTATATGAAGGAAGTGGAGTTTATTAGATCGGAGCAGTAATAACATGGCGGTGTCCCAAAGACGAGGCGAAGTTCGCGGAGTTATCGAGTTCGCACCTCATTTGGTGGAGAATGAGGAACGTATGACGCGGATGTTTCGAGAGGTTTGAAACCCAAGATACGCCAAGATCTCATTTCTCATAAATTTTTTCTCTATTAGGATGTTGTCAGCAGGCTCATTGTTAAAGCGAGATAACGAGTACGTTCAACCGAGGGACCATAACCAGGATCATATCAAGATAGCAGATCATCGGAATAACGATAACCGGCGGAGAAAGAAGAATACTGACAAAGGCGGTAACCACTTCTGGTGGTAATCGTGGGCCATGAAAATAGAAGAAACGAGTGGGGAGGAGATTTTAAAAAGAGGAGATTCAACAACGACCATTTGAAGACGTCGCCACCAAGAAGCAACTAGTTCCAAGGAGGAGAAAGAAAGACCACCGTATCATATGCTACAAATGCGAAAAAAGAGGGACATATCACCAAACCGCCCACAACAGTTTAAGGTATGCTATAATTGTGGAAAAGAAGGACATATCGCTCAAGATTAGACGATATCAAAACCTAGTCCAAATGAATGGTGACTCAAAAGGATGTCCGAGAAAGGTCAAAGTCAACGATTCACGGAAGAGCGTTTGTCGTGATGAATTAAAATGCGAGGAACGAACGAAGTTAGCACGGGTTAGTTAATTATAAATTCTTGCGAAGTTTATACCTTACTAGATACCCTGGGTTCTACCCATTCTTTTATCTCTCTTGCTTTGCGCTCAACGTTTGAACTTGACTACGGAGAAATTAGACTTTGACCTATTTATAGAGACTCTCTAGTTAGAGAAACTTTCATTACATCCGTTGTTTAAAAATCTTGCTTGATTCAGTTGGCACTATCACATTACACGTTAACCTTATTTCTATAGAGATATTTGCTTTTGATGTGATTTTAAGGTTAACTACTCATCACGCCAAAATTGATTACTTTCGTAAGGTTGTTAGTTTTCATATTCCTAAGCAACTGTTACTCAATTCAAGCAATCAAACCATTGTAGTCAAACATTTTCATATCAAGCCATGAAGTCATTCGTTTATTATGGATGTCAAGTTTTCTTAGTCCATGTTATGGATTTGAATAAAGACACGCCGATTTGAATAATATTCTGTTGTTATTGATTTTTCTCGATGTATTTCTGAAGAATTTTTCGCTTACTCCCAAAGCTTCGATATTAAATTTTGTATCGACTTTGAACCCCAGACAAAACTCATTTCTAAAATCTCATATCGAATGGCTCCTATTGAACTTCGTGAGTTAAAATTCAACTATAGAATTTGGTACCGAGCCTTTATCCGGTGACTTCCTTTGTGGAATGCAAAAGCCGACTTTCTCCGTGGGGACACCATATTCGTGCGATAGTAAACCGATAGGTGTCATTGTAACGCTTATTCAAGGTTGGGATATGAGTCACGATTGAGAACAACCTAAGTCGGTAATCGAAATACGTAGCTTTCAGGCTTAGTTGGTTATTATCGGAGATTCGTTGAAGGATATTCTCGAATCGCTATTCCATTAACGGTGACTCGTAGAGATACAAAATTTGAATGGAGCAAGGAATGTGGGAAGAGCTTTGAAGAACTCAAGAGGAGACTCATTTCAAAGACATGTTCGACAATGCCATCCCGAAAAGCGAACGTGGCCGGACGTGTTGAGTAGAAGATCGTATACAAGCACGAAGTACGATATTGTCAAAGACTCATTTCGTATAATTTACAAATAATAGAGATGGAGATGAAAACTCTAGGTACCCATGTGATGATATACGAGTACGTGATGATATACGAGTATAATCGACTTTAATCGAT
Organism: Panax quinquefolius; assembly: GCA_020205615.1. Lineage (NCBI taxonomy): Eukaryota > Viridiplantae > Streptophyta > Magnoliopsida > Apiales > Araliaceae > Panax > Panax quinquefolius. Next base: position 25,756,277 of record CM035171.1, read on the forward strand.
AAAGTTAAAGCTGTTCAAGCTACACACCAGAGCTGATGAATTTGAAGAAGGAGGTACAAGAAGTTGTTATTTCAAAAGCGAGAATCGGTGAGGTGAGGAAAGCTCAAACCTTTGATTTATTAATCCATTTGAAATTCTCGATCGAATAGGAACTGTGGCGTATAGACTCGTTTTACCTCCAAGTATGACGCGTGTTCATAACGTTTTTCACGTATCGATGTTACGTAAATATGTGGACGACCCGAACCACGTCATTGAGTTAGAACCGGACGAGATAGCCGAAGACTTAACGTACGAGGAGGTACCTGTCAAGATCTTGGATAGGAAAGAACATGTCTTATGTACCGAGGTTATACCACAAGTTAAAGTTTTGTGGAGAAACCATGCTATTGAGGAAATGACCTGGGAGTTGGAAACGGAAATGAAAGCGAGGTATTCTCATCTTTTCGAAACACCAGGTACGTACGTCAATTTCGAGGACGAAATTTCATAAGGAGGGGAGGTTGTAAGACCACGAAATTTTTTAAATAAAAAGGAATTTTCTTTATTTATTATTTTGAAATAGTAAGGGTGGATTTGATTAATGTGGTTAGTTATGGGTAAAATGCGCAAATATTTCGAATAAGCAAGTGGTTATAAAATATTCATTATCGCTTGGGGAATATTAAATGCGACGGTGCGAATCTTTTATGGGCCCCATAAGCGAAAAGCGATTGGATGAAGAAAACGACAAATATAAGTTGTTTATAAATAACAGAAGTTGTTACTGCTATTATCTTTGTTGGAATACCCGGTGGTTAAAACACACTAATACGCGTTGTTGAATAGTAGCACTGCAGTATTGCACCAATTATTGATTCTTACATAAGAAGGCACTACTCAATAATGGTTACTGTAATTTCTTTTCAAAGATTTTATTTTATTGATTCAATAATTAATTGCGTTGATATTTTATATTGTTGTTGTTTCAATAATTGCCATTACACAAAGATTTTTTATTATCTAGACAATAATTCATATTATTTGAATAATATTATTAGAAAACATTATTGGCAATGTCTAGAAAGTTCGCATCTAAGGAGAGGTTTGGTCACCTAATTGCGCGCTAGTAAGGAGAGATCCTTATTGGAAAGCCCCTCTTTCCCTGGGAACGGCCTGGTTGCCAGTATTGTGATTCTGTAATATTATTTGTGAATAATTAATTATTGATTTATATGATGAGGAAAATATTCAATTTATGTGGATATAGATGGAGAAAATTTTTAATGTGACAATTATTGAAAATTAATATTTTATCTTTTTCTGATAAAATAATTCATTTAAATATATTATTTTAATAATATATTAACGGTGATATTTTATAATAAATGTGGGATATATGAGTATATAAGGATGAAGAGTATTTTTGTGGCATTAAATGTTTAACACATATTTTTGTGTTGGTGGACACAATTATCGATAGAAATTTGATTATAGCACAGTAAAATCGTCTGTTTATGGATTTGGTCAATTTCATTTGGAATTTGGAAAAACTTTCTTCGCAAAGTTGTAGAGAATTGAATTTCCTATAAAAAGTGGAGATTGAATTTTACGATAAAAGGGCTATTAATTATGAATTATTGAAGTTCGAAGTTCAAATAATTGATTTTTGGAAGTTTAAAATATTTTAATTACAAAAAACGTTTTTTCATTTTTGAAACTCATTTAACCTGTGATTAGGAGGCTGAATTCAAGTTGTTAGTGTGCGTATGAAGTTGTGGAAAAATTATAATATATTATATTAAATTTTTCGCTTTTGGTGTTCTAAGCAATTTCCTATAAATAGGTGCTTAGGTTAGAATTGAAAATCACACCGTAACTCAAGTTTTTCTCTCTATATTATCGGCGTATTCTTGTGAGTATTTTGAGTATACTTTGAGTATTGCTATACTACGGTGCAAGTGAAAGTATTATGCATACAAGCCAATCACGTATGTATGATGATAAAGCATATTGTGTAATCAATCTTATTTATTTATTAATAAAAGAATTATTTATTAAAGGCATTTATTATCTACATGGTGTTTGTTTTAATAATATGTGATAAACCCATAGTTTTAAGCAACGCTTTTAGAATAATGATGATGATCATTCTAATGAGATCTAAATTCTTAGAAAGCTTAAAACTAAAATAGTTCCCAATCATTGGATTACTAAATAGGGATTAGTGAATCCGGATAGATTGGTACATACGTTTGCTTGCTTCATTGGATGAGGATGATTGGTCTCATGATCATTTGTGTGGAGACACTAAAGCAAGTATGTAGGTATTTATTAGAGAATAAGTTCACTTCGAACGTGACTCGCTAAGGAATACCTAATGGAGTTTTACTTACTGTCAATAGGAATTTCTGTAGTGATAGTAGTACAAATGATCTCAGACTTGAGATCATCATAGTATCTTATATATAATGAATTACACTTTGACTTATTCCTTAAGACTCTTAGAGTATATCAAAGGGTATGCTTGGGTGTAATAAGTTATATATGAAGATAATGAATGATCAATAAAGAATCTACCACTTCTAGTAAAAGGAGAGATGTCTATGTGATTCGATAAATGACAACCTGTGAATCCTTGGTTAAGGTGGAATGAAATTAGAAAGTAGTTTCTAATTTGCATTCATTAGGAGTTGTTCATTTAGGAATAAAATACATATAATTAAATAAAATAAGACTTTGTAAAGAATTCCATGTCTTATATTTAATTGGGACATCAGTATGGTGGAAGGATTGAATTATGACAGTAACTATTTACTCAAAGGTTCTTTTTTATGATTAATGTTGAAATCTATATTATCTCGGAAAGTCGTTGATCGCTAGGGAGGCTTATCCCTATTGTAGAATAAATATTATTTATTTAAATAAATTATTTATTTAATTTATTTATTTAAATGAGATTAGAATTGTTTCTAATTGATTTATTCACAACCTGGGTTTAATATGGAGAACCTAAAGGGTCACACCATAAAAGGAAGAATAATTATTTAAGAAGTTAATGGCATAATTGTAATAATATGTTAAGTATATTTAATTTAATCTATGGTGATAGAATAAATTAAATAGCTTAATATTTATTATTTAATATTTTAGAAATATTAAATATAAATTAATAAGAGGAGTCTTATTAATATTATTATAATTATTATTATTTTAATTTCTAAAAGGTTTAGGAATTAATTTAATATTAGTACTCTCATTTATTCCTAATTGGATTAGGAAAGAAAATTAGTTAAAGGAGTTTAACTAATTATCCCTAATAGGATTAGGGAGCCCATTTAATTAAAAGAGTTTAATTAAATAGATAATACCTTATTTTAATTAAAATAGGGTTACATGATATCTTTATAAGAGGAGTCTTATATTAGATATCTAATATACGTAATTCCAAGATTTGGAGAGTACACCCCTTTTCTTATTCAGATAGGAAAAACTAGGGTTTGAGCCAAATCCCTTCTTCTTGAAAAATTCCTCTTCCTTGGTGGATTACCTATAGAGGTCATACACTTGGGTGGCTTACATTAATCAAAGGAAGGAATCTAGGAGATTCAAGGAGATCATGGAGAAGTAGGAGGTGAACTTCCTGCACTGAGGAAGCTCGTTTCTACAAGGGTATGATTTCATAATTTCTTATTCTTCGTTTAATTAATAATATGCATAAAGGATGATCCGGGTAATTGGTTTGTGAAAAAATTTAAAATCTGATTTTATCTCGCTTCCGCTAAATTTTGCAATTTGATTGCTACTTTGATTTTCTAAAAAACCTAACGGTGGGTATCATGAGCCAAACTTTATGCTAATTATTAATTATTTTGATTCCATATATGTATGGGTATGAATTTTGAATAATTTATTGGGCATAATTTATTGTATAAAATTATTATTTTATTAAAAAAACTTTTTTTATGCAATAGTGACCTATTTGTCACGTTGATAACAAAAGGCGCTTGTTGTTTTTTTTTTTTAAAAAATGACAAGGATACAAGCCTATCACGTGTACATGAATTTTTTTTTATTGAGTCCTGTTACTTTTAAACAAGGGAGCAGGTCTGCCGTTGAGAACAAAAGCAGCAGGTTACGAAATTTTTTTTTAAAGGAGACATGATTGCCGAAATTTACAAGGGAATCCGTTTGCTGTTATTATATATATATGTATATATAATAATATAGGACTTTTATTATATGGCAATCCTTGTATCATTATGGAATTGGATTCCTATTAAAGTGTAGGACTTTTATTATATATATATATAATTGTTATATATATATATTAATCTTAATAATTTTATAATTAAAATAAAAGAGTTTATTTTAATCTTGAAATTGGATTTCATGCAACATAAAATTGCCCATTAAATGATACTCATATATATATGGAATGATTTTATTTATTGATACATATGATGATATGTATGATAATAAATGGGATTAATTATGGACAATTGACCAATATGATTGGATTTATTTTAGTTGGATGTTTTGAATGAATGGGTTTTATTAAATGGGGTCTGCGTGCCTGCCTTCTTTTCCGGTTTTCTTCGATGTAAATTCTATCTCTCTCCTATGTACTTCCCCTTGACTTCTGATCAATGTTTCTATTTAAATTAAATAGTTTAAATGTAATAGAATTAGTTAGAATTTTTTAGAAGAACCGAAGACCAAGATTAAGGAGCGCTTGAAGACCCGTTTGTAATGGAGCCCGGGTTTAAATGTAATAGTTATATTTAAATGTTTATTCTTTGCACCCTAGAGTTTGACCTTTTGGTTCACTTGGTGGCTCTAGTGAACCAAACTAGAATAAAAGTCTATAATCAATCCGGGTAGAATATAGTATTCTATATATGCATGCTAGTATTATATATTATATATTATGCAAACATGCTTCGCGATGTTTAATAATATGACGCGTATTTTATATATATATTTGCATGCAGCTAAACAAGATGAGACAAATAATAACAAATCCTCAAATTTTTTTTTTTTTATTAAGTCTTAAGCGCTCAAAGATATTTAGAATATCGAACGTCGCCTTCTAGCATGATAAAATTAATAGAGTATTAAATATTTAATATGAGTTTGTTGTGTCACCACAAGGCAAGTATTAAGTATTTAAGATGTTAATTTATCACATTTGATGCTTATAAAGAAAATTGAACAATATTGTTTTGTTGTGTCACCACAAGGGCGATATTTTTCTTTTTTGAATATATGGAAGTGCTAGGTTGGACTTAACTTAGATAATTTTGATTCGGATGTGCCACCACTTGATCAAAATAATCCAAGAGGCAAAACACAAGGAGTTACATGTTGATGTAATTGACAAGGAGTTGTCTACCTATTTATTTATATATAGTTTGTTGTGTCACCACAAGGCTATATATATTTGAAATGGGATCCTTATTCTCACTAAGAAAAAAACTTTAATTAGATTTTCTTTGAACTATATAAATGAGGGTAATATAGTTTGAAGAAAATAGTGGGAGATACCAATATAAAATAAGACCTAATTTATTTTGGTAATTAATAAATGAATGTTTTCTAAAATATTGTCTTTTTACATGCAAAATTTTGAAAATGTCACATTCACTAATTTCAATCATGAAGCATACTTGATGCTAACAAACCGAATTAGGACCGAACTACACGGATTTGGTTAAGGAATCTGAGAATTGTTCTCACCTTTGAAAAGATTTCTTATGTCCTAAATTACCTGCACACCGCAAAAGTTGCAGAGGCGACCTCCGAGGAAGAGATTGCTACTTTTAAACAAAGGGCAAGATGATGCATCCGTGGCTCAACGCATCATGCTCGCATCCATGAGTAACGAGCTTTCGTCCACAAGATGAAAACATGGATGCTCCTACTATGCTACTACACCTTAGAGAGTTGTATGGTGAGCAAAGTAGGATCGCTAGATATGAAATATCTAAGGAGCTCTTCCGATCTCGGATGATCGAGGGCACTACTGGTTGAGACTCATGTCCTAAAGATGATCAATCGATTGAACGTCTTGGATAGTTTGGGTTAAATCATGGATGGGGAGTTGAGTCAAGATTTAGTCTTGCAGTCACTCCGGACACCTTCTCACAATTTGTTGTGAATTTTCACATGAATAAGTTGGATGTCACCACGAATTACTTAACATGTTGAAAAATCTGTGAAGGTCACTTCCCATCCAAGAAGAACCATGTCTTCATTGGTGGATGATTCTTCCAAGAAAAGGAAGAGGCCCAAGGTATCTTTCGAAAGGAAGAAATCCAAGAAGGCTAAGGGAAAGGCGAAAGTGAAGGATCAAAGAAACTCGATCCAAATTTAGCAAAGGAATTTGCTTCCATTGCAATAAGCCGGGTCATTGGAAGAGGAACTGCAAGGATTATCTCATGAACAAAAGCGTAAGAAGCTTGGAGAAGCTTCAATCCTAATCAAGGTTTGTTTATGATTGAAATTAATTTTTACGAAAGTCAATCTTCTACTTGGGTATTGGATACCGGATGTGGTTCTCACATATGTAATAATACGCAGGACCGGTCAAGTAGAAAGTCGAAAGAAGGATGAGGAATTAGATCTACGAGTGGGAAATGGAGCAAAGGTTCTTTGCATTAATTGTAGGGACTTATTGTTTAAGACCGCCACAGGCAAGTTCATTAATTTAAATAATTGTTATTTTGTTCCAAATATCATTAGAAACATTATTTCTATCTCTGTATTGGATATGGATGGTTTTAATATTATAATAAAGAACAACAGTTGTTCCATTTATAATGATAATGTTTTATATGGTGTTGGTAATTTACGAAATGGACTTTATATACTTGACTTGCATGAAAATATATTTCAAATTGAACAAACTAATAAAAGGAAAAGAGATGATGTTAATTATACCTTCATGTGTGGCTAATGTAGACTTGGTCATATTAATGAAACAAGATTATCCAAGTTGCATAAAGATGGGCTCCTAGAGTTATCTGATTATGAATCATATCCAACTTGTGAATCTTGTCTCATGGGTAAAATGACTAAATCTCCTTTTAGTGGAAAAGGAGAAAGAGTTACAGAGTTGTTAGCGTTGGTACACACAGATGTATGTGGACCTATGACAACGACCGCACGAGGAGGGTATTCTTATTTTATTACATTCACTAACGACCACTCAAGATTTGGATATGTGTATTTAATGAAATACAAATCTGAATCATTTGAAAAGTTCAAAGAGTTCAGAAGTGAAGTTGAGAAGCAAACTGGTAAGAATATTAAGATTCTTCGATCTGATCGAGGAGGAGAATACTTAAGTGGTGAGTTTCTCAATTGTCTCAAAGAAAATGGTATAATCTCACAATGGACTCCACCAGGACGCCCACGGATGAATGGGTGTGTGTCGAAAGGAGAAATCGAACATTGTTGGACATGGTTCGATCTATGATGAGCTTTTCTGACCTTCCAGTTTCTTCCGGGGATATGCCTAGAATCGTTGTGATACCTACTTAACAAGGTACCTACAAAATCCGTCCCCAAGACCCTATACGAAAGTTATGGACGGGGAGGAAACCAAATCTTAAGCATGTTAAGACTTGGGGTTGTCCAGCTTATGTCAAAAAGTTTGAAAACGATAAGCTGCAGACTAGATCTGACAAATGTAGATTTGTGGGATATCCTAAAGAAACATCGGGATATTATTTCTATCATCCAACTGATCAAAAGGTGTTTGTTGCGAAACATGCTGCCTTCTTGGAAAAGGAGTTTATCCTTGAAGGGGTCGATTGGGAGTAAGATATATCTTGAAGAAGTTCAAGAACCACAAAATACTATGATCAAAGCGAGGTACCTAATCAAGTAGAGATTCTTACGTACCACACCCTACGTAGAACTGAAGAGTACCAAAGATACCAGACGGTATGGACTTGTCATAGAAGATGACAATGAGGTACGCATCATAGATGATGATGATCCATTGAATTACTGAGCAAGTATGAGTAGTAAAGACTCGGAGAAGTGGCAAGAAGCCATGAATCCGAGATGGACTCCATGTATGAGAACCAAGTATGGACTTTTGGTCTCACCACCGAAGGCATTAAGCCTATTGGGTGTAAATGGGTCTTTAAAAGAAAGACTGGAGCAGACGGCAAGGTGGAGACCTATAAGGCCCGACTGGTTGCAAAAGGTTTCAAACAAAGACAAGGAGTTGACTATGACGAAACCTTCTCACCAAGAGATAGTAATGCTCAAGTCCATTCGGATTTTGCTTGCGATTGCAACTTACCATGACTACGTAAATCGGCAGATGGACGTGAAAACGGCCTTCCTCAATGGAAAACTTGAGGAGGATGTGTGTATATGACACAACCAGAGGGATTTGTTTCAAAGGTTGGAACAAATCAAGTCGTAGAAGCTTCAACGATCCATTTATGGATTAAAGCAAGCTTCTCGTAGGTGGAACATCCGTTTTGATGAGACAATCAAAAGTTTGATTTTATCAAAATGAGGATGAACCATGTGTGTACAAGAAGGTTAGTGGGATATTTGTTTCATTCCTTGTATTATATGTTGATGATATATTACCGATAGGGAATGATATTCCTATGTCGCAAAACAATTAAAATCGGTTATCTAAACACTTCTCCATGAAGGACTTGGGAGAAGCATCCTATATTTTGGGGATAAAGATCTATAGAGATAGATCTAATAGGATGCTTGGCTTATCCCAAGGAACGTACATTGACATGATGCTAAAAAGGTTTAGCATGGAAGATTCCAAAAGAGGTCTCATGCCGATGAGCCATGGAATACATCTCTCCAAGAAACAAGCCCCAAAGAAACCTGAGGAGAGAAACCGCATGAGTAAGATTCCTTATGCTTCAGAATAGGATCTATCATGTATGCAGTATGATATGTACTAGACCAGATGTCGCTTCATGCACTTAGTGTAACAAGCGGATATCGGTCGAATCCGGAGAAGAACACCGAAGGCAGTGAAAAATATCCTAAAGTATTTAAGAAGAACTAAGGATGTATTTCTTGTCTACGGTGGGTCTGAATTAAAACTAGAGGGCTTCACAGACTCAAGTTTTCAAACAGACCAAGATGATGATAGAACCGCTTTTGGTATGTGTTTACCTTAAAGCGGTGGCGCAGATGAGTTGGAAAAGTTCCAAGCAAAGAAACGATTCTTGATTCAAAGATGTGAGGCAGAGTACATAGGCTGCAAGTGAAGTGCTGCGCAAAAAGGAAGTCGTTTGGATGAAGAAGTTCATTACCGAACTTGGTGTGGTTCCTAGCATTAAAGGACCGGTGCCTTTATTACGTGGCAACACTGGAGCAAGCTGTAAGCTAAGGAACCTGTGTCTCATCGTAAATCCAAACACGTGTTGCGGCGATTTCATTTTATTAGAGATCATTGAAAGAGGAGACATCACCGAGCGTGTGGACTCTCAAGACAATATTGCAGATCCATTTACTAAAGCGTTAACACAATGATAGGTTTGATCGTCACTTAGAGAAGATGGGTATGAGATACCACGACGATTGGCTTTAGTGCAAGTGGGAGATTGAAAGTATTATGCATACAAGCCAATCATGTATGATGATAAAGCATATCTTGTGTAATCAATCTTATTTATTTATTAATAAAAGAATTATTTATTAAAGGCATTTATTATCTACATGGTGCTTTGTTTTAATAATATGTGATAAACCCATAGTTTTAAGCAACGCTTTTAGAATAATGATGATGATCATTCTAATGAGATCTAAATTCTTGAAAGCTTAAAACTAAAATAGTTCCCAATCATTGGATTACTAAATAGGGGATTAGTGAATCCGGATAGATTGGTACATACGTTCTTCTTTCATTGGATGAGGATGATTGGTCTCATGATCATTTGTGTGGAGACACTAAAGCAAGTATGTAGGTATTTATTAGAGAATAAGTTCATCGAACGTGACTCGCTAAGGAATACCTAATGGAGTTTTACTTACCGTCAATAGGAATTCTGTAGTGATAGTAGTACAAATGATCCTTAGACTTGAGATCATCATAGTATCTTATATATAATGAATTACACTTTGACTTATTCCTTAAGACTCTTAGAGTATATCAAAGGGTATGCTTGGGTGTAATAAGTTATATATGAAGATAATGAATGATCAATAAAGAATCTACCACTTCTAGTAAAAGGAGAGATGTCTATGTGATTCGATAAATGACAACCCAGAATCCTTGGCGAGGTGGAATGAAATTAGAAAGTAGTTTCTAATTTGCATTCATTAGGAGTTGTTCATTTAGGAATCGAAATACATATAATTAAATAAAATAAGACTTGACAAGAATTCCATGTCTTATATTTAATTGGGACATTGTATGGTGGAAGGATTGAATTATGCAGTAACTATTTACTCAAAGGTTCTTTTATGATTAATGTTGAAATCTATATTATCCGGAAAGTCGTTGATCGCTAGGGAGGCTTATCCCTATTGTAGAATAAATATTATTTATTTAAATAAATTATTTATTTAATTTATTTATTTAAATGAGATTAGAATTGTTCTAATTGATTTATTCACAACCTAGGTTTAATATGGAGAACCTAAAGGGTCACACCATAAAAGGAAGAATAATTATTTAAGAAGTTAATGGCATAATTGTAATAATATGTTAAGTATATTTAATTTAATCTATGGTGATAGAATAAATTAAATAGCTTAATATTTATTATTTAATATTTTAGAAATATTAAATATAAATTAATAAGAGGAGTCTTATTAATATTATTATAATTATTATTATTTTAATTTCTAAAAGGTTTAGGAATTAATTTAATATTAGTACTCTCATTTATTCCTAATTGGATTAGGAAAGAAAATTAGTTAAAGGAGTTTAACTAATTATCCCTAATAGGATTAGGAGCCCATTTAATTAAAAGAGTTTAATTAAATAGATAATACCTTATTTTAATTAAAATAGGTTACATGATATCTTTATAAGAGGAGTCTTATATTAGATATCTAATATCACGTAATTCCAAGATTTGGAGAAAGTACACCCCTTTTCTTATTCGGGATAGGAAAAACTAGGGTTTGAGCCAAATCCCTTCTTCTTGAAAAATTCTCTTCCTTGGTGGATTACCTATAGAGGCCATACACTTGGGTGGCTTACATTAATCAAAGGAAGGAATCTACCCGGAGATTCAAGGAGATCGCGGAGAAGTAGGAGGTGAACTCGTACCTGAGGAAGCTCGTTTCTACAAGGGTATGATTTCATAATTTCTTATTCTTCGTTTAATTAATAATATGCATAAAGGATGATCCGGGTAATTGGTTTGTGAAAAAAATTTAAAATCTGATTTTATCTCGCTTCCGCTAAATTTTGCAATTTGATTGCTACTTTGATTATCACGAAAACCTAACAGCAAGTTCAAGTCATAGCTTTATATCAAGGTGTTTCAACTAAATCTTGTCTTTCGAGGTAAGGGATGTTATTTTCTTCTCAAATGATATTATTTCTTCAATATCATTATCTTTGAAATATTGGTTGGAACTTTTTATCAAATTTGGAACTTTTTTATGTCGGGGTTACTTATTCATGAGTTACTATTCACGAGTTACTATTCATTTAGTACTATTCATGAAAGCGTAAAGATATTTTTTTGTGGAATTTCTATCTTTTGGTGTCGAGAGTTACTTATTCACGATCGACATTATTCACGTATAATAATCTGACTATTCAATAGAAAAATGAAATTTCTTCTTTTGTCCAAAATATCTATCTCGGATACTAGTTTTGATTGTATCCATGTTTTGATCATTCTTGAATTTTACACCCCTATAATTATTTTTGAGGTATTTTTGGACGTGGATAAAACAAAATACTGAATCCTTAATCCTTAATCCTTGTCATTTTGTTTCCTTTGGATTCGTTTCTTTAAAATATTTTTCATCATCTTGCCTTAAATGATGATATTATTGAATATCTTTGGCACGTAGTGCAAAAGATGAATGATTTCTGAAGAATATCTTTGGTAGTAGTGAAAAAGATGAGCAGTGTTTAGATGAACATGATTAATCGATGAATATCTTTGGCTCAGTAGTGCAAAAGATGAATATTTGATTCGTATATATATTGATTGATGTTACTGAGGATAAAATATCGACGATAAACTTTTAAATTCATATATAGAAGATAGTAGTTTGTGTAAGACCAGAAAATTTTTAAATAAAAGGAATTTCCTTTATTTATTATTTTGAAATAGTAAGGGTTGATTTGATTAATGTGGATAGTTAAGGGTTAAATACGCAAATATTTCAAAATAAGCAAGTGGTTATAAAATATTCATTATCGTTGGGAATATTCGTTTGGTCGTGGAATATTCGATCTTGTCATGGAATATTAAATGACGACCAAGTAGCGACCATGTGTGGGCCCCATAACTGAAAGCGATTGGATGAAGAAAGCGACAAATATAAGTTGTTTTTAAATAACTTAGTAGTAGTTATTCTGAATTATCTTTGTTGGAATACCCGGTGGTTAAAACACACTAATACGGCGTTGTTGAGCGAAAGCACTGCGGTATTGCACCAATTATTGATTCTTACGTGAAGAAGGCACTACTCAATAATGGTTATGTAATTATCGTCAAGTATTTTATTGAGTTAATAATTCTTTGCGTTGATATTTTATATTGTTGTTGTTTCAATAATTGTCATTACGATTATTTTTCATTATCGAAGCAATAATTCATATTATCCGAATAATATTATTAGATAACATTATTGGCAATGTCTAGAAAGTTACGTCTAAGGAGAGGTTTGGTCACCTAATTTGGCCAAGAAGAAGAAATTCTTATTGGAAAGCCCCTCTTTCTGAACCTGCACGGTTGTCAATATTGTGATTACGTAATATTATTTGTGAATAATTAATTATTAATTTATATGATGAGGAAAATATTGATTTTATGTGGATATAGATGGAGAAAATTTTAAAATGACAATTGTTGAAAATTAATATTTTATCTTTTTACGATAAAATAATTCATTTAAATATATTATTTTAATAATATATTAACGGTGATATTTTTACAACGAATGAGGGATATATGAGTATACGAGGAGGAAGAGTATTTTTATTTGCAATAAATGTTTAAAACATGTTAAAATAAATTGGATCCCATTTATTGATCGAAATTTGATTATACTTTTGTAAAATCGCCCGTTTGTGGATTTCGGTCAATTTCTATTTGGAATTTGGAAAACTTCCTTCTGCAAAGTTGTAGAGAATTGAAATTCCTATAAGAACTCGCGAGATTCGAATTTTCTGATGAAAGGGCTATTTATTATGAATTATTGAAGTTCCGAAGCTCCGAAATAATTGATTTTTGGGAGTTTAAAATATTTTTTGTAAGAAAAACGTTTTTTGTTGTAATTGAGTGGCTCACATGTGTTATAAATGATCTGAAATCAGATTTCTAAGGTGGGCTTGAATATTTTAAGAAATATTATTATTTTATTAAATTTTACGCTTTGGTGTTCTAAGCATTTTCCTATAAATAGGGTGCTTGGGTTAGAATTGAAAATCACACCGTAAATCAAGTTTTCTCTCTCTATATTATCGAGCGTATTCTTGTGATTATTTTGAGTATACTTTGAGTATTGCTAGAGTGCTGCAAGTTCCTTCAAACCTTATACCTTAGATATTCTAGTTAGAAATCTTGATTTTTCGAGGAAATGGATATTATTTTTTTGTAATGATATTATTTCTTCAATATCATTATCTTGAAATGTTGATCTGAAGTTTTTATCAAATTTGGAACTTTTTCATGCTCGGGGTTACTATTCATGGGTTCTTATTCATGAGTTACTATTCACGAAGTTACTATTCATGAGTTCTTATTCACGAAGTTCTTATTCACGAGTTCTTATTCACGAAGCGTGAAGATGTTTTTTGTGGAATTTCTATCTTTTGGTGTTGAGTTACTATTCACGTATCGGACTATTCACGATACTGATTTATTCATAGAAAAATAAAATTTCTTCTTTTCGTCAAAAACATCTATTCGGATACTAACTCGATTGTATCCATGTTTTGATCATTCTTGAATTTTACACCACTATGATTATTTTTGAGGTATTTTTGGGCGTGGATAAAACCAAGTACGAATCCTTAATCCTTAATCCTTGTCATTTTGTTTCTTTGGATTCGTTTCTTTAAAAAAATATTTTCATCATCCTCGATCTTAAATGATGATATTATGGAATATCTTTGGCACGTAAGTGTAAAAGATGAATGATTTCTTAAGAATATCTTTGGCCCAGTAGTGCAAAGATGAATGATTTTGAAGAATATCTTTGGCCCAGTAGTAAAAGATGAAGCAGTGTTTAAATGAACATGACGGTGATGAATATCTTGGGCTGTAGTGTAAAAGATGAATATTTGATTCAGATGTATATTGATTGATGTTACTGAGGATAAAAGATAGAGCGATGAACTTTTAAATTCATACATAGAAGATAGTAGTTTGCATTCTCTACTTAACTCTTCTAATGAATTATTATTTTTCCGGCTGCGAATATTGATTTAAAATTTGTTGTCTATTGTATTCTATTATATTTTTTCCTGTTGAAGACTAACAATAATTTGTTGTATATTATCTTAGTCATAATATTCTTTATTGAGCTAGTTGAGCTCACCCTTTTCCTTTTTGTTCCATTTTTTCTCGGGAGGCGAGAATATAGCGAGTACAGTCGGGGGTATGGAATGAAGGTTTTAGAAAGGATTGTTTAGTAGTCCTCACCATTTTGTAAAATAATGTATCAATAAATGTGATGAGGATTTATTTGAGTATAGATATTGTCTGCAGAAGATAATATTTGTATTCAAACTCATGCAGTTTCTTGTTGTAATAATAAAGTTGTAGTTGTTTACGTACCATGTATTGACAACTCGTAATAGGTGATGTATACCTATTTTGGGGGCCATGATTTGCATTCTCTACTTAACTCTTCTAATGAATTGTTGTTTCATTGCAGACGTTGATTTAAAACCCGGTTGTCTATTGTATTCTATTAGATTTTTCCTGTTGAAGACTAACGATAATTTGTTGTATATTATCTTAGTCATAATATTCTTTTCTTGGGCTAGTTGAGCTCACCCTTTTCTTTGTTGTTCCATTTTTTCTTCTCGGGAGGCGAGAATGTGGCGAAGTACTAGTTAAAGGTATGGAATGAAGGTTCTAGAGAGAGTTGTTTAGTAGTCCTCACCATTTTGTAAAATAATGTATCAATAATTATGATGGGGATTTATTTGCGTGTGGATATTGTGCAGATGGCAATATCGTATTTAAACTCACAGTTTATATGTTGTAATAATAAAGTTGTAGTTAATTCTGTACCATGTATTTGGCGACTCAGAATGGGTTGGATGGAATGGACCTATTTTGGGGGCGTCACATTTCAAGTACCGCTTCAATTCAAAACTCAAATATTCACCTCCATTGTCACTGCGGACCTGAACCTGTGCATTGTACTGACTACAAACTATTTTATGAAAATTTTGAAATAACAAGTTTACTTCACTTTTGGACTTCATCAAACATACCTAAGTCATCCTGGTATAATCATCAATAAAAGTAACAAACCAATGCGATCCATCCAAAGTAGCAAATTTAGATGGTCCCCAAACATCAGAATGTATAATCATAAAAAGAACTGGACATTTTTTCAAAATTAATAGAAACGAAGCACGATGGTTTTTTGCAAGTTCACAAACATCACATTTGAAACTAGAAACATCAAAGTTTACAAATAAACTAGGAAATAATTTCTTTATGTAACCAAAAGAAGCATGCCCCAGACGTCGATGCCATAACCATATCTCAGATTTCTTTTTTTATTCCTCCGAACCACCAATCTTTAAAGCTTTGACGCAACTTATCTGAACTTTTGGACACCAAGTCCAAGTAATACAGCTTCCCTCACCTAACACCACAACCAATCGTCTGCCTTGTCCGGATGTCCTTAAATACACAATACACAAAATTCAGGCCAAAAAATGATAACACAAAATAAGGCAGTGGTTATTTGAGAAACTGACAAAAGATTATAATTCAAAGAGGGAACAACCAAAACAGAATCTAAATTCAAGGTGTTAGTGAGGGACACAGATCCTTCCCCAATAATCGGAATTGAGATACCATTGGCAGTGGAAACAGAACTTTGTGAGGAAGGTTTAATAGGTGAAACTTGTCTAGAATCAAATGTAATATGATCCGTAGCACCAGAATCAATTATCCATGCACTATTAGAAACATATGTAAAAATATTTAAAACCTTACCACCATTACCTACTGCTCCTGCCAATGCCAAGAACTTTTCATCGCTATCATCCTATGTCTTTGTTTCAACAATTGCAGCAGTAGAGGGATTCTTGGAATTCTTCTTCCGGGAATCACGGCTATGATCCCACCATTCCGGATATCCCACAAGTTCATAGCATCGACTTTTTGTATAACCCGTTTGATCACAATGGGTGGATTTGTATGATGATTTGTCGCCACCATTAGCATTATTAGGATGGATGTTTTTTTTGTCTTGCTGGTGTTGAGGAGACCAGTTTTGATTAGACCGGTTCCGAGTCACCATGGCTAAAGCTTCAGAATTTTCCAGTTGTCCGTTCATCACCCCGCGTCGAACATCTTCGCGGTGAACTAGGGCATAACACTCTTTTAATTCAGGGATAAGATCATTCCTCAAGATTTCACCGCGCACTTGCTCGAAATCACCCTCTAATCCAGCGAGAAAGATATGCACCTTTTGTCGCTAAAGTAATTTCTTATAGGATGCAATATCTGTCTCATCCACCATGACCAACTTATCACGATGATCCAACTCACTGAAGATTTCAGTCAGTTCTCCATAATATATAGAGAGTGGTCTGCCATTTTGTTTGGCAGAGAAAGCCCTCTGGTTCAAGGTAAAAACTTGTAATTCATCCGCTCCATCATAAAAGGCTTTAGACAGAGCTTTCCAAATATCTCGTGCGGTAGGGTAAGCGAATGTATCGCTTCATAATCTCCGGGGACATAGACATCAACAACCATCTTTTAACCTTTTGATTGTCTGAATACCACTTTTCATAGCCTTCATCTTTCTTCTTAGGTGACGACGATGTGCCACGAATGAAGCAGAGTTTCTCCTTCTCAGCAATTTGCATCTCTAACATTTGAGACCACATATCATAGTTGGTCTCATTCAATACAATTCCTGCATTAAATGATGAACCTTCGAGTTGAATAATGATGGGGGTAGATTCTGACTTGCTCATGGTTTAAGGATTCAAAGAAGAATGATTTAGAGTTTCGTAGCTTTGATACCAACTTGAAAATTAGAGAAGAATATTTTCATTCATAGTTTTTCTGTATCCTTACATGTACATATTTATAGAGATAGTAGAGATCCTACAATTAAGCTATTCATCCTACTGTGACGCCCCCAAAATTAGGTATACATCACCCATCTTGGGTAGTCAAATACATGGTACAGAATTTAAATACAACTTACTAATATAATTGTCGTGTACAATACGACATAAATTGTGAGTTTGAATACAAATATTGTCTACTAGAGATCATACAAACTCAAAAGGAGTCCTCATTACAATTATCACACTATTTCACAGAATAGTGAGGACTACTAATGCTATCCTCTGGACCATTACTCCGTTCCCCGACTCGTCCCAGCTATATTCTCATTTCCTGAAGAGAGCAGTGAAAGAAAGGGTGAGCTCAACTAGCTCAATAAGAAATATTATGACTAAGATAATGCAGAATAAATTATCATTAGCCTACAATGATGTTAAAGCGATAAAATATAATGAACATCAAGTTTAACTACATTAGGAACCAACAATCCATTAAAAGAGTCAAGTAAAAATAAAATCTACTATCTTTTATGATTTAAAAGGTTTTTCATCTTCGTTATATTTGAGACTGAAACTTTAATAAATATTCCACATCATCGAATCACCCCCCGCACTACTGACCAGGATATTCTTTAGTATCACGACCACAATTATTCATGCACTACGGGCCAAGAATATTTGTGTATTCATTAATGGTCATGATCATGCCAACAACTATCCATCAATGCACCACTACGCCACCGAGGATTTTTACCACATCATTTGTAACATTACGATTCGTGATGATTGCAAGAATAGTCTCTCAGTCATAATCATACCAAGTCCATCTATGCACTCTCTGAATACAGATGACTTTCAACATAATATAAACATGAGGATGATGACAATGATATAAGAATTGATAAAACAAGTTCAAGAATTAATTTATCTAGGAACCAATAACATCCAAACTATCAACATGATCTTTGCTTTGTAGAGTAAAATTCAAGAATCTTGAGAAGAATATTTCCATGAAAGGATTTGGATGAAGCCGCAAATATCGAGGATATTCCACTAATTTCATGGAGTATAGAAGTCAAAGTTTTAACCAATTTGGGTATAATAAAGAATGGAATAACAAAAGAAATCACCACGCACGCGATGGAATCGCAGACAGCGGAGTTATTCCAATGAATAATAAATAACGGAACCAGGTCCGGCGTAAACGCACAAACAGGATATTCTGACAGAATAATAAAGAATGGAACCGGATCCGGCCAGAAACACACGACGGGATGTTCAATGAGAATAATAATAAAGAGCGAAACCGGTCGGTGTAAACACACGCATGTGGATGTTCCAACAGAATAATAATAAAAAGGCGGAACTAGGTCGGTGTAAAACACATGCACAGGATGTTCCAATAGAATAATAATAAAGAGCGGAACCAAGTCGGTGTGAAAACACATATGACGGATGTTCCAAATGAGAATAATAGAATAATGTCACCAAGTATAGGGTAAACCACGTATACAAGGTTATTCCAATGAGAATAATATGCGATGGAATAACAACAGTTCTCTTCATGAATAAGAAAGAATAACACCCTTACTTTTGGTAGGAGATTGAATCTGCGATAGTGTAGTAACAAAATACTCTTCTTCTTTCTCTCTTATTCTCTCTATACTTTCTCTCTCTATAGCTTGAATGAATTCGTGAAAAATAATGAAGCACTAGGCCTCTATTTATAGAAGATTTCTAGCTTAACACCTGCCATGTGAAAAGGCAAGTGGCTTGACGACTGGTGATGTGAAAAGAAAAGTGGTTTGACGCCTGTAATGTGAAACGACAAGTGGTTCGGATTTGTAATGTGAAAGCGACAAGTGGTTCGGCCGCTGTGAATGTGAAACGACAAGTGGTTCGGCGCTTTGGTAAAGGTAATCACTATTGTGAAGGTAATTACTATTCACAAAGGTAATTACTATTGACGAAGAGACTTTTAGATGATGACATATATGGGCCCCCATAAAATAATCAAACTTACCACAAACGTCTCATAATGACTCTTTATATACATCGAGGATTGAATAAATATTACCACAAATCATTTTATTTTTAATCAACACATAATTAATCTTTCAACAATTATTAATCATTTATAACTTGTCGTCTCAATTATTGACTTAATACTATAACATATTATATGGATGATATCGTGACAATAATTGAATCAATAATATAAGAGATATGATGCACGTGAATTATTGTAGTGATAATTGAGCATAGGTGAGTGACTTCTCACGTAAGCATCAATAATCAATATCGTGTCGCTCTTATCTATTCAGACATCGCATTCTTTACTACTACTCTAGGGTAGTTCAAGCGGTTTTAACGGTAATACTCTCTGCCGTTATTTTTATAGAAAGATAATTTTGTCGTTTTAACTACGACAATACTTTTGTTAAGGTCCACTAACGATTGATTGGTAGTAAATACGAATATTAAACACAAAAGAATATTCCCCGACCAAACGAATATTTTATAACAATAACTTGCTTTTTGCAAAATTTATAAATATTACCCACAACTATAACATTATATCAAATTTATTCCATAATATTCAAAAATAATATTTAAAAAAATTCATCTTTATTTATAAAAGTTGGGGTCTTACACCTACAATCAAACTATTTCTATAATTAAGTTATTTGCCTAACAAAGTAGAAAAGAATTACAATAGAGAATTTTTAACTATTAATCCAATATCGCAACAACTTCATTGCACCTATGGCTGAAACTCAATTCAAGGATCTTCCGAAGTAGTGTGTAGGACAAAATATGGCCACCAACTATTCGTTGTGACGAAAATCAAACCCAATTCTTGAGTGAAATAGACACTCTACAATTCTACATACCACTATATACAGGTTATAAAACTCCCCAGTCTCTTCCTTCTAATTAGTTTCTTACATGTGAATTTTTTTTAAAACAAATTAATAATCTACTATGTAAATGTCAAAATAACATAATAGTTTCCCAATTAAAATAAATTATTTATCTCATGCATTTATATTTTACAAAAATATGCGATCTGTTTTTTTTTTTCTTTTTGAATGTCCTAATCTATTAGGATAATTTATCCTATGAGGGAGGGGTCTAAGTGGGAGAGGTGTTAACTTACTATTTTCAATCTTCGTCGCTCTGTTGTCTTTTATACTTATTTGTTAAACGTTTTTTTATAATATGTTGTCAACAAGAATCAAACTCTCGACTTCTAGAAATGAATAATAACGGTTAACCAAGTGATCGTGGGTCAAACAAACAATCTTTATATTAAGGTATCACGTGATAATAAAGTTTCACATTAAAATATAAAGATAAAGATTGAAAACAAATATGCTTTAACATATCATAAATTTAATAGGTTAGTTTTTTAGATCAAGATGCAATTCGTATATATAGGTTTGTGATATTCCTAACAACTAGTATCAAAAAATTCAAAGTCATGACTGTAGGCTTGAGTTAAGAGTACGATTTTGAATGAATTAATCATTATAAACAATACAATATACTCCCTCCGTCCCTATTTAAATGACGTTTTAGAGATGTGCACAAGAATTAAGATAATGATTAGAAAACATTAAATATATTATTCAATTGTCTATAATACTCTTAAATCATTAATTTATCATAGCACAAGAGTTTAAAGTACTAAAAAAATAGGTAGAGTAATGAGGGGTAATTTTACAAAAATTATCATTAATTCTCTTAGATTTAAACAAACGTCAATTAATTAGGGACAAATAAAAAACTCTAAAACGTCATATAAATAGGGACGGAGGGAGTATGGAGCAAGTGTCAAACTCTTATGACAAAGACTTTTGGTTAACACTTGACTAGAGATACAAAAGAGTAGATTTGGCTCTCCTCAATTACATATTCCCTCCAATTCTATCCAATACACTATATTTTTATAATTTTAGATGATAATCATGGTATAATTGAAATTAACACCGATCAATTAACTTATAATATTGAGTAGTACTATAATTGTTTCAAAAATAAAAGTACTTAGAATATTCTTTCACCATTTGATGAACATATGAATATTTCATCAAAATTTCAATAATTAAAAATTCTTTTAAACTTTTAATGGTAAATTATTTTAATGATTTTAATTTTTTGTAGAACTGATCTTAATAGTATCAACTATTTATTAGCATATTTTGATCATTACTAACAAAATTATTAAAATAAAAATTTATTATTAAAATGAAAAAAATTATCATAAACTTAAAATTAATATTTTTATAAATTAATTTGATAGTTTTACAAAACTTTGCTTACATAAATAGTAAATGAAACTCATACGCAAGTAACGCAAGTAAATATCAAATTTAGCTTATAAAATTAATAGTAATTCTCTAGATTCAATAGTTTAAATTTTTGGGTTAAAAATGTAATTTCAAGAATCAAATGAAACGTATATAAGCATGTTGTTGATACAACAGTGACGGCCTCCAAATTACAGAGGGAATAGCTGTCGGTGGGGAGAGAGGTGGTAGGCGGTGGGTCAGCCATTCAAGTCTAGTAGCTTGTTGCTTCATTCCAAATCCAGCCTGGTTGATACTATTTAAACCTCCATCGTCTCCTAGTCTACCCAACCAAGCACCAGATCCACCGTTCATCCCCTGAAAGAGAGAGTTGATCTAACACTCTTTTTCTCCGTGGTTGCCACTTCTCTCTCCTTCACCTCCCTTGCATTACACTTGAAGAAAATTTCACAACCAAAAAGGGTTCAATTTCAATTCAATCCCATCATCCTACAGACACCAGTAAGTTATACTACATTCATTTCTCTGTTTTTCTCCCTTTAAATTACCATATCTCCCCAATTTTCTTTCTTCAGCTGTGTATTGTGTGTTTTTCTTTCTGGGTTCTGTTAGTCTTCCAAAAATCAACAAACCTGGTTCATAATTTTTGTTAATTTTGCTTGCAGATTAACAATGTTGGCTAAAATCAAAATGGGTTTGTTTATGGCAATTGTAATGGTGATATGTGCTTGTGGGAATGGAGATTCTTCAACTGAAACCTTGGTTAAGACTGTGAAGGGGAAGAAAGTTTGTAGTAGGGGTTGGGAATGTAAGGGCTGGTCAAAGTATTGTTGTAACCAAACAATCTCAGATTTATTCCAGGTTTACCAGTTTGAGGATCTTTTCTCAAAAAGGAATACACCCGTAGCTCATGCAGTGGGTTTTTGGGATTACCAATCTTTTATTACTGCTGCTGCTGTTTACCAGCCTCATGGGTTTGGTACCACTGGTGGCAAGCTTACGCAGATGAAGGAAATTGCTGCCTTTCTTGGCCATGTTGGCAGCAAAACCTCATGTAAGTCTATTTTCTTATATGTTGATTCATTTTTGTTGTTGGGGTGGGGGAATGAAAAGAAAAATCCCAACTTTTAATATTGTTTACTAATTTTGGGTTGCTTAGTTGCTCCACATGTAAAATTTAGTTGAGATTCAATGGGTTTTTTCTTAGGTTGAATGTGTTTCATAAGAATTTCAGTTGTCTTTCTTTTTGTTCCAGAAATTTTACAATTATGTTCATGATGATGTATATGGGAACTTGATAATGACGCCTGGGATAAATTTAATTGGTATTATATTTGGTTAATATATATATCTGCCTTCTATTTTCTTAATTATTTTGACAATTTGATAACTTTACTTAGGGATTAGTTGAAATTTTTATATTTAGTTTGATATATCTGTTACCTTTATAATTTGATGGACACTGCAGAGACCTTTATCTCAAGTCTTAACTGTTTTATAGCTGAAATCATATGAATCTGTCATGTTTTTGTCCTTCGAATTGTTTGATGCTTAGTCGTAACGATAAACTTTGGATTTAATTAATTTATTTTGGTTTTAGTGACTGAATATTGAGTTTCAAGATGTTATGAGCTTTAAATCTTCTTTTGCCTTTGCAGTTAAACATAAGATTTGTCCTCTTGTGCTTGAATGAATATATTCATGATGATGTTTGAGGGTTTTGGTTGACATCAACGTCGGATTCTCTAGTGTCCTGATTGAATATGCTCATTTTTGAGAGTCGAACACTAGAATATAGGGTTGATGAAAGTTTATAGGTCGTTATAATATGTTGTGATCAGTTTTTTTAGGTATTATAGAGACATAATACTCTTATGGTATAGACTTTAGATTCATACCCTTCAAAAAACTTCGTGTACTATTGTTGTTATTTAATCATACTGGATCTTACCATAATTTGTTTGATGAATATCTTATGTAAGCAAATTGCAAAATGGTTGAGTTAATATTGTTAAAATGCAGGTGGTTATGGAGTGGCAACTGGGGGACCGTTGGCATGGGGCTTATGCTACAACAGGGAATTGAGTCCTAGCCAAGAATACTGTGATGAGTCGTACAAGTACACGTACCCCTGCGCTCCCGGAGCTGAATACTTTGGACGTGGTGCTCTTCCTCTTTACTGGTAGGTATCATTATTTCTCATTACTGCTCGATACCATCCTTCCTGTTCCACGTCTAAGTATAATTTGTATACTTTAAAATATTCCAATAAGTTTTCCTGCGAGTAATAGCACTCCAGCTATTCCTTATGAGAAACAGTTGCAAATACTCTTTTAGTAATGCTTGTTCAATAAGAGTCCTGCTACATTTAACTACAAATTTATGTCGATATACGAGATAAGAATGAATTGAGACTGCAGCCACACATTATTATTCAATCTTATCACTTATGTTTCTATGTTAGTTACAATCCAACTTCTTCATGAGCATTGTTGACATATAATATCATTTTCCGTTCAATAATATGGTTGTGAAGTTTACACCTTTTTCTACGTGCTTAAAAACATGTGTCGCAAAACCTAGTCAGTGCTCTAAAGAACCATGACACATCCTCGTCGCTTCAACATGTTACTTCAGAAATAGAATTATAAGCTTTTTTGTTCGTCTGTTATGCTATCGCAGGAACTTTAACTACGGAGCTGCTGGTGAAGCTCTTAAGGTGGATCTTTTAAACCATCCCGAATACATTGAACAGAACGCTACCCTTGCATTCCAGGCAGCAATTTGGAGGTGGATGACTGAAATCAAGAAGGGGCAGCCTTCGTCTCACGATGTCTTCGTTGGCAACTGGAAACCCACCAAGAACGACACTTTAGCCAAGCGAGTTCCCGGTTTTGGTGCCACTATGAACATCCTGTACGGCGAAATGGTTTGTGGTCAAGGTGATATCGATGCTATGAACAACATTGTCTCCCATTACCAACACTACCTCGACTTGATCGGTGTTGGGCGTGAGGAGGCCGGACCCCACGATGTACTCACCTGTGCCGACCAGCTTGCTTTTAATCCAGCCACCGCAACAGCAGCTTCTTGAGTGTTAAAAGTGCCAGCCAATCATTTTGGCGTAATCTTAAAACCACAAATAAGAGGCCCAATATGTTGCTGTGAGATTGCACTCAGGTATTGTTATGTGAAGCTCAACTAGTATGCCAAAATCATATAAATTGTTGAATGATTTCTTGCCCTTGGTCGTTGTCGGATTTTATAAATTTTTTATTTCATTTTTGTTCCTATAATTTGTATATTATTATGTAGTTGTGAGATTTGCAGCATTTTATGAACACCATAATGTTGTATAAATATATTTTTTACAACTGTATAGACTGAAAGTTTTGATAGTAATTGCCTATTGCTAACTGTCTGATATTTGTAATATGTGGATTGATGATGTGCTACAGTTTTTACTTCAAGTTGATGAGACCTCTCTAAAGAGAGAACTTGTTGAAAAAAAATATTTCCCCCTTTTCCAAAAAAAAAAATAAAGAAGTCCCATTTTATTTATTTTTCCTTAGTTAAATTGAGAAATCCAAAAAATTCAAAATTTGACAGAAAAGGAATACTAATAATTATTATTATTAGTACTATTATAATAATTATTATTATTAGTACTATTATAATAATAATTATTATTAGTACTATTATTATTATTATTATTATTATACTAATAATTATTATTATTAGTACTATTATAATAATAATAATAATTATTATTATTAGTACTATTATAATTATTAATAGTACTATTATTATTATTATTATTATTATTTGTTTGTGTGTGAAGAAGAGAGGAGAGAAAGATTTTATGTATGAACATGAGAGAGAGTAGGTTGTAGGGGTGAATTTGATTTGGGCGGAAAAAAATATGAGTCTTTAGATTAAGTTGGAAGAATTAAGTTAAAATGAATCTGAACCGTCTTTGTGCTTTGTCAAATGAAAGATTCAAAATGGGTTCTGTTTTATTATATAGATGACGTTTTTTATCTCATACTCTCTCTTTCATCTGTAATATTTTCTCATAAAGTGTAATTTTGAAAAGATTGTGACTAATTCTTTGAGATTATATAAAATATTAAATAATTTAGAAAAAATAAAATCTATCTAAAACGTCATATATTATAGAACGGGTTGAGTATTTTTAAAACGGGATTTCGTGGACAGGAGGGGATGGGCAGCAGGAACTCTAGCATGCGTTCTCCTCTTTCCTCGACCAATTCTTTTAATACCGGAGGCTCGGCCATTCATCTAGTTGCAAGCTTCCAATTTTTTCTTGTTTTAATTTTAAAATTAGGAGGGTGTATTCAATTAAATTTTTTAAATATTTTTAAAGTTTGGTTGTATTCAATTAAAACATTTTAAGAGTTTATAAAAGTTTACTGGTATTCAATTACAACTTTTGTAATGTCTTTAAAAATTATGTGGTATTAAATTGAGACTTTTTTAAAGTCTATAAAAGTATTCTGGTATTCAAAAAGTCATTGATTTTTCAGATTTCTATTGCATGGTAGAGTTTGACCGATTTTAGAAGAAAATTTATAATTATCAACTCATATCCAAAGTTTGACCTCATTTCTAAAGACTTCCAAATATTAAACACAAATATGTAAATTCAAATCGCCAATAAAGAAATTACCAGAGAGATTTTATGAAAAATTCAAAAGTCGCAAAACTCTCTGGTAAAATTTTAACTTAAAATAAATATAAATTAATCTAATTTTAGAAAATATAATTATTTAGATAAATTACACAAACTTTTATTATAAGAATATCTCATTATAACTTTGAAAAATCACATAGTAAATTTTGATTTTAATATTATATTATATATATTTTATATTATATAGATAAAGTATATGATATGTACGAATCTTGATAAATTCTAAAACTCGTCAAAATTAAAAAAATTAGTTAAAAGATGACAACGGTCGACTGTTAAAAAACTAGTTATGTAGCATTTTAATTAATTAATTTATAACATCATAAATAAATTAAAATTAAAGTCGCATAATTTTTTTTTAACGGTCAATTTTGGTTCACTAACAACTATTAATAATTTAAAAAAAAATAAAATCTCTCTGGCAATTTTGTCTGTGACTTACCGACGACTAAAAATCTCTCTGGTAAATTTCCTATAACTTGATGGCAATTTACTCACATGTATAAAATTTTGTGACTTTTGATCATTTAGATTTTCATTGTTATAGTATTTTGTGAAAAAATAGAGTTTGACACTCCTACTAAAAAAACGTACGCATATATAATATATATAATTCAATTAATAGTGAGCTTAATTTTTGTGTTGCATTTGTAGCTTCTAAAGTTTTATTCGTATCTGAGTATCCAAATTTGTCATGAAATGAGTAAAATAATATGAATGCTTTCAACATATATAAAATCTCATGCCACAATAATTTAATGAAATAATAAGATTTCCTCTAGTTCATGAAAAAAGAGGGAGAGACTTTACACATGGGCTAATTAAAAATTAATATAAACTGCAAGATATATTAGAAATATACAAAAGTCTATCAAAATTTTGGTAAAAAATTTATTAAATTATGTCACTTATTTCATGGAGTCTATAAAAGTAAATTTAAAAAAGTCTTTTTTTTAAACAAAAGGAAACCATTTATATTAAATCAGAAATAAGAACATCTGAAATAAAAGGAGGGACATGACCCCACTCCTCCGGACCAGACTGTAAACCAGCAGCTTTGGCTAACAAATGCGCTGCATGATTAGCTGATCGTCTAGCGAAATAAATACTGCTATCATTCAAAGCTAACAAAGCATGAGAACAATCTCGAGTAATTAAACCAAATAAAGAATAATAAGGAGTATGATGGACTAAAGCTTGTTGAAGAACCTGACAATCAGTTTCTAACACTACTCGAGAAAAAGTTCGTGCCTTAAGCCAACTGAGAGCTTCTCGGCAAGAAAAGGCTTCAGCAAGAGCAGGTTCCTGGATACAATTAATCAAACCATTTTTTGCAGCAACAAAAGAACCACGCTCGTCTCTTATAATCCAACCATAACGAACCTTGTTTAGGCCAGGGAATAATGTCGCATCAAAATTGCATTTAAAATAACCAGGTAAAGGTTTGCACCATTTGAGAATAGGAACCTGGGAGGGTTTGTTCTGATGTAACGCAGCAGCAGTTGTGCGAGCCTGCCACTGGGAATGAATCGTCACAACAGCAAGGAGGAAAGCCTGGGCAGATTCTAGCTTCTTGTTTCAAACCATATCATTCCTAGCCTGCCAAAGAGACCAGAGGACCATAGCAGCTGTCGAAACCATATCCAAAGACAGAGACTGCAATTAGTAATTGAACCAGGAGATAAAACAAGGCTGCGGCGAAAAGATCAAACCACAAAGAGAACCTCTCCAAACTTGCTGAGCAAAGGGGCATTGAACAAAAAGATGGAAAATATCCTCAGGACCACCATTACACATATGACAAAAATTAAGTATCTCCACCCGTCTATTACATAATTGAGACATAGTAGGAAGAACATCCAAACAACAACGCCACACAAAATTACAGACTTTTGAAGGAACATTCAAACACCAAACATTCTTCCGACCAGAGAAGCGATGTTGTTGCACAGAAGTGGACAAGTTACAGGATAATGCTCTATACCCTGATTTCACAGTGAACACACCTTTCTTTTCAAAACGCCACTGCCATATATCAGAACTTCTGATTTGGTTAAAAGGATTTTTTAAGATCAATTCAGCATCTCTAGGCATGAAAATATCCCGAACTAGATCTTCCTCCCAATCAGGACCATTTACCTTCATAAGAAAAGCCACAGTAGTAGTTTCTAACCCCTGAATCATGCCCGTCTCAACATAAGGATTAAGCGAATCCGGAAGTCAAGGAGATGTCCACAAATTCTTGTCACAACCATTACCCATCCGACGCACCAGACCTTCCTTCAGTAATGATTGGCCCGCAAGGATACTACACAAAATGAAACTGGGATTGGATCTAAGAGAAGCAGAAAGATAATAGCAATCCTTAAAATACTTGGCTTTGTACAATCGAGCCACCAAAGAGTTAGGGAAGTTGAGCAAACGCCAACCCTGTTTACATAGAAGCGACAAATTAAATTCATGCAATTGTTGAAAGCTTAAACCTTCGGAGCTCTTGTGAACACAAAGCTTAGCCCAATTAAGCCAACGAATACCACCATTATTTCCATCCCCATTGCCCCACCAATAACCATTCATCAACTTTTCTAAATCATCACATAAACCCAACGACAAAAGGAAAACACTCATCGCATAAGTAGGCATAGCTTGAGCCACACTTTTTAACAGGATTTCCTTACCCGCCCTGGAGAGGAGCTTCTTCTTCCAACCCCCAATTCTCTGAATAAATTTCTGTTTAATAAAAGCAAACACACCCTTCTTATTCCTACCAACAAGAGATGACACACCCATATAATTTCCCAAATCCTTAGTTTCACCAAAATTCAAAACTCCACAAACTTCCATCCGATTGTGCCTAGAGGAATTAGGACTAAACAAAACATTTGACTTCTAAAAATTAATCATCTGACCTGATGCAGCTTCATAAGCAGCCAGACAACCTTTAATGCGTTCTGCCTTAGCCTTAGAAGCACGAAAGAAAAGTAGACTATCATCTACAAAAAAGAGGTGAGAAATCACTAGCGCTCGAGTAGCGATCTTACAACCATGAATTTGCCCCCGTGCTGAAGCATCACTCAAAAGGGCAGAAAGACCCTCAGCGCAAATAATAAATAGATATGGGGACAAAGGATCCCCTTGACGGAGCCCCCTTTGAGGAATGATTGGGCCAATACTTTCCTCATTTTGAATAATATTGTACTGAACAGTAGTCACACAAAGCATCAGTAAACTAACCCATCTAATATCAAACCCGAACTTAAGCAACATTTGCTGCAAAAAATCCCACTCGATGCGATCATATGCCTTAGACATGTCAAGTTTCAAGGCCGCCTCCCCCTGTTTACCCTTCGTTTTCCTCTTGATATGGTGACCACATTCAAAGGCTACCATGATATTATCAGTAATCAACCGATTTGGAACGAAAGCACTTTGTCTCAGAAATTACCTGCTGTAAAATACCGTCATGTGATTGGCAAGCATGTTGGCCATGATTTTATATATCACATTACAAAGAGCAATGGGGCGGAGATCACCAAGAGTTTCTGGGCTTTTCTTCTTTGGAATAAGAACGACAGATGTAGAATTAAGACCGTCAGGAAAGTTTGCCGAATTCAAACATTGCAAATAGAAGGCAGTAACATTCTCTCCAACCGTACTCCAAAAATTCTGAAAGAAGCCCGGAGTCATACCATCCGGGCCAGGAGATTTATCTGGAAACATGGAGAAGAGAGTAGATTTAACCTCACCAGGATCAAAAGGACGAATCAACTCCAAATTCTGATCAGTAGTAACCCTGCGCCGAACCTTCCCCAAAACCGTTTCACTACTACAGCCACGGTTAGCAAAAAGATCATTGGAAAATGAGAAAATATGATTTTGCAAACCCGTATTCCAGTCTAACCAAGTACCAGTAGAATCCTGAAGCTGAGTGAAAAAGTTCTTCTTTCGCCACGTCGAAGCAAATTGATGAAAATATTTGGAATTAGAATCACCAACTGCAAGCCAATTTTGTTTAGCCCTTTGACGCCAAAAAGCCCCTTTCTGTTCCAGCAGATGATGCAATAGCTGATTCTGATCCTTATATTCCTGGAGAGACCTTTCATCCCGAAGGGGCTTCAAAACCCTTAATCTTCCTCGACAATCAGTAATCTCCTTATTAAACTTATGAAAAACATCCTTTCCCCACTTTTGTAAATGGGACCCACAAGCAAAGATTCTAGACTGTAAATCCAGAGAATTACCCAACGACCACCCTTCTTCAACCACACGCCCACAATCACTGTCTCGGAGCCAAGCACTCTCAAATCGGAACCGCTTAGCTCGATGCCGGAAGTTGGACGAAACAAAGTCCAAAAATAAAGCAGAGTGATCAGAAGAATAAGTGGCTAAATTGAACACTTTAGCCGAATCATAAGAAGAACACCACTTCACATTAGCCATGACCCTATCTAAACGTTCCTCCACCCAATCACTAGAACCCCGACTTCTCTCCCATGTGAACTCATAACCCTCCATCCCCAAATCATTGAGCCCGCAATCCGCAACAGCAACGGCAAACCCCCTAATAAGAGGAGCAGGGTGAGAAAGCCTCCCTTTCTTCTCTCTTTGACAAAGAAGATCGTTAAAATCTCCCAAGATGCACCAAGGATTCGACGAATGATTACTTAAGAACCGCAACAAATCCCACGATTCTTGCCTCCTTCTCCTCTCAAGGAAACCATAAAAGCAGGTCAAACACCACCTCCCTAAGCCAGAAACACTCACTAAAACATCAATAAACGTCCTAGAATAACCCACCAGCTGGACCATCTTTTGCTCTTTCCAAAACAAGGCAAGCCCACCACTTAATCCAACACTATCAACAAAAAACAAACCTTCAAAACCCATACGAACTTTAATTCTTTCAACCTGAGACCGAACCACCTTGACTTCCATCAAAAACACAAAACAAGGCTTTTTACTAGACACAAGGTCCAGTAATTTTTGAACTGTGATGCCCCCAAAATTAGGTATATATCACACATTCTGAGTCGTCAGATACATGGTACAAAATTCAAATACAACTTCATTTATACAATTGTTGAGCTGTCGTATAGAATACGACCATAGTTTAATATGAGTTTTAATACAGATGTATGTAACTCTCATGGTACCTCGACCACAACCTTACAATGGTACTTTATATAAAAGTACACCAGCTATTTTAGAACTAAAATCTTTGGGAAGTGCTCAAGGAAACCTTTATGCATGGGAGGCCATGCGTCAAAGGTTATGATAGATATCATATGTCCACAGAATTATCCTTGGTTGACCCAAAAGTCCCCAAAGAAAAACAAGAATATTACTATCATCTTCTTTCCAATGGTAAGTCTTCTCTTGACATATAATTATCTCCGTTGTCTCCAAGTGAAAATTATATTTCAAATATACTCCAAGATCATATAGTAGTGCTCGTAGATATACTCAAAGAAGTGGATGTGCACAACCATGTCTTATGATAACACGAGGTTGTATGTCATTAGACATCTTGTATGATAATGGCAAAAACACCCTTCCAACGTTGGGTTCGCCTCACCCTATATGATTCACCAAATATAACTACTAAATGATGTATAGAATGCAACACACTTTTCTATACTGTTTAGGGAGAACCTCCACAGCTAGAGACCACCGTTCTAATCCTCTTAATACCCCCACTCGACCCAGCTACACTCTTATTACCTGAAAGGAATTGTGAAGCAAAAGGGTAAACACAACTAGCCCAGTAAAAAATATCATGACTAAAGATAATTAAATTATCAATAGCTTTCATCAATAATAAATCAGAGATTTAGAACATATGACAGATAATAAAACTTTTCAACCATAGTTGCAGCGGAACGAGCAATCCATTAGAAGAGTCAAATAGACCATAAGGTCTATTATCTTTTCTATGTTAAAAGTCCACCAATAATGTTTTATCCGTGTAACATCAATCAACAATTCCCGTCCACGGTCATGTGAATAACCCATAATCACAATTGTGATTCTAAATTCCTCTTCGCACCCAGGACGAAGATAATTTTCATCACCTGAAACATCAAAAATCATGGTTATACCAAATCACAATTCCCGCCAGTAATCATTAAATCATCTTTGCACTACTACCAAAGATATTCATTATTATCACATCCATGAATTAATATTTCATTGCAGAGACTCAGCTCAATAATTAATCCACATTATCGAATCATCCATGCACTACAGGCCAAGGATATTCTTTAGTATCACGACCACGAATTATCCATGCACTACTACCAAAGATAATCGTGTTTTCATTAATCTGGCCTTGATCATGCCATAAAACAATTCATCTTCAGACTACTACCAAAGAGAATCCATAGCCATAATCATACCAAAAACTGTCCATCAATGCACTACGGGCCAATGATGACTTTTTCCACATCATTTGTAACATTACGGTTATGATTATACCGAATAATCCCTGGTCATAATCATACCAAGTCCATCTATGCACTGTGCCACAGATGACTTTCAACATAATATAAGCATGAGGATGATGACAATATTATAAGCATTAGTCAAACTAAATCAATGATAAATATTAAAGACTTTAAATTTATCTAAACATTATCAATCACTTAATAAAATCATAATATAATATTGTTAATATTATAACAATATTTTAATCACTCCTTAAACTTATAAACAATTTAATTTAATTGTTTACACTTTTCTAAATAATGCATTTGATCATTCAAAATGCCATACTCATAAGATTTCATCACCAATAATCAAATTACTCATCAAAATCAAGATATACCTTTATATAGGATTTTCAAGCCATAAAATCCTATTTACCAATTTTTCAACTTCACATAACATATTTAATTCATATGTTCGTAATTAAATCATTTTCATGAAAATACCAAATCAGCCCCAAAAATTATTCTTTTTCGGGATTAAAGAATATAGTCCCATATTGAATATATATTTTCTCGAGAATTTTAAAATTCATTTACTATTTTTCAAAAATTAATTTCTAATTAATTCCTTAAGAAATTAGTTACCTCAAGGTTAACTCCAGAAATTCTCAAATCTTGGCAGGATCTTACACATATTAACGTGAGCTTCAAGTTTAAATTTCATGGTCATCGTAGTTATAGAACTCCGGTTATAGCATTTTTCGTCGAAAAAACCTAAATATTGAAATAGTCATAACTTGCTCATTTTAAGTCGAAATTAGCTCATTTTTGGACAGTAGGTACTTTATACCATATATTATCATGTCCCAAAAGGCCGAAATTTTTCTCACAATTTAAGTGGCCAAAAATGCCCTTTTAAATTTTATGGCAGTAGTTTTTTTGCACTTTTCAGTTTTTGACTCCTTTACTAAAAGCAGTCCACACGAAAATCTACAACACCTTTTTCTAGTGATTCCACTTGGATAAGTTAGAAAACTCATAGATCTAACTCTAGAACTTGACCACACTCAAAAATTCGAAATATAATAGGAGATATGGTCAATTGAATTTCATATTCCATTTTTACCAAAATCTGATTTTCAACCCTTTGTGTTTTCTAAGAACTTTCATGTTTTCACATAATAACCAACATAACTCATCATGACAATGACATAATAATTCAATAAAACAAGTTCAAGAATAAGTTTTAAAGATTTATAAGTTAATTTATCCCGAACTCAATAATGCCCCAAATTGTCAACACGATACTACTTTGTGGAGTAAAATTCAAGAATGTTAGGAAGAATATTTCCATGAAAAGATCTTTGGATGAAGCTTAAATATCAAGGATATTCCACTAATTTCATGGATTATAGAAGTCAAAGTTTTAACCAACCTGAGTATAATAAAGAATGGACTAACAAAAGAAATCACCGAGGCATGTGATAGATCAAGACAGAAAAGTTATTCCTACAGAATAATAAATAACGGAACCAGGTGTTGCCTCTTTTTTAAGACTAACAAATGAGCTCTAACTCATACAAGTATACATGTGTCAACAAGTAATACAGAGTAAGTCGAGTATCGATCCACAGGGAATTAACTAATAAAGTTTACCAAGCATTAACCCATAACCATTTCAGTCTTATTTAAACGAATGACAATATATTTTATATTTAAACTATGAAATTAAATAAACCTAACTACTTCTAGAGTGAGACTAGATAACGAAGACTTGAGATTACAATTTCATCTATTGACTCATTCAAATCCATACATTTCATGTTAAGCTAAACTAATTGTACCGATTTGTTAGTCGAGAACACTAAAGTAAAGTATAGCCATCTTTCAATGCACCATACCCATATAACATATAATCCACAATTGATAGAATACACATGAACACCTACATTACCTAAATCACTATATGTCTATGTGATTTATAAATAATTAGGGTTTAATTCTAAGTTCTCAATTGACTACGAGTAGTGCTTCAGTATATGTCTATCCTAAGCACAAATCATACATCCCATCACAACGTAGAATATACAATCACAAGCTATCAAGATCAGATCTAAACCCATACTTCGTCTTTCAAGTTCATATGGGTTATCACAGTAATTGATGGCCAATCAACTAAGCAATTAAGCATGAATCTTAATAGACAAATCCATAGAAATCAATAAGGCTAACAATGAAACATATCAGAAATAACTAATCCATAGAATTCATTGCAATCTCATAATAGAAGTTAAGTCATAATTGAATTAATGCTATTATCCACATATTGAAGACACATCATGAGATACAATAAGCAATCAAAGAGAGAATACGGATAGAGAATTGTAGTGCAAATCTGTTCTCTTGAGCCAAGGTTGAATCTCTAATGATTTCCAATTGCTTCAAGTCTCCAATCTAATCAACTCTAGAAAATACCTACACTAATCTACTCTATTCTATTATTGAAATTAAAGAGAGAATAAAACAATAGCTTCAGCCCCCAAGGGGTGGAATCTCTCATTTACAACTGATATAAGTCTAATATATATGCCCTAATTGAATCCCCCCCTCCGTTACGCTTCAATTGCACTGTTTAATGAAAAGTTAGCTTTGGTCAACAACCGAAGTCGCGCAGCCGCGCAAGAATTGGCCTAAGTTGGGCACGTCCGCGCGAAAGCTGAAAATTGCGTCTTTTTGCTACTGTAAGTCGCGCGGCCGCGCGCGGGTGATTTTCTGCTGCAATGTCCTATGGTAAAATGGCCATAACTTTTGATCCGGAAAGAGTTACGGGGCCTGTCACCTATCAAATCGAAGATATCGACGAGCTCTACAACTTTCATTCTTTGATGATTGAGAAATTATGGCCTGATGAAGGTTGAAATCGATCTGGAAGGGACTGCTATGAAAATGGCTAACCAAAACAGCGAAGTTTGACGTCTGTTGGTACAACGATCATAACTCTTGCATCCGAACTCCGATTAGAGCGATTCAAGATGTTCTGGAAAGCTACGAAGACGCTCTACAATGTAGTCCAAGTTCAAAACCAAGAACATGAAGTAACATGAAAGCCAAAATGATGTCCGGATTGCCTTTTCTTTGTATTTTCTTTGCTTTTCCTTACCAATAATCGCTCACACCGCTCCCAAACGTATAACCTACAAAATGAACACAAAATGCATGAAAAGTAACTAAAACACATGAATATAAGCAACTAATTCATGAAAAAGATACCGGATAAGTGTATAAAAAATTCACTTATCAAATACCCCCAAACTTAAACCGTTGCTTGTCCCCAAGCAACACAATATAATGCAATCTATATGCTATGCAAGTTACGCTACTATGAGAATGAATCCTCAGATTTCCAGCCATGTTATGAATTCCAGTGAGACATGCCTCAAAGAAATATCAAGATTCAAGAACAAAGCATCAAACTAAGCTAAAGGCATAATGACATACAATCAGATAATCCTAACCTGCTATAAAGATGTTGTGTGTGTGATGTGTTCACAGATAAACTTGACAAAGGTGAAGATACCGCATGCTTTATTGCTTAAGGCAGAAAATTGAGTTTAAAGAACTGCATAAACTAATGAGACATCAACTACTCCAACACATCAATACAAACTAAGGTTCAACAATGGGTTTATTCTGCTTTATTTTTACTCACGAGGGCGATTTTTGCACTTTCCCGCGGTGTTTATTGATAATTTTTTTTTATATATATATTGCGAGTGCGTTTTACGCTCCATCTCACTTTCCATTTCCATTTAAACGAGTGCGTTTTACGCTCCATCTCGCTTTTTATTTCCATTTACACGAGTGCATTTTACGCTCCATCTCGTCCCAATAGAAAGCATACCCATGTGTTCTCAAATTTTGAGTATCTGTGTTTTCATAGTCTATATCTACTTTATACACAATTCCATCTTTAAAAATAACATTTTCTACTCAGCACACAAAGATGGTAATCTTAACTAATAATCAAATAGGAACATTGTCGTGCTACCTGGTAACATCTAAACAGCAAGCATGAATTATATCATGTATAAAATTATAACTAAGCTCAAGATATCAACCAAGTTCAAAAATCTATCAAACTTCTATTTCATCATATGCCAAATTAGAATTCAACTAACTAAAAACTTGGGATTATGCAATGTTATGCAACTAAACACGTACTAAGTAAACAAGACAAAAGAAACTAAGAAAAAAATTCATGTAGAATTTAACAACAAGATACTAAAATACCCCTACTATGCAACTTAAACATGCAATCAAACTATATGCAGCTAACTATATGCATCAACTACTCACTACAACTTAATACCCCCAAAATTAAAATAAACAATGCCCTCATTGTAATTAAAAGTGAAAGAATACTCCCCTAAGTGGCAATGTCATCTCCGTTCGCCTCCTCATGATCCGATGGTATATCAGGCGATGGCTAAGTTTGAGATATTCTATGGTTGGAAAATGAGTGTGGGCTTTTAAGCGTCCTCAACGCTTTAGTCGTAAATTCTAAAAATTCAAGTAATTTTTTTTCGTGATCGAGCTATCGCACGGCCGCAGTGTTTGGCTTATAGTTAGGCGCCGTGCGCGACCAGATTCTGGCGCTTCAGCTTTTTAACTTTTGTTTGATCTCGAATGCTTATAAAGAATTGGATTGAACTCGAGAGATGAAAACAATCAAACCATTATTAATACTTACCATTATCTAACATCTACTAAATATGAAAATGTAAATAAGAATTAAACAAGAGAGAGAAATATGGATGAGGTGCCTCCCGAAGCGCTTTCGGTTTTTAGTCCGATTAATGGACTCTTTTCTTGACACCGCTATCCGATTCCTCTACAATAAGATAAGAACCTTCCATCCATTTGAACGGCTATGTGCTTTGGTAGGTTCCCCATCATGAGAGTCTTCGGTTTGAAGTCACCTAGCATATTTCCTGTACATGATGTCTCCATTTCTATCGCATCGCCAGGTGCTTCTCCAGTTGTATCTGTGAATGGATTTTTGCATTGAGGCATGAAAGATACAACATGCTTTTCTTCTTCTATTATCTCTTCCTCAGCCCACCATGGTTTGTAAGAGGCCTCATAATCACAGATATTCTTGCTTTGGATGTGACTACCAAGGGGACATGGGTGTGCAAATTTCACTGAATTTTTCAACTCTATCTGAGAAGGCACTTGGGGTATTATACAAGTCAGCTCATGATCTTCATTTTCCATACCTCCAATTGTCTCCTCAATGTCCACTCCTTTCAGTTCATTCAGTGGCATGTACACTTCTGGCTCTCCATCAGTTTCATCATCCATGTCATAGCACCAATTGTTTGGAGGGCGATTGTTCAAGGCTTCGATTATTTGATCCATACGATTCTGAAGATTTTGAATTGACCTATCTTACTCAATCATCTTCTCCTCAGTTGATGCTACAAATTTGAACCACAAATCCTCCAATCTTAAATTTTCTTCTTGTTGCATTGGAGGTGGATATGAGAAATCCGATGGATATGTTGGACTTGGGACACAGTATGGGTCTTGATAGTTATAACTCCATTCATAATCTGGGTGATATCCCCAACCTTGATGATCTTTGGGATAAACATTGTTGTTGAGGTAATCACCCCCAAACTGTACTTGTCCAACTCTGATGTCGCACTGATAACTCGGATGCTCGCCAACACAATATTCACATATAACTGCTATCTCTTGAGTTCGTTGGGCTGCAAGTACATCCAACCTCTCCGAAAATGTTGCAATTTGTGCTGACAATGTAGAAAATACATTGAGCCCCTCAGTGCTTATGTCCCTTGGCTGAGTCATATTTGCATAAGGCCATTGATAAAAAAAGTCACCCATAGAACCTGAAAAGAGAGAAATATAAGAAGATAATTTTAAAAAAATAAAAATGTTTAAATTAAGACCAATTTGATTGAAATTAATGTTGGCAAAAATTATTAAAATAATTCCCCGGCAACGGAGCCAAAAACTTGTTGGCTCTTTTTTAAGACTAACAAAAGAGCTCTAACTCATGCAAGTATACATGCGTCAACAAGTAATACAGAGTAAGTCGAGTATCGATCCACAGGGAATTAACTAATAAAGTTTACCAAGCATTAACCCATAACCATTTCAGTCTTATTTAAACGAATGACAATATATTTTATATTTAAACTATGAAATTAAATAAACCTAACTACTTCTAGAGTGAGACTAGATAACGAAGACCTGAGATTACAATTTCATTTATTGACTCATTCAAATCCATATATTTCATGTTAAGCCAAACTAATTGTACCGATTTGTTAGTCGAGAACACTAAAGTAAAGTATAGTCATCTTTCAATGCACCATACTCATATCACATATAATCCACAATTGATAGAATACACATGAACACCCACATTACCTAAATCACTATATGTCTATGTGATTTACAAATAATTAGGGTTTAATTCTAAGTTTTCAATTGACTACGAGTGGTGCTTCGATATATGTCTATCCTAAGCACAAATCATACATCCCATCACAACGTAGAATATACAATCACAAGCTATCAAGATCAGATCTAAACCCATACTTCGTCTTTCAAGTTCATATGGGTTATCACAGTAATTGATGGCCAATCAACTAAGTAATTAAGCATGAATCTTAATAGACAAATCCATAGAAATCAATAAGGTTAACAATGAAACATATCATAAATAACTAATCCATAGAATTCATTGCAATCTCAGAATAGAAGTTAAGTCATAATTGAATTAATGCTATTATCCACATATTGAAGACACATCATGAGATACAATAAGCAATCAAAGAGAGAATAAGGATAGAGAATTGTAGTGCAAATCTGTTCTCTTGAGCCAAGGTTGAATCTCTAATGATTTTCAATTGCTTCAAGTCTCCAATCCAATCAACTCTAGAAAATACCTACACTAATCTACTCTATTCTATTATTGAAATTAAAGAGAGAAGAAGACAACAGCTTCAGCCCCCAAGGGGTGGAATCTCTCTTTTACAACTGATATAAGTCTAATATATATGCCCTAATTGAATCCCCCCCTTCCGTTACGCTTCAATTGCACTGTTTAATGAAAAGTCAGCTTTGGTCAACACCGGTCGTCGCTGATTAGCAAGAATTGGCCTAAGTTATGCGTATTTAGCGTGAAAGTTGAAAATCGCGTCTTTTTGCTTTGTAAGTCAGTAAGTCGCAGTGCAGGAATTCGCGCGCCCGCG
The DNA here is from genome assembly GCA_020205615.1 of Panax quinquefolius. Taxonomy (NCBI): domain Eukaryota; kingdom Viridiplantae; phylum Streptophyta; class Magnoliopsida; order Apiales; family Araliaceae; genus Panax; species Panax quinquefolius. Next base: position 25,796,458 of record CM035171.1, read on the forward strand.
CGTGGGTGATTTTCTACTGCAGTGTGCTCTGGTAAAATGGCCATCACATTTGATCCGGGAAGAGTTACGAGGTCTGCCACCTATCAAATCGAAGATATCGACAAGCTCTACAACTTTCATTCTTTGATAATTGAGAAATTCTGGCCGGTTGAAGGTTTAAATCGAGCTGGAAGGGACTGCTATGAAAATGGCTAACCAAAACAGCGAAGTTTGACGTCCGTTGGTACAACGATCATAACTTTTGCATCTGAACTCCGATTAGAGCGATTCAAGATATTCCGAAAAGCTACGAAGACGCTCTACAATGTAGTCCAAGTTCCAAGCCAAGAACATGAAGTAACATGAAAGCCCAAATGATGTCCGGATTGCCTTTTCTTTGCTTTTCCTTACCAATAATCGCTCACACCGCTCCCAAATGTATAACCTACAAAATGAACACAAAATGCATGAAAAGTAACTAAGACACATAAATATAAGCAACTAATTCAAGTAAAGATACCTGGGATAAGTGTATAAAAATCCACTTATCACTGTGTCCCACAGAAACGCACACACGAGGATATTCTAATGTAATAATAAAGAATGGAACCAAGTCCAGGTGTAAAACGCATGACGAGGATATTCCAATGTAATAATAAAGAATGAAATAATGTAAGAATTTCACCAAGTATAGGGTAGTTCACAGATACTGAGTTATTCCAAATGTAATAATAAATAATGGAATAATGTAAGTTCTCTTCATGAATACAAAAGAAATAATACCCTTCACCGTAAAAAGAAACCGAATATAAGAGTAGGAAGTAAGAGAATACTTTTCTATAGTTTTCTATAACTTCTTTCTGTAGAGTTCAAAGTGAATTCGTAAGAAATAATGAAGGAATGAACTTATTTATAGAAGAACGGCGTAGATAACTAATTCATGAACGGTCCAGATTGATTTACTTTTAAACAGACGATCCATATTGGTTTACTATTAAACCGAAAGTAATTCGGTCCATACTTGATTTACTTATTAAAACTTAAAGTAATTATCCATACCGATTTATTTATTAAAACTTTAAACCAATGATCCATATTGATTTACTATTATAACTATCCACCAAATGATCCATATTGATTTATTTATTATATCTTCAACCAAATGCCGAAAAATTAGCACATCTCCTCATGGACTAATATTGTACCCTAAAAATAATTTGGACCGAAAAGAAATATATTTTACGGGTGAATAGTACTCTGTGAATAAGAATTTCGTGAATAATAACTCGTGAATAGTAACTCATGAATAATAACTCGTGAAAATAACTCGTGAATTGTACTTCAACACTAAAAGTGTCTCGAATAATTCGATTGAACAATCTCGAGTGACTTCTCACATAAGATCAATAATCAATACTGTTGTACTACTACGCAACCACGTGTATTATCGCATTTTTAACACCGGGTGTTTCAACAGTTAACTGTAGAAACTTCCGCCGTTATTTTCATAAAGTATTTTTGTCGTTTTTTTCAATCCGATAATAATTTTGCTAGGGGTCCACTAATGATTGACTAAATTGCATTTAATATTCCCCGACAAAAGAATATTTCTACATGTTAATATTTTATATCAACTTGCTTACTTTGCAAAAAAAAAATTCACATATTACCTTTAATTTTAAACTTTTATCAATTTAACTATTTACCAAAATAGAAAAATTGAATACTTTTATTTCATAAAATTCGGGGTCTCACATGAACTGTCCGTGAGCTACCCAACCCACGACAGTTCCAACTTAGGGTACTCATTGGTCTGGGCGAGCCTGGGAATCAGAGCCCGCCAATTGCAAGTTTTTGATCTCCCGTTTTCACCAATCTGTCTACTACTCTCCAAACTTTCTTCCCCCTTCCTTCTTCGTTTAGAATACACAATAATTGCCCCATCATGCATATCCGCCTCCTCTCCACTCTCCTGATTACCCGCAGAGACCTACATCAAATCAGTCCCTCCATTTTTTGGTAACTGCAAAAGCAATATTTTTACCAAAACGCACCCCTCTATCCCCTCTAATTTGCCCATCATACACCATATCAGCCTAAAATTGCGGGCCTAAACCATCTCTCAAACATTCTTCATCGTCCTCCTTTCCGCTACCGGGCCGGCCATCATCATCTTTTTCTAACAACCACCGTGCTCCGATTGACGAACCAGTTCGACGCTGGGGAGCCCGAAGCTAAGAACCATAAATCTTAACAATTGGACGCTCCTCAACTGTATACAAATCTAGACAGAACTCCTCCGCATGGCCAATCAAACCACAATAAAAGCAAAAAGTGTTGAGCCTTTCATACTTAAAGGTTACCCACACTCAATCACCACCTGCCTTCTTGAGCTTCATCTTGCGTTATAGAGGCACCCTGACATCCATGGCCACCCTCACACGCATATAACTCTTCCAAAACCCCCCAAAGTTATTGGGATCCGATTCTACAAAGACACCAATATAATTGCCAACGTGCTTAGCAACCTTCTCCGACATAAAACCACACGGCAAATCATAGACTTGAACCCAAAACTCAATGGTAAAAAGAGGAATTTTTGCAGGCTGATCACCCACTTGAAGCCTCTGATATAGTAAAGGCTGGTTCTCGAACGACCAAGGACCCCCCTCGAGGACTCTCTGCACATCACGGTCATGAAAAAACTGGAATAGGAATAGATTAGGTTTGATGGTTTTTATCCACATTCCTCTAATAGGTCGCCAAATCTCCGCCATAACATTCTTCATGGTCATCGATTTGATGTTCTTATCTATCAGAAAGCGACCGACAAAAGCCTATCGTAAATCCACAGCCTCTCCATCATCTTCACCATCCGAATCCATAATCTCAATACCGCCCTCCTCCTCTTCCTCCAAAGTAATCTGAGCGTACCCATCCTCTAACTCGTGCATGTTGCTGCTGGAACTAGCCATGATAATTGGAAGAAAGATAGCGAAAGATCTGACAAAAGGAACAAAAACGAACTTGTCAAAAGCGACAAAGAGACGAAGCCTTTTTAGAAAGAAAAGAGAGACCACTTTTTAGACGGCACTATCTTGATACTTGAATGTAAGGTTTATTTGAATGAAGGTGGGTTTTTTGAAAGACAAGACGGCGGATGAAAGGGAAAAAGAGTAGTAAAAAAGTCTTTAAAATCTTTAAAAGTCAATAAAATTCACAAACTCTACAAAAGTGTCATTTAAAAAAAATCTTTAAAATTTTTAATTGAATACCCCCCCCCCCTCCCCCCTCCCCCCTCCCTTAAGGTTTGCGAACTGGACACAAATTGGATTTGGTTTAGATTTAATTGTTATTAACTATTTTAATGTGTTGTGACGTTTTTACCCCTAAAATAAATTAAAATAAGTCAAACTAGAGCAACCGATCACATTTGACCGGTTAAAAACTTGGTAAAGTGCATTTTAACATGTTATCGCCTTATCGGTAATTTCGGGATACAAGAAGACACCTTTCAAAGGTTGAGCACCGTCAGATGTCTAACATGTAAACTATGTGGTCCAAATTGTATTTTAGTCTTTATTTAAATTTGAGCAAGAAATATATTTATTATAAATGAACCATTCAACCCAAAAAACAAACATAAAATCCAAATATAATTTTATTTCCCTATAAAGATTGAGGGCGATTAAAATAATAAAAAATGCTAGGAGTATCAAAAATTTTAAACTAATGCTACTATCACATAAAATTATCACATGATGCTCACATATCGCATGGGGTGACATCCATGTATTTGTTGTTGACATGACCCACTTAACTCGACAACAAATCCACGTAATATGCCATCCATACGCGATACTTTTATGTGATAAGAAAGATATATGAATATTTTATCATAAAAAATATCTCAAATGACATGACGTGTCATTATAGCATTGGTTGGACAGATCTCGTAGGAACATTTTTATGTTATAACAAATAATATAGGTATTTACTTATGAAACAAAAGAGATTAATATTTATTTGCTATTAAAAAATCAGAAGATGTTATTTTTTTTAATATGATTTCTTAATAAAATTATATTTGGGTTTTATGTTTATTTTTTTGGGTTGAATGGTTCATTTGTTTTCCAAATATCCAATTTTCCTGTCTCATTAACCGGTCTGTCTAGACTTATTCTTAAAACACCATACAAGTCATGTTTGTTTGCAAAAAAAACATATTTATGATTAGTTTATTTATCTTAATTTAACACTCCTATGAATTATTTCTCTCATAAATAACTTTAAAAATGACAAAAAATAATTCATAAAACTATTTAAAGTACTATTAATCCCCCAACAGTCCAAAACAATATTTAATTAAAATAAATAGTCCAATTTCAAACACGTTTTTTTTGCAAATAAACACAAACATACCCACATGGAATTCCAAGAATGCTTATAGTCTATAAATCACAATCACCATAAACTTTCACTTTGAATATACATACTGCAAAAGGTAGCAACATTGATAAAAAATATTTGGCAAAAACTAATGATTTAATCATTGAAGTTGACACGTTTTATTAAATATTTAATTGAACTTTTAATTTTTTAAATTAACTCACTGAACTAATTTTTATTTTTCAAATCGAATCATTCCGTTAAAAAAAGTTGACAGACGTTAATTTTTTATCTACGTGACGCCAACGTGGACTAAAAAAAGAAAAAAACGATCCTATATATAGTTCTCTCTCTTTTCCTTTGCAGTCACTGAGCTTCTTCGACTAGAGAGAAAACTCAGATTTCAGATTTCTGTAATCCCCTCCGACTCATTATGGACTTCTTCAAATCCGTCTTTTCAGACGACACTGAAGAACAACGATCCGATTCTGAAACTACACCTACCACCTCCCCAAAATCATAATCCGCGCCAAACCCTACCCCAATCCCAACCATCAGCAACGCCTGGACCTTCGGCAGCACCTTATTCAAAACCCTAGCCTCTAAGTTCGAGTCCGTCATTGATACATACTGCCGGGATCTCGAGGAATTCAGCTTCGGCCTCAAAAAAGAAACCGCCGTTATCCACCAAGCCGCAACTCGCGTCGTTAAGGACCTCCCCACTCCGCTCGAAGCCGGAGCCGCGGTCGCTCGAGTCTGTTGGCCAAGCCATCGACAATTTGACTGAGATTATAGCTAACGGTAAAGAATCCCTTCTTGCTAATGATTCTGATAGCGAAAGTTCTGATTCTAAGCAAATTAGTGGTCAATATGATTTGAATTTGAGTTCAAAGCCGTATAGCAGGTTAGATGCACAAATACGGGGGATACAGTGTGATTTAAATACATATTGTAAGGAAGTGGAGGAGTTGGATGAGTTTAATGAGTGGAAATTAGGGTTTGTGTTGGATGGGAGGGTTGAGGATTTGATTGAAGAGAATGGGGTCATTGAAGAAATATACAATGAGATTGTTCCGAATAAGGTTGATAGAGCAACCTTTTGGGAAAGGCATTTTTTTAGGGTTTATAAAGTTAAAAAAGCAGAAGAGGCAAGAGCAAAGCTTATGAAAAGGGCAATTTCAGGGGAGGAAGAGGAAGTTTGACTTGGGATGATGATGCTGTCTTTTATTTTCCATGTCATTTGTTTTCTTTTTTTCACCATAGATAAAAAATTAACGTCTGTCATCAACTTTTTAAAATAACATCAATTTGAAAAAAAAATTAGTTCAGTGAGTTAATTTGAAAAATTAAAATTTCAATCAGATATTCAATAAAACGTGACAACTTCGGTGACTAAATCATTAGTTTTGTCAAAAATATTTCCACATTCGCTTCTAAATCTATTCAAATTTGTTCTTATATATCGATAAACGCAAAAATACTCCCTCCCGTGACGTTTTAGAGAAGGATTTTTGTTTCTTAATATATGACGTTTTAAAATTTCAAGTAAACATTAATTACTTAGTTTCCAATATTACCATAAGTATTAAATACTCCCTCCTTCCCAGAATAAAAGTCCCGTTGGATTTTTCACGTATATTAAGAAGATGAATGAAATGACAAAATTGCCCATAATAATGTCATTAAATATGGAGAGAATTAGAATAAAAAAAGTATGAGATATTTAATGCTACGTGTATAATAGAAAAATATGGGCAAAAATTTGATTATTAAAGGAAAATGTACATTTAACATGAGATTACCCAAAATAGTAATAAAGACTTTTATCATGGACGGAGGGAGTATAACTTTAGTTTTTCACTATATTTTGCCCAATAAATAACAATATCTTTTTTCAATACAAGAGCAATATAAATATTTAATATTATATTTAATGATATACAATCATTTTCTTAATACTTGTGCAAATTTTTAAAAATCTTATATCAAGAGACACGAAAGGAGTACAAAGCAAGCAAATCCAAGATCCTTCCATATATAGGCGATCGAGCCAAGAAAATTCAGTTCTCAGATTGACCAAAGTACTTACCCGAAATTGTTGCTAGGATATTAATCATAACAACTTCATCATCGAGTTCTGATTTTTCAGCGCGCAAGCTTGAACATTTGCGGAGAAGATCCCGAAGGGCTGCACACGTGTCAGCATTTAGTGGACTGTCAACTGCTGCACAAAGAGCAAAAAGCCAGGCACAATCATTCTTGGAAAGAGAGGTCATCGTCTCCGCCAACTTTATGCGCTTTTTCAGCATTGAAACTCGTGCGACAGAGTCCATATCTAGAATAGTTGATAAGGTTGGGCGATTAGAAACATCTACTTTGGTTACAGTTTTAGGACTAGAAACAGAGGGAGAAGCTTCATTTTCATCCATAGCTGATTTTTGAATGGGACAATCAATACTGGACTGGCCAGAATCGGCTCTGTAAGTCGTTGAATTATCCAAATCTTCAGCGATATTACTTTCAAGAATTTGAGGGGAACAATCTTCTTCAAGAATGTTGGATAATAATTGCAGTTTACTAGAAAATTCAGCAGTACACCCCTCATGCTGTGATAAAGCCTGTAAAAGAGACAATAAAGGGATAAAGGAACATAAAATGGAGTTCATAACGAATAAGCTAACCCTAGTAGAAAATTTTACCAAAGTACCAAAATTACACAATGAAGAACATAATTACATTCCTATTGTACAAATCTTAAATTATAATGAGAAAAACAGTACAACTCTCAAACGGCCAACATTTGCTAACAAGACAGTTTCTCCTAGGGAGAGAAAGAAATTTATGGTTTCTAATAGCGGGAACCAAATGCACTAAATTTCTCTAATGCCTTTTTTTCTCATTTGGAGAAACAAAACCACTAATAGATATCATTGTTAAAAAGACCAAGAAGAACTAACCAGCCTTAGCTCAGAAAAATCAGTAAGGAATGCACTCTCCCACTCTTTCAGTGGCATTAATTGCTCTGGACACCTTGCAATATCAGGAATCTTGGGCATATAAATAGTCTGTTTGTTTAATTTACTTTCTTCAATCTTGGCGAACGTCACTTTTTGAACCCGTTCAGTCTCCCACCTGTGTGAAGAAAAGAATACTCCAAGTTACAATGTAATATCACACATCTATAAATCTCCCTTTAACAAGATAAATTTCAAAATTCATCACAAATGTTAATAAGCATGTAACTTTCCTAACTATTAAATGCTTTTATCTGCTGAAGAGTCACCTGAAATGCATTTTACTTTAAAAAAATTGCTACAATTATGTCCTTAAATTCTAATTTGTTGCAATTAAGTCTAATGGCCCAATTAATTTTAAAATTGCCTGAAATTACTGGCAGCCAATTTCAAACCAAAATGAATCAATTACAAGTTGAAGACCCATTAATTGTAGTTACTACTTAAAAATTGATTAGGCAAAAGACTAGCAAAAATTAAACAATGAGGACTTAATTGCAGAATGTTTTCTCTAAGGACTAAAGTGCATTTCCGTGCTACTTCAGGGGGTAACACTGCAGTCAAGCTGCCAGTTAATACTAAACATCCTTCAAAAAGAAAAGAATTTGTAAAAACATATGAGAACTTCTAGAAACTGCCACAGATTTTCAGAGGTGCTTGTCAATATGGCTTGAATTTTAGGAATATAATAAAACCATACTTCATTAAACAATCATGCAGGGCATTTTCATATCCAGGTTTAGGAAGATAAACTATCTAATTCAATAGTTTTTACTTTTTAGCCTTTCCCGTCTCCTTCAGAGATGATGCTGAAAAGATAAATATAGTCACCATTCTAGAGGGAGAGAAATTTGAGTGATGTATTGATACCTTACACGCCTAAGATACTCTAAGCCATCCTGTGCAGCCCCAGCATCAAAATCAGGTGCTCCTGTAACTAAAAAGGCAGGTCTCTGAATGCTACTGTACTCTACATCACTGTCATCATCCTCAATGCACTCTTCTTCTACAACTGTGCATCCATCTAAATCAGTAGCAATAACACCAGAAGCTGTATCTGAGGGGTTCATGTTTATTTCATTATCCAGGGTTTCAAAACGCTCTTCACCTGCAACATATCAGCATTTTAGTCACAGAATTTCTGTAATTTTCATACATGTAGCATCAGTGAATGAAGTATATATACAAACAATAGGTACACCATCCACAGAACTCAAGCAATTGACACTTAAAAAGTAAGAGCATCTCCATAGGATCACACAGATAGTATTTCAATATTGAATCTCATAAAAAAAATGTAACTTCACTTGATCACATTACCACTGACTCCATCTGCAACCTTAACAAAACTACAATGTATTTACCATATACTGATTTACGATTGCATTGTATCTATCATCACTTGATTAACCATGTACTTCTGAAGAAGTAGATACAAATGAAGAGCAATATTACGCAAGTAAAAGACTGTATACTGGTATGAAACATGTTCTGAACTATCATATGCCTAAGCTAAAAAAACAAGGAACGTGGAACAAAATGTCTTTTCTAGATTGCTATAGGCCTTCTTCAATCCCTCTTCCCTTTGCACAGCCATGGGAATCAAACCCATCAAATTCACACAATTACAACCCGAATATACAGGATAATAACAATTTTGACTAGGGCTGTAAATGGTAACCGGAAAATAAGATATTCGTCCGTGTTCGTATTCGTTTAAAACAGATATTATTCGTATTTGATTAGAGATATTCGCAAATAAACTAATACAAATACGGATACATGTATATTTGTATCCGTTTAACATCCGTCCGCCAATATATTTATCGATTCAGATATGCGATATCATAATCCCAAGCAAACAACGGTTCTTATTATAAAATTATAATATTTTGTAATATCTTCCATAAAGATTAAATAGAGTGATTAATTTTTTTCTTCCGAATTTTATAATTTAATCATATGGTTGATTATTGTGTTTGTTATATTAATATCATAATAGTAATTTTTTAATTATTTATTTTCTAATTTTAATTAATTATGCTAATGAATTCAGATCAGTGTTACCTGAAACGTAGTACGTTTCGATACGCCCACAAATATGAGTACGCGGTATGCTATAGTTAAAATGCGATACCCTAGGGTATCTTTGTACAAGTTCTTATAGTTGGGAATTCTCCTAAAATCTAAATTTAATTAATTTAAGTTTTATAGAAGATTTTTAGTTAGAATCAACAAGCTAATTGTTTTATAAATATTTTAGTACAAATGTACTGTTTGAGGATCCAATACTAACTTACAATATTGATATTTATGCAATTATAGAGAAAAAACAAAGAAATTTTTAAGTAAGCTAAATTTAGAATATTGGCACGTTAGAGTACCATGTTTGGGTACACAAGTACTAATACGCAGTTCACTAGGTCAATGAGAGTATCTAGCTAGCAACTCTTATTCAGATAGTTATTCGGAAATAGATAATATTCGATTTCAAATAGTTTTTCGAATATCGAATTCAAATAGCACATTAAGAAATATGTCGAAAATCGAATACACATAAAATATTTTTTTCGAATACGGATATCATTGTATTCAAATTCAAATATGTTCATTTACAACCCTAATTCTGACCATGTGTTTTCAATTCATTTTTTTCTAATAACTCAAGGAATTGTAAAATAGTACTCCCTCCATTCCAGATTATATGATCATTATTTACTTTTAAAAGTCAATTCGAAACATTTTTAAACTAGAAATTGAGACGACTCATTAAAAATTATGAAACAATAAAACTTAGAATGAATAATATTTTTTTTAAAAAAATCTATGTTAATTTTAAGTTTCAAAATCTTTTACAATAATAATCAAATTATATGGAACGGAGGGAATATATAGAGTCGATAGTTTTTGAAAGGAGATTATGATTTGTGTGTTTTTGATGTGTCGTATATCATGGGTGATGCCAAGATTGGTAAATGGGATGCGTCATGCCTGGAGCAGGGTAAAAGTGAGGGCAGGACTTCGTGCCACGTAACATTTAGTGGACATTGGAAAAAAGGAGAGGAACAACTGGTATTCAGACGGCAGGGTTTCTTTTTCAGGCTCCATTGTTCATTTTGTTAAATTTCTAGAAAAGGCTTTTTTAGGAACCTAATGTAGATATTTTTTGGGAGGCTTGATTGTATAGGGTGTGTTTTAGAATTCAGATACATGGGGCATAGGTAGGGCTGCAAACGATCCGTTTCGATTCGAACTTTGACAAATTCGAACCGAACTTGAACACAATAAGTCGAACTCGAACATGTTCGTTTGAGTAACACAATCGAACCAACACACATGTGTAAGTAATTCTTTAAAGATGATATTTTCATTATGAACTAATCGTTTGCAAATATGCTAGAGTTCGCGAACATAGCCGACATCATCATCATCTTTGATGAACATTATCATGATAAAAACATCATTGAAGCAAAAAGTAGGCCAAATTGAGAAAATATTGTTTAATTTAATTAATATTCGAGCATCTCTCACTTGGGAAAGTTATTCATGAATCACTCGAATCGTTTATAATGGGGAATCGAAATCGAACCTTTATTCGAATTAAATCAAGTTTTAATTGATTAATTTTCGCAAACAAGTCGAACCGAACCACATAGTTATTGATTGAACATGTTCGATCGATCTTGAAAGCAATCGAATGTAATACCATGCGAACATCTCACGGCTTAGCAAGACAATCCAATCGAACTCGAACCGAACCGAACCAAACTTGAACCTGTTCGCGAACGTTCGGTTCGTTTGCATGCTTAGGCATAGGTGTACCTTTTAATTCCCCTATGCTTTGTGTGTTGCACCTGCCCATGTACTTGGGTTCTCCCCCTTTTTGGTTTTCTTAATGAGTCATCTTATCTCAATAACTTATTGAAGGAAAAAACAGTTTTTACAGAAATTTAATCTTTTTCTTTCAAAAGACTAAAGTTGCTAATTAACCCCCATGGGCCCCGCCCCAAGAAACCAAAATAACACCCTCTTCTTCTTGTATCACTTGAGTAAAGAAGGTCAAGGGGAAAATGCTATAATATAAATCTACGTCGGAATAAAAAGCTACAAAGATTGTGATTAGCCCCAACAAAGAACACAAAAGAAGTAAAATATATGAATTAGCAAAAGGTGGGATTAAGGAAAACAACATTACATATCTAATAATCACTAGAAATCCAATACAATCTATTAAATGTGAGAAAAAAAAGAAAATATCTGAATTATACAGAAATTAAAAAATAAGAATTAACACAAGTACTTTTAAGAGATGTCATAAGGAAACTAACCATGTAGTCCATAACAAATTTTGACTAGGGAAGCAACCAACCATCTATCCAGAATGAACATTTGACATAGAACATCAGGCACATAAAAACATATTTAAGAGTTCAGCTGGCGATAATTAACAGTAAACAACTAAACATACATGTCATCTCTGTTACTTCTTTTCACCAATGCAACTGGTGGGGATGGGGGTATAGGCAGTGAGAAAGGGGGGGGGGGGGGTGGAATCTTATCCCCGTGTGGTTTCAAATACATACATGACACATATCATCAAAAGCATAGACGCCAATCACACCATCTTAAAATCAAATTAAAAAATGTAAAACACTAGTGTTGTTACTCAACCAACCCAAAAGGAAGAAGGCACTACCATAGGTATCAATTATGTTCTTACATTTCAACAGTGGGGCATGCTTCTCAAAATCCCTGCATATCTCTTGATATAAGAAAGGCTTATAACCAACCACAAACCTTCCCTCTTCAAATGTCAAAAGAAGTTTACTAGATCAATGAAATTAGCCAATCTGCTGAAATCCATTTAAAAAAAAACTAGTCATTAATACAGGGCAGAACCTTTACTAAAAGAATTCAGACATGCTACTAATGAATAATGCTGTTTTATGGTTTTCTAGATAGGCTTTTGGAGGATAAGATACCACAATACATTAAACTGGAACGTCAATTGGATTGTCTGAGGTTTGAGGCTACTTTAGTATATTAGAAAGTTAAGCTTGGTTTATGTTGTGGACATAGAGAATGTCAAGGGTCCTAAGACTAGATTTGTTGAATAGTTAGGGTTAGGGTTTGGGGGAAAAGCTGATTGACATAAAGGGGGCTGGTTGAGGCTATGAATTGCTAAGTTAAGACTAGGACCCACCTGGTCATTAAGGAAGACTACATGTACTTCTCTTTGATTACTTTCCCAAGCAATACTCTTATGATTCAATCCAATCACTCATAACATGAAAAAAAAATTCCTCTTTGCAGGGGCACTTTTGGCCCATCACTTGCACAACAAACAGAACTAGATTAAACTTAAGAATAAAATGTTGTTCCAATAGACTCTTTAATTGTCAAACAGATTCAGGACTTAATTAGTCAGAAAAACTTTCCAGACTACCATTCAAAAGATGCAGCAAGAACCTAGTAGAAAATTAACTAATAACTCAACCAGACAAGATTCTGTAAGTAATAACTCCATTCTGAGTTCAAATGCAAAGAAGAAACTTTTACAAAATTAATGAAATGATTATTAACATCACTAATAGAAAAGGAGACAAGTAATAACATTGTACCCATAGTAAAAAATTGTAACCGACAAATCATTCTTAAAACATCGCATCATTTAAGTTAACTGAACTAAATCTTGACAAACAGCTAAAGGTCTAAGACAGTCATTCTAAGGCTTCAACTGTTAATGCAGGCAAAACTTTTTCTCTCAAGTGTTAATGCAGGTAAAATTTAGACAATTTGTTTCAAATAAATAAGCAAGTAAGCAACCCATACAAGATCCAAAGACTATGGTGATAAGCCAACAAGTGTTTTGGTCTCACCCAGTACACTGAGTTGTGTATGATGTAGTGCTATAGTAACTTAGTGGTGCAGTTACTGCTCTTTAGGAGCACGTAGTAAGCAAAAGTCAGTTAGAAGACTTGGTCTTTCTGTTAGCTATTGTCTTGCTTTGTGAATAAGTGGTAGTAGTGGAGTCCTTATTTCTAGTAGTTGTGGCCCATGAGCTTAGGAGAGAGTAGTTTGCCTTTATGTATTTAAATCTTCAGTTGGCAGAAGAGGAAAAGAGGAACTCATTTGTTATAAAACCTTGTGGTACTTTCTCACCCGAAGAGAAAACATCATTTATCATTTTGAAGCTTTGATTGGGACTATCATATGGCTCGACTAATTAGCAAATCTGACCCTTCTATTTGACATGTTTTTGCTAGTGTTCCTTATAATTTTTTTTTGGCACAGCTGTTCCTCAAATATGTTTTAGTTGTGCAAAAGTGTTCCTTCTTTATTTTTGGTCAATTTTCGTTAGTCAAATGTTTTCCCAAATTTTTATCATTTTCATTTATATATCCACTAAATATAAATATGTATATTATCATTTTCATTTAACTTGATCTAATTAATTAAATTATGAACTTGTGCGATAAATGTTAAAAATAACAAATTTTTATTAAAATATTAAAATTTCCGTAATCTACATTAAAACATAATTTTTTCTAATGTAAAAATAAAATTTTAATACCCATAAAAAGTGCAAAACTAAAAATCAGCATATATCTAGCTATCTTTTCAAGGGAAAAAAAACACTAAACAGAAAAATAACCAAATATTAAGCAGGAATTCCTTAATGACCATCAAAATTAAGTAAATAGGAAAACATACCAAGAATTTCAGGAGCAACAAAACTTTTCTTGATATTCTTTCTAGGATCAAAGTTCACCCCAGTTTGCTTCTTCTGTTGACGATTCGAATCAACCAGACCATCATATTCCTTTGTCACAACAGGTCCAAATCCACAGTACATCTCAACCCAGTTCTTCTTCTGATCTTCCACATTTACAAACCTTAAAGCCTCCATTTCCTTCCTTGAGTAGAAAATTTTGGTCCCATCGCTTTTCCTTTCATACCCATTTTCAGATGTAGATTCTTCCACATGGATTATCACACGCTTCTCAATCCCATCTGTTCTTGCACACTTGTTCTGCCCTTTTCCCTTTCTCTTGCCCTTTCTCACCTTTTTTCCTTTCCTTTCTTGATTTTCAGCAAAACCCATAAATCCTTTCTCATTTCCACATTCATTTCCAACTCCAAAACCAATTTCAATAACTTCAGCAGCTTCATCAATTTCCTGATTTTTCACATTTTCAGCAAAACCCATAAATCCTTTCTCATTTCCACATCCATTTCCTACTCCAAAACCAAATTCAGTAGCTTCATCATTTTCTCGATTTTTCACATTTTCAGTAAAACCCATAAATCCTTTATCACTTCCACATCCATTTCCAACTCCAAAACCAATTTCAATACCTTCAGTAGCTTCATCATTTTGTTGATTTTTTACGTTTTCCGCAAAAGCCAGAACTTTTTTCTCAACTGCGTCGGGCAAAGGGAGGGTTGTCACAACAGGTCCAAATCCACAGTACATCTCAACCCAGTTCTTCTTCTGATCTTCCACATTTACAAACCTTAAAGCCTCCATTTCCTTCCTTGCGTAGAAAATTTTGGTCCCATCGCTTTTCCTTTCATACCCATTTTCAGATGTAGATTCTTCCACATGGATTATCACACGCTTCTCAATCCCATCTGTTCTTGCACACTTGTTCTGCCCTTTTCCCTTTCTCACCTTTTTTCCTTTCCTTTCTTGATTTTCAGCAAAACCCATAAATCCTTTCTCATTTTCACATTCATTTCCAATTTCAATAACTTCAGCAGCTTCATCAATTTCCTGATTTTTCACATTTTCAGCAAAACCCATAAATCCTTTCTCATTTCCACATCCATTTCCTACTCCAAAACCAAATTCAGCAGCTTCATCATTTTCAGCAAAACCCATAAATCCTTTATCACTTCCACATCCATTTCCAACTCCAAAACCAATTTCAATACCTTCAGTAGCTTCATCATTTTGTTGATTTTTTACGTTTTCCGCAAAAGCCAGAACTTTTTTCTCAACTGCGTCGGGCAAATGGAGGGAGTTGGTGGCTGCGGCGCCGTCGGTGGCCATGTCCGATCAACGTTTTCGTATTATATATATATCTTTTGCTACTTGCCTGAGATTTTTGTAGGCAGCAATAGAACCCAAAGCAAAGATTTATAAAAAAAAACCCAATTTATACTGAAATGCAAAACTGAAACTGCTGAACCTTTTAACAAACCCCTTCAAGGCTCAAACTTAAAGCGAACCAAAGATGGACCTAAAAAAAACACGCGGGTTGCTAGATTGGTTGGGTTGGGTGTCAAATCGGACCGATTTCAACGGTTCGGTACAAAAAAATCGATTCGGTACCAATTTGATACAAACCGGTTTTCGGTACCAGTTCCGGTTACCTATTTCTTAAATATGGATCGAAAACGAGACAAGTTAAAGCGAGAGAAAATGAAAAATTTAGAATCTTAAAAGTCATGGAAATGAAACTCATGCTAAGAGTTTTTACCCGTGAACACCCCTAATCAGCTAACTTAAATAAAAAAAAAAACCCATTTAAATTTATTTTATGCAACCTCTTTCTCTCTCTAACTCTTCTCTCTCACTACTTGACAATTTTGTATTGGCTTATCTGATATTGGTTGGGTTGGAAGTGAAAGAGAAAGAAATCAATGCGTGTTTTATGTTCTTATTGTTGTTGCTGGTGAAGGAAAAGCTACCAAACTGTGTATTATTATGTCCTGTCATATCTTCTGTATATAACCAGAAATTTCTTTCAATTAATTGGGATAAAACAAATCTCTACTTATTTAGGAAGAACTCCTTAATCTTTTTGATCTTTTCCCTCCTATTTGTTATTCTTCTCCCTTGTTCATCTTCTATTTTTTTCGAAACAATTCAATCGTTTATTAATAATGTCTTCACTGATCTATTTTTTTTTGGGGGTGGGGGGAGGCTTTTGTAGAGGAATAATGAAAGACCATAACTTGTGTACTTTTTGGACACTGGCCGCAAAGATGATTGTATAAGAAAAGTCGGATAACAAAGGGCTTCCAGTGTAGTGTATATATCAAATACTAGACAAAATTTGGCTTATGTAAGAGTTAAATTACAAAATTTACCATGTTAAATCTAGTATTCTAGAGGACAGGTGGGGATCGTGCACGTTAATGCCTTTGTTGGGTACCACCTTATTATATAGATGTGTGTTCCAGAAGTTTTTTATTTTATTAATTAATATCTTCTCCTCCCTGTTAGCTGAGATGCTATTATATAAACCACTTGAAGAACTTAGTATTCCCACCATTTTCACCGCTAGAAACAACAAGTCTTATAGGACCATGACCCAAATATTAACTTAATACTGTTTATATATAGCTCAAAATAAATGTTGATAACAGCTGGTGAGAAATATTAGCAATTATTTTTCAAGACTAATTTAATGAGTATATATAATTTAAAAAATTAAAAATTAATCTCGGTGTACCAGCTATTGTGATTAAGCGAGATTTTTTTTGTAATTTAATTTTAATATTTATTGAAGTAAATAAATATTTTGATGATTTAATTATTAGATTAAATAATTAATTGATGCGATTGTGGTAGATTAATTTAATTATATGTGTTACATTTATTAAATTAATGTGGAGAATTTTATTATCGAAGTATGCCATTATGTGAGCTTATTGTATTAAAAGAAATATTTAATAAGCCTAATGTTATTTTAATTAATTAATTTATTAATTAGAGATTTAATAATTTGATATTATTTATTAATGAGAAATTTAATTATGTGACTATGTGAAATTATGAGAAATTATTATATTTTATTTAAAGTAAATTAAATAAATTAATTGAGTTATTTATAAAGGGTGTGACATTATTTAAACTATATGATACGGTTTTATTAAATTAAATAGTTTTTGAAACCTTTTATTAACAGCCAAACGAGGCCCTAAGGGGAGTTTTTAGCGGTTAACCATGATGAGGGGTAACTGACCACTTCTGCGTCAGTTCTTCTCCTTTATTATCAGACGTCTTCTTTTATTTTTATTATTCTATGTCTGGAAGAGCAGAGAGGGAGAGAGTCTGAAAATTGTTAGAGAAATTGTGAGATTTAGAGAAATTGTGAGTGTGTAATCAACAAGTTATTGTGAAAGAGTCATATGTGATCATATCTTCTAAAATTATACTCTGGGTAATTTCTCCAACCCAATTTCAATTTCACGTCATTTAGTTTTTATAAAAATGGCTTTCATTCCTTCTGTGAATCTCTGTAAAATGGGAAAATGGTATGATTATGGGTTATGTATATTTAAAATATATCATATCGTATTTGATTATATATATATATTGTATAAACCATATCATCTGTTTCATGAAAATACATCGTATATAATTGCTTCAAAATTACAGAGTATGGGTTTTGGCCATATGGCCCTTATACGTAACTTTAATATGCCAAACATAAAATTTTCTGTAAAATTTCCACTTGTATATGATTATGCATGCTAAAACGAACAAATTGAAACTTGAATGGTTGGATTTGGCCTTATAACGAATCCGTAGTGTTGAATTTTAGGAATTTATGTTCAATACTTCAAGAACATGAAGAACAGTACAATTTACATAATTTAATTATGTGATTATGTGTTTTAATGGGTTAAAATCACTCTATAAATGTTGGGTATTGATTATATATAAATTATAACATGTGGGTATGTTTAATTTGGAGAATTAATGATTATGTAGTGTTTAATTTGCTGAACTCTGTGTTCTTCGCGAACTGGGAATCAAGTTTTTTGAGGTCAGTGTGTGTGGCTGTAACTCAGACTCAAGTCCGAAGTCCGCCATGCCACCATGTGCATGACAAGTCTCCGGTACATGATGCCAAGGTGCTTGTGGCCTTGAAATACCAAGATACAAGAGCCATGTGGCGCATACCACCACTTAGCGAATATTGAAATGAGTTTTTAAAATGTTTAAGTCTAGCAATGTGTTATTAACTTAGTCTATTGATCATGAAAACTTGTTAGACATATAATGAGGTGTTAAAATAAATTCTTAACACGTCCATAACACAATTACTTGTGAATTGAATGATTGAATGCTTAGTTAACTTATTGCTCGTGAAGTCTTAATTTTTTTGACAATAAGTGTAGTAACTGACTAAGTATAGTCATGAGTTTGAGTTAGACAAAGAATAAGCTTGTGATGTTTAGTACGTTATAATTGACTGGTATTGTGAACGCAAATGATATGTCGGATTTAAATCAAAGAACGAGTTTTATTAAAGTGTAATCTACGCACGAGGCAAGTTTTCTAACCCTACTTGTTATCATTGTTCAAGTTTATTATTTACCTTGAGTAAATTCTCTTTACTATTATTCAAGTTCGAATTGTTATATTAAAGATTGATTATCTTTTCAAAGTATGAATCTGTTATACAATAATTGTTCTATTGTATACTTCTGGAGATTATTATTCAATTTGAATATCATTATTGTTGAACATTGTTAGACTAGTAAACCTTATTGATTCAACTAGTCCATAGTTGATGAATGTTCTAAATTTTAGAACCCTTATTGAATTATCCAAACCAAACTTCTTTTGGTGCGGACTCGAATGTCAAACTGAGATGAACAACCCTGCAAAGGGATTTACTTATGCGTTAGCGTTAAGATATTGTGCGCAAGTATGGTACTAAGGGTGATCCCTAAAAATGCAGTAGAAAGGTCCATAGTCTTATAGATCGTTAAAGGTTTCAAGTATAACCCTTGATAACCTAGGGACATAGTTCAAGTCTTATGACCCTCGAAATCTTTTGATTCTTGTTATTCATTCTTGATTCAAAAGTTGAGCTTTTATTTGAAGTCTTTTATTTCCTCGCATGTTATTATACATTGTTATTTCATTATTTTATTTGTGGGCAATCATGCTCACTCTTGCTTAATAATAACATTGCGATTAAGAACGAAGAACCGATGAGCCTTCTACTAGTAAAGGCAAGGCAAAGATTAAAAAATGATGAAGACTTCATTTTATATGATGATGTATTTATGTGTTAAGTTAATGATGTTGTTTTAAGACTTATTGTTTATGTTTCATACGGATGTTTAAGGTTAGTGTTAACTTTTGGGATTATATTATTATTAGGATGTTGTAACCCTTAAAGGGAAGATTTTATTTCTATCTATTGCATGGTTTGTTTTTATTATGGGTAGATAGATAGATGATATTTGTCTGATGAACACCAAATCCCGTGGAAGAAAGTATCCGGATTTGGGGGTGTCACAAGTTAGTATCAAAGTAGTAGGTTATGAACCTTAGGTGGGGAACAACCTTAGGTAGTAGCCTTATAAGAAGAATATAGTGATGGAAAACTCTTATCGAGTTCTAGGAAATGAATTTTGTAATTCATTGAAGATAATAAAAGACTTTATGTGCTTATGTGTTAAATTATGTACTCACTAGTACGACTTAGTAACTAAAACTCGAAATTTTGTTGTCGGGATGTCGGCGTTGGAGGAACTAGTCGGCGGGGAAGAGGAACCCCGAGTACCTACAATATTACTGAGAGGAGGAGCCCAGGGACATTCATGTCGTTAGGGAGCAGATTAGTACTGAGAGGAGTCATCTCCATTGATCACCGTTGTTGGTCAAGTCGGAGCATGAAACGAGCAGATCACGAGGAGGATTCACGAGAAGAGGAAGAGGAAGAGGAAGAAGAGGAGTTTCCACGACATTCCATCGATCTTTGAGATGTACGACACATTATCTGACCGTAGCGTGGAGTTCTGAGATGAGTCTGAGGATCATTGAAGCGAGCTATTATTTTGCCAGATTACTCTCGGCGCGAAGGAGAGGAGATTTTGACTCTTCACTCACGATTGGGAAATGTAGAATGGGATTTGGTCCATGAGAAAGGTCAAACCGAAGATAAACCGTAGAGATAGAAAAGTTGAAGAAGGATCCGAAGAGAGTTCGAGAGGCTTGCCATAGCGAGAGAGGAGGGTTGGGTAAGAGAGTCACGTCGTCTTGATCTTGGAAGAAGAGGATGGTCGTGCAAAGAAGGCAAAGCTTGGAGAGATATACTCTACACTTAATCATGCGATGGATGAGGCCCAGGATCGAGTTTTGAGGTACCCCATCCGATTCGAAGGACTTCCATCGTACATCTTTGGATCGCGGGGACGATGTCTCGTATCATAAAAAGAGGGCGTGGTAAGGCTATTCAGCACCTTGACAGACAGTGATATAATCTGTTTAATTATGTGAAAGACTTAGTTAGTTTTATATGTAAATTTCGATATGTTTATGAACGAAGGAATATTTTAATATTTAAATCCTATGGATTCTTTATCTCGGGATGGTTGATGTAAATACTTGAGTTATGCTATCGTTTGATGTAAAACTTTTAGTTTGAATTAAATATTTTAAGTTGTTTGAGATGATGTGTTAAATGATTATATTAAATTGTTGAGTTAAGTCTTAACTATTTAGAGAATTTAATAGAGATTTAATAAACATATATTATTCTTAACAGAAATATGCCGCCACGAAGAAGACAACAACGTCAACCAGCTCAGGAAGAGTCTACCAATAATAATAATAACGCCAATGCTAATCCTGTTCAGCAATTGTTTAACTTGCTAGCCGGAGCAATGAATAATCAACCTCAAGCTACACCAAATACAACGTTTAAAGATTTCAAGGTGGTGGGACCGCTAGAGTTTAAAGGTTCCATGAACCCGATCGAGGCTCAAACATGGGTTATGGAAATGGAGAAGGTTTTCGACGTCGCTAGGGTTAGAGAAGACCAAAAGACCGCCTTTGCAACGTTTATGCTGAAGTTTGAAGCTAGCTATTGGTGGCAAGCAAACAAAGTTCGTGGAGGTGAAGGTGTAATTACTTGGGAGAGATTTAAAGAGATGTTTTTCGAGATGTACTTCCCAACCATCTCACAGAACCAGATGGAGGTTCAATTTCTGGAATTGAAGCAGGGAAATATGAGCGTACCTGATTATGCGGCTAGATTCAATGAATTAGCGAGGTTCGCCTTGTATCAAGTACACATGGACGAGAGAAAAGCCAGAAGATTCAAACAAGGACTAAAGCCTTGGGTATATAGTAAGGTATCAATGTTTCAGATAAACACTTTTCTTTGGAGTATTAGAAAAGGCCATCCTCATTTGAAGGTGGAAGCGATCACGGTGACCAAGTATAATCAAAACGAAGAAGAAGAAGAAGAGTGAGAATGAAAGTAATAACAAGGTGGTGGGAGTAAGAATGGGAGGTAGTCATAATCGAAGAAGAGGAAGTAGACGAATAATTCGTTAATTTGGAAGTCAACAAAGGAGGAAGAAGAAGAAGATCAAAGCGTGCTCAAAACTGCGGAAAAGCTCATTTGGGAGTTTGTATGAAAAGGAAAAAAGTGTGTGCTACAATTGTGGTCGGGAAGGCCACATAGCACCTAACTATCTAAACCCAAAGAAGGGGGCTTGTTTCACTTGTGGTTCAAGGACCATTTGGCAAGAGGCGCCCTAAAAAGGGATCGGGAGGGTCGGGATCGAGGAGGAAGCCGGGAAACAATAGTGGAAATGCCTTAAGTATCACCAGGACCAACCCGTAACAAACCAACCGACCACCGGGACTTTCAACATGACGGTGCGAGGATGCGATTCAATCCGTGATGTGGTGTCGGGTATCATTCGATCAATAAAATTAATGCTTATATTTTATTTGATTAGGGTGCTACTTATTCCTTTATATCGATGACTTTGCTAAGAATTTGGATTTGCCTAAGGATGAATTGGATTACCCCATGAACATAGAAATTGGGAATAGAGAAATAATCACTGTTAAGTACGTACATAAGAACTGTAGAGTGGATATTAAGGGTAATATCATGAACGTAGATCTTATCCTTATTCGACTTGGGGAATTTGACGTTATATTAGGAATGGATTGGTTATTCAATTACTGGTACGTAATTGATTGCCAAAAAAAGCGTATTAACCTTATGACCCGTCAAAGGTTGTGTTTTATGGTAGTGAAGTCGCCTGAACAAGCGAGTTATTCGACGATGATGCGAGGCGGGAAGTTTTTAAGATAAAATTTGTGTAGGATACTTAGCTTACATAGTCGATAATCGAAAAGAGAATCCAGAAGGTAGAAGAAATCGATTGTGAGGACTTCATCGACGTATTTTCAGACGATTTGCGGGACTTCCACGGAGATAGAGAGGTAGATTTTGTGATCGATTTGGCGCCAGAGCGCTCCAATATCGAAGGCACCATATCGAATGGCACCGAGAGAGATGAAAGAATTAATGGTATAACTCGCAAGAATTGTTGGACAAGAAGTACATTCAACCGAGCATATCGCCGTGGGGAGCACCGGTGTTATTTGTGAAAAAGAAGGATGGATCGATGCGGCTCTGCATTGACTATAGAGAACTGAATAAGGTCACGATTAAGACCAGATATCCATTACCGAGGATCGATGACCTGTTTGATCAATTGAAGGGGAGAGATACTTTTCCAAGATAGACTTGAGAAGCGGTTATCATCAACTGAAGGTGAGGCGGAGGATGTACAGAAGGCAGGCGTTCGTAAGCGATATAGTCACTTCTACTGAATTTTTAGTAATGTCGTTTGGTCTTATGAATGCTCCTGCATCATTTATGGGACTAATGAATGGTGTGTTCAAGCCATTTTTGGATAAGTTCGTAGTGGTATTTATAGATGACATTTTGGTCTATTCGAAAACCAAGGAAGAACATGAAGAGCATTTGAGATTAACATTAGAAGTATTGAGAAGGGAAAAGTTATATGCCAAGTTTTCAAAATGCGAATTTTGGATTGAACGAGTACAATTTCTTGGTCACGTAATCGATAAAAACAGAATTTCGGTAGATCCATCCAAAGTCAAAGCCGTGATCAACTGGGATCAACCGAGGACGCCATCGGAAGTGCGAAGTTTTCTTGGATTTACAGGATATTATAGAAGGTTCGTACAAGACTTTTCCAAGATCGCAACTCCGTTAACGAATTTAACTCGAAAAGCTGTGAAATTTGTTTGGACGGATAAGTGTGAGGAATGTTTTTAAGAATTTAAAAAGTGGTTAAGTTCAGCACCGGTGTTATCTCTTCCAGATGACACATAAAATTTTGTTGTTTATAGTGATGCGTCGCATAAAGGACTTGGCTGTGTGCTGATGCAAAACGATAAAGTCATTGCGTATGCATCACGACAATTGAAGGATTACAAGTAGGGATATCCGACCCACGACTTGGAGTTAGCTGCAGTTGTTTTTGCCTTGAAAATTTGGAGGCACTATCTCTACGGGGAGAAGTGTGAAATATATATGAACCACAAGAGTCTGAAATATATTTTCACACACGAAGGATTTGAATATCGTCAAAGAAGATGGTTGGAATTAATTAAGGATTACGATTGTGAGATTTTATACCATCGGGTAAAGAAAATGTGTTGCCGAGCGCCTTAAGTAGAAAAGGTCGGGAGAAATTGATGATGTTGACTCGCTCGAGAGGAGCTAATTGCAAAATGGAGAAATTGGGTTGGAAGTGAAGTATCTTATGGAGATTGATGAGAAGCTATTTCGGATGCAATACGGTATAACTCTCTTAGATAAAGTAAAGGAGGCTCAACTTTAGGACGAGGAATGGAAAAAGGTGACGAAGAAGATATCCGAAGAAAGCTGAATCGAGATTTAAGATGGATAAGGAAGAATCTTTGAGATTTGAAAGTAGAATTTGGGTTCCGCCAATACAAGAGATTAAGGAAGAAATTTTGAGTGAGGCTCATAGTTCACGATATTCGATTCACCTGGTAGTACCAAGATGTACCAAGATCTTCGACAACATTTCTGGTGGCCGAATTTGAAACGTGATGTTGCAGAATGTGTTGCCAAGTGTCGACACTTCGCCGAGAAAGTGAAAGCAGAACATCGGAGACCGAGTGGATTGCTACAACCGTTGGAAATCCCAGAATGGAATTGGGAACATATTACAATAGACTTCGTGGTTGGCCTTCCGATGACTCAGAAAGGCTACGATGTAGTATGGGTTATCGTTAATGGTCGATGAAATCCGCACACTTCCTTCCGATCAAAATAAGATTCAACTTAGATCGGTTAGCGAGGTTATACGTAAAAGAGATTGTTTCGAGACACGGAGTGCGGTGTCAATTATTTTCGATAGAGATCCGCGCTTTACATTGAATTTCTAGAAATGTCTACAAGAATGCATGGGTACATGATTGTGAATGAGTACATCATATCACCCTCAAACAGAGCAGACAGATGAGTGAAAGAACAATTCGGACATTGGAAGATATGTTAAAAGCTTGTATAATGGACTTTAAAAGAAATTGGGATGATCATCTACCGTTAGGTTAGAGTTCGGCTACAACAATGATTACCACACTAGTATTGGCATGCCGCCTTATGAAGCGTTATATGTAGAAAGTGCGAGAACTCCACTTTATTGGGATGAAGTTAGCGAAAAGACAATTACTAGGGCAGAATTGGTACAATGCAATGACAGCAGAAATAGTCAAAGTGATCCGAGAAACACGGTGGTAGACTCAAGATCGATCGACAGAAGAAATCTGTTGATCCACATCGTAAAAATATCGAATTTGAAATAGGTAGTTATGTTTTTTTGAAGGTCTCTCATTGGAAGGGAAAGATCAGGTTCGGAAAGAAAGGGAAATTGAGCCCGAGATTCATTGGACCATTTGAGGTGTTGAGAAGAATCGGAGAAGTTGCGTACGAGGTAGCCCTACCTCCAAAGACTCGAGAATGTCCATAACGTCTTCCATGTTTCTGTTTTATGACCCTACAAACCCGATTACAAGCACGTCATTGAATATGAACCCCTACATTTCGACAAAGACTTATCTTATGAAGAAATTCCGGTTCAAATTATCGACCGAAAAGAACAAGTTCTGAGAAATAAAGTAATACTTTCTGTTAAGGTAATTTGGAGGAACCACAATGCTGAAGAAGAAAACGTGGGAACTCGAAGAGAATATGATGATGAATTAATTACCTCATTTATTTACTTAATTTTATGTGTAACCGATTAAGGGATAGAATCTTTGTAAGGGGGGGGGGGGGGAGAATGTAACGGGTCGAAATTATTGAGTCGTGATTCTGGAGACAGAATCCTTTTAAGGGGAGAAAGATGTGACGAATGAGATTTTTTTTGTAATTTAATTTTAATATTTATTGAAGTAAATAAATATTTTCGATGATTTAATTATTAGATTAAATAATTAATTGATCTGATTGTGGTAGATTAATTTAATTATATGTGTTACATTTATTAAATTAATGTGGAGAATTTTATTATCAAGTATGCCATTATGTGAGCTTATTGTATTAAAAGAAATATTTAATAAGCCTAATGTTATTTTAATTAATTAATTTATTAATTAGAGATTTAATAATTTGACATTATTTATTAATGAGAAATTTAATTATGTGACTATGTGACTTTATGAGAAATTATTATATTTTATTTAAAGTAAATTAAATAAATTAATTGAGTTATTTATAAAGGGTGTGACATTATTTAAACTATATGATAAGGTTTTATTAAATTAAATAGTTTTTGAAACCTTTTATTAATACCAAACGAGGCCCTAAGGGAGTTTTTTTTAGCGGTTAACCATGATGGGGGTATGTGACCACTTACAGCGTCGATTCTTCTCCTTTATTATCGACGTCTTCTTTTATTTTATTATTCTAAATGTCCGGAAGAAGCGAGAGAGGAGAGAGTTTGAAAATTGTCGAGAGAGAAATTGTGAGATTTAGAGAAATTGTGAGTGTGTAATCAATAAGTTATTGTGAAAGAGTCATATGTGATCATCTCTTCTAAAATTATTATACAGGTAATTTCTCCAACCCAATTTCAATTTCACGTCATTTAGTTTTTATAAAAATGGCTTTCATTCCTTCTGTGAATCTCTGTAAAATGGGAAAATGGTATGATTATGGGTTATGTATATTTAAAATATATCATATCGTATTTGATTATATATATATATTGTATAAACCATATCATCTGTTTCATGAAAATACATCGTATATAATTGCTTCAAAATTACAGAGTATGGGTTTTGGCCATATGGCCCTTATACGTAACTTTAATATGCCAAACATAAAATTTTCTGTAAAATTTCCACTTGTATATGATTATGCATGCTAAAACGAACAAATTGAAACTTGAATGGTTGGATTTGGCCTTATAACGAATCCGTAGTGTTGAATTTTAGGAATTTATGTTCAATACTTCAAGAACATGAAGAACAGTACAATTTACATAATTTAATTATGTGATTATGTGTTTTAATGGGTTAAAATCACTCTATAAATGTTGGGTATTGATTATATATAAATTATAACATATGGGTATGTTTAATTTGGAGAATTAATGATTATGTAGTGTTTAATTTCTTTGAACTATATGTTCTTGTGACTGGGAATCAAATTTTGGAGGTGTGCGTCATGGCCAACTCAAGCTCGAAGTCTCCATGTGCCATGCGCCGCAATGCCATATGATGCCAGTCTCAATGCCATGATTGCCAAGTCTCGCATGGCCTTGAAGACATAGTACAACAGTGGCGCCGCAGCGCCACTTAGCAGAATGGCCCGAAATGAGTTTTTAAAATGTTTAAGTCTAGCAATGTGTTATTAACTTAGTCTATTGATCATGAAAACTTGTTAGACATATAATGAGGTGTTAAAATAAATTCTTAACACGTCCATAACACAATTACGTGTGAATTGAATGATTGAATGCTTAGTTAACTTATTGCTCGTGAAGTCTTAATTTTTTTGACAATAAGTGTAGTAACTGACTAAGTATAGTCATGAGTTTGAGTTAGACAAAGAATAAGCTTGTGATGTTTAGTACGTTATAATTGAGTGGTATTGTGAACGTAAATGATATGTAGGTAATAAATCAAAGAACGAGTTTTATTAAAGTGTAATCTACGCACGAGGCAAGTTTCCTAACCCTAATTGTTATCATTGTTCAAGTTTTTTATTTACCTTGAGTAAATTCTCATTACTATTATTCAAGTTTGAATTGTTATACTAAAGATTGATTATCTTTTCAAAGTATGAATCTGTTATACAATAATTGTTCTATTGTATACTTCTAGAGATTATTATTTAATTTGAATATCATTATTGTTGAACATTGTTAGAATAGTAAACCTTATTGACTCAACTAGTCCATAGTTGATGAACGTTCTAAATTTCAGAACCCTTATTGAATTATCCAAACCAAACTTCCTTTGGTGCAGACTCGAATGTCAAACTGAGATGAACAACCCTGCAAAGGGATTTACTTATGCGTTAGCGTTAAGATATTGTGCACAGTATGGTACTAAGGGTTGATCCCCCTAAGTACGATTAGAAAGGTCCATAGTCTTATGACTGTTAAAGGTTTCAAGTATAACCCTTGATAACCTAGGACATAGTTTAAGGTCTTATGACCCTCAGAAATCTTTTGATTCTTGTTATTCATTCTTGATTTAAAAGTTGAGCTTTTATTTCAGAAGTCTTTGATTTCCCCCGCATGTTATTATACATTGTTATTTCATTATTTTATTTATGAGCAATCATGCTCACTCTTGCTTAATAATAACATTGCAGTTAAGAACGAAAGAACCAACGCAGAGCCTTCTACTAGTAAAAGGCAAGTACAAGATTAACAAATGATGAAGACTGTTGTTTTATATGATGATGTTAAATTTAAGACTTAAGACTTGATGTTGTTTAAGACTTATTGTTTATATTTCATTTACGAGATGTTTAAGGTTAGTGTTAACACTGGGATTGTATTGTTATTCGGATGTTGTAACCCTTTAAGGGGAAGATTTTATTTCTATCTATTGCATGGTTTGTTTTTATTATGGGTAGATAGACAGATGATATTTGTACAGTGAATACCAAATCCCGTGGAATCGAATTACCCGGATTTGGGGGTGTCACAGCTATAGTAGTATATGGTAGTTTTGTGTTTTATCATAAATTAGTAAATTCATATTCCTTTTATTAGTTTTTACTTGAAAATTTGTGGGATTAATTACCAGACTGGAAGTTCATTTAATTTTGAGTTGTGGGATTAATGATTTTTTAAAAATTTAGGAAGAACTCCTTGATCTTTTTGATCTTCTCCCTAATATTTGTTAGTCTTCTTCTCCCTTGTTCATCTTCTTCTTTTTTTCTTTTTTTAAATCAATTCAATCATTTATGAATAATGTCTTCACTGATCATTTATTTCATTTGACGTCTTCAGTGATTAATGTGTTTCTTTCCTCCAATTATTTAGTTACACATGTTTATTACTTCATTTACACTTCGGTAATTTATTATCACAACCTTAGTAGACAATTCTCTCTTTTTGATGTTCTGCAGTTGCTGGACTGTTTCTACAAATTGGAAATGATGTTGCGTATACTTGCAGTGTTTTAAAAGTCGCTAGTCGGTCCCATGTCGGTTGACTAACGACTAGGGGATTAGTCGGGGATTAATCGGCTAGTCGAATTTTCAATTTAAAAAAAAATATATATTCTCCTTCCTCCTTCATAAGTTTTGAGCAAGTAGAATAACATAAGTAAAACAAATCATCAAATAAAAACATGGAAACTAAGTAAAACCAAATAGTTCGATGCTCTAAGTTCAAAACCAATTAACCAAATGAAACTAAGTAGCACAAAATCAATAATTAATCACTCCTCCTCCTCTCCTCTCTATCCCTCCAAGACTTGTTCTCCTTCGAACTCAAACTCATAATTCTCATCTTCCTCTTTGTTGTCATCATCTTCTGACACAAACTCGTCTTCATCTAATTCTCGCACATTTCTATCACTTCTTCTAGGTAGAAGGACCTCATACGCTCCCATAGCTTCCCCAACCATATCCCATGTAAGTCCCGAACCCGGCTCAACTTCATCGTCATCACCTTCAATAATCCATCCTTGTGCATTTGTTGTTTCACTAGTAATTTGGACATCCTTCTCCTTTACCCTTCTTTTCTTGTTGACAAGTTTGGCATTGAATTGGACATACACTAAGTTGTTCAACCTTGTTGCATCAAGTCTATTCATTTTCTTCGTATGTATCTATACATTAAAGAAAATTCTCAAGTTAATAATTCTAATACCCTTATTAAAAAATTATAGCATATAATAAAGAGATGGAATATGTATTTCCTCAAAAGTGCTCCAATTTCTCTCACACCCAGATGAACTTGAAGTCAAAGAGAGAATTCTAATGGCCATTTTTTTTCAAGTTGGGTGTATGATTGCCATAGTTAGGGGTGAGCATAGTGCGGTTTGAAGCTCAAACCGCACACGAAACCGTTTAGGTGCGGTTTGAAATATATAAAACCGCACATGGAATCATTTGTGATTGGTGCGGTGCGATTTTGAACCGCGCGGTTTGGTTTCATTTGGTGCAGTTTCGGTTCCAAAACTAATTGAAATAACAAACCCGTAAAATAGATAGCAAAATCATTCACGCAAACGTATTACACAGTGAACACAATCATGGAGCTAATTTAGCAAAATAGTTCTAGACATCAACAATTATATGGTTAATTAATACTATGTTATTACATTTGATTTAGGAAATACCAAGTCACTCTTGATTTGCAAACATGATTGATATAATTTATTCTTCATTCAATCCTGCAATATCCGTCTTCTAAAATAAAATGAGGAGAATATTTTATAGTAGAGAAATTATATATACTTTTAGCAAATTTGAGAAAACATGGTGATTATTTGGTGCGGTTTCGGTTTTATGCGTGCGGTTGTGACTAGTAACCAAACCAAAACCGTAAATTTGGTTTTTTAACCCACTTAAAATCGCCACATACGCCGGAACTGTTGGTGCGTTTTTAATTGGTGCGGTTTGTGCGGTTTTTGGTGCGGTTTCGATTCCAATTTGGTTCCTTGCTCAGCCCTAGCCATAGTTAGACCACCATCCAACTAATCATGAAAGAAGCGTAATTCAATGAGTAATTTAGTACTAACTATAAGTTACTTAATTGGGAAAAAAACTAAGTTGCTAACTAAGAAAACTAGAAAAGTAATTACTAAGTTACCCGGATTATAAGTGTCATTGTTCTCCTTACATCCCTTTGCGGCCAATGATCTACCAAATCCACCCTCTATGTTCTTGTAATTCAACAACTCTTTATTGATGACCTCATTTTGAACTTTAAAATCATCGGGGAAGAAAGATTCAACACAAGTAAAAACACCATCCATGATAATTGGATTATCTTTCATGGTAGGATCCTTGAAAAGGTAAAATGGATTCAAAAAGTAAGCCGTCAAATGCAATGGACTATCAAGCCGACCTAAGCCTTTTGTGTCAATGACTTGTAGTATTGGCCAGTAGTTACCCTTATTTTGTTTGTATGCCTCTTTGATATCTTCTTTCACTTTCTTGAGCTCTCCATACACAAAGCCCATTGAGGGTTTCCAATCCCCATCAACAAGACGAAGAACCATCACTAATGGAGCAAACACTTTCAAGCAAAGAGTTACGCTATTCCAAAATGCCGTACTCATCACCGTAGCAAATGCGGCTTTCCCCTTTGCAGTCTTCACCCATAGAAGAGCTCCCCATTCATTGGTAGTACACACCGTCTTTAACTCTTGTTTCTTCTCCATCATACTTTGCATTGTCAAGAAGGCAGTTGCAAATCTAGTAACACCCGACCTCATTATTTCTCTCTTTTTTGTATGTTTTCTCATCAATGCCAATGTTCTATGATGACCATAAATAAATATAGTGAACTTCTTTACCTTTCAATAACGTCTTTGAACTTTTGTTGCTTTCCAATCCCTTCAAGCATGAGATTTATCATGTGGGTTGCACATAGGGTCCAAAACATGTGTGGTATCTTGGCCTTCAACAATGTCGCCGCTGCCATATTATTAGAGGCATTGTCTGTGACTACTTGGATTATATTTTGCGCCCCAACTTCATCAACGCACTTTTCAACATAGCCAAATATATGTTCAGCCATTGCGACATCTCCGAATCTTCCTTAGAAGAAAGAAAACAAGTCTCAGTCCTATAATTAACACATAAATTCATGATGCTTCTTCTTTTTTGGTCAGTCCAAGCATCGATCATAATAGAGCATCCCGTTGAAGCCCACTCTTCTTCTTATTTCTTGAGTGATTGTTTGGTTCTCTCCACCTCCTCCTTAAACAACACGGCTCCCTTAATTGGTATTGACTTGGGGGTTGGTAGCCCTATCCAAATATACCCACCACTTTAACAAAGCTTTTAAAGCTATCATTGTCAATAGCATGAAATGGAATTCCGGCTTCGTACATCCATCGAGCCAAGTACCTATTCACATCATGAGTTATCTCTTTCCAAAGTGCATCATTCATGTTTTGTTATCGCATCTTCTTACTTGCACTCAAATCCGGATTGATGGCCCTTGCATATTTATCCATGGGACTAAGATAATGGAGCCTCTTCCTTGAACCTAAAACTTCAACTTCTTCGTCTTCATTAACTTCTGGAATTGCATCCATTTCCACTTCCGCTGTAACATTCACGTCATCTATCCTCTTGTCTCTCTTTTTAGTTACTGCCTTGTCAAGTGCCATCTTACACTTTTCTTTATCTTCCTTGGTTGACTTGGGGCATGGTGTTACATTTCCCTTGATATTTGCTATTTGTTGTTTCAATCTATAAACTCCTCCACCATATTCTTTGTCACATAATTTGCATCTCCAACGATCCTTGTTGTTAGGATTTACAAGGAAGCCATATTCCCATCCAACATCATCTGAAGCTCTTTTTAATACTGAACACTCAGAAGTAGTAGAGGTTGCCGAAGACGAAGATGGTGATTGAACCATTGATACTATACTATACGACTATACCTATGCATAAAAATATAAAATCAGTCATTTCTCCATTGATTTGGTCATTTGGGCAAACTAAACCCCACCGTCAGATTTTAATAATTTAATTTATAACTGAAGTTGAAAAAATTTAAAATAAAATATAACAATTAAAAGAAAATTAATTTTGCCCACCTTGCTGACAAACTATTATGCTTATATTAGTCGATTATAAACTATTTACAAAAAAACAAAAAATAGAGAAATTGAGAGAGAGAGAGAGAGACGAGCTGGAGTCGAAGAAGAAGAGAAGTGAGCTTACATGAGCTGAGAGGAGATCTCCACAGTTGGCAACAATCGAAGAAGAAGATCAACAGTCGGCAATAGTCGAGTCGATCCCATCGGCGACAGTCGTCAACAGCAGCAGTAGTCGAAGAAGAAGAAGCAACAGCAACAGTCGATTCATTCAACAGCAGCAACAATCGAAGAAGAAGCAACATCAACAACAATTGATCCAGCAGTCGATCGAATGTTTTTTTTCTTTTTTTATAACCACAGTCGGCAGGTAGGGTTTAAAATTTAAAGTTATAAACACATTCAATAAATTACACCATGATCCCAAATATTTTACATGTTTTGGTTTTTACCCCGATATGTTCCAATTTTCCCCGACTTGTTACGATTTTTTGATTTACTCCGACTAGGCGACTTTCCCGACTGGGCGAATTTACCGACTAGTCGACTACTGAAGCCCTACTAAGTCGGTCATCGACTAAATCAAAGGACTAGGCCCTGGTCGACTCGGCGAGCTTCCGACCCCGACCTAGTCGGCCGACTTTTTGAACACTGTATACTTGTATGCAATGTTGTGCTATCGGCTGGTAAAGAACCCCCTCATCACACATCTTCCTGTGTCAATATTATTGGACCTAATAGGTGTACTTATTTTTTTATATTTGAGAATCTTATTTTATTTTATTTACAATGCATTGCAAAGAATTAACATACTTTTTTATTTTAGACGTGTAAAAATCGATAGTATCATACACCTCTTCTTTTTGCAATTGTTGGAGCCAGATGAGGAGGACACTGAAATTCTGAATTAGGAGGAAGATTTTTGCCTGCCGCAAAGTTACTTTGATTAGAAAGAATCTTGACTGGCAAAGTTTATATACAAAAATGTTCATGAATGATGATGTTTAATTCCTTTTTGTTATACAACGTGGTCTAAAGGAGATGTTGATTTTAAGAATGTTATAGCATCATTTAATAATCTTTTCACATGTTTCGACCTTGCTTCTATTCATTTCTAGAAATAAAATAAGACATTCATAAAAGAGTTTGATACATTGCCAATATTTCCATATGCCAACAAGGAAAGTCAATTGTGAACAAAGTATATCAACAAAGAAAAATCCTGCTAAGAATTCACTTTTGTAGTAGTCTAATAATTGAACCTTGATATTGTGTGATAATAAATTTATTAGAAAATGATGTAATATATCCCGTTGTTCTGTCTTCTTGTTAATCAGTAACAAAAGAAAAACATAAGCCTGTTTTGTGAGAACTAACCCTTTTTTGTAAATCTTGGAAATTTGTTTTGAGGGATGGACTGATGGAGAAATGGAAGTAGTATTAAGCACTTTCCGGGTAATGACCCAAATGACCTAAAGAGCTACTATATAAGCTGGATTGCTGTTCAAATTCATCCAATCCATGTGTAACACACTTTTCATAGCTTTTAATTGTTATGTTTTAGTCTCAACAAAAGCTACAAGGAGAAAAAAATTCAAGCTGAAATCCATGTTGCATACATCAAATCGTTATATTGTGTTTTAAAACTCGCTCTAGGAGAAGGCAGGCAGCTGATACCAGTTCAATAGGCTAGAAGATCCACACTGCTTTAAACCACAAGCCATAGGGCACAATAAGTAGAAGAGGAAATATGATAAAACAGAGAGAAGAGACATTAAATAAAGAGAAACAAGGAAACACATATTATATCTGCCATTTGAATAATTAAGGTCTATAAGTGGCTAAATTAGAAGCAATTACAAAACCAACAAACAAAATTATAGTAGAAATAGAAATGGGCATAGCGAAATCCTGTTATGCTCTGTAACCCATGAAGATTAATTTTCATTATGAGATGTTAATAATATCCCGTGCAATCCGCTTATGAGAAGTAGAAATGGACACTTTAGCAAAGTTCTCCAACATCAAATTGCCTTATTTGGGGCTTACTTCTGAAAGAGATTAAAGAAAAATACCGATCAATTATTATTGGGCAGGACTTTGTTGAAGAATTTGATAACACCAACAAATTAAGTGATATTCTAACCTCAGGTTCTGCTGCTGGTAGGGCTGAACAAGTTACCAAATTGGAACCAAAACCGCACGAACCGCACCAATTAAAATCGCACCAATAGTTCCGGCGTATGTGGCGGTTTTAGGTGGGTCGAATAACCAAATTTACGGTTCCGGTTTGGTTACTAGCCAAAACCGCATGCATAAAACCAAAACCGCACCATGAGTGTGTATGTGTATATTATCTCTAGTAAATTCTAAAGTTACTTTTTACTTGAACATGCTCTGAGAAAACCCCAGTCTTGCATTGTCATTTTTCACCAATTGAAAGAAGATGTTAGAAGTTATAGAGTCAAAAATTAAGCAATTGGGTTTTAGAATTTCGAATTTGTTTGATGCGTTATTGGAGGGGCTTATAGCTGAGGGGCTCGAGCACTTGATGCATTGGTTAATGTCAATGCTATAATAGTAATAGTTTAATAGATTATTTTTCAAATTAGGTATAGTTAGGATTATATTCTATAAGTCCTCCCTGCAATATATGATTCTATCTCCAGTATACTTTTAATTTTTGGGGAACTAGATAAACATTCTTGCTTGTTATCGAATACATGGTCTCCGTTGTTTTATATAGCGTATGTTTTAGTTTTAAAGCATGCTTGATATAATTCCCATTAGCGACTTTGTCACTAAGTTAATTGCTCGATGTAAGTTTTATGTTAAATTTTATTGAAGGCTTAGACTTTTTTGTTGTTTTAATTGATTTTGGAACTGAAACCGCACCAATTAAAACCGCACCGCACACTTTAAAACTGCACCGCACCAATCATAAGCTGTTTTGGGTGCGGTTTTGAATTTTTCAAACCGCACCTAAGCGGTTTCGGGTGCGGTTTGGACTTCAAACTGCACCAAACCGCCCCTAGCTGTTGGTTTATATATTTCCCCTTTAAAGTTGTCGCCTGCATATAAACATTTCACTTCATTAGATTTTGCCAAATAACCAAGATTCTATTACATATAATGTTTACTAGACAATATTTATAGTTGAGGGCCAAGTTCATATCCATATCCTCATTCCTCTAAATCCTTGAATAAAATATCAGCCAAAATTCTTATTTATTATTTTAGATAATGACTAAATAATACCTCCATCCTCGGAGAAATCAGAGGCCCACAGAGTGAGGTTGTACCTCAAAAATGCACAACAGATATTCTTAGTTGTCTATAAACCATATTTTTAAGTCATAAAAATCTATTGCATTTCATTATTTTATCAATTTGCATTTCATATATTCCAAAATATACATCATCTGGATATATAAACATGAAGCCCGAATTCACTTTTGCAATCATCGTAATCATGCTAAAACCTTTTAAAAATAAAACCAAAAAGAAAAAAAAGTTTAATCTACAATCTTGACTCTTACGATTTCAAATAGAGATTCCCATATTGAAGTCCCAATGATTTACAATTTTAATTAGGCATTAATACTACTTTCGTTCAAATTAGTTTCACTTAGCTGCTCTTATAAAACTAAAAAAAAATCAAGAAACAAGATCTTATTTTTCACAAAAAGATGAAACTTTCATTTCATGGAAGCTACTACAATCGGAGTAACTTAACTAAATTCCCCAAAAACAATTGTATTGTTTTCTATTAAATTTTATCAGCAACCAGAACCAGATATATGGTAAATAAATGATAAATCCATAAAATTTCTCCAAACAACTAAATCAAAACTATAAACAAAGTTCACAAATTACCCATAACAATACTTACTAATTGAAATAAAAGCCACAGATTGTGATAGAACAGATGAAAAATGAAGATATTGAATCGATTTTTGACAAATTAATGAGATTCAATGGAGTAATCAACTACCGATAGAAAAGGAAAACCCCTTTTTTCAATTTTGAGCTTTTAAACCCTAAATTTCTTAAGTTAGAAAGTTAAATTAAAACTTAATAGAGTTATGGAGCATTACCTTCGTAGAGAGACACTAGAGTGTTAATTTGTCCGGAAAGTTATCCATTTGGCCATAGCCGGTTCGAAATTGCCAAAGTTTTGGTTCGTAGTGAGAGAGAAGAGTTAGAGAGATAAAGAGGTTGCATAAAATGAATTTAGATGGGTCTTTTTGTTTAAGTTAGCTGACCCATTTGACACCCAACCCAACCGATCTAACAACCCGCGTGTTTTTTTAAATTCGTCTTTGGTTCGGAAAATTGGTTCTATTCCATTACATCACGTCCTCAGATTTTAGGACAACACTACCCTTGTTCTTATTATTCAACACTTCGGTTGTCTTCAACCTGTTTAAAAAATTAAACACAAGAATGAGCTTAAATAGCTCAACAAATATTGTATAATGAATATCATAACTGAAGATTCTATAGCTTCTGAATCAAGAATATGTAAAGATATGATTTATGATATCGTCATCAACATACATCAATAAAAGCTTTTGAAGCTCAAATTCACAATTTGTAGAGTTTGAATGGGAAACGTTTTACAACAAGGTTAAATATTTTTTTCATCACTGTACTTTAGGTCAACTTACAAACGACTATCTATATATTTTTTTTCTTACAGCCAACTAACTGAACTTTTGTTTTCTTACAAAATGCCACAAAATCTATAAATCATGTTCACTTTAAACGATTTACCACATGTGATTCCACGTAAAAGAGATAGAGTTGACATGAAACTCTCATATATGATATGGCCACACTAAAGTGGACATGAAAGTAAATTAAGTGGAAAATGAAATAAAAAATATAAAAACTACATCTTGCCAAAACAATCACAAAAAAAATGTAAGAGAATAAATAAATAATAGATAAAACTGCAAAATTTAGGAAAAACGAAAAGAAATTTCAGTGTTTTAAAAAAAGCTATAAGAGCGCATGAGACTAGGCCCAAGTGAAAATTCATGCCCAAATCATGTATGATGATAAAAGCATATATGTGTAATCAATCTTATTTATTTATTAATAAAAGAATTATTTATTAAAGGCATTTATTATCTACATGGTCTTTGTTTTAATAATATGTGATAAACCCATAGTTTTAAGCAACGCTTTTAGAATAATGATGATGATCATTCTAATGAGATCTAAATTTTAGAAAGCTTAAAACTAAAATAGTTCCCAATCATTGGATTACTAAATAGGGGATTAGTGAATCCGGATAGATTGGTACATACGTTGTCTTTGCTTTCATGGATGAGGATGATTGATCTCACGATCATTTGTGTGGAGACACTAAAGCAAGTATGTAGGTGCTTATTAGAGAATAAGTTCATCGAACGCGTGACTCGCTAAGGAATACCTAATGGAGTTTTACTTACCGTCAATAGGAATTTCAGAAGTGATAGTAAGATAAATGATCTCAGACTTGAGATCATCATAGTATCTTATATATAATGAATTACACTTGACTTATTCCTTAAGACTCTTAGAGTATATCAAAGGGTATGCTTGGGTGTAATAAGTTATATATGAAGATAATGAATGATCAATAAAGAATCTACCACTTCTAAGTAAAAGGAGAGATGTCCTATGTGATTCGATAAACGACAACCTGTGAATCCTTGGTTAAGATGGAAAGAAATTAGAAAGTAGTTTCTAATTTGCATTCATTCGGGAGTTGCTTCATTTAGGAATCGAAATACATATAATTAAATAAAATAAGACTTGACAAGAATTCCATGCCTTATATTTAATTGGGACATCAGTATATGGTAGAAGGATTGAATCAGATTTAAGAACTATTTACTCAAAGGTTCTTTTATGATTAATGTTGAAATCTATATTATCCGGAAAGTCGTTTGATCGCTGGGAGGCTTATCCCTATTGTAGAATAAATATTATTTATTTAAATAAATTATTTGTTTAATTTATTTATTTAAATGAGATTAGAATTGTTCTAATTAATTTATTCACAACCTGGGCTTAATATGGAGAACCTAAAGGGTCACACCATAAAAGGAAGAATAATTATTTAAGAAGTTAATGGCATAATTGTAATAATATGTTAAGTATATTTAATTTAATCTATGGTGATAGAATAAATTAAATAGCTTAATATTTATTATTTAATATTTTAGAAATATTAAATATAAATTAATAAGAGGAGTCTTATTAATATTATTATAATTATTATTATTTTAATTTCTAAAAGGTTTAGGAATTAATTTAATATTAGTATCTCATTTATTCCTAATTGGATTAAAAAAAAAAATTAGTTAAAGGAGTTTAACTAATTATCCCTAATAGATTAGGGAGCCCATTTAATTAAAAGAGTTTAATTAAATAAATAATACCTTATTTTAATTAAAATAGGTTACATAATATCTTTATTAGAGAGAGTCTTATATTAGATATATGAGAATACGTAATTCCAAGAGTCGAGAAGACACCCTTTTCTTATTCAGATAGGAAAAACTAGGGTTTGAGCCAAAACCTTCTTCTTGAAAAATTCTCTTCCTCGGTGGATCACCTATAGAGGCCACACACTGGGTGGCTTACATCGATCAAAGGAAGGAATCTACCCGGAGATTCAAGGAGATCATGAGAAGAGGAGGTGAACTCGCACTGAGGAAGCTCTCGTTTACAAGGGTATGATTTCATAATTTCTTATTCTTCGCTTTAATTAATAATATGCGATAAAGGATGATCCGTAATTGGTTTGTGAAAAATTTTAAAATCGATTTTATCTCGCCTCGCTTATATTTTGTAATTTG
Source organism: Panax quinquefolius (assembly GCA_020205615.1). Taxonomy (NCBI): domain Eukaryota; kingdom Viridiplantae; phylum Streptophyta; class Magnoliopsida; order Apiales; family Araliaceae; genus Panax; species Panax quinquefolius. The sequence goes on from CM035171.1 coordinate 25,835,787, forward strand.
ATTGCTACTTTGATTTTCACGAAAACCTAATAAAGGGTATCGAGCCAAACTTTATGCTAATTATTAATTATTTAGATTCCATATATGTATGGGTATGAATTTAGAATAATTTATCGGGCATAATTTGTTGTATAAAATTATTATTTCAAAAATAAAATTATTTTTTTTAATTGAAAAAAAAGACGTAAAGAAGGGGTTTGAATTTTTTTTTATTACGCAATCCATGCAACTCCATGCCACTTTTGTGGGAAAATTCCGTGTGGCGTTAGAATTTGTTGCCATCTCTTTGGAACCGTTTGCACCGCTTGGTCTAATTTGATTTGTAAGCCATCACGTTGACCGAGGGTCGTATAGCAAATCAATCATTTGGAAGGTTATATATATATATATAAATAAGATACATGCGTCGCCACGTGGAATGGAAAAGAAAATGGTTGGCGTGAATCTGTTATAATCCTTTTTTTAATTAAACCGTGACTGACTTTAACATGCCACGTTAACCAAAAGCTTCAAGCATGAAATCATGGATTACTCACGTTGACCGAGGTGCAATGCAGTCCGGAAATTGTTTGACCGAGTATGAAGAAAAACAAAGCAGTATGAAGAAAAACAAAGCGGTCCTACCATTTTTTTATAAAAGTAGATATTTTTTATATATATATATATATATATAATTATTATATATATATATATTAATTTTAATAATTTTATAATTAAAATAAAAGAGTTTATTTTAATCTTGAAATTGGATTTCATGCAACATAAAATTGCCCATTAAATGATACTATATATATATGGAATGATTTTATTTATCGATACATATGATGATATGTATGATAATAAATGGGATTGATTATGGACAATCGACCAATATGATTGGATTTATTTTAGTTGGATGTTTTGAATGAATGAGTTTTATTAAATGGGGTCTCACTGACTCGCCTTTTCTCGGTTTTCTTTTCGATGTAAATTCTATCTCTCTCCTATGCATTTCCCTCGATTCACGATCAAGGTTTTATTTAAATTAAATAGTTTAATGTAATAGGATTAGTTAGAATTTTTAGAAGAACCAAGACCAAGATCAAGGAGCGCGAAGACCCGATTTGTAATGGAGCCCAAGTTTAAATGTAATAGTTATATTTAAATGTTTATTCTTTCGCACCTTAGGGTTTGACCTTTTGTTCACACTTGGTGGCTCTAGTGAACCAAACTAGAATAAAAGTCCATAATCAATCCGTAGAATATAGTATTCTATATGTGCATGCTAGTATTATATATATTATATATTATGCAAACATGCTTCAGATGTTTAATAATATACGACGCGTATTTTATATATATATTTGCATGCCGCTTAAACAAGATGAGACAAATAATAACAAATCCTCAAAGTTTTTTTTTATTAAGTCTTAAGCGCTCAAAGATATTTAGAATATCGAACGTCATTTCTAGCATGATAAAATTAATAGAGTATTAAATATTTAATATGAGTTTGTTGTGTCACCACAAGGCAAGTATTAAGTATTTAAGATGTTAATTTATCACATTTGATGCTTATAAAGAAAATTGAACAATATTGTTTTGTTGTGTCACCACAAGGGCTTATATTTTTCTTTTTGAATATATGGAAGTGCTAGGTTGGACTTAACTTAGATAATTTTGATTCGGATGTGTCACCACTTGATCAAAATAATCTAAGAGGCAAAACATAAGGAGTTACATGTTGATGTAATTGACAAGGAGTTGTCTACCTATTTATTTATATATAGTTTGTTGTGTCACCACAAGGCTATATACATTTGAAATGGGATCCTTATTCTCACTAAGAAAAACTTTAATTAGATTTTGCCGAACTATATAAATGAGGGTAATATAGTTTGAAGAAAATAGTGAGAGATACCAATATAAAATAAGACCTAATTTATTTTGGTAATTAATAAATGAATGTTTGCTAAAATATTGTCTTTTTACATGCGTAATTTTGAAAATGTCACATTCACTAATTTCATCGCGAAGCATACTTTGTGCTAACAAACCGACCGGACCGAAACTACCTGATGGTTAAGGAATCGAGAATTGTTCTCACCGCCGAAAAGATTTCTTATGTCTAAATTACCTGCACTGCAAAAAGTTGCGCAGATGTACCTCCGAGGAAGAGATTGCTACTTTTAAACAAAGGGCAAGATGATGCATCCGTGGCTCAATGCATCATGCTCGCATCCACGAGTAACGAGCTTCGCCACAAGATGAAAACATGGATGCTCCTACTATGCTACCGCACCTTGGAGAGTCAGATGGTGAGCAAAGTAGACCTGCTAGATATGAAATATCTAAGGAGCTCTTCCGATCTCTGGACGACCGAGGGCACCGCCATTGAGACTCATGTCCTAAAGATGATCAACTGATTGAACGCCTTGGACAAACTTGGGTTCGTCATGGATGGGGAGTTGAGTCAAGATTTAGTCTTGCAATACCCTGCACACCTTCTCACAATTTGTTGTGAATTTTCACATGAATAAGTTGGATGTCACTTGCTCAATTACTTAACATGTTGAAAATCGTCAAGGTCACTTCCCATCCAAGAAGAACCATGTTCATCTTGGTGGATGATTCTTCCAAGAAAAGGAAGAGGCCCAAGGTATCTTTCGAAAGGAAGAAATCCAAGAAGGCTAAGGAAAGGCGAAAGTGAAGGATCAAAAGAAACTCGATCCAAATTTAGCAAAGGAATTTGCTTCCATTGTAATAAGCGGGTCATGGAAGAGGAACTGCAAAGATTATCTTGCAGTAACAAAAGCGTAAGAAGCTTGGAGAAGCTTCAATCCTAATCATGGTTTGTTTATGATTGAAATTAATTTTTCCGAAAGTCAATCTTCTACTTGGGTATTGGATACTGGGATGTGGTTCTCACATATGTAATAATATGCAGGGACCGGTCAAGTAGAAAGTCGAAGCAAGGATGAGGTAAATCCACGAGTGGGAAATGGAGCAAAGGTTCTTGCATTAGACAATGTAGGGACTTATTGTTTAAAGACCGCTTACGGCAAGTTCATTAATTTAAATAATTGTTATTTTGTTCCAAATATCATTAGAAACATTATTTCTATCTCTCGTATTGGATATGGATGGTTTTAATATTATAATAAAGAACAACAGCTTGTTCTATTTATAATGATAATGTTTTATATGGTGTTGGTAATTTGCATAAATGGACTTTATATACTGACTTGCATGAAAATATATTTCAAATTGAACAAACTAAGAAAAGGAAAAGAGATGATGTTAATTATACCTTCATGTGGCAATCGAGACTTGGTCATATTAATGAAACAAGATTATCCAAGTCAGATAAAGATGGGCTCCAGAGTTATCTCGATTATGAATCATATCCAACTTGTGAATCTTGTCTCATGGGTAATGACTAAATCTCCTTTTTAGTGGAAAAGGAGAAAGAGTTACAGAGTTGTTAGGGTTGGTACAACATGTATGTATGTGGACCTATGACAACGATCATTCGCGACGAGGAGGGTATTCTTATTTTATTACATTCACCGATGACCACTCAAGATTTGGATATGTGTATTTAATGAAATACAAATCAATCATTTGAAAAGTTCAAAGAGTTCGTAAGTGAAGTTGAGAAGCAAACCGGTAAGAGTATTAAGATTCTTCGATCCGATCGAGGAGGAGAATACTTAAGTGGTGAGTTTCTCAATTGTCTCAAAGAAAATGGTATAATCTCACAATGGACTCCACCAGTGGACGCCACAGATGAATGGTGTATCTCGAAAGGAGAAATCGAACATTGTTGGACATGGTTCGATCTATGATGAGTTTTATCGACCTTCCAGCTTCCTTCCGGGATATGCCCTAGAATCATACCGATACTTACTTAACAAGGTACCTACAAAATCCGTCCCCAAGACCCCTATATGAGTTATGGATAGGAGGAAACCAAATCTTAAGCATGTTAAGACTTGGGGTTGTCCAAATTATGTCAAAAAGTTTGAAAACGATAAGTCGCAGACTAGATCCGACAAATGTAGATTTGTGGGATACCCTAAAGAAACATCGGTATATTATTTCTATCATCCAACCGATCAAAAGGTGTTTGTTGCGAAACATGCCGCCTTCTCGAAAAGGAGTTTATCCTCAAGGGGTCAATTGGGAGTAAGATATATCTTCAAGAAGTTCAAGAATCACAAAATACTGATCAAAGTGAGGTACCTAACCAAGTAGAGATTCCTTCAGCATCACACCCTATTCAGAATCTGGAAGAGTACCAAAGATACCAGACAGTATGGACTTGTCATAGAAGATGACAATGAGGTACGATCATAGATGATGATGATCCATGAATTACTTAACAAAGCTATGAGAGTAGTAAAGACTCAGAGAAATGGCAAGAAGCCATGAAACCGAGATGGACTCCATGTATGAGAACCAAGTATGGACTTTGGTCTCTCACCACCAAGGCATTAAGCCTATTGGGTGAAAATGGGTCTTTAAAAGAAAGATCGGAGCAGATTTTTAAAGGTAGAGACCTATAAGGTCTGGATTTGGTTGCAAAAAGGTTTCAAACAAAGACAAGGAGTCGACTATGACGAAACCTTCTCACCAAGAGTAATGCTCAAGTCCATTCGGATTTTGCTTTGCGATCGCAACTTACCACGACTACGTAAATCTCGCGGATGGACGAAAAAACGGCCTTCCTCAATGGGAAACTTGAGGAGGATGTGTATATGACACAACCAGAGGGATTTGTTTCAAAGGTTGGAACAAATCAAGTCTCAGAAGCTACAATGATCCATTTATGGATTAAAGCAAGCTTCGTAGGTGGAACATCCGTTTTGATGAGACAATCAAAAAGTTTGATTTTATCAAAATGAGGATGAACCATGTGTGTACAAGAAGGTTAGTGGGAGTATTTGTTTCATTCCTCAGATTATATGTTGATGATATATTACCGATAGGAATGATATTCCTATGTCGCAAAACAATTAAAATCACAGTTATCTAAACACTTCTCCATGAAGGACTTGGGAGAAGCATCCTATATTTTGGGGATAAAGATCTATAGAGATAGATCTAATAGGATGCTTGGCTTATCCCAAGGAACGACATCGACATGATGCTAAAAAGGTTTAGCATGGAAGATTCCAAAAGAGGTCTCATGCCGATGAGCCATGGAATACATCTCTCCAAGAAACAAGCCCCAAAGACACTGAGAGAGAGAAACCAGATGAGTAAGATTCCTTATGCTCAAAGAATAGGATCTATCATGTATACAGATGATATGTACTAGACCGGATGTCATTTCATGCACTTAGTGTAACAAGCGAGATATCACCAAATCCAGAGAAGAACATCGAAGGCAAAGTTGAAAACATCCTAAAGTACTTAAGAAGAACTAAGGATGTATTTCTTATTCACGGTGGGTCCGAATTAAAACCAGAGGGCTTCACAGACTCAAGTTTTCAAATGCACCAAGATGACAAGAACTGCTTTTGGTATGTATTTACCTTAAACGCATGGCGCATTGAAAGTATTATGCATACAAGCCAATCATGTATGATGATAAAGCATATATCGTGTAATCAATCTTATTTATTTATTAATAAAAGAATTATTTATTAAAGGCATTTATTATCTACATGGTGTCGTTTTAATAATATGTGATAAACCCATAGTTTTAAGCAACGCTTTTAGAATAATGATGATGATCATTCTAATGAGATCTAAATTTTAGAAAGCTTAAAACTAAAATAGTTCCCAATCATCGATTACTAAATAGGGGATTAGTGAATCCGGATAGATTGGTACATACGCTGTGCTTGCTTCATTGGATGAGGATGATTGATCTCACGATCATTTGTGTGGAGACACTAAAGCAAGTATGTAGGTGCTTATTAGAGAATAAGTTCATCGAACGTGACTCGCTAAGGAATACCTAATGGAGTTTTACTTACCGTCAATAGAATTCTCAGTAGTGATAGTAAGACAAATGATCTCAGACTTGAGATCATCATAAGATCTTATATATAATGAATTACACTTTGACTTATTCCTTAAGACTCTTAGAGTATATCAAAGGGTATGCTTGGGTGTAATAAGTTATATATGAAGATAATGAATGATCAATAAAGAATCTACCACTTCTAGTAAAAGGAGAGATGTCCTATGTGATTCGATAAACGACAACCCAGAACTTGGTTAAGGTGGAATGAAATTAGAAAGTAGTTTCTAATTTGCATTCATTGGGAGTTGTTCATTTAGGAATCGAAAAATACATATAATTAAATAAAATAAGACTCGACAAGAATTCCATGCCTTATATTTAATCGGGGACATCAGATGGTGGAAGGATTGAATCAGACATTTCAAGAACTATTTACTCAAAGGTTCTTTTATGATTAATGTTGAAATCTATATTATCCGGAAAGTCGTTGATCGCTAGTGGAGGCTTATCCCTATATGTAGAATAAATATTATTTATTTAAATAAATTATTTGTTTAATTTATTTATTTAAATGAGATTAGAATTGTTCTAATGATTTATTCACAACCGGCTTAATATGGAGAACCTAAAGGGTCACACCATAAAAAGGAAGAATAATTATTTAAGAAGTTAATGGCATAATTGTAATAATATGTTAAGTATATTTAATTTAATCTATGGTGATAGTAATAAATTAAATAGCTTAATATTTATTATTTAATATTTTAGAAATATTAAATATAAATTAATAAGAGGAGTCTTATTAATATTATTATAATTATTATTATTTTAATTTCTAAAAGGTTTAGGAATTAATTTAATATTAGTATTTCATTTATTCCTAATCGATTAGAAAAAAAATTAGTTAAAGGAGTTTAATTAATTATCCCTAATAGATTAGGGGAGCCCATTTAATTAAAAGAGTTTAATTAAATAAATAATACCTTATTTTAATTAAAATAGGTTACATAATATCTTTATAAGAGGAGTCTTATATTAGATATGAGAATACGTAATTCCAAGAGTTGGAGAAGACACCCTTTTCTTATTCAGATAGAAAACTAGGGTTTCGAGCCAAATCCCTTCTTCTTGAAAAATTCCTCTTCCTTGGTGGATCACCTATATAGAGGCCCATACACTGGGTGGCTTACATCGATCAAAGGAAGGAATCTACCCCGAGATTCAAGGAGATCATGAGAGAGAAGAGGAGGTGAACTCGCACTCGAGGAAGCTCGCTTTTACAAGGGTATGATTTCATAATTTCTTATTCTTCGCTTTAATTAATAATATGCATAAAGGATGATCCGTAATTGGTTTGTGAAAAATTTTAAAATCGATTTTATCTCGCTCGCTTATATTTTGCAATTTGATTGCTACTTTGATTTTCATAAAACCTAACAAAGGGGTATCGAGCCAAACTTTATGCTAATTATTAATTATTTAGATTCCATATATGTATGGGTATGAATTTAGAATAATTTATTGGGTATAATTTGTTGTATAAAATTATTATTTCAAAAATTGAATTATTTTTTTTAATCGTCAAAAAAAAAAAAGAAAAAAAAATTTTTTTTATTATGCAATCCATGCAACTCCATGCCACTTTGTGGGAAAATTTGTATGGCGTTAGAATTTGTTGCCATCTCATTGGAACCGTTTGCACTCGCTTGGTCTAATTTGATTTGTAGCCATCACGTTGACCGAGGTCATGAAAGCAAATCAATCATTTGGAAGGTTATATATATATATATAAATAAGATACATGCGTCGCCACGTGGAATGGAAAAGCAAATGGCAACATGGCGTGAATCTATATATAATCCTTTTTTTTTTTAATTAAACCGTGACCTGCTGCTGTCACGTTAAAAGCTTCAAGCATGAAATCATGGATTACTCACGTTGACCGAGGTGCAATGCAATTATAGGAAATTGTTCAATAAAGTATGAAGAAAAGAAAACAAAGCAAAGTATTAAGAAAAACAAAGCAAATCCGCCCATTTTTTTATAAAAGTAGATTTTTATATATATATATATATATATATATATTATATATATATATATATATTAATTTTAATAATTTTATAATTAAAATAAAAGAGTTTATTTTAATCTTGAAATTCGATTTCATGCAACATAAAATTGCCCATTAAATGATACTCATATATATATGGAATGATTTTATTTATCGATACATATGATGATATACGTATGATAATAAATGGGATTGATTATGGACAATCGACCAATATGATTGGATTTATTTTAGTTGGATGTTTTGAATGAATGGGTTTTATTAAATGGGGTCTCACAGATTCTGCCTTTTTTTCTCGGTTTTCTTTCGATGTAAATTCTATCTCTCTCCTATGTATTCCCCTCGATCACGATCAAGGTTTCTATTTAAATTAAATAGTTTAATGTAATAGGATTAGTTAGAATTTTTTAGAAGAACCAAGACCAAGATCAAGGAGCGCCAAGACCCGCTTCAGTAATGGAGCCCAAGTTTAAATGTAATAGTTATATTTAAATGTTTATTCTTTTGCACCCTGGGGAGTTTGAATTTTGGTTCACTTGGTGGCTCTAGTGAACCAAACTAGAATAAAAGTCCATAATCAATCCGGGTAGAATATAGTATTCTATATGTGCATTGCTAGTATTATATATATTATATATTATGCAAACATGCTTCAGATGTTTAATAATATGACGTATTTTATATATATATTTGCACATGCGCTAAACAAGATGAGACAAATAATAACAAATCCTCAAAGTTTTTTTATTAAGTCTTAAGCGCTCAAAGATATTTAGAATATCGAACGTCGCTTTCTAGCATGATAAAATTAATAGAGTATTAAATATTTAATATGAGTTTGTTGTGTCACCACAAGGCAAGTATTAAGTATTTAAGATGTTAATTTATCACATTTGATGCTTATAAAGAAAATTGAACAATATTGTTTTGTTGTGTCACCACAAGGGCTTATATTTTCTTTTTTGAATATACGGAAGTGCTAAAGTTGGACTTAACTTAGATAATTTTGATTCTGGATGTGTCACCACTGATCAAAATAATCTAAGAGGGCAAAACATAAGGAGTTACATGTTGATGTAATTGACAAGGAGTTGTCTACCTATTTATTTATATATAGTTTGTCAGGTCACCACAAGGCTATATATATTTGAAATGGGATCCTTATTCTCACTAGCAAAAAACTTTAATTAGATTTTGTTAACTATATAAATGAGGGTAATATAGTTTGAAGAAAATAGTGGAGATACCAATATAAAATAAGACCTAATTTATTTTGGTAATTAATAAATGAATGTTTGCTAAAATATTGTCTTTTTTACATGCGTAATTTTGAAAATGTCACATTCACTAATTTCATCTGCAAGCATACTTGATGCTAACAAACCGACCGGATCGAACTACTACACCTGACCGGTTAAGGAATCGAGAATTGTTCTCACCGCCGAAAAGATTTCTTATGTCCTAAATTCGCCCCAGCACTGCAAAAAAAGTTGCGCAGACAACCTTCCGAGGAAGAGATTGCTACTTTTAAACAAAGGGCAAGATGATGCATCCGTGGCTCAACGCATCATGCTCGCATCCATGAGTAACGAGCTTCAGCCACAAGATGAAAACATGGATGGATGCTCCTACTATGCTATCGCACCTTGAGAGAGTCAGATGGTGAGCAAAGTAGATCGCTAGATATGAAATATCTAAGGAGCTCTTCCGATCTCTGGATGACCGAGGGCACCACCGCTGAGACTCATGTCCTAAAGATGATCAACTGATTGAACGCCTGGACAGCTTGGGTTCGCTCATGGATGGGGAGTTGAGTCAAGATTTAGTCTTCAAATACCCTGCACACCTTCTCACAATTTGTTGTGAATTTTCACATGAATAAGTTGGATGTCACCGCTCAATTACTTAACATGTTGAAAATCGTCAAGGTCACTTCCCATCCAAGAAGAACCATGTCTTAATGGTGGATGATTCTTCCAAGAAAAGGAAGAGGCCCAAGGTATCTTCCAAAAGAAGAAATCCAAGAAGGCTAAGGGAAAGGCGAAAGTGAAGGATCAAAAGAAACTCGATCCAGCCTAGCAAAGGAATTTGCTTCCATTGTAATAAGTCGGGTCATTGGAAGAGGAACTGCAAGGATTATCTTGCGTAACAAAAGCGTAAGAAGCTTGGAGAAGCTTCAATCCTAATCAAGGTTTGTTTATGATTGAAATTAATTTTTCCGAAAGTCAATCTTCTACTGGGTATTGGATACCGGATGTGGTTCTCACATATGTAATAATATGCAGGACCGGTCAAGTAGAAAGTCGAAAGAAGGATGAGGTCGTCCCACGAGGGAAATGGAGCAAAGGTTGTCGACACAATGTAGGGACTTATTGTTTAAAGACGCCTTACGGCAAGTTCATTAATTTAAATAATTGTTATTTTGTTCCAAATATCATTAGAAACATTATTTCTATCTCTCGTATTGATATGGATGGTTTTAATATTATAATAAAGAACAACAGCTTGTTCTATTTATAATGATAATGTTTTATATGGTGTGGTAATTTATGTAAATGGACTTTATATACTGACTTGCATGAAAATATATTTCAAATTGAACAAACTAAGAAAAGGAAAAGAGATGATGTTAATTATACCTTCATGTGGCAATCGTAGACTTGGTCATATTAATGAAACAAGATTATCCAAGTTCAGATAAAGATGGGCTCAGAGAGCTATCTCGATTATGAATCATATCCAACTTGTGAATCTTGTCTCATGGGTAATGACTAAATCTCCTTTTTTAGTGGAAAAGGAGAAAGAGTTACAGAGTTGTTAGGGTTGGTACACACATGTATGTATGTGGACCCATGACAAACCATCGCACGAGGAGGGTATTCTTATTTTATTACATTCACCGACGACCACTCAAGATTTGGATATGTGTATTTAATGAAATACAAATCAATCATTTGAAAAGTTCAAAGAGTTCGTAAGTGAAGTTGAGAAGCAAACCGGTAAGAGTATTAAGATTCTTCGATCCGATCGAGGAGGAGAATACTTAAGTGGTGAGTTTCTCAATTGTCTCAAAGAAAATGGTATAATCTCACAATGGACTCCACCAGGACGCCACAGATGAATGGTGTATTCGAAAGGAGAAATCGATCATTGTTGGACATGGTTCGATCTATGATGAGTTTTACCGACCTTCCAGCTTCTTTCCGGGATATGCCTAGAATCTACCACGATACCTACTTAACAAGGTACCTACAAAATCCATCCCCAAGACCCCATATGAGTTATGGATAGGAGGAAACCAAATCTTAAGCATGTTAAGACTTGGGGTTGTCCAAATTTTATGTCAAAAAGTTTGAAAACGATAAGTCGCAGACTAGATCCGATAAATGTAGATTTGTGGGATACCCTAAAGAAACATCGGGTATTATTTCTATCATCCAACCGATCAAAAGGTGTTTGTTCATGAAACATGCCGCTTTCTTCGAAAAGGAGTTTATCCTGAAGGGTCCGTGGGAGTAAGATATATCTTCAAGAAGTTCAAGAACCACAAAATACTACTGTGATCAAAGTGAGGTACCTAACCAAGTAGAGATTCCTTCAGTACTCACACCCTATTCAGAACTGAAGAGTACCAAAGATACCAGACAGTATGGACTTGTCATAGAGAGATGACAATGAGGTACGATCATAGATGATGATGATCCATTGAATTACTTAACAAAGCTATGAGTAGTAAAGACTCTCAGAGAAATGGCAAGAAGCCATGAAACCGAGATGGACTCCATGATGAGAACCAAGTATGGACTTTGGTCTCACCACCAAGGCATTAAGCCTATTGGGTGAAAATGGGTCTTTAAAAGAAAGACCGAGCAGAGGCGGCAAGGTAGAGACCTATAAGGTCCGGATGGTTGCAAAAGGTTTCAAACAAAGACAAGGAGTCGACTATGATTTAAACCTTCTCACCAAAGAGTAATGCTCAAGTCCATTCGGATTTTGCTTTGCGATCAGTACTTACCACGACTACGTAAATCGCAGATGGACGTGAAAACGGCCTTCCTCAATGGGAAACTTGAGGAGGATGTGTATATGACACAACCCAGAGGGATTTGTTTCAAAGGTTGGAACAAATCAAGTCTCAGAAGCTACAACGATCCATTTATGGATTAAAGCAAGCTTCTCGTAGGTGGAACATCCGCTTTTGATGAGACAATCAAAAGTTTGATTTTATCAAAATGAGGATGAACCATGTGTGTACAAGAAGGTTAGTGGGAGCGCTTATTTCATTCCTTGTATTATATGTTGATGATATATTACCGATAGGGAATGATATTCCTATCGCAAAACAATTAAAATCAAGTTATCTAAACACTTCTCCACGAAGGACTTGGGAGAAGCATCCTATATTTTGGGGATAAAGATCTATAGAGATAGATCTAATAGGATGCTTGGCTTATCCCAAGGAACGACATCGACATGATGCTAAAAAGGTTTAGCATGGAAGATTCCAAAAGAGGTCTCATGCCGATGAGCCATGGAATACATCTCTCCAAGAAACAAGCCCCAAAGACACTGAGAGAGAAACCGATGATGAGTAAGATTCCTTATGCTTCAAAGAATAGGATCTATCATGTACTGCAGATGATATGTACTAGACCAGATGTCGCCATGCACTTAGTGTAACAAGCAGATATCACCGAATCCAGAGAGAAGAACATCTGGAAGGCAAAAGTGAAAATATCCTAAAGTACTTAAGAAGAACTAAGGATGTATTTCTTGTTTACGGTGGTCCGAATTAAAACCAGAGGGCTTCACAGACTCAAGTTTTCAAACAGACCAAGATGACAAGAACTGCTTTCGGGGTATGTGTTTACCTTAAACGGTGGCGCAGTTGAGTTCGAAAAGTTCCAAGCAAAGAAAAAGCGATTTCGATTCAAAGGATGAGGCAGAGTACATAGTCGCAAGTGAAGTCGCAAAGGAAGTCGTTTGGATGAAGAAGTTCATTACCGAACTGGTGTGGTTCCTAGCATTAAAGGACCAAAGGTTTTATTCTCGTGACAACATCGAGTCGTTGCAAAGTTTAAGGGAACCTGTGTCTCATCGTAAATCCAAACACGTGTCATGGCGATTTCATTTGATCGAGAGATCATCGAAAAGAGAGACGCCACCACCGAGCGTGTGGACTCTCAAGACAATATTGCAGATCCATTTACTAAAGCGTTAACACAACAAAGCAGTTTGATCGTCACTTAGAGAAGATGGGTATGAGATACCACTACGATGGCTTTAGTGCAAGTGGGAGATTGAAAGTATTACGATACAAGCCAATCACGTATGATGATAAAGCATATAATCGTGTAATCAATCTTATTTATTTATTAATAAAAGAATTATTTATTAAAGGCATTTATTATCTACATGGTGTCGCTTTTTAATAATATGTGATAAACCCATAGTTTTAAGCAACGCTTTTAGAATAATGATGATGATCATTCTAATGAGATCTAAATTTTAGAAAGCTTAAAACTAAAATAGTTCCCAATCATGGATTACTAAATGGGGATTAGTGAATCCCGGATAGATTGGTACATCGCTGCTTGCTTCATCGATGAGGATGATCGATCTCACGATCATTTGTGTGGAGACACTAAAGCAAGTATGTAGGTGCTTATTAGAGAATAAGTTCATCGAACGTGACTCGCTAAGGAATACCTAATGGAGTTTTACTTACCGTCAATAGGAATTTCAGTAGTGATAGTAAGACAAATGATCTCAGACTTGAGATCATCATAGTATCTTATATATAATGAATTACACTTTGACTTATTCCTTAAGACTCTTAGAGTATATCAAAGGGTATGCTTGGGTGTAATAAGTTATATATGAAGATAATGAATGATCAATAAAGAATCTACCACTTCTAGTAAAAAAGGAGAGATGTCCTATGTGATTCGATAAATGACAACCCAGAATCCTTGGTTAAGGTGGAATGAAATTAGAAAGTAGTTTCTAATTTGCATTCATTGGGAGTTGTTCATTTAGGAATCAAATACATATAATTAAATAAAATAAGACTTGACAAGAATTCCATGCCTTATATTTAATCGGGACATCAGATGGTGGAAGGATTGAATCAGACAAGAACTATTTACTCAAAGGTTCTTTTATGATTAATGTTGAAATCTATATTATCCGGAAAGTCGTTGATCGCTAGGAGGCTTATCCCTATCAGAATAAATATTATTTATTTAAATAAATTATTTGTTTAATTTATTTATTTAAATGAGATTAGAATTGTTCTAATTAATTTATTCACAAACCGTTTAATATGGAGAACCTAAAGGGTCACACCATAAAAGGAAGAATAATTATTTAAGAAGTTAATGGCATAATTGTAATAATATGTTAAGTATATTTAATTTAATCTATGGTGATAGAATAAATTAAATAGCTTAATATTTATTATTTAATATTTTAGAAATATTAAATATAAATTAATAAGAGGAGTCTTATTAATATTATTATAATTATTATTATTTTAATTTCTAAAAGGTTTAGGAATTAATTTAATATTAGATTCTCATTTATTCCTAATTCGATTAAAAAAAAATTAGTTAAAGGAGTTTAACTAATTATCCCTAATAGATTAGGGAGCCCATTTAATTAAAAGAGTTTAATTAAATAAATAATACCTTATTTTAATTAAAATAGGGTTACATAATATCTTTATAAGAGGAGTCTTATATTAGATATGAGAATACGTAATTCCAAGAGTTGGAGAGTACACCCCTTTTCTTATTCAGATAGGAAAACTAGGGTTTGAGCCAAATCCCTTCTTCTTGAAAAATTCCTCTTCCTTGGTGGATCACCTATAGAGGCCACACACTTGGGTGGCTTACATTGATCAAAGGAAGGAATCTACCCGGAGATTCAAGGAGATCGCGGAGAAGTAGGAGGTGAACTCGTACCTGAGGAAGCTCGTTTCTACAAGGGTATGATTTCATAATTTCTTATTCTTCGCTTTAATTAATAATATGCATAAAGGATGATCCCGTAATTGGTTTGTGAAAAATTTTAAAATCGATTTTATCTCGCTCGCTTATATTTTGCAATTTGATTGCTACTTTGATTTTTTCACGAAAAAAACCTAACGGTGAAAAAGACCATCACACTATTTCTCTGTTATCCCCGCTCGACCCAGCTACACTCTTATTACCTGAAAGGAATTGTGAAGCAAAAAGGGTGAGCACAACTAGCCCAGTAAAGAATATCATGGCTAAGATAATTAATTTATCAACAGCCTTTATCAGAATAACTCAGAGATTTATAACATATGGTAGATAATAAAAGTTTTCAACCATAATTGCAGCGAAATCAACAATCCATTGGAAGAGTCAATTATAACATAATGTCTACTATCTCCTCTAGATTAAAAGTCCATCGTTGATATTTTATTCATGTAATACTCATCAACAGTTCTTTGTTATACTTAAGACAAATAGAACTTTCAACACTTGTCTTTACCTGAACCACCAAAGATGTTAGTTAAATTCACAATTCATATTTATAATAATGTGAATTAACAGTTCCTTCTTGCCACAAAGGCTTAATAGAACGTTTACTCAATATCCTTACCCTAAAGGCTGAAGATATTCAAATGTAATAACAATGATCATACCAATCAGTTGTCTATCTTTGCACTACGGGCTAAAGATATTCAACTATTAAAAACAATGGTCACGATCATACCAATCAATTGCCTGTCAGTGCACTACGGCCAAAGACATTCAACTGTTAACTAATGGTCATGATCCTGCCAATCACATCATTGAATTATCCATGCACTACGACCAAGATTATTCGTTAGTATCACTAGTGGTCATGATCATGTTATACACCTGTCCATCTTCGCACTACGGGTCAAAGCTATCAAACAACGTATCATCTTTGCACTACAGGCCAAAGATATTCAACAACATATCATCTTTGCACTACAGGCCAAAGACATACAACTGTAAAACCAATAACCAACAGTATAATAAAGAATGTATGAAAAAGAATGGATTTTCATTTTCGCCATATACGCAGTAATCACGATATCTGAGATCATTTCCATAATTTAATAAGGAATGAATACAAAGGATCATTCACCATGCATGTGGTAATCCACATAGACAGGTTATTCCAATAGAATAATAAAGAATGAAATAACAAAAGACATCACCATGCATGCGATAGAGACCACACAGACAGGTTATTCTCAACAGAATAATAAATGCAGAATAATAAATAATGGAACCAGGTCATGCGCAAACGCACAGACAGGATATTCCAACAGATTAATAAATAAGAGAACCAGGTCATGCGTAAACGCACAGACATGATGTTCCAACAGAATAATAAATAACGGAACAAGGTCATGCGTAACACACCGACAGGATGTTCCAACAGAATAATAAAAATGGAATAACAGAAGAATTTCACCATGTATGTGATACTTTGCATAGACAGGTTATTCCAACATAATGATAAAAAATGGAATAACAGAAGAATTTCACCAAGTATAGGGTAGCCCGCGTATACAGGTTATTCCAACAGAATAATAAAGAATGGAATAATAGAAGTTCTCTTCATGAATAAGAAAGAAATAATACCCCTTACGGGTATAACAAATAATATCCCTTACGATAACAATATCCCTTTACCTTTCAAAGAAGAGTATTCCGACTAGTAGGGCGAGGATATACTCGAAGGAAACTTATACTACGCTCAAAGCTTTCTTAAACTCTAAAGAAATACTCTCAAGATTATAGAAGAAGAATTCTCTTTATAGTTTCTCTCTCTAGAGTTTCAATGAATTCGTAAGAAATAATGAAGGAATGAGCTTCTATTTATAAGCTTAGTAGAGTAAGGGTAAAATAGTCTTTTCACCATAATTTATGACATCATCGCTTACCTCATCGATCATATGACATCATTGCTTACATCATCGATCAAATGACATCATTGCTTACATCATCCTTCAAATGACATCATTGCTTACATCATCCTTCCGATGACATCATTGCTTACCTCATCGTTCCGATGACATCATCGCTTACATCATTAGAATTCAAATTCAAATTGTTCTCTTCCACCTCATTTTACTTTTATACCATGAATTTACTATAATAATGTTACCATTCAAATTAAAAAAAAAACATATTATCATATAATCACATCATACTACCATAATATAATATTATAATAATGTAATTAAATGAATTATTGATTTACTAATATAATTTCAACCAACGGTCTGAAAAATTAGCACATTTCCTCATGGAATAATATTGTACCCAAAAATAATTTGGACCGAAAATAAATATATTGCTCGGGTGAATAGTAACTCATGAATAGTAACTCGTGAATAGTAACTCATGAATAGTAACTCGTGAATAATAACTCGTGAATAGTAACTCGTGAATATCAACTCATAAATAGTAACTCATGAATAGTAACTCGTGAATAGTACTCCGATACAAAAAGTGTCCCAAATATTCGAGTGAATAATACTAGAGTGAATAGTAATTTGGGTGAATAGTAACCCGTGAATAGTAATTCGTGAATAGTAACTCCGACACAAAAAGTGTCCCAAATACTCGAGTGAACAATACTAGAGTGAATAGTAATTTGGGTGAATAATAACCCGTAAATAGTAACTCGTGAATAGTACTCCAACACGAAAAGTGTCCCAAATACCCGAGTGAATAATACTAGAGTGAATAGTAACTGGGTATTTTATGACAACTTGTCTACTTTGAAAAATTTTCAAATATGACCCTTAACTTTAACCTTTTATCAATTTAATTATTTACCAAAATAGAAAAATTGAATAATTTTATTTCATAAAATTCGGGGTCTCACATGGTGTCTAGGTGGGTAAGACGTGAAAGGTGGGATATGTGGACAAAGCGGGGCCTAGGTGGAGAGTTTTTTATTTTATTTTGATAACTACCCAGACTAGATCTTGATATTTTTTTAATGATTTACCATATTCACAATGCAGGTTGTAGCATATTAAATCACAACAAGAAGTGTACAAGATCAAGTCAAAATGGATAATTTAATTATAGTTGTAATTTTTAAACTTATACGAACTTTAAATTATAAAAATGATGATACATTTGTAATATTTAGTTTAATTCAATAAGATTTTAAATTTATGTTTAGTTTCATAAGTTTTAATATTGAATTGAATTCTTGAAATTTTAAATTTTATTATTTAATAGCAATCTTGTTTATGAATAAAAATAATATGTTAAAGATATGTTAGCCAAACTTAGCATATGGTAAGTTCTCAATTTTGAAGATTACACAAATAAAAATAATTTCATAATTAATAATATAAAATTTATCATTCAATAAACTTCACACTAATTTTTAAAAATAACATTTATTTAAATTTTTGAGAGAGAAAAACGTATATATATATATATATATATATATATATATATATATATATATATATATATATATATGGAGGTGCACAACCATGTAACTTTTAGTTACGATTGTCTCACGATCGTAGAGTGAATTCACTCAACGATCGTAGAGTAGTTACTCCACGATCGTAGATAGTACTCTACTATTGTAGAGAAGTCTACGATAGTAGAGTGAATTTAAAAATCGTGGAGTGACTACTCTATGATCATAGAGTGAATTCACTCTACGGTAGTAGACCGTGTAACTTTAAAAGTTACACTGTTGTGTACCTCCATTTTTACTATATATATATATTGTTAGAAGATTGTTAGAAGATATGATAGAGATTTACCATAATTATAGCTTCTATAATCAGTGTGTACATATTACTGTTATTTAGGAATTACCATAATTGTAGTTAGGGATACTTGTGTATATATATCACCACTCTATGTAATAGAGAATTAAGATTCAATGAAATAAAACAATTCTCAATTTCAACATGGTATCAAAGGCCTAGATTCATAACAGGCCTGTTCTTATTTTTCCTTTCATGTTTAAACTGCCGATCATAAAATATAGTAAAAGTCTTGCAACATCAGCTTGTTTGGAGAAATTGAGGCCATATTAGGATTCTACAGTGTCAGGCAACCACGACGGAAGTGTCAGATCTTCCACCCATAGTCACACGCGCCGCCACGCGTCGTCCTACTCTCCGACTGTCGACGCCACGCGCCGAATTTTACCGGCGCGTGAGCTATTTTTTAGCAGTTTTTTCTGGCGCGACTTCTTACAGTGTGGTTAGTTTTCTCTTCCCTTGCCATTGACAATGGTCTTTTAAGGATTGATCCAGGTTTATTAAAGTTTTCTTCCTTTGACATCTATAGTGTTCTGTGGCTGCTGTACTACTTTGCTTCCTTTGGTGCTAGGGCTCTGGTTGTGATACTACTCTACTTATTTTTTATTTTTGAGCTTTTAAACCATCCTTGTTGATATTTTCTCGGATACGTTTTTTTGCTCCAACCACATTATCATGGCAGAGTCTAGTTCCATTAATAGCGGTGGTGCTACTGACACAAATAAAGGGCAGTTGATTAGGAATCATCATCTTAACTCTACTTTGGTTTTCAGACCATTTAAGTTTGATGGAAATAATTATCTAGCTTTGTCTTAAGCATGTTGTATATCAATTGAAGCTAACCGTATGTAGCACTTCATCAATAGTACAACAACCATGCCTACCCAAACAGATGTAGCTCAAGAAGAATTGAAATCTGATAACTCCATGGTGAAAACATGGATTTTTAACTCAATGGAACCGAATATGCGAAGTAGTTACATGTTCTTAGACACTGCATATGAATTTGGGAGGCTATCTCTTAAACCTTATCTATTTCTGGTGATATGTCTAAGGCATATGATATCCGTAAACAAATCTGTGAGACCCCAGATTTTATGAATAAATATTTAATTTTCTCGAAATAATTTGATATAATGTTATAGTTGTGGGTTATATTTATAAATTTTGCAAATATGCAAGTTGTTATATAATATTCGATTGGTCGGGGAATATTCTTTTTGTCAGGAAATATCCGTACGACGATACAATCATTGGTGGACCCCGCAACGGAATTATTGTCAGATTGAGAAAATGACAAAAATACTTTATGAAAATAACGGCGGAAGTTTTACCGTTAACTGTTGAAACATCCGGTGTTAAAAGTACAAGATATCTGCTGTAATGGTCGCATAGTAGCTACACAAGATTGATTATTGATGCTTACGTGAGAAGTCACTCGGTTATACTCAATTATTGCTACTGATGAATTAATTTGCGTCATATCTTTCATATTATTGATTCAATTATTGTTTACGGTATCATCCGCATAATATGATATATTATTAAATCAATGATTGAGACGACAAAGTTATTCATATTATTATTTGCAATATTGATAATGTCAGAAGTTCATCGAGGAGAGGTTTGGTCACCTAATTGCGTGCGATAAAAGAGAAATCCTTATCGGAAAGCCCCCTCTTTCCTGGGAACGACCTGGTTGTTAAATATTGTGAGTTATAATATTAATGATGAATATTATTAAAATTGAAGTTGTGTTCAGAGTTGAATTTGGAGATGCGGACGTGATATTTGAGTCTGGAACGATAAAATTAGTAAAAATAATCTATAAACACAAAAAAAATTTTGGGATTCACTATTTGGTCAAAAAGTCAACAGTTGACTTTTTTGGGAAAAGTCAAACTTCGAAATTTCAAAATTTATATTGTTGATAAAAATAGTTTTATTATGTTGGAATTGTTTGTGTTAGTTTTATTATGTTGGAATTGTACTATACTATAATTGTTTTTATCACATGATTAGAACTATTGAGTCACATGATTTACTATTGATTCACATTATTTACTATTAGGGGAGTTGGTGCAAGTTTGATAATACTTGCAGGACTAAATTAAAAATGAAGAAAAAGAGGAAGGTATTATACTGTAATATTTTGAGCCCTAAAACGTGCAATTATCGAAACTATATTTTCCTATAAATAGAAGCTCATTCTTCCTTCATTTCTCACCAATTCACAAAAGCTTTAGAGCAATTATTATAGAGAGAAATTATAGAGAGAAAGAAGAAGAGAAGTCTGCTACCTCACTATTCCAGTATCCAGTTTTTTTAAGGTAGGGAATATTATTTGTTAAACTCGTAGGGGATATTATTTCTCTCTTTCGTCTTCATGAAGAGAACTTCTGTTATTCCATTCTTTGTTATTATGTTGGAATAACCTGTCTATGCGAAGTACCGCATACTTGGTGAAATTCTTCTATTATTCTATTCTTTATTATTCATTTGGAATATCACATGCATCAGACGTTCTACTGCTTGGGACACGGTTTCCGTCTTTATTATTACATTTGAATATCCTGTTTGTGCGTTCTACACTGGACTGGTTACATCTTTTATTATTACATTGGAATATCCATGCTCATGCGTTCTCATGGCCGGACTGACAGTTAAAATCTTTATTATTACATTTGGAATATCGTATGCATGCATTTCTGTGGGACTGATTTCGTTATTTATTATTACGTTGGAATAAACTTTGTCTTTGTCTATCACATGCCCGGTTATTTCTTTTGTTATTCCATTCTTTATTATACTCGGTTTGTTAAAGTTTTGACTTCTATACTCCATGAAATTAGTGGAATATCATTGATATTTGCGCTTCATCCAAAGATCTTTTCATGGAAATATTCTTACGAGCATTCTTGAATTTTATTCTACAAAGCAAAGATCATGTTGACAATTTGGACATTATTAATTCTGGATAAATTAATTCTTGAACTTGTTTTATTGAATTCTTATATCATTGTCATCATCCTCATGTTTATATTTTGTTGAAAGTCATCTGTGGCACTCAGTAGTGCATAGATGGACTTGGTATGATTATGACCAACGATTTTTGGTGTAATCATGGTAGTAATGTTACAAATGATGTGGTAAAAGTCCTCATTGGCCCGTAGTGCATTGATGGACAGTTTTTGGTATGATTATGGCTATGGATTCTCTTGCCAAGGGTGCAAAGATGAATTATTTTATGGCATGATCGGGGACTGTTGATGAAAACACGATTATCTTTGGCACAGTAGTGCATGGATAATTAAGTGGTCGTGATATTAAAAATATCCTTGGCCGTAGTGCGAGGATGAGTTAATGACGTGGATTATTTATTGTCGAGTCTCGTGATAAAGTTGGTGAAAAACTTTTAAATTATAGAAGATAGTAGATTTTATATTTTACTTGACTCTTCTAATGGATTGTTTATTCACTGTAGCTTTTTGATCTAAAACTTGTTGTCTATTATATTCTATCGGTTGTTATCTTTGTTGAAGGCTAATAATAATTTATTCTGCATTATCTTAGTCATAATATTTCTTCTTTGGGCTAGTTGAGCTCACCCTTTCTTTTCTTCGTTCTCTTGTGAAATGAGAGCGTAGCATGGACTAGTCGAGAAGCGAGTGATGGTCCTAGATGTTTGCATTAGTAGTCCTCACTATTCTGTGAAATAGTGTGATAATAATAGTAATGAGGACTCCTTTTGGGTTTGTATACTCTCTAGTAAATAATATTTGTATTCAAACTCACAGCTCATGTTGTATATTTAAGATTGTATTTGTATTCAGTACCATGTATTTGGCAACTCAGAATAGGTGATGTATTCCTGTTTTGGGGGCGTCACAATTGGTATCAAAGCTTAGGGATATGATCCCTGGCTGAGATGTGAGATAAGAACTAGGAGGGGAGAGACGGGGAATTTCTTCGCTAGTATGACCTACCTAAGTTTATTTGGTATTTAATTGGTCTGTCAGAGTATAGGGATAATATGTGATATGTTAATTAACCCTTATTTTGTGACAGTGTTTGTATTCAGATGTTGTGAATATGGCTCAGTTATTGGAGTGCGATAATGAGTCAGCTCAACCAAAAGGTAACAACCAACATCACGATAATAATTATACCTGTGGCAATGGCCATTGGAACAATGATAACCATCGTAGGGGAAATTATCATGCCAAAAATGGTAACCACTTCGGTGGTAATCATGGCCAAGATAATAGAAGTGGAAATTTCAAGAAGAGAAGGTCATTTAGCTCGATTTTATCGTATAGTGAAGTCAAGTCCAGCTCGGACGGTGGTACCAAAGGCGGATACAGACAAAACAAAGTCGGTGGTTTTAGGAAGAGCGTTTTTCATGACTTCTAAAAAAGTGAGTGACCCAAACGATGTTAGCACGGGTTAGTTAATTATAAATTCTTGTGAAGTCTATACCTTATTAGATACCGGTCCTACCCATTCTTTTATCTCTCTTGCTTGCGCTCAACGTTTAAATTTAACTCCGGAGAAGTTAGACTTTGACTTATTGGTTGAAACATCGTTAGTAGAAACCTTCGTTATCTCCAATATTTATAAATCTTGTTTAATTCAAATTGACACTTTCATGTTACGTGCCAATCTTATCTCTTTAAAAATAATTGCCTTTGATGCGATTTTAGGAATCGATTGGTTATCTACTCATCATGCTTTTCGTAAGGTTGTTAGCTTTCATATTCCTAACCAACCTGTTATGCGAATTCAAACAGCCAAACCACTAAAGTCAATCATTGTCATATCAAGCCATAAGTAAAGAGCCCTGGTCCTTTCGTTGTTGACTTCCTTGAGTGGAATGCACCGAAGCCAGACTTTCTGTAGGTGACGTCGTGAATGACGATGACAAGTTGATAGGTATCAATTTGACGTACTATCCTAGTCTTTGATGAGGGTCACAACTTTGATGATATTTCTATTGTTAATAAATTTCCTGACGTATTTTTGAAGTCTTCTTAGCCTACCCCTAGAGCGTGAAATCGAATTTTGTATTGACCCTAGTACAAAACCCATTTCTAAAACCCTTAAATATTTTTTCAATCAAAACAAACGTAACATGTGCCAAAGACATTGACTCAAGCTGTTGAAGATTACGATCGTACCATTCAATACCATCGTAGGAAAAGCGAACGTGGTAGCTGACGCATTGAGTAGAAGATCGTATGCGTTTACGAGTGTGATGTTGTTAACACAAAGACCCATTTCGTATAACGTACAAATGATGAAGATATAGTTAAAGAATCTAGGAACCCACGTGAAGATAATGAATATACGATTAGAATCGACTTTAATCGATAAAGTTAAAGCCGCTCAAGTTACACACCCAGAGCTGATGAATGTGAAGAATTAAGAAGGTTTAAGAGGGCATTATTCTAGAAGCAAGAATTGACAAAAAGAGGAAATCTCAACCCTCGATTTAATTGGCCCATTGGAAATCCTCGATCGAGTAGGAACTGTGGCTTATAGACTCGTTTTACCGCCAAGTATATTGCGTGTTCATAACGTTTTTAACGTATCGATGTTACGTAAATATGTGGACGACCCGAACCACGTTATTAATTTAGAACCGGACGAGATAACGGATGATTTAACGTTTGAGGAAATATGTGTTAAAATCTTGGATAAGAAGAATCGTATTCAACACTCAAAGGTTATACCTCAAGAGTTAGAATCTGTCGAGGTATCCTCACCTGTTCAGCATACCAAGTACGTACATAAATTTCGAGGGAAAAATTCCATAAGGAGGGGAGATTGTGAGACCCCAGATTTTATGAATAAATATTTAATTTTCTCGACATAATTTTTTTAATATTATGGTGTGGATTTGATATAATGTTATAGTTGTGGGTTATATTTATAAATTTTGCAAAGTATGCAAGTTGTTATATAAAATTTAATTGGTCGGGGAATATTCTTTTTTGTCGGAGAATATTTGTACGACAGTACAATTATTGGTGGACCCCGCAATGGAATTATTGTTGGATTGAGAAAACGACAAAAATACTTTTATGAAAATAATACGAAAGTTTTCTCAGTTAGCTGTTGAAACACACGGTGTTAAAGTACGAATACGCATGGTTGCGTAGTAGCTACGGTGATTGATTGATGCTTACATGAGAAGTCACTCGGTTATACTCAATTATTACTACGATGAATTCTTTGCATCATATCTTTCATATTATTGATTCAATTATTATAAAGATTATCATCGTGATAATATGATATATTATTAAATCAATGATTGAGACGACAAAGTTATTCATATTATTATTTTCAATATTGATAATGTCTAGAAGTTCTATCAAGGAGAGGTTTGGTCACCTAATTGCGTGCCAATAAAGAGAAATCCTTATCGGAAAGCCCCCTCTTTCCTGGGAACGACCTGGTTGTTAAATATTTAGAGTTATAATATTAATGATGAATGTTATTAAAATTGAAGTTGTGTTCGGAGTTGAATTTGGGGACGCGGACGTGATATTTGAGTCCGGAACGATGAAATTAGTAAAAATAGTCTATAAACACAAAATTTTTCGGGATTCACTATTTGGTCAAAAAGTCAACAGTTGACTTTTTTGGGAAAAGTCAAACTACGAAATTTCAAAATTTATATTGTTGATAAAAATAGTTTCATTATGTTGGAATTGTTTGTGTTAGTGAAAATTGACATCTATTCCGATGATAATTGATGTATGGGGGTTATATTGATAAATCGGGTAATTTATCGGATAAATGAGCAATTAATTGCTACTAATTCACATGCTTATATAACTATTTGTTCACATGTATGTACTATTGATTCACATTCTTGTACTATTAGGGGAGTTGGTGCAAAATTGATAATACTTGCATGACTAAGTTAAAAATGGAGTTATAGATGGAGGTACTATACTGTAATTATTTTTATCACATGATTAGAACTATTGAGTCACATGATTTACTATTGATTCACATTATTTACTATTAGGGGAGTTGGTGCAAGTTTGATAATACTTGCAGGACTAAATTAAAAATGAAGAAAAAGAGGAAGGTATTATACTGTAATATTTCGAGCCCCAAAACGTGCAATTATCAAAACTAAATTTTCCTATAAATAGAAGCTCATTCTTCCTTCATTTCTCACCAATTCACAAAAGCTTTAGAGCAATTATTATAGAGAGAAAGAACAAGAGAAGTCTGCTACCTCACTATTCCAGTATCCAGTTTTTTTTTGAAGGTATGGAATATTATTTGTTGTACTCGTAGGGGATATTATTTCTTTCTTTCGTCTTCATGAAGAGAACTTCTGTTATTCCATTCTTTGTTATTATGTTGGAATAACCTGTCTATGCGAAGTACCGCATACTTGGTGAATTTTTTTTATTATTCCATTCTTTATTATTCTGTTGGAATATCCATGTCATGCGTTCTCACGCTGGATTCGGGTTCCGTCATTATTATTACATTGGAATATCCCATGCATGCGTTCTATCTTGGGACTGGTTTAAATCTTTATTATTATTCTTTTGGAATATCCTATTCACATGCGTTCTCTGACGGGCCGGTTAAAATCTTTATTTATTCTGTTGGAATATTACATGCATGCGTTTTCTGTGGGACTGATTCCATTATTTATTATTACGTTGGAATAACTCGCCTTTGCTGTAATGATTCTATCACATGCCTGGTGATTTCTTTTGTTATTCCATTCTTTATTATACTCAGTTGGTTAAAGTTTTGACTTCTATACTCCATGAAATTAGTGGAATATCCTTGATATTTGCGCTTCATCCAGTATCTTTTCATGGAAATATTCTTATGAGCATTCTTGAATTTTACTCTACAAAGTAGTATCATGTTGACGATTTGGGCATTATTAATTACTGGATAAATTAATTCTTGAACTTGTTTTATTGAATTCTTATATCATTGTCATCATCCTCATGTTTATATTTTGTTGAAAGTCATCTGTGGTTTTGTAGTGCATAGATGGACTTGGTATGATTATGACGACTGGGATTATTGAGGTAATAATCATAATAGTAATGTTACAAATGATGTGGTAAAAGTCCTCATTGGCCCGTAGTGCATTGATGGACAGTTTTTGGTATGATTATGGCTATGGATTCTCTTCGGCCAAGGGTACAAAGATGAATTATTTTATGGCATGATCGGAGATAGTTGATGAAAACACGATTATCTTTGAATTGTAGTGCATGGATAATTCGTGGTCGTGATACTTAAAAATATCCTTAGCTTGTGAGTGCGAGGATGAGTTAATGATGTGGATTATTTATTGTCGAGTCTCGTGATAAAGTTAGTGAAAAAACTTTTAAATCATAGAAGATAGTAGATTTTATATTTTACTTGACTCTTCTAATGGATTGTTTATTCCGCTGCAGTTTTTGATCTAAAACTTGTTGTCTATTATATTCTATCAGTTGTTATACTGTTGAAGGCTAATGATAATTTATTCTGCATTATCTTAGTCATAATATTTCTTACTGGGCTAGTTGAGCTCACCCTTTCTTTCACTGTTCTCTTCAGGAAATGAGAACGTAGCATGGACTAGTCGGGGAATAGAGTGATGGTCCTAGATGTTTGCATTAGTAGTCCTCACTATTCTGTGAAATAGTGTGATAATAATAGTAATGAGGACTCCTTTTGAGTTTGTATACTCTATAGTAAACAATATTTGTATTCAAACTCACAGCTAATGTTATATATTTAAGATTGTATTTGTATTCTGTACCATGTATTTTCACGACTCAGAATAGTTAATGTATTCCTATTTTGGGGGCGTCATAAAATCCGTGAGTTGGGTCAAGGAGAGACGTTTGTTGCACAGTATTTTCCTGAAATTAATGCTCTTTGGCAGGAGCTTGATCATTATCGGTTTTTTTCAGCCAAATGTTTAGAAGATGCAACTTCTTATCAAAATTTTGTGAGTGAAGATATAGTTGTGGATTTCTTGGCTGATTTAATTATAGAATTTGATCAAGTTTGCTCACTATTGATTAGACAGACACCATTTCCATCACTGCGAGAGGCTCATGCTAGGGTAAGAGGAAAGTATACGTCGGGTAATGGTTGTAAATTCTATTGACTGATCAATCATGGTAGCTTTATATCCTAAGTGTGGTTCCACTATTCAGTCTCTTATTGAGAAGGAATCCCGTGAATGTGATTACTGTGGGGGAAAGAACCATACAAGGGATCGATGTTTCAAGCTTCGTGGATGTCCTAAAGGGCGAGTGGGTCGATTTGGTAGTGGTCGTGGACGCGGATCTCAGGCCTATGTGACTACTGTAACACCTCCAGTTGATACATCTAGTGCTTCTGATGTTACTACTACACTCACCCCTGAGGAAATCTCAGCTTTGTGGAAGTTCTATTCCAAATCTATTTCCTCCTATTATGCTCAGTCAGGTATACCCCTTTGTGCTTTAAATGTTTCATCAACCTGCCCTGGTTGGATCATTAAAACAGGTGCTTCTGAGCATATGACAGACTCATCCACTCTCTTTACTTCATACACGACTTGTTCTGGAAAAGGCAAGGTTTGCGTAGCAGATGGTTCCATCTATTCTGTCTCTATGAGAGCCTCTGTAGTTTGTACTCCGTCGTTGACATTATCATATGTTCTCCATATTCCTTCATTTGTTGTAAATTTTTTATTTGTTCAACGTCTTTCTGAATGCTTACATTGTCTAGGAACATTTTTCTCATCTCATTGTGTTTTTTCAGGACTTGGTGACGGGGCAAAAGATTGGCAGTGGTAGTACAGTTGGTGGTCTCTATTATTTAGATGTTCCTTCGTGTAATATGTTCCTTACTCAGGCTCTTAACTTTACTTCTGACTCAAGCCTGACTTCTCTCCATCAGTGGCATCGACATTTGGGACATCCTTCTTTTTCCATATTAGAGTATTTGTTTCCATCTTTAGTTAAACAATGTAATAAAACTCAGTTTTTGTGTGAACCATGTGAATTGGAGAAACACAAACATTTTGTTTATTCTGCTATTAACAGTCGACATTCTGAATCTTTTACTATTATACATACTGATGTGTGGGGATCCTCTCGGGTTGTTTCCCGTTCTGGTCATAGATGGTTTGTTAGCTTTATTGATTATCATTCTTGTGTCACTTGCATTTATCTTCTTCGTTCTAAAGATGAGGTGTTTGATTGTTTCCAGGAATTTCATAAAATGATTTAAACCCAATTTGAAGCTAAAGTAAAGAGCGTCCATAGTGATAATGGTCGTGAATATAGTAATAATAATGCTTTTGCATCTTATCTCTCTCAAAATGACATTATTCTTCAAACCTCCCGTGTCAAAACTCCAGAACAAAATGGAGTAGTGAAAAGAAAAAATCAACACTTGCTAGAGGTAGCCCGCACTCTTATGTTCACTATGAACAACCCTAAATTTCTATGGGGAGATGATGTTTTGACTGCTGCATTTATGATAAATCGACTTCCTTCTAGAATTCTTGGGAACAAATGTCCAATCTCTTTTCTCCAACACACGACAAGTCCTTCTCATTCGCCTCGAGTTTTTGGTTGTGTGTGCTATGTTCTTGATCAATCTCCCACTCGGGGAAAATTAGATCCTAAGTCTCTTCGATGTGTTTTCATTGGTTATTCTCTAACCCAATGAAGGTTATAAATGTTATCATCTTCCTTCACACAAAGTCTTTGTCACTCGGGATGTAACTTTTTGGGAATTGGAACCTTTTTATTCTTCTTCACCTTCTCCTCAGGGGGAGGATGCTATTGATGAGGAGAAGCTTCCCCCTGAAGCTGGCATTACAAGTTCTATTACACCATCTTCTCATGTTCCTGTCCCTGTTGTTGTTTCTGGTAATTCTACACAGGGGGAGTTACAGTTACAAACGTCAGATGCTAGACATTATAAGCCTGAGTTGAGAACCTATGTTCGAAGAGGCAAGAATAAGGCGACCACTTCTGCACCACTACACTAACCTTTCTCAGAACTTAGTCCTGATAATGCTAATGGCGAGACTCTTAATCCTACTTGTTCTTCTGATGATACTGGCATTCCTATTGTTTTTAGAAAAGGAGTTAGAGCTTGTACTCAACATCCTATCTCTAATTTCTTAGCCTATAATAAATTATCTGCATCCTACCACTCCTTTGTGTCTTCCTTGTCTTCAATATCTATACCTCAGTGATGGAGAGAAGCAATTAGTGATGATAATTGGAAACAGGCTATGATAGATTAGATGAATGCCCTAAAAAAGAATGATACATGAAAACTAGTTTCTCTTACTTATGGGAAAAAACCAGTTGGTTGAAAATGGGTATATACAGTCAAACAGAAACCAGATGGGACAGTTGAAAGACTCAAAGCCAGGCTAATTGCAAAAGTGTATACTCAAACTCATAAAATTGATTACTAGGAGACATTTGCTCTGGTGGCGAAGATGAACTCTATTCGTACCAGAATCTCATGTGCAGCAAACTTATGTTGGGATATTCAGCAATTGGATGTGAAAAATGCGTTTCTTCATGGTGACTTGGAGGAAGAAGTATACATGGAAATTCCCCCTGATTTTGCTTCATCTGTCACCAAGGGAAAGGTGTGTAAACTACGAAAGGCTCTATATGGTTTGAAGCAATCTCCCAGAGCCTGGTTTGGTAGATTTCACAAAGCGATGATAAGATTTGGGTACAAGCATATTCGGGCAGATCATACTATATTTGTCAAATAGAGAAAAGTTAAGACTACCATCTTTATCGTTTATGTTGATGACATTGTGGTGATAGGGGATCATAGAGAAGAGATAGTTAATCTTAAAATAAATCTAGCCAAAGAGTTTGAGATTTAAGATCTTGGTCCTTTGAAATATTTCCTTGGTATTGAAGTTGAAAGATCTTCCAGTGGGATTTTTCTCACTCAAAGGAAGTATGTCCTTGATCTTTTAACAGAAACTGGCATGTTGGGGTGTAAGCTTACTGATTCTCCTATTGAAGTTAATCATCATCTAGTAGGTGGTACAAGACCTACAGTTGATAAAGAAAGATATCAACGTTTGGTAGGATGATTGATATACCTCTCTCATACTAGACCTGATATATCTTATGTTGTGGAAATAGTAAGTCAGTATATGCATGATCCTCGACATTTTCACATGGAAACTGTTTGCAGAATTCTGAGTTATCTTAAGTGTGCTCCTGGGAAAGGTTTATTGTTCACACTAGATGGTCATATGAGAGTTGAAGCTCATTCTGACTCAGATTGGGTTGGCTCTATAAAGGATCACCGTTTTACATCAAGTTACTGTTCATTTGTTGGAGGTAACCTTGTTACTTGGCGTAGTAAGAAACAATCCGTGGTAGCAAGATCTAGTGCTGAGGCTCAATATCGAGCTATCGCCTTGGGTATATGTGAACTAATGTGGTTTCAAACCTTTTTAGAAGATTTGGGTGTTACAACTAAAGGACCTATGCAATTATTTTGTGATAATAAGGCAGTCACTAGCATTGTAAA
This sequence comes from Panax quinquefolius, assembly GCA_020205615.1. Taxonomy (NCBI): domain Eukaryota; kingdom Viridiplantae; phylum Streptophyta; class Magnoliopsida; order Apiales; family Araliaceae; genus Panax; species Panax quinquefolius. The sequence continues at coordinate 25,867,200 of CM035171.1, forward strand.
CGACCCAGTACAACACAATAGAATAAATCACATTGAGATTGATAGACACTTTATCAAAGAAAAGTTAACTAGTGGTCTTATCTGCTTACCTTTTGTCAAAACAGAACATCAGCTTGCTGATATTTTAACTAAAGGTCTTAGTAGTAAGATGTTGCATCCACTATGTTTCAAGTTGGGTATGCGAGACATCTATACACCAACTTGAGGGGGCAGTGTTAGAAGATTGTTAGAAGATATGATAGATATTTACCATAATTATAACTTCCATAATCAGTGTGTACATATTATTGTAATTTAGGAATTACATTAATTGTAGTTAGGGATACTTGTGTATATATATCACCTGTGACACCCCCAAATCCGGGTACTTAAATTCCCACGGGATTTGATGTTCACTGTCTAAACCTCATGTATCTATCTACCCATAATAAATGAAAAAAAAACCATAAATAGAAATAAATCATCTCCTTATGGAGTTACAACATTTGAATGTAAATACATCAATCATAGGTCATACTAACCTTAAATCTTAAATGTGAAAACATAAATAAATAATAAGTCTTACACAACTTTAACATAAGTCTAAAACATAAATACATCAAATAAACAACAAGTCTTCATCTCTTATTAACTTTGCCCTTACCTTTGCTAGTAGAAGGCTCGTCGGACCTTTCGTTCTTAACTGCAATGTTATTATTATGCAAGAGTGAGCACGATTGCCCACAAGTATAATAATATAAGAATAAAATAATAACATGCGAATGAATCAAAGACTTCAGAAATAAGAAAACTCGACTTTTGAATCAAGAATAAATAACAAGAATCAAAAGAACTTTTGAGGGTCCTAAGACCTTGAACTACGTCCTAGGTTGTCAATTGTTTATACTTGAAACCTTTAACAGTCATAAGACTATAAACTCTTCTTCTCTTACTTAGGGGGATCAACCCTTAGTACCATACTGTGCACAATATCTTAACACTAGAGCATAATTAATCCCCTATAACAGGGTTGTTCATCTCAGTTTGACATTAGAGTCTGCACCAAAGGAAGTTTGGTTTGGATAAACTCAACAATGGTTCTGAAATTTAGAACGTTCATTAACTATGGACTAGTCGAATCAATAAGGGTTCGCTAGTCTTACAACATTCAACAACAATTGATATTCAATTTGAATAATAAAGTTCAAGATGTATACAATCGAATAAGTATTGTATAACAAAAATTATACTTTTAAAGAATGATAACATCTAATATGAAATCTTGACTTGAACAATAATAAACAAGATAGAATAAGGAACTTGCTTTATGTAAAGAAACAAGGTTCAGGAACTTGCCTCGTGCGTAGGCTAAACGATTACTACTCCCGTTCACCACAAGTCCTACAAACATACCATATGTATTCACGACATTCATTACTTAATTATTTAATATAACTCCACTTTATTTAGCAAATCATTACCCTTCTAATTTAATTACTTAATTAAATTAGAATATTTTCATTCCCTTACTATTATTACACTCGAATAAATTATTTCATAATAATTTTCATCTAATATTTATTTTATTCCATAAATATCTCAATTAAAATATTCATTTTATTTGATAAATATTTTAATATAATTTTAATCGAATATTTATTTTATTCCATAAATATCTCAATTAAAATATTCCTTTTATTTGATAAATATTTTAATATAATTTTCATCGAATATTTATTTTATTCCATAAATATCTCAATTAAAATATTCATTTTATTTGATAAATATTTTAATATAATTTTCATTGAATATTTATTTTATGCCATAAATATTTTAACTAAAATATTTATTTTATTTGATAAATATTTTAATTAATTATTATTTTTTTAAATTTGTTTTTTTGCCCACCAAGGCGGGGTAATTTAGTTTGGTAACGCCCACCTGGGGCGGGGTTACCTAGACACAATTTCTGCAGTTTCTATAGTTCACGAACACATAACAAGGCCAATTTAGGCCAAAACAATCTCACACAAGTTCAACCATGTGTTCTCGTGAAGAACACAGAACAGCGCCATAACTTCCAATTTCCTTGTCCATACATTAATTTAAGCATACCCAGATGTAAGACCCCAACTTTTATGAATAAAGAATAATTTTCTCGAAATATATTTTTGAATATTATGGCGTGGATTTGATATAATGTTATAGTTGTGGGTTATATTTACAAATTTTGCAAAGTAAGCAAGTGGTTATATAATATTCGATTGGTCGGAGAATATTCGTTTTAACAGGGAATATTCGTACAACGACATAATCATTGGTGGACCCCACAACGGAAGTATTGTCGTAGTTAGAAAATGATGCGAATTATCTTTTTATAAAAATAATGGCGAAAATGTTCACAAGTTAAAAGCTGTTGAACTACCCGGTAGACAAAATACGATGTCTGGCGTGATTGTATAGCGACTACTACCAGTATTGATTATTGATGCTTACGTGAGAAGTCACTCGGTTATACTCAATTATTGCTACGATAATTTTTGCATCATATCTCTCATATTATTGATTCAATTATTGTCATAGTATCATCCGCATAATATTTATTATTATTAAATCAATAAGCGAGACGATAAAGTTATTCATATTATTATTTGCAATATTGATGATGTCAGAAGTTACATCGAGGAGAGGTTTGGTCACCTAATTGCGCGCTAATAAGGAGAAATCCTTATCGGAAAGCCCCATCTTTCCTGGGAACGACCTGGTTGTTAAATATTATGAGTTATAATATTAATGATGAATAAGTTGTGTTGATTAAAGATGAAATTGATAGTTCCATTGTGTTGGGATTATTAGTGTTAGTGGAAATCGATATTTATTTCGATAATAATTGATGTCTGGAGGTTATATTGACCAATTGGGTAATTAATCGGATAAATGAGCAATTAATTGCTATTATTTCATATGCTTATAACTACTTGTTCACATGTATGTACTATTGATTCACATTCATGTACTATTAGGGGAGGTGGTGCAAGATTGATAATACTTGCATGACTAAATTAAAAATGGAGGTATAGTTGAAGGTACTATACAGTAATTAGTTTTTTTCCACATGATTATACTATTGAGTCACATGAATGAACTATTAATTCACATTATTTACTATTAGGGGATGTGGTGCAAGTTTGATAATATTTGCAGGATTAAATTAAAAATGAAGAAAAAGAGGAAGGTATTATACTGTAATATTTTGATCCCCAAAACTTGTAATTATCAAAACTATATTTTCCTATAAATAGAATCTTATTCTTCCTTCATTTCTCACCAATTCGCAAAAACTTTAGAGCAATTATTATAGAGAAAAATTATAGAGAAAAAGAAGAAGAGAAGTCTGCTACCTCACACTTTATTCGGTATCCAGCTTTTTCTAAGGTAAAGGGTATTATCTTAGTATTCATGAAGAGAGTTATTTTCTTTCAATACTGTGAAATTTGTTTGTGGCGCCCCAAAATTAGGTATACATCACCCATCTTGGGTAGTCGGATACATGGTATGAATTTAAATACAACTTACTAATATAAGCATAGGTACAATACGACATAAAGCGTGAGTTTGAATACAAATATTGTCTACTAGATATTATACAAACTCAAAAGAGTCCTCATTACAATTATTATCACACTATTTCACGAGAATAGTGAGGACTACTAATGCTATCCTCACGAACCATTACTCTAGTTTCCAGACTGGTCCCGACTATATTCTCATTTCTTGAAGAAGGCGGTGAAAGAAAGGGTGAGCTCAACTAGCTCAAGAAGAAATATTATGACTAAGATAATGCGAGAATAAATTATCATTAGCTTTCTGTGATGTTAAACCGATAAAATGTAATGAACATCAAGTTTAACTACTGATTGGAACCGATAATCCATTAAAAGAGTCAAGTAGAAAATAAAATCTACTATCTTTTATGATTTAAAAGGTTTTTCATCACTATTATAGCTGAGACTCAGCTTTAATAAATATTCCACATCATCGAATCACCCCTGCACTATGGCCAAGGATATTCTTTAGTATCACGACCACAATTATTCATACACTACGGGCCAAGAATAGTTGTGTATTCATTAATGGTCATGATCATGCCAATAACTGTTCATCAATGCACTACGGCCACTGAGGTTTTTTATCACATCATTTGTAACATTACGGTCATGATTACACCAAATAGTCTCTGGTCATAATCATACCAAGTCCATCTCTGCACTACAGGCCACATATGACTTTCATCACATCATTTGTAACATTACGGTCATGATTACACCGAATAGTCTCTGGTCATAATCATACCAAGTCCATCTATGCACTATAGGCCACAGATGACTTTCAACATAATATAAACATGAGGATGATGACAATGATATAAGAATTCAATAAAACAAGTTCATGAATTATTTTATCCAGGAATTTTTAACGTCCAAATTGTCAACATGATCTTTGTTTTGTAGAGTAAAATTTAAGAATGATCGAAGAATATTTCCATGAAAAGATCTTTGGATGAAACGCAAATATCAAGGATATTCTACTAATTTCATGGAGTATAGAAGTCAAAGTTTTAACCAATTTGGGTATAATAAAGAATGGAATAACAAAAAAAAAATCACCATGCATGCGATAGGCCTTGCAGGCGAGTTATTCAAACAGAATAATAATAACGGAACCGGTCGGTGAATTTCACACCGATATAGGATGTTTCAGCAGAATAATAAATGCGGAATAATAAATGATGGAACCGGTCCTACAGATAAATGCATGATGAGGATATTAAATGGCGAGAATAATAAAAGCGGAATAATAAAAATGGAACCAGTGCGGTGTAAAACACACGAGCAGGATATTCAACGAGAATAATAATAAAAGCGGAACCGAGGTTAAGGTGTAAAAACACATGCATGAGGATGTTCCAACAGAATAATAGAAGAATGTCACCAAGTATAGGGTAAACCGCATTATACAAAGGTTATTCCAACAGAATAATAAGCAATGGAATAACAACAGTTCTCTTCATGAATAAGAAAGAATAACACCCACTACGAATTACGATAAATAATATTCCCTACCTTAGAAGAATGAATATTGGAAAAGTGAAGTAGCGAGAATACTTTTCTTCTTTCTCTCTATAGTTTCTCTCTCTAGAGTTTCAATGAATTAAGTAAGAAATAATGAAGGAATGAGCTTTCTATTTATAGAAAAAAGCGAGGGTGGCTCTTTGTCTTAACGAAGGGTCAAAATGACTCTTGGTAATATTGAAGAGACAACTACTATTTGGGAAGGGGTAATTAACCATTGGAACACCGAAGAGGCAATTAACTTTTGGTAATATTGAAGGGACAACTACTATTTGCGAAGGGGTAATTACTATTGACGAAGGTAATTACTATTGACGAAGGTAAATACTATTGAAAAAGGTAATTACTATTGACGAAGGTAAATACTATTGACGAAGGTAAATACTATTGACGAAGGTAATTACTATTCACAAAGGTAATTACTATTCACAAAGGTAATTACTATTCACAAAGGTAATTACTATTGACGAAGAGACTCTTAGATGATGACATATGGACCCCCCATAAAATAATCAAACTTACCACAAACGTCTCATAACAGACTCTTTATATACATCAAGGATTGAATAAATATTACCACAAATTATTTTTAATCTTTCAACAATTATTAATCATTTATAACTTGTCGTCTCAATTAATAATATAACATATTATCTGAGATGATCTTGTGACAATAATTGAATCGATAATATAAGAGATAAGATCGCCAATTCTTTGTAGCAATAATTGAGTATAGCTAAGTGACTTCTCACGTAAACATCAATAATCAATACCGTGTGCTCTTATGCGACCATGCGTATTCTTGTACTTTTACCATCGGGTAGGATTCAGCGGTTTTAACGGTAACACCTCATAGTTATTTTTATAGAAAGATAATTTTGTCGCTTTTTTCTAACTACGACAATACTTAGTTAATGGGGTCCACCAATGATTGAGTAGTCGTCACGAATATTCCCCAAACAAAAGAATATTCCCCACCAAACGAATATTTTATAACAACTTGCTTACTTTGCAAAATTTATAAATATTACCACAACTATAACATTATATCAAATTTATTCCATAATATTCAAAATAATATTTATAGAAAATTCATCTTTATTTATAAAAAGTTGGGGTCTTACATTGTTATTCCATTCTTTATTATTATGTTGGAATAACTTTGTCATCAAATACCGCATCGTGGTGAAATTCTCACATTATTCCATTCTTTATTATTACATTGGAATAATCTATCTACATGCGGTCTATCGCATGCACGGTGAATTCTATTATTATTCCATTCTTTATTATTACATTGGAACATCACATGCATGCGGATTACGCGTGACTGGTTCCATTCTTTATTATTCATTGGAACATCCCGAATGCATGCGGATTATGCGTGATCTGGTTCCATTCTTTATTATTACATTTGGAACATCACATGCATGCAGATTATGCGTGACTGGTTCCATTCTTTATTATTTTGTTGGAATAACACATGCGTGTGGATTTACGCGCGCCGTGAATTCTTACATTATTCCATTCTTTATTATTACATTGGAATAATCTATCTACGTGGATTACCGCATGGCGACAAAAATCCATTTGGGGTTTCATATATTCTATTATACTCAGTTGATTAAAGTTTTGACTTCTATACTCCGTGAAATTAGTTGAATATCCTTGATATTTGCGCTTCATCCAGTATCTTTTCATGGAAATATTCTTCTGTGAATTCTTGAATTTTACTCCACAAAGCAGTATCATGTTGACAATTTGGACGTTACTGATTTCTGGATTAATTAAATTATAAATCTTTACAAATTTATCCTTGAACTTGTTTTATTGAATTCTTATATCATTGTCATCATCCTCATGTTTATAATATGTTGAAAGTCATACGTGGCTTTTGTAGTGCATAGATGGACTTGGTATGATTATGACCATGGATTATTTGGTATAATCATGGCCCGTAATGTTACAAATGATGTGGTAAAAGTCCTCATTGGCCGTAGTGCATTGATGGACAGTTGTTGGCATGATCATGACCATTGATGAATACACGAATATCCTTGGCCCGTAGTGCATGGATAATTTGTGGTCGTGATACTAATGAATATCCTTAGCCGTAGTGCATGGATGATGTGGTTTATTTCTTAAGCTGAGTCTCGGCGATAAAAGTGATGAAAAACCTTTTAAATCATAGAAGATAGTAGATTTTATTCTCTACTTGACTCTTCTAATGGATTGCTTGTTCATTATGAGTTAAACTTGATGTTTATTATATTTTATCGGTTTAACATTTGTTGAAGGCTAATGATAATTTATTACGCATTATCTTAGTCATAATATTTCTTCTTTGGGCTAGTTGAGCTCACCCTTTCTTTCCTTTGTTCTCTTTGAAATGAGGACGTGGCAGGGACTAGTCGGGAAGCAGAGTGATCGGTCGAGATGATAGCATTAGTAGTCCTCATTATTACGTTAATTAGTGTGACAATAAATGTAATGAGGACTCCATTGAGTGTGGATATTGTCTAGATGACAATATTCTTATTAAAACTCTTAGATTATGTATTGTCGTATTTTACACGACTGTTGTATAATTAAGTTGTATTTGAATTTTGTACCATGTATTTGGCGACTCAAGATGGGTGATGTATACCTATTTTGGGGGAGTCACAGTTGGTATCAAAGCTTAGGGATATGATCCCTAGCTGAGATGTGAGACAAGAACTAGGAGGGGAGACACGGGAAATTCCGTCGCTAGTATGACCTACCTAAGTTTATTTGGTATTTATTTGGTCGGTTAGAGTATAGGGATAATATGTGACATGTCAATTAACCCTTGTTTTATGGCAGTATTTCAAAATGACATCCGAGAATGTTGAGAATAGCAATGGAGCACAGGAGATTGTTGAGTCTCCACAGATCAATAATCAGGATAATGTGCATCAGGAAGGCGACAATCCTCTTGCAAACAACAACACTAACCAAATGATGAACGATGGAATGTTCAGAGGCTTTATGCAATTCATGCAACATCAGGCGAGAGCGGCTCCTGTCGAAAATATAGGTGGAAGCACTGGAAACTCTCGGACGGTCACCGCTAAGCAGTTCAAGGAGTTGGGACCACCGGAGTTTATTGGAGAGCCAAAACCACTTAAGGCAGAAGCATGGATAAAGCAGATCACCAAGATATTTGATGTTTTGGGATGCTCCGAGGAGCAAAAGGTTCCATTTTCCACCTTTATGTTGCTAGGAGAGGCAGATTACTGGTGGGAATCGGTAAAGTGTACTCAACCTGCCGCACTGAAGATGTCTTGGGAGAAGTTCCAAGAACTATTTAACGACAAGTACTTTCCCGAAAGTATTCATCACATTAAAGAGGTAGAGTTCATCAAGTTGGAGCGAGAACAATATGGCCGTGTCACGAAGACGAAGCTAAGTTTTCCAGAGTTGTCCGGTTTATGTCTCACTTGGTTGATAATGAGGAGAGAGAATGACGGATGTTTCTTAGAGGTTTGAAACCCGAGATGCGTCGATACTTAATTTCTCACAAAGCGTGTGTTTGTATTGGATGTTGTTAATAGGGCTCGGTTATTGGAGCGCGATACGAGTCAACTCAACCAAGAGAAAGTAGCCGGCAAAATGATAATACCGAGTGGAGATCTTTCACCACGTCCGGAGAAAATCAGCCAGTAGTTCAAGGAGGCGTCGTCGTAATAGCAAGCTTGCGAGGTCATCACAAGCTTATCATAAACTCAAAAGCTATAGCTTATTTGATCTGGGTTCGAGGATATTTCTCTACGTGAGAGTCGATGTCGAGCGATCACGAAAGGTCAACAATGGGAGAAAAAATAATAAGTCTTGTTTAAAATAGAAGAGAGTTAGAATAATAATGATGTGATTGTGTGTGTTACTTACCATCTTCTTATGTGATCTTCCACGCCCCAATCAATACTCGTCTCGATATCCGGTTCAACAAGTAACACTCATCATCTCGACACCTTTTCCCGATCACAAGGTCAACGGTCATTGCGAGGTAGAAAGTATTATGTGAGCCCCATACTACTTCACCATCATTTCGACACCTTTTCCCCACTTGGGGTCATTTCGGTAGAAAGTATGCACCTCATTTTGCTACACTTTGTTTGCACGATCATCGAGTCCCATCCTCATTAATGCCATGCGAGAAAGGTGGCGGAACACGATAATCGACTATCACTTGGCATAATGATTCTGCGGTCAAAGTTGGATTAAGTGACAATTTGTATAATGGGCGATTCAATGACTAAGCCCAAATAATGAAATGACCCGAACAATAGGATCAATAGAAAGGACCCGATGAAATGATCAAATAATTGGGCCCAAATCATTCGGACCAACGGAGGACAAGAGTAACATGATCGAGGAGGAGCCCATTAAGTTTGGCCCGATAAGGAAAAGGATTATGGCTGACATTGCCCCTAGTCTTTTATTAAGCGAGGTGTTTAATGAAAGACTATAAAAAAATATAGGCCCATGATATAGCGAATTATGATAAATCACAAGAGATCCAAAAGTGAAACTCACGAAAGCCCATCAAAATCGGTCCAAATTGATATCGGGAATAGAAGTGGGAAGCCCGATGAGCTTGAAGCCCACTCGGTGAAGATATTTAGACCCAAAAGCAGATGAAACCTCTTCCCATTCATCATCATTGCGATGAATTAAATGTGCCGCCCTCGATTACAAGTATAGCTATCGATATAAAAGGTAAACTTTACCAATTCAGCGGTTTTTACTGCTTAATTTGAAATTTGAACCTTTGAGCTTTCTTCTCCTCTGCTGAGAACTTCTTCCTCGATTCATGAAATCTAACAACAATGGTGATTGTAAATTCCGGCCATAACTCTCCCAACCCAAACCCCTAACGAGAGGGTTCAAGTTCCAACCCCAATCAACAACCATGGGGAAATCCTTCTCGATCCCCCCCTGCATCTCGCCTACGACTTTTTCAAGGGCGGAGAGCAGTTCCCCATGCCAACATCCTTCCTCGTCATCGGAATCTAAAATATGTATCCTCGGGACTCGTTATGATTCACGACATATACGCCATAAGGGCCCTGCTCTGAAGAAGCGTATGTACCGGCAATGACCAGGACGGTTGGGTCGCCATCATCGTCACCTTCTTGGAAAAGGGGTTCGCTTTACCTCTCATGCTTTTATCGTTACCCTCCTAGGGTTCATAGGAGTGGGCTTTGCTCGATTAGTGCCCAACTCCTACATCCGTATCTGGCATTCATTGCCTTTTGTCATGAATTAGGGATTTCTCCTCTCGTTGACATCTTCTTCACCTCTTCTCTGCTTGGGAAAGTCTAGAAGCGAGGCTTCAAAATGTTGAGCAAGCGGTCTCCCAGGCCAACACCAATTCGAGAGGAGACCCACGATGGATACCCCTTCCGGCCAATAAGGGTTGTACGAAGTGGTTTTTTTGTCACGGGACCCGAGATCTCTTCTCTTCAGTTGGACTACCTACGATCGGGTCTCTGTGACTTTGGAGACATCTCAGAAAGGCGTGTGAGGAGATGGCGAGACTTTTTGAAGAAGATTCCTCAAAAGAATGGAGTTTTACACTACGACCAAACAAGCTGGCTATATGACCACAAATGTAAGTTTGAATAACTTTGTAACATAATTTTTGAGATATATAAGTGATCTGAGGTTACGATACATGATTTTTTTTTGCGGTGTCTACGATCAAGCAGACTTCTTTGGAAGTGAGAGACACTGGAAGATTTTTGGCGAGGGAAGAATACGGATGCGAGTGAAAAGCATCCGGTGAAGAATCTTCAGGTTGATCCCCTACCATCGATCCACCAACTACTTCCCTTGAAATGATGAACCTCAAAGCCAAGCCAGACCCAACATGCAGAAGAAAACCTCGGACCTCGTAGAAGAAAAGATCCATGAAAAGATCCAAATCCACCTGACGAAACAAACCCGAAAGTGATCAGGAAACACTTCCGAAGCAACCCCACAAACAACCCTCTCAAGCCAGGCCCCGATCCTACATCTTACGAACCTACCCGGTGAGGAGGAGCACCTTTCGACATTCCTTTTGCGATCGGGCTAAGGTCCTTCGATGTAAAGAAAATAAGGACTAAGATAACCCCCATTGCTTAGAAGAGCTCAGGGTTCCCATATCTTCTATTTGTCATTCCTCGATTACTTCCACGAAATTCAAGTGCTGACGATGAACCAGCCGGGGATTGTCCCCCTCCATCCGAAAAAAAAAACATCCATCGAGACGACCACCCCGGTTCATCTTACGCACCTTCGCCCATGACTCCGAACCCACTCTGCTCGGTCTCCCTCTCCGAAACCATTCATGTGGACTCCTCGCTTGATTCGCAATCAACCCCCCACCTTCTCCTCCAAGAGAAACAACTCTAGAATTCGGCGGGGACACCATGGCCTCTCCAACGATGTGGCCCCGATTCAATGCCCATTTTCCCTTTCAATTTATTCAACACCTTTGTTCGTAAGCAAATGATCATCGGTTCGAGAGCGATTCGAATGAGGGATTTACTCGTGAGGCATGAGCTACTTGGCGAAGGTAAATGATTCTCCCTTTATTTTCGATTTTATCTTCATACTTATATATTTGGCGATTAAATAATATTATTGGAAGCGCGTAGGCAAATCTTTGTGTTTGGCGTCTGCGTCAGAGGTCCCTCGGCCGAATCGAGGAAGAGGCCACGAGGAAGGAGAATGCCCATACGAAGTGCGCCTTGGCTAAGGAAAAGACTCAGCGTGAATGCATTCTTCATCTGAAAATGAAGGGCTTCAAAAAGAGTTAGCTCAAGCCGAGGGAGATGTGAAGGCCTCGATGAAGAGCTAAAAGTCGATCAAAGTATGACCTGACGAGGAGATCGTCAAAATGAACATTGACTTGGTTGGAGAGGCGAGATAAGGATGGAGAAGATCGAGGAATTAAAAGGCGATGCTAAAATCGACCAAGACCATCCACAAACTGGAAGCGTGAGAGACTAAATCATATGAATAGGCGGCTGAAGCTCGAAGAAGAAATCAAGAACTCGAGGCTCTTGGGACCTTGGGCCTCCTTTAGCAGATGACCTCGCATAAACAAATATGTGAAAAAATGCGGAACTCGGATGAAATCAATGGGGAGATAATGAAGATATATTACAGGAGATTCTGAGCTCTTAGGAGTCGTGGCGAGGAAAAGCGATTGCTGACCTGACTTGGATCCATCCTTACTCGATTCTTGGATAGCGAAGATGGCGCTGAAGGTGATGTTCTTGTTTTTGTTATTTTTCTTTCTTTAAATTATAGGACTTGTAAAAATTATCTAATATTGTGATTAGATTGAATATCAATGAAAAATGGCTTCATTCCTTATGACTTGATTGTATTTATTTTACGCGATACTCGATATTAATTTAATTGGAAAGATGCTGAAACTCTTTCATGGGTGAACCGAGCTGTTAAGTAACAACTAAACATGTCATATAACGATAAGATGAAGTTAAAGAATGAGGCATTAGAACTCGACACTTAGAAAAAATTTAGGTAATAAAGTAAAGGGATACTTATTAATTCTAGAAGTGTGAGAAAGATCTGCTTCATTAGGAATTTGTTTACCCAAAGGCTAACAAAACCAAAAGATGACATTTGCCTACCACGAAGGGGCGACAAAGTCTGAAAGGGATGACACTTGCCTACGAAGAACTGACAAGGTCAAGAAGGATGACACTTGCCTACGAAAGGGGCGACAAGTCGAGTGACAAATTACCTACCACGAAGGGCTGACAACGTCTTAAGGATGACACTTGCTACTACCACGAAGGGCACGACAAGGTCTAAGTGACCACCCACCATTAAGGCTACCATCGAATGGCGGTGAGTCCACACGAACCTCTAACAGATGACGTTTGCCTACCACGAAGGGCGACAAACTCATAAGGACCACTGCAAAAAAGGCTACCATCGAATGGCGGTGAGTCCACCGAACCTCCCAACACCAATGGCGTTTGCCTACCACGAAGGGCACGACAAACTCATAAGGACCACCAAGAAAAGAAAAATGGCGGAGTCCACCGAACCTCCCAACACCGATGGCGTTTGCCTACCACGAAGGGCGACAAACTCATGAAAAAAGTGCCGTGAATGGCGGTCCACCGAACCTCCCAACACCAATGGCGTTTGCCTACCACGAAGGGCGACAAACTCATAAGGACCCACTGCAAGAAAAAGGCGCCATCGAATGGCGGTGAGTCCACCCGAACCTCCTAACTCCGTTGAAGCGATCGACAACGAAGGCAAGATTTGTTTGAGAAAAAGGAACTTTATTGATGATGACATAAATATTCTGAGACTTCGATGTCTTGACATCATTTTCTTGAAAGTACTTCTAAGCACTGCCGGCGTGCAAGTATTCTTAATTCTTGACCCATCTAATGCCTTAATGCCAGATAAGTCCGGCTTGACACTTGATGATTTCATACGGTCCTTCCCGGTTTGGCATCGACTTTCCCAGTTACGAGGTGTAGATGCTTGGCTTCTCGAGGACAAAATCTCTACTTGAACCTTGAAACTTTACCCCCTTGTTATAATGCTTGGCCACTCTTGACGATGATAAGTTTGCTTGATTTGATTAAAAATTTGTTTCTCTTACTTCTCAAGCAAATCAAGATTGGCCTTAAGCCCTTCCTCATTGTAGATCTCTCTGAATTGGTGACGAAGACTTGGAGATCAATTTCAAGCTGGGACTAAGGCATCGATACCATAGGCGATCTGAAAGGTGAATCCCGTTGTAGTCCTCGGAGTAGTTCGATAAGCCCATAACACGCTAAGTAGCTCCTCGGCCATCGCCCTTGGCCCGTCAATCTGCGCTTGATCCCATTCGTGACGTTACATTGGTCACTTCAACTTGTCCATTTATTTGTGGATGAGCCTTTGAAGTCTTTCATCTTTGAATCGAGTTCTTTCAAAAATGCTTCAAATTCGATCCTGGTGGCGTCCATTTGTCGATATTACCACCTTAGGAATCCGAAAGCGAAATACTCTTGATTCTTTCAAAATTTCAAGCATTCTGTTCGTTATTAACCTAAGTGGTTTTGCTTCTACCCACTTGGTCATATAGTCGATGCAACTATAACAAAAGCCCGACTTGACCTTTTGCCTTGGTAGTGGACCCGATATATCAACCCCAGACGGTGAAGGGTATAGGAGATAAGATCGAGTATAGCTCTTACGGTGGTGATGTGAGATCGAATTTGTTGAGTTGACACTTCTCGCACTTCTTGGCGTATTGATCGGCTTCTTTGAAGATGGTAGGCGATAGTACCCTTGTCGAAGTACTTTATAGGCTAATGACTTACTTAGCCGCCGTATAGTGCATATAGATGCCTTCATGTCTTCCGGAGAGCGTATTGACGGATGGAGTCGGGCATTTCGATAGTGGAGATGAGAAAGCCCTTGAGCAGATCCCCATCAATCGAACAAAATTAGCACTCTTATACTTGATTTTCTTGGCTAGCATCCGTCCAGAAGGTAAAGCGCCATCTGCGGATACTACATATATGGAGTCGACGGTGGTTGGTTCGGTCGATGCACATCTTAGATTCATAATGGACACTAGGATGTTGCAAAATTTCTAAGTAAAGCAGACCCATCAAAGGCGTTAACATCCGTAGTGGCTAATTTGAGAAGTGCATCGACAATGGAATTGTTATTACGCTCGACCCCACTGAAACTTCGTAGGATTGGAAATGTTGAAGTTGTTCCTTGATTACGCTAGATATTTGATCATTTTTGGGCCTCGAGCCCCGTATTCCCAGAAAGTTGTAACGACTAGCGAGAATCTTTGAAGATGATTATTCTTTGCACTTGAGACTCTTTTGCGATTCGTAACCTGCAATACCGCCTCGTACTAAACCGTTGTTTGTCGCTTTGAGCTGAAATCGATGGCTTTCTTTGCACCTTGAATCCCTCGGACTCGTAAGAATAATCCTGCTCCTTGGCGTCCGTGGTAGAAGACCCATCTGCATCTGGCGTCCACGAACTACGCTACGCCTGTTGAAAGCGCAAGCTGCTCTGTCGATCCTTGACTACGCCACAACTTCATCGACTTGAAAGCGAGCATTCGACTACAAAATCAGCGAGGCTTGCCCTTTGATGGCGGTTCGGGGATGATATTCAATGAAAAATTGGGACAACTCCATCGTCCGTGCATTAATCTCCACGATACCTCGGGTTTGCCCATAATCTTCTTCAAAAGGTGATCTGTATATACTATTACCAATCTACCACTGGAAGTATTGCCTAAGCTTTCGATTAGCGGTTATTAAAGCAAAAGCAAACTTTTCAATGTTGGGGTACCTTGTTTGACATCCAGAAGGACATGGCTTACATAATAAAGCGGGTCTTTGCTTTTGACTTGACGCACCAAAAGCTGCTCCCTACATGACGAACTAGGCTGCTAAGTACAAATATAGGGGTTCGGCGGGAGGCGGGTTTCACCAACAAAAGTCTTAGAAGATAGGTAGGACTTGATGCTCTGAAAGGCGTCCTCACACTCAGAAGTCCATTGAAAGCGTCTTTGCATTCTTCTTGGCCCTTTCGATGTATCGAAAGAGCGGTAAACATCTTTCTGTAGAGCTTGGACATGAACCTCCTTAAAGGCTGCAATCCTTCGGTCGGGGACGTTGAACATCTTTAAATGGTGAGGAGTCTTCGTATTCGGGATCGCTTGAATCTTCTCTGGATTGGCTTGATTCCTCTCGGTGACAAGATAACCCGAAATTTGCGGCCCCTAGGCCAGAAGGTGCACTTAGTGGGGTTGATCTCAAATTGTGATGTGAATTGTGCGAAAGCATTCTTCTAAATCATCCGGATGTTTATGCACCAACATGCTTTTGACAATCATGTAGATCGCGTACACCTCCACATTCTCACCTTGGTGATATCACGAAGACATGGTTCATCATCCTGCGGTATGTGGCTCTCGGCATTGATGGTAGAAAGTCATTTTCTTATAGGCATATCTTTGAGCGATGCGTAATGAGCGCCGTCTTGGTATATCCTCTTACTACATAGAAATTTGATGATATCGAGGAGAACGCGTCCATGAAACTTAACAAAGCATACCGAAGTGGCATCGATGAGTTGGTCGATGTGGGGTGGCGGGTAGAAATCCGCCGGACAAGCTTTATTTAGGTCGGTGTAGTCGATCGGACTTCGCCATTTACCATTTTGTTTACGGACCCGACACCACATTCGCCATCCATTGTGGGTAGTCGATCTCGAAGATGAAGTCATTTGCCAGCGACTTTGCGATCTCTTCATCGATGATTGATTTGGCGTTCGGTGCGAAAATCCTCCTCTTACAGCCGATTTGGCTTCTTTGGCGGGTCCACCTCCAACGATGCTCGGTGATATCCTGCTTACTCTGGCATATATCACGAGGTTCCCGTGCGAAAATGTCGACATAGCATTGCGGGGAGCTCCATGAGAGGTTCGTCAGGAGAGGTTACGGCGGACCGAACCTATTTGCACCGTCTTGTTCTCTTTGCGGGATGAGCTCTATCTCCTCCGTTTCTTGGTGGCATGACCAGCGGTTCGGAACTACTCTCTGTGAAGGTTCGATCTCTATCGCCGTAGTGCCTTACCCCGATACTCCCGCTCCGAAGTGATCACGGCGTTCTATAACACCTTTCTAGCGAGATCAAATCCCTTTCACCTCATGACCCCATGGTAGTAGGAAATTTGATTTTGAAATGAGGAATAGAGGTCGCGACTTGAAAAGCAATTAAAGTAGAGCCTTCCCGAAAATAGCATTATAAGCGAGAATCTACATACCTGACATAAAATTTGCAAATAATTTCTACTGTTGAAGTAGTTAGAAGATATTTGGTAGTTCGATGGTTCCGACCACCTTGGCCGGGTCGTTACTAAAACCATATAAAGGAGCCTCACATCTATCTCCATCTTTCGCCCAAAATCTAGGTGCATCCTACGATAAGCGTGGGCATCTGAGAATATCTCTGAAGACCCATTATCTACCATCATCCAAAACCGTATCCCGAACCCCACTTGCGATCGGCACCAATGATCCCTAAATGCGGTTCGATGACTTAGAAGGTAATCTTCATCGATAAAGGAGATTCAGTACTCGAATAGATCTGTCGGTCTTGAGGAGGAGGTACCATGAGCATGGCCGAGAATCAGTAACCGGTAGCTTCTTTCCAGCGAGTTTGCGAAGTACCCCCCCGGTGATGACATCTACCGCGTGCCTTGCGGTACATTAGGGGGTAGTGGCGCTTCTTTGGGCTGGTTGATTTCTTTGGAGCAGAGCCCTACATCCTGCTTTGTTGATTAGTTTAAGCGACCACATCTTGAATTAAAGCCCGCGCTTGTACCTTTCTTTCAATAAAGTCCTTGAAACTAACACGATCGTTCGTTTGTATCATGACCCGAAGCTTGATGGTAATCCACAATACTTACGAGAATTCCCTTTCCGGGCTTAATGTTATCTCGAGGTGGTTCGAAGATAGGTTGATTCTTAATTTGATCAAGATAATGATACATACGTGTTGAGTCTTTGTGTCGTCTATTCACTCTACGAAATTTGGAAGCGGATGAGCGTCCTCCACCACATCTCAATTGTTATATTTCTTGACCCGCGCCCGTGGCGGTCTTTATTCCCTTCATTCTTTTACGGTCTCTATCGGTTACATCGTCTGTCTCCTTAAGCCGATGCGAAGAAGGGCGTTTGAAAGAAACATCCATGGCTTCCTCCACGCGATATAGCCTTGACTTTGCCGAAGGCTTGGCCGAGACTCTTGGGTGATGAAACATTAACTTCTTCACCAACTTCTACGATTTGACGGATCTAACCCATTAAAGCAGTCCAGCGACTTGTAGATCGTTCGAGTCATCATCACTTGGTGATTGCTTTCGGAACAGCTTCACATATTGGCCCAAAGACTCATTCGAAAAGCTGTCGAACTGAGCAGCGAACAGTTGGTTTTCCCCTTCTTTTGTTGCTCCCGGCGAGCATGAAATTTCTTGCACATATGCGCCCAAGATGAAATTGAATCGAGGGCAAAGTCCCCATCAACTGCCGGGCATCCTTTACGAGTGTTGTGACAAAAGTATGACACTTAGCGACATCGCTAAAGTCATAATAATCCATCGATCGATTCGAGCGCTTTGTTGTGGTCGTAAGGATCCCCGATCCATCATAACTCTCGATATGGGGCAACTTCTTGGTGGGAATTGACTTTTCTTTAAGAATCTCCGCGGAAAAAGGGATGCCTTCTTTCAAAGTATCCTTCGTTTTTTTTTGTACTTGAAAATTTGCTTAGAAGTTCTTTTAACTCTTTAACGGATACTCCACACCTTACGGTTGAGATGATGCTTCTTTTTTTCGGTGACTCCTTCCTCCTACAGGTAGGCCAGGTTTCTTACAATAGAGCCTTGACTCTAGAAGGGCTTTTACGATGTGAGTGTCCACGGGGTGGTGTACCCTCGATAGACTCTCGGGAGTCGATCTCTAGATATACGCCGTCTATGAGCTCGGGCACTATGGCGAGAATGTGTCTGACAATAAGGGCTTTCTTTGTGGTCTCGGGAGTGTGATCTCTGGATCGACCTCTTTCGTTCTCTCAGACCTTGCTCCTTAGAATCGGCGGGGTGATGTACCCTCTTGATCTTTGAGGAGTAGGGCTTGGGATCTTCTTCTTTCTCGAGTTGGCCGAGAGACTCTCGTCTGAATGAGCAGGTTCTTTCCGCCGGTGTCCCTTGCTCTTGATTTGATCATAAGCGAGCTCTTCGTCTCTCGACTCTGCCATCCGGGCCATCTGCTTTCGGCTATATCTGTCGTTGCTTCACGAGTACTTCCATAGCTCTTCTATCGCCTCATCGCCATCTTAGCGATCGTGAAGCTTTTTCGTCTTGGTCCTCTCGGTATCGAGTTCTAGGCGAAGTGCCTTACTTTCGTTTTAAATAGTGGCGGGCGCTTTCTCCGTCGGGAAGACTAGCTACGTTTAGCCTTGCCCGCCCGATAGAAAATCTTTGGTGATCGTTTTGAATATTTGTCTTTAGCATGAACACTTATTGCGGTCCCAAGCGATCCTTGTGAGACACTTCGTGGTGTCGATTGACTTTGGCGACCCTCGGTACGCCCCCTTGGTGTAGGTGTTCTACTCTTTACCATGAATGCGATGTAGAACAACCACGATGCGTGATTGAAAAATACTCGAGGACACTAGAACTTCGGCCCTCCTTACAGCGCTTGATATTAGCGCGAGATCTTTCTCCGTCCCGATCACCAAGGCGCGTCCGATATCTGCCTGGCAGATTCAACAAGTCGACACCAAAAGCAGCGGCTTTGACCAGTCGAGGATAGCTCGGCGTGAAAGTCGATGTCGGCGATCTGAGGTCAACAATGGAGAGAAAATAATGTCTAATATGCGAGAGAGAGAATAATAATATGAATGTGTGTGTTACTTACCCTCTTATGTGATCTTAGCCCCATCATACTCCGATCCGGGTTCTGGTGCCACCATCATCATCTCGACACCTTTTCCCCCCCACTTCCGGTCATTTCGGTAGAAAGTATGCGACTACTTCCACACTGCTACCCTTGTTTTGCCACCGCCGATCATACAGAGTCCCATCCTCATTAATGCCATGCGAGAAAGGTGGCGAACCACGATAATCGACTATCACTTGGCATAATGATTCTAACGGTCGAAGTTGGATTAAGTGACAATTTGTATAATGAAAATGACCCCGATTCATGGACTAAGCCCAAATAATGGAAATGAATATACTCCAAAACCCGTGAAGACCATGAGCAACACTTGAGGTTGATACTCCAAAAGCTTCGTGAAAACAAGCTATATGCCAAGTTGAAGAAATGCGAGTTCTGGCTTGAGGAAGTTGCATTCCTTGGGCACGTGATATCAAATCATGGGATATCTGTTGACCCGACCAAGATTGAAGCAATTCAAAGCTGGGAGCAACCTAAATCAGTGACCAAAGTACGTAGCTTTCTCGGCTTAGCTAGTTATTATCAGAGATTCGTAGAAGGGTTTTCTCAAATCACTACTCCGTTAACTCAGCTGACTCGAAAAGATACAAAATTCGGTTGGAGCGAGGAATGTGAGAAGAGTTTTCAAGAACTCAAGAGGAGACTCATTTTAGCACCTATTCTGACAATACCATCTGGCTCGGAGGGATTTGTCATCTACAGTGATGCTTCAAGCAAAGGGTTAGGATGTGTTCTCATGCAACATGAAAAAGTCATAGCCTATGCCTCACGATAACTCAAAAAATCTGAGAGGAATTATCATACTCATGATCTAGAGTTGGCAGCAGTCATTTTTGCGCTTAAGATTTGGAGGCATTACTTGTATGGAGAGAATGTGGAGATCTATACGGATCATAAAAGCCTCAAATATTTCTTCACTCAAAAGGAACTCAACATGCAGCAACGACAATGGCTTAAGTTGTTGAAAGATTACGATCATAACATTCAATACCATCCTGGAAAAGCGAACGTAGTAGCTGATGCATTGAGTAGAAGATCATATGCGGGTACGAGTGCATTATTGTTAACGCAAAGGCCCATTTTTTTTTGACTTACAAAGGATGGAGATAGAGTTAAAGACTCTAGGGACCCATGTGATGATGGCGAATATACGAGTAGAATCGACTTTAATCAATAAAGTTAAAGCTTCTCAAGCTACAGACCTGGAGCTGATGCATATGAGGAAAAAAGTGCAAGAAGGTGCTATGCTGGAAGCAAGAATCGATGAAGAAGGAATACTTCGAGTCAACTCCAGACTTTGTGTTCCTAACAACCCTGATTTAAACTATAAAATCATGATGGAGGCGCACAACACACCATTTGCAATCCATCCTGGGAGTACCAAAATGTATCGTGATCTTCGACACACATTTTGGTGTAGCAATATGAAGAGAGTGATAGCGGAGTTTATCTCAAGGTGTTTAACTTGTCAACAAGTCAAGGCGGAGCATCAATTACCAAAAGGTCCATTGCAACCACTTGAAATTCCAGAATGGAAGTGGGAGCACATTACCATGGATTTTGTTACTAGTCTTCCCAAGGTTTCTCAAGGCATAGATGCAATTTGGGTCATTGTTGATAGATTGACCAAGTCTGCTCATTTCCTACTTATACGAGAAACTTATACACTTGAATGTCTTGCTCGTATGTACATAAACGAGATTGTAAGACTGCATGGTATGCCGGTATCCATAGTTTCTGATCGAGACCCAAGATTCACTTTAAGATTTTGGGTTAGTTTGCAAAAAGCTATGGGCACGGATTTACGATTTAGCTCGGCATATCATCCTCAGACGGACGGGCAGTCGGAGAGGACTATTCAAACTCTTGAAGATTTATTAAGACTATGTGTCCTTGACTTCAAAGGAAGTTGGGACAAGTTCTTACCATTGGTGGAGTTTTCCTACAACAACAGTTATCAAGCAAGTATTAGCATGGCTCCATTTGAGGCGTTGTATGGAAGAAAGTGTCGTTCTCTAGTATGCTGGGATGAGGTGGGTAAAGCAACGTTGTTGGGACCAGAGTTGGTACGTATGACTACGGAAACGATTCAAAAGATCCGATCCCGTATACAAACCTCACAAGATCGACAAAAGAGTTATGCTGATCTTCATCGAAAGGACGTGGAATTCGATATTGGAGATCATGTGTTGTTACGTGTTGCTCCATGGAAGGGAGTTACGAGATTTGGAAAGAGAGGAAAGCTCAACCCTCGATTCATTGGCCCATTTTTAATCCTCGATCGAGTAGGAACTGTGGCCTATAGATTCGCCTTACCGCCAAGTATGTCTCATGTTTATAACGTTTTTCACATATCTATGTTACGTAAATATATGAAAGACCCGAACCACATTATTGAATTAGAACCAGACGAGATAGAGGAAGATTTAACGTATGAAGAGTTACCTGTTAAAATCTTGGATAAGAAGGATCATATTCTATGCTCTAAAGTTATACCTCAGTTTAAAGTTTTATGGAGAAACCACGATGTTGAGGAAATGACCTGGGAGTAAGAATCTGAAATGAAATCAAGGTATCCTCACCTCTTCGATATACCAGGTACGTACCCTAATTTCGAGGACAAAATTTCATAAGAAGGGGAGGTTGTAAGACCCTAACTTTTATGAATAAAGAATAATTTTCTCGAAATATATTTTTGAATATTATGGTGTGGATTTGATATAATGTTATAGTTGTGGGTTATATTTACAAATTTTTCAAAGTAAGCAAGTGGTTATATAATATTCGATTGGTCAAAGAATATTCATTTTAACGAGAGGAATATTAAATGACGACTTACATAATCATTAGTGGACCCCACAACGGAAGTATTATCGTTGTTAGAAAATGACGTAATTATCTTTTATAAAAATAATGGCGAAAATGTTGTCACAGATTAAAGCTGTTGAACTACCCCATTAGTCAAAGTACGATATCTGGCGTGGTTGTATAGCGACACGGTATTGATTATTGATGCTTACGTGAGAAGTCACTCGGTTATACTCAATTATTGCTACGAGAATTCACGCATCATATCTCATATTATTGATTCAATTATTGTCGCGATTATCATGCGCATAATATTTATTATTATTAAATCAATAATTGAGACGATAAAGTTATTCATATTATTATTTGCAATATTGACAATGTCTAGAAGTTACATCGAGGAGAGGTTTGGTCACCTAATTCAAGGCGCTAATAAGGAGAAATCTTTATCTGAAAGCCCCATCTTTCACAGAGAACGACACGGTTGTTAAATATTATGAGTTATAATATTAATGATGAATAAGTTGTGTTGATTAAAGATGAAATTGATAGTTCCATTGTGTTGGGATTATTAGTGTTAGTGGAAATCGACATTTATTTCGATAATAATTGATGTCTGGAGGTTATATTGACCAATTGGGTAATTAATCGGATAAATGAGCAATTAATTGCTATTATTTCATATGCTTATAACTACTTGTTCACACGTGTGTACTATTGATTCACATTCATGTACTATTAGGGTGCAAGAGTGTTAATACTTGCATGACTAAATTAAAAATAGAGGTATAGTTGAAGGTACTATACAGTAATTAGTTTTTTTCCACATGATTATACTATTGAGTCACATGAATGAACTATTAATTCACATTATTTACTATTAGGGGATGTGGTGCAAGTTTGATAATATTTGCAGGACTAAATTAAAAATGAAGAAAAAGAGGAAGGTATTATACTGTAATATTTCGATCCCCAAAACGTGCAATTATCAAAACTATATTTTCCTATAAATAGAATCTCATTCTTCCTTCATTTCTCACCAATTCGCAAAAGCTTTAGAGCAATTATTATAGAGAGAAATTATAGAGAAAAAGAAGAAGAGAAGTCCGCTACCTCACACTTATTCCGATTATCCGCTTTTTCTAAGGTAAGGGTATTATCTTTCGTATTCATGAAGAGAGTTATTTTCTTTTAATACTCGTAAGTACATTATTCCATTCTTTATTGTTATGTTGGAATAACTTTGTCATACATCTTAAGTACCGCATACATGGTGAAATTCTGCTGTTATTCCATTCTTTATTATTCAGTTGGAATAACCTGTCTATGTAACACCCGAGAATTTTGAATTTTTAATAAATTAAATTTTTATTTGATTATGTGGATTAAATGAAATTAATTGACTTATTATGTGAGTAAGATGTTCGAAGGTCGTTTTATGACCTAGAATATACGAATGTAGTTAGTATTACGGCTTTGTGCGTAATTAATTGTTAATGAATTATCAAGAGCGAAGCGAAGGTTTTACGAGATTGTTTGCGTAAAAACACTATTCATCCGATGTCGTTTCGGAGCTAGGGTTTGAAATTTGGAGAGACCGCGTAATGTTAGAATATGGCGATATTATGGAATATCCAATAATATTTCTTTATGGCAAACGAAGTTTTCGCTGCGGACTTAAAAACCGAGGTTTGTGAAAGAGGTTTCAAAGGAAATGTAATGCGTATAGTTGTTTCGATTATTATCGTATGGAATATGAGTATTATACTAGTATGTATACGAGTATGATATGAATAATAGTACGACGTATAATATGATTATTATATGAATATTATACGAAGAGAATACGTGAGTAATACGCGTAGAATACGAGTTGTATTATTAGAGTACGAGTTAAGGATTTTATCCAATCCAATTGGACTTGGATTAATAACAAGCCCAATGAATTAAGTATACAAGCCCAAGTCAAGGCCTAATATTAGATTGGTTAAAGCCCAATGTTTATTAAAGTCAAGCCCAATCCAAAGAATTAAACCGTGGGTCGAACCGACGGGTCGTGGGATGGGTAAAACCCATGGGGCAACCCATGAGGATGACCCATGGGCATGGTGGGCCGGCCACTTGGTGTGCAAGGCAATATTAACACTTGGTCACCAAGTATTTTACTTGGTGACAAAGTGGTAAATATGTAAGGAGGTGGAGAATTGGACTATTTTGCCCCTCATTTGGTTTTCTATATATACAAGGCTTAGGTTGGATTTTTGTTGTTTTAAAAATCTTGTCCAACATATTTGAGAGAGAAAGAGAGCTAGACTTAAACTATTCTTCTACCTTGAAGCTTTTTCATTTGAAGTTCAACAAGAACACTAAGAGTTCTTAAGGTAATATTGTTCAATTCTAATTCCATCTCTTTTGGTTTTCTTTTATCATGGAGAATCATAAATGGTTGGGGTATGGCTTGTAGGATGGAATAAGAGTGACTTACCATAGATTCAATCTCTATAAGTCATGACCAAATAGTAATCGTAAGTGTTTACGTAAGTTGAAAACGTAGAAAGTCTTAAAAGTTAACTTAGTTATAATTGAACATTTTGGAAACCGTTGTAGCTAAGGTATGTGCATCTTGATTGGTTAGGATGTAGATATGAAGTCCATGGAGTATTCCATGTGATTTGGCTTAGAGAACATTAGTAACGAAGTTATGGCGAATTGTACGGAAATAGATGTTAAACGTCAAAAACGTATAAAGTCCAGATTAAGGTCAAAAGTTGCCGTGTGACTTGAAAACGTTGGTTTCCAATGTCAACACATGAGATAAAGTAATTAAGAGTCGTTGGCAAAATAATTGTTGCATTCCGACTTATAACGAAGAAAACGAGTATTGAACGGATGAAAGCGTTAAACGAACGCTCAAAAATGAACTTAAAGGTGAATTCTGAGTTAACGAATTCGGAAATATGAAATTCTTATATAAACATGTAAAGGATGTAATTCCTGACTTATAGGAATTCGAATGGGTCAATTCGGATGTAAAACGAACAAATTAGGAAGCCGAGAGTTTCGTTAAGAAACCAAACTGTTTTATTAATCGGTGCATTGAGTTCAAGGCCCACGCCAAACCCTATGCTATCTCTGTCACTTGTGCATGCGATTATTATTTGGGAGAAAATAAAAGGTTTGGAGACTCATGTGCAAATGCACGAGAGTTTGTATACATGGACTGTATGAGCAGAGCCAAGTCTGGGCAAAACCTCTGGAGAGTGGCGCCGGCAGTAGAAAAAGGTTGACCAAGTTAGTTTTTGTTCTATTTTGAATGAAGACTTAATGTAAGATATTGAAGGTACTTAATGTACATTATAAGACTTACCTTAACTCGCTTGTAAGGTGTTAATGTAAGAAGATCTAGTAAGGTTTAATAGTAATTAAACGAAGAACACAAAGACGTAATGAGTGAACCGTGAATGACGTTCAACGTTGGTAATTAACCATTTATGATCGAATGTCGGTTAATGATGTAAGAACGTTAATGAAATGTAACGAAGTATAAAGAGTTGAAATCGACTTTAATAATGAAGTTAATTCAAATAAAACATAGAAGAGAATGAAGTTGGTTAGAACCGTAAAAATAGTTTATGTGATAACTAAATACAGTGTGCTATGTGAATGTATCATGTAGATCCTGTAAAGACTGAGAATAGTTGAATTGTAAATTCAAAGACGCTTGAAGGCAAGTCTTTCTTAATGCTTGTCTGACCTTCGTGTTAGTCAAGTTTTTACGTGATGCATGTTATACAATGCATGAATGGTAAATAGAAAAGAGTCGATGCCTGTTTTATTCTGGCTAGACAAGTATTGAAGAGTTGATTGATTTGTTACAAGTCTGTTGATATAGAACTGTTAACACTATCCTATGCCAAGTATTTGGTACAGATGAGAAGGTAAGTTTGTCTATATACAAACAAAAGTATTTTCATCGATTATTCGATGGGCACGCGAGGTTGCCAAATGTTGAATGTAAATACGTTTAACAAAAGAGTGTTGATCAACATAGAGTACAATAGGCTGATCACCTAGAAGTGCTCATAAGTAAAGATGGATGGATTGAAAGTAGTATGCACACAAGCCAATCATGTTTGATGATAAAGCATATACTTTATAACAATCTTATTCATTTATTAATAAAAAGTATTAATTTATTAAAGGCTTTTAATTATCTACATGATGCTGTTTTATAATATGTGATAAACCCATAGTTTTAAGCAATGCTTTTAGAATAATGATGATGATCATTCTAATGAGATCTAAATTCTTAGAAAGCTTAAAACTAAAATAGTTCCCAATCATTGGATTACTAAATTGGGGATTAGTGAATCCAGGATAGATTGGTACATACGTTAACTTGCTTTCATTGGATGAGGATGATTGATCTCATGATCATTTGTGTGGAGACACTAAAGCAAGTATGTAGGTGCTTATTAGAGAATAAGTTCATTTGAGCATTGGCTCGCTAAGGAATACCTAATGGAGTTTTACTTTTTTGTCGATAGGAATTCTGTAGTGATAGTAGTACAAGTGATCCTTGGACTTGAGATCATCATAGTATCTTGTGTATGATGAGTTATACTTTGACTTATTCCTTAAGACCCTTAGGATATATCAAAGGGTATGCTTGGGTATAATAAGTTGTACATGGAGACAATGTATGATCAATAAAGAATCTACCACTTTATTAAAAGAGAAATGTCCTATGTGATTCGATAAATGACAACCTAGTAGTCCTTGGTTGGCGAGAATGAAATTAGAAAGGAGTTTCTAATTTGCATTATTTAGGAGTTGTGCATTTAAGAGTCGAAATACATATAATTAAATAAAATAAGACTTGTGGTAATTCCACGTCTTATATTTAATTGGGACATTGTATGGTGGAAGGATTGAATTATCACGATAACTATTTACTCAAAGGTTCTTTTATGATTAATGTTGAAATCTATATTATCCGGAAAGTCGTTGATCGCTAGGAGGCTTATCCTATTGTAGAATAAATATTATTTATTTAAATAAATTAATTGTTTAATTTATTTATTTAAATAAGATTAGAATTGTTCTAATTGATTTATTCACATTAGGTTTAATATGGAGAACCTAAAGGATCACACCATAAAAGGAAGAATAATTATTTAAGAAGTTAATGGCATAATCGTAATAATATGTTAAGTATATTTAATTTAATCTATGGTGATAGAATAAATTAAATAGCTTAATATTTATTATTTAATATTTTAGAAATATTAAATATAAATTAATAAGAGGAGTCTTATTAATATTATTATAATTATTATTATTTTAATTTCTAAAAGAGTTTAGGAATTAATTTAATATAAGTACTCTCATTCATTCCTAATAGGATTAGGAGGGAAAATTAATTAAAGGAGTTTAATTAATTATCCCTAATAATATTAGGGAGCCCATTTAATTAAAAGAGTTTAATTAAAAATACCTTATTTTAATAGGGTTACTTGATATCTTTATAAGAGGAGTCTTATATCGGATATCATATATATACGTGATAATTCCAATGGTTGGAGAGTACGTCCTTTTCTATAGATATAGAAAAATTAGGGTTTAGCCAACCACCCATTTTCTTGAATCTTTATTATTCCTTGGTGGATCACCTCTAGAGGCCAAACACTTGGGTGGCTAACGTTGATCAAAAGAAGGAACAAAACCCGGTGGATTCAAGTTGAACGCGAAAAGGATTGGAGGTGAACTTGTACCTGAGGAAGCTCAGATTTTCAAGGGTATGTTTCTTATTCATCTTTTTTGTTTAATTAATAATTGTGCATAAAGGGTGATCCGGGTATATGGTTTGTAAAATTTTTAAACTCTGATTTTACACGTTTCCGCTTATTTTTGCAATTTGATTGCGTTTATGAATATTACAAACCTAACATGGATGGCCTTAGGGCCAGATGTCCTTTTCAAGTATGAAAACGAAAAGAGTATGTTCATGGTCTATTGACCGGTTCATCATTCCTAAGCTATTATATATACTCAGGAATTGTCGTATAAGAAGTATTAGTCAAGTATTTCATAATGCTTCGTAAATAATTGTTCAGATATGGAGATAAAGCATGTAATTGTTGATGTGATATTCATACGATTCGTGTTAAGACTACTTTGAGCTAGTTATGCTCATTCTTGCTTGAACTATATGTTTCATACTAAAAGTCGAATCTAACGGCGAGAGTTCTAAGAGAGATAAAGGCAAGGCTAAGATGGACAATTAACTGTCCTGTAATAGACTAGTGTGTTATATGTAATATACTTATGAAGAACAACGAATGTATTCGGTTATGAACCTGGGAAAGTATTTATTACGAATGTAATACAATGATAGTAATTACAATCATTTTGTTGTTGTTTTAATGGAATATTTATATGAAATGTAGTA
The DNA here is from genome assembly GCA_020205615.1 of Panax quinquefolius. Taxonomy (NCBI): domain Eukaryota; kingdom Viridiplantae; phylum Streptophyta; class Magnoliopsida; order Apiales; family Araliaceae; genus Panax; species Panax quinquefolius. The sequence continues at coordinate 25,896,118 of CM035171.1, forward strand.
TCGTGGAGCACCATCTGTCGGGTTGGAAGATACCCGGATTTGGGGGCGTCACAGTCTGTGCGGTCTATCGCATGCCTGGTGAATTCTGTTGTTATTCCATTCTTTATTATTCTGTTGGAACATCCTGTCTGTGTGCATTACACATGACCTGGTTCCATTCTTTATTATTCTGTTGGAACATCACATGCATGCGGATTACGCATAACTTTGGTTCCATTCTTTATTATTACATTGGAACATCACATGCATGCGGATTACGCATGACCTAGTTCTATTCTTTATTATTCTGTTGGAATAACCTGTCTGTGCGGATTATGCACGCCTGGTGAATTCTTCTGTTATTCCATTCTTTATTATTCTGTTGGAATAATCTGTCTACGTGGATTACCGCATGGTGGCAAAAATCCATTTGCAGTTTCATATATTCTATTATACTCTGTTGATTAAAGTTTTGGCTTCTATACTCTATGAAATTAGTGGAATATCCTTGATATTTGCGCTTCATCCAGTATCTTTTCATGGAAATATTCATCTGAGAATTCTTGAATTTTAGTCCACAAAGCAGTATCATGTTGACAATTTGGACGTTATTGATTTCTGGATAAATTAAATTATAAATCTTTATAAATTTATCTCTGAACTTGTTTTATTGAATTCTTATATCATTGTCATCATCCTCATGTTTATAATACGTTGAAAGTCATCTGTGGCCTGTAGTGTATAGATGGACTTGGTATGATTATGACCAGGGATTATTCGGTATAATCATGACCGTAATATTACAAATGATGTGGTAAAAGTCCTCATTGGCCGTAGTGCATTAATGTACAGTTGTTGGCATGATCATGACCATTGATGAATACACGAATATCCTTGGCCCGTAGTGCATGGATAATTTATGGTCGTGAAACTAATGAATATCCTTGGCCGTAGTGCAGGGATGATGTAGTTTATTTCTTAAGCTGAGTCTCAGCGATAAAAGTGATGAAAAACCTTTTAAATCATAGAAGATAGTAGATTTTATTCTCTACTTGAATCTTCTAATGGATTGCTTATTCCACTGCAGTTAAACTTGATGTTTATTATATTTTATCAGTTTAACACTGTTGAAGGCTAATGATAATTTATTCTGCATTATCTTAGTCATAATATTTCTTACTGGGCTAGTTAGCTCACCCTTTCTTTCACTGTTCTCTTCAGGAAATGAGAACGTAGCCGGGACTAGTCGGGGAACGGAGTGACGGTCGGGATGATAGCATTAGTAGTCCTCACTATTCTGTTAAATAGTGTGACAATAAATGTAATGAGGACTCCATTGAGTGTGGATATTGTCTAGATGTCAATATTCTTATTAAAACTCTTAGATTATGTATTGTCGTATTTTACATGACTGTTGTATGATTAAGTTGTATTTGAATTTTGTACCATGTATTTGGCGACTCAAGATGGGTGATGTATACCTATTTTGGGGGCGTCACACCAGATACTATAATTCATATATGACCATTACCTAATATTTCTAACATGATTTTAACAACTTAATTCATACAATTTCTTGAATCAAATCGCATTATTTCACCGTTCTTATGAAAAACTCCATTTTAATACTCCATCCGTCCCATGATAGAAGTCCTTATTACAATTTTGAGTAGTTTCATGTTAAATGTCTTTTTTCCTTTAATAACCAAACTTTTACACATATTTTCTATTATACCCGTAGCTTTTCTTATTCTAATTCTCTTTCCATATTTAATGACATTATTGTGGAAAATTTTGTCATTTCATTTATCTTCTTAATATGCGTGAAAAGTCAACCAAGACTTTTATCCTGGGACGAAGGGAGTATTATTAACGAAATCAAGCACTGCGAACTCGTTTTTCGACCAAATCAGTCCGTTTAAATTTCGTTCTTTTCGTTTTTACATGTATAAACGAAATCATTCATCAATTTACCGATTAATATGTACTTTAAACATAATTTTTTGTACTTATAAGCCGTATTCATATATTTTTCTGTGTGAACTATAAAACTGTAATTTGAACATGATTTCATGGATTAATTACTCTAAAACACATATAGATCATATATAATTGAATTAAACAGGTTAATAAACATATACAACATCATAGATTTAACAATTAGCTATGAAAATTCAATTACAGAAAACTAAAAGCCAATTTTCATGAAAAGTTTCTAAGTACGTAAATTAAAAGTATAGGTTAAGGAATTACCCCTTAATTTCACTGTTAGATTGTTAGAGAGTGGAAGAAAACTCCTTAATCCTCCAATTCCTTCTTCAATTCCCTCAATCTCTCTCTTTTCTCTCTATAGTTTACTGACTTAGGTTTTCAGGAAATGAGAAAGCGTAAAAGAAAAGGCCTGATATAAGTGCGCATACCGACGTAGTAGTGGTCGATTAATCCCGTAGTGGGTTAACTGACCAACTTCTTTTAAGGCCATGTTTGGCTATCTTATTAACATTCTTTTCCATTAATTTAATTAAACTCTTATTATATAGTTTTAATAATGTCACACCCATTTAAGTAATTAATTAAATATCTTATTTAATTTAATTAAATAAAATAGAATAATTCCACATTAAATCACATAGTCACATAATTAATTTCTCATTTATTAATTATGGCAAGTAATTAAATCTTCAATTAATTATTAAATTAATTATTATAATATTATGCATAAATAATTCATTTAATCAAATAAGCTCAATTAAATACATACTTTTGAATAATAAATTCTCCATAATAATTTAATCAATGTAACACATAAAATTAAAGTAATCCACCACAAATTCATCAATTAATTATTTAACCCAATAATTAAATCATCAAAAAATATTTATTTGATTCAATAAATATTCAAATTAAATTACAAAAATCTCGTTTGCCATATCTTTCCCCCCTTAAAAGGATTCTGTCCCTAGAATCACGATTCAATCAATTCGTCATGTTACATTCTCCCCCTTTACAAAGATTCTGTCCCCAGAATCGCTTACACATAATTTAAGGAAATAAATGTGGGTAATTCTTCATCATATGCTCTATGAGTTTCCACGTAGCTTCTTCAGCGTTGTGGTTACTCCAAATTACCTTAACAGAATGTATTATTTTATTTCTGAGTACTTGCTCTTTCCTGTCTACTATCTGAACATGAACTTCTTTATAGGACAAATCTTTGTCAAATTGTAGGGGTTCATATTCAATCACATGTTTGTAATCGGGTTTGTAGGGTCGTAAGACAGAAACATGGAAAACATTATGGATATGTCCTAAGGCTGGAGGTAAGGCTACCTCATAGGCAACTTCACCGATTCTCCTCAAAACTTCAAAGGGTCCAATGAACCTCGGGCTTAATTTCCCCTTTTTATCGAATCTGATCTTTCCTTTCTAGGGAGAGACTTTCAAAAATACCAGGCTGCCCGATTCGAACTCAACATTCTTACGGTGTGGATTCGCTAATTTCTTCTGCCTATCCTGAGCTGCATCTAGTCTTTCCCGTTTTACTTTGACTATCTCTGTTGTTTGTTGTACTAATTCTGATCCTAGTAACTATCTCTCGCCAACTTCATCCCAATAAAGTGGAGTTCTGTACTTTCTGTCGTACAACGCTTCATAAGGCGGCATGCCAATACTTGCGTGGTAACTGTTGTTGTAGCCGAATTCTATAAGCGGTAAATGATCATCCCAATTTCCCTTAAAATCTAGGATGCATGATCTCTATATATCCTCCAATGTCTAAATCGTTTTTTCGCTCTGCCCATCTGTCTGAGGGTGATATGCCGTACTCAGTTTTCAATTGCGTCCCCATGCACTCTTGTAGTCGCTTCTAGAAGTTCGATGTAAAGCGCGGATCCCTATTTGAGATAATTGACACAGGAACTTCGTCCCTCGAAATAATCTCTTTCACATATAACCTTGCCAACTGATCTAAGTTGAATTTGATTCTGATCGAAAGGAAGTGTGCAGATTTTGTCAGTCGGTCAGCGATAACCCATATTGCGTCATAGCTTTTCTGAGTTGTCGGAAGGCTAACATCGAAATCCATCGTAATATGTTCCCATTTCCATTATGTGATCTCTAAAGGTTGTAGCAACCCACTCGGCCTCTGATACTCTACTTTCACTATGACGAACAAAATTTTGTAATCTAATTTGTATATTTATTGAATTAAATAAATATTTTTCGATGATTTAACTATTGGATTAAATAATTAATTATTGAATTTGTGGTAGATTAATTTAATTATATGTGTTATATTGATTAAATTAATGTGAAGAATTTTATTATTCAAGTATGTATTTAATTGAGCTTATTTGATTAAATGAATTATTTAATAAGCATAATGTTATTCTAATTAATTTAATAATTAATTAGAGATTTAATAATTTGACATAATTAATAAATGAGAAATTTAATTATGTGACTATGTGAATTAATGAGAAATTATTATATTTTATTTAAATTAAATTAAATAAGATATTTGATTTATTGGATAATTGGGTGTGACATTATTAAACTATATAATAAGAGATTAATTAAATTAAATGGGAAAGAGCTTTTTAAAGGCTAGCCAAACAAGGCCTAAAAGGGAGTTGGCCAGTTAACCCACGAAGGGATTAACTGACCACATCGACGCTAGTTATATTATGCGTCTTATATTCAGTTCTTAGTTTCAACCTGGAGAGTAAAGTGCAGAGAAAATTCAGAGATAGTTTAGAGAGAATTTGTGATATTGGAGAAGAAAGCAAAGAATCAGAGGAATTACTATAGGGTAATCTCTCCAACCCAATTTGTAAATTACGTTGTTATTATTTTCTATGAAAAACTATCTCTAAGTCCTCTATGATTGAAGAAAGTTGCAAATTGATGAGTATAGGATGTGATGTATAGATTAATTTACGTTTATATTAAGTGTATATCATATATTCATGTGTTTAAAATAATTGATTTCATGTAATCATGCTAAAATTAGAGTTTTCCATTAATACGTATTTTGAGTTCTCTATAAAACAAAAATATAGTGATCAATGCATGAATTGGCGATTTATGTGTATATACATGATAATATATAATCATAACATGTTTTCTACCATCTATGTATGTTTTCAAAACATTAAGTTCATATAAATATGTAGTAATTGGATATTTTTTTAAGTTACAAAGTATAAAAATTATATATATGGCCATATGGCCCTTACGTACAAATTAAATGCTTTAATCATAAGTTGTATAAAAAATTTACACTTGTATATGCTTATGTATGTTGAAACGAACAAAACAGAATTTAAACGGATGGATTCAGTGAATTAACGAATCTGTAATGTTAAAATTCATGTTTTTCTTCAAAACTTTATAAAATATGAAAAACAGTGAAATTAAATGTTGGAAATTATGTAATTACATGAATTAAAGTGTTAGAATCATGCTAAAGACTTTATGTGATGTTTTTTTGAAGTCTATAATTCATGGATAGCATTAGAATTCAGCGTGTTAGTTTAATTTGGGATTTATTCAGAACATTACGTGTGTTCTTCGCGAATTGCGAGAACTGGTTCTGCGTCAGCGTGGCTACCGCACTGGCCCAAAGAACAAATGGAGCGCTGCTTGTGATGCATTTCATCCATGCCGCTTTAAAGAACAAATGGGCAGCGCTTCAAGACCTCTTCAGAGAACAAATGTAAGCGTCTTTCGCGCCTACCCATGAGAACTTCAAAAAATTTTCTAAGTGTTCAAGTTTTGAAAATGTGTTTTTAAAACCTAATTTAATGAACATGAAGACATGTCAAGTATATAATAATATGTCAATTAACTTACGTTATGTGATTAATTAATAAGACTTAAAAGTCCAATAACATATTTAAAGACCAATGTTGGGATTCGATAGGTATATCAAACTATTGATTAATGGGTATTGTGAATGTATTGATATGTAGGATTTAATAAAGAACGCAAATTAATCATAGCTTGTGCAAGAGGCAAGTCTCTAAACCTTACTTTTATATTGAACAAGTATTTTGTTCCTAAATTATTGTTGTTAAGCAAGTTCCTTAAATTCTAAATTATTCATTGATCAAGTCTTAGAATTGTATTCTATATCGAATAAGTTCTTGTTCTTAATTGTTTAAGTTCAAGACTTCATATTAGATGCTATAATTCCTTTAAAGCATGAATTCAGTCATACAATACTTATTCGATTGTATACCTTTTTAGAATTTTTATTTAAATTGAGTACCTGTTTATTTTTAAACCTTGTAAGACTAGCGAACCCTTAATGATTTGACTAGTCTATAATTGGTGAGCGTTCTAAATTTCAGAACTATTGTTGAATTTATCCAAACCAAACTTCCTTTGGTGCGGACTCTAATGTCAAACTGAGATGAACAACCCTGTTATAAGGGATTACTTATGCTTTAGCGTTGAGATATTGTGCACAGTATGGTACTAAGGGCTGATCTCCCTAAGTACGAGAAGAAGAGTCCATAGTCTTATGACTGTTAAAGGTTTCAAGTTTAAACACTTGACAACCTAGGACGTAGTTCAAGTTCTTATGACCCTCAGGAGTTCTTTTGATTCTAGTTATTCATTCTTGATTCAAAAGCCGAGCTTTCCTATTTCAGAAGTCTTTGATTCATTCGTATGTTATTATTTTATTGTTATATTATTATACTTATGGGCAATCGTGCACACTCTTACGTAATAATAACATTGCAGTTAAGAATGAAAGGTCCGACGAGCCTTCTACTAGCAAAGGCAAGGGCAAAGTTAACAAGTGATGAAGACTTGTTGTTTATTTGATGTATTTATGTTTTAGGCTTATGTTTAAGTTGTGTAAGACATATTATTTGTTTATGTTTCTGTATTTGAGATTTAAGGTTAGTATGACCTGGGATTGATGTATTTACTTTCAGATATTATAACTCCTTAAGGAGAGGATTTATTTCTATCTATTTTATGGTTTGATTTATTATGGGTATATAGACATTTGATGTTTATACAGTGAACACTAAATCACGTGGGAATTAAAATACCCGGATTTGGGGGTGCCACAGGTTGGTATCAAAGCTGTAGGTTATGAACCTTATGTAGTAGCCTTATAGGAGATCAATAACATAGTGGTGGTAAACTATTATCGAGTTATAAGGAATGAATTTCTTAATTCATTAAGGACAATAAAAGACTTTACGTGCTTATGTGATAAACTTATGTGCTCGCGAGTATCGATTAGTAACTAAAACTTAAAACTGTGTTGTCAGGATGTCAGATGTTGGAGGATCTAGTTGAGCTAGGGAGGAGGAGCCCCGAGTACCTACAGAGGAGGATCCCCGAGACATTCATGTCGTCCGGGAGCAGTTGGTACAGAGAGAGCCATCTCCGTTGATTACTATTATTGGTCAGGAGCATGAGTTTGAGTTTGATCCAGAGGAGGATCCTGGGGAAGAAGAGGAAGAAGATGAGTTCCCACTGAACTCTATCAGTGCCGAGATGTATGACGAGCTTTATGACCGTAACATAGAGTTACGAGATACTGTTCATGAGCTGACGGAGCGGACTGTTATTCAACAGCTTACCATCGAGCAGAGGGATAGGGAGGTTGTGACCCTTCACACACGTCTGGGGAACGTAGAATGGGATTTGATTCACGAGAAGGGTCAAACCGAGTAGAAGTCAGAGGAAATAGTGGAGTTGAAGAATGAATTGAAAGAAAACTCAACAAGGATGACCATAGCAGAGGAGGCCTGGGTAAAGGAAACACGACGTACAGATCTTGCAGAAGAGAACTGTCAGGCAAAGACGGCTAAGCTTGAGGAGACGCACTCTATGCTTCAAAATGCGATGGATGAGGCCCATGATCGAGTTATGAGATACCCAATTCAGTTTGAAGGACTATCATCGTACATGCTAGATCGCAGGACGATGTTGTGACGCCCCCAAAATTGGTATACATCACCTATTCTGAGTCGCCAAATACATGGTACAAAATTCAAATACAACTTAATTATACAACAGTCGTGTAAAATACGACTAAACATATGCTGTGAGTTTTAATACAAATATTGTCATCTAGACAATATACAAACTCAATGGGGTCCTCATTACATTTATTATCACACTATTTCATAGAATAGTGAGGACTACTAATGCTATTATCTAGACCATCACTTTGTTCCCTGACTAGTCCCTGCTACGTTCTCATTTCCTGAAGAGAACAATGAAAGCAAAAGGGTGAGCTCAACTAGCCCAGTAAGAAATATTATGACTAAGATAATGCAGAATAAATTATCATTAGCCTTCAATAGTGTTAAACTGATAAAATATAACAAACATCAAGTTTAAGCTGCAGCCGGAACAAACAATCCATTAGAAGAGTCAGTAGAGAATAAAATATACTATCTTCTATGATTTAAAGGTTTTTCATGACTTTTATCACGAGACTCGACTTAATAAATAATCCACATCATCCCCACACACTACGGCAAGGATATTCATTAGTATCACAACCACAAATTATCCATGCACCATGCCCAAGGATATTCGTGTATTCATCAATGGTCGTGATCATGCCAACAATCGTCCATCAATGCACTACGGTCAATGATGACTTTTTCCACATCATTTGTAACATTACTACCATGATTACAAGAATAATCCTCGGTCATAATCATACCAAAGTAAAATACATACACTACAGCCACGAGATGACTTTCAACATAATATAAACATGAGGATGATAACAATGATATAAGAATTCAATAAAACAAGTTCAAGAATTAATTTATCTAGGAACTAATAATGTCCAAATTGTCAACATAATACTTCTTTGTAGAGTAAAATTCAAGAATGCTCAGAAAAATATTTCCATGAAAAGATACTGGATGAAGCACAAATATCAAGGATATTCCACTAATTTCATGGAGTATAGAAGTCAAAACTTTAACCAACTGAGTATAATAAATAATGAAATAACAAAAGAAATCACCAAGCATGCGATAGACCGTACAAACAGGTTATTTCAACAGAATAATAAATAGTGGAACCAGGTCATGCGTAAACGCACCGACAGTATATTCCATCAGAATAATAAATAATGGAACCAGGTCATGCGTAAATGCACCGACATGATATTCTAACAGAATAATAAATAATGGAACCAGGTCATGCGTAAACGCACAGACAGGATGTTCTAACAGAATAATAAACAACGGAACCAGGTCATGCGTAAACGCACAGACAGGATGTTCCAACAATATAATAAATAATGGAATAACAGAAGACTTTCACCAAGTATAGGGTATCCCGCGTATACAGGTTATTCCAATAGAATAATAAAGAATGGAATAATAAAAGAATTTCACTAATAAGAAAGAAGGAATACCCCTAACGAGTTCGACAAATAATATCCCTTACCGTAAAAGAAGAGTATATTGACTGGTAGGGCGATGATATACTCAAAGAAAACTTGCACTACGCTTCAAAGCTTTCTTAAACTCTAAAGAAATACGCTTCAAGATTATAGAAGAAGAACTCTCTATAGTTTCTCTCTAAAGTTTCAATTGAATTCGTAAGAAATAATGAAGGAATGAGCTTCTATTTATAGAAGAATGGACTACATAGTAACTAATTCGTGAACGGTCCAGATTGATTTTGTGACAACCCCAAAATAGGTCCATTCCAACCAACCCACTCTGAGTCGCCAAATACATGGTACAGAAAACAACTACAACTTTATTACAACAATTGTCGTGCAAAATACAACAACTCATGTGTTGTGAGTTTTGATACAAATATATATATCAACTGTGACTCTTGACACCAACTTGGGTAGCACGTCACCATGACATCTTACATAAAGGTATAGTCAAAAACTGTTTTAGAAATTAAAATCTTTGGGAAGTGCTCAAGGAAACCTTCGTACATGGGAGGCCATGTGTCTAGGTTATGATAGATATTATATGGCCATAGAATTATCCATGGTTGACCCAATAGACCCCAAAGAAAAACGAGAAGATTACTATCATGTTCTTCCCAATGGTGAGTCTTCTCTTGACATATAACTATCTCCACTGTCTCCAATTGAGAATTATATTTCAAATAAACTCCAAGATCATATAGGTAGTGCTCGTAGATATACTCAGCAAGTGGATGAGCACAACCATGCTTTATGATGACACGAGGTTGTATGTCATTAGACATCTTATATGATAGTGACAAAACACCCTTCCAACGTTGGGTTCGCTCACCCTAGTTGATTCACCAAATATAACTACTAAATGATGACCACCATTCTATTTCCCCTGTTACCCCCGCTCGACCCAGCTACACTCTTATTACCTGAAAGGAATTGTGAAACAGAAGGGTGAGCACAACTAGCCCAGTAAAAAATATCATGGCTAAAGATAATTAAATTATCAATAGCCTTCATCAGTAATAAATCATAGATTTAGAACATAAGGTAGATGATAAAACTTTTCAACCATAGTTGCAGCGGAACGAACAATCCATTAGAAGAGTCGAATAGACCATAAAGTCTATTATCTTCTCCATGTTAAAATCCACCAACAACCGCTTTTATCCTCGTAACATCAATCAGCAGTTCCTTTCCACAATCATATGAATAATTCATAATCATAATTGTGATTCTAATTTCCTCTTCTCATCCGGGAATGAAGATAATTTTTATCACTGTCTTTACGAAACATCAAAGATCATGGTTATACCAAATCACAGTTCTCATTCATAATCATACTAATAAATTCATCTTTGCACTACGGGCCAAAGATATTCATCAACAGTTCATCTTTGCACTACTGGCCAAAGATATTCAATAATATGTCATCTTTGCACTACGGGCCAAAGATATTCATCAACAATTCATCTTTGCACTACAGGCCAAAGATATTCCTCAACAGTTCATATTTGCACTACAGGCCAAATATATTATTATCTCAAAGAAATATATAATCATATCAGAATTTATATAAACAATAATTATGACCATGTTGATCCATTCACCTTTGCACTTAAGCTAAAAATATTCAATTGTAAATTCAATGGTCATGATCATACATGTCAACAATTCATCTTTGCACTACTGGCCAAAGAGAACCCATAGTCACAATCATACCAATAATCTACCCATCTTTACACTCAAGTGAAAGAGAAATTCAACATCAGGGTTATAAAAATTTTATATATGATAATAAAAATAATATGATCAACAACTGCATTTATTTTCAAGAACAACAATCATAAATCAACGATAATTTGGTCAGAAAAAGAAACCAATTTTTGTCGTGAATAGTACCCATAAATAGTAACTCGTGAATAGTAACTCATGAATAGTAACTCGTGAATAGAAACTTATGAATAGTAACTCGTGAATAGTCTCCGTATTCGTACATAGTATCGTATACGTAAATAATGTCAGATACGTAAATAGTGCCATATATATGAATAGTGCCGTATACATGAATAGTGCCGTATACGTGAATAGTAACCCCGACTCAAAAAGGTAGAAATTCCACAATAAGATCCATACCAATATGTCAGTATAATGATATTGAAAGAATAACATCATTATGAAGAATATAACATCCCTTAATATTCCTTACTATCCCTTACCTCAAAAAGCGAGAACTTACATTTGGATATCGGATATGGTATTTGAAGGAAACATACAGCGATGAATAGCAACTCACCAAGTATCTAAATACTCACAAAATACACTCGATAATCTAGAGAGAAAAAGAGAGAAAACTTAGGAATTCTGGTGTGATTTTTCAATTCTAACTTAGCCCTCTATTTATAGGAAAATATTAGCACGCCGAAGCAGACTTGACCTGTAACATGATGGCTTTACCTGCTACTATTCTACCCACCAAAAATCAGCCATCTTTCCCAACAACCAAAAGTGGGGCCCACCCATTTCTATAATTTTCCACCAAAATCATTTATAAACCTAATTTCCGAATCAGTCACCTCTTAAAATTCATAACAAATCATTCGTTCATTTGTAAAGGTTCAAAATTTGTGAATATATACTCAACTTATATATGTATAACATATCCAAAAATCACAACATTCCAACGGTCGGATTAAAAATTATAACTCACACAATAAAGCTGTAAGAACACTGATTTGATCTTTTAATACCTCCAATCTGACAAAATACTGATAAAATATCTCAACATTAATTCCTTCATTTATAACCACATAAATAAATCCATCATTTATATCCACATCAAATAAATATTTCATTATCATATAAATCAATAATTAATTATTCATAAATAATATTACGTAATCACAATTATGACAACCAGTAGTCCCCAGAAAAGGGGCTTTCGATAAGGATTTCTCTCATCTTGGCGCATGATTAGGTGACCAAACCTCCTCGATGTGAGAACTTTCTAGATATTGCCAATAATGTTATCTAATAATATTATTCAAATAATATGAATTATTGATCTGATAATGGAGATACTGTGCAGTGACAATTATTGAAATAACAATAATATAAAATATCAACGCAACAATTATTGAACCAATAAAATCAAATATTGAATAATAATTACTGTAACAATTATTGAGTAGTGCCTTCTTACGTAAGGATCAATAGTTCAACAATACTGTGCAATACCGTGTGCTACTGTGCAACCACGCATATTATTGTATTTTAACCACCGGGTATTCCAACAGTGTTAACGGTAACAACTACGCCGTTATTTATACAAACTCAAATTTGTTATTTTCTTCGTCTGACAATTATTCTATTATGGGGCCCCACAATTTGGTCTTGTAGTATGCATAAATATTCCAAACGGAAAGAATATTCCACTACCAAACGAATATTCCCCGACAACAATGAGTATTTTATAACCACTTGCGTATTTTGAAAATTTTCATATATTACCCTTAACTTTAACTTTTATCAAATTAACCATTTACTGAATAGTAATTATAAGAAAAATTGAATACTTTTATTTCATAAAATTCGGGGTCTTACAGATTTACTTTAAACAGACGATCCAGATTGGTTTACAATAAAATATAATATATTCTATTTATAATCTAATAAAATGAATAAATTTGTAAAAGTATTCTGTTTTATATAAAAAGATTTTACTATGCAAACATTTATGCAGAACTATGCAAACACTATGCATAGTAAAATATAATATATTATAATTATTATCTAATAAAAAAATGTATAACTTTATAAAAGTATTCAATATAAAAGATTTTACTATTAGTCTAATAAAACGAATAACTTTATAAAAGTATTATGTTTTATTTAAAAAGCTTTTCTGTTTTATTACATTAATAATACTAACAAAGCAAAACTCATCATCATTATTATAATTCACCCATTGGCGCGCAATAAGGATTTCTCCCCATTGGCGCGCAATTAGGCTTTCCAATAAGGATTTCTCCCCATTGGCGCACAATTAGGTGACCAAACCTCTCCTTGACAGAACTTCTAGACATTGTTAATATTACAAATAATAATATTAATAACTTTGTCACCTCAACTATTGATTATAAAATATTGACAATAATTGAATCAAATAACGTGAGATACTACGCAAAGAATTCTTCGTAATAATAATTGAACAAAACCGAGTGACTTCTCACGTAAGCATCAATAATCAATACTGGTGTGCTCTTCGTGCGGCAACAACGCGTATTATCTTTTAACACCGGATGTTTCAACAGTTAACGGTAAAACTTCCGCCGTTATTTTCATAAAGTATTTTTGTCGTTTTCTCAATCCGACAATAATTCCGTTGTGGGGTCCACCAATGATTGTGCCGTTGTACGAATATTCCCTGACCAATCGAATATTATATAACAACTTGCGTACTTTGCAAAATTTATAAATATTACCCACAACTATAACATTATATCAAATTCATTCCATAATATTCAAAAATGATATTTATAGAAAATTCATCTTTATTCATAAAAGTTGGGGTCTTACAGATGTCCCGTATTATGGAAGAAGAGCGTATCAAGGCTATCCAACGCCTTAACAGACAGTGGTAGAATTAGTTTAATTATTTGAAAACCTATATGGTAGTTAAAATGTAAATTTCGATGTGATTATAAACAGAGGAATATTTTGATGTTTTAAAATCCTGTAGATTCTTTATCTCGAGATAGTTGATGTAAATAGCAGTGATGCTATCGTAGTTTGTTAAAAGTTTTGATTAAATATATATATATATATATATATATATATCAGGTTATTGAGATAATATATTAAGTGATTATGTTAAAATGTTGAGTTAAACCTTAAATATTTAGAGCATTGAATAAAGATCTAATAAGTATATATTTTAACAGAAATATGCCACCGAGAAGAAGACCAAACCGTCAACCAGCTCAAAAAGAATCGACGAACAACAAGAACGACGCCAATGCTAACCCTGTTCAGCAATTGGTGAACCTATTAGCTGGAGCAATTAACAACCAACCTCAAGCTCCAAATACTACATTGAAGGACTTCAATACAGTGGGCCTGCCAGAGTTTAAAGGCTCCATGAACCCGATCGAGGCCTAAACTTGGGTTATGGAGATGGAATTTTTTTTGACGTTGCCAGAATCATAGAGGACCAGAAAACTGCCTATGCGACGTTCATGCTGAAATTCGAAGCCAGTTATTGGTGTGAAGCAAATAAGGTCCGGGGAGGTGAAGGCGTGATTACTTGGGAGAGGTTTAAGGAGATGTTTTTCGAGATGTATTTTTCGACCAGCTCGTAGAACCAAATGGAGGTCTAGTTTCTGGAGTTGAAACAGGGGAATATGTCTATACCAGACTATGCGACAAGATTCAATGAGTTGGCTAGGTTTGCCACATATCAAGTGCACACGGATGAGAGAAAAGTAAGAAGGTTTGAACAGGGATTAAAGCCCTGGTTATATAGTAAAGTGTCAATGTTTCAGTTGAAAACTTTTGTTGGAGTATTGGAGAAGGCCATCCTCGCTGAAGGCGAGAGAGATGCGGTGACTAAGTATAATCAGGATCAGAAGAAGAAGAAGAGTGAAAATGAGGGAATTAATAAAGCCAGTGGCAGTAACACGGGAGGAAGTAACAATCAGAAGAGGAGGTGGACTGACAACTCGTCAACTGGAAATCATTAAGGAGGTCAGAAGAAGAGGATTGAAGCATGACCGACCAGTGGAAAAGCTCATCTGGGAGTTTGTATGAAAGCAAAAGCGGGTGTCTTCTGATTGTGGTGGTCGGGAAGGCCACATAGCACCTTCTTATCTAACCTGAAAGAAGGCGCCGTTTCACTTGCGGCTCAAAGGACCATCTGGCAAGGGACTGTCCCAAAAAGGGATCTAAAGGAGCAGGATCAGGAGGGAACAAGGGAAACAGCAGTGGAAGTGCTTTAACTATCATGGATCACCATGAACCAACCGAACCAACCGCCGGGACCTTCAACATGATAGTGCGAGGATCTTCATACTGGTCTCATGATGTGGTGTCAGGTATCATTCCGATCAATAAATTTAATGCTTATGTATTATTTGATTCCGGTGCTACTTGTTCATTTATATTCGATGATTTTGCTAAGAACTTAGAATTGCCTAAGGATGAGTTAGAATACCCCATAAACATAGAGATTGCGAATAAAGAAGTTATCCCTATTAAGTAAGTTCACAAGAATTATAGGGTGGATATTAAGGGTAACATTATAAACGTAGATCTTATCCCTATCAGACTTGGGGAATTTGATGTTATCCTGGGAATGGATTGACTATTCAATTACGGGGCTGTAATTGATTGCCAGAAGAAGCGTATTAACCTTTTGACTCCGTCAAATGTTATGTTTTATGGCAGCAAGTCGCCTAAACAAGCGAGTTGTCTAACGATGATGCAGGCCAGGAAGTTGTTAAGACAAGGCTGTGTAGGATATCTAGCCTACATAGTTGATAGTCGTAAAGAGAACCCAAAGATAGAAGAGATACCAGTAGTGAGGGACTTCGCAGACGTATTTCCATGTGATCTTCTAGGACTTCCGCCAGACAGAGAGGCTAAGTTTGTGATCGATTTAGCGTTCAGATGGCCCCGGTAGAGATGAAAGAATTAATGGTACAACTGTAAGAGTTACTGGACAAGAAGTACATTCAACTGAGTGTATCGCCATGGGGATAGCCAGTGTTATTTGTGAAAAAGAAGGATGGAACGATGCGGCTCTGCATCAACTATAGAGAACTGAATAAGGTCACGATTAAGAATCGATATCCATTACCGAGGATCGACGACCTGTTTGATCAATTGAAGGGAACGAGATACTTTTCTAAAATAGACTTGAGGAGTGGTCATCATCAATTGTAGGATGTTTCGAAGACACCATTTAGGACTCGATATGGTCACTATGAATTCCTGGTGTTGTCATTCGGTCTAACAAATGCTTTTGCGGCGTTTATGGACTTGATGAACAGGGTGTTTAAATCATTTTTGGATAAATTCGCGGTGGTGTTCATCGGTGACATTTTGGTATACTCAAAAACCAAGGAAGAACATGAAGTGCATTTGAAGGTAACGTTAGAAGCGTTGCGAAGGGAGCAGTTGTATGCCAAGTTTTCAAAATCTGAATTTTTGATTGAGCGGGTACAGTTTCTCGGACATGTGATTGATAAGGACAGAATTTAGGTAGATCCCTCCAAAGTTGAAGATGTGATGAACTGGGATTAGCCAAAAACGCCATCGGAAGTAAGATGTTTTCTTGGATTGGCAGGTTATTATAGAAGATTCATTCAAGACTTTTCCAAGATCGCAACTCCGTTGACGAATTTGACTAGGAAAGCTATAAAATTCGTTTGGACGGAGAAGTGTGAGGAAAGCTTTCAAGAACTTAAAAAGAGGTTGAGTACATCACCTGTGTTATCTCTCCCAGATGACATAGGAAATTTGGTGGATTATAGTGATGTGTCACATAAAGGATTGGGATATGTGCTTATGCAAAATGACAAGGTCATTGCGTATGCGTCACGACAATTGAAGGATTATGAGAAGGGGTATCCGACCCACGACTTGGAGTTAGCTGCGATTGTATTTGCTTTGAAGATCTGGAGACACTATCTCTATGGGGAGAGGTGTGAAATATATACAGACCATAAGAGTCTGAAATATATTTTTACACAGAAGGACTTGAATATGCACCATAGAAGGTGGTTGGAGTTAATTAAGGATTATGATTGCGAAATTTTATACCATCCGGGTAATGCCAATGTGGTTGCTGACGCCTTAAGTGAAAGGGGTGTGAGGAATTGATGATGTTGACCGCTCAGAAAGAGCTAATTTCAGCGATGGAGAAGATGGAAATAGAAGTAAAGCATCCTATAGAGAGAGAGAAGAAGTTGTTTCAGATGCAATCTGGTACAAAGTTGGATAAAGTTAAGGAGGCTCAAATTCAGGACGAAGAATGTGATAAGGTGAAAAAGAAGATATCCGAAGGAACCGAACCGAGATTCAAGATGGACAATGAAGGAATATACTAAGATTTGAGAGCAGAATTTGGGTACCGCCAGTGCCAGAGATTAAGGAAGACATTTTGAGTGAGGCTCATAGCTCATGATTTTCGAATCACCTTGGTAGTACCAAGATGTAGCAAGATCTTCGACAACATTTTTGGTGGCCAAATTTGAAACGAGATGTTACAGAGTGTGTGATAAGTGGGTTTTATACCCGCAAATCGGTTCCTAATTCAAGTTTAATCGATGTTAATTCCTTGTGTTTATGTTTGTTTTTACTTGTTTCGTGTTATTTTATTGTGTCGGTAGGGTGGTGTTGCATTTGATCAAAAATGGTGGAGTTATGGTACATTGTGGCATATAAATAAGCAAAACAGAACATCAAGAGAAATATCCTACCCCCTTCGGGGCGGGCATATTTTAGCCTTACACCCCTACTTAGCAGGGGTCTTCAAGTCTTCAACATTACAGAGCCTAGACACCCCAGGCGGACGTGTCCTAAGATAATACCCGTCAGGCGGAAGTCTTGAATTACCTTTGTCTAACTTGTTTGAAACACTGCTAGAACATGGACATTAGTGCTTGGAAGGCATTTGGACTCTAAATAACATGGGATTTCGACCAGAAGTAAGGTGTTGGATATATATTGAGCAACAAACAACAAGATCATGATCATGCAAAGAAATTAATAGAGATTAAGGACAGATTGTCAGTGCGAGCGTTGGAGTGAAGATTTTGAAGAACATTCATATCGGTTGCGGATTAAGGCTAAAGTGAAGGGTGTTCTGCATTATTCTTTTTTCTTTTGTTTTATATTTGTAATTGAAAAGATGATATCTTTAATTTATTCAGTTATTATTTCATTTATGAAGAACTAAATACTTTTTAGGCTTAAGACGGATCTTTAAGTGGAACAATGATTATGTAACTTTGATTTTTAGTTTAATAAACTATTATCCAGTTTATCTATATTAATTTGAGCTTGAATTTATGAATTGCCTGATCAACGATTCTTTGTGGACTTGTATGAACTCGAGAGATGAAATACGAGGCTAGACTTAGTTAATATAACATGTGTTCTTGATTTATGTGAATGAACATAATCTTGATGTATGTTAGGGTAGAGATATGCTTGATGTCGCATGTAATCAGATAAAGAACTTGCACTTAAACCTTCTTTAATTGTAATTCACATAGAGATATAGTGAGTAAGTTGATTAAAGTGTTTAACTTGATTCTATCTAATTTGTGGATTTGAGTTAATATAGTATTAATACATCGAGAGGTGGCTAGTTCTACATATGTGTTCCAAAAACTTGTTGGGTAAAATCTAATTACGCACAGCACGCAAGTATACGTGGTCAACAAGTAATATAATAGTAAGTAGATTATCGTTCCCTCAAAGACTGTAATAAGAAATTAACTCTCATAATTACCAATTTTCTATTAATCCTAATTTTATTAAACTAATCAATTTCTAGTTTGTAACTAAAAGTATTAAAAATAATAAAATCATCAAACAATCAATAAATTCTAAAAACTGAATTTGCAAACAAATATTGGAGAATTAGGCTTCCGACTTCACTCTAAGCATCAATCTGATTATTACACCTTTATTCCAATTTAATTCACTATCCCAGTTTATTAATCAAGAACACATATGTAGAACTAGCCACCTCTCGATGTATTAATACCGTATTAACTCAAATCCACAAATTAGATAGAATCATGTTAAACACCTTAATCAACTAACTCACTATATCTCTATGTGAATTACAATTAAAGAAGGTTTAAGTACAATTTCTTTATCTGATTACATGCGACGTCAAGCATATCTCTACCCTAATAGACATCAAGATTCTGTTCATTCACATAAATCAAGAACAAATGCTATATTAACTAAGTCTAGCCTCGTATTTCATCTCTCAAGTTCATATAATCCACAAAGAATCGTTGATCAGGCAATTCATAAATTCAAGCTCAAATTAATATAGATAAATTGGATAATAGCTTATTAAACTGAAAATCAAAGTTACATAATCATCGTTCCACTTAAAGATCCGTCTTAAGCCTAAAAAGTATTTAGTTCATCATAAATAAAATAATAACTAAATAAATTAAAGATAACATCCTTTTAATTACAAATATAAAACTAAAGAAAAAGAATAATGAAGAACACCCTTCACTTTAGCCTTAATTCGCAACCGATATGAAAGTTCTTCAAAATATTCACTCCAACGCTCGCTATGAAAATATGTCCTTACTCTCCATTAATTGCTTTGCATGATCATGATCTTGTTGTTCGTTGCTCAATATATATCCAACACCTTACTTCTGGTTGAAATCCAATGTTATTTAGAGTCCAAATGCCTTCAGAGCACTAAAGTCCATGTTCTAGCGAGCAAAGAACAAGTTAGGGCGGATTGATTAAGCACCCCACCTTACGTGAGCTAGGCTCTGTAATGCGACTTGAAGACCCCGCCTTTACGAAGGTGTAAAACTAAAATATGCCCACCCCGGCGGGGGTAGAAAATTTCTCTTGATGTTCTGTTTTGCTTATTTATATGCCACAATGTACCATAACTCCAATAATTTTGATCAAATACAACACCACCCTACCTACACAATAAAATAACACAAAACAAGTAAAAACAAACATAAACACAAGGAATTAACATCGATTAAACTTGAATTAGGAACCGATTCGCGGGTATAAAATTTACTTATCAAAATCCCCCAAACTTAAAGCGTGCTAGTCCTCGAGCACAAAACAAACTAACATGCTATGAAATGCAATGGAATGCAATGCAATGAGATGTAATATATCTAACTATATGTCTACGAATCCAACAGTATCACAGAATCAAATTTATTCCTTCGGCCTCAGAAAAATCAAGCAAACACTACAACACTTCATATCGAAACCACTCAATAATTTCTTATCAATTCTCGAATCTTAAACTGTCATCACTGATATAGTACGCGTGTGTGCAACATCTATGCTGACTGATTCTAATTCAAATTCAACACATAACCAATTTCTTATCAGGAATCATACAGAATAAACTCAAAAATTTCAAAAATAGACGAGTTCCAACTAAAACAAATGTTTGCCAAGATTAGGGGTCCGAATAGGGTATTCATGCTTTCTTTTTTATTTACAGGGGCTCTTTGCCTTTTTTTCCCGTCTTCTCTTTAATTTTTCATGTTTTTTTTCGATAGATGGTTGGTGAGTACGTTTTACGCTCCATCTCACGCCTGTGTTTATGGGGAGTATTTCTTCTCAACCCACCACAAGACTCAACTAGATATTATTTTCTTTTTTTTTCTTTCTCTTTTTTTTCTTTTTCTGATGCTTATATACCCTACTTTTTCCCCCAAACTTAGGTTCTTGCCTAATTTGTTGTCTTCACTGCCTATTCTTCTCATTCTCTTATTTACCCTCGCATTATCCTTTAGAAACTATTTGTGTATCAATTTAAACTAATCAGTCGACACAGATGTTATTACGTGTTACCCTTTTTATACCAGTTTCAAACAAGCACACGATCCGAGTCATAATTCAAAACTACATCATAGTTCTAATACTAGGTACTGTATTTGTTTACTTAATCCCAATTTCATCATTGGCCACAATAAAAATGAACTACAATGACTGCTGGATATATGCTAAACAACACAATTCTAACTATTTTTTTCTCAAACATAACATAACATAATGCAAAAATAACATAAATATCCTAAGCTACAATGCACCTAAGCTACTATGCAACTACGTGATAATATGTAAAAATTCTAAAACTAAACATGATGTAACAGATGCAACCTAACTAATGACATTAAACATGCAAACATGAAATGCAACATAAAAACTAAATCCCCCAAACTTGAAAACTACAATGTCCTCATTGTATGGATAACACAATAAAATGTGTGAGGACTTCCCTTTAAGCACCTAAGTTTGGGGTGGTGGTGGTTGATCTTCTTCCTCAGAGTCACTTGGTGGAAACCTTGGCCTAGGAGCTGGCTGCTGGTACAGGAATTGGGCAGTTGGATTCAAAGAAGCGAAGGATGTATTCATAGCCTCAAACATGTGGTCCTGCCTCGCTGCTAATTGCCGCATCTCACGTCGTGCTTCCTTGTTGTGTTCATCCATTTGACGTTGAAATGCAAGAAACTGAGGGCTAGATATGGTGTCAGAGGTTGGTTCCGCCTTTGCTCCTTTCTCTCCCATCGTCACATCCTCATCCTCCGAGGTGTCTTCAGCGTCAACTTCGTCCTCCGAAGCTGATGGAAAACTAAAGCCTTATCCTCTAGGATGGGAATCACCCCCGGCCTACACCGAATACTGTGTAATCATTCTAAAATCTAGTAGCTGAAGCGGCATCTGAGTGGGTTCATCATCGGAGCATCT
This sequence comes from Panax quinquefolius, assembly GCA_020205615.1. Classification (NCBI taxonomy): domain Eukaryota; kingdom Viridiplantae; phylum Streptophyta; class Magnoliopsida; order Apiales; family Araliaceae; genus Panax; species Panax quinquefolius. The sequence continues at coordinate 25,918,031 of CM035171.1, forward strand.
AACACCCGCTTGGCGACACAACCCATAAATGAGTGATGGGTGTGGCAAGCTGCCTGAAATATTGTTTCGTAAGCATCGGCGAATGGAAAAACTGAATATGGTCCCAATGTCGATGTTGAAATCTGGCACAATCGCATATAAAAGTAGTGACTTCTCTTTGTTCACATCAGAGGTGTGCGTGGATGGAAACAGTTTCGCACATAAGAAGGTGTACCATATCTTCCCATAGTTATATAATCAAAAATGTTTTTATTTTATTGTGTAGGTAGGGTGGTGTTGCATTTGATCAAAAATGGTGGAGTTATGGTACATTGTGGCATATATATAAGCAAAACAGAACATCAAGAGAAATATCCTACCCATTTGGCAGTATATTTTAGTTTTACACCCGCTTGTATGGGGTCTTCAATCTGCAGACATAGAGCCTAGCCACGGGCAAAAGGCGTGTCTAAGCTAATACCCGTCTAAAGCGAAGTGCCGAATCTGAACTATCCTAACTTGTTTAAAACACTGCTAGAACATGGACTTTAGTGCTTGAAAGGCATTTGGACTCTAAATAACATGGGATTTCGACCAGAAGTAAGGTTTTGGATATATATTGAGCAACGAAGAACAAGATCATCAACATGCAAAGCAATTAACAGAGATTAAGGATATATTTTCATAGGGAGCATCATAGTGAAGATTTTGAAGAACTTTCATATTGGTTGCGGATTAAGGCTAAAGTGAAGGGTGTTCTGTATTCTCCTTCTTCTTTAGTTTTATATTTGTAATTGAAAGGATGTTATCTTTAATTTATTCAGTTATTATGTCATTTATGATGAACTAAATACTTTTTAGGCTTAAGACGGATCTTTAAGTGGAACGATGATTATGTAACTTTGATTTTCAATTTAATAAGCTATTATCTAGTTTATCTATATTAATTTGATCTTGAATTTATGAATTTCCTGATCAACGATTCTTTGTGGACTTGTATGAACTCGAGAGATGAAATATGAGGCTAGACTTAGTTAATATAACATGTGCTCTTGATTTATGTGAATGAACAGAATCTTGATGTATGTTAGGATAGAAATATGCTTGACGTTGCATGTAATTAGATAAAGAACTTGCACTTAAACCTTCTTTAATTGTAATTCATATAGAGATATAGTGAGTTAGTTGATTAAGGTGTTTAACTTGATTCTATCTAATTTGTGGATTTAAGTAAATATGGTATTAGTACATCAAGAGGTGGCTAGTTCTACATACGTGTTCTTGATTAATAAACTGGGATAGTGAGTTAAACTGGAATAAATGTGTTGTGAGACCCCAAATTTTATGAATAAATATTTAATTTTCTCGAAATAATTTGTTAATATTATGGTGTGTGTTATAGTTGTGGGTAGTATTTATAAATTTTGAAAAGTATGCAAGTTGTTATATAATATTCGATTGGTCGGGGAATATTCTTTTTGTCATAGAATATCCGTATGACGGTACAATTATTGGTGGACCCCACAACAGAATTATTATCGGATTGAGAAAATGACAAAAATATTTTATGAAAATAACGGCGGAAGTTTTACCGTTAACTGTTGAAAAACCCGGTGTTAAAAGTATAGTAATACGCGTGGTTGCATAGTAGCACACGGTATTAATTATTGATGCTTATGTGATAAGTCACTCAGTTTTGTTGGTATTATTAATGTAATAATACAAAAAAGCTTTTTATATAAAACAGAATACTTTTATAAAGTTATTCTATAAATAGAATATATTATATTCTATTATGCGTATAGTGTTGCGTAGTGTTTTGCATAGTAAAATCTTTTTATATAAAAGCAGAATACTTTTATAAAGTTATTCTATAAATAGAATATATTATATTTTATTATGCATAGTGTTGCATAGTTCCTGCATAGTGTTTTGCATAGTAAAATCTTTTTATATAAAACAGAATACTTTTATAAAGTTATTCGTTTTATTAGATTATAAATAGAATATATTATATTTTATTTAAAAAATTTTGCTTTAAATATGGATCGTCAGATTAAAGTAAATCAATCTGGACCGTTCATGAGTTAGTTACTATGCAGTCTATTTTTCTATAAATAGAAGCTCATTCATTCATTATTTCTTACGAATTCACTGAAACTCTAGAGAGAGAAACTATAGAGAGAAAGAATAAAAGTGTTCTGCTACTTCACTACTTCTATATCCAGTACTCTTCTTTCTAAGGTAGGGAATATTATTTGTTGTACTCATATGGTGTGTTATTCTTTTGTATTCATGAAGAGAACTTATGTTATTCCATTCTTTATTATTACATTGGAATAACTCATATCTGTGAGCTACCCTATACTTGGTGACATTCTTCTATTATTCCGCCTTTATTATTACATTGGAATATATCACATGCATGCATTTTACGCCATGGGACTGATTAAAATCTTTATTATTCATTGGAATATCACGTCACATGCGTTTTTTGGGACACGGGTTTCATCTTTATTATTATTACATTGGAATATCACATTTTGTGCTTTTCTGTAAACCGATTTAAATCCTTATTAGTATTACGTTGGAATAACTTCGTGTATGTCACAATACCGCATGCATGGTGATTTATTCTTTATTCCATTCTTTATTATTACATTGGTTAAAGTTTTGACTTCTATACTCCATGAAATTAGTGGAATATCCTTGATATTTTGCGCTTCATCCAAATATCTTTTCATGGAAATATTCTTACGAGCATTCTTGAATTTTACTCTATAAAGCGATGATCATGTTGACAATTTGGACATTATTAGTTCTTGGATAAATTAATTCTTGAACTTATTTTTTTGAATTGTTATATCATTGTCATCATCCTCATGTTTATATTTTTTGAAAGTCATACGTGGCTCTGTAGTGCATAGATGGACTTGGTATGATTATGACGGGGATTATTGATTGTAATCATGACCGTAATGTTACAAATGATGTGGTAAAAGTCCTCATTGGCTGTAGTGCATTGATGGACAGTTGTTGGCATGATCATGACCATTAATGAATACACAAATATTCTTGGCCCGTAGTGCATGGATAATTGTGGTCGTGATGCTAAAGAATATCCTTGGCCGTAGTGCAGGGGTGATTCGATGATGTGGATTATTTATTAAGCTGAGTCCCAGTGATAAAAGTCATGAAAAACCTTTTAAATCATAGAAGATAGTAGGTTTTATTCTCTACTTGACTCTTTAATGGATTGCTTGTTAAAATTCTGATTAAACTTGATGTTTGTTATATTGTATCGGTTTAACCTTTGTTTAAGGATAATGATAATTTATTCTGCATTATCTTAGTCATAATATTTCTTACTGGGCTAGTTGAGCTCACCCTTTCTTTCACTGTTCTCTTCAGGAAATAAGAATATAGCTGGGACGAGTCAGGGAACGGAGTGATGGTCCTAGATGGTGCATTAGTAGTCCTTAGTATTCTGTAAAATAGTGTGATAATAATTGTAATAAGGACTCCTTTTGAGTTTGTATACTCTCTAGTAGACAATATTTGTATTCAAACTCACAGTTTATGTTTTGTCGTATTGTACACGACAGTTGTATTGTCAAGTTGTATTTGAATTCTGTACCATGTATCTGGCGACTCAAGATGGGTGAAGTATACCTAATTTTGGGGGCGTCACAGTTGGTATAAAATCTTAGGGATATGATCCCTGGCTAGGATGTGAGAGTAGAACTAGGAGGGGAGAGACGGGGAATTCCTTCGCTAGTATGACCTACCTAAGTTTATTTGGTATTTAATTGGTCGGTCAGAGTATAGAGATAATATGTGATATGTTAATTAACCCTTATTTTGAGGCAGTATTTGAAAATGGCATCTGAAAATATTGAGATAAGCAATGGAGCACAGGAGACTGTTGAGTCTCCACAGATCAATAATTAGGACAATGTGCAACAGGATGGCGATAATCCTCCTGTAAACAACAACACGATCAATTGATGAACGACGATGACGTTTAAAAGCTTTTAGAATTCATGCAACATCAGTGAAAAGGCGGCTCACATTCATAATGCAGAGGAAATAATGGCAACCACGGTTGGTCACCACTAAGAAATTCAAGGCTGGGACCACGAGTTTTTGGAAAAGCAAGAACCACTAAAGGCGGAGCGTGGTTAAAGCGAGATCACCAAGATATTTGATGTCTTGGGATGCTCAGGAGAAAAGGTTCCTTTGCCACCTTTATGTTGCGTGAAGAGGCGGATCTTTGGTGGGAATCAGTAAACGCACTACCCGACTGGACGACTCAAGATGTCTTGGGAGAAGTTCAAGAGTCATTCAATGACAAGTATTTTCCGAAGGCATTCGTCACATGAAGGAGGTGTAATTTATCAAGTTGAGAAAAACAACATGGCCCGTGTCGCATGATGAAGCCAAGTTTGCCGAAGTTGTCCGATTTGCATCCCATTTGGTTGATAATGAGAGAGAATGACGCGAATATTTCTAAGAGGTTTGAAACACGAGATACGTCAATATCTTATCTCTCATAAACCGTGTTTGTATTCGAGGATGTTGTTAATAGGGCTCGATTCTTTGGAACACAATAATGAGTCAACCAAACCAAAAGAGAGCAGCCGGCAAAATGATAATACCGGTGATAACAGTCATCAAAGCGATGATAATAAGCATGAAAGGAATCAACATATTAGAAATGGTAACCACTTCGGTAGTAATCATGGCCAAAACAATAAGAATGGATGTAAGACCCCAACTTTTTGAATAAAGATTAAATTTTCTCGAAATATAATTTTGAATATTATGGTGAGGATTTGATATAATGTTATAGTTGTGGGTAATATTTACAAATTTTACAAAGTACGTAAGTTGTTATATAATATTCGATTGGTCGGGGAATATTCGTTTTAACAGGGAATATTCGTATAACGACACAATCATTGGTGGACCCCCACAACGGAATTATTGTCGAATTGAAAAAATGACAAAAATACTTTATGAAAATAACGGTGGAAGTTTTACCGTTAACTGTTGAACTACCCGGTAGTAAAAGTACAATAATACGCATGGTTGCATAGTAGCACACGATATTGATTATCGATGCTTACGTGAGAAGTCACTCAGTTATATTCAATTATTGCTACGATAATTCTTTGCATCATATCTCTCATATTATTGATTCGATTATTGTCATAGCATCATCTGCATAATATGTTATTTTATTAAATCAATAATTGAGATGACAAAGTTATTCATATTATTAAATTGCAATATTTAAAATGTCTAGAAGTTCTGTCAAGGAGAGGTTTGGTCACCTAATTGCGCGCCAATAGGGAGAAATCCTTATTGGAAAGCCCCCTCTTTCCATAAATAGAAGCTCATTCTTCCTTCATTTCTCACCAATTCACAAAAGCTTTTAGGCGATTATTATAGAGAGAAATTATAGAGAGAAAGAAGAAGAAAGTCTCTTTACCTCACTATTCCAAGTATCCGATTTTTCCAAGGTAGGGAGTATTATTTATTTCTTATCCATGAAGAGAACTTTTGTTATTCCAATCTTTATTATTCTATTGGAATAACCTGTATACGCGGACTACCCTATACTTGGTGAAATTCTTACATTATTCCATTCTTTATCATTATGTTGGAACATCACATGCGTGCGTTTCTACGCCTGGGACTGGTTCCATTATTTTTATTCTATTGGAATATCACATGCATGCGTTTCATGAACACGATTCCATCTTTATTATTACATTGGAATATCTTGTTACATCGTTTTACGTCGGACACGATTCCGTCTTTATTATTACATTGGAATATCACATGCATGCATTTTCTGTGGGACACGATTTTCGTCTTTATTATTACATCGCTCAATATCACCCGTCTCATGCGTTTTCTACTGGACCTAATTCCGTCTTTATTATTTTGTTGGAATATCCTGTCTGTGCATTTTACACCGGACCTAATTCCGTTATTTATTATTTTTTTGGCATAACCTGCCTGTGCGGTCTATCGCATGCCTGGTGATTTCTTTTGTTATTCCATTCCTTATTATACTCAGTTCGTTAAAGTTTTGACTTCTATACTCCATGAAATTAGTGGAATATCCTTGATATTTGCGCTTCATCCAGTATCATTTCATGGAAATATTCTTCTGAGCATTCTTGAATTTTACTCTACAAAGCAGTATCATGTTGACAATTTGGACGTTATTAGTTCTGGATAAATTAATTCTTGAACTTGTTTTATTGAATTCTTATATCATTGTCATCATCCTCATGTTTATATTTTGTTAAAAGTCATACGTGGCCTATAGTGCATAGATGGACTTGGTATGATTATGACCTGGGGATTATTCGGATTGTAATCATGGTAGTAATGTTACAAATGATGTGGAAAAAGTCCTCATTGGCGTAGTGCATTGATGGATGAGTTGTTGGCATGATCATGACCATTATTGAATAGACAAATATTCTTGGCCCGTAGTGCATGGATATTTGTGGTCGTGATACTAAAGAATATCCTTGGTCGTAGTGTAGGGGTGATTCGATGATGTGGATTATTTATTAAAAAGTGAGTCAATGATAAAAGTGATGAAAAACCTTCTAAATCATAAAAGATAGTAGATTTTATTCTCTACTTGACTCTTTTAATGGATTGCTTGTTCCGCTGCAATTAAACTTGATGGTTGTTATATTGTATCAGTTTAACACTATTGAAGGGTAACGATAATATATTCTGCATTATCTTAGTCATAATATTTCCTACTGGGCTAGTTGAGCTCACCCTTTTACTTTCATTGTTCTCTTCAGGAAATGAGAAAGCGTAGCGAGGGACTAGTCGGGGAGCGGGTAGCGGACGAGATGATAGCATTAGTAGTCCTCACTATTCGGTGAAATAGTGGAAAATAAATGTAATAATATTGAATTTGAGTTTGAATATTGTCTGCAGGCGATAATATTTGTATTAAAACTCACGACTTATGTTTTATCGTACTTTTACGACAGTTGTATAATTAAGTTGTATTTGTATTTTGTACCATGTATTTTGTGACTCGGGATAGGTGATGTATACCTATTTTGGGGGTGTCACGGTTAAGTATCAAAGCTTAGGGATATGATCCACTGGCTAAGATGTGAGACTAGAACTAGAGAGGAGAGGCGGGGAATTCCTTCGCTAGTATGACCTACCTAAGTTTATTTGGTATTTAATTGGTTGGTCAGAGTATATGGATAATATGTTGCATGTCAATTAACCCTTGTTTTATGGCAGTATTTGAAAATGGTATCCGAGAATATTGAGAATAGAAATGGAGCACAAGAGACCGTTGAGTCTCCACAGATCAACAATCAGAATAATATGCATCAGGAAGGCGACAATCCTTACACAAACAACAACACTAACCAAATGATGAACGATGGAATGTTCAGAGGCTTTATGCAATTCATGCAACATCAGACGAGAGCGGCTCTTGTTCAAAATGCAGGTGGAAACACTGGAAACTCTCGAACGGTCATCGCTAAACAGTTCAAGGAGCTGGGACCACCCGAGTTTATTGGAGAGCCAAAATCACTTAAGGCGGAAGCATGGATAAAGCAGATCACCAAGATATTTGATGTCTTGGGATGCTCGAAGAAAAAAGGTTCCTTCGCCACCTTTATATTGCGTGAAGAAGCGGATTCTTTGGTGGGAATCGTAAAAGCGTACTCGACTGGCCTTTTCAAGATGTCTTGGGAGAAGTTCGATAGCTATTCAACGACAAGTACTTTCTCGAAACTATTCATCACATGAAAGAGGTGGAGTTTATCAAGTTGGAGCAAAACAATATATAGCCAGTGTCATGTCTGAGGCTAAATTTGCGGAGTTATCCGGTTTGCATCCCATTTTGGTCGATAATGAGGAGCGAATGACGCGAATGTTTTAAGAGGTTTGAAAAGGAGAATCGTCGATATCTTATTTCTTATAAAGCGTGTTTGTACTCGGATGTTGTAAATAGGGCTCGATTATTAGAAGCGATAACGAGTCAACGCAACCAAGAGAAAGCAAACCGAAGCAGAATGAAAATACAAGTGGTAGTGATCATCAAAAGCGGTGACAACTAAGCGTGTAGGAATCAACATGCGAAATGGTAACCACGCCGGTGGTAATCATAGCCAAGACAATAAAATGGACATTTCAAGAAAAGGAGATTTAACAATGATGGAAGGCGTCGATTACCGGCCGTTGTTAAGGAAGGAGAGCGACCACCTATCATATGCTTTAAATGCGGAGGGAGGGACACATCGGTCAAGCTGGCGCGATGGCGTCCAAAGCATGTTATAATTGTGGAAGGAAGGTCACTTAGCTCGATTTTGTCGTTCACAGAAGACAAATTCAGCTAGGATGGAGAGCACCAAATTTGTCCCGGAAAAGTCAAAGCCGATGGTCTGAGGAGAGCATTTGTTGTGACCTCTTAGAAAGCAAGGAACCCGAACGAGGTTATCACGGGTAAGCTTATCATAAACTCTAGTGAAGTCTATACCTTATTTGATCTGGGTTCTACCCATTCTTTTATTTCTTCTACTTGCGCTCAATGTTTAAATTTGACTCAGGAGAAATTAGACTTTGACTTATCTGTTGAAACTCCGTTAGGAGAAACCTTCATTACATCCCTTTGTTTATAAGTCTTATTTGATTCAAATCGGTAATCACATTACGTTACTTGTCGATCTTATCTCCTTAAAAATACTTACATTTAGCGTGATTCTAGGGATTGATTGGTTAACTACTCATCATGCTAAAATTGATTGTTTTTCGTAAGGTTGTTAGCTTTCATATTCCTAATTAACCTATTATGCAAATTCAAGCGACCAAACCATTAAAATCAATCACGGTCATCTCAAGCCATAAAGCTATTCGTTTATTGAAAAGCGGATGTCAAGCTTTCTTAGCTCATGTCATGATTTAAACAAAAAATCGTCGATTTGAAGGATATTTCTATTGTTAATAAATTTCTAACGTATTCCCACGAAGAACTTCTGGCCTACCCCAGGCGTGAAGTTGAATTTTGTATCGACCTTGAACCCGGTACAAAACCCATTTCCAAAGCCCCATATCGAATGGCTCCTATTGAACATCAGGAGTTAAAGACCCAATTGTAGGAATTGTTAGACATTGGTTTCATTCATCCTAGTACGTCTCCTTGGGGTGCTCCTGTTCTATTCGTGAAGGAAGAAGATGGGAGTATGCGACTTTGTATTGATTATCGGGAGTTGAATCATGTCACCATCAAAAATAGGTACCCATTACCACATATTGATGACCTGTTTGATCAGTTACAAGGAACACAATTTTTTTCAAAGATCGATCTTCGTTCTGGATATCATCAGCTGAAGGTTAAAGCGAGGATATTCAAAGGCGCCTTGAGAACTCGATGCGGGCATTATGAATTCTTAGTCGTGTCTTTTGGATTGACTAATGCTCCTGCTTGCCTTCATGGATATGATGGTGAGTATTCAAGGAATATTTGGATCATTTTGTGGTCGTCTTTATTGATGACATCCTCATATATTCCAAAAGCTGTGAAGATCATGAGCAACACTTGAGGCTGATACTCCAAAAGCTTCGTGAAAATAAGGTATATGCCAAGTTGAAGAAATGCGAGTTCTGGCTTGAGGAAGTTGTATTCCTTGGGCACGTGATATCAAATCATGGGATATCTGTTGACCCGGCCAAGATTGAAGCAATTCAAAGCTAGGAGCAACCTAAATCAGTGACCGAAGTACGTAGATTTCTCGGCTTAGCTGGTTATTATCGGAGATTCGTAGAAGGGTTTTCTCGAATCGCTACTCCATTAACTCAGCTGACTCGAAAAGATACAAAATTCGGTTGGAGCGTGGAATGTGAGAAGAGTTTTCAAGAACTCGAGAGGAGACTCATTTGGCATTTTGATTACGACAATACCATCGGCTCGGAGAGATTTATCATCTCTGATGATGCTTCAAGCAAAGGGTTAGGATGTGTTCTCATGCAACATGGGAAAGTCATAGCCTTTGCCTCACGATGACTCAAAGAATATGAGAGGAATTATCCTACTCATGACCTAGAGTTAGCGGTATGTTGTCTTCGCACTTAAAATTTGGAGGCATGACTTGTATGGGGAGAAAGTGAAAATCTTTATGGATCATAAAAGCCTCAAATATTTCTTCACTCAAAAGGAACTCGACATGCGACAATGGCGTTGGCTTGAATTGTTGAAAGATTATGATCATACCATCGATACCATCTGGAAAAGCGAATGTGGTGGTAGCGCATTGAGTAGAAGATCATATCTGGTCTGAGTGCGATATTGTCGTATGAAGGCCCATTTGTATGACTTGCAAAGGATGGAGATAGAGTTAAAGACTCGAGGGACCCACGTGATGATGGCAAACATATGAGTAGGCAGACTTTAATCGATAAAGTTAAAGCTACTCAAGCTACGGACTGGAGCTAATGCGTATGAAGAAGAAAGTGCAAGAAGGTGCTATCTTAGGAAGCAAGAATCGATGAGGAAGGAATACTTGAGTCGACTCCGGACTTTGTGTTCTAACGACCACGATTTAAAGTATAAAATCATGATGGGCGCGCACTGACGATTTGCAATCCATCACAGGAGTGCAAAATGTATCGTGATCTTGACACATTTTGGTGGAAGCAATATGAAGCTGAGTTTATCTCAAGGTGTTTAAATGGCATCATCAGTACCAAAAGGTCCATTGTAAACTTGAAATTCTAGAATCTGGTAGGACACATTATTATGGTGGAGGCAATAAGCATAGAGATTTGGGTCATTGTTGATAGATTGACCAAATCTGCTCATTTCTCTATCTGAGAAACTTAACTTGAGCGTCTTGCTTAACGTATGTCATGCGAGATTGTAAGGCTGCATGGTATGCCGGTATCCATAGTTTACGATCGAGACCCGAAGACCAAGATTTTGGGTTAGTTTGCAAAAAGCTATGAACGCAGTTTACGATTTACTCGGCATATCATCCTCGAACGGAGGCGATCGAGAGGACCATTCAAACTCTTGAAGATCTATTAAGACTACATGTCCTTGACTTGAGGAAGTTGGGATAACTTCTTACCATTGGTGGAGTTTTCTCTGACAACGGTTATCAAGCAAGTATTGGCATGGCTCCATTTGAGGCGTTGTATGGAAGAAAGTATCGTTCTCCGGTATCTTTGGGATGAGATGGGTAAAAGCAACGTTGTTGGGGCCGGGAGTTAGCTGACTACCGTATAAAAACCTCCACAATATCGACAAAAGTTATCTTGATCTTCATCGAAAGGGCGTGGAATTGATATTGGAGATCGTGTGTTATTCGTGTTGCTCCATGGAAGGGAGTTAGGAGATTTGGAAGAGGAAAGCTCGACCCTCGATTCATTGGCCCAATGCCGTGTATGTCTAAATGTTCATAACATTTTTCACATATCTATATTACGTAAATATGTGAAAGACACGAACCACATTATTGAATTAGAAACGAGGAGGAGATAGAGGAAGATTTTATTATTACAACAGTAAAGCGTGAGTTTGAATACAAATATTATCTTACAGACAATATCTATACTCAAATAAATCCTCATCACATTTATTGATACATTATTTTACAAAAATGGTGAGGACTACTAAACAATCCTTTCTAAAACCTTCATTCCATACCCAGGCTTCGTACTATATATATTCTAGCCTCACGAGAAAAATGGAACAAAAAGGAAAAGGGTGAGCTCACTAGCTCGATAAAGAATATTATGACTAAGATAATATCTGACAAATTATCGTTAGTCTTGACGAGGGAAAAAATATAATAGAATCTGATAGACAACAAATTTTAAATCAATATTAGCATGTGAAATAATAATTCATTAGAAGAGTTAAGTAGAGAATGCAAACTACTATCTTACATGTATGAATTTAAAAGTTCATCGTCTATCTTTTATCCTGTAACATCAATCGATATACATACGGAATCAAATATTCATCTTTTACTACTGGGCGAAGATATTCATCGATTAATTCGTATTCATTTAAACACTGTTCATCTTTACTCTACTGAATAAAGATATTCTTGAGAAATCATTCATCTTTTGCCTTCTGGGCAAAGATATTCTTAAGAAATCATTCATCTTTTTACTTCTGGGCGAAGATATTTCCATAATATCATCATTTAAGGTATGAGGATGATGAAAATATTTTTTTTAAAAGCGAATCGGTGAAACAAAATGATGAGGATTAAGGATTAAGGATTCGTACTTGGTTTTATCACGTCAAAAATACCTCAAAAATAATCATAGTGGTGTAAAATTGAGAATGATCAAAACATGGATCTGATCGAGTTAGTATCGAATAGATATTTTAGACGAAAAAGAAGAAATTTTATTTTTCGATTGAATAGTCTAAGTATCGTGAATAGTCTTAGTATCGTGAATAGTCTTAAGTATCGTGATATAGTAACTCAGAGCACCAAAAGATAGAAATTCCACAAAAAACATCTTCTGCGCTTCATGAATAGTACTTCGTGAATAGTAACTTCGTGAATAGTAACTTCGTGAATAGTAACTCGTGAATAGTAACTCATGAATAGTAACCCATGAATAGTAACCCAGAGCATGAAAAAGTTTCAAATTTGATAAAAACTTGGATCAACATTTCGGTATAATGATATTGAAGAAATAATATCATTCTGAAAAAATAATATCCACTTACCTCGAGAAGATCGATCTTACAAATTTGGAATCACAGGATATAGTCTTTGACTTGAACTTGCATAGTATATCAATACTCAAAGTATACTCAAAATACTCACAAGAATCGCTCAAAATATCGATAATATAGAGAAAACTTGGGTTTACGGTGTGATTTTCAATTCTAACCTAAGCACCTATTTATAGGAAAATCTTAGAAACATGAAAGCGAAAATTTAATAAAATATTAATATATATTATACAAATTTTCCTTAGCCCACCTTTGGTCAAATCAGATCCCACCACATTTCCCATTAATGATGTCTAGAAAAAAATGATAAAAACGTTTTCTTAAAATAAATAATTTAAACTTCCCAAAAATCAATTATTTGAACTTGAACTTCAATAATTCATAATAAATAGCCCTTTCATCAGAAAATTCGAATCTCGCGAGTTTTTATAGGAAATTCAATTCTCTACAACTTTGCGAGAAGAAAGTTTTCCAAATTCCAAATAGAAATTGCCCGAAAATCACAAGCAGGCGATTTTCTGATTTATAATCAAATTTCGGTCGATAAATGGGGTCCCAGAGCATGTTTAACATGTTTTAAACATTTATTGCAACAAAAATACTCTTCCTCTCTCATATATACTCATATATCCCACATTCGTTGTAAAAATATCATAGTTAATATATTATTAAAATAATATATTTAAATGAATTATTTTATCGAGAAAAAGATAAAATATTAATTTTCAACAATTGTCATTTTAAAATTTTCTCCATCTATATCCACATAAAATCAATATTTTCCTCATCATATAAATCAATAATTAATTATTCACAAATAATATTACTGAGAATCCTGATATTAATGACAATGAGGCGGTTCAGGGAAGAGGGGCTTTCGATAAAATTTCTTCTTCTTGGTGGCCTTGATTAGGTGACCAAACCTCTCCTTAAATGAGAACTTTCTAGACATTGCCAATAATGTTATCTAATAATATTATTAGGATAATATGAATTATTGCCGATAATGAAAAATCTTGTGTAATGTGATTATTGAAACAATGATGATATAAAATATCAATATGACAATTATTAACTTCGATAAAATCTTTGAGCGGTAATTACTGTAACCATTATTGAGTAGTGCCTTCTTACGTAAGAATCAATAATTGGTGCAATCTGGGTATCTCTTCTTGTTGACAATAGCGTATTAGTGTGTTTTAACCACCGGGTATTCAGCGATACTATGGTAACAACTTCTGTAGTTATTTAAAAACAACTTATATTTGTCGTTTTCTTCATCGATCGCTTTTAGTTATGGGGCCCACACATGCATTTGCTTGGCGTAAATACGAATATTCCCAAGCGATCTGAATATTCCACGACCAACGAATATTCAAGCGATAATGAATATTTTATAACCACTTGCTTATTTTGAAATATTTGCGTATTTAACCATAACTATCCACATTAATCAAATCAACCCTTACTATTTCAAAATAATAAATAAAGGAAATTCCTTTTTATTTAAAAATTTGAGGTCTTCTGACCTCCCCTCCTTATGAAATTTCGTCCTCGAAATTGGCGTACGATACAGTGTTTGAAAAGGTGAGGATACCTCGCTTTCATTTAGTTTCAATTCGGTCATTTCCTCTATAGCATGATTCCTCCACAAAACTTTAACTTGTGGTATGACCTTTCTTGGCGTAGGACATGCTCCTTCTATCAAGATCTTGTGGTACCTCCTCATACGTTAAGTCTTGACTATCTAAATCGGTTTAACTTCGATAGCGTGGTTGGGTCTTTCACATATTCTGAAATGCGGATATATGAAACACATTATGAACACGAGACATACTCGGAGAATGCTTGTGAGTACATAGGCTACATTTTCTACTCGGTCGAGAATTTGAAATGGACGATAAATCGTGGATTGAGCTTTCCTCTCTTCCCAAATCTTGTAACTCCCTTCCATGGAGCGACTTCATGACAATCATGATCCCTACATTAAATTCCCGTCCTTTCGATGAAGATCCGCATAACTCTTTTGTCGATCTTGTCTTGGTTTGTATCGTTGTCGAATCATTTGGATCTTTTCGGTGAGTCATACGTCTTAACTTCGGGTCCCAACAATGTTGCTTCACCCACCTCATCCCAACATATTGGAAGCGACATTTTCGTCCATATAATGCTTGAATGGAGCCACACTATACTTGCACGATAAGCTGTTGTTGTTGTAGGAGAATTCACCGTATGGTAAATACTTATCAACTACCCTTGAAGTCTAGGACCACGAGTCTTAATAAATCTTGAGAGTTTGAATAGTCCTCTACGATTGTCCGTCTGGTTTGGGGATGGTATGCGAACTAAATCATAAATCCGTGCCCATAGCTTTTTTGCAAGCTAACCCAAAATCTTGAAGTGAATCTTGGGTCGCGATCGAAACTATGGATCTGAGGCATGCCATCTGACCTCTGATCTCATTCACGTACATACTAGCAAAGGCGTTCGAGGAATAAGTCTCCGTGTCGGCAAGAAATGAAAGCGAGACTTGGTTAATCTATCAACAATAACCCAAATAGCATTGATGCCTTGAGAAGCAGTAGGAAGACAAAATGCTTGAAATCCATAGTAATGTGTTCCCACTTCCATTCAGGAATCTCAAGTGGTTGCAGCGGACCCTTAGGTACAAGATGCTCGCCTTTACCGTTGTGAGTTAAACACATCGAGATAAACTTTGCAATCTCTCTCTTCGTATTGTTCCACCAAAATGTATGTCGAAGATCACGATACATTTAGTACTTCGAGGATGGATTGCAAATGGCGTATTGTGTGCCTCCATCGTAATCTTGTACTTCAAATCAGTCGTTAGGAACACAAAGTCTAGAGTGGACTCGAAGTATTCCTTCTTCATCGATTCTCGCTTAGGAATAGCTCCTTCTTGTACTTTTTTCTTCTTCATCGCGCATCATTTCAAGATTCGGTGGCTTGAGCGACCTTAACTTTTCTATTAAAGTTGGCTCTGTCGTATACTTGACATCATCGCTTTTCGTTCCGCATATGATCTTTCTACTCGATCGTCATTTACCACGTTAAACTTTACCGGGATGGTATTGAATAGTGTGGTCGTAGTCTTTCGATAGCTCGAGCAGCGTCATTGCCGCGTGTTGAGTTCTTTTGAGTGAAGAAATATTTAAGGCTTTTATGGTGCGAATATATCTCCACTTTCTCCCCGTATAGATAGTGCCTCCATATTTTTAGTAGCAGCATTTGCTGCTTGACTCTAGATCATGAGTAGGATAATTCCTCTCATACTCTTTAAGTTGTCATGAGGCATAGGCTATGACTTTCCCCCGTTGCATGAGAACACATCACAACCCTTTGCACGAAGCAGCATCATTGTAGATAACAAATCCATCAAGAACGGATGGTATTGTTAGAGCAGTCTTAGAAATAAGTCTCTCTTAAGCTCTTGGAAACTTTTCTCGCATTCTTCGCTCCAAGCGAATTTTGTATCCTTTAGAGTTATTTGAGTTAATGGAGTAGCGATTAGAAAACCCTTCCACGAATCTCAGATAATAAACGGCTAAGCCCAAAAACTCGTCTTGATCGCAGACTTGGTTGCTCGACTTTGTATTGCTTGATCTTGGTGGGATCAGCGGATACTCCGTGTTTCGACACCACGTGCCCGAGGAATGCTACTTCCTCAAGCGAACTCGCATTTCTTCAATTTGGCATATAGTTGGTTTTCACGAAGCCTTTGGAGTACCGACTTCAAATGGTGCTCATGATCTTCGCGGCTTTTGGAATATATGAGGATGTCATCGATAAAGGCAACAACGAATTGATCAAATATTCCTTGAATACTCGGTTCATCATATCATGAAAGCCGCGGGAGCATTAGTTAGTCAGAAAGACATGACTAGAATTCATAATGCCCATCTACCAGGAGTTACGAAGGCGGTCTTTGGAATATCCTCGATTTTAATCTTGGTGATGATATCGAGAGCGAATCGATTTTGAAAAGAATTGTGCCCCTTACTATTTGGTGGTCAAACAAGTCATCAATACGAGGTAGAGGATACCTATTCTTGATGGTGACATGGTTCGATTCGATAGTCGATACAAAGTCGCATACTCCGTCTTTCTTCTTTCTGAATAAAGCAGGAGCACCCCGAGGAGATGTCTTGGGGCCGAATGAAAGCAGATGTCCAACAATTCACTGTAGTTGGACCTTTAACTCTGAAGTTCAATAGGAGCCATTCGATATGGGGTTTTAGAAATGGGCTTTGTGCGGGTTCAAGATCGATAAAAATTGACTTCACGTTACGGGGGTGGGCAGGGAAGTTCTTGAAATCGTCGGGGAAAGTCGATAACAACGGGAATATTATTCAAATTTGGCGTGTCTTTATTCAAATCCATAACATGGGCTAAGAAAGCTTGACATCAGTTTTTTAATAAGCGAATAGCTTTATGATTAGATATAGCGGTGATTGATTTTAATGGTTTAGTTGCTTGAATTAAATCTGACGGGTTGGTTAGGAATATGAAAAAACTATGACCTTACGAAAACAATCAATTTTGGCATGATGAGTAGTTAACGATCAATCCCTAAAATCACATCAAAAGCAAGTATCTTTAAAGAGATAAGGTTGAGCGGGTAAGGTAATGGTGCTGACTTGAATCAAACAAGATTTATAAGCGATTGGATGTGATGAAAGTTTCTCTAGCGGAGTTTCCACGAGATAGGTCGAAAGTCTAATTTCTCGGTCGAGTTTAAGCGTTGAGCACATGCGGGAGAGATAAATGAATGGGTATGCCGGTATCAAGTAAGGTATAAACCATGAGAATTTATAAATAGCTTACCGTGATCACCTCGTTTGGGTTTCTCGCATTATGACCGATCTGACACAAGCGCTCTTCCGGAATCGTTGACTTTGACTTTTTAGGGACGATCTTTTGAGTCAATCCCCATTGAACTAGGTTTATTCTCTGTCTGATCTCGGCGATATGTCCTTCCTTTCCACAATTATAGCATACCTTGAGCTGTTGTGGGCGGTTTGGTGATATGTCCCTCTTTTCGCATTTGTAGCATATAATGGGTGGTCGTTTCTCCTCCTTAGAACCGATTCTTTTTTAAGCCTTTATCGTCTTCATATAGTCGTTGTTAAATCTCCTCTTTTAAAATCTCCTCGATTTCGCTTCTTACATTTTCATGGCCATGATTACCACAGTGTGGTTACCATTTACTGTAAAATCTGTTTCTTTCTCGAGGTTATCATTATTACATTGTTGCTTTATCTACGATCGATCTGGTTGTGGTCCCTCGGTTGGTAGTACTCGTTATCTCGCTCTAATAATTGAGCCACATTTTACAACATCTGAATAAGAGAAAATTTATGAGAAATGAGATCTTGGCGTATCTTGGGGTTTGAACCTCTAAGAAACATCCAGCGTCATCGTTCCTCATTCTCCACCGAATGAGGTCTGAACACTGGATAACTCTGCAAACTTTGCCTCGTCTTTGAGACACCGTCGTGTTGTTTTGTTCAATCGATGAACTCCACTTCCTTCGTATAATGAACACTTTCGGGAAAGTATTTGTCATTAAATAATTCTGAAGCGTCTCCCGAAGACATCTTTGAGTCAAATTTGGATGGAGTGCGCTTCTGAGACTCCCACCGATGATGCGCCGCCTCCCCACGGAACATAAAGGTGGCGAATGGAACCTTCTGTTCCTCCGTGCATCCCAGACATCGAATATCTTGGTAATTTGTTTGACCCGTATTTTCCGCCGTGATGGGATCGGCTTTCCCTTAAATTACGGTGGTCCCGACTCTTTGAAGCTGCTGCATTTGTGTGATGACTTCGTGAATTGCTATCATTTCCTCTGTATTTTGAACACGAGTCTCCCTAAATGCGATTTTGCATGAGCTGCAAAAAACTTCTAAACATCCCGTTCATCATACGCTCGATGGTGTTGTTCACGGGAGGAACATTGCTTGACTGTTACACGTTCTCCTCGTTGGTGAAATCTGAGGCATCTCCACGGTCTCATTTCCATTGTTAATATTCTCGGTCGACATTCTCAAATCTTGTCGTAAAACAAGGGTTAATTAAGAAATCAATATATCACATAATATCCTATATCTTGACCGACTAACAAATAAGCTTAGGTAGGACACCTTTAGCGAAGGATTTACTCGTCTCTCCCCTCTAGTTCTATTCCCGATCTCTCAGCATGGAGATCGTATCCTAGCTACGATACCAGTTGTGGCGTGGCCCCCAAAATAGGTATACATCACCTATTACGAGTTGTCGATCGTGATGCGAAGCAACTACAACTTTATTATTACACGGAAAGCGTGAGTTTGAATACAAATATTATCTTACAGACAATATCTATACTCAAATAAATCCTCATCACATTTATTGATACATTATTTTACAAAAATGGTGAGGACTACTAAACAATCCTTTCTAAAACCTTCATTTCCATACCCCAGGCTTCGTACTCATTTATATTCTAGCCTCACGAGAAAAATGGAACAAAAAAAGGAAAAGGGTGAGCTCACTAGCTCGATAAAGAATATTATGACTAAGATAATATCTGACAAATTATCGTTAGTCTTGACGAGGAAAAAATATAATAGAATCTGATAGACAACAAATTTTAAATCGATATTACATGTGAAATAATAATTCATTAGAAGAGTTAAGTAGAGAATGCAAACTACTATCTTACATGTATGAATTTAAAAGTTCATCGTCTATCTTTTATCACTGTAACATCAATCGATATACATACGGAATCAAATATTCATCTTTTTGCTACTCTGAGGCGAAGATATTCATCGATTAAGTCGTATTCATTTAAACACTGTTCATCTTTGCACTACGGGGCGAAGATATTCTTGAAATCATTCATCTTTTACTGCTTCTGGGCGAAGATATTCTTAAGAAATCATTCATCTTTGCTTTCGGGCGAAGATATTCCATAATATCATCATTTAAGGCGAGGATGATGAAAATATTTTTTTAAAAAAGCGAATCGGTGAAACAAAATGACAAGGATTAAGGATTAAGGATTAGTACTTGGTTTTATCACGTCAAAAATACCTCAAAAATAATCGTAGTGGTGTAAAATTGAGAATGATCAAAACATGGATCTGATCGAGTTAGTATCGAGAATAGATATTTTAGACGAAAAGAAGAAATTTTATTTTTTGATTGAATAGTCATAGTATCGTGAATAGTCATAGTATCGTGAATAGTCTTAGTATATCGTGAATAGTAACTCAGAGCACCAAAAGATAGAAATTCCACAAAAAACATCTTCGCGACCATGAATAGTACTCGTGAATAGTAACTCGTGAATAGTAACTTCGTGAATAGTAACTCGTGAATAGTAACTCATGAATAGTAACCCATGAATAGTAACCCAGAGCATGAAAAAGTTTCAAATTTGATAAAAACTTGGATCAACATTTTGATTATAATGATATTGAAGAAATAATATCATTCTGAAAAAAAATAATATCCACTTACCTCGAAGATCGGTCTTACATTTGGAACAGGATATATAGTCTATGACTTGAACTTTGCATAGTATAGCAATACTCAAAGTATACTCAAAATACTCACAAGAATCGCTCGAAAATATCGAGAGAGAAATAGAGAAAACTTGGGTTTACGGTGTGATTTTCAATTCTAACCTAAGCACACTATTTATAGGAAAATCTTGCTTAGAACACAAAGCGAAAGAAAATTTAATATAATATTAATATAATTATAAATTTTCCTTAGCCCTCTTTTGAAATCAAAACAACATTTCCACATGTTAATGATGAAAGAAATGATAAAAAACGTTTTTCTTAAAAAAAATAATTAAAACTCCCAAAAATCAATTATTTGAACTTGAACTTCAATAATTCATAATAAATAGCCCTTTCATCAGAAAATTCGAATCTCTTGAGTTTTTATAGGAAATTCAATTCTCTACAACTGCAGAAGAAAGTTTTCCAAATTCCAAATAGAAATTGGCCAAGAAATCCACAAGCAGGCGATTTTACAATTTATAATCAAATTCGATCGATAAATGGGGTCCAGAGCATGTTTAACATGTTTTAAACATTTATTGCAACAAAATACTCTTCCTCCTCGTATACTCATATATCCCACATTCGTTGTAAAAAAATATCATAGTTAATATATTATTAAAATAATATATTTAAATGAATTATTTTATCGAGAAAAAGATAAAATATTAATTTTCAACAATTGTCATTTTAAAAATTTTCTCCATCTATATCCACATAAAATCAATATTTTCCTCATCATATAAATCAATAATTAATTATTCACAAATAATATTACAGAAATCCTGATATTGTGACGAGGCGGTTCAGGAAGAGGGGCTTTCGATAAAATTTCTTTCTTCTTGGTAGCATGATTAGGTGACCAAACCTCTCCTTAGAGCAGAACTTTCTAGACATTGCCAATAATGTTATCTAATAATATTATTAGGATAATATGAATTATTAGCCGATAATGAAAAATTGTGTAATGTGATTATTGAAACAATGATGATATAAAATATCAAGCTTGACAATTATTAACTTTCGATAAAATCTTTGAGCGGTAATTCTGTAACCATTATTGAGTAGTGCCTTCTTACGTAAGAATCAATAATTGGTGCAATCTGGTGTTCTTCTTTTCAACAACAGCGTATTAGTGTATTAGTGAGGTTTTAACCCTTAGGGTATTCAAGCGGTGATAGCGGTAACAACTTCTGTAGTTATTTTAAAACAACTTATATTTGTCGTTTTCTTCATCGATAAACTTTAGTTATGGGGCCCACACATGCATTTTCTGCGTCGTAAATACGAATATTCCCAAGCGATCTGAATATTCCACGACCAAACGAATATTCAAGCGATAATGAATATTTTATAACCACTTGCTTATTTTGAAATATTTGCGTATTTAACCCATAACTATCCACATTAATCAAATCAACCCTTACTATTTCAAAATAATAAATAAAGGAAATTCCTTTTTTTTTATTTAAAAATTTGAGGTCTTTATCGGCAGAAAATGGCGAGACTTGGTTAATCTATCAACAATAACCCAAATAGCATTGATGCCTTGAGAAAGCCGTAGGAAGACCGTAACGAAATCCATAGTAATGTGTTCCCACTTCCATTAGGAATCTCAAGTGGTTGCAGCGGACCCTTAGGTACAAGATGATCTCGCCTTTACCGTTGGCAAGTTAAACACATCGAGATAAACTTTGCAATCTCTCTCTTCATATTGTTCCACCAAAATGTATGTCGAAGATCACGATACATTTAGTACTTCGAGGATGGATTGCAAATGGCGTATTGTGTGCCTCCATCATAATCTTGTACTTCAAATCGAGTCGTTAGAACACAAAGTCTAGAGTGGACTCGAAGTATTCCTTCTTCATCAATTCTAAACGCTTAGGAATAGCTCCTTCTTGTACTTTCTTCTTCATACGCATCGATTTAAGATTCGGTGGCTTGAGCAACCTTAACTTTTTCTATTAAAGTTGGCTCTATTAGTATACTTGACATCATCGCTTTCGTTTCGCATATGATCTTCTACTCGATGCGTACCGGCTACCCGTTAAACTTTACGGGATGGTATTGAATAGTGTGGTCGTAGTCTTTCAATAGCTCGAGCCAGCGTCATTTTAGCATGTTGAGTTCTTTTTGAGTGAAGAAATATTTAAGGCTTTTATGGTGCGAATATATCTCCACTTTCTCCCCATATAGATAGTGCCTCCATATTTTAAGCGCAAGCAATTTGCTTGACTCTAGATCATGAGTAGGATAATTCCTCTCATACTCTTTAAGTTGTCATGAGGCATAGGCTATGACTTTCCCACGTTGCATGAGAACACATCCTAACCCTTTGCAAGCAGCATTGTAGATAACAAATCCATCAAGAACGGATGGTATTGTTAGAGCAGTCTTAGAAATAAGTCTCCTCTTAAGCTCTTGGAAGCTTTTCTCGCATTCTTCGCTCCAAGCGAATTTTGTATCCTTAGGAGT
Organism: Panax quinquefolius; assembly: GCA_020205615.1. Taxonomy (NCBI): domain Eukaryota; kingdom Viridiplantae; phylum Streptophyta; class Magnoliopsida; order Apiales; family Araliaceae; genus Panax; species Panax quinquefolius. Next base: position 25,940,831 of record CM035171.1, read on the forward strand.
TAAGTGAGTTAATGGAGTAGCGATTCGAGAAAACCCTTCCACGAATCTCCGATAATAACCAATTTAAGCCCAAAAAACTACGTACTTATCATCGACTTGGTTGCTCCCAACTTTGTATTGCTTGATCTTGGTGGGATCAAGCAGATACTCCATGTTTTGACACCACGTGCCCAAGGAATGCCACTTCCTCAAGCGAACTCACATTTCTTCAATTTGGCATATAGTTGGTTTTCACGAAGCCTTTGGAGTACCGACTTCAAATGGTGCTCATGATCTTCACGGCTTTTGGAATATATGAGGATGTCATCAATAAAAACAACAACGAATTGATCAAATATTCCTTGAATACTCGGTTCATCATATCCATGAAAGCCGCGCAGGAGCATTAGTTAGTCAGAAAGACATGACTAAGAATTCATAATGCCCATCTGGGGGTTCTCAAGGCGGGTCTTTGGAATATCCTCGATTTTAATCTTGGTGATGATATCCGAGCGAAGATCGATTTTTGAAAAGAATTGTGCCCCTTGCAGGTTGGTCAAACAAGTCATCAATACGAGGTAGAGGATACCTATTCTTGATGGTGACATGGTTCAATTCGATAGTCAATACAAAGTCGCATACTCCCGTCTTTCTTCTTTACAAATAAAGCAGGAGCACCCCGAGGAGATGTCTTGGGGCGAATGAAACAGATGTCCAACAATTCACGTAGTTGGACCTTTAACTCTGAAGTTCAATAGGAGCCATTCGATATGGGGTTTTAGAAATGGGCTTTGTACCGGGTTCAAGATCGATAAAGAATTCAACTTCACGTTACGGGGTAGGCAAGGAAGTTCTTGAAATCGTCGGAAAAGTCGATAACAACGGGAATATTATTCAAATTTGGCGTGTCTTTATTCAAATCCATAACATGGGCTAGAAAGCTTGACATCCGTTTTTAATAAGCGAATAGCTTTATGATTAGATATAGCGGTGATTGATTTTAATGGTTTAGTTGCTTGAATTGCATTTACAACGGGTTGGTTAGGAATATGAAAACTAATGACCTTACGAAAACAATCAATTTTGGCATGATGAGTAGTTAACCAATCAATCCTAAAATCACATCAAAAGCAAGTATCTTTAAAGAGATAAGGTCAACGAGGTAAGGTAATGGTGCCAACTTGAATCAAACAAGATTTATAAGCAGTGGATGTGATGAAAGTTTCTCTAACGGAGTTTCCACGAGATAGGTCAAAGTCTAATTTCTCTCGAGTCGAGTTTAAGCGTTGAGCACATGCGGAGAGATAAATGAATGGGTACCGGTATCAAGTAAGGTATAAACTTATGAGAATTTATAAATAGCTTACCGTGATCACCTCGTTTGGGTTCCTCGCATTATGACCGATCACAACAAACGCTCTTCCGGAATCGTTGACTTTGACTTTTACGGGACGAGATCTTTTTGAGTCACCGTCCCCATTGAACTAGGTTTCGCTCTCGTACAATCTCGGCGATATGTCCTTCCTTTCCACAACTATAGCATACCTTGAAGCTGTTGTGGGCGGTTTGGACCGATATGTCCCTCTTTTTCGCATTTGTAGCATATAACCGGTGGTCGTTCTCCTCCTTAGAACCGATTCTTTCTTAAGCCTTTTTGTCGTCTTCATACGGTCGTTGTTAAATCTCCTCTTTTAAAATCTCCTCGACTTCGCTTCTTACATTTTTATGGCCATGATTACCACGAGTGGTTACCATTTTCTGTCCGTCTGTTTCTTTCTCCATGAGTTATCATTATTTACATTGTTCGCTATCTACGTCACGATCTGGTTGTGGTCCCTCGGTTGACCGTAGTACTCGTTATCTCGCTCTAATAATTGAGCCACATTTACAACATCTCGAATAGAGAGAAAGTTTATGAGAAATGAGATATTGACGTATCTTGGGTTTCAAACCTCTAAGAAACATCCGCGTCATCGTTCCTCATTCTCCACCAAATGAGGTGCAAACTGGATAACTCTGCAAACTTTGCCTCGTCTTGAGACACCGTCATGTTGTTTTGTTCCAATCTGATGAACTCCACTTCCTTCATATGACGAACACTTTCAGGAAAGTATTTGTCATTAAATTTCTGGGAACGACCTGGTTGATAAATATTGTGAGTTATAATATTAATGATGAATGTTATTGAAATTGAAGTTGTGTTCGGAGTTGAATTTGGAGACGCGGACGTGATATTTGAGTTTGGAACGATGAAATTAGTAAAAATAGTCTATAAACACAAAATTTTCCGGAATTCACTATTTGGTCAAAAAGTCAACAGTTGGCTTTTTTGGAAAAAGTCAAACTTCGAAATTTCAAAATTTATAGTTTTGATAAAAATGGTTTCATTGCGTTGGAATTATTTGTGTTAGTGAAAATCGACAATTATTTCGATAATAATTGATGTTTGGAGGTTATATTGACCAATTGTGTATTTAAACGGATAAATGAGCAATTGATTACTATTATTTCACATGATTATAGCTATTTGTTCACATGTGTATACTATTGTTTCACATTCTTGTTACTATTAGGGGAGTTGGTGCAAGATTGATAATACTTGCATAACTAAGTTAAAAATAGAGGTATAGATGGAGGTACTATACTGTAATTCATATTTTCACATGTCTAGCACTATTGATTCACATATTTTACTATTGAATCACATTATTTACTATTAGGGGAGGTGGTGCAAGTTTGATAATACTTCCATGACTAAATTAAAAATAAAAGAAAAGTTAGAGGTATTGTACTGTAATTTTTCGAGCCCCAAAACGTGCAATTATCGAAACTATATTTTTCTATAAATAGAAGCTCATTCTTCCTTCATTTCTCACCAATTCACAAAAGCTTTAGAGCGATTATTATAGAGAGAAATTATAGAGAGAAAGAAGAAGAGAAGTCTGCTACCTCACTATTCCAGTATCCAGTTTTTCCAAGGTAGGGAGTATTATTTATTTCTTATCCATGAAGAGAACTTTTGTTATTCCAATCTTTATTATTCTATTGGAATAACCTGTATACGCGGACTACCCTATACTTGGTGAAATTCTTCTGTTATTCCATTCTTTATCATTATGTTGGAACATCACATACATGCGTTACGCATGGGACTGAGTTCCATTATTTTTTATTCTATTGGAATATCACATGCATGCGTTTTACGTGGGAATTGATTCCATCTTTATTATTACATTGGAATATCTTGTCTACATCGTTTTCGTCGGACTGATTCCGTCTTTATTATTACATTGGAATATCACATGCATGCATTTTACATGGGACTGATTTCTTCTTTATTATTACATTGGAATATCACATGCATGCGTTTTCTGTTGGACCTAATTCATCTTTATTATTTTGTTGGAATATCCACATGCATGCGTTTTTACAGGACCTAATTCCGTTATTTATTATTTTTTGGCATAACTCACTTTGCATGCGGTCTATCGCATGCCTGGTGATTTCTTTTGTTATTCCATTCCTTATTATACTCAGTTGGTTAAAGTTTTGACTTCTATACTCCATGAAATTAGTGGAATATCCTTGATATTTGCGCTTCATCCAGTATCATTTCATGGAAATATTCTTTTGAGCATTCTTGAATTTTACTCTACAAAGCAGTATCATGTTGACAATTTGGACGTTATTAGTTCCTGGATAAAGTAATTCTTGAACTTGTTTTATTGAATTCTTATATCATTGTCATCATCCTCATGTTTATATTTTGTTAAAAGTCATCTGTGGCCTATAGTGCATAGATGGACTTGGTATGATTATGACCAGAGATTATTCGGTGTAATCATGACCGTAATGTTACAAATGATGTGGAAAAAGTCCTCATTGGCCCGTAGTGCATTGATGGACAGTTGTTGGCATGATCATGACCATTATTGAATAGACAAATATTCTTGGCCCGTAGTGCATGGATATTTGTGGTCGTGATACTAAAGAATATCCTTGGTCGTAGTATAGGGGTGATTCGATGATGTGGATTATTTATTAAGCTGAGTCCCAGCGATAAAAGTGATGAAAAACCTTCTAAATCATAAAAGATAGTAGATTTTATTCTCTACTTGACTCTTTTAATGGATTGCTTGTTCCGCTGCAATTAAACTTGATGGTTGTTATATTGTATCAGTTTAACACTATTGAAGGGTAACGATAATATATTCTGCATTATCTTAGTCATAATATTTCCCTCTTTGGGCTAGTTGAGCTCACCTTTTACTTTCATTGTTCTCTTGAATGAAATGAGAGCGTGGCGAGGGGACTAGTCGGGGAGCGGGTGACGGACGGATGATAGCATTAGTAGTCCTCACTATTCGGTGAAATAGTGGAAAATAAATGTAATAATATTGAATTTGAGTTTGAATATTGTCTAGATGACAATATTTGTATTAAAACTCACGACTTATGTTTTTGTCGTACTTTTACCGACAATTGTATAATTAAGTTGTATTTGTATTACATACCATGTATTTGACGACTCAGAATAGCTGATGTATACCTATTTTGGGGGCGTCACATTGGACATTTCAAGAAAGGAAGGTTCAACAATGACGTAAAGACGTCAGCACCAGCACCTGTTTCAAAGGAAGAAGAACGACCACCGGTCGTATGTTTCAAATGCAGACGGGAGGGACACATCCGTCAAAGCGTACGCAAACAATCCAAAACGTGTTTTAATTGCGGAAAAGAAGGTCACCTAGCTCAATTTTGTCGTATGGTGAAGTCATGTCCAGCTGGGATAGTGATGCCAAAGGATGTCCCAGACAAGCTAAAGCCGGTAGTTTAAGAAAGATCATTTTTTTTCGTGACAAGGAACCTGAATAAAATTATCACGGGTATGTTAGTCATAAACTCTTGCGAAGTCTATACCAAGTGTTGAATCTGGGTTCTACTCACTCTTTTATTTCACCTAGTTGTGTTCAATGTTTGAAGTTAACTCCGGAGAAGTTAGACTTTGATATATCTGTTTAAACTCAGTTCGGAGAAACCTTCGTTACCTCCACTATTTATAAATCTTGTTCAAATCAACACTTTCACGTTACGTGTTGATCTTGTCTCTTTGAAAATACTTGCCTTTGATGCGATTTTAGGAATCGATTGGTTAACTACTCATCATGCTTTTCGTAAGGTTGTTAGCTTTCATATTCCTAACCAACCTGTTATGCGAATTCAAGAAACCAAACCACTAAAATCAATCATTGTCATATCAAGCCATAAGTAAAGAGCCTCGGTCCTTTCGTTGTTGACTTTCTTGTGTGGAATGCACCGAAGCTAGACTTTCTGTAGGCGATGTCGTGAATGACGATGGCAAGTTGATTGGTATCAATGTGACGTACTATCCAAGTCTTGGATGAGGGTCACAGTTTGAATGATATTTTTATTGTTAATAAATTTCCTGACGTATTCTTGAAGACTTCTTAGCCTACCCCTAGATCATGAAATCGAATTTTGTATTGACCCCGGTACAAAACCCATTTCTTAAACCCTCAAATATTTCTTCAACTAAAATGAACGTAACATGCGCTAAAGACGTTGGCTCGAGCTGTTGAAGATTACGATCGTACCATGCAATACCATCGTAGGAAAATCGAACATGGTGGCTAACGCGTTGAGTAGAAGATCGTAAGCGGTTACAAGTGCGAATATACAAACCCACGTGAAGATAACGAATATACGAGTAGAATCGACTTTAATCGATAAAGTTAAAGCCGCTCAAGCTACACACCCGGAGCTGATGAATGTGAAGAAGAAGGTTCAAGAGGGCGTTATTCTAGAAGCAAGATTCGACGAAGAGAGGAAATCTCAACCCTCGATTTAATTGGCCCATTTGAAATCCTCGATGAAGTAGGAACTGTGGCCTATAGACTCGTTTTACTGCCAAGTATGTTGCGTGTTCAGAACGTTTCTTTTTTCGTATCGATGTTACATAAATATGTGGACGACCTGAACCACATTATTAAATTAGAACTAAACGATATAGCAGAAGATTTAACGTATGAGGAGATACATGTTAAAATCTTGGATAAGAAGGATCGTATTCAACACTCAAAGGTTATACCTCAAGAGTTAGAATTTGAAGTGAAGTTAAGGCATCCTCACCTATTCGACATACTAGGTACGTACGTAAATTTCGAGGGCGAAATTCCATAAGGAGGGGAGATTGTGAGACCCCAAATTTTATGAATAAATATTTAATTTTCTTGAAATAATTTTTTAATATTATGCTATGTGTTATAGTTGTGGGTAGTATTTATAAATTTTGAAAAGTATGCAAGTTGTTGTATAATATTCGATTAGTCGAGGAATATTCATTTTGTCGGAGAATATCCGTACGACGGTACAATCATTGGTGGACCCCACAACGGAATTATTATCGGATTGAGAAAACGACAAAAATATTTTTTGAAAATAACGGCGGAAGTTTTACCGTTAACTGTTGAAAGTAGCATAGTAGCACACGGTATTAATTATTGATGCTTACGTGATAAGTCACTCAGTTTTGTTGGTATTATTAATGTAATAATACAGAAAAGCTTTTTATATAAAATATAATACTTTTATAAAGTTATTCTATAAATAGAATATATTATATTCTATTATGCATAGTGTTGCATAGTGTTTTGCATAGTAAAATCTTTTTATATAAAACTGAATACTTTTATAAAGTTATTCTATAAATAGAATATATTATATTTTATTATGCATAGTGTTGTATAGTGCCTGCATAGTATTTTGCATAGTAAAATCTTTTTATATAAAGCATTATACTTTTATAAAGTTATTCATTTTATTAGATTATAAATAGAATATATTATATTTTATTTAAAAGATTTTGTTTTAAATATGGACCGTCAGATTAAAGTAAATCAATCTGGACCGTTCATGAGTTAGTTACCATGCAGTCCATTTTTCTATAAATAGAAGCTCATTCATTCATTATTTCTTACGAATTCACTGAAACTCTAGAGAGAGAAACTATAGAGAGAAAGAATAAAAGTGTTCTGCTACTTCACTACTTCTATATCTATTCTTTTATATTCATGAAGAGAACTTATGTTATTCCATTCTTTATTATTCTGTTGGAATAACCTGTATACGCGGGCTACCCTATACTTAGTGACATTCTTCTATTATTCCGTCTTTATTATTACATTGGAATATCACATGCATGCATTTTTTAATCGGACTGATTCCGTCTTTATTATTACATTGGAATATCACATCTCATGCGCTTTTACTGTGGGACTTGGTTAAAATCTTTATTATTATTACATTGGAATATCACATACATGCATTTTCACATGGGACACGATTAAAATCCTTATTAGTATTCTATTGGAATAACTTTGCTCATGCCAATACCGCATGCATGGTGATTTCTGTTGCTATTTCATTCTTTATTATTACATTGGAACATCACTGTCGGTCTTGCAAAATTTCGCTTTGACTTGGTTCCGATTATTTAGTATTCGTTGGAATAACTTTATACATCTGGCACCGCATGCATGGTGATTTCTTTTGTTATTCCATTCTTTATTATACTCGGTTGGTTAAAGTTTTAACTTCTATACTCCATGAAATTAGTGGAATATCCTTGATATTTGCGCTTCATCGATATCTTTTCATGGAAATATTCTACGAGCATTCTTGAATTTTACTCACAAAGCAATATCATGTTGACAATTTGGACATTATTAGTTCTGGATAAATTAATTCTTGAACTTGTTTTATTGAATTCTTATATCATTGTCATCGTCCTCATGTTTATATTTTTTGGAAAGTCATCTGTGGCCTGTAGTGCATAGATGGACTTGGTATGATTATGACCTGGGATTATTCGGTGTAATCATGGACCGTAATGTTACAAATGATGTGGTAAAGTCCTCATTGGCCGTAGTGCATTGATGGATGATTGTTGGCATGATCATGACCATTAATGAATACACAAATATTCTTGGCCCGTAGTGCATGGATAATTGTGGTCGTGATGCTAAAGAATATCCTTGGCCGTAGTGCAGGGGTGATTCGATGATGTGGATTATTTATTAAGCTGAGTCCCAGCGATAAAAGTTATGAAAAACCTTTTAAATCATAGAAGATAGTAGATTTAATTCTCTACTTGACTCTTCTAATGGATTGTTTTGTTCAGCTATGATTAAACTTGATGTTTGTTATATTGTATCGTTTAACCTTTGTTTAAGGCTAATGATAATTTATTATGCATTATCTTAGTCATAATATTTCTTACTGGGCTAGTTGAGCTCACCCTTTCTTTCACTGTTCTCTTCAGCAAATGAGAATATAGCTGGGACGAGTCGGGGAACGGAGTGATGGTCCTAGATGGTGCATTAGTAGTCCTTGTGAGTGTTGAGTGTGACGCCCCCAAAATAGGTATACATCACTAATTGTGAGTCGCCAAATACATGGTACAAAATTCAAATACAACTTAATTATACAACTGTCGTGTAAAATACGACAAAACCTAAGCTGAGAGTTTTAGTATGAATATTGTCTTCTAGACAGTATTCAAACTTAAATGGAGTCCTCAATACATTTATTATCACACTATTTCACTGAATAGTGAGGACTACTAATGCAACCATCTAGACCGTCACTCAGTTCCCCGACTAGTCCCAGGTATATTCTCATTTCCTGGAGAGAACAATGAAAGTAAAGGGTGAGCTCAACTAGCCCAACAAGAAATATTATGACTAAGATAATGCATAATAAATTATCGTTAGCCTTCAATAGTGTTAAACTGATAAAATACAATAAACATCAAGTTTAACTGCAGCGAAACAAGCAATCCATTAGAAGAGTCAAGTAGATCATGATATCTACTATCTTTTATGATTTAAAAAGTTTATCATCAATTTAATCGTTGAGACTCAGCTTAATAAATAAACCACATCATCCATGCACTACGGGCCAAGGATATTCATGTAATCATCAATGGTTATGATTATACTGAATAATCCCTGGTCATAATCATACCTACAACTGTCCATCAATGCACTACAAGCCAATGAGGATTTTTACCACATCATTTGGAACATTACGGTCATGATTATACCAAATAATCCCTGGTCATAATCATACCAATTAATAATACATCTATGCACGTAAGCCACAGATGACTTTTATCACAATATAAGCATGAGGATGATGACAATGATATAATAATTCAATTAAAAGAAAGCAAAGGATAAATTTTTAAAGATTTATAATTTAATTTATCTAGAATTCAATAATATCCAAATTGTCAACATGATACTGATTTGTGGAGTAAAATTCAAGAATAATATTGTATTAAAAATGATTTGGACAGCAAAGAAATCAATTTTTATCATGAATAGTACCCCGTGAATAGTACTTTGTGAATAGTACCGTAAAAATGAATACTACTCATGGACAGTACTCCGACATGAAAAGCTTAAAATATAACAAGAATGTGCAGAAAATATCCTTGTGAAATGATACTAGATGAAGTGCAAATTTCAAGGATATTCTACCAATTTCAGGGAGTATAAAAGCAATACTTTAACAAAATGAGGGTATAATCAGGAATACGAGATGAAATAATATTACTCACATACTCCAAATTATGGAATAAACTATTATTCTTATGAATACTGAACAAAATAATATCTCTTACCTCAGAAGAAGACTGGATACTGGAATAGTGAGGTAGAATTGGACAGCAAAGAAATCAATTCAAGAATAATACTTCTCTTCTACTTTCTCTCTAAAGCTTCTCTCTCTATAATTTCTCTTGTGAGTCTTAGTGAATTTGTGAGAATGAAAGAAGAATGAGCTTCTATTTATAGGAAATCATAGTTTCGATAATTGCACGTTTTGGGGCTCGAAATATTACAATACAATACCTTCATCTTTTCCTTCATTTTTAATTTAGTCCCGCAAGTATTATCAAACTTGCACCACCTCCCCTCATAGTACATCATGTGAATCAATAGTACAATCATGTGATTTAATAGTTCTATACATGTGAAAAAAATAATTACAGTATAGTACCTTCATCTATACCTCCATTTTTAATTTAGTCATGCAAGTATTTTAAATCTCGCACCACCTCCTCTAATAGTACATGCATGTGAATCAATAGTACACACATGTGAACAAACAGTTATAAACATGTGAATTAATAGCAATTAATTGCTCATTTATCCGATTAATTACCCGATTGGTCAATATAACCTCCAGACATCAATTATTATCGGAATAGATGTCGATTTCCACTAACACTAATAATCCCAACACAATGGAAATATTAATTTCATCTTTAATCAACACGAACATATTCATCATTAATATTATAACTCACAATATTTAACAACCAGATCATTTCCAGGAAATAGGGGGCTTTTCGATAAGGATTTCTCCCTATTGGCGTGCAATTAGGTGACCAAACCTCTCATTGACAGAACTTTCTAGACATTGTCAATATTGAAAATAATAATATGAATAACTTTGTCATCTCAATTATTTATTTAATAATAATAAATATTATGCAGATGATACTGTGACAATAATTGAATCAATAATATGAGAGATATTATGTAGCGATTTATTGTAGTAATAATTGAGTATAATTTGGTGACTTCTCACGTAAGCATCAATAATCAATCTTGTGTGCTACTATGCAACCACGCCAGACGTATCTTGTTCCTTTACCCTTTGGGAAGTTCAACATTTTAACGGTAAAACTTTCGTCGTTATTTTTATAAAAAGACAATTCTGTCATTTTTTAAATACGATAATACTTAGATTGTAGAGGTCCATCAATGATTGTCTTAGTCATTTAATATTCCCTGTTAAAACGAATATTCCCCGACCAATCGAATATTATATAACCACTTACTTACTTTGCAAAATTTATAAATATTACCCACAACTATAACATTATATCAAAACCACACCATAATATTCAAAAATATATTTCGAGAAAAATTAATCTTTATTCATAAAAATTGGGGTCTTACATTGAGGGACTTTGCTACACCCAAGGTGACTGAGTTGCAGTTGAGTATCACCAGGCCTGCTATAGCTGCGAATACATTCAAGGTTAAGCCTGGGACTATTCAGATGATCCAAAACTCGGTTTAGTTTGGGGGACTTGTAAATGATGATCCTAACGAGCATTTGATCAGCTTGCTGGAGATATGCAACACTTTCAAGTACAATGGGGTGTCGGATGAAGCAGTCAGACTTCACTTGTTCCCATTCACTCTGCGGGACAAGGCAAAGAGTTGGTTACACTCTCTACCATCTAGTTCAATAACGACATGGGTTGACCTGGCTCAGAAGTTTCTAGCTAAATTTTTCCCGCCAGCGAAGGCTGCAAAGATGAGAAACGAGATTACTATGTTTGATTAGCAATATTGGGAATCATTGTACGAGGCCTGGGAGAGATACAAAGAATATCTCAGAAAATGCCCACATCATGGATTGCCTAAGTGGTTGCAGATGAACACATTTTACAACAGACTAAATGGGAATCTCAGGACTAATATTGATGCAGCGTCGGGGGGAGCTTTTATGGCAAAGAATTATGAGGAGGCATATTAGTTGATAGAGAAAATGGCAGCTAACAACTATCAGTGGCCCACGGCAAGAATGACAAAACATGCGGTAGCTAGAGTGTTAGAATTAGATGGAGTGACGACAATAACAGCGCATATTTTAGCACTCTCTAAGAAGTTTGACATTTGGTCAGGGGTACAAACATAATAAGTTGCAGTTATTTGTGAATTGTGCGCGGGTGAACATCCTACGGGTCAATGTGCAATCAACCCAGAGTCAGTACAATTTTTGAGTAGCTACAACAAAATTCCATAGAATACGTACCAGAATGCATATAATTAGGGGAATATGAATCATCCGAATTTGTCGTGGAATAATAATCAGAATCAGCAAGCTCCACGACCATCGTATCCCCCCAGGATTTCAGAATCAACAACAACTAGTTCAACATCAAGAGATGAAATCAGATTTAGAGGAGTTTCTATCAAAGTATATAACGAGCAACGAGGTAGCCATGAAAAACCAAGCAATAGCCATCAAGAATTTAGAAAATCAGATGGGACAGATAGCGTTTGCATTGAATAACAGGCCTCAAGGAACATTACCAAGTGATACAGAGAAAAATCCGAAAGGTAATCACGAGCAATGTCAGGTAATAATGTTTCGAAGTGGAAAACAGCTTGAAGGTCAGAAAACAGAAAATTTGGCTACAAAGGAGGTTGAGACAGATAGTGAAAATAAAGTGGTTGAGGACAGACAGGGGGAAGAAAAACAAGTGGAAAAGAGCAAATCAGTTAACGAACCAGTTGTCTATCCTCCCCCACCTTTTCAACAAATAGTTCAAAAACATAAATTAGATAAGCAGTTTGTAAAATTTTTGGAAGTTTTTAAGAAACTTCGGATTAACATCCCATTCGCAGAAGCCCTAGAGTAGATGCCAAGTTATGAAAAATTCATGAAAGGGATTTTGTCCAGGAAAAAGAAATTGGAAGATTTCGAAACAGTGGCATTAACAGAGGAGTGCAGTGCAGTTTTACAGCGAAAGTTGCCACTAAAGTTGAAAGATTCGGGGAGTTTCACCATTCCGTGCACGATTGAGAACATGGCATTCAACAAGTGCTTATGTGATTTGGGGGCAAGTGTGAACCTTATGCCGTTATCAGTTTATACAGAATTGGGTTTGCCATCTCCAAAGCCTACGAACATCTCATTGCAGTTGGCGGATAGGTCAGTCACGTACCCGAAAGGCATTGTGGAGGGCATATTGGTAAATGTTGACAAGTTTATATTCCCCGCGGATTTAATAATTCTGGATTTTAAGGAAGATAAAAACATCCCAATTATCCTAGGGGGACCTTTCTTAGCTATGGATAGGACGCTCATTGACGTACAAAAAGGAGAACTAACGATGAGGGTCCAAGATCAAGAAGTAAAGTTTAATGTTTTCAAAGCCATGAAATTCCCTACGGATGAAGAAGATTGTTTCCGGATGGATATCATTGATCAGATAATCAGCGAAGACATGGGCAAGAGTTTGGTTAACGATCCATTGGAAACGACATTATTGGGAGATGAAGAATCAGATGATCCGAAATTTGTGGACTACTTGCAAATGCTAGACTCCCTGCTACAAGTTAGCAGATATAAAGCACCCTTTGAACCATTGCACACGGATAAAAAAGCTACAACAATGATAAAACCGTAATTGGAGGAGGAGCCACCTACTCTTGAACTTAAGCCACTCCCTAAAAACCTCAGGTACGCATACTTAGGCCATTCTAATTCTTTACTTGTTATTATTTTTGCTGCACTTAACGAATTGTAGGAAGAAAAATTGTTGAGAGTGCTTAGAGATCACAAATCGGCCATAGGATAAACAATTGCGGATATCAAGGGAATCAACCCATCCTTTTGCATGCACAAAATTTTGATGGAAGACGATGCAAGACCGATAGTGGAGCAACATAGACGGCTCAACCCAATCATGAAAGAAGTTATGAAGAAAGAAATCCTGAAATGGTTGGATGCTGGTATCATCTACCCGATTTCAGACAGTAAGTGGGTAAGTCCTGTGACACCCCTAAATCCCGGTACTTCATTACCTCAAGATTTGGTGTTCACGTAATCAAAACATTCATTTATAACTACCCAATCATAAATAAAATTGAATAATAAACCTGCCCATACAGGAATTACATAAAATAAAATCTCCCAGGTAATCTAACTTTTACAAACAATCATTCATGCGAAAAATAAAATAAAATTCATTACAATCTTTAAACCAAAGTCTGATAATAAAACTATTAAATTATTACAAGTCTTCAGTACTTGTTCATCTTTCCCTTTCCTTTACTGGTTCTAGGTACGTCACCCTTTCCATCTTTAGCTGTAAGGATTTTATAGGCAAGAGTGAGCAAACAAGGCTCACTTGAAATATCAATGAATAAAACTTTTACATTCTTTGCCCATTCAGGGGCTCAATAGAACTGAACAATAAGTTCTATTAACTTCTTAAACATTTAATTGAGGGTCCAATGACCACAAACCTTGTCCACAGTTATAAGTAATCTTTCAACTTTAACTTTTACAGTCATACAACTATATTGACTTCAGGGTACTTAGGGGGATCAACCCTTCATACATGTATTGTATACAAACATTTCAGCGCAAAGTACAAAACTAAGCGTAACACCTATAAATAGGGTTGTTCATCTCAGTATTTAGAGTACAAGTCCGCACCAAAGTTCGTTTGGTTTGGATACATTTCAAGGTAATTTGGAGTTCAACGGACATCAACTAAGGATTAGTTGAATAAATGATAATAACACTATGTTATTGAATGATCATAACTGAATAAACATTTTGTTCTAAGTTCATGCTTTAGGAATAATCTAATAACATAACAATTGAATAATCCATCATACCTTGCTTTGAACAACATTAAGCTAAGGTTACAACTTAGAATTTAATATCAAGCATTCATAACAACAATAATTTGAACGATAAACTGATTAAACAGAATAAAGGTACTAGCATGCTGATATAACAAGTTTAGAGTTAAGAAAACTTGCATAACCATAATAACTATCTCGACGAAAGTGTGGAGATGGAAAGCTTGTATCATCATGAATAACTAGATACAATCAAGTTGCTTAATGAAAATACTTAAATCAATAAAGTATAGAAATATGAAATTTGCATAACGACGATTTAGAATTAGAAAAACTTGCTCAACTATTAACAAAGTAGAGTTAAAGAACTTGCCTTGTGCGTAGATTAAACCGTTATAATCCAAATCAGAATTATCCTATATACATATGTTAACATGACATAATCAGTCAGTAACAACATACTATATCTCTACATCATGTATGCGTTGATTCTAAATCGCATAATCAAATTCTATCCATTAAAACTAATAACAATATTTGTTAATTAGTAATTCCATGTTCACTCATAGTACTAACATACTATAATACCAAAAATACATACTCAACATTTATCATATATCATTCCTTTAAAATATCAGACTTTTGTGCAAGACAAAAGTCGTTTCAACTTCTGTTAAGTATGGCATGCTGGCTACGATTTAAGCTAATAGGCGTATTGCTTAATGATAATGGCGCTTCGTGAGAAATATCTGAGAACTCGGTCTTTGGTGATCATGAAGTTAAGTTGCGCTCCGACGCCGACTTCGGTCTTTCTAGTATGAAAGTCCGGTTGAAGGCCGATTTTAGCGCTAAAGCGCTGTGAAACTTCGAAAGGCGTGGATTTTTGGCGATGGGTGGCAAAACTCAGAGAAGCAAAATGAAGAACAGAGCCAAAGCTACTGTCTTAATTTTAAACAACAATTAACCCCTACTAACATGTATAACTTCACGTAATTACACATAAATACTAACAATCATCCATAAACTAATTATTAACAATTGAACAACGATTTTAGAAACATTGTTTATCTTAAAAACCAAGATTTTAAAACTCAAAAATCCATTGATGATATATCTCGATACAGTGATTGTAATTCCATGCTTATAACCAAATTAATACCTTTGAAATACAAGCATACCAATATATAGCCCAATTAATATGTATAGCTCAATTTCTCAGTTAGCATACAATTATATATATAACCTTTGATATATTCTACACTCAAGTTCAGTACTACACGTTTTTCTTTGTGAAAACCAATTTCTTGAATATGTAATTTAGCATACCATCATATTTATATATTAAACATACAATTATATATAAATATATATATGTTAGTATAACAATTATAACAACAAAACACGTAATTCCCTAACCAATTATACCAACATAGCTTTTACAGAAATTTTGGTAAAACACTTATACACAGTGATATACCAGAAAATAAAGACTACCAAGTTCATAGGAAAATGGCTTAAAACATATCTACGTACATACGTTAAGGTTTTAGGAACCTACCTTTTTGTTGCTTTAGAAAACTTGTAAATCACTGATGAAAATCTTGACAATCTAAGAGCTTTCTTCTCTCTGTCTCTCTCTTAACTATCTCAAACAACTTCAAATTTTGATTAGGCTTAAGCCAAAATAGCATATATGTAACTAAAATAAAACAACGTATTAGCGTAAAACGATAAAACAAGCATACATTTATTACCCTAATAATATATATCGGATTTACTATATATATATATATATATATATATGTTATTATTTACTTAATAATTTAAATTCAAAAGAAAACCAAAAGCCATAACGCTTTGTTTGGCAAACCATTTAAAAATAAAGGATTAATATACTTACACCTTGTTTGGCAAAACTAAATTAAAATTACTTTAATTTATTTTAATAACTTTTATAACATAACTATTTGTCATACTTTATTTAATAACAATTTATTAAATAATTCACTTAATCACATAAGTCGATCCACATAACACTTAATTATTTAACAAATAAATAATTAATTAAATCAACTCAATCAAATTGAACAATTATTTATTCAATAATAAACACATCCAATATATATTTATATAAATCAATAAATATTTATAATTTACACTTAAAATCTACGGAATTTTACAAGTTAAATTGTAATGTGTCTTAGAAAAAGGGAAGAATGGATGAAGTGGTGCGTAAGAATGATGACAATGAGCTAATTCCGACAAGGACAGTGACTGGTTGGAGGGTTTGCATGGACTACAGGAAGTTGAATATGGCGACCCGCAAAGATCACTTTCCTTTGCCCTTTATCGATCAGATGTTGGACAGATTAGCGGGACATAAGTACTACTGCTTATCGGATGAATATTCGGGTTATAATCAGATCGTCATCATTCTTGAAGATCAAGAGAAGACTACTTTCACGTGCCCATACGACACATTCGCATTCAAGAGAATGTCGTTCGGGTTGTGTAAGGCATCCGCGACCTTCCAGAGGTGTATGATAGCCATCTTCTCGGACATGGTGGAGAAAAATATGGAAGTCTTCATGGACGACTTCTCTATCTATGGGAATGATTTTGATGCATGTCTGGAGAATTTGGTAATGGTCTTACAAAGATGCACAAACACGAATTTGATCCTTAACTGGGAAAAGTGTCACTTCATGGTTGAAGAAGGCATAATTTTGGGGCATAAGGTCTCGGCTCAAGGATTAGAGGTTAATAAAGTGAAGCTAGAAATGATTGAAAAGCTTCCTCCACTGAGTTCAGTTAAGGGAATTAGAAGTTTTCTGGGACATGCTGGGTTCTACATGAAATTTATAAAGGACTTCTCTAAAATTGCAAAACCTTTGTGCAGTCTTTTAGAGAAGGATTCAATTTTTAAGTTTGATGAGGAGTGTAAATTGGCATTCGAGCTATTGAAGAAGAAATTGACAACAGCTCCCATAATCCACTACTCTGAAAATCGGGGCTATAGCGACGGTTACGACCGTCGCTATAGATCAAAAAAAACCGTCGCTATAGGATATAGCGACGGTCGGCAACCGTCATTATAAATAGTCATTTGAAACCTATAGCGACGGTCTTTTTTGCTTATAAGCGACGGTCGCACTGGCCGCGCAGAAAACTCCACAAAAACGCTTCAAGGTTTTTACCGATCGGAAAGTGGATATACCTGTATTACGATACCGACCGTCATTATAGAAGATTTGGCTATGAGCTATTACATTGACGGCGGCCGTCGGTATAGGTGAGATTTGGCTATGAGCTATTTATGCGATGATCGTGAACACCGTCGCTATAAGGTGAGATTGGTCGTGAATGCTATGACGGTCATGGCCATCGCTATAAAGCGAGATTGGTGTGAGCTATTACGATGGCCGTGGTAGTGCGTTAAGATAAAGTAGATTTGGTCATGAGCCTATGCTGGCCGTGGTCAGCCGCATATATCTTCCCAAATTTTTAAAGAACATGCTATTTCTATATAATAATTTTATTTATTTTTACTGTTAAGAAACATAACCACATTCAACCATCCAATCTGAATATAACATTTACAACTAAAAGAATAAAACAAATAAAGTCTATTAATGTATAATATCATCTAAATATACATAACCATCCAAAAAATCTTTACTATGTATCAAAGCGAGACATAACCAACAAAGACATTTAACATATTTTTAGTATCACATCTAACAAATTTTCATCAAAATAGTGTTACATATAACAAATTTCCAAAGAAGACATGTGACATGTCACGGTGTCCTCTATAGGATTATTTGATCCGTTAATATCACCATTATCTCCTTACGTATCGATCCTACAAATTAATTATCAAGTGAACTTGTTAATCCATAAAAACATAATGATAGCCCCAAAATTTAAGTATAAGTGAAGTGAGAGAAGCAACACCGATTGTTGGATTGAGCATTTGGGCCGATGAATTCTTCATAAATTCTGTATAATTGATAATAGTTCATCCACTTTCCTTGCAGTATCATCTCCTTTTTCCCGCACCTTTTTCAACTCAGCTTTCAATTCTTGATTCTCACGTTGTACCTCATTATTTGTGTCACGAGGCCCCCAAGTGTTTGTAGCTGTGGCACCAACTCCACCTTGTCAAGTCTACCGTGTCGCTCTGGTCCAAGAACTTGTGCAAGTATATCATTCCGTCTGTACTCTGCTTTCACGGTCGATTCACGAGTCTTCTTTAACTCAATAATTTTTTCCTGTGAAAATATATAAGGCAAATTATACACAACTTAAATATACAAGGCAACTTAAATATACAAGGCAATTCAACATAACTTAAAGAAGAGTAGCAAATAATAGTAGTAATTACATTATGTTATTCTATTATTATTTTTAATCTTGTTCGAAAGTAACTTACAAGATATTCTATTCCACTTACTTAAATGTTCCTTCTTTCTATATTGGTTACCTATTTAGACATTGTTCTTGAGATACCATCTTGTATTTAGCTTCACGAGTATTGAAAATTAAAATAATTACACTACAACAATGAGTATTGAATTTTAAAGAGTGAGAGATTGATTTTTCATCATTGCCACATTTCCTTTGCTTCTTCCTCATTGGTTGCATACCCCATATGCAAAAAAAAACAAACATATAGCTTGAAAATTAAAATAATTACACTAATACAAACTAGAAGAGAAGTAACACTATATTTGTTGAGGTCTATGTGATATTGTTTCCCCCGATATTCTTTTCTACCTATGAAAAGTCTTCGAGTTGTTCATTCCCGATCTTATGGGAGAGAATTAGTAGATAAATGTCAAGTTCATGACATCATATGTTTTATTTGAAGCTCGCATGTATGGCTATTTTGACTCTACTTATAAGGTTGGACGGCATTGCTTTGTCCCATATACAACATGTTCAATGACATTAATTTAGTGTGTAATATATAGTAGGTTGGCAACTATTTATGTAGAATCATTCAATTTAATTTATTCATTCGTTTGTGTTTTTATAAAATGAAATGGTCTCTCTATTTATGCTTACTAATTTATTTTGTTGATCTTTTGGGAATTTGATACTCTAGTTTAGTGACTAATTTATTAATGAACAAATTAAAGGTCTATGCTTCTAGGAACATATTAAAGTAGGAAGTTTTTCTTGGTGCCTCCATAATGTGACTTAACTATATTCTTGTAGGGATCACGATTATTTAGTATCCTGAAAAAAGGCGAGTTTAAATTCATGTAAATGAATGCTCTAAAACAAACTCACACACACATACAGGGATAAAGAGTAAAAAAACCCATTGTTTGAGGATTGATAAACACGTACCACATTCGAGGATGCTCCGGTAAAAATTGAGTTATCACTTGAGTGTGGAATTTGTATATACATATATCTTTCAATCAATCTCTTTTTATTTATTTGGTACTACAAATAAAACAAAAAATAGTTCATAATTAATAATAATACTCTATTTATAAAAGTCTAATACATGATTAACGATAAAAATATTGAAATAACATCAAATATTACTAATTTATACTTCTTTTTTGGAATTGATTTAGTGCCCAATGTATGACCTACCAACAATTTTTTTCGATTTTCACAATTTTTTGTTGCTATATCCTGCATTGTATGTATTTATAAATTAATAATAATATATAACAATAAGTAAGAATTGATAATACATAAATTAGAATAAACACAACACATGCATTATCGTTAGCCGATAATCAACCAACGCAATGACCCATTGATTAGGATTTACTCGATCATTGTTGATAGTATTCGCTATCGATTTGGCACGGTCACCACCGTGCACAAAATTATTACTCTTTAAGTTAGACTTCCAATCTCTCCACCTATTGTTCATGATAGTCATCAGTTTTCTCTTAGCATTGGGGTGATCTGTGGTAAATCGTTTCTACAACAAACAAATTTACACATATATTAGTTTGTTTCAATGTGCTTAATGTTAAATTCTATAAAATGGTATGATTAATAACCTTAATTTCATCCCAAGCCCTTGTCATGTTAGCCTCTCTCATATTGGACCATGTTGGAGTACTTATTGGAAAAAATTCTCCATCATGAGCAGCAAGACACCCGAGAAAAGTGGTTAACTTATTGGCCTCTCCCCCAACAGGTTGACCATTTGCATCATAAATTACTTTCTTGGGTGCATCGATATTTGACCATAATTTTGCTCCCATCGTTGGTCCACGCTTCCTCTTAGGTCGAGAACCTAAAAGAGAGAAAGAATCAAGAACTATGTATTGAACAAAAGATGAATTGAACATATAGAACCTTCAACATTTACTACCTATGGCTAGAAAATTTTGGTGTTTTGGGAACAGTAATGAAAACAACATTCGGATACATACGATATATAAAGTCGATAATTATCAAAATCTTATCACACGATCATCGACCACGAGACTATCAAATACATGTACTTCAATAGCCTACAAGTGAAAACTACAAAGTAACACCATCCCGAGAATCTTTTGTACTACTTACTTCCAAAATATTTGACATTGCCTTGATAGGTAAAAAAATTATAATGAGAGGAAAATATGGGAGAATGACTTACCATTATTGACATTGCCTTGGTTACGCATTACTCACGTAGGGGTCACGTGCCCAAGTGGGACCCATGCATTGTCATGGCCATTCTCGGTCGAGAGGAAAAGACTAAGTTCTTAGTCCAACTCTCGACAACCCATAAATTCCTAAGCTCACGATCCAATACCTTAAGTAATGATCCTATACTTAGTCCCAATGAGCCTTCTCTTGGTAACCCAAATAGTGTCTTTGTAGTGGCCCTGGAACCCGTGGGAGTTCCAAGAACTAAGTTCCCAACGGTGGTATAATCTTGCCAAGTGTCACAATCGGAAAGGTCTGTGTGTTTACTTGAGTCACATGACTCACAATCGTTGTCCACATGTCATTACCCTAGAGGTGGCGGTGACATGGCATGAATGTGCTCTCTTAGAATGTGTCATCTTCTGGCAGTCGGTGGCATTTCACGCACCTTCTTTAGTTCCACGCGACAAATTAACCAATTTGATCATGTGCCCCCAAATCTAATCGGCCCACAGATAGTTGCTTTATCAACAAAGATGTTCCGGACTAAATTCAAACATCAAATCAAGAAGCCATTCGCATCAAACTTTTTTAATACAAATGAATATGGGGAATAAAGAAATAAATATTGGCCATCTTTGATAATTTAGCTTTGTACTTGTCTCTGCTAAGAGACAGGATTGATCAAACATCAAACCTGAACACACGTTCATAGCAAAAAAGTATCTAGGAACCCATATTCCCATCAAACCCCAAGGTGAATAACTGAAACTGGTTAAAACTTACAGAAACATGAAACACCGCTGTTGGTGTACATTCAGGTTAAAATACAGTTCAATGAATGATGGACAACTTTAAATTTCAATGTCAAAACAAACTGTTAATGTTGTCATATTGAACCTATAGGAGTAACATCAAAAAGGAAACCAGGAGCACTACTACCACCAAATCCATCTTATAGGACCTCCTATAGGAGTAACATTACTACCTATGGCTACCAAAGTTAAACCAAACCCTAACTCAACTAGAATCCTACACATCTAATCCTTAAGTTGAATCAGGATTTTTTTTTATTTTTTTATAACTACTACTCCATGTTTACCATAAGACATGTTGGGTGAGTTCAATAAAGAAGCACAATATTGTGGTAAATTTGAGTTCAAGAAGTGGAGCAAAAGTCCCACATCTTATACATATTTATAGTCTGTTTTCTTAGTTACGCCAAATGAAAAACCAAGTTAATTCTCATGACAATGCAAGTATAAGTGTAGATATATGCATGGTACCTTCAACATTCTCATGAATACTTTCTCCTCTACATGTGGTTCATTCGGCATGGATCTCATTATTATATCTAGACGTTCTATTAGAAGCCATTAAAGCAACCTCGAGAAACAAAAATATGAATGTGACACTCGTAAGAAAAGTTATTAGTTAAATCTAATGAGCAAGAGAGCTTTCCACAGTTATTAGTTAAATCAAACTAAGTCCCCAAAATTAACAAATACATCCAAATGAAATACATCCGAAAATAAGTTGGCTAGCTAATCTGAGAAATTTGTAGACACCAAGGTGGGGCGGGGAGGCAAAGAAGTAGTCCATTTAATTTCCGGTTTAGTCTAATTTGATCTTCAAATCTACTTACATTGAAATGTTGACAAAGAAGTGTGTTTAAAACACTAATAAGATGATGTAGAAAACAAAGTAAAAGCTAATAAGTACAAGGAGCACCAAGATATAATATCAAAAGCGGATCTATCAAAGTGTAACGGTTTCTCTTTTGGAGAAAATGGACAAAGTGTAAAAATAGATCTATCAATTGTGATGTTTATCCTCTTCATTCTTCGTCATCTTCATTTTCCTCACTATCACCCTCCTCTTCATCTTGGGACCCTCATCTTCTCCTTCATCTTCGTCTTCGTCTTCGTCTTCGTCTCCATTCTCATCTTCATTTTCATCAACAATATGTTCAATCATTCGTCTTTTGAAACGAGATGTATCAATTTGAGATCCTAGTTTTCGCCACTTTCTGGTCTTTTTCGTCCATTTTCAACTAATTCAAAGATCAACGTCATTCCTAACCCAATTTATGTTTTCAATATCAACTTCTGCATGAATCGGAGTGATGAATTCTTCATTGGTATTGGGTAAATCGTCACTATCGAGAATCTACTTGACATCTTCACATAAATCTCTTGGCTTTGTTTCGTATAACCACACGCCAATTGTTATCCCTTTGATCATCAACATAAAATATTTGTTGAACACGAGCAGCATTACAAAGGGCTCATCGGTTGAACCAAACTTTTGATGATTCTAAGCGTGAAAGCCATAGTCATCGATTTTGACCCTCTATCACGTGCTAAACCGTCATACCACTTACATTTGAATAGAACAACTTTGCGGATCCATAATAATCTAATTCAACAACATCTTCCAAAATACCAAAGTATTCAACTACATCTTCCTTAGGATTTCGATCTCAGCAGATGAATATCCACGAGTAATTCTTACCACATATACCCCACTATTCTGCGTTCTCCTCTTACTCTCACAACTTGTCGAATGGAATCGATACCCATTTACCAAATAACCATCTCCTCTCCCCGCCTATCAAATTTGGGCCAAATGCAAGAGCTTGAACTTCCTTTGAAGCATCGTTATTCATAGTTGCCATCTACAAAATGGTAGCGATATAAGCAAATTCCATCCTTTTATTATTAATAACCATTACAAAATTTTGCATAAAATTACGTTCAAATAATGTAGTACTTACATAATTCTTAAACCATTCAGAAATTCCTTTTTCTTAGCATTGTCAATTTCCCAAGGCGTCGGTTTTTGCTTACGCTTTCCACGTCGCAACATATATGAATCTTGCAAATACTACAAATAAATAAACAAATTAAACAAATTTTTTTATCATAGCTAATTTGGCTAACATAAGTTATTAATATTTGAACAATAAATGTCATTCTTTATTTACTCACCTTAGATATGACTCAACCTCTGTACAATTAAATAAGACATATACTGGTGTGCACTCTTGACATCATCGCTACATAGAGTACAAACTTTTGGGACATTAAGAAATCGACTATGTTTCTAAATACGAGAGAATCTCTTTTCCTTGTTCATATCCGACTTCATTTCTTCCAACTCGTTTCCATGCAAAGCATTGTTTTGACTCAAATATCTTGAGCAAAATGTAACACATTCTTCAAAGAATATACCCCTACAATTGACCCTTACGGGACGACTTCTATTGCGAATATACCCTTTTAACTTGCCCATGTATCTTTCAAAAGCCCACATTTGTCGATATTTAACATTTCCATTATCTTCGCCTCAAATGAGGTGGACACACAAATGTACCATTATATCAAAGAAAGCAGGAGGAAACACCATCTCAAGCTTGCAAAGTATTATCGGAATTTTTTTGTTCAACCGTTCATAATCTTCCGATGTGTTATAGTTGGAACATAATTCTCTGAAGTAGTTACAAAATTTAATTATTGTTGAGCAGACATGTCTAGGAAAGTCGGTACATCGTATTGCTATTGGAAGTAATTGTTGCATTAAAATATGGCAGTCGTGATGCGAGCGACTATGCGGTTGGGGCTGTTTTGGGTCAACGCCGAGAGAAGGTATTTCATGCCATATATTATGCGAGTAAGACACTCACGGAGACTCAAATGAACTACACAACTATGGAAAAAGAATTACTTGCAGTGGTGTCGCGTTCGATAAATTTCGGGCATACTTGATCGGGACAAAGGTAGTAGTTTATACAGATCACTCAGCTATTTGGTACTTAATTTCGAAAAAAGATGCTAAGCCACGCCTTATCAGATGGATTCTCCTTTTACAAGAGTTTGATTTAGAAATAAAGGATAGAAAGGGGACGGAGAATCAAATCACCGATCATTTATCTAGGTTGGAAAATTAGGGTAAAAAGGAAGAGGACAAGTGTGTAATCAATGAGTCATTCCCAGATGAGCAACTATTTGGGATAAATATAGAGTTTCCATGGTAAGCGGACTTCATGAATTATCTAGTGAGCAACATTCTTCCCCCTGATCTTATATGACAACAGAATAAGAAATTTCTTCATGACATCAAGTGGTATATGTGGGATGAGCCTTACTTATTCAAACAGTGCGCCGACAAGATGATTAGAAGGTGTGTGCCCTACAGTGACGTAAAGAACAGACTGCATGAATGTCACTCATCTGCATATGGGGGACACTATGGTAGTGAGAGAACAACGACAAAAGTGCTTCAAGCCAGGTTTTATTGGCCTACACTATTTAAGGACGCCCACTAGTTTGTTAAAATTTGTGATAGATGTCAAAGGGTGGACAACATCTTGAAAAGGAACGAGATGCCACTACAAACGATCTTGGAAGTTGAAATTTTTGACGTTTGGGGCATCAATTTTATGGGGCCATTTCCATCATCGTTCAGTAATCAGTACATTTTGCTTGCGGTTGACTATGTATCAAGATGGGTTGAAGCCATAACACTCCCGACTAACGATGACAAGGTGGTTCTCAAATTCTTGTAGAAGAATATTTTTACGAGATTTGGCACGCCAAGAGCTATTATAAGTGATGAGGGTAGTCACTTCTGCAACAGATCGTTTACTGTTCTCTTGGCAAAGTATGGGGTCACCCATAAGGTAGCTACAACATATCATCCCCAAACAAGTGGGCAAGCTGAGGTATCAAACAGGGATGTAAAGAGAATTTTGGAGAAGGTAGTGAAATCAAATTGAAAGGATTGGTCTCTCAGGTTGGACGATGCACTATGGGCCTACCGTACTGCGTACAAAACACCAGTTGGTATGTCACCATATCAATTGGTCTATTGAAAAGCATGTCACTTGCCTGTGGAGTTACAGCACAAGGCCTACTGGACTATTCAAAAATTGAACTTCGATTAAGCAGCTGTGGGTGAAAAGAGACTACTTCACCTAAATGAGCTCGATGAATTCTGACTTCAAGCTTACGAGAACTCGAAGTTATACAAAGAAAAGGTAAATAAATGGCACGACTAGAAAATTATACAAAGAAAGTTCGAGCCGGGGCAATCAGTCCCATTGTTCAACTCACGGTTGAGGTTGTTCCCAGGCAAGCTTAAGTCAAGATGGTTGGCACCATTCACTATCAAAAGAGTTTTTTCACATGGCGCTGTTGAACTCTACAGTAGGAATCCATTGGAAACGTTCAAGGTCAACGGTCAGAGGCTGAAGCATTATTGGGGTGGAAAATCCAACATGGATTTCATCGCAATCACATTATTAGACGTACCATAAATAGGAAGTAGTCAGGCTGAACGACTTAAAATCAAGCGCTAATTGGGAGGCAACCCAATCGTCTTTTGATTTTCACATTTTTTAGTCATGCTAGTTAGATTATAGTTTAGATTAATTAGGATATAATAAGTAGTTATTAAGTTGTATTGTTCTTGATAATCTATCTACCATGCTTACAATGCTCAATCTTTACTAATATCTATGTTTCATGGTTTGCAGGTACTTACTATGATTATGGTTTGGAGTAGCAAGGAAGAAAAAAATAGAACAAGTCCAGTTAACAGAACCCACCCCCGCCTAGGCGGGCCCTTTCACGCCTAACACCCCCGTCGGGGCAGGGGTCTCCAAGACCATCTTACAGGGAGCATGCCCACCGTGGCGGGCTTATAAGGCTTAATACACTACTACAAAACAGTAAATAGACAACACTTAAACCACAATATTTTTTATAAAAACGTTGTAGTATTTTTTTCTACAACGTTTTTAAAAAAAACGTTGTAGTTATATATGCAAAAACGTTGTCTATTGAAAAGGGCATTTTTTTGGTTTTAATTAGACAACATTTTAAAAAAAAAACGTTGTCTATCATATAAAACACGGAGCTACTGAATACTTACAATTAAAAGACATTCTTTTTCTCTCCAAGGCTCTTTAGTTTCATTCTTTTATCTCTGTGCTCGTCAGTTTGCAGAGCTTCAGTTTCCTTTTCCAAGTGAGTTTTTCGTTCCTTCTCTTCCTCCGGTTGAATTAGTGGCGGCAGTAAATCTGTAATTCCCTCCGAATCTGTAACACTAGGGTTATTGTACTCGTGTACTTGGACTAGGGTTTGTATCTATTTTAATTTTAGCGATGGAGAAGCTGAAGGATTAGTCGCTGCCGATTGATGTTCCTTTACTGGATGCCACCGTCGCTGCTTTCTACGGAACCGGATCTAAGGATTGATGTTCTTTTCTACTTGTATAACCCAGTTCTGGTCTGATAGTTGCTCGAGGTAGGTTTGTTGCATTTTATTATACCATAACAGAATATGGTTTATATTTTTAATAGGTTAATACCTTTCATTTAATAGGTGAAGCTGTTTTTATCAGAAGAATCCCCTTCATTGATTGGATTGGGTGCTTAGGATTGGGTGCTTAGGATTGGGTGCTCAGGCATCATCTCCAGGATCATCCCCTTCTTGATTGGATTGGTTGCTCCAGAGGTTTTCATATTCCGTGAACTGGCTGCTGCAACTCACAACTTCCATCCGGAACTGCTAGTAGGCGAGGGAGGATTCGGAAGGGTGTACAAAGGACAGATTACGATCATCAGAAGGGCTTTTTAAAAAGGTTGATTAGCAGTAGTTCTTCTTTCTTATTGTTTTCCTTATATTATTGGCACTTGAATTATAAATTTTAGCAGTAAATCATTCCACTAGGTAAGTTAAACTCTGGTTTGGGCTATCATGTAGTAAAATTTGTATATCATTCCTCAATCAAGGTCCTGTTGAATGCTAACTTAGTATACTTACAGTATGGGTACGAATTGGATCATATGTTAGTATTCATAAAGTCAACAATGGCAAGTTAAAACTCAAGAAGCGGCGGCGGCTCCAAGTACAGAAAACACAAACAATTACAGGTATTTTAGTAATTTGTTGAACAAGTGATCGATTACTTCTGTTCAATTTGTTTCTGCTGCATAGATTCAATTGATGGAGATAATCAGTTTATATATTTTGCATGTTACTAAAATTAATTACTATGTTTTGGATTTGGAATTGGATTTGTAAAGATTAGGAATTGGATTTGGAAAGATTTGGAATTGGATTTGATTTGGCTGTGCACAATGTTGTTGTGATTTGATTTATATTGCTGTGATTTTATTTGGCTGTGTTCGTGAACACTGTGTGTTGTTGTGGCTGTGTTTTATGTTGCTTTCACACTGTTGTTGTGCCTGAGATTTATGTTGTTGTGATGTTGCAGGAGGTTTGGTTTACAGGCTTTGATATGGAATAGGAAGTTTGGTTTATGTTGCTGTGATGTTGCTGTATTGTTGTGATGTTGCAGGAGGTATTCTTTTATTTGTTACAGGTTTACACGTTGACAAACAGGTTGTAAACAGGTGGTTTAATATGTAAGTTGTAAACAGGTGGTTTGGATGTTTAATATGTACAGGTGGTTTAATATATAATTTGTGTAGTGCCTACTGTAAATGCGTTCTTAACTTTGCTTTTATGTCCTTCAGATTGTTGTAGTAAAGCAACTTGACAGGAATGGAGTGCAAGGAAACAGAGAGTTTTTAGCAGAAGTTTTGACATTAAGTCTTGTTAACCACCCAAACCTTGTCAATCTGCTGGGATATTGTGCTGATGGCCAACAAAGAATCTTAGTATATGAATATATATCTTACTTCAAACAGGTATTAAAAATCTAGCTGGTATGATATATATTCTTTTTTTATTAATTGTTTCCTTCATTTTGTGTATAAAAATTCTAATATTGCAATAGAGTCGAGAACAAATATTACATAAACCTGAGTTTTAGTTTTTGAATAGGAGGATTTTTGGTATTCTGGTGGTTTGATTATGGTGTATTCTAGGGCATTATAGTTTTATGATAACTCGGAGGTTTTCCAACTTAGTTAATATATATGCGCGTATGCAGAATTAGATAGTTTGTAGGCACATTGGGTATATTAGTAAGGGACTCCGACCACAATCTGACATATTCTGTTTTGATCTTTAAATTGATGTATTTGACTTGATGCATTTGTAAATCTATTTTTTATCTACTTTTTAATCCGTGCACTTTTTCTTACATTGGGCAGGGAATGAACACATTGACTCTCTCAGCCTCAGTTCCTGCTTTTATTCCTACTGAATGTGTTGATGGTATATGTCCTACAGCGACTCCTGCTCAGTATGCAGTGTTCTTCTTTGGGCTATATTTGATCGCACTAGGAACTGGAGGGATCAAACCATGTGTTTCATCCTTTGGTGCAGATCAATTTGATGATACAGATGATAAAGAGCGCGTAAAGAAGGGTTCCTTCTTTAAACTTTTGATGTTATCAGTGTAATTTTCTGGGTCCCAGTCTACGATGCGGTCCTTGTCCCAATTGCAAGGAAATTTACGGGCAATGGAAGGGGCTTCTCAGAGTTGCAAAGGTTGGGAATTAGCCTTTTTATTTCAGTCTTGTGCATGTCAGCTGCAGCTTTGGTGGAGATCAAGCGGCTGCAACTTGAAAGAGACCTTAGCTTGGTAGATGAAGCGGTCGCAGTACCACTTAGTATTTTGTGGTAAATACCCCAATATTTCTTGTTAGGGGCTGTAGAGGTATTCACTTTTATTGGACATTGTGAATGCTTTGATTTATATTTATATGCAGACTGACATTGTGATTGGCTTTAGATGTTACACCACCGATACTTAATCATCTCTACTTAACTGTAGCTCAGCAATTGACTTTCAAATCTCATTACTTTTGTTTGACTCTGCATATTCAGCTGATACAGAAATGAGATTTGGTGGACTAATCAGCACATCAAATATTAGTGATCTAATGAGTATTATTATTTACTGGTTTGGCTAGATTAGATATTAGATTAGTCTTTCGATCAAGTTTAGTTTTTGTTTAGATTGAAGTAGATTTGTAAGGGTTTTTGTAAACTAATGGTATTATTGGGATGTATTTTGAATGGTTGATACATTTTGGCTTTAAATTTAAATGAGAATTTAGATCTTTTTTAGCTATATATTATGGCATTAGCAGATTGCAGGTGCACCGGTAATATAGGTGAATCACATCTTTTTATTTTTTTTTCTTTTTCAAGTCAATCTACAATATTTTATAAATGTTATCTGTTGTTGCCTAAACGTTGTCTGGTATATTAAACAACATTTTTATCCAAAAAACGTTATGGAATTATACATTTTACAATGGTTTTAAGCATCTGCTAATTTTTGAAAAATAAATCTACAACGTTTTTTTCCTTAAAAACGTTGTGTATTGTGCTTAACTACAACGTTTTAAAAACGTTGTCTAATGGTGTCAAATAGATGACACCCTTAACCACGATGTTTTTCTGACTGAAATCACAACATTTTTTCCGCGTTGTCTATTTATTATTTTGTAGTAGTGATACCCCCGCCGGGGCGGGGGTCCTACAGACAAACCGACTCTTCCTTTTTTCGGTAGTTACATGTTGAACCCACTCTCTTCCCACGATTTTGGTAATTATAACTCCATCACCCTAATCTATTACATTACCCACTTCCCCACTACTTCACCCCATCACTTCACATCTTATATATCCATCTCTATAAAATCTCTCCCTCACCACACTAAATTTTCAATCCTCAAAAGATCGAGATTAAGGTGGAGCAAATATTGGAGATACACTAAGAGTGAGTTAGTCTTATTGTTAATTCTTTGTCTTCTATCACGATAGTTACCACAAATTCATCAAGTTTGGGGGAAAGAAATCAGTGTGCACACCACGTGCTCGACAGATTTTGTGAGTAAAGTTTGGGGGGAAATACTTGTGTGAAGGTTTCCTAGATTCAATGGCATCTAAACCAACTTCAAAGAGACAACGAGGAGAGAGTTCCACAACAACACCACCATCACGAACCTTCGACCGACGCAAATTCAAAAGTGCCGCCGCCACCGACCGTTAAGACTACATGGCGACGAAAGCACTTACACTAGAGCGGGGGTTGGCACCGGATCATGTCGACGGTGAAATGATGCAACAGATTTATCAGAAAGGGTGGAACAAGTTCACTAAGGAACCCGATGTCGGCGTTGTCAGCGTGGTCAAAGAATTTTATGCTAACATCGAGGACAAAGCCCCTTTCAACGCTTTTGTGCGGGGTAGATTGGTTCCGTTTAGTGCCGATGCCATCAACACTTATTATCAGTTATGAGTGCCTAGATAGTGCCAATATGCTCACTTACGTGATTTCGATCCTGACTTTGAGGTTGTTCTCAAAGAAATGAGTAAGCCGGGAACAACATGGATCAAGGGTCGAAAAGGAGGCACGATTTTTCACAGCAATGATCTCAACAGGTATGGGAAGATATGGTATGCCTTCTTATGTGCAAAACTGTTTCCATCCACACACACCTCTGATATGACCAAAGAGAAGGCACTACTTTTATATGCGATTGTGCAAGATTTCATCATCGAAGTCGGGGCCATAATCAGTTTTTTCATTCGCCGATGCTTACGAGGCAATTTTCAGGCGGCTTGCCACACCCATCACTCATTTGTGGGTTGTGTAGCCAAATGGGTGTTAGATGGTCCGATGATGAACCCACTCAGATGCCTTTTCAGCTACTAGATTCCAGAATGATTGTGCAGTATTCAGTGTGGGCCGGGGGTGATTCCCATCCTAGAGGATTAGGCTTTATTTTTCCATTAGCTTCGGAGGACGAAGTTGACGCTGAAGACACCTCGGAGGATGAGGATGCGACGATGGGAGATCAAGGAGCAGAGGCGGAACTAACCTCCAACGCCATATCTAGCCCTCAGTTTCTTTCATTTCAACGCCAAATGGATAAATACAACAAGGAAGCACGACGTGAGATACGGCGATTAGCAGCGAGGCAGGACCACATGTTTGAGGCAATGAATACATCCTTCGCTTCTTTGAATGCGATGCTCCAGAGCGTCAATCCAACTGCCCAATTCCTGTACCAGTAGCCAGCTCCTATGCCAAGGTTTCCACCAAGTGACTCTGAGGAAGAAGATCAACTACCACCACCCCAGACTTAGGCGCTTACAGGGAAGTCCTCACACATTTTATTGCGTTATCCATACAATGAAGACATTGTAGTATTCAAGTTTGGGAGATTTAGTTTTTATGTTGCATTTCATGTTTACATGTTTAATGTCATTAGTTAGGTTGCATCTGTTACATCATGTTTAGTTTTAGAATTTTTACATATTGTCATGTAGTTGCATAGTAGCTTAGGTGCGTAGTAGCTTAGGATATTTATGTTATTTTTGCATTATGTTATGTTTGAAAAATAAAATAAAAATAAAAAATATAGTTAGAATTTTGTTGTTTTGTGTATATCCAGCAGCCATTGTAGTTCATTTTTATTGTGGCTAATGATGAAATTGGGATTAAGTAAACAAATACAGTACCCAGTATTAAAACTATGATGTAGTTTTGAATTATGATTCGGATCTTGTACTTGTTTGAAACTGGTATAAAAAGGGTAGCACGTAATAACATATGTGTCGACTGATTAGTTTAAATTGATACATAAATAGTTTCTAAAGGATAATGCTAGTGTAAATAAGAGAATGACAAGAATAGGCAGTGAAGACGACATAGACAAGAACGTAAGTTTGGGGAAAAAAGTAGGGTATATAAGCTTCAAAAAAAGAAAAAAAAAGAGAAAGAAAATAATATTTAGTTGAGTTTTGTGGTGGGTTGAGAAGAAATACTCCCCATAAACACAGGTGTGAGATGGAGCGTAAAATGCATTCACCAACCATCTATAAAAAAAAACATGAAAAAATAAAGAGAAGACAGGGAAAAAAGGGCAAAGAGCCCCCGTAAATGAAAAAGAAAGCATGAATACCCTATTCGGATCCCTAATCTTGGTAAACATTTGATTTTAGTAGGAACTCATCTGTTTTTGAAATTTTTGAGTTTATTTTGTATGATTCCTTATAAGAAATTGGTTATGTGTTGAATTTGAATTAGAATCAGCCAACATAAATATTGCTCACACACGCACTATATCAGTGATGACAGTCTAAGATTCGAGGATTGATAAGAAATTATTGAGTGGTTTTGATATGAAGTGTTGTAGTATTTGCTTGATTTTTCTGAGGCCGAAGGAATAAATTTGATTTTGTGATACTGTTGGATTCGTAGACATATAGCTAGATTTAGTACATCTCATTGCATTGCATTTCATATCATGTTAGTTTGTTTTGTGCTCGAGGACTAGCACGCTTTAAGTTTGGGGGATTTTGATAAGTTGGTTTTATACCCGCAAATCGGTTCCTAATTCAAGTTTAATCGATGTTAATTCCTTGTGTTTATGTTTGTTTTTACTTGTTTCGTGTTATTTTATTTTGTAGGTAGGGTGGTGTTGCATTTGATCAAAAATGGTGGAGTTATGGTACATTGTGGCATATAAATAAGCAAAACAGAACATCAGGAGAAGTATCCTACCCACGGGTCTGGTATATTTTAGTTTTACACCACCACCGCTGTATGGGGTCTTCAAGTATGCATTCTGAGAGCCTAGCCCCCGGAATGAGCGTGTCCCAATAATACCCCACGAAGGCTGGGTGCCGAATCTGCTCTGTCCTAACTTGTTTGAAACACTGCTAGAACATGGACTTTAGTGCTTGGAAGGCATTTAGACTCTAAATAACATGTGATTTCGACCAGAAGTAAGGTGTTGGATATATATTGAGCAACAAACAACAAGATCATGACCATGCAAAACAATTAGCAGAGATTAAGGACATATTTTCATAGCGAGCATTAGAGTGAAGATTTTGAAGAACTTTCATACCAGTTGAGGATTAAGGCTAAAGTGAAGGGTGTTTTGCATTATTCTTCTTCTTTAGTTTTATATTTGTAATTGAAAAGATGATATCTTTAATTTATTCAGTTATTATTTCATTTATGATGAACTAAATACTTTTTAGGCTTAAGACGGATCTTTAAGTGGAACGATGATTATGTAACTTTGATTTTCCGTTTATTAAGCTATTATCCAGTTTATCTATATTAATTTGAGCTTGAATTTATGAATTCTGTGATCAACGATTCTTTGTGGACTTGTATGAACTCGAGAGATGAAATACGAGGCTAGACTTAGTTAATATAGCATGTGTTCTTGATTTATGTGAATGAACAGAATCTTGATGTATGTTAGGGTAGAGATATGCTTGACGTCGCATGTAATCAGATAAAGAACTTGCACTTAAACCTTCTTTAATTATAATTCACATAGTGATATAGTGAGTTAGTTGATTAAGGTGTTTAACTTGATTCTATCTAATTTGTGGATTTGAGTTAATACGGTATTAGTACATCGAGAGGTGGCTAATTCTATATACGTGTTCTTGATTAATAAACTTGGATAGTGAGTTAAACTGGAATAAAGGTGTAATAATCAGAGTGATGCTTAGAGTGAAGTCGGAAGCCTAATTCTCCATTATTTGTTTGAAAATTCAGTTTTTAGAATTTATTGATTGTTTGGTGATTTTAATATTTTTAATACTTCAGTTATAAACTAGAAATTGATTAGTTTAATAAAATTAGGATTAATAGGAAATTGGTAATTGTGAGAGTTAATTTCTTATTACAGTCTCTGAGGGAGCGATACTCTACTTACTATTATATTACTTGTTGACCACGTATACTTGCGTGCTGTGTGTAATTTGATTTTACCCAACAGTGTGTTGCC
This sequence comes from Panax quinquefolius, assembly GCA_020205615.1. Taxonomy (NCBI): domain Eukaryota; kingdom Viridiplantae; phylum Streptophyta; class Magnoliopsida; order Apiales; family Araliaceae; genus Panax; species Panax quinquefolius. The sequence continues at coordinate 25,975,655 of CM035171.1, forward strand.
AAGTGTCTGACATGTCAGAAAGTGAAAGCAGAGCATTAGAGGCTAAGTGGGTTGCTACAACCATTAGAAATCTCAGAATGGAAATGGGAACACATTACAATGGATTTCGTGGTTGCCCTTTCGAAAACTCCGAAAGGCTATAACGCAGTATGGGTTATCGTTGATCGACTGACAAAATCCGCACATTTCCTTTCGAGTCACGGAGTTCTGGTCTCAATTGTTTCTGATAGGGATCCGCGCTTTAGATCGAACTTCTGGAAATGACTACATGAATGCATGGGTACGCAGTTGAGAATGAGTACGGCATATCACCCTCAAACAGACGGGCAGATTGAAAGAACGATTCAGACATTAGAAGATATATTAAGAGCTTGTATATTGGACTTTAAAGGAAATTAGGATGATCATCTACCACTCGTAGAGTTCAGCTACAACAATAGTTACCACGCTAGTATTGACATGCCGCCTTGAAGCGTTATATGGCAGAAAGTGCAGAACTCAACTATATTGGGATGGAGTTGGTGAGAGATAATTACTAGGTCCAGAACTGGTATAACAGACAGCAGAGATAATCAAAGTGATCCGAACAAGACTGGTAGCAGCTCAAGATAGGCAGAAGAAATACGCCGATCCACACCGTAAAAATGTTGAGTTTGAATCGGGTAGTTATGTATTTTTAAAAGTCTTTCCTTGGAAAGAAAAGATCAGATTTAGAAAGAAGGGAAAATTAAGCCCAAGGTTCATTGGACCCTTTGAAGTACTGCGAAGAATTTAAGAAGTTGAGGTAGCCTTACCTCCAGCACTCGAGAATGTCCACAACGTCTTCCATATTTTAGTTTTACAACCCTACAAACCCGATTACAAACATGTGATCGAATATGAACCCCTACAATTTGAAAAAGATTTATCTTATGAAGAAATTCCTGTTCAGATTGTCGACATGAAAGAACAAGTTCTCAGAAATAAAGTAATACCTTCTGTTTAGGTAATCTGGAGGAACCACAACGCTGAAGAAGCTACGTGGGAACTCGAAGAGAATATGTGAAGAATTATCCTCATTTATTTCCTTAATTTTTGTGTAAGCGATTTTGGGGACATAATCTTTGTAAGGGGGGAGAATGTAACAAGACGAAATGATTGAGTCGTGATTCTGGGGACATAATCCTTTTAAGGGGAGAAAGATGTGATGAAAGAGATTTTGTAATCTAATTTGAATATTTATTGAATTAAATAAATATTTTTTGATGATTTAATTATTGAATTAAATAATTAATTGTTGAATTTGTGGTAGATTAATTTAATTATATGTGTTATATTGATTAAATTAATGTGGAGAATTTTATTATTCAAAGTATGTATTTAATTGAGCTTATTTGATTAAATGAATTATTTAATAAGCATAATGTTATTCTAATTAATTTAATAATTAATTAGAGATATAATAATTTGATATAATTAATAAATGAGAAATTTAATTGTGTAACTATGTGAATTAATGAGAAATTATTATATTATATTTAAATTAAATTAAATAAGATATTTGATTTATTATTTAATTGGGTGTGACATTATTAAACTATATAATAAGAGATTAATTAAATTAAATAGGAAAGAGCCTTTTAAAGGCTAGCCAAACAAGGCCTAAAAGGGAGTTGACCAATTAACCCACGAAGGGATTAACTGACCACATCGCCGCCAGTTATATTATGCGTCTTATATTCAGTTCTTAGTTTCAACTTGGAGAGCAAAGTGCAGAGAAAATTCAGAGAGAGTTTAGAGAGAATTTGTAATATTGGAGAAGAAAACAAAGAATAAGAGGAATTTCTATAGGGTAATCTCTTCAACCTAATTTGTAAATTACGTTGTTATTATTTTCTATGAAAAACTATCTATAAGTCCTCTGTGATTGAAGAAAGTTGCAAATTGATGAGTATAAGATGTGATGTATGTAATAGCCTGAATATTTTCTATATAAATAAATAAGAAATTTTGCATATTAATTTTTTATTTATTTTAAAGATGAGAATATGTGTCAAGTAATGTGTATGTATATATGTGATAAATAAAATTATTTATTTCATGAATAATTTCAAACAATTTTATTTTAGAATTATTGATCATTATAAAGTATATTCCTATAGTAATTAATTTGTGTAAGTGAAATGTTTTTATTAATTATTTTCCATGAAAACATGATTTTATATTATTTAAATAATATATGAAATGATTATTAGAATTATAATAATAAATATTTTATTATATGAATTTGTTTAGAATATTTAAGTTAATTATTTTAACTTAATTAAAGATAAACCAGATATGGAATCCAAACCCTAAATTTGGGTATTGATAAAGGGATGAGAATAATAATATAATATTAATAATATTTTAATTTTTCCGTGCTATAAATATGTACTGTATATCTGTAGTCTGATAATGGTGGGCCAAATACGGTAAATTAGGTCATAACCCTCATGTCGTATTATTAAACCCTAATTGTTAAACTCGGTTATGAGTTTAAAAATTTGAAAAGATAATTGTGTTTTATGAATTTTATTTGCATTATATATAATTTCTGTAATTAGGAGAAACCCTAATTATTTATTTGAAAACCCTAATTTGCTAATTAGGAATCCTAATTGCAAATTTTAAAAACCCTAATTATTTTTTTTGTGAATTATAATGATAATTAGAAAACCCTAATTGTTAATTTGGAAACCCTAATAGTATTAAGGAACCCTAATTTAAAAACCCTAATTTCCTATTAAAAATCCTAATTTTAAATTAGTGTGTTTAATTAAATTTTTATTACACTTTAATTTTAATTTTTCAAACCCTAGTAATTATTTGGAAAACTTTAAAATGTAAAATCTAGTGATTAAACCCTAGATTCAAGCACCTTGGACAAGAATACCCTTGAGATTAAAATGAAATTACAAAAATGCCCTTTTTGTCCCATTTGGTGTATTATTATTGGGAGATCATATCCAATCTTGCTAGGCACCCTAGTCTACCTATCTATGCACCTAGAAGCTACAATTCTCAGCCATCATTAGCATACAAATTCATTGCATCAATCCAATTGCTAGATCAAGAGAGGGAAATGCATTATTGCATCATTTGTGTAAACCACTCTTAGCCATACTCTCTCAAGACCAAACCCACGAGATTGTAGTGGTAGATCAGTCACAAAGCAAGCCCCACAAAATCCACAAACAGATCAGAAGTCAGAATCAAGAATTTATTCATAAAGAGGTAAGAACCCTAGAAGAAATCTGACCTTGATCGAAGTGTTAGATGTTAGTTTTTTTTGGGTTAAATGTGTCGCCCCCAAAATTAGGTATACGTCACCCATCTTGGGTCGCCACTTACATGGTACATAAATTCAAATACAACTTACTAACATAAGCTGTGTGGTAATAATACGACATAAATCGTGAGTTTGAATACAAATATTGTCTACTAGATATTATACAAACTCAACAGGAGTCCTCATTACTACTATTATCACACTATTTCACGAATAGTGAGGACTACTAATGCTATCCTCTCGGACCATTACTCCTGGTTCCCGACTAAGTCCGGCTATGTTCTCATTTCCGAAGAGAACGGTGAAAGAAAGGGTGAGCTCAACTAGCCCAAAGAAGAAATATTATGACTAAGATAATGCAGAATAATTTATCATTAGCCTTCAACAAAGATTAACCCGATAAAATACAATAGACAACAAGTTTAGCTAGCAATGAATAAGCAATCCATTAAAAGAGTCAAGTAGAGAATAAAGTCTACTATCTTTTAGGTTTTAAAAGGTTTTTCATCACTGTTATAGCTGAGACTCAGCTTTAATAAATAATCCACATCATCGAATCACCCCTGCACTACGGCCAAGGATATTCATCAAATTATCAATGGTCATGACTATACCGAATCACCCCTGGTCATAATCATACCAAAAACTATCCATCACTGCATTACAGGCCACTGAGGACTTTTATCACATCATTTATAACAAGCCATGATTATACCGAATGATCCCTGGTCATAATCATACTAAGTTCTTCTATACACGTAAGCCGAAGATAACATAATATAACATGAGGATGATGACAATGACATAATAATTCAATAAAACAAGTTCAAGAATTATTTTATCCAGGAATTATTAACGTCCAAATTGTCAAAATGATACTATTTTGTAGAGTAAAATTCAAGAATGATCAGAAAAATATTTCCATGAAAAGATACTGGATGAAACGCAAATATCAAGGATATTCTACTAATTTCATGGAGTATGAAAGTCAAAGTTTTAACCAATTTGGGTATAATAAAGAATGGAATATCAAAAGAAATCACCATGCATGCGGTATCAGACAGACAAAGTTATTCCAATGTAATAATAATAACGAAACCAGGTCGATGAAATTCTGCAATGGGATGTTCCAATGTAATAATAAAGATGGAACCGGATCGGTGTAAAACACATGAATAGGATATTCCAATGAATGATAAAGACGGAACCAGTCTAGGTGTAAAACACACGCACAAAATGTTCCAACAGAATAATAAAGAGCGGAACTAGGTCCGGTGTAAAACACACCTGAGCATGGATGTTCCAATGTAATAATAGAAGAATGTCACCAAGTATAGGGTAAATCAGCAGATACAAAAGTTATTCCAATGAATAATAAGCAATGGAATAAAAAGTAGTTCTCTTCATGAATAAGAAAGAATAACACTTTTACGGGTACAACAAATAATATTCCCTACCTTAGAAGAACCGAATATTGGCAAGGTGAAGTAGCGAGAATACTTTTTCTTCTTTCTCTCTATAGTTTCTCTCTAGAGTTTCAATTGAATTCGTGAAAAAATAATGAAGCACTAGCCTCTATTTATAGAAGATTTCTAGCTAAAGACCGCCATGTGAAAAGGCAAGTGGCTCGACGAATCGGTAATGTGAAAAGAAAAGTGGTTTGGCCTTTTGTAATGTGAAACGACAAGTGGTTCGATCAGTAATGTAAAACGACAAGTGGTTCGGCCTTTGTAATGTGAAACGACAAGTGGTTCGGACGTCTACGTAATGTGAAACGACAAGTGGTTCGGACGCTCAGAATGTGAAACGACAAGTGGTTCACCTTTGGTAAAGGTAATTACTATTGACGAAGAAAATTACTATTCACAAAGGTAATTACTATTGACGAAGGTAATTACTATTGACGAAGGTAATTACTATTGACGAAGATAATTACTATTCACAAAGGTAATTACTATTGACGAAAGTAATTACTATTGACGAAGAGACTCTTAGATGACGACATATGGGCCCCCATAAAATAATCAAACTTACCACAAATGTCTCATAATGCAGACTCTTTATATACATCAAGGATTGAATAAATATTACCACAAATCATTTTATTTTTAATCAACACATATTTAATCTTTCAACAATTATTAATCATTTATAACTTGTCGCCTCAATTATTGATTTAATACTATAACATATTATATGAGATGATATTGTGATAATAATTGAATCAATAATATAAGAGATATGATGCAAAGAATTATCGTAGTAATAATTGAGCATAATGAGTGACTTCTCACGTAAGCATCAATAATCAATATCGCGTGCTAATATACAACTACGCAGACATCTTTGTTTTTACTACCGGTAGTTCAACAGCTTTTAACAGTAACACCTCTGCCGTTATTTTTATAGAAAGATAATTTTGTCGTTTTTAACTACGACAATACTTCCGTTAATGGGGTCCACTAATGATTTAGCCGTCGCATTTAATATTTCCCACAAAAAGAATATTCCCCGACCAAACTAATATTTTATAACAACTTGCATACTTTGCAAAATTTATAAATACTACCCACAACTATAATATTATCTTAAATTCACACCATAATATTAAAAATTATTTCGACAAAATTTAAATCTTTATTGATAAAAACTGGGTCTCACAATCTCCCTCCTTATGGAGTTTTGCCCTCGAAATTAGGGTACGATACTGGTATGATAAAGAGGTGAGGATACCTTGAATACCTTTATCGTTGAAAACATTAAATTCATCTTTGCAATCCTACTAAAGATATTTATTCACAATTCATCTTTGCACTACGTGCCAAAGATATACAATTGTAAAACCAATAATGCTGAGACGCAGCTTAATAGTATCACGACCACGAATTATCCATGTACCACTGGCCAAGGATATTCGTGTTTTCATTCTGGTCATGATTATACCTAATAATCCTTGGTCATAATCATACCAAGTCTATCAATGCACTACTGACCAAAGATGACTTTTACCACATCCATGAATTAATATTTCATTCACGAGACTCAATTTCAATAATTAATCCATATCATCGAATCATCCCCGCACTACGTGCCAAGGATATTCATTAAGTATCACGACCAATTAATTATCCATGCACTACTACCAAAGATAATCGTGTATTCATTAGTATAACGACCACAAATTATCCATGCACTACTACCAAAGATAATCGTGTATTCATTAAGTATCACGACCACAAATTATCCATGCACCACGTGCCAAAGATAATCGTGTATTCATTAGTATCATGACCACAAATTATCCATGCACTACATGCCAAAGATAATCGTATTCATTAGTATCACGACCACAAATTATCCATGCACTACTACCAAAGATAATCGTGTATTCATTAGTATCACGACCACAAATTATCCATGCACTACGTGCAAAGATAATCGTGTATTCATTAGTATCACGACCACAAATTATCCATGCACTACTACCAAAGATAATCGTGTTTTTAATTACGGTTATGATTATACCTAACAATCCTCGGTCATAATCATACCAAGTCCATCTATGCACTATGTGCCTGAGATGACTTTCAACATAATATAAACATAAGGATAATGATATAAAGAATCAATCAAATGAGATAAAGGATAAATATTAAACATTTATAATATAATTTATCCAGATTCAAGAATATCTCCATGTTATCAATCACTTAATAATCTCATAATCTAATATCATTAATATTATAACAATATTTTAATCACTTCTTAAATTTATAAATAATTTATATCAATTGTTTACGCTTTTACCATATAATGCATTTAATCATTCAAAATGTCATACTCATAAGATATCATCACCAATTATCAAATCCTCATCAAAAAAAAATATGCATATATTCTATATAGGATTCTCTAGCCACAAAATCCTATTTTCAACTTTGTACTTCACATAACATATTTAACTCATATGTTCGTAACTAATCTATTTTCATGAAAAATACCAAATCAGTCCCAAAAATATTTCTTTTCTGGGTTTTAGCATAATATAGTCCCATAATGAAAATATATTTTTCTCAGAATTTTTAAAATTTATTTACTATTTTTCAAAAATTAATTTCTAATTAATTCCTTAAGAAATTAGCTACCTCAAGTTTAACTCCAAAAATTCTCAAATCTTGGCAGGACCTTATACATGTTAACGTGAGCTTCCAGTTTAAATTTCATGGTCATCGGAGTTATAGAACTCCGGTTATAGTATTTTTCGTCGGAAAAACCTAAATATTGAAATAGTCATAACTTGCTCATTTTAAGTCAGAATGAGCTCATTTTTGGACAAGAGTTACTTTATATCATATACCTTCATGTCCCAAAAGGCCAGAATTTTTCTCATAATTTAAGTGGCCGAAACAGCCCGTCTAAAATCATGGCAAAGTTAGCTTTTTTCGTTTTTGCAGCTTTGCACTCCTTTGCTAAAATCAGTTCACACAAAAATCTACAACACCTTTTCCAGTAATTCCACATGGATTAGTTAGGTAACTCATAGATCTAACTCTAGGACTTGACCACACTCAAAAATTCAAAATATAATAGGAGATATGGTCAATTGAATTTCATGTTACGTTTTTCACCAAAATATGATTTTCAACTCTTTGTGATTTCTAAGAAACTTTCATGTTTTCACATACTAACCAACATAACTCATCTTAAAACTTACTAATACTTTATATACCCATGATTTTCATCAGTTCTATACTTTTATTATGACTTTCATCATAATCCACGTAAACAGATCCTTTTAGTTGAAGAAATATTTGAGGGTTTAAGAAATGGGTTTTCAGATCGGGTCAATACAAAATTCGATTTCACGCTCTAGGGTAGGCTAGGAAATCTTCAAGAATACGTCAAGAAATTTTATTAATGATAGAAATATCATTCAAAATCGCTACTCTTATCCAAGACTTGGATAGTACGTTACATTGATACCAATTTGTGACTTTCATCCCAACTTTGGATAAGACGTCACAATGACACCTTACATAAATGTATAGTCAAAAGCATTTTAGAAATTAGAATCTTTGGGAAGTGCTCAAGGAAACCTTCGTACATGGGAGGCCATGCTTCTAGGTTATGATAGATATCATATGGCCACGTAATTATCCTTGGTTTACCCAATAGACCCCAAAGAAAAATGAGAAGATTACTATCATATTCTTCCCAATGGTGAGTCTTCTCTTGATTTATCATTATCTCCACTTGTCTCAAATTGAGAATTATACTTCAAACAAACACCAAGATCATATAGGTAGTGCTCGTAAATATACTCAAGAAGTGGATGAGCACAACCTCGTCTTTATGATGACACGAGGTTGTATGTCATTAGACATCTTGTATGATAGTGGCAAAACACTCTTCCAACGTTGGGTTCGGCTCACCCTAGTTGATTCACCAAATATAACTACTAAATAATGACCACCGTTCTATTCCATCGTTATTCCCCGCTCGACCTAGCTACACTCTTATTACCGAAAGGAATTGTGAAGCAAAAGGGTTAATTAATATATCAAATATTATCCCTATACTCGATCGACCAATTAAATAACAAATAAACTTAGGTAGGTCATACTAGCGAAGGAATTTCCCTGCCTCCCTCCTAGTTCTTATCTCAAGATCTTAGCCAGGATCATATCCTAAGCTCGATACCAACCGTGACGCCCCAAAATTAGGTATACGTCACCCATCTTGGGTCGCCACTTACATGGTACATAAATTCAAATACAACTTACTAACATAAGCGTAGGTAACAATACGACATAAATCGTGAGTTTGAATACAAATATTGTCTACTAGATATTATACAAACTCAACAGAGTCCTCATTACTACTATTATCATACTATTTCACGAATAGTGAGGACTACTAATGCTATCCTCTGGACCATTACTCCGCTCCCCGACTCGTCTCAAACTATGTTCTCATTTCGAAGAGAACGGTGAAAGAAAGGTGAGCTCAACTAGCCCAAAGAAGAAATATTATGACTAAGATAATGCGTAATAATTTATCATTAGCCTTCAACAATGATTAAACCGATAAAATACAAATAGACAACAAGTTTAAGCTGCGGTTGAATAAGCAATCCATTAAAAGAGTCAAGTAGAGAATAAAGTCTACTATCTTTTAGGTTTTAAAAGGTTTTTCATCACTGTTATAGCTGAGACTCAGCTTTAATAAATAATCCACATCATCGAATCACCCCTGCACTATGGCCAAGGATATTCATCAAATTATCAATGGTCATGACTATACCGAATCACCCCTGGTCATAATCATACCAAAAACTATCCATCACTGCATTACAGGCCACCGAGGACTTTTATCACATCATTTATAACAAGCCATGATTATACCGAATGATCCCTGGTCATAATCATACTAAGTTCATCTATACACGTAAGCCGAAGATAACATAATATAACATGAGGATGATGACAATGACATAATAATTCAATAAAACAAGTTCAAGAATTATTTTATCCAGGAATTATTAACGTCCAAATTGTCAAAATGATACTGTTTTGTAGAGTAAAATTCAAGAATGATCAGAAGAATATTTCCATGAAAAGATACTGGATGAAACGCAAATATCAAGGATATTCTACTAATTTCATGGAGTATAGAAGTCAAAGTTTTAACCAACTGGGTATAATAAAGAATGGAATAACAAAAGAAATCACCATGCATGCGGTATCAGATAGATGAAAAGTTATTCCAATGTAATAATAATAACGAAACCGAAGTCGGATGAAATTCACACCAAGTGTGATGTTCCAATGAATAATAAAGATGGAACCGGATCCTGTAAAACACATGATAGGATATTCCAACAGAATGATAAAGAGCGGAACCAGTCCGGTGTAAAAACACACGCATGAGGATGTTCCAATGAGAATAATAAAGGGCGGAACTCAGTCCGATTGTAAAACACACGACATGGATGTTCCAAATGTAATAATAGAAGAATGTCACCAAGTATAGGGTAAAATGGCACAGATACAAAAGTTATTCCAACAGAATAATAAGCAATGGAATAACAACAGTTCTCTTTATGAATAAGAAAGAATAACACCCCTTACGGGTACAACAAATAATATTCCCTACCTTAGAAGAACCTGAATATTGGCAAGGTGAAGTAGAGAATACTTTTCTTCTTTCTCTCTATAGTTTCTCTCTCTAGAGAGTTTGGTGAATTCGAAAAATAATGAAGCACTAGGCCTCTATTTATAGAAGATTTCTAGCTTAAGACCGCCATGTGAAAAGGCAAGTGGCTCGACGACCGGTAATGTGAAAAGAAAAGTGGTTTGGCCTTTGTAATGTGAAACGACAAGTGGTTCGGACGCTTTGTAATGTAAAAACGACAAGTGGTTCGGCCTTTGTAATGTGAAACGACAAGTGGTTCGGCACTTTGTAATGTGAAACGACAAGTGGTTCGGCGCTCGTAATGTGAAACGATAAGTGGTTCGGCGCTTTGTAATGTGAAACGACAAGTGGTTCGGCCTTTGGTAAAGGTAATTACTATCGATGAAGAAAATTACTATTCACAAAGGTAATTACTATTGACGAAGGTAATTACTATCGACGAAGATAATTACTATTCACAAAGGTAATTACTATTGACGAAGGTAATTACTATCGACGAAGATAATTACTATTCACAAAGGTAATTACTATTGACGAAAGTAATTACTATCGATTGAAGAGACTCTTAGATGATGACATATGGGCCCCCCATAAAATAATCAAACTTACCACAAATGTCTCATAATGGACTCTTTATATACATCAAGGATTGAATAAATATTACCACAAATCTTTTATATTTTAATCAACACATATTTAATCTTTCAACAATTATTAATCATTTATAACTTGTCGTCTCAATTATTGATTTAATACTATAACATATTATACGGATGATATTGTGACAATAATTGAATCAATAATATAAGAGATATGATGCAAAGAATTATCATGAAAGTAATAATCGAGCAATTTGAGTGACTTCTCACGTAAAGATCAATAATCAATATCGTGTGCTAATATACAACTACGCCAGACATCGCATTACTTTTACTACGGGTAGTTCAACGGTTTTAACAGTAACACCTCCGCCGTTATTTTTATAGAAAGATAATTTTGTCGTTTTCTAACTACGATAATACTTCCGTTAATGGGGTCCACTAATGATTTAGCCGTCATACGAATATTTCCGACAAAAAAGAATATTCCCGACCAAACGAATATTTTATAACAACTTGCATACTTTGCAAAATTTATAAATACTACCCACAACTATAATATTATCTTAAATTCACACCATAATATTAAAAAATTATTTCGACAAAATTTAAATCTTTATTGATAAAATCTGGGGTCTCACATTAAACATGTAGTATGTAGTATATAATGATGATCCGGGTTGCTAGATATTAGATCCATAACATCTAGATGCTCGGATTCGAAGTTTTAAAAAATCTGGAAAAACATTTTTTTTTGATGTCTGACAGTGAATGTCAGGCGTTGTAGATCTCTGTAGGTGTTTGAGTTTTGTGTTTTAAGTGTTAGATCTTGTAGTATGATGTAAGATCTTAAATCTGAAACTTGAATCAGGTTCATATCTGTTGTAGATTAAAAGTTATTTAAGGTCAAAGTGGGTTGGCCTAAGCATTGACCGGGTCGTTCTTGAGCTTTTGAAGCGACCCCGAAACCTCGATGATGTTTTTCTTTGGGCTTGGATCTTGCTATGTTTAAGTTTGTTTTGCCATGTTGTTGTTTTGTAGTTATAGAATGACATGAATACTACATGTTAAAGCCTTTGTATCACATATATACTTAACAAAATTAAATCTAGAGATGGTCAAACTTGGTAGCCGAAACTGCTCAAGAACATTTCGGGAAACCCGAAATGTTCAAGAATGAGATCCGGAGGGTACTAATCGCCCATATATCTTGTCTGTGTTGATGTTATGATGATCTGAGGATATGTTATTGTTCCATGTAGTGTATACTAAAGATTTGACCCATTAAACGATATAAATCATGACCAGAACATAAAGTAATTCAACATGAAAGTGATAGGTCGACTGTTGAGTTTAAGGGAAAACCGAAAAGACTCGACAACATGTTTGCTAGCTTAACTTTCGGTTTCATTAACTATTGTTAGACTTGACCATGTATTGAAACATGTTCTCTGATAGTTTGTCTACATATCCCGAAGAGCAGAAAACTTTTAACATGAGCAGTTGATGATTTAAGGCGCCACAAAGGGCGTTATTGAATTTATTACTATAATTTTCAAGGCGATCGAGAATATGATGAACACGCTGACGATGCCTAGTTCAAGGCTCAATAAATTTTGATTGTGATGAAGTATGACCTGGATATTTGTTGTTTCATGCAGTGTTACATTAACACTACAAGATCTGACCATTAGGTAGCCCAGAAATATTTCGAGATAAGAATTAGACTTCTAAACAAACGAGCACGTCGACCATCGACTTGTCGATGTTCTTGAGGCCAAGAACACCTAACATGACGAGATAAGTGTCGCTATAGCCTATATGACAGTTATAATAATTTTATTTTACTAAATTCAGAAAATGATTAAAAATAGAAAAAAATTAGTTTTAATTATTAAAATGCCAAATAAATTACTAAAAATTATTTTAAAGTCTAAAAATTAGTTTTTAATTATTTTAAGTATATTTCATGAATATTTAATATTTTTGTGATATAAAAAGTATTTAATTTATTTAAGTATAATATTAAATAAATTATTTAAAATAATTTTAATACATGAAAAATCATTTAAAAATAGGTTATGATATAAAAAGATATTTTAAGTTATTTTCTATAATTTTTAATATTTTGTGATGATTTTCATTATTAATTAGATATTAATGATGATGAAGTTATTTAATAAAGATATTAAGTAAATGATGAAAAATAGAATTAATGATTTAAAATTTTTATAAAAATGATTTAGAGATTATAAAATATTTTAAGTTATAAAATATAATTTTTGATATTTTTCATAAAAAATATTAATATTTTAATATTAAGGATATAGATTCATTTAATAATTATATTAGATAAAGTAATGTAAAATAATTTTAATATTAGAAAAATCATTTTAAAGGAAAATAAAGTGTTTAAAGATATTTTAAGTTATAAAACATAACTTTTAATATTGAAAGGATAATTTCATTAATAAATCAATATTATTGATAATAATTTAATATTAATGATATTAAGTTTATTTAATAATTATATTAAATAAATAGTTTTAAAATAGTTTTATTGATTTAAAAATCATTTAAAGGTAATATTAATACTTTAAAAATATTTTGAGTTATTATAAATAACTTTAATATTTTAGCAATAGTTTCATTAAAAGTTTAATATTAATTAAATATTAATGATAATAAAATTAGTTAATATTTAAATCAATTAATAATGATTTCGGTGTTTGAAAATTAATTGATAAAGTATAATAATTATTTAAAAATTATTATAAGGCTATGAAAAATAATATGGGGCGATATTTAAAATATCTAAACGAATATTGAACTACACGATAGAGTCTTAGACTCGATATTTACCCGATAAAACCGCTTCGTTTATAATTTTGAAATATTTCAAAAATTGATCTAGACTTAAATAAATCGATTGTATAATGTGTTTGTTTATGAATTAAACGAATATTATTAAACATACGTGACAATGTGATTAGGTTATGTGTTGACTGCAATTAGTAGTACGATGTGATATGATATATTATTCTAATTGAACGAATGATCTTATTCGATAGAAGTCATTTGTATAAAAGATTAATCTAAGTTGCGTTATTATGGCAGTTTATTGCAATGCAAGTATATAAACCTTATGTACTACTTTTTATTTCGCGGCAAACAGTATATCATGTTATGCAAGTTTCCTAAACTTACTCCAATTATTATTAAGCAAGTATCTAATCTATTATTTATATTGTAAGTATCCTACCTTTGCATTTCCTTTATCTGATGGACATGAGTAAGAAAGTTTCGTAATTATATTATTATTGTGCGGATTATTAACTCTATTATTATTCATTATGTATCCAATCTTTGTATTCATACAAGTTCTTACATTATCCGATCATTATATTATTGTATAATTCGGATATTTATTACATTAGATTAATTCAGTATATAGGGTTGCACAAGTGTCCCCACTTGGATAGCCATTGTATTTAATCATATGTTGATACATACTTATTGATTTCAAGTATGTATACGTTGACTTAAAAGCCGTCTAAGCTATTTGATTCAGCTAGACATAAAAATATTGTTGAACAAGTTGTGGCAGGGATTCCCGACTTTTATGTCTCAAAAGGGATGGCAGATGTTTAAAGAAGTATGTGTTATGCTATGAAAAGTACGATGGGATTAGTTAGATTAACATGATTTTATTTAATCAGATAATGCCGCCAAGACGTAAACGAAACCAAAAGGCAGAAGAACCTATCAACAAAGCTGGAGGACAACCAGACCTGACACAAAATTTTATGAATATAGACGCTCAAGCTATGTAGATTGGATCACCAGCCGTGGGAAATCAGCCAAATAATCGATTGACAAACTTCAAAGACTTCAAGGCAATCGAACCGCCAGGATTTAGAGGATCAATGACCACAAGTAGAGATGTTTGTGACAAACTAGAGTAAGTGGATGGGCAAAAGACGACTTTTGTCACCTATACGATGAAAGAGAGGCAATTTTTGGTGGAAAGCAAATCAAGCTAAATAGGAGAAGAAAATAGTGGCGATGGGGATGGGAAAAGAAAAGGAGATAATTTCGGGAATACCAGAAGTAGGCCAGGAGGTGGAAAGAAACAAGTTGCGCAGTGTGGAAATTGCAGAAAGAATCACTCGGGAAAGTGTCTTAAGGGTAAGTTTGTGTGCTACAAGTGTGGGCAGGAGGGACATATCTCTCCCAACTGTCCCAATCCAGGGATGAACATGGGGTGTTTCAGATGTGGATCAACGGAACATAAGGTGAAGGACTGTGCGAAAAAGGGAAGGGATACAGGGAGCACAAATAAAGAAAAAGGTGGCGGGACTCAAATGACAACGGAACCTACTTCAACAAATAAACCAACAGAATCAACTGTAAGAGTTTTCAAAATGACAGTTCAGTATACGGTAGTAGCTAAGAATGCAACTCCAAGTATTATTCGTATAACTTTTATATTTTGATATATATGATTTTCCAATATATAATAAATTATTTTATAAAGATATTTTGAAGAAGGAATTTGAGTTCTCTTAGCAATCGAACTTTCGTTTAATCAGATAGACAAGCTTTATGTTGAATAGTTAAATATCGGTTCGATCAAATCTGATCGAGATCTATTTGAAATGACTATGTATGCTATATACCCTTGTAAGTATGAGTTTTAAAACGGTGATTCCGGGGACGGAATCCTTATAAGGGAGGGTGAATGTAATAACCTGAATATTTTCTATGTAAATAAATAAGAAATTTTGCATATTAATTTTTATTATTATTTTAAAGATGAGAATATGTGTCAAGTAATGTGTATGTATATATGTGATAAATAAAATTATTTATTTCATGAATAATTTCAAACAATTTTATTTTAGAATTATTGATCATTATAAAGTATATTCCTATAGTAATTAATTTTTGTAAGCGAAATGTTTTTATTAATTATTTTCCATGAAAACATGATTTTATATTATTTAAATAATATATAAAATGATTATTAGAATTATAATAATAAATATTTTATTATATTTGTTGAATTTATTTAAGTTAATATTTAAGTTAATTATTTTAACTTAATTAAAGATAAACCGGATATGGAATCCAAACCCTAAATTTGGGTATTGGTCAAGGGATGAGAATAATAATATAATATTAATTATATTTTAATTTTTCTGTGCTATAAATATGTACTGTATATTTGTAGTCTGATAATGGTGGGCCAAATATGGTAAATTAGGTCATAACCATCATGTCGTATTATTAAACCCTAACTGTTAAACTCGGTTATAAGTTTAAGACTGAGCATTAATTATGTTATATTAATTTTACTGTGTATTATATAATTTCTGTAATTAGGAGAAACCCTAATTATTTATTTGAAAACCCTAATTTGCTAATTAGGAACCCTAATGGCAAATTTTAGAAACCCTAATTATTATTTTTGTGAATTATAATGATAATTAAGAAACCCTAATTGTTAATTTGGGAACCCTACTAGTATTAAGGAACCCTAATTTCCTATTAAAAACCCTAATTTTAAATTAGTGTGTTTAATTAAATTTTATTACACTTTAATTTTAATTTTCAAACCCTAGTAATTATTTGGGAAACTTTAAAATGTAAAATCTAGTGATTAAACCCTAGATTGAGCACCTTGGACAAGAATACCCTTGAGATTAAAATAAAATTACAAAATGCCCTTTTTGTCCCATTTGGTGTATTATTGTTGGGAGATCTTATCCAATCTTGCTAGCCACCCTAGTCTACCTATCTATGCACCTAGAAGCTACAATTCTCAGCCATCATTAGCATACAAGTTCATTGCATCAATCCAATTGCTAGATCAAGAGAGAGAAATGCATTATTGCCTCATTTGTGCAAACCACTCTTAGCCATACTCTCTCAAGACCAAACCCACGAGATTGTAGTGGTAGATCAGTCACAAAGCAAGCCCCACGAAATCCATAAACAGATCAGAAGTCAGAATCAAGAATTTATTCATAAAGAGGTAAGAACCCTAGAAGAAATCTGACCTTGATCGAAGTGTTAGATGTTATTTTTTTGTGTTAAACATGTAGTATGTAGTATATAATGATGATCTGGGTTGCTAGATGCTAGATCCATAACATCTAGATGCTCGGATTTGAAGTTTTAAAAAATCTGGAAAAACATTTTTTTTTTTATGTCTGACAGTGAATGTCAGGCCTTGTAGATCTCTGTAGATGTTTGAGTTTTGTGTTTTAAGTGTTGGATCTTGTAGTATGATGTAAGATCTTGAATCTGGAACTTGAATCAGGTTCATATCTGTTGTAGATTAAAAGTTATTTAAGGTCAAAGTGGGTTGACCGCATTGTTGGTATTTATTCTTGAAGCCCGAGTAAGCCAGCCCGAAACCTCGGCGGTGTTTTCTTTGGGCTTGGATCTTGCTATGTTTAAGTTTGTTTTGCCATGTTGTTGTTTTGTAGTTGTAGAATGATATGAATACTACATGTTAAAGCCTTTGTATCACATATATACTTAACAGAATTAAATCTAGAGATGGTCAAACTTGGTAGCCGAAACTGCTCAAGAACATTTCTGGGAAACCTAGAAATGTTCAAAAACGATTCCAGGAGGGTACTTTAATGGCCCATATATATTTGTATGTGTTGATGTTATGATGATCTGAGGATATGTTATTGTTCCTTGTAGTGTATACTAAAGATTTGACCCATTAAACAATATAAATCATGACCAAAACATAAAGTGATTCGAACATGAAAGTGATAGGTCGAACTGTTGAGTTTTTGGTAAAAACCCAGAAACACTCTGACAACATGTTTGCTAGCTTAACTCGGTTTCATTAACTATTGTTAGACTTGACCATGTATTGAAACATGTTCTCTGATAGTTTGTCTACATATCCCGACGAGCAGAAAACTTTTAACATGAACAGATTGACAGATTTAAGGCCACAAAGAGCGTGATGAAGCCGTGACTATAATTTTAGGGACCCGAATATATGATGAACACGCTTGACAGCTAGTTCAAGGCTTAATAAATTTTGATTGTGATGAAGTATGACCTGGATATTTGTTGTTTCATGCAGTGTTACATTAACATTACAAGATCTGACCATTAGGTAGCCCAGAAACATTTCGAGATAAGAATTAGACTCGGTCAAACAGGGCACCTCGACCATTGACTTGTCAGTGTTCTTGAGGCCAAGAACACCTAACATGACAGATAAGTGTCGCTATAGCCTATAGCGATAGTTATAATAATTTTATTTTACTAAATTCTGGAAAATGATTAAAAATAGAAAAAAAATTAGTTTTAATTATTAAAAATACCAAATAAATTACTAAAAATTATTTTAAAGTCTGAAAATTAGTTTTTAATTATTTTAAGTATATTTCATAAATATTTAATATTTTTGGGATATAAAAAGTATTTAATTTATTTAATTATAATATTAAATAAATTATTTAAAATGATTTTAATACATGAAAAATTATTTAAAAAATAGGTTATGATATAAAAAGATATTTTAAGTTATTTTCTATAATTTTTAATATTTTGTGATGATTTTCATTATTAATTAGATATTAATGATGATTAAGTTATTTAATAAAGATATTAAATAAATGATGAAAAATAGAATTAATGATTTAAAAATTTTATAAAAATGATTTAGAGATTATAAAAATATTTTAAGTTATAAAATATAACTTTTGATATTTTGTCATGAAAAATATTAATATTTTAATATTAAGGATATTAGATTCATTTAATAATTATATTAGATAAAGTAATGTAAAATGATTTTAATATTAGAAAAATCATTTTAAAGGAAAATAAAGTGTTTAAAGATATTTTAAGTTATAAAACATAACTTTTAATATTTAAAGGATAATTTTATTAATAAATAAATATTATTGATAATAATTTAATATTAATGATATTAATTTTATTTAATAATTATATTAAATAAATAGTTTTAAAATAGTTTTATTGATTTAAAAATCATTTAAAGGTAATATTAATACTTTAAAAATATTTTGAGTTATTATAAATAACTTTAATATTTTGGCAATAGTTTCATTAATAGTTTAATATTAATTAAATATTAATGATAATAGAATTAGTTAATATTTAAATCAATTAATAATGATTTAGGTGTTTGAAAATTTATGATAAAGTATAATAATTATTTAAAAATTATTATAAGGCTATGAAAAATAATATGGTGATATTTAAAATATCTAAATGAATATTGAACTACACGATAGAGTCTTAGACTCGATATTTACCCGATAAAGCTGTCGTTGAGACCAAAATATTTTAGAAATTGATCTGGACTTAAATAAATTATTTAGACATATGTGTTTGTTTATGAATCGATAATTGTTAAACATATGTGACAATGTGATTAGGTTATGTGTTATTCGCAATTAGCGATTATTATGTGATATGATATATTATTCTAATTAAGCGAATGATCTTATTCTTGATAGGTCGTTTGTATAAAAGATTAATCTAAGTTGCGTTATTGTAAAGCAATAGATTCGAAAATATCTAAACCTTATGTACTACATTTATTTAGATAAACGGTATATCATGTTATGCAAGTTTCCTAAACTTACTCAATTATTATTGAGCAAGTGTCGATCTATTATTTACATTGTGCAAGTATCCTACCCTTGCATTTCCTTTATCTGATGAACATGAGTAAGAAAGTTTCGAATTATATTATTATTATGTCGATTATTAACTCTATTATTATTCATTATGTATCCAATCTTTGTATTCATACAAGTTCTTACATTATCCGATCATTGTATTATTGTATAATTCGGATATTTATTACATTAGTTAATTCGTATATAGGGTTAGACAAGTGTCCCCACTTGGATAACCATTATATTTAATCATATATTGATACATACTTATTGATTTCAAGTATGTATACGTTGACTTAAAAGCCGTCTAAGCTATTTGATTGATTTAGACATAAAAATATTGTTGAACAAGATGAGCGTTATTATATCCACCAGATTGTTTTGGTTGGATTCCGACTAAAGTATGAACATCCCGAATATGGGAAAACTTTTGTGCACCTAAGGTGGATAGAGTGAGCGATAATATCGTTCTTGCATGTAGTATTGATCAATCACAGGCACATTGGGATGATCACCCTCGTGCGCGTAAGTTATGACGGTTTTGCGGATGAAGTTCGCTAAACCCTAGCGAAAATGAAAAAAACAATGTTCATAATGCATCATCTGATCTCCGGTTATAGTCTATAAGTAGTTTCAAAGATTACATATGGAAGTGATATGTTGTTATTATTGGTTCAAACTTACTCACAATTTGTTGATTCGTTGTAGAAGTGTCTTTCAAAGAAAACATTTAATTCTTTTAATATATATATATTGTTGTTATTACTTCTTTGGGCAATCCAATGCTCATTCTTGCTTTAAATTTAAATATTTTCAGTTAAGTATGATCAACCAGAAGGTTCACACATGAACAAGGGGAAAGGAAAGCTGTTCGAATGAGATTTATATTATGTTGTGTAATAGTTATAGTTTATTAAGACAATGATACTTATTATCTATGATGTAATGAATGTTTAAAGGTCTCGTACCTGGGAGTAAACTTTGATGCATATGTAAATTAAGTTTGAATTTTATATTATTGTTATTATTATTAGTATTATTCAGCTTATAGAAATGATATCGTGAAGCACCAAGTTCGGGTTTCAGGTACCCGAATTTGGGGGCGTCACAATGTATAGGTTAATTTATGTTTATAATAAGTGTATATCATATATTCATGTGTTTAAAGTAATTGATTTCATATAATCATGCTAAAATCAGCGTTTTCAATTAATACGTATTTTGAGTTCTCTATAAAACAAAAATATAGTGATCAATGCATGAATTGGTGATTTATGTGTATATACATGATAATATATAATTATAACATGTTTTCTACCATCTATGTATGTTTTCAAAATATTAAATCCATATAAATATGTAGTAATTGGATATTTTTTTAAGTTACAGAGTATAAAAGTTGTATATATGGCCATATGGCCCTTACGTACAAATTAAATGCTTTAATCATAAGTTGTATAAAAAATTTACACTTGTATATGCTTATGTATGTTGAAACGAACAAAACAAAATTTCAACGGACGATTCGGTGAATTAACGAATCTGTAATGTTAAAATTCATGTTTTCTTCAAAACTTTATAAAATATGAAAAACAGTGAAATTAAATGTTGGAAATTGTGTAATTACGTGAATTAAAGTGTTTGTGAAGTCTATAATTCATGGGTAGCATTAAAACTCATCGTGTTAGTTTAATTTAGGATTTATTGGGATGTTCTGTGTGTTCTTCGCGAACTGCAGAATTTGGGTCTGCGTCGTAGCTCGTCCGCGCCGCTCCAAAGAACAAATGGAGCGCGCCCACGCCGCTTTAAAGAACAAATGAAGCGCGCCCGCTCTGCTTTAGAGAACAAATGTAACGCGCCCTACCTACAGAACTTCAGAAATTTTTCTAAGTGTTCAAGTTTTGAAAATGTGTTTTTAAAACCTAATGTAATGAACATGAAGACATGTCAAGCATATAATAATATGTCAATTAACTTACGTTATGTGATTAATTAATAAGACTTAAAAGTCCAATAACATATTCACAGACCAATGTTGGGATTCGATAAGTATATCGAACTATTGATTAATGGGTATTGTGAATGTATTGATATGTAGGATTTAATAAAGAACGTGAATTAATCGTAGCTTGTGCAAGAGGCAAATCTCTAAACCATACTTTTATATTGAGCAAGTATTCTATTCCTAAATTATTGTTGTTAAGCAAGTTCCTTAAATTCTAAATTATTTCTTGATCAAGTCTTAGAATTGTATTCTATATTGAGTAAGTTCTTGGTCTTAATTATTTAAGTTCAAGACTTCATATTAGATGCTATAATTCCTTTAAAGAATGAATTCGGTCATACAATACTTATTCGATTGTATACCTTTTTAGAATTTTTATTTAAATTGAGTATCAATTTATTTTGAAACCTTGTAAGACTAGCGAACCCTTAATGATTCGACTAGTCCATAGTTGATGAGCGTTCTAAATTTCAGAACTATTGTTGAATTTATTCAAACCAAACTTTCTTTGGTGCGGACTCTAATGTCAAACTGAGATGAACAACCCTGTTATAGGGGATTACTTATGCTTTAGCGTTAAGATATTGTTCACAGTATGGTACTAAGGGATGATCCCCCCAAGTACGAGAAGAAGAGTCCATAGTCTTAAGACTATTAAAGGTTTCAAGTAAAAACACTTGAGAACCTATGACGTAGTTCAAGGTCTTATGACTCTCAGGAGTTCTTTTGATTCTTGTTATTCATTCTTGATTCAAAAGCCGAGCTTTCCTATTTTAGAAGTCTTTGATTCATTCAAATGTTATTATTTTATTGTTATATTATTATACTTGTGGATAATCGTGCTCACTCTTGTGTAATAATAACATTGCAGTTAAGAACGAAAGGTCCGACAAGCCTTCTACTAGCAAAGGGAAGGGCAAAGTTAACAAGTGATGAAAACTTATTGTTTATTTGATTTATTTATGTTTTAGACTTATGTTTAACTTGTGTAAGACTTATTATTTGTTTATGTTTACGCATTTGAGATTTAAGGTTAGTATGACCTGAGATTGATGTATTTACTTTCAGATATTGTAACTCTTTAAGGAGAGGATTTATTTCTATCTATTTTATGGTTTGATTTATTATGGGTAGATAGACATTTGATGTTTGTACAGTGAACACTAAATCACGCGGGAATTGAAGTACCCGGATCACTTACATACTCTACTTGAAACTCGATAAAACTCGATGGATTTCCTCATCCCATCACTTACATACTCTACTTGAGTTTTCTACTAAGATTATAACCTAGGTTTCATATTCCTAACGTTTATAAAATAGGTTTTGTATTTCTAATGTTTACTAAATAGACATTGAACCTCAAAGTTTGGAAGTTACAATTTACACAACAGTCACTTGGAGCCTGATTTCAGTCTTGATGCAGTCAGAATCTGTCAATTCTTAAAGAATGAACGTTATAGATCTCGGCGATATCTTCATTTTGATAGGTAGCAGGCTCCGTAATGTCTGCCAGATCAAAATTTATGCTCATTTTACCAAAGGACGTCACATCAAGAAATGGAAATTCGCCCCAGCGAATTTGAGCAGGAAAATTGAGAAATCTTGGATTTTTGGAAAGTTTCTAAATGCAGATTTTGGCAGACTTCTACATGGAATTGGATTGATATTTCTATTAGCTTTAGGATTTCCTTTAGACTAAGATTTATTTCTAAATTGAATTATATTTCTGTATGGAAACTAGTTATGATTTATAATTCCTTTTAGGATTTGAATTTCTAATTTCCATAGGATTTAAGACTATGTCTATCACTATAAATAGAGGATGCTAGTCAGGGTTTTATTGATTCAACTATCAACTATCATCTATTGGAGTGCAGACTCAAGAGCATGTCGAGCTAGTTCTTTTCATTCTGTTCTAAAGGGAGGTGAAACCTTGTTACAAGTAATTGATTAATTTAGTATTATTATTTATTCATTCTTGTGTGAAATTTCTTCTGATAATCTGTTTTCATTGATTGCATGCTAATTGATCTAATTGATTTAATATGGCCAATTGAATTAGTTTGATCATTATCATATGCTAGATTAAGATTGATATTACGTGTAATTGATATATGTCTTCATCATACGTAATAACTTGGTAATAATAATTATGGACAAACTTTTATTTATTGCTAAGATTATCAGAAAACAAGTTAAACAAATCGAGTTTATGTGTTTGTTGCTTGGATTAGCCTAATTCTCTATTTCTTAATGCTTCCATCCTATTAAATCTAGAGAGCTTATTCTAGGTTGTATGCTAGTTAGAATCTGGTGGAGAACTTTTTTCATATAGTGAGAATCTAAGGAGAATTTCGGATAACAGAGCTTATTGTTATCTAAGGCTAATAATTTCATTGAAGGAAAAATAATAATAACTTGATTAATTGATTGTTGTACTTGGTGAAACTGAACTGCAGAACTGCAGTTTTTACATATTTGGTTAATTTCATCATTAATTCTTGTTCTCTTAGTTTAAAAATAATTTTCAAAAACCCCCGTCTTTATTTTCTGTCAAAATAATAGAATAAATATAAAACAAATCACTCTCTGTGGGATCGATCCTTACTTGCTACTATGCTAATTATTATAATTGTGAAGTGAAAGTGAGGTTAATTTAGGAGTGTCAACAACAACTCCCAAATTTTGGCACCATTGTCAGGGAGTGTTATTTGTTTTTGATTATTTCTTTGTTTTCATTTATTTTTATTATTAATTTTTTGTTTTATGACTCAATCCTCTAACTTTATTGACTTAAATTTTGATCAAGAGATAGAGAAAACTGCAGATAAAAAAGAATTTTTTATTCCATCACTGAAGTGGAAGAGATGCAAGTGCCTGCACAAGAATGAACTTTGAAAGAACTGACTACTCCTGATCTGACTCAACCATCTTTTTGTATTGAGTATCCTACTTTAGATGTTACTTTTGAACTTAACTCCGGACTAATTCGTCTTTTGCCTTGTGAGACTCCAGATTTTATCAATAAAGATTTAAATTTTGTCAAAATAATTTTTAATATTATGGTGTGAATTTGAGATAATATTATAGTTGTGGGTAGTATTTATAAATTTTGCAAAGTATGCAAGTGGTTATATTATATTCGATTGGTGGGGAATATTCGGTTTAGCGAGGGAATATTAAATACAACGACTCAATCATTGGTGGACCAATGAAATTATTTTCGGATTGAGAAAGCGACAAAAATATTTTATTGAAATAACGGCGGAAAGTTTTACCGTGGTTCTTGTTGAACTACTTTCGGTAGTAAAAGTACGATAATACGTGTGGTTGCATCGTAGTAGCAGCTGCGGTATTGATTATTGATGCTTATGTGAGAAGTCACTCGGTTTGATTCCATTATTGTCGATTAATAATATGAATTATTATAGCGATAATGACGTTTTGTTTTATTCGTATTATTAGCGTAATAAAAGCGAAACATCTTTTATATAAAATAGAATACTTTATTAAAGTTATTACATAAATAGAATATATTATATTTTATTATGCATAGTGTTGCATAGTGTTTTGCATAGTAGTGTTGCATAGTGTTAGTATAGTAAAATATTTTTATATAAATAGAATATATTATATTTTTTTTAAAGATTTTTTCTTTAAATATGGACCGTCGATTAAAAGTAAATCAATCGGACCTGAGTTCATGGATTAATTCTTATGCATTCCATTTTCCTATAAATAGAAGCTCATTCCTTCATTATTTTCTTACAATTCATTGAAACTACAGAGAAATTATAGAGAGAAGCTATAGAGAGAAAATTATAGAAAGAAGAAAGAGTGATACTCTTTACTTCACTACTTTTTCTATATTAGGTATTATTTTTTACGGTAAAGGGTGTTATTCTTTCTTCTTCTTGAAGAGAACTTACATTATTCCATTCATTTATTATTACATTGGAATAACTTTTGTAAAAAAGTGGCATACCTATACATAACTTTGTATCTGTGGCGTACCCTATACTTGGTGAAATCTTATGTTATTCCATTGCTTATTATTACATTGGAATAACTTTGTATCTGTGATTTACCCTATACTTGGTGACATTCTTACTATTATTACATTGGAACATCACATGCATGTGTTTTACACAGGACTGGTTAAAATCTTTATTATTATTACATTGGAACATCACATGCATGTGTTTTACAGGATGGTTAAAATCTTTATCATTACATTGGAATATCCTATCGTGTGTTTTACAGGACACGGATCTGGTTCCATCTTTATTATTACATTGGAACATCACTGCCGATTGTGAATTTCACGACTGGTTCCGATTATTATTATTACATTGGAATAACACATACATCAATACCGCATGCATGATGATTTCTTTTGTTATTCCATTCTTTATTATACCCGGTTGGTTAAAACTTTGACTTCTATACTCCATGAAATTAGTAGAATATCCTTGATATTTGCGTTTCATCGATATCTTTCATGGAAATATTCTTACGATCATTCTTGAATTTTACTCTACTTAAACAAAGATATCATGTTGACAATTTGGGCGTTAATAATTCATGGATTAAATAATTCTTGAACTTGTTTTATTGAATTATTATGTCATTGTCATCATCCTCATGTTATATTATGTTATCTTTGGCTTACGTGCATAGATGAACTTAGTATGATTATGACCGGGGATCATTCGGTATAATCATGACTTGATATAAATGATGTGACTAAAGTCCTCGGTGGCACTGTAATGCGATGATGGATAGTTTTGGTATGATTATGACCGGGGTGATTCGGTATAGTCATGACCATTGATAATTTGATGAAAATCCTTGGCCCAGGTAATGCGGGGATGATTAGATGTGGTGGTTTATTTATTAAAATTTGAGTCTCGTGATAAAAATTGATGAAAACCTTTTAAAACCTAAAAGATAGTAGACTTTATTCTCTACTTGACTCTTTTAATGGATTGCTTATTCATTATGATTAAAGCTGGTTGTCTATTGTATTTTATCGGTTTTAACACTTTGTTGAAGGCTAATGATAATTTATTACGCATTATCTTAGTCATAATATTTCTTCTTGGGCTAGTTGAGCTCACCCTTTCTTTCTTTATTCTCTTGAGGAAATGAGAACATAAATTTGGGACGAGTCGGGAGCGTAAGTAATGGTCGAGAGGATAGCATTAGTAGTCCTCACTATTACGTGAAATAGTGTGATAATAGTTGTAATGAGGACTCCTTTTGAGTTTGTATAATATCTAGTAGACAATATTTGTATTCAAACTCACAGTTTATATCGTATTTTACACGACAGTTATATTAGTAAGTTGTATTTGAATTTATGTACCATGTAAGTGGCGACCCAAGATGGGTGGCGTATATCTAATTTTGGGGGCGTCGCGGTTGGTATCGAGCTTAGGGATATGATCCTGGCTGAGATGTGAGATAAGAACTAGGAGGAGAGGCGGGAATTCCTTAGCTAGTATGACCTACCTAAATTTATTTGGTATTTAATTGGTCGGTGAGGAGTATAGGGATAATATGTGATATGTTAATTAACCCTTGTTTTGTGGCGGTGTTTGAGAATGGCATCGAAAATCTTTGAGATAAGCAATGAAGCACATGAGAGTGTTGATTGACTCGAACAAAAGGTAACGACCAACAACACGATAATAAATCTTTTGGTGGCAGCAATTTATCGAACAATGATAACCATCGTTGGGGAAATTATCATGCTAAGAATGGTAACCACTTGGATTGGTAATCATGGCAAAGATAATAGAAGTGGAAATTACAAGAAGAGAAGGTCATTTAGCTCGATTTTGTTATGCACCAAAGTCGAGTCTAATTTGGGGACGGTGGCACCAAAGGTGGATATGGACAAAACAAAGTCGTTGGTTTTAGGAAGTGCGCATTTTTCATGACTTCTCAAAAAGCGAGTAAACCGAACGAAGTTAGCACGGGTTAGTTAATTATAAATTGCGAAGTCTATACCTTATAAGATATCCGGTTCTACCCATTATTTTATCTCTCTTGCTTGCGTTCAAGCGTTTAAATTTGACTCAGGAGAAGTTAGACTTTGACTTATTGGTTGAAACCGTTTGGGAGAGCCTTCGTTCCGCTTACTATTTTTAAATCTTGTTTGATTCAAATAAACACTTTCACGTTACACTGTCGATCTTATCTTTTGAAAATACTTGCCTTTGAGGTAATTTTGAAAATGATTGATTAACTACTCATTATTCTTTTTGTAAGGTTGTTAGCTTTCATATTCTAACCAACTTTGTTATACTGAATTCAAAGTAACCAAACCACTAAAGTTAATCATTGTCATATTAAGCCTAAGTAAAGAGCCCGATCCTTTCGTTGTTGACTTCCTTGTGTAGAATGCACTGCAGAAGCGGACTTTACGTGGCGGCGTCGTGAATGAAGATGGCAAGTTTATAGGTATCATTGTGAGTCTTATCTAGGTTAAGGGATAGAAGTCACAGTTGGTATTAATGTGACGTCTTATCAAGTCTTGGGCGAAGTATGATTTTGAATGATATTTCTATCATTAATAAATTTCTTGGCGTATTCTTGAAGACTTCCTAGCCTACCCTAGGCGTGAAATCGAATTTTGTATTGACCCGATTACAAAAACCCATTTCTTAAACCCTCAAATATTTCTTGACTAAAAGGATGCATTTACGTGGATTATGATGAAAGTCATAATAAAAGTATTGAACTAATGAAAATCATGGGTATATGAAGTATTAGTAAGTTTTATGATGAGTTATGTTGGTTAGTATGTGAAAACATGAAAGTTTCTTAGAAATCACAAAGAGTTGAAAATCGATTTTGGTGAAAAGCGTAACATGAAATTCAATTGACCATATCTCCTATTATATTTTGAATTTTTGAATGTGGTCAAATCCTAGAGTTAGATCTATGAGTTACCTAACTAATCCAAGTGGAATTACTGGAAAAGGTGTTGTAGATTTTTGTGTGGACTGATTTTAGCAAAGGAGGCCAAAGCTGTAAATTTCAAGAAAATGCTCTTGCCATGAAACTTTAAGGGCTGTTTCAGCCACTTAAATTATGAGAAAAATTCTGGCCTTTTGGGACATGAAAGTATATGGTATAAAGTACCTCCTGTCCAAAAATGAGCTCATTCGACTTAAAATGAGCAAGTTATGACTATTTCAATATTTAGGTTTTTAAGACGAAAAATGCTATAACTGGAGTTCTATAACTCAGATGACCATGAAATTTAAACTGGAAGCTCACGTTAACATGTGTAAGGTCCTGCCAAGATTTGGGAATTTTGGAGTTAAACTTGAGGTAGCTAATTTCTTAAGGAATTAATTAGAAATTGATTTTTGAAAAATAGTAAATGAATTTTAAAAATTAGAAAAATATATTTTCATTATGGGACTATATTATGCTAAATCCCAGAAAAGAAATATTTTTGGGACTAATTTGGTATTTTTCATGAAAATAGTTTAATTCTGAACATATGAGTTAAATATGTTATGTGAAGTAACAAAGTTGAAAATAGGATTTTATGGCTAGAGAATCTATATAGAGTATATGCATATTTTTTTGAGAGATTTGATAATTGGTGATGATATCTTATGAGTATGGCATTTTGAATGATTAAATGCATTATATGGTAAAGCGTAAACAATTAAGATAAATTGTTTATAAATTTAAGAAGTGATTAAAATATTGTTATAATATTAATGATATTAGATTATGAGATTATTAAGTGATTGATAACATGGGGATATTCTTGAATCTGGATAAATTATATTATAAATGTTTAATATTTATCCTTTATCTCATTTGATTGATTCTTTATATCATTATCCTCGTATGCTTATATTATGTTGAAAGTAAATACGTGGCTTTTATGTGCATAGATGGACTTGGTATGATTATGACGAGGATTGTTAGGGTATAATCATAAGTAGTAATTGAAAACACAATTATCTTTGGTAGTAGTGCATGGATAATTTGTGGTCGTGATCTTAATGAATACACAATTATCTTTAGTAGTAGTGCATGGATAATTTGTGGTCGTGATCTTAATGAATACACAATTATCTTTGGTAGTAGTGCATGGATAATTTGTGGTCGTGATCTTAATGAATACACAATTATCTTTGGTAGTAGTGCATGGATAATTTGTGGTCGTAATCTTAATGAATACACAATTATCTTTGGTCGTAGTGCATGGATAATTTGTGGTTGTGATCTTAATGAATACACAATTATCTTTGGTAGTAGTGCATGGATAATTTGTGGTCGTGATCTTAATGAATACACAATTATCTTTGGTAGTAGTGCATGGATAATTTGTGGGTCGTGATCTTAATGAATACACGATTATCTTTGGTAGTAGTGCATGGATAATTTGTGGTCGTGATCTTAATGAATACACAATTATCTTTGGTAGTAGTGCATGGATAATTTGTAATGATACTTAATGAATACACGATTATCTTTGGTAGTAGTGCATGGATAATTTTGGTGTGGTCGTGATATCTTAATGAATACACAATTATCTTTGGCGTAGTGCTTGGATAATTTGTGGTCGTGATCTTAATGAATACACGATTATCTTTGGTAGTAGTGCATGGATAATTTTGTGGTCGTGATCTTAATGAATATCCTTGGCACGTAGTGCGGGGATGATTCGATGATATGGATTAATTATTGAAATTTGAGTCTCGTGATGAAATATTAATTCATGGATGTGTAAAAAGTCATCTTTTGGTAGTAGTGCATTGATAGACTTGGTATGATTATGACCGAGGATTATTCGGTATAATCATGGTAGTAATTGAAAACACGAATATCCTTGGCGGTGGTGCATGGATAATTCGTGGTCGTGATCTATTATTAATTTGAGTCTCGATTATTATTGGTTTCTGATTATATATCTTTGGCTGTAGTGCAAAGATGAATTGTTAATGAATATCTTTGGTAGGATTGCAAAGATGAATTTAATGTTTTCAACGATAAAGGTATTCAAAGGTATCCTCATCTCTTTATCATACCAGTACGTACCCTAATTTTGAGGCGAAATTCCATAAGGAGGGAGATTGTGAGACCCAGATTTTATCGATAAAGATTTAAATTTTGTGAAATAATTTTTAATATTATGGTGTGAATTTGAGATAATATTATAGTTGTGGGTAGTATTTATAAATTTTGCAAAGTATGCAGTGGTTATATTATATTCGATTGGTGGGGAATATTCGGTTTAGCGGGGAATATTAATACATGACTCAATCATTGGTGGACCCCAGCGAGAATGAAATTATTGTCGGATTGAAAGCGACAAAAATATTTTATTGAAATAACGGCGGAAGTTTTCTGGTAGTTCTTGTTGAACTACTCGGTAGTAAAAAATGCGATGTCGTGTGGTTGCGTAGTAGCGCGCGGTATTGATTATTGATGCTTATGTGAGAAGTCACTCGGTTTGATTCCATTATTGTCGATTAATAATATGAATTATTATAGCGATAATGACGTTTTGTTTTATTCGTATTATTAGCGTAATAAAAGCGAAACATCTTTTATATAAAATAGAATACTTTATTAAAGTTATTACATAAATAGAATATATTATATTTTATTATGCATAGTGTTGCATAGTGTTTTGCATAGTGTTTTTTGCATAGTATTGCATAGTGTTTGCATAGTAAAATGTTTTTATATAAATAGAATATATTATATTTTATTTAAAAGATTTTTCTTTAAATATGGACCGTCAGATTAAAGTAAATCAATACGGATAGTTCATGGATTAATTCTTATGCATTCCATTTTCTATAAATAGAAGCTCGTTCCTTCATTATTTTCTTACGAATTCATTGAAACTAGAGAGAGAAATTATAGAGAGAAGCTATAGAGAGAAAATTATATAGAGAAGAAGAAAGAATAGTATTACTACTTCTTCTTTGATATCCGGTGTCTACTTCTATATTATATTATTTTTTACGGTAAGGGGTGTTATTCTTTCTTCTTCTTGAAGAGAACTTACATTATTCCATTTCATTATTATTACATTGGAATAACTTTTGTAAAAAGTGGTATATACCTATACATAACACTTATGTATGTGGCATACCTATACTTGGTGAAATCCTTATGTTATTCCATTCTTATTATTACATTGGAATAACTTTGTATCATGTATCCCCTATGCTTTACCTTATACTTGGTGACATTCTTTTATTATTACATTGGAACATCACATGCGTGTGTTTTACAGGACACAGTTAAATCTTTATTATTATTACATTGGAACATCACATGCGTGTGTTTTACAGGATTTGGTTAAAATCTTTATCATTACATTGGAATATCTATCATGTGTTTTACAGGATGCAGTTCCATCTTTATTATTACATTGGAACATCACATGCCGATTGTGAATTTTCACGACTGGTTAGATTATTATTATTACATTGGAATAACACATACATCTGCAATCTGCATGCATGGTGATTTCTTTTGTTATTCCATTCTTTATTATACCCGGTTGGTTAAAACTTTGACTTATACTCCATGAAATTAGTAGAATATCCTTGATATTTGCGTTTCATCGATATCTTTTCATGGAAATATTCTTACGATCATTCTTGAATTTTACTCTCTAAAAGCGATATCGTGTTGACAATTTGGGCGTTAATAATTCATGGATTAAATAATTCTTGAACTTGTTTTATTGAATTATTATGTCATTCATCATCATCCTCATGTTATATTATGTTATCTTTGGCTTACGTGCGTAGATGAACTTAGTATGATTATGACCGAGGATCATTCGGTATAATCATGACTTGATATAAATGATGTGATAAAAAGTCCTCGGTGGCTTTTGTAATGCGGTGATGGATAGTTTTGGTATGATTATGACCGGGGGTGATTCGGTATAGTCATGACCATTGATAATTTGATGAAAATCCTTGGTAGTGATGCGAGGGATGATTAGATGTGGTGGTTTATTTATTAAAGTGAGTCTCGGTGATAAAAATTGATGAAAACCTTTTAAAACCTAAAAGATAGTAGACTTTATTCTCTACTTGACTCTTTTAATGGATTGCTTATTCAAGCTGCAGTTAAATTTGGTTGTCTATTGTATTTTATCGGTTTAACTTTGTTGAAGGCTAATGATAATTTATTACGCATTATCTTAGTCGTAATATTTCTTCTTGGGCTAGTTGAGCTCACCCTTTCTTTCTTTATTCTCTTGAGGAAATGAGAACGCCATTTGGGACGAGTCGGGGAGCGAAGTAATGGTCGAGAGGATAGCATTAGTAGTCCTCACTATTACGTGAAATAGTGTGATAATAGTTGTAATGAGGACTCCTTTTGAGTTTGTATAATATCTAGTAGACAATATTTGTATTCAAACTCACGGTTTATGTCGTATTGTACAGCGAGTTATATTAGTAAGTTGTATTTGAATTTATGTACCATGTAAGTGGCGACCCAAGATGGGTGGCGTATACCTAATTTTGGGGCGTCGCGGTTGGTATCGAGCTTAGGGATATGATCCTTGGCTGAGATGTGAGATAAGAACTAGGAGGGAGGCGGGGAATTCCTTAGCTAGTATGACCTACCTAAATTTATTTGGTATTTAATTGGTCGGGTCGAGTATAGGGATAATATGTGATATGTTAATTAACCCTTGTTTTGTGGCGGTGTTTGAGAATGGCATACGAAAATCTTTGAGATAAGCAATGAAGCACATGAGAGTGTTGATTGATTTCAAACAAAAGGTAACGACCAACAACGACGATAATAATCATCTTGGTGGCAGCAATTTATCGAACAATGATAACCATCGTGGGGAAATTATCATGCTAAGAATGGTAACCACCGGTGGTAATCATGGCAAAGATAATAGAAGTGGAAATTACAAGAGAGAAGGTCATTTAGCTCGATTTTGTTGTGCACCAAAGTCGAAGTCTAAATTTGGGACGGTGGCACAAAGGTGGATATGGACAAAACAAAGTCGTTGGTTTTAGGAAGTGCATTTTCATGACTTCTCAAAAAGCGAGTAAGCCGAACGAAGTTAGCGGGTTAGTTAATTATAAATTTTGAAGTCTATACCTTATAAGATCTGGGTTCTACCCATTATTTTATCTCTCTTGCTTGCGTTCAAGCGTTTAAATTTGACTCAGGAGAAGTTAGACTTTGACTTATTGGTTGAAAACCGTTAGTAGGAGCCTTCGTTCTACGCTACTATTTTTAAATCTTGTTTGATTCAAATAAACACTTTCACGTTACTGTCGATCTTATCTTTTGAAAATACTTGCCTTTGAGGTAATTTTTGAAATCGATTGATTAACTACTCATTATTCTTTTTTGTAAGGTTGTTAGCTTTCATATTTCTAACCAACTTTGTTATCTGAATTCAAAGTAACGAACCACTAAAGTTAATCATTGTTATATCAAGCCATAAGTAAAGAGCCCCGATCCTTTCGTTGTTGACTTCCTTGTGTGGAATACCAAAGCGGACTTTACGTAAGCGGCGACGTCGTGAATGAAGATGGCAAGTTTATAGGTATCATTGTGAGGTCTTTATCTAGGTTAAGGGATAGAAGTCACAGTTGGTAGTAATGTGACGTCTTATCAAGTCTTGGACGAGAGTATGTGATTTTGAATGATATTTCTATCATTAATAAATTTCTTGGCGTATTCTTGAAGACTTCCTAGCCTACCCTAGGCGTGAAATCGAATTTTGTATTGACCCCGATACAAAAACCCATTTCTTAAACCCTCGAATATTTCTTTGACTAAAAGGAGCATTTACGTGGATTATGATGAAAGTCATAATAAAAGCATTGAACTAATAAAAATCATGGGTATATGAAGTATTAGTAAGTTTTATGATGAGTTATGTTGGTTAGTATGTGAAAACATGAAAGTTTCTTAGAAATCACAAAGAGTTGAAAATCAGATTTTTGGTGAAAAGCGTAACATGAAATTCAATTGACCATATCTCCTATTATATTTTGAATTTTTGAATGTGGTCAAGTCCTAGAGTTAGATCTATGAGTTACCTAACTAATCCAAGTGGAATTACTGGAAAAGGTGTGTTGTAGATTTTTGTGTGGACTGATTTTAGCAAAAGGAGGCCAAAGCTGTAAATTTTGAAAATGCTACTGCCATGAATTTTAGAGGGCTATTTTCGGCCACTTAAATTATGAGAAAAATTCTGGCCTTTTGGGACATGAAAGTATATGGTATAAAGTACCTCCTGTCCAAAAATGAGCTCATTCGACTTAAAATGAGCAAGTTATGACTATTTCAATATTTAGGTTTTTAAATGAAAATGCTATAAGCGGAGTTCTATAACTCAGATGACCATGAAATTTAAACTGGAAGCTCACGTTAACATGTGTAAGGTCCTGCCAAGATTTGGGAATTTTGGAGTTAAACTTGAGGTAGCTAATTTCTTAAGGAATTAATTAGAAATTGATTTTTGAAAAATAGTAAATGAATTTTAAAAATTAGAGAAAATATATTTTCATTATGGGACTATATTATGCTAAATCCCAGAAAAGAAATATTTTTGGGACTAATTTGGTATTTTTCATGAAAATAGTTTAATTCTGAACATATGAGTTAAATATGTTATGTGAAGTAACAAAGTTGAAAATAAGATTTTATGGCTAAAGAATCCTATATAGAGTATATATATATTTTTTTTGAGAGATTTGATAATTGGTGATGATATCTTATGAGTATGGCATTTTGAATGATTAAATGCATTATATGGTAAAAGCGTAAACAATTAAGATAAATTGTTTATAAATTTAAGAAGTGATTAAAATATTGTTATAATATTAATGATATTAGATTATGAGATTATTAAGTGATTGATAACATGGGGATATTCTTGAATCTGGATAAATTATATTATAAATGTTTAATATTTATCCTTTATCTCATTTGATTGATTCTTTATATCATTATCCTCGTATTTTATATTATGTTGAAAGTAAATACGTGCTGTTTTGTAGTGCATAGATGGACTTGGTATGATTATGACCGAGGATTGTTGGGTATAATCATGCAAGTAATTGAAAACACAATTATCTTTGGTAGTAGTGCATGGATAATTTGTGGTCGTGATCTTAATGAATACACACGATTATCTTTGGTAGTAGTGCATGGATAATTTGTGGTCGTGATCTTAATGAATACACAATTATCTTTGGTAGTAGTGCATGGATAATTTGTGGTGGATTATCTTTGGTAGTGTAGTGCATGGATAATTAATGAGTCGTAATCTTAATGAATACGATTATCTTTGGTAGTAGTGCATGGATAATTTGTGGTCGTGATCTTAATGAATACACGATTATCTTTGTAGTAGTATGGTATTAATCTTAATGGATAATTTGTAGTGCGTGGATAATTAATGAATACGATTATCTTTGGTAGTAGTGCATGGATAATTTGTGGTCGTGATCTTAATGAATACACGATTATCTTTGGTAGTAGTGCTTGGATAATTTGTGGTGCGTGATCTTAATGAATACACGATTATCTTTGGTAGTAGTGCATGGATAATTTGTGGTCGTGATCTTAATGAATATCCTTGGCACGTAGTGCGGGGATGATTCGATGATATGGATTAATTATTGAAATTTGAGTCTCTAAATGATGAAATATTAATTCATGGATGTGGTAAAAAGTCATCTTTGGTAGTAGTGCATTGATAGACTTGGTATGATTATGACCAAGGATTATTCGGTATAATCATGGTAGTAATTGAAAACACGAATATCCTTGGCGGTGGTGCATGGATAATTCGTGGTCGTGATCTTATTAAGGTGAGTCTCGGCATTATTGGTTTATAGTTATATATCTTTGGCTTTGTAGTGCTGAAGATGAATTGTTAATAAATATCTTTGGCGGATTGCAAAGATGAATTTTAATGAATATCTTTGGTAGGATTAAAAGATGAATTTAAGGTTTCAACGATAAAGGTATTCAAGGTATCCTCATCTCTTTATCATACAGTCGTACCCTAATTTCGAGGTGAAATTCCATAAGGAGGAGATTGTGAGACCCAGATTTTATCGATAAAGATTTAAATTTTGTGAAATAATTTTTAATATTATGGTGTGAATTTGAGATAATATTATAGTTGTGGGTAGTATTTATAAATTTTGCAAAAAGTATGCAGTGGTTATATTATATTCGATTGGTGGGGAATATTCGGTTTAGCGAGGGAATATTAAATACAACGACTCAATCATTGGTGGGACCTAGCGAAATTATTGTCGGATTGAAAGCGACAAAAATATTTTATTGAAATAACGGCGGAAGTTTTCTAGTTGTTCTTGTTGAACTACTCGGTAGTAAAAAAATGCGATGATGTCGTGTGGTTGCATAGTAGCTGCGGTATTGATTGATTATTGATGCTTATGTGAGAAGTCACTCGGTTTGATTCCATTATTGTCGATTAATAATATGAATTATTATAGCGATAATGGCGTTTTATTTTATTATTCGTATTATTAGCGTAATAAAAGCGAAACATCTTTTATATAAAATAGAATACTTTATTAAAGTTATTACATAAATAGAATATATTATATTTTATTATGCATAGTAGTGTTTTGCATAGTGTTTTGCATAGTATTGCGTAGTGTTTGCATAGTAAAATGTTTTTATATAAATAGAATATATTATATTTTATTTAAAAGATTTTTCTTTAAATATGGACCGTCAGATTAAAAGTAAATCAATACTGGATAGTTCATGGATTAATTCTTATGCATTCCATTTTCCTATAAATGAAGCTCATTCCTTCATTATTTTCTTACGAATTCATTGAAACTACAGAGAGAGAAATTATAGAGAGAAGCTATAGAGAGAAAATTATAGAAAGAAAGAAGTGATACTACTACTTATTTCTTCTATATTAGGAATTATTATTTTTACGGTAAGTAAAGGGGTGTTATTCTTTCTTCTTGAAGAAGAACTTACATTATTCCATTCATTATTATTACATTGGAATAACTTTTGTAAAAGTGGCATACCTATACATACATATTATCATGGCTGTGGCATACCTATACTTGGTGAAATCCTTATGTTATTCCATTGCTTATTATTACATTGGAATAACTTTGTATCTGTGATTTACCCTATACTTGGTGACATTCTTCATTATTATTACATTGGAACATCACATGCATGTGTGTTTTACAGGACTGGTTTAAATCTTTATTATTATTACATTGGAACATCACATTTGTGTGTTTTACAGGATTTGGTTCATTCTTTATCATTACATTGGAAATATCCTATCGTGTGTTTTACAGGATGCAGTTCCATCTTTATTATTACATTGGAACATCTGTCGGTGTGAATTTCACGACTGGTTTAGATTATTATTATTACATTGGAATAACACATACATCACAATCTGCATGCGTGGTGATTTCTTTTGTTATTCCATTCTTTATTATACCCGGTTGGTTAAAACTTTGACTTTATACTCCATGAAATTAGTAGAATATCCTTGATATTTGCGTTTCATCGATATCTTTTCATGGAAATATTCTTACGATCATTCTTGAATTTTACTCTCTGAAAGCGATGTCATGTTGACAATTTGGGCGTTAATAATTCATGGATTAAATAATTCTTGAACTTGTTTTATTGAATTATTATGTCATTGTCATCATCCTCATGTTATATTATGTTATCTTTTTGGCTTACGTGCATAGATGAACTTAGTATGATTATGACCGAGGATCATTCGGTATAATCATGACTTGATATAAATGATGTGATAAAAGTCCTCGGTGGCTGTAATGCGTTGATGGATAGTTTTGGTATGATTATGACCGGGGGTGATTCGGTATAGTCATGACCATTGATAATTTGATGAAAATCCTTGGCCAAGTAGTACGGGGATGATTAGATGTGGTGGTTTATTTATTAAAAGTGAGTCTCGGTGATAAAAATTGATGAAAACCTTTTAAAACCTAAAAGATAGTAGACTTTATTTTCTCTTGACTCTTTTAATGGATTGCTTATTCAGGCTATGATTAAAGCTGGTTGTCTATTGTATTTTATCGGTTTAACTTTGTTGAAGGCTAATGATAATTTATTACGCATTATCTTAGTCGTAATATTTCTTCTTGGGCTAGTTGAGCTCACCCCTTTCTTTCTTTATTCTCTTGAGGAAATGAGAACATATTTGGGACGAGTCGGGGAGCGAAGTAATGGTCGGAGGATAGCATTAGTAGTCCTCACTATTACGTGAAATAGTGTGATAATAGTTGTAATGAGGACTCCTTTTGAGTTTGTATAATATCTAGTAGACAATATTTGTATTCAAACTCACGGTTTATGTCGTATTATACTGCGACGAGTTATATTAGTAAGTTTATTTATTTGAATTTATGTACCCATGTAAGTGGCGACTATCCCTTTAGGAGATGGGTGGCGTATTCTTGGAAAATTTTGCATCAAAAGCGAATCAGAACAATTGGATAAGTTTTGAGATCTTTACAAAGAGGATATAGGTGATTCAACGTTGCAAACAACAAAAACACTACATGATACATATCATAGGACCTTAACTATGGAATTGGATTAGGCATATGTCCAGTTCAGCACATATGAGACTAAAAGGTATCTTAGTATTGTTGATTTTGTTTTTTCTACTGATGTTGTTGACTCTATAGTGTAGGAATATTTTGATCAAATACAATTATACGAGAAGGATTTGAGGGCTGGAATGAAGCAAATTCATGATCTAAAAGATGCTCTTAATGAAGAATTGAAGTTGTTACCAGTCCACTTGAAGTTCACAAGTCCAATTACATAGAATGAGAAGGATGATGTCAAGCCAATGATAATAAACAAGGGCAGCTGCTTGGGAGGCAACCCAAGTTCTCAGATTTAATTTTTCTATCCCTTTACTCTTTAGTTTTTTTTATTGTGTGTTAGCTAGTAGTATTTTCTTCTTTGCATGATTTTCTTACATTGGGGACAATGTAAGGTTTGAGTGGGGGGGGGGAGATTTAGGTTTTATTTTATGTAGGAATAATAATCCAACTTTGATGGGAAGTTGAAAAAATTGAAGAAAAAAAAATATTCTGAAAACTTGGGTTCCATGGTTTTATTTGCCTTTGTGTTCGAAGGTTAAACTCAAAGATTGAAAATTGATGCTAAAATTCAGAATCGGTTTGATGCTTAATTTGTTAATGAATGCTGACAACTAATCCATGATCCATAGTAATTGATTTGAATTGAATTTGTGATACATGAGTACTTGAATATGAGAAGCATGTTTATTTGGCTAATTTATTTGTGGAGTTGTCTATGTGCACTGATTTCACGACTTAGAACTGTTTAACTTGCTTATGTTGTTGCAGAACCATATAAAAAAATGATGAATGAAAAAAAAAGAAAATTGAAAATCTGCTTTAATGTCCATTGTGCGAAATAAATGGGTATCTAAGCCTCGGGAAGCAACAGTATTCACGCTAAAAATTGTGATGGATAAAAGCAGCTTGACTAGTCGACTTTTGTGGCCTTTGTTACTTGAATAAGTAAGCCTTAGAGGTGTCTCTACAGCTAGCGCCCTAAGATCATCTGGTTTGGGAGTCGTTGGTGGAAAGTTCGCTAATGGGTAACTCTGAAAAGCCTAAGAAAAGGAGACATTGCACATGTCAAGAAAAGAAAAAAAAATATACGAAAAAAAACATGAAAATACATTCATCTGTGCTAAAAAGAATGTTCTATGAAAAAACTTAAAAAACAAGAAAAATTTGTTCTTGGGTGCGAGTCACTGTGCACGGTTTTTGCTCCATGGTAACTAAGTTGAATAAGTACGTAGATTTTGGGAAAGTTACTTATGTGGCTATAATTTGGTTTAATGAAATTCATTGGTGAAATAGTAAGGTTGTTCATTGTGAGTTAACTGATAAGGCATTGATTAAGATTTTTGCAAATTTAGTGTTGATAATCATGATTTGTACATTGAAATCTTTTGACATGATGGTTGAATATAACTTTTCTGGAAATTAAACTTTTGGTTTACACGAGGACGTGTAAAAGGCTAAGTGTGGGGGAATTTGATGAGTGCATATTATTCATTTATCTTGATTCCATTATATTTAGTTTTATTGCATGTTTCATGTGTATATGAGCTTATTAAGGTGTTTAATGATTTCTGGAAGAATTGGAGCTGAAATGAGGAAAAAGAGAAAATTACAGGTTTTTAGCATTAAATTGGATGCATGGTCTAGGCTTGGGACTTGAATTTTATTATAGAGCTCTTCTTTATCTTTCTGGAACATCTTGAATCGTCCCAATCGGAGTTCATAAGAAAAAAGTTATGATCTTTTTACTAAATAGTTTGT
This sequence comes from Panax quinquefolius, assembly GCA_020205615.1. NCBI lineage: Eukaryota > Viridiplantae > Streptophyta > Magnoliopsida > Apiales > Araliaceae > Panax > Panax quinquefolius. Next base: position 26,016,877 of record CM035171.1, read on the forward strand.
AATTTACACAGTAGTCACTTGGAGCCTGATTTCGACCTTGATGCAACCAGAATTTGTCAACTATCAAAGAATGAAAGTTGTAGATCTTGTCGATATCTTCGTTTTGATAGGTAGCAGGCCCCGTAACGCCTTCCAGATCAAACTTTATGCTCGTTTTACCAAAGGACGTCGCATCAGGAAATGGAAATTCGCCCCCAACGAATTTGAGCAAGAAAATTGAGAAATCTTGGATTTTTGGAAAGTTTCTAAATGCAGATTTTGGCATACTTCTACATGGAATTGGATTGATATTTCTATTAGCTTTAGGATTTCCTTTAGACTAAGATTTATTTCCAAATTGAATTATATTTCTTTATGGAAACTAGTTATGATTTATAATTCCTTTTAGGATTTGGATTTCTAATTCCCATGGGATTTAGGACTCTGTCTAGCACTATAAATAGAGGATGCTAGTCAGGGTTTTAGTGATTCAACTATCAACTATCATCTATTGGAGTGCAGACTCAAGAACATGTCGAGCTAGTTCTTTTTATACAATTCTAAAGGGAGGTGAATCCTTGTTACAAGTAATTGAATAATTGAGTATTATTATTTATTCCTTCTTGTGTGAAATTTCTTCTGATAATCTATTTTCATTGATTGCATGCTAATTGATCTAATTGATTTAATATGGCCAATTGAATTAGTTTGATCATTATCATATGCTAGATTAAGATTGATATTACGTGTAATTGATATCTGTCTTCATCATACGTAGTAACTTGGTAATAATAATTGTGGACAAGCTTTTGTTTATTGCTAAGATTATCAGAAAACAAGTTAAACAAATCGAGCTTATGTGTTTGTTACTTGGATTAGCCTAATTCTCTATTTCTTAATGCTTCTATCATATTAAATCTAGAGAGCTTATTCTAGGTTGTATGCTAGTTAGAATCTGGTAGAGAGCTTGTTTCATACAGTGATAATCTAAGGAGAATTTCGGATAGCAGAGCTTATTGTTATCTTGGGCTAATAGTTTCATTGAAGGGAAAATAATAATAACTTGATTAATTGATTGTTGTACTTGGTGAAACTGAACTGTAGAACTGAAGTTTTTACATATTTGGTTAATTTCATCATTGATTCTTGTTCTCTTAGTTTAAAAATAATTTTCAAAAACCCTCATCTTTATTTTCTGTCAAAATAATAGAATAAATATAAAACAAATCACTCTTTGTGGGATCGATCCTTACTTGCTACTGTGCTAATTATTATAATTATGAAGTGAAAGTGAGGTTAATTTAGGAGTGTCAACGATAGCTCCCAGTTTCTTTGGCAGAGCAGAGTGGTGTTGTGAAGTAAAAGTCATTCTAATTAAATATGAGAATATTTTAATTTTTGTTACTTTTGACAGAAACAAAATAAAAATAAATAAAATAGTAGTAGTATATACTTTTGACAAAAGTACCTTTTTTATACCAAAAATATAGTTGTACCAATTTGTTGTTAAATTATTTTAAAAATAGAATCTGGTTACACTATTTTGCTGATTAAAAATAAAAACGGCACTATTTTAACCATAAAAAGAGTAACTACAAATAAATAAATGAATGTATGACCTACGAATTCGGTGATAATAAGAAGATCAGCGAGTGCGGACCACGCCTAGAATCATATTTTAGTCCTCACCGTAAAATTCAACAATTTCGGCAGGCACTCGACACAAAATGTAGAACAATCTTCCCAAGTCAAAAGAACTAACTTCCATGTATTCCTTATTAGATCATCTCCAATTTACCAAAAGCAGAAGACCTACTAGTAGAACCTTAGACTATAACCTTAGAGAAGGAAGGTGAATATAATGAAAGCATAAGCTCAAATAAAGTTTGAACAATAAGAAGTAATTTAAGAAACATATATAGAAGAGATTAAAACATGCGTGAGAGGATTCAAAGAAGAATCTCATGAGTTATGGGGTTACCCAACTCAATAATATGGATGTAAGGTGATAGTAAATGAGGCGATTATACTATAGAAGAGAAAGATAAAAAGTTAAGAATAAAAAAGGTTATATTTAAGTATGGTATAATTGTACTCTTTAATGGTTGATGTATGGTATCTGGGCTAAACGATTCTTTCATAGAGCGGAGGTATATACGAACTAGTAACTCGAAACCTAGTTTGTTGGTTGTTTGTGAGAAACCACTCAGCGTACCATATGGAAACTGTTAGAGACCCGATGTGTACCAAGTATAGAAAATGGATACATATGATGAAAATGTGGAACTCAATTGGAATTTTGAGCAATGTAAATGAAGTTGGAAATTCTGAAAGCAGGAATTGTTATATAAACAAGAAGATTCAAAGAAGAATCTTGAAGAGATATGTAGATAAGGAATGGGAGTTACCTAATTCCAATAACAAAGATAACGAATAATGTCGTAAATGAAAGGAAAGAAAGAGAATCGTAAAATAAAACGATCACGAGTTAAGAAAAGAATTTTAAGGAAGATGATAATAGAATAAGATCACGACGTGATCTGTTTATGTTATAGAAGAAAGATGGTCTGTAATGTTTGAATAATTATAGCTTGATGCTATGAAGGTAATGTACTATGAAATCGTACAAGATAAACTCATCGGGAGTTATAGATAATGTGATCTGAGGAATTCGTATCGAAGCAAAAGAACAAGTTAAGAGTAAGAGATAGAGTTAGGTGGGATTTCAATTGAGGACTCATGTGATTGGTGAGTTATACAAATCTTTATATGGGAAAGGGTTTTGTGATTGCACTCAGTTTATCATATTGATAATCATTGGAATTTTGGTGTCGCGCTATTAATGTATATTTGACGAAAAGGTGATTCTTTTTTCATGTGTATGTTTGATAGTTAGAATTTATTAAGATTAGACAAATATTATTAGGATTAGGCGCGGTTCTTAAAACTAATGCATATGGTAAGTTCGTGACTCATAATAATATGGTATGTTTTGAACCCCTCGTGAATGGATGCACAGGGTACATTAGGATAAGTTCTTAAACTCATATTATTGTGGCAAGTCCTGAACTTCCAATGTGCGGTAAGTTTGATGAACTGGGGTATAATTAAGTTGTAAATAGAGTATTGAGGATGATAGGAATAGATAGACTTATTAAACAATGGATCATTATAGAAAGTGGAGTTGATGGTGGAAGCATAGGTATTCTAAATCTACTAGCTATGCTAGACTTTCAAAATTTATTGACTTCGTGCTGATGTTTACACTTTTATTTTCTTGAAAAACATTAGATCAAATGATGGAACCAATGAGTTTTAATAACAATATTGTTATTCGTATGTCTATGCTAATTGCTTCGGCTAGACAAAAATGATTTGCAATATATCAAAATGTATTTTATATCATTAATGCATCATGTAACACAGTGCAAAGATGATAAAAGCGATGGAGTCATCAATGCGGTATTACTAGTGTTGGATGTGATCTAAGGATCGTCGACCCACTATGGTATAATGTAGTATGATAAAATCACCAAATGACAAAATCCTCAGCAGATTTGTAAATACGGTGCGGTATCATGACGTCATAAAAAGATTTTTGAGATTTCTTTAAGATATGAGAATATATAAGGAATAAGGGGACATGTGAATGATAGACAATCCTATTTAATATATGATTTTGAGTTGATGTATCGTTATATATATATATATATATAGGTTAATATGAGTATGAAGTATGATCTATGTGTGATTGCTAAACATTACATTAAAATTATTTACAATGGTGATGAAAAAACCTAGAGAAAGTTCAAGGTCTTTGATAGATAATAGAAATTATATATGCTTCCCAATTATTGACAAAGGACTTATTCGAAGGTGAAATGAATTGATCAAATATATTCCTAGGTTGATCCTATATATATATATATATATATGAATGAATTGTAAAGTATACTCCTTAAGAAAAGATGTAAAAGTCCTTTGATAGATAATAGAAGGAAGTACTTATGAAAATATAGAAAGATCATAAGCTTGTTAGGTTGATCTTATGACTATAAATATAGATAGATAGCTTGTTAGGTTGATCTGCGATGTAATAGATAGGCTAGTCTGATACTCGTCGAAACCTTTGCACTTTAGAAGTAAGTGATGCGCCGTGTGAGTCGAGAGGTTAACTCGAGAGCTATCGAGGCGAGAATAGAAGAATGCAAGATAGTAGATCTTGGAGTTAAATCAACTGCAAGGGAAGCGAAGAAGGAATGTAGTGTATCAGTAAAGCTTCTTCGGGATCGTAGTGTCTTTGAGGAAGTCTTGTTGAGAATCGTGAGAGACTGACACCTTTCTGGCCGATGGGTCTTCTGTAGAAGCGAAAAGAAAAAGCGTAGAATACACTCGAGTCGTGAGAAAGTCTGCGATGCCAAAGCCAAGTCGAGGATCGTAGATCACTCACGAGTTCGTAGAAGTCTATTGATTACATGCGAGAGATCGTAGTCAAGCAAGATCGGATGAAGACAACAAGCACCTGAGGCGAAATCGTAAAGTGTCGAGATCGATCTCGGGGATCGTAGTGTCTGCACCTGACGAAAATTTGAATCGTAGAGTGCAAAACTACGATCTCAAAAGAAGTGCTCACGGTGCAAGGATGAATAATTATAGAGCATATACGGTTCTCAACAAATGAGAACTCCAGAATATCAAAAGGCGAAGCCTACGGTTCGAAGTTGCAAGCTACATCGAGAAACTAGAGAGCACTCAGCGAATGGCATGCGAAAGCTAACAGAAGATCTCGGCACCAACCCAATCGAAATTAAGATTGAGGTGTAAGGCCATTCGTGATGAAGTCTTCCACCAAGGAGATCAAAGAAGACTTGAAGGTGACTAAGGAAAGTCGGTTTATGCGATTAGCTATCAAGTGAGCAGAAGACAACGATCTTGGAAGCAACCAAGATCGTAGTGTTTTCAAAACAAAAGAGGAGGCGATGGAAGGTGAAGCCAGAGATCTTTTGGTCGACCTCGATTAGCAAGGATAAAGTGATTAAGTGCGAGTTCGGTTCATTGATGATAAGTGAATGGGAGATCTGAGGAGAAAGCAAATTTGGGCCGCCCACAAATCTGAAGTGTCTTGATATTGAGAAGGGACGGAGCAAGGAATTAGGCCATCGATCTACGAGAGCGGTCGAAGCAAAGCGAAGTATTGAAGCCTTGCACAATCTGAGGAAGAGGTGTTCTACATTGAAGATCCAATCAACACTCTTCAAGATCGTAGTGTTAGCTCTACCAGTCAATGAGCAACACTCAACAAGACACTACGAGCAGGTCCTTGAAGACGTGCATCAGAATCGTAGAGTTCGAATAGCTGAAGACTGAAGCATCGGCAAAGGTTCAATCTGAAGGGTAATATTTGGACAAGTGCTTATTGAGAGCATCGATGCAAAAGGACAACCTTTGATCGAGAAATTAGAAAGAGGTAATAAAGTCTTCGACACCTTGAAGACATTAAAGTGATACATCGAGCGAGGTGGGTGAAAGCGATGAAGCTGCTGACGTCGGAAAAAGTATGACATGTCACATCAAGTAGTCTACCTCAATGACTCGAGATCTGTGAAGAGATTTGAATAGCCTTCAATGGCTACTTTCCAAGCGGAAGGATTGGGAAGGAGTATAAATGAGGAAGAGCTTCAAAGATCAAAGGTTCTTTGGAGTTCTTAGAGTTTGGAGAGAAGGTGGGTGATCTAAACCATGTGAGATAGTGAGTCCGAAGGCTCACTCTACGATCCACCAAGAACACTCAGAAGTCAGATAAAGAAAGAAGTAGAAGTGTGAGTTCTACTATGTAGAAGTGAGAGTTCTACTACATGAAGAGTGTTCAGAACTACCGAGAGAAAGAAGAGCATCATGACATCTTGATGTCCATCATGGGAAGACTCTAAGTATAATAGAAAAGAGCCTATAGTCATCTTATCAAGTCCATCATGAGTAGGCATCAAGTAGTAGAAGGGAGATCACAAAAGCCATCTTGGTGTCAAGCATGAGAAAGCTTCTAAGTACCTAATAGAAGAGCCTACAGTCAGCTTGGAAGCCTCTCATGTGTAGTCATCAAGTACCAAGGAGAATGATCTTCAAGGCAGTTCAACAAGGGGTCATCCAAAGTGGTTGAGTAACTGAAAAGTGAGCATCATGCAACACTCAAATTTGCACTTCAAGGATGATCAAGCCAAGCTGCTAAGTATAGAAGATGTTCAGAGCATGAAGACATCTTAGCAGCTCAGCACCAACTCCAACAACAAAAAACAAACAACTCAATAAAGCCAGGGCCTGTGGGGTCCTTGTCCGAAGGGACTAAACAAAGCAGGGCCAGAAGGGTCCTTGTCTGGAGGGACTAAACGAAGTTCAAGCCTCTTTGGGCTTGCAGAAGAGTTCTAGGAACTAGAGAGAGTCCAAAGCTACTTTGGCCTTGAAGAGTTCTTAGTGAACTGAAGTCCCAAGGCTGCTGGCCTTGAAGGAATCTTAGTGATTCAGGGTGCTGCCCTTCCTTAGTGGAAATCCTGCTAGTTGAAAGCAGAAAAGTGGATTAGGAGCTTGAGTCTCTGAACCACTTAAAACCCCTTGTGTCTTTTACATTATGTCATTTACATTACATTATAGTCTTATAAGCTGCTATGTATGTTTTAGCGCTTACAACTAAACTTACTCTACTGAACAATGTATGTATGATTATGAATATATCAATGAAGGGGATCTTTTACTTATTCCGCTGTGCTTGAAAAGATTCTTATGTTTTTCATATATTAATTATGAACAATATAATATACACCAGAAAAATATTTGAAATAAAAGGATCTATTCAACCCCCCTTCTAGATCTATTGTGCCCTCTGGTAACTAACAATTGGTATCGAGAAGCGGGTTCTCATACTATATTCAAAAGCTAATCGCTTTGAGTGCGATCCCGAGCACTAACATTGTTCTAAACTTAGTTTAGTAGTAAGTAAATTGTTATATGCAGATGAGCTCACATGTTGGAAATATTGTGTATAGGTTAAATGTGTATATACACCTGAAGCTGCTCAGATTGGTCCATGGTCTCTATAATTACATCAACAAGACAAATCCTAGCCTGCAGTCAAGCTTGTAGTCCGAAGACAAGACGAGAGAACTCAGGAGACATTAATGACAAAGAATCAAACACCCACTAGTCTGAAAGATGAAGAAACCATACATGCTACGAAATTCTTATCGAGAGAAGAAAGAAGATCTTCTCAAACTTATATACAGTGACCAACATTTGGGTGCAAACTACATCGACTAAAAGATGTCAAAGATCTTAATGTTGAGATTCTCTTGGCCTATATCTTCAAGACCACTCTTGATTGATTAAAAAGCCAAGTGAAAAGCGATAAGTTATCGGGAAAAAAGTAAAGCTATGCTCATGATACCTAAACTCGGTATATCTAAGGTAAATATTTATTTAATGGCAGCGGTAAAAAGGTAAGGTTCCTCACTATTATTAAATGTATACATCATAATTGCATCTTTTTATGAACTATAACGATGATACATCGAGGAGTCATAATCGCCTAAAAAGGTGAAGAGAGAAAGTAACTTTGAGGATGGAAACTCGAATGACTATAAACTTTCTCTCCATCAAGTTTTAGGTTGAAGATGACATCTTGAAGGAAATCTGAAATGGGTTAAATAAGAGCATCCTGAGCCTAATGAACTTTATGTGAAGTAATCTTTCTTTGATGGGTTAGTATGTATATACTGACAAGCCTATGTTCTAAGTGTTTGACAACACACTGAAAGCATGATCGATTTTGCAAGAGGATCTTGGCTTGATTCATGGCCGATCACCTCGATGAATCGACTAGATACTCTCTAAATCGTAGAGTTGATTCTCACTCTGTGAACACTTAAACATTGTGAACATAACCTAGTGAATGATGAAACCATCATAGATAGAGAGTGTGTTATTAGATGTTAAATCCCATACACACTCACCATCATGCATCTCAAAATGTATTATCATAAGATAGTTGCATGCATGAATATGTCTGTTGGTGATAAATATGATAATTATCCAGATAAGAGGAACAGGGGTTTAGAAAACTAACCTAGTAGGACCCATTTAACTATGGGTACCAAAAATAGAAATATATTTAAACCTGCAGGTACTTGGTCAGTCTAACCACACTAAGGAATGATGAAGCAGAAGACTTGATCGAAGAAGACTCGACCGGCGGAAGGCTAAGGATAATTGAGAGAGATGATTACGATAGAGTTCCTATCTATCAAGCACGTCCTTAAAGACCCTCTGAGCTAACGAATGGAGCTCACATGGTTGCTAATATGTATATGGAAGCAAGCCATTCGACGAAGAAAGGAAAAGGTCTTATGTGCTCGAAAAGCCCGGTCAAAGAATACTATATGGGAAGAATCCTCGAGGAAGCTCTCAGCAGCGGAAGATTATCAAGCATCATTCGAGAGGAACTTATTGCGAGAGAGAGAACTTCACAAACACAATTGTCAAAGAAGACTACGTTCGTAGTCTATCATATAATCGTAGAGTGATCGATCCACGAAAATACTCATCTCTACGATACAAGGAAATCAAAGTGATGATGGAGATTCGGTCGAGGAAGGAGATATCTGAAAGGCGCCTTCAAATGAATTTGAAGAAGAGGGAATCACATCTATCACGGAAAACAAGCGTCAACAATGAAGGAAGCGGTGATACATTAAGGAACAACAACCTTTGAGATATACTATGAAAAGTTGTACCCATTCTGAGTCCCAAAACTTTGTGGTGATGAACAAATGAAGATCCATAGTCGGTAGGAGCGTCTCAAAGCGTACTACGATAACCCTGACGACCACTGACCCATAATCGTGAAGTACTACGATCGAACATATGATCGTAGTGTAAGAAGCGAGGAGGACACCACGATTTCAGCAATGCAGTTGTCTAAAGCTGGTAGAAGACCTCCCAATCAGAAGAGGTCGAATGAGATGTCATTACAAATCACTGCTATAGTATTCCATCTGGAAAGCGCCTCAGGGACAAACCTGACCCTTAGCTCACTCTAAGAGGTTGGCCCTTTCTGAGCTACCTTAACCCAGGAGGAATGCTTGATCAAGTTCATCTCGAGGACAAAGTCGGTCAGCGATCGTGAAAGTCGAGTTTGAAGAGAACTAAGCGATCGTGAGTGCTACCTCAGCGATCGTAGTGCTACCTCGGCGATCGTGAAATACGACCTCAACGATCGTAGAATCTGACTCGACGATCGTAATCCTACCAAAGGTACTCCGGTTCACAAGGAGTTTGGAAAATGAGACATTTGCTAAACCATTCAAAATGAGGACATAAGTTTGAATATCAGTGATTGAGCTATGCTGCATAAATGTAAGGATAGAAGTAAAAGCCATCCACTGCAGCATCTCTCAAAAGTTGATTGTTGAGTTAACCAAGGGAATCGTAGAGTCCATAGCTACCTTATCATGCTAATCTATGAATCAAAAGGTAAACGGTCAGAGCCACGTCGTTTAAACGACTACTCTTTTAAAAGAAATATCTAAGCGAAAAGTTATGGGGAATTCTGACTCATTCTTTGGGCAGCGTCTGACAATGGACGGTTGACACATCGATGATTATCTTGAGTTAGAAGGCGCCTTAAAGACAATTTCAAATCTACAAACGGTTACCAAAAGCTATCGAACCTTTCTCCTCCCATTTTCAAACCCTAGAATCCTCTCAAGAGCAAAATCAGTTAACCCTCGAGCCTTACCAAATTACACTCGGCCGTCTCTTATAAACATATCTCTAAATCGAGATACCCACATTCTTTGAACTACTCAAAATGGAAAAGCGGCAAGTAATCAGCGGCATTCGACTTGGAACCAAATCGTTTGAGAAATCGAAAAGAAGTTCGAGGATATTCTCGAGCTTGTGAAAGAAATTTGGATTCTCGAGAATGCCTTGAGGAAAATACTCGAAAGTCTACATCGACTGGTTAAAGAATTCTACTCAAGCGCCTCCATCAACTCGAAACCCTTACTACCGAGGTTAAAGGTCGGTCTACGAAGTTAAAATCTTACGACCTCAATCGATGCCTAGGTTTTCCTAACGAAGGGTGAAGAACCTTGATAATGTCAATCTTGAACAAGCGAAAGGAGGTTATGGGGTGCCCAAAGAAACCCTAGTTTCAAAGACATGAAGAAGAAGGAGTTTCCTGAAGAGTATGAATTCCTTGCTGAAATTGTTGAAAAGTGCATACTGTGCAAGAACACTGCACATGACATAGTGATTGACCAAAAGTTGAAGATAATGTCAGCAATAGTTCTGAAGAAACAAATTGACTTTGGAGATATCTTGATCGATCAAATCTCCAAGTGGGTAGAAAAGGCTGAGAAGAAGAAATCCACTTGAAAAACCTCGACTAAGGTGTTTTATGGTAGATTTCTTTGAGTATTGTGCTAAAGAAGAAGCTAGGAGGGAAAATCAAGGATGATGATGGGAGAAACTTTGAATGTGCACAAAGTAATGTCTCCCTGATTATTTGTAAATTGGAAGAAGAACCCTAAGGAGAACAAAAGGTGGCAATTTGGGAAGCGCAGAGCCTCTCAAAGAAGAGAAAAATAGAAGAGGTAGAAAACTACGAGTCGATGACTCTGTGCAGCAGAAATCACACAAGTCGAAGAAATCAAAAAGTGAAGAAGAAAATTTGGTGAAGTGTGAAGAAAGCGAAGCCCCATCAAGAAGTCTCTCCTCCTTGAACAAGGACAAAGAAGAAAAAGTCTAGCTTCTTTGAAACAACAAAGAGGAGAAGCGGCGAGGTTGCTTCGAGGACCAATCAACAAGAAAGCTAAGGTGGAAGACAAACCAGTCTCAGCTTCCCAAAACAGTACATCTCTTTGAAGAAGGGACGAAGAGTCGTGAAAAGTAAAGGAAATAGATGTCGAAATTTGAGTCCCCATGACAACATCCGAAATAAAAATAAAGGCGATATGATGGAAGAAAGTGCGACATCTGGCGATAAAAAAGAATGCTCAAGCCCCGTGGCCAATTCTCAGAGCAGTCACTCTGATGATGAAGAAGAAATTCAAGATGATCAAATTGCTTCCCCAAATGCAAGCGCTTAATGACCCAGATGATAGGTCGAAGTAATGTTGTATGAAGAAGAAGAAGAACTTGCCCCCACCAATCCGAATGACCACCTTCTTTGAATCAAGAGTTGATGAGATGAGCGGAAGAAGAGTCTTTCTGCGCTGTCTTTGAACCCCGAGGAAGTGTATGTCTGCTTTGAACGGAGAAGTCGATTACGAAGAAGAAGAAAAGTCGACTCTCCCAAACCTGAAGCCTCAAGAAGAAGGAAAAGCTCTAGATTGCAAGCCAAGTTTGCCTCAAAGGAGCGATGGCAAATCAAATGCCATCATTGAATTGAGTGATGATGAGTCTGTATCTCTAGGGAGAAAAATTTGAATATGAAACCAGCGGTGAAGAGGAAGAATGAGGAAATCCTTCTTTGAAGAAGGTTACGGTCATGAAATGCGAAGAAGGATTCTCTCTTTGAAGGTGATCAAAATGATTAGGTTACGAGAAAAAGAAGTAGAAAATGACTCAATTCGAAGATCGAGAACAAGAAGAACGAGAACTCTACCTATCCTCTCACTGCAAGATTCACCGGAAGGATAGTGGTAGAAGTTCCTAATGAACCATCGAGAGACTCCACGATAGATGGGTAAACTATGGAGATGAAGCGGCTCGAGTAGTAAGAATGACTACTTTTGACTTAGCGAAGCTGGAACAATATGGAGCTAGATTGCTCGACCATTCTCTACAACCACGATGATCTGTTGATGAGATGGTTCTTCCGGTGGATGCCATGGCTAAAGGCCTTTCTTGAAGGAGATGGAAGCTACCTCATTTGGTCTTCTACAAGACATTTCAAGCATGGGGCTGGTAGCTCAAAACTTCCCAAGGGTGAAAAGTTATTCTACAAAGATGATTACAAACCGGCCTCACTTCAAGGTCTATCGACATCTTTAGAAATCTTTATATCCCCTACGATCGTAGAGTGGATTACGAAGGACGAAAAGAGCCGTGACCAAGGGAGGTGGTCGTAGAGTCTTTTCACTCTCTACTGCTGACGATGTTCAAGCTCAAAACCAAAAGCCTCCTTATGCTCAAGCACTACTATTAGACATTCCCTCATCCTCAACTAGTGATTGGAACTCAACGATTGCTTAGATTCTCCAAGCCTTTGAAAAACTATCCAAAGATGAAGATCGTAGAGTCCAATCCAATGCTCAACCTGAACCAGCCCAACAAAAAGATCAAACTACTTTGGCGCAGGAACTACTGAAGTGTTCTGATGATCTAAGCGAGAAAATATCTCTGCTCACTGAAGAATCACATGATGAGCAACGATGGCGAGGAGATAATCCTTTCAAAGCCTGAGCTTTAAGCTACTTTGGTAGATGTATCTCTCAAACTCAAGAGAGATAACATCTATCGAGAAGGCCATACAAGATCAAAAAATTTGAAGCTCTGAATTGAGGAAGGCTAATGAAGAAGCGATTCAAGCCCTCTCTCGACAAGATTGATGATATGAAGGCGGACCTTCTCGGTCTGACTTAAAAGCTAGGCGGCCAAGAACTAAAGTTTGAAGTTGCTGACTCCTCTACGATGGGCAAGCTTAATTCCAACATGGGCGGCTCTCTCGAATGATTAATGACAAAAGGGGGAGAAAAGAGGCATAGAAAAGAAGAGGAGCAAGAGGCACTCAAGGAAGAAGCGAGAGGTTAAGGGAGAAGAAGTCGAAAGAAGAAGAAAGCATCTGCAGATAAAGAGTCATCATTTAAGGGGGAGCCAGAAGATGATGATAACAAGATTGCAAAGTCTGAGGAGGAGCATGATCAGAAAGATGCTGAAGAGGAACCAAGCAAAGACAGAAGTTCATCATCCTAGGGGGAGCAAGAACAAGAAGAACAAATAGTCGAGTAGCTGATCAACAAGCATCCTGGAAACATACATGAACCAAGGAGGTACATCTCTAACCTGTTAGGTATGTTCTGGATCCAGGATGTAGAATGTCTGACTATATAAATTTCCATATCAATATAAATGACATTCATGATTATCTGTTTTAGAAATATAGCTGCTCACTGTATATAAGATTCATTCATAACATGCATATGCACTTATTGTTTTTGTCATAATCAAATAGGGGGAGATTGTTAGGAATAAACATGTGAATGATATTCTTATTTAATATATGATTTGATTATGATATATATATATATATATATATATATATATATATGAGTGAATATGCAAGTATGCTTGCATTAAGAAAAGCTGTAAAGTCTTTTGATATATAATAGAAATATATGTACAAGGACTTATAATGAATTTATCAAATATGTTAAGTTGATCCTACATTAGCAAAACAGCTCTGTATAGTCCTTAAAAAGAAATGATGTACAAGGACTATAAATATAGAAAGATCAAGCTTGTTAGGTTGATCTTATGATGTAATAGATAGGCTAGTCGATCGTCGAACCTTTGCACGTGAAGTCGTAGTACTTGGGTTAGTCGAGGTTAACTCGAGAGCTATCGGCGAGAATAGAAGAATGCAAGATAGTAGATCTTGGAGTTCGTATGAGCGCGAGGAAAGCGAAGAAGGAGGGCGTAGTGTATCGTAGAGCTTCTTCAAGATCGTGTAGTGTCTTTGAGGAAGTCGTGTTCGAATCGTAGAGACGACACGCCTCTGAGCCGACCCGATCTTCTGCTTGAAGCGCGAGGCGAAGCGTAGACTACACTCGAGTCGTAGAGTCTCTTGATGCCAAAAGCAAGTTAAGGATCATAGATCACACTCACGAGTTCGTAGAGTCTATTGATTACATGCGAGATCGTAGTCAAGCAAGATCGGATGAAACACAAAGCATGGCGAAATCGTAGAGTGTCGAGATCGATCTTGGGATCGTAGTGTCTGCACCTGGTGAAGGTGAATGAATCGTAGAGTGTAGAACTACGATCTCAAAAGAAGTTCTCACGATGCCAAGATGATAATCGTAGAGCATATACGGTTCTCAACAAATAAGCACTCGAGAATATCAAAGGCGAAGCCTCGGTTCAAGCTACTGAAAGCTACATCGAGGAAACTGAGAGAGTGCACTCAACGAATGGCATGCGAGGGCTAACAGAAGATCTAAGCAAAGACTAACCCAATCGGCATTAAGATTGAGGTGTAAGGCCATTCGTGATGAAGTCTTCCACAAGGAGATCCAAAGAAGACTTCAGAAGCTGACTAAGGAAAGTTAGTTTATGTAGTAGCTATCAAGTGAACAAAAGACAACGATCTTGGAAGCAACCAAGATCGTAGTGTTTTCTAAAACAAAGAAGGAGGCGATGGAAGGTGAGCAGAGATCTTGGTTAGCCTCACGATTAGCAAGGCTAAAGTGATTAAGTGTAGGGTCGGTTCATTGATGATAAGTGAGCGGGAGATCACGAGGAGAAAGCAAATTTGGACGCGCATACAAATCTAAAGTGTCTTGATATTGAGGAAAGGGACGAGAGCAAGGAATTAGGCCATCGGTCTCACGAGCGATCGAAGCAAGCGAAGTATTGAAGCCTTTGCACATTACTGAGGAAGAGGTGTTCTACATTAAAGATCCAATCAACACTCTTCAAGATCGTAGTGTTAACCCTACCAGTCAATGAGCAACACTCAACAAAACACTACGATCAAGTCTTTGAAGACGTGCATTAGAATCGTAGAGTCCGAATAACTGAAGACTGAAGCATTGGCAAAGGTTCAATCTGAAGGGTAATATCCTGACAAGTGCTTATTGAGGGCATCGATGTAATAAGACAACCTCTGATCGAGAAATCATAAAGAGGTAATAAAGTCTTTGACCTGACCAAGACAATTAAAGTGATACATCGCAGGGGGGGGTGAAAGCGATGAAGCTACGACGTCGAAAAAAAGTATGACATGTCACATCAAGCAGTCTGCCTCAAGCAACTCGAGATCTGTGAAGAGATTTGAATAGCCTTCAATGGCTACTTTCCAACGGAAGGATTGGGAAGGAGTATAAATGAGGAAGAGCTTCAAAGATCAAAGGTTCTTTGGAGTTCTTAGAGTTTGGAGAGAAGGTGGGTGATCTAAACCATGTGAAATATAGTAGTCAGAAGGCTCACTCTACGATCCACCAAGAACACTCAGAAGTCAGATAAAGAAAGAAGTAGAAGTGTGAGTTCTACTATGTAGAAGTGAGAGTTCTACTACATGAACAGTGTTCAGAACTGTCGAGAGAAAGAAGAGCATCATGACATCTTGATGTCCATCATGGGAAGACTTTAAGTACAATATAGAAGAGCCTACAGTCATCTTAGTAAGTCCATCATGAGTAGGCATCAAGTAGCAGAAGGGAGATCACAAAAACCATCTTGGTGTCAAGCATGAGAAAGCTTCTAAGTACCTAATAGAAGAGCCTACAGTCAGCTTGGAAGCCTCTCATGTGCAGTCATCAAGTACCAAGGAGAATGATCTTCAAGGCAGTTCAACAAGGGGTCATCCGAAGAGGTTGAGTAACTATAGAAGCTGAGCATCATTCAACACTTAGCTGCACTTCAAGGATGATCAAGCCATGCTGCTAAGTATTGAAGATGTTCAGAGCATGAAGACATCTTAGAAGCTCAGCACTGACTCCAACAACAACAAGCAAACAACTCAACAAAGCCAGGGCCTGTGGGGTCCTTGTCCAAAGGGACTAAACAAAACAGGGCCAGAAGGGTCCTTGTCCGGAGGGACTAAACGAAGTTCCAAGCCTGTTGGGCTTGAAGAGTTCCTAGGGAACTAGAGGAGTCCCTAGGGAACTAGAGGAGTCCCAAGGCTGCTGGCCTTGAAGAGTTCTTAGTGAACTGAAGTCCCAAGGCTGCTGGCCTTGAAGGAATCTTAGAGATTCAGGGTGCTGCCCTTCCTTAGTGGAAATCGTGCTAGTTGAAAGCAGAAGAGTGGATTAGGAGCTTGAGTCTCTGAACCACTTAAAACCCCTTATATCTTTTACATTATGTCATTTACATTATGTACTATAACTGCTATAATTGCTATGTATGTTTTAACTGCTTACAACTAAACTTACTCTACGAACAATGTATGTATGATTATGAATATATCAATGAAGGGATCTTTTTTACTTATTCATTTGTGCTTGAAAAGATTCTTATGTTTGTATATGTTAATTATGAACAATATAATATAAACTAGAAAAGTATTTGAAATAAAAGTATCTATTCAACCCCCCCTTCAGATCTATTGTGCCCTCAGGAACTAATGAAAGGATGAGAAAAAATTAAGCAAAACATAATAATTTCAAGAAAGAAATGAAATTCCAGAAAAAAGAGAAATGTGAAACACTTAGAAGAGGATGAGGTGAGGAATATGATGGTCTTAGAAAGATCTTTAGAGAAAGAATTGGGTTGCAGAACCTAATGAATAAATAGATAGTAACATAAAAATCTATTTTTGATAAAGGGAATGAATGAAAATTAGTAAGTCAAAAATTTCGAGGTTGAAATTCTTAGAAGAAGGAATGAATGTAATGTCCCGAGAGTTTGATCATATAGTATATGATAATGATCCTTAGAGAAAGATAATGAACGGGTTAAAGAATATGTAATACTCAAATATAATTGAGTCTAAGTAAATGTTATGAAATAAAACTTATAAGAATTTATTATTAAGAATGGTGAGAGTAGAAAATATAAAACCTATATTAAGGTAACGTGTTGAAGTTATTCAATGAAAAGATTTGAGGAAAACCTTAGTAAGGTAGGGTTTCGGTGATTCCGAGGACGGAATTCTTATAAGGAGGGAAGGATGTGACATCCCAGATTTTAGAATTTATAAATAAAAGTATTATTTATGAGATATGTTGGGTGTGAGTATGTGTATGTCATATATTGTAGAATATGTGAATTGATGTGAAGAGAATGTTATATATTAATTTTAATATATATAAATATTTAATTGAATTATTTATTGAGTTAAATAAATAAATTTTATTTTGATTATAGAGTAATGTAATTAAGTGTAGTAGATTAATTAAATGAATATTTAGTATTTAATTTAATTAATATAATAATTTTATGTTATAGTTGTAATTTAATTGAGATAATTAAATTAGATGAGTTATGTGATGATTGTTCCACAAAATTATAATTAACAAGTATATATAATTATGTGACAATTTGATGAGATTGATTGATGTTAAACCATTGATTAATTAAAATAATGAGTATTTGCCAAACATGGTATTAGGCTTTTCAAGTTCAAGTTGGTGTAACCTATGTATTAACTAGTAATTAGTATATATAATAATTATTAGGAGTTACATATATTATATATTACGGGTATTGTATATTATATGTATATACTACAAGTTAGTACGTTAGTTTTAGAAAATAAACCAAAGAAAGAAGAAGAGAGTTAGAGAGAGTTGTAGGAGAGGAAGAAGAGGAAGAAAAAGAAGAAGAAGGGAAAGCTTTGAGAAGACAAAACAAGCCTCATCATCATTATCTCCATCTCTCTCTTAAATTCATACTAATAAGGTTATAATCTAAATTCTTCGTTTTAATTATATTTTTATGTTCTTCATAATGTAGTTCTCTGATAATTGTTATATAGAAGTTATATTGATAAATTAAGAGAGATAGAGAGAAATAGAGGAATTTAGATGAGCTAGAAGAAGAAGAAGAAGAAAAAGCTAGAAGAAGGTAACTTCTAAACTCTTAGTGAATCTTTGATTTTTTTGGGTAGATTTATGTTCTAGGGTAGTAGATCATGCTTAATCTTGTTGTATAGGTTTAATCTTGGATTATCAAGAATCAAACAAGAGGATTCAAGAAAGAAAATGAAATGGAAAGAAAATTTGAAGAACAAAATTCGTAGGTTTTGAGTAATTGTGGACAAATCTTGTGAAATTCATACCTCTTTGGGTATAATGAGTTAGAAAGTGAGCCTTATATCAAATCGAAGATATGGAAGTAAGCTATATTCTAAAAGTGGAATCACATGAAAACTCTTTGTAGATTTCTTGCAATGTACATTTTAGTAAGGCTGGTCAAGAAGGAAAATAAATGCCTAGAAAATCAAAACTGTTACGGTTTCTGACTTTGAACAATTAATATAAATTCGTGTGTTTTGAATTTGAAGAAACTTTAAACTGCAAAGTTGTAGATATGGAAGCTTACTAGCCAGATTCGCGTGATTGAGCCATTTTATGGACCAAATCATGTCCGAAATAAATTGTTTAGTAAGGATGTCCAGAAAATGAAATTTTCTAGACTAGTTTATGAATTACAGAATCTGGTTTAGATGGATAAGGGTTTGACTTTTAGACCTAGATGAGGTTGTAGTACACCGAGTAAGGGTTAATTCTATATAAGAAGGAACAAAAACGGACATGTAACGAAGGAGTTATGTTAAAAAAAAAAAGCGTTTTGTTAAAGAAATTGTGAAGATGAGTTTTATAATTACATTTGAATTAAGATTTTGGGTGATGGAATATTTTGATGATTAAAAATATGTTTTGACATATGTAATGAGTATAGATATGTGTTATCATATTCTATGCATAATTAACCATTTAAGATCAAGAGTTGAGATAAGTTAATGTGTACACATAACGTGCTCGATAAAATGCCTAAGAGTAATAGTGTTTCTAAACTTTGGTATACAAAGTGTCATCTAATGACTAATATTGGATGTTATGTGCATCCGAGTATGAAAAGATGATAATACAAGAATAATAATGGAAAGATATTGAAAAGGGCAATTTTGATTTTTGAAGGAAAATTAAACTTGTAAACAATGTGTTGAATATGCATTTTGAAACCAAAGTGGTATAATAAAATGGTGATATATCGCACATTAAACTACAAGTGCGATAGTCTAGCATGTGTGGTGATGAAAATGAAAATAAAAGCCGAGTTGCATATAAAATAGTTAGATGTCTACAAAGACATCATAAAGGATAATAAGATAAAGTAAGATCTTAGAATAAATTTGACCATGAGATTGATTATTAATTTTATTTATTATCAATCTCACATACAGTGTAGGTTGTGCAAGGACACGAAGTATTAGCGTGTTGTAAAAGCGCCAGTAAAAGGCAGTCTTTCAGTTCCTTTTTTGCTATGTGAGCTTGATGATGATCTGCTTTAAAATTTTAGTACATGATGTATTATATATGTCAAAAGTATGAAATGTGAAAGTCAATCTATGACTATGATGATTGAACTATGAATGTTGATTGAGTAAGGAACTCAATCTTTATAGTTGTTATGTGAACTACAACATGTATGCTATGTTTGTTTATGATTATTCTTGTATGTTGAACATGTTATTATGTACTTTCGTGATGCATGAAAAGCTGTTAGATTTTCTTTGAAATTTGTCAAGCTCATTCTTGCAAATAACCATTTTTGCAGATTCAAGAATTGAAGGTAACATTATGTGCTACTTGATTGTTATGGATCAAAAGTGATATATGAAGATTTAATATCCTAGCTAAGTTGTTATTCTTGTAAACCATGTCTAATGTTTCGATAAATATATTAATGTTGTAATTGTAATATTGTTTTGCGAATGTAAACTATTGTAGTATTAAAATGATTCTGAGATATTTAGATGTAAAGGTTCAAGGTTTCGGGAATGAGGATAGTTTGTAATGGAAAATTTTAATTATTCCACAAATTTCAATGGTTGTATTATCGTTTAATGATGTAAAATTAAAGGTTGAATGTATTATTAACGACCGGAGTCGAGAATTAAATTGTATGAATTTTGGGGTCGTTACAGTTGGTATCAAAGTTATAGGTTATAAACCTTAGGTAGGAGTACCTTAGGCTATAACCTTAGAGAAGGAAGGTGAATATAATGAAATCATAAGCTCAAATAGAGTTTGAACAATAAGAAGTAATTTAAGAAACATATATAGAAGAGATTAAAACATGCGTGAGAGGATTCAAAGAAAAATCTTGCAGAGTTATGGGGTTACCCAACTCCAATAATATGGATGTAAGGTGATAATAAATAGACAGTATCTATAAGAAGAGAATGATAAAGAAGTTAAGAATAAAAAAAAGGTTATATTTAAGTATGGTATAATTGTACTCTTTAATGGTTGATGTATGGTATATGGGCTAAACGATTCTTTCATAGAGCGGAGGTATATACGAACTAGTAACTCGGAACCTAGTTTGTTGGTTGTTTGTGGAAAACCACTCAGCGTACCATATGGAAACCATTAGAGACCCGATGTGTACCAAGTATAGAAAATGGATACATATGATGAAAATGTGGAACTCGATTGGAATTTTGAGCAATGTAAATGAAGTTGGAAATTCTGAAAACAGGAATTGTTATATAAACAAGAAGATTCAAAGAAGAATCTTGAAGAGATATGTAGATAAGGAATGGGAGTTACCTAACTCCAATAACAAAGATAACGAATAATGTTGTAAATGAAAGGAAAGAAAGAGAATCGTAAAATAAAACGATCACGAGTTAAGAAAAGAATTTTAAGGAAGATGATAATAGAATAAGATCACGGCGTGATGCATTTATATTATAGAAGAAAGATGGTCCGTAATGTTTGAATAATTATAGCTTGATGCTATGAAGGTAATGTACTATGAAATAGTACAAGATAAACTCATGAGGAGTTATAGATAATGTGATACGAGGAATTAAGTATCGAAGCGAAAAAACAAGTTAAGAGTAAGATATAGTTAGGTGGGATTTCAATTGAGGACTCATGTGACGGTTGAGTTGTACAAATCTTTGTATGGGAAAGGGTTTTGTGCTTGCACTCAGTTTATCAAATTGATAATCATTGGAATGTTGTGTGTCTTATTTATCAATGTATATGTGACGAAAAGGTGATTCTTTTCTCATGTGTATGTTTGATAGTTAGAATCTATTAAGATTAGACAGATATTATTAAAATTAGGCGCGGTTCTTAAAACTAATGCATATGGTAAGTTCATGACTCATAATAATATGGTATGTTTTGAACCCTCGTGAATGGTCGCTTTAGTGGTCCCGACTAGGATAAGTTCTTAAACTCATATTATTGTGGCAAGTCCAGAACTTCCAATGTGCAGTAAGTTTGATGAACTGGGGTATAATTAAGTTGTAAATAGAGTATTGAGGATGATAGGAATAGATAGACCTATTAAGCAATGGATCATTATAGAAAGTGGAGTTGATGGTGGAAGCATAGGTATTCTAAATCTACTAGCTATTCTAGACTTTCAAAATTTATTGACTTCGTGCTGATGTTTACACTTTTATTTTCTTGAAAAACATTAGATCAAATGATGGAACCAATGAGTTTTAACAACAATATTGTTATTCTTATGTCTATGCTAATTGCTTCGGCTAGACAAAAATGATTTGCAATATATCAAAATGTATTTTATATCATTAATGCATCACGAAACAGTGCAAAGATGATAAAAACGATGGAGTCATCAATGCGGTATTACTAGTGTTGGATGTGATCTAAGGATCATCAGCCCACTATGGTATGATGTAGTATAATAAAATCACCAAATGACGAAATCCTCAACGGACTGTAAATACAGTGCGGTATCATGACGTCATAAAAAGATTTTTGAGATTTCTTTAAGATATGAGAATATATATATATATGTGTATATGTATATTTCGATTGATGTCCGAATTATTGTAGAAGTCTATGCTATTTGATTCAGCTAGACGAATATTGAAAGATGTTCATGAAATTCAAGCGTTTCTTGAGAAGTTATACAAACCAAATTGTTTTGGTGCGTATTTAGATGTTGAAAAGCTGAGGTGAAAGACCCTGTAAAAGGGGACATGTTATCGGAGACAATGGGTTAGAAAGTAAGCGATATAGTCGTTCTGAAGTTAAGATGTAATCGTTGTTGTGCACGATTAGAAAGAATACGATAAGTTGATCACCTAGAGTACTTGCGAGAGAGTGTTTTCGATTCGTGTGATTGCTAAATATTTTGTTAAAGATTGTTTACAGTGGTGATGCACTATTAAACCTAGAAAAGAGTTCAAGGTCTTATGACCCCTCAGCATGATTTGGAATCTTTTGAATTCCTGTTATTCATATCGCTTCCCAATTATTGAGCAATTGTGGAAGATTCTTATTATTCTGAAAGGTAAAAGTGGAAAGGATGAGAAAAAATTAAGCAAAACATAATAATTTCAAGAAAGAAATGAAATTCTAGAAAGAAGAGAAATGTGAAACTCTTAGAAGAGGATGAGGTGAGGAATATGATGTTCTTAGAAAGATCTTTAGAGAAAGAATTGGGTTGCAGAACCTAATGAATAAATAGATAGTAACATAAAAATCTATTTTTGATAAAGGGAATGAATAAAAATTAGTAAGTCAAAAATTTCGAGGACGAAATTCTTAGAAGAAGGGGTGGATTTAATGTCTCGAGAGTTTGATCATATAGTATATGATAATGATCCTTAGAGAAAGATAATGAACGGGTCAAAGAATATGTAATACTCAAATATAATTGAGTCTAAGTAAATGTTATGAAATAAAACTTATAAGAATTTATTATCAAGAATTTGAGAGTAGAAAATATAAAACCTATATTAAGGTAATGTGTTGAAGTTATTCAATGAATAGATTTTGAAAAACACGAGTAAGGTAGGGTTTCGGTGATTAGATGGCGGAATCCTTATAAGGAGGAAGGATGTGACATCCAGCATTTTAGAATTTATAAATGAGAATTTTATAAATAAAAGTATTATTTATAAGATATGTTGGGTGTGAGTATGTGTATATATATATATTATAGAATATGTGAATTGATGTGAAGAGAATGTTATATATTAATTTTAATATATATAAATATTTAATTGAATTATTTATTGAGTTAAATAAATAAATTTTATTTTGATTATAGAGTAATGTAATTAAGTGTAGTAGATTAATTAAATGAATATTTAGTATTTAATTTAATTAATATAATAATTTTATGTTATAGTTCTAATTTAATTCAGATAATTAAATTAGATGAGTTATGTGATGATTGTTACACGAAATTATAATTAACAGGTAAATATAATTATGTGACAATTTGATGAGATTGATTGATGTTAAAGCATTGATTAATTAAAATAATGAGTATTTGCCAAACATGGTCTTAGGCTTTTCAAGTTCAAGTTGGTGTAACCTATGTATTAACTAGTAATTAGTATATATAATAATTACTAGGAGTTACATATATTATATATTACGGGTATTGTATATTATATGTATATACTACAAGTTAGTACGTTAGTTTTAGAAAATAAACCAAAGAAAGAAGAAGAGAGTTAGAGAGTGTTGTAGGAGAAGAAGAAGAGGAAGAAAAAGAAGAAGAAGGGAAAGCTTTGAGAAGACAAAACAAGCCCCATCATCATTATCTCCATCTCTCTCTTAAATTCATACTAATAAGGTTATAATCTAAATTCCTTGTTTTAATTATATTTTTATGTTCTTCATAATGTAGTTCTCTGATAATTGTTATATAGAAGTTGTATTGAGAAATTGAGAGAGATAGAGAGAAATAGAGGAATTGAGATGAGTTAGAAGAAGAAGAAGAAGAAGAAGAAGAAGAAGAAAAAGAAAAAGCTAGAAGAAGGTAACTTCTAAACTCTTATTGAATCTTTGATTTTTTTTGGGTAGATTTATGTTCTATGGTAGTAGATCATGCTTAATCTTGTTGTATAGGTTTAATCTTGGATTATCAAGAATCAAACAAGAGGATTCAAGAAAGAAAATGAAATGGAAAGAAAATTTGAAGAACAAAATTCGTAGGTTTTGAGTAATTGTGGACAAATCTTATGAAATTCATACCTCTTTGGGTATAATGAGTTCGAAAGTGAGCCTTATATCAAATCGAAGATATGGAAGTAAGCTATATTACGAAAGTGGAATCACATGAAAACTCTTTGTAGATTTCTTGCAATGTCTACATTTTAGTAAGGAAATTTGAGAAGGAAAATAATCTGCTAGAAAATCAAAAGCTGCATTACGGTTTCGACTTTGAACAATTCATATAAATTCGTGTGTTTTGAATTTGAAGAAACTTTAAACTGCAAAGTTGTAGATATGGAAGCTTACTAGCCAGACTTGCGTGATTGAGCCATTTTATGGACCGAATCATGTCCGAAATAAATTGTTTAGTAAGGATGTCCAGAAAATGAAATTTTCTAGACTAGTTTATGAATTACAGAATCTGGTTTAGATGGATAAGGGTCGACTTTTAGACCTAGATGAGGTTGTAGTACACCGAGTAAGGGTTAATTCTATATAAGAAGGAACAAAAACGGACATGTAACGAAGGAGTTATGTTAAAAAGAAAAACAGCGTTTTGTTAAAGAAATTGTGAAGATGAGTTTTATAATTCTGTTTGAATTAAGATTTTGGGTGATGGAATATTTTGATGATTAAAAATATGTTTTGACATATGTAATGAGTATAGATATGTGTTATCATATATTATGCATAATTAACCATTTAAGATCAAGAGTTGAGATAAGTTAATGTGTGCACATAACGTGCTCGATAAAATGCCTAAGAGTAATAGTGTTTCTAAACTTTGGTATACAAAGTGTCTATCTAATGACTAATATTGGATGTTATGTGCATCTAAGTATGAAAAGATGATAATACAAGAATAATAATGGAAAGAAATTGAAAAGGGCGATTTTTGATTTTTGAAGAAAAATTAAACTTGTAAACAATGTGTTGAATATGCATTTTTGAAACCAAAGTGGTATAATAAAATGGTGTGATATACGCACATTAAACTACAAGTGCGATAGTCTAGCATGTGTGGTGATGAAAATGAAAATAAAACCGAGTTGCATATAAAATAGTTAGATGTCTACAAAGACATCATAAAGGATAATAAGTTAAAGTAAGGTCTTAGAATAAATTTGACCATGAGATTGAGTATTGATTTTATTTATTATCAATCTCACATACAGTGTAGGTTGTGTAAGGACACGAAGTATTAGCGTGTTGGTAAAATGCCGGTAAAGGCAAGTCTTTCAGTTCCTTTTTGCTATGTGAACTTGATGATGATCTGCTTTAAAATTTTAGTGTATGATGTATTATATATGTCAAAAGTATGAAATGTGAAAGTCAATCTATGACTATGATGATTGAACTATGAATGTTGATTGAGTAAGGAACTCAATCTTTATAGTTGTTATGTGAACTACAACATGTATGCTATGTTTGTTTATGATTATTCTTGTATGTTGAGTATGTTATTATGTGCTACGTGATGCATGAAAAGCTGTTAGATTTTCTTTGGTTTGTCGAGCTCATTCTTGCAAATAACCATTTTTGCAGATTCAAGAATTGAAGGTAACATTATGTGCTACTTGATTGTTATGGATCAAAAGTGATATATGAAGATTTAATATCCTAGCTAAGTTGTTATTCTTGTAAACCATGTCTAATGTTTCGGTAAATGTATTAATGTTGTAATTGTAATATTGTTTTGCGAATGCAAACTATTGTAGTATTAAAATGATTCTGAGATATTTAGATGTAAAGGTTGAAGGTTTCGGGAACGAGGATAGTTTGTAATAGAAAATTTTAATTATTCCACAAATTTCAATGGCTGTATTATCGTTTAATGATGTAAAATTAAAGGTTGAATGTATTATTAACGACCGAAGTCGAGAATTAAATTGTATGAATTTTGGGGTCGTTACAGTTGGTATCAAAGTTATAGGTTATAAACCTTAGGTAGGAGTACCTTAGGCTATAACCTTAGAGAAGGAAGGTGAATATAATGAAAGCATAAGCTCAAATAGAGTTTGAACAATAAGAAGTAATTTAAGAAACATATATAGAAGAGATTAAAACATGCGTGAGAGGATTCAAAGAAGAATCTCGCAGAGTTATGGGGTTACCCAACTCCAATAATATGGATGTAAGGTGATAATAAATAGACAGTGTCTATAAGAAGAGAATGATAAAGAAGTTAAGAATAAAAAAAAGGTTATATTTAAGTATGGTATAATTGTACTCTTTAATGGTTGATGCATGGTATATGGGCTAAACGATTCTTTCATAGAGCGGAGGTATATACGAACTAGTAACTCAGAACCTAGTTTGTTGGTTGTTTGTGGGAAACCACTCAGCGTACCATATGGAAACTGTTAGAGACCCGATGTGTACCAAGTATAGAAAATGGATACATATGATAAAAATGTGGAACTCGATTGAAATTTTGAGCAATATAAATGAAGTTGGAAATTCTGAAAACAGGAATTGTTATATAAACAAGAAGATTCAAAGAAGAATCTTGAAGAGATATGTAGATAAGGAATGTGAGTTACCTAACTCCAATAACAAAGATAACGAATAATGTCGTAAATGAAAGGAAAGAAAGAGAATCGTAAAATAAAACGATCACGAGTTAAGAAAAGAATTTTAAGGAAGATGATAATAGAATAAAATCACGACGTGATCTGTTTATGTTATAGAAGAAATATGGTCTGTAATGTTTGAATAATTATAGCTTGATGCTATGAAGGTAATTTACTATGAAATAGTACAAGATAAACTCATGAGGAGTTATAGATAATGTGATACGAGGAATTCGTATCGAGCAAAGAACAAGTTAAGAGTAAGATAGAGTTAGGTGGGCTTTCAATTGAGGACTCATGGCGAATTTGAGTTGTACAAATCTTTGTATGGGAAAGGGTTTTGTGCTTGCACTCAGTTTATCATATTGATAATCATTGGAATGTTGGTGTCTCGCTATCAATGTATATGTGACGAAAAGGTGATTATTTTCTTATGTGTATGTTTGATAGTTAAAATCTATTAAGATTAGACATATATTATTAGGATTAGGCGCGGTTCTTAAAAATAATGCATATGGTAAGTTCGTGACTCATAATAATATGGTATGTTTTGAATCCCTCAGCGAATGGACGCCTAGGGTCTAACTTGGATAAGTTCTTAAACTCATATTATTGTGGCAAGTCCAGAACTTCCAATGTGCGGTAAGTTTGATGAACTGGGGTATAATTAAGTTGTAAATATAGTATTGAGGATGATAGGAATAGATAGACCTATTAAGCAATGGATCATTATAGAAAGTGGAGTTGATGGTGGAAACATAGGTATTCTAAATCTACTAGCTATGCTAGACTTTCAAAATTTATTGACTTCGTGTTGATGTTTACACTTTTATTTTCTTGAAAAACATTAGATAAAATGATGGAACCAATGAGTTTTAACAACAATATTGTTATTCGTATGTTTATGCTAATTGCTTTGGCTAGACAAAAATGATTTGCAATATATCAAAATGTATTTTATATCATTAATGCATCATGTAACCTGGTGCAAAGATGATAAAAACGATGGAGTCATCAATGCATTATTACCTAGTGTTGGATGTGATCTAAGGATTGTCAGCCCACTATGGTATGATGTAGTATGATAAAATCACCAAATGACGAAATCCTCAACGGATTGTAAATACAGTGCGGTATCATGACGTCATAAAAAGATTTTTGAGATTTCTTTAAGATATGAGAAATCCTCAACGGACTGTATGATGTATTATATATGTCAAAAGTATGAAATGTGAAAGTCAATCTATGACTATGATGATTGAATTATGAATGTTGATTGAGTAAGGAACTCAATCTTTATAGTTGTTATGTGAACTACAACATGTATGCTATGTTTGTTTATGATTATTCTTGTATGTTGAGCATGTTATTATGTCTTTACGTGATGCATGAAAATCTGTTAGATTTTCTTTGAAATGTCGAGCTCATTCTTGCAAATAACCATTTTTGCAGATTCAAGAATTGAAGGTAACGCTATGTGCTACTTGATTGTTATGGATCAAAAGTGATATATGAAGATTTAATATCCTAGCTAAGTTGTTATTCTTGTAAACCATGTCTAATGTTTCGGTAAATGTATTAATGTTGTAATTGTAATATTATTTTGTGAATGTAAACTGTTGTTGTATTAAAATGATTCTGAGATATTTAGATGTAAAGGTTGAAGGTTTTGGGAACGAGGATAGTTTGTAGTAGAAAATTTTAATTATTCCCCAAATTTTAATGGTTGTATTATCGTTTAATGATGTAAAATTAAAGGTTGAATGTATTATTAACGACTGAAGTCGAGAATTAAATTATATGAATTTTGGGGTCGTTACAGCTACCAAAGTTTAAGGGAGTGATTACGAAAGCAAAAGCCTTTACTATATTTATTTATGCACATCATAAGACATTGGCATTGATGAGGAAGCATACAAAAAAGAGAGACATAGTGAGGTCGGGCGCCACTAGATTTGCAACTTCTTTCTTGACTTTGCAAAGTTTGATGGAAAAGAAAGAGAATTTGAGGTATACGTTTACTAGTAGTGAATGGGATCAATGCAAATGGTTGGAAAATATTAAGGGGAAAATGATGTATGCTACCGTCTTGAGTTTGAGTTTTTGGAATGGAGTAACACTATTCTTGAAAGTGTTTTCTCCATTGGTAAAGGTGTTTTGCCTTATTGATGGAGACCGAAAGCCATCAATGGGTTTTTTATTTGAAGAACTCAAAAAAAATAAAGGAAGAGATCAAAGAGGAATTCAAAAATAATGAGACTAACTATCGTCCCATTCTCGAGATTATCGATGCTTAAGCCAAAGACCAGCTTGATAGTCCATTGCATTTGATGGCATACCTACCCTTATTACTTCTTTAAAGATCCTAGCATACAAAGTGATCCACTTATCATGTATGCGATGTTTACTTGTGTTGAAAAGTTCTTTCCCGGTGACTGATATGCGAAGTCTTGTCATAAATACAGAGTTGTTGAAGTATAAGAAAAAAAAGGGTGGGTTTGGATTTTGATAGCAGTGCATCTGTGCTGGTAGCCAAGCTAAACCGAGCACAGCTGCGCTAGTCCAAGGCCATGGACATAAAAGAAGGTTTATAAGTATGTTTAGGGGAAATTGATAATATTTCATTTTAATTAATATTAAACACTTAATGTGGTATAATGAGAAACGTAAAGGGCTTAACTTATTGTTAAGTAAAGAATTAAAATTAGGATTGTAAAGCATAAGATGAATGGAACTTAATAATTTATATTTAACGTTATTCACATAAGTTGATATAGTGGAGAACTTTAAAGAACTTAACTACATGTTAAGATTAAAAGATGTTATTTAGAAGCATGATGTGAAGGTTCTTAATTAAATCCAAATGAACCTAATACATATCTTATGTGTTGTAAAGAAAAACAAACTTTAACGATTTGACTGAATGTTAAGTGTCGATTATAGAGATTTATAAAGGGACTTAAGACGAAGGTTAATTTAATGACTTAACTAAATTTTAAATGTCAAACAAAGAGAAGTATGAAGGAAAATAAGATAAAGGTTTATTTAATTAACCTTAATTAAGTTTATTGAATATTAAACTCATAATATAGGGTCATGACAAACCTTAAACACTTGATTGAGCATCGAGTGACGATTAGAAGGAAATATATTGAAGTGAAAGATCAAGATTATAAGTCAATGTAATCTAATTGATTTCATTGTATATGTAGCTGATACTTGTATATATGAACTTTTGGACTAATGTAGGATAAACGCAAAGCAATTAAGAGGTAGTTGGTAATCAACAAACCAGACAAGTCTTCAGGTCCTATTTGCTATGTGTACTTGATGATGAATTGTTTTAATCTGTATTGCAAAGATATTACATATATTGTGAGCATGAAATGTTAAAGTCAATTTATGACTACATTGATTGAGAAAAGAATGTTGATTGAGTAAGGAACTCAATCTTTATACTTGTTATGTGAACTGAAGCATGTATGATATGTTAACCTAATGATTATGTTGTATAATCTGAGCATGTTACTTATGTGCTACGTGATGCATGAAAGATGGTAGATTTACTGGGTTGTCGAGCTCAAGCTTGCAAATAACCATTTTTGCAGGTTAAGAATTCAAGGTAACGCTATGTTCTACTTGATGACATGAATCAGAAGTAATGCATGAAGATTTAAATACTTTAGCTGAGTTGATAATATTTTGAACCATTTTTAAGGTTCCAGATGATGTACTTGATAAATCACAATGATTATGTAACGATAAGTTGTAAAGTTTTAGTTATCTGATATGTAAAGATTATCGGGTTGAAATGTAAGATTTTATAAAATTACTCTATTAAAGCGAATCATAGAATAGATTTGATTCAAATATATGTAGATGATAAAGGTTATGATTCGGGAAATGTAGATAAAGAAGACAAAAATATTTGAAATTATTCCGCATTTTATTAAGTTTAGTATCAAATAATGATGTAAAAATTGGTAGTTAGATGTATTGTTAACGACCGAAGTCGAGAGATGAATTGTATGAATTTTGGGGTTGTTATAGTTAGTATCAGAGCTGTAGGTTATAAACCTTAGGTAAGAGTACCTTAGACTATAACCTTAGAGAAGGAAGGTTAAGATCATTAAAGATAAACTCAGATAGAGTTTGAACAATAAGAGATAAATTTAGTAGATGTATAAAGAAGAGATTAAGAAGAATCTTGAAGTATCTAAAAGATGAGAATCAGGAGTTGCCTGACTCCCGTAATAAAGATGTTAAGTGATAATAATTAGACGATGTCTATAAGATGAAGACGATAAAATAATAAGAATGAACTCAAATAGAGTTTAGTTGATGATAAATTCAGAGAATGTATATGAAACAAGTTAAGATAATGTGTGTAGGTTCAAAGAAGAACTTGAAGAGCCAAAAAATCAAGGAACACCTAAGTTTTATAATCATAAGATGACATAATTAAAGAGGAAAGAATGAGGATCGTAAAACCAAAATGATCATAAAATAATAAAAGAATCATAAGGGAGATTACTGTAGAATAAGATCACAACGTGATCTGTTTAAGTTGTAAATGAAAGATGCTCTGTAATGATTGAATAGTTATTGTTTGATGCTATAAGAGAAGGTACTATGATATAGTACGAGATAAACTCACGATGAGTTATAAGTGATGAAATACAAAAAAATTGTATTGAGCAAATAACAAGTTAGGAGCAAAATAGAATTGGTTGGGATTTCAATTGAGGACTCATGTGATTGATGAGTTGTACAAATATTGGGTAAAATATTGTTACACACATCACACAAGTATACGTGGTCAACAAGTAATAAAGTGTAAGTAGAGTATCATTCCCACAGAGAAAATAACTTAAATTTAATCTAACAACTACCAAATTTATATTATCTCAATTTTATCAAATGAATAATTCATTGTATAAATTTATGAAAACTATTAATTAACTAAAACTAACTAATTACCACAAGATTCAATCAAGAATTGGAGATTTAAGCCTACAACTTCACATAATGCTTCACTCAGATCAGCACACTTCCTTTTAATTCAAATTAACTATTCCAGATTGTTAATCAATTACATGCGATATATAGATATATCTCTATCTTAAGCATAAATTATGAATTCCGAAATTAAGAAAAAATCACAATCACACGCTACTATAATTAGGTCTTAACTTATATTCCATCTCTCGATTTCATATAAGTTATTAGATAATTATTGATTAGGCAATTATATAATTTAAGTACAGAATATAGTAGATAACCATGAAAATAGTCTCAATGAATTACAATAGAAGTATGTCAATCCTCGTTACACAATAAGATACATTGTAAACTTAAATAGGAAAATTAGTTCATCGTCAATGAAGTAACACCCAAAATCCACAAAGAATTAAGCATACTGAATTAAAAGATAGAAGATGAAGAAAGAGAATTAAAATTGATAAGCATTCTGATGCTCTTCTCCACGTTCGTCTTCAATTCTTCGCGCTAATCTCCTTACTTCAATTCTCTAATACGTGACCAAAACTAGGGTTTGATTAATTATGTTCCTCTCCCTTTTCTTCCCTTCAAATTGCCTTTTATATGTTTCTAATTGTGCTCCAAAACTGCCCCAAAAAGATCTGCAATATCCTAACAGCAATAGGAAACTCCAACTTAAAATCGATACCCATACTGGTGCATATTTAAGCTCGAGGAAGCGCCCACCGACATTGACACCCCCAAAATAGGTCCACACAACCCATTCCGAGTAGCCAGATATCACACTACAGAAATCAAATATAAACTTTAGTTATACAACTGTTGAACTGTTGTGCAAAGTACGACAACACATAAGTTGTGAGTTTTATTACAAATATATGTAAATCTCATGGTGCCTCGACCACGACACCTTATAATGGTACTTTACATAAAAGTACAGTCAATAACTGTTTTAGAAATTAAAATCTTTGGAAAATGCTCAAGGAAACCTTCATACATAATAGGCCATGCATCTAAGTTATGATAGATATCATATGACTCGAGAATTATCATTGGTTGACCCAATAGACCCCAAAGAAAAATGAGAAGATTGCTATCATGTTCTTTCAAATGGTGAGTCTTCTCTTGACATATAATTATCTCCATTGTCTCCAATTGAGAATTATATTTCAACCAAACTCCAAGATTATATAGGTAGTGCTCATAGATATAATCAGCAAGTGGATGTACACAACCCGGTCTTATGATAACACGAAGTCGTAGGTCATTAGACATCTTGTATGATAGTGGCAAAACACCCTTCCAAAGTTGGGTTCACTTCACCCTATTCGGTTCACCAAAATCAACGGTTAAATGACGTATAAAATGTGACAACCCGAGAATTTTGAATATTTTTAAAATTTTCATTAATTGATTTAAGGTTCAGTATTAGAACCTAGACAGAAAATAAGTGTATGCGTTTGATATTTTTAAGATAGAATTTTGAGGATTTCAAAATTCTGTGAAGGATCTAGGTGAATTATCCAGGATTAAGGAGAACGTGATTATGTTACGTGTGTATGTATATGATGATATGTGGTTAAGGGTTAAGGGTTGACCGGATAAACTATATATAACAAACCCTAAATATATATATAAAAACGTCGGCGTTAGGTAAGAAAAACCTAGCGATTAACAAGAAACCCTAAAACCTAGGTTACGAAACCCTAATTTGATTTGCGAATCAAAACCCTAAATTGGGAATTTAAAACCCTAATCTGGGAACTTAAATGATTATTATATTGATTAAGTGTTATTAATTAGTATATTAATTAGGTTAAAGCTTAATTAATTAGCAAACCCTAATTTCAAATTTAGAAAACCCTAATTTCGGGATTTGAAACCTTAATTTATAATTAGGGAAAACGAAAGTGTTAATTTAATACTTTTAATGCTAATTAGGAAATATTAATCCCAATATTCAAGTTAAGTAATTAGAAAACCCTAATCTAATTACGAAAAATTTAATTTCTAAATTAGAAAATTATTTTTTCTATTAGAAACCCTAATTCGGGGATTATAAACCCTAATGACCAATTATGACCCTAATTGCTAAATTAGCAATTTTAATTAAGAAATGTTAATCCTAATTAGCAAGATTTAATTTGTGGTTAAGAAATTTTAATATAATTAGAAAATTCTAATTATAATTTAGAAATATTAATTTTCTATTTTTGAAAACCTAAATTGGAACTTTTAAAAAATTAAATTGCAAACCCTAAAATTTTTCAAACCCTAAACCCTAAATTTTTTCAAACCCTAACCAAACCCTAAACCCTAAGGGATTGATCAATTGTCTAAAATACCAATAAAATTAAATGCTAAAAGACAATTTTTCCTTTTGTTGCATTATTGGACTTTACTTGCAAGAGTTGGCCTAGTGAAGTGGGTGAACCACCCTAGCCTATACATGTGACTGAAATCCAGCAATATCAGCTCCCATGTCAGCCATTACATTACATACAATAGATACATAAGATTAAAGAAAGAGAAAAATCTCATTTTAATTCTCATTTTCTCCCAAGACTCTCTCTCTCTAGAAATTCGGGAGATAGAGTGAGAAAGAGTGATAAACTAAAGCCATGATCATTTCATATCAAACTTAGATCAGATCACAAGGTCAGAATCAAGAGCAAGCCTTAAAAGTGGTATAAACCCTAAATTTTAGAAATTATATGATATGATGTTATATGTTGTAATTGATTGTGTAAAGTTGTGTAATGAGGTGTCTTTTAGTGATCTGGGTTGTTAAATCCCAGATCCATAACATCAAAATGCTCGGATTTGATGATTTTTGAAATCTGGAAAAAAGTTGAAAAGTGGCCTGACAGTCGAATGTCAGAGCCTTAGATCTTTATACATTATCTGTTTAGGGTGTTTAGTGTTTTGGATCTGTTCTATGACATGAGTACTGTGATCTGAAACTAGAAGAAAGGTCATATAATGTCTAGATCGTAAGATATGAGCAGTCAAACTGCGTTGACCGGTCATGGAGACTGAGCTGGGCAACCCAGAAACCCAGATCTCGTCTGACAACATTTTCTAAGTCCTTGATCTTGCTTCTGTTAAGTGTTTTAGTTATGTTGTTGATTTCATATTGTAGTTATCTACATTCTCAAACCACTAGATACCTCAGATCGTACTCAGAATCACATTTATTAGTGGTCACAACACCGTTGACCTACATGTCAGAAGGAGATTCTGGGTAACACAGAATCTCCAAGACTCGTTTCCTGACCACTAGTTTTACCGGACTTGATAGCTTAGATCTGTTGTTGTTAAGATGATCTGAGGTTATGTAGTTGTACAGGAACATGAGTACTACACAATGGAACATTAAAATTACATTATTCATACCTGGAAGACCTAGATCCGGAGGTTCAATGTAAGACTATAGCAGTTCTTGATTCACGAAAACCCGAAATGAAAACGATTCGACATGATATTTGGTTGCTTAGATCTCTTACTGGTGAAATGTTTTGGCCATGATCTTAATATGTAGTTGTAGTATTGCACGTATACTACAATCTACACACTTTATCTAACACAGAACACTACGAGAACAAGGATCAAAAGTTGGTCAAACCACCCCCAACTGCCTCACTCGACATGTTTTTACAGGCAAGGCTCAAGAACACACTGAAGAAACAACAATGCAATGACAGATTCTTCTTGAAACCCTTTAAGCGACACTTATTTTATTTAAAAAATAATTATTTTAATTAAACAAATCGAATTAAATGGTTTTAATTTATTTATTAAAAATACATAATAAATTCTAAAAAATTATTTTAAAGTCTGAAAAATAGATTTTAATTATTTTGAGTATATTTCATAAATATTTAATATTTTTGGAATGTAAATGGTATTTAATTAATTTAATTATAATATTAAATAAATGATTTAAAAATGATTTTAATTCATGAAAATCATGAAAAATTATATTATGATATTAGAAAATATTTTAAGTTATTTTTGATGACTTTTAATATTTTGTGATGAAATTCATTAATTAATCAATATTAATGGCAATTAGTTTATTTAATAAATATAATAAATAAATTATGGAAAAATAGAATTAATATTTTATAAATCATATTAAAATGATTTAAGTGATATAAAAATATTTTAAGTTATAACCTATGACTTTTGATATTTTGTCATGAAAATATTAATATTTTAATATTAAAAGCAATTATCGAATAATAAATTGAATGGTTTAAAAATCATATAAAGGTGATTTTAAAGTATTAAAAATACTTTATGATATTATAAATATATTATAATATTATGATATGTATTTCATTAATATTTAATAATAAATAAATATTAATGATAAAAAAGAATTATGTGGTATTTAATTCATTTAAATACGTTATTAATGATTAAAAATACGCGATAAATGGTAATAATTATCTAAAAATTATTATAAGTCTATGAAAAATATTTTGACTGATATTAAAATTATCTGAGTTAATTGTTATGTGTTAGTCAGAGTTTAATTGAATTTAGACTC
The DNA here is from genome assembly GCA_020205615.1 of Panax quinquefolius. Lineage (NCBI taxonomy): Eukaryota > Viridiplantae > Streptophyta > Magnoliopsida > Apiales > Araliaceae > Panax > Panax quinquefolius. The sequence continues at coordinate 26,052,864 of CM035171.1, forward strand.
GATAAAAGTCTCACTAGACCGTCGAGATGTTAGAATTGTGTCGGGTTCAACTCGGCAATATAGTTTGACTAATAATCAAGAGTCTTATATGTGTTATAGGTGATAGGATTATGTGTTATGTGTTTAGGTTATTCTATATATATATATATATATATATATATATATATATATTAGTATTATATTGTGATGATATTATTCTAATATTGGAGATCTATATTACTAATATTAGGTCTTGGATAAAGCATTATAAATTGCGTTTGCGGTAATCAGCAGTTCGAGCAAGTTTGTTTTTTTACTTAACTCTACTAAGAGTGTTTCATTCGGATAAGCTTATGGTTAATCATTCTTTGGTTGCCATGAATTGTACTCTGTACATATTGCATGTATAAAGTCGGTATGAAAGGTTGATCACCTTCATTACCAGTTGGTTCGAGATATATTTGTTCATGTATAATACTTGTTCGATCATAAATTTGTTCTGCTAGTTCACAATTATATTGTTGAATTATAGCCAGCCAATTATTCAAATCATTTCAATCATGATATATCGTTATATTATTGAATTTAAACTTGCTGGGCAACTTTCATGCTCACCCTTGCTATATCATGATAAAACATTGCAGATTAAGACGAACGCGTCGGATACAAGGAAATGTTAAAGACAGTGTCAGCTTAAAGTTAATGTGTGCAGTAGATTTGTAATAGTGTTGTATAATAATAATGTTATGTGTTAGAAAAGTTATATATGTGTATTAAGTTAAGGTTACTCGACCTTGGGAATAGTGTGTAATGTATTGTATAAACAATTTATGTTTATATCTTTCGCAAATAGTAATAGTTGTATAGAATGATCGAACCGGATCCGCGGTGATTCGGGACCTCGGATTCGAGGCCGTCACAGTTGGTATCAAAGCTGTAGGTTATATACCTTAGGTAGGAATACCTGAGACTAATAACCGCAGTGATTAGGATAATACTAACTCACATATAGTTAGTTGGTCGATAAGATTCAAAGATGAATCTCAGCGAGTTATAAGATATAGAGTTCCTTAACTCTGATAATAAAGTTGAACTGTAAGTGGTGAATAGATAGAGTCTAAAAGACTAAAAGTACAGTGATAGAAGATCGTAAAACAAAACGATCATAGATATAGAAATGAATTGTAATATATACGATGAGATCACCCCGTGATCGGATAAGGTTATAGTATGGAGGAGGATCAAGCGAATGATTGAAAAGTTTACAGCAAGATTGATGGGTGTCAGTTGTACTATGAATTAGTACAGATTCAAGAAAGGATTATGAATACGGATTAAATGAAATTCGTATTGAGAAGGGAGTTAGTGTTAGGTGGGGATTCAATTGAGGATTCATGTCGGCAGCTGAGTTGTATGATTCCTTGTGTGGGCGGGGAATTGTACTTGGTGTAAAAACTACTTAGTTCTGACAATGATAATCATTGAAATATTTGTGTCGCGCTATTTGATATATGCATGTTAAGAGGGTGATTCCTTTCTCATGTGTATAACAGATAGATAGGTCATAGGTAGAGGATATAAGGTTAAGTACGAGTTCTTAAAACTCATACTTATGTGACATACTTGATTTATAGTTATATGAAATGTTTATGAACCCCTCAGCGAATGGACGCCAAATATCAGACTAGGATAAGTTCTTAAACTTTTATGATTGTGGCAATTTATGGACTCATAAGTGTGGTTTTACGAACTGGGTATAGTTGTGTGTAAATGGAATATTGAGGATAATAGGAACAGATAGATTGTTAAGAGAATGATTATTAGTGGAGACATAAGTTTTGCGAAACTCCTAGCTATGCTAGACTTCGAAATTTTGACATCAAGCTAAATACGCACTATGTGCTTTTAAAAAAAATATAGACTCGTAATCATTTTTGAAACGGTTTAAAGTATAGTCTATGCTACTTATTTAATTTAAGCGAAAATTATTTGAAATATCAAAGTTATTTTATTTATCACCATGTACCATATAACTTTAGTGGTGAGAGATGATAAAAATTTGATGGAGTTATAAATCTGAGAATACTTAGTGTGAATTTGATCTAAAATTGTTGTTCCACTATTGTATGATGATTGTTATGACAAAAGTAATACAATGACGGCATCCTCAAATGGATTTATTAATCTGATATGACATCATAGCGTCATTCTCGAAAATATTTTCAAAAATTTTAATTTGCCAACGGGGTTTGGCTACACTTTAATAATTGATTGAATTGAATTATTGATATGAGTCTATCTTTATTCGATTCAAACTAGACTAATGTTACAAAAACTCTAAAGTGTTCATTGAAGAAATTTCCTAACCAAATTGTTTTGATGCGGAATCTATGATATGACTTAGGTGAACTATGTTGTTTGGATAAATAATCCAATCAAGTAAGCGTAAATATTCGCTATACATAATTAATCGTTATGCATGGCGTAAGAATACGATAAATTTGATCACCTAAATTACTAACAACGGTAGTTTACCTTCTTTGTGATTGTAAACATACCAAGTAATGTATTATTTTTGCGGTATGATAAAAACTATTAAAACTATGTGTTCATGGTCTATATGACCCCTCAGCACAATTTGAAAACCTTTACTCTTGTGAGTGGTGTATTGGGTAACAAGCGAATATGTATGAATGGTGTAAGTAGTATGGTGTAAGGTGTAAGGTAAATTTTGGGGATGAAATTTTTAGAAGAAGGGGTGAATGTGACAACCCGAGAATTTTGAATATTTTTAAAATTTTCATTAATTGATTTAAGGTTCAGTATTAGAACCTAGACAAAAAATAAGTATATGCGTTTGATATTTTTAAGATAGAATTTTGATGATTTCAAAATTCTGTGAGGGGTCTAGGTGAATTATCCAGGATTAAGGAAAACATGATTATGTTCTGTGTATATGTGTACAATATGTGGCTAAGGGTCAATGGTTGACCAGGTAAACGATATCTGTAACAAACCCTAAGTATATATTAAGAACGTCAACGTTTGGTTAGAAAACCCTAGCGATTAAGAAGAAACCCTAAAACCGGTTCTGGAAACCATAATTTTAGTTCCGGGAATCCGAAACCCTAATTCGAGAATTTAAAACCCTAATCTGGGAACTTAAATGATTATTATATTGCTTAAGTGTTATTAATTAGTATATTAATTAGGGTAAAGCTTAATTAATTAGCAAACCCTAATTTCAAATTTAGAAAACCCTAATTTCTGGATTTGAAACCCTAATTTATAATTAGGGAAAACGAAAGTGTTAATTTAATACTTTTAATGTTAATTAGGAAATATTAATCCTACTATTCAAGTTAAGTAATTAGAAAACCCTAATCTAATTACGAAAATTTAATTTCTAAATTAGAAAATTATTTTTCCTATTAGAAACCCTAATTCGGGGATTAAAACCCCTAATGACCAATTACGACCATAATTGCTAAATTAGCGATTTTAATTAAGAAATGTTAATCCTAATTAGCAAGATTTAATTTGTGATTAATAAATTTTAATATAATTAGAAAATTCTAATTATAATTTAGAAATATTAATTTTCTATTTTTGAAAACCTAAATTGAAAATTTTAGAAAATTAAATTGCAAACCTTAAAAATTTTCAAACTCTAAACTCTAAATTTTTCTCAACCCTAAACCCTAACCAAACCCTAAACCCTAAGGGTTTGATCAATTATCTAAAATGTCATCAAAATTAAATGCTAAAAGACTATTTTGCCCTTTGTTGCATTATTGGAATTTACTTGCAAGAGTTGGCCTAGTGAAGTGGGTGAACCACCCTATCCTATACATATGACTGAAATCCAGCAATATCAGCTCCCATGTCAGCCATTACATTACATACAATAGATATATAAGATTAAAGAAAGAGAAAAATATCACTCTAATTCTCATTTTCTCCCAAGACCCTCTCTCTCTAGAAATTCGAGATATAGAGTGATAAACTAAAGCCATGATCATTTCATATCAAGCTTAGATCAGATCACAAGGTCAGAATCAAGATCAAGCCTTAAAAGTGGTATAAATCCTAAATTTTAGAAATTATATGATCTGGTGTTATATGTTGTAATTGATTGTGTAAAGTTGTGTAATGAGGTGTCTTTTAGTAATCTAGGTTGTTAAATCCCAGATCCATAACATCAAAAAGCTCGGATTTGATGATTTTTGAAATCTGGAAAAAAGTTGAAAAGTGGCCTGACAGTCGAATGTCAGAGGCCTTTGATCTTTATGTATTATCTGTTTAGGGTGTTTAGTGTTTTGGATCTGTTCTATGACATGAGTACTGTGATCTGAAACTAGAAGAAAGGTCATATAATGTCTAGATCGTAAGATATGAAGCGATTAGCTGCGTTGACCGATTCGTGGAGATCTGAGTTTACGGGCAACCCAGAAACCCAGATCTCGTCTGACAACATTTTCTGAGTCCTTGATCTTGCTTCTGTTAAGTGTTTTAGTTATGTTGTTGATTTCATATTGTAGTTATCTACATTCTCAAACCACTAGATACCTCAGATCGTACTCAGAATCACATTTATAAGTGGTCACAACACCGTTGACCTACATGCCGGAAGGAGATTCTGGGTAACACAGGATCTTCAAGACCCGTTTCCTGACCACTAGTTTGACCGGACTTGATAGCTTAGATCTGTTGTTGTTAAGATGATCTGAGGTTATGTAGTTGTACAGGAACATGAGTACTACACAATGGAACATTAAAATTACATTATTCATACCTGGAAGACCTAGATCCGGAGGTTCAATTTAAGACCTAGCAACTGTTCTTCATTTCTGGAAAACCCAGAAATGAAGAACAGCTCTGACATGATATTTGGTTGCTTAGATCTCTTACTAGTGAAATGTTTTGGCCATGATCTTAATATGTAGTTGTAGTATTGCATGTATACTACAATCTACACACTTTATCTAACACAGAACACTACGAGAACAAGGATCAAAAGTTGGTCAAACCATCCCCCAAGCTCACTGACATGTTTTCTGGGTAAGGCTCAAGAACACGCGAAGAACACCAACAGCGACGGATTCGTCGCCAGAAACCCCTTTAGCGACACTTATTTTCGAAAAATAATTATTTTAATTAAACAAATCGAATTAAATGGTTTTTATTTATTAAAAATACATAATAAATTCTGAATTTTTTTTAAAGTCTAAAAAATAGGTTTTAATTATTTTGAGTATATTTCATAAATATTTAATATTTTTGGAATGTAAATGGTATTTAATTTATTTAATTATAATATTAAATAAATGATTTAAAAATGATTTTAATTCATGAAAAATTATATTATGATATTAGAAAATATTTTAAGTTATTTTTGATGACTTTTAATATTTTGTGATGAAATTCATTAATTAATCAATATTAATGGTAATTAATTTATTTAATAAATATATTAAATAAATTATAGAAAAATAGAATTAATATTTTATAAATTATATTAAAATAATTTAAGTGATATAAAAATATTTTTAAGTTATAAAATATGACTTTTGATATTTTGTCATGAAAATATTAATATTTTAATATTAAAAGCAATTCTAGAATAATGAATTTAACGGTTTAAAAATCATATAAAGGTGATTTCAAATTATTAAAAATACTTTGTGATATTATAAATATATTATAATAATATGACATGTATTTCATTAATATTTAATAATAATTAAATATTAATGATAAAAGAATTATGTGGTATTTAATTCATTTAAATACGTTATTAATGATTAAAAATACGCGATAAATGGTAATAATTATCTAAAAATTATTATAAGTCTATGAAAAATATTTTGACTGATATTAAAATTATCTGAGTTAATTGTTATGTGTTAGTCAGAGTTTAATTGAACTTAGACTCGATAAAAGTTTGACTAGACCGTCGGGATGTTAGAATTGTGTCGGGTTTAACTCAGACTGCAATAGTTTGACTTAATACCGAGTCTTATATGTGTTATAGGCTGATAGGATTATGTGTTATGTGTTTAGGTTATTCTATGTATATATATATATATATATATATATATATATATATATTAAAGTATTATATTGTGATGATATTATTCTAATATTGGAGATCTATATTACTAATATTAGGTCTTCGGATAAAGCGTTATAAATTGCGTTGCGGTAACCAACGGTTTAGACAAGTTTGTTTTTACTTAACTCTACTAAGAGTGTTTCATTCAGATAAGCTTATGGTTAATCATTGCTGGTTGCCATGAATTGTACTCTGTACATATTGCATGTATAAGTTAGGTATGAAAGGCTGATCACCTTCATTACCAGTTAGTTCAGATATTTTTGTTCATGTATAATACTGGTTCAGTCATAAATTTGTTCCTGCTAGTTCACAATTATATTGTTAAATTATAGCCATCCAATTATTCAAATCATTTCAATCATGATATATCGTTATATTATTGAATTTAAACTTGTTGGGGAACTTTCATGCACTACAAGAAATCACACATTTCATGACGAATTTTTTGCCACACACAAAATTTTGTCACAATTTGTTAATTAATAATTACGAAATTCATAATCGTCACTAAAACTTTTGCTTTTGTGACGACTTTTACTTTTGTTACTATTAATCATTTATATCGTCACTAATTTACACATTTGATGACGATTAACAAAATTTCATCACAAGTTATTTTGGAGGTAGAATTTCGTACCAAAATTTTGGAGGAAAACCTTTTAGTGACATTTTGTAATAATTGATGACAATATTTATTGTCACAAAATATTTCTTTCGATGACAACATAATATTTTGTCATTAATTATTTGTAAAATATAGTGACAATGTGCTTTCGTCACTAATGTTCACATTTAGTGACGCCAAATACAAATTCATCACAATTTTATTTGGAGGCAAAATTTTGGGCCGAATTTTTGGAGGGAAATGTTTTAATGACGAAAAAATAATAATTTATGACAATTTGTATTGTCATAAATACCAATTTTATATGACGAGATAATAGTGCGTCACTAATTACATGCGTGGATAAGTGACAAAATCGTTCGTCACAAATTCTTATATTTAGTTAACAAGTACGTAATATCGTCACAATTTTATTTGGAGGCAAAAATTTTCTAAAAAAATTTGGAGGGAAATTTTTTAAAGACGAAAAAAATATTAATTTATGACAATTTTTATTATCACAAATACCAATTTTATATAACGAGATAATAGTGCGTCACTAATTAGCTGCGTGGATAAGTGACAAAAATGGTTTATCATAAATTGTTATATTTAGTGACAAAGTATGTAATATCGTCACAATTTGATTTGGAGGAAAAAAAATTTTAAGAACTTTTGGAGGTAAATTTTGTAAAGACGAAAAATTAATAATTTATGACCATTTTTATTATCACAAATACCAATTTTATATGACGAGATAATAGTGTGTCACTAATTAGATGAGTGGATAAGTGACAACACTGGTTCGTCATAAATTCTATGAATCCCACTACAAAAAATGGACATTTGGCAACGATTTATTGGGCAACGACTTATAAAGTCATTGCCAAAAATGTATATTTAGCAATAAAATTTTCCATTCGTTTCAGTTTCTAAAAGGCTTTCATTTTTCGTAAAGAAATTCATAGGTTGGTGCAAAATTTCGTTGCCAATTTGTTAGTGGGAAAAAAATAATTTCCTGCCTATTTATTTTTTTTTGTTGTCGATGTTATTTCTCCTCATCTTGGGTAAAACATTGTTTTTTTGCTATATTTCGTATCCTAATATGGGCTACATTCATTGTCAACAATTTTTTTTCGTTGCGTATTTTGTATAATTTTTTTCAACGACTAGTAAATTGTTGCCCAAAATTAAGATAAACCCAATAAGCATGTTTCGACCTTTTTTTTCCAAAACGCATCATTTTTCATTTCAAAATTATTATTTATTTGATATGAAACTTATACAAAGGAAATGTTTCACTTCCTGCATCTTAAAATAAGTGTCCAATTTTAATTTTTGGTCAGATTTATAATTTTTGAAATTAAAATTGAGCACATATAGATATAATATTTTCTAATTTTAAAAAATTAAAGTTTGTAGTAAATTAAATGTAATTTATAATGACCATATTCTCTCACTTATACTTTTTTTAAAAAGTAATTAATTTCTAAAATAATTTATATGAATTTTTTCTTGTAACTCATTTTTTACATATATAAGTTTTGACAAGGGATGAGCAAAGAATTGAAATCGCCTCCGAAATCACACAAAAAACGGGAAAAAGTACCTTTATCCTATTGTGGTCGTCGTGTTTTAAGCAATTAATCACTGTAGTTTAAAAAAAAGCAATTGGTCCACTGTATTTTTTAAAAATTGTTAATCAAGTCATTCCGTCCAATTTTACTCACGGACATTAAAAAATTGAACCAAATTTCCTACGTGGCTTTTGAAAAAAAATAATAAAACAAGTTATTTCCTACGTGGCAAGCCAGTCAGCCAAATTCCTAATACTTGTAAATTGAAAAAAAAATACATTTACCCCATTGTGTTCGTCGAGTTGTAAGTATTGAGCCACTGTACTTTAAAAAATATAATTGGTCCACTGTGATTTTAAAAAATGCTTAATTGGGCCATGTCGTTATATTTAGTGGATGTCTATTTATTTATTTCTTACATGACATTTAAAAAAAAGAAATTCAAGAAAATGACGTGAAATCAAATAATCAGACACACGTGGATATAGTATGCATATGCTAAAAATGAGGTAGAAAATATTTATAATATGTATAATATTAATATAAATTAATATTATAATGTTTATAATATGTATGTTTTCTTTTAAAAATAATAAAAAATACTTTTATGTTTTAAAATACGTATAAAATTCTTTTAAAATACGTATAAAATTCTTTGCGTATACTACCAGCCTCAAATTCCAACCCAAACCCCTTCTTTCATTCTGAAGTAATTTCGCCACATTCCGGTCGTTATTATCAATTTTTTTCACCTATTTGGGTATGTTTATCGTTCAATTGGGGTTTGGGTGTTGATATCTCTCTTCTCTTCATTCTTAGGTGATTCTCAAAAGTTCCAATGCCTATAAGTATTACCGATTTTGTTCTTTGATTTCACTAGTACAAAATTATAAAAAAATAATACTAAAAAGATGATATTTTTATAAAAAATATTGTGGTATTTTTTTTATAATATTTTTTTAATAAAATGTTGTAGATATATATATAAAAATATTATGTATTTATAAGGATAATTTTTGATTTTAAATAGATAACGTTGCGTTATCTATGTAAAAAAAATGCAATTTGAAATGGAACGCTGAAGGAGTATTTTCTTCTCTCTCGTTTCTTCCTCTCATTCTTTCTCTCCCATTTTCTCTCTCTAGCAGCAGCGGCGACAAACCCTCGTCCTTTCGTCGCTCCCTCATCAGCGACCTCCTCCTCTTCCTCCTCCTTTATCTCTCACTTGCTCTCTTACAGTAGATCGATAGTCTCCTCCTTTTTCTTCACAAACATCCCATATTCAGTTGCAGTTGGCCGTTTTAAAGTTCAATCTGGTAAGAGCCCTTCTCTCTCTATATTCACATACGTATATATGTATATATCTATATATTATATGAAATATATTATTGTTATGTATCTAAAAATTGCTTATTTAATTTCAGAGAAGAAAAGCGAAGATGAGTAAAGGGACAGGAGGAGCGGCCGGAGCCAAGGGGAAGAAGAAGGGAGCGACCTTCGTGATTGACTGCGAAAAGCTGGTGAAGGACAAAATTATGGACATTGCTTCACTGGAAAAGTTCCCTCAGGAGAGAATCAAGGTCGGCGGCAAGGCCGAAGCTCTGGGTGATTCTGTTTCCGTCGTCCGCGAGAAGAGCAAGATCACCGTCACCTCTGACAACAGCTTCTCCAAAAGGTATTCAAAAATTTATTATTGTGATTTCTTTACCCATTTCTAGGTAAGAACATTAGAGTTGATTTATACCCTTGATTGCTCGACCCATAACTTAAATCTGGTATGTATCGATTGAAAAATTCTGATTTTGATAAATGTCTGATTTTTTTCACTCCTGTTGGGGATTTTCACTGAATGAATGCATGTTCTTCAATTTATCTGGGTGTTTTTATCTTTGATTTAATCATCTGTTGGCTGCTTTTGATTGTTGATATCTATATGGGTTGATTGGAAAATTAATGGGTATGAATGAAGTTAACACATTGATTATTGAATTTTCGGTTGTGGGAATCTCTTGTTTGATGATTAATTATTGTGTTTTGCTGCAGAAATGATGTTAGTTTGTAGATTATAATACTTATAACAGAATCAATGGTATGGTTTTGTTAGATATTGTTAGTAAAGTTATACATTTCTGCATAAACATGTACTATTCTTGGTAATTTTGGTTCTGTGGAGAAGTATAATTCCGAGCTTTGTGTGATCAAATAAGTATATAGATGTATATATATTTTCTATTTTTGGTTTCTGTTCCATTGAATCTTCAATTATTTTTTTCCTGTCACCAGTTCTCCAGATCCTGTCATGGCAGATAGCGGAAACCCCCTGGTGGAGGAAAGCATGCAGCTCGTAAGGATTTTGTCTATCCCATAACAAGTAACATATTTGATGATCCAGTGACTCTTGAGACGGGACAGACTTATGAACGTCAAGTAATCCAAGAATGGATTGATAGGGGAAACTCCACTTGCCCCATTACACGACAGAAGCTAAATGGCACTCAACTGGCTAAGACAAATTATGTGCTCAAACGTTTGATTGCAAGTTGGAGAGAACATAATCCCAGTTTAGATCTAATCCAGCCAGAGAATCAATACCAAGAAAGTGAACCAAATTTCAGCTCTGGCATGTCTTTGTCTTCCCCTGACAATGTCATATGCCAAGCTACTATGGATTGCACTGTTGGCGAGCTGTGACTTGCAATCAAGAACCTTTGTATGTCAGAAATACTGAAGGAGTCTGAAATGGCAGTCCTCTGGATTGAGTACCTGTTTATTCTCCAACTCTTGCATCCTATTTCAGTAGCATACAATTTCAGTATGGTAGTCTGTTTCCCCTCCCCTCACCCCAAAAAAAATATTTTTTAAAATAATAATAGTAAGACCATTTAGACAATTTCTTTGATGTTTTACATCACCCTATATGATTTGTCCACACATTTGTCTTTTTCACAAAGCACGTGTAGAGGCTTGTTGATATCTCATTTGTGTCACAGCCTAAGGACAACTCCAAATCCAGAACCTTTGGACCAGGACATGTATATGATCACTTTATCCTGCATTTGATGAGAGAGCTTATAAAGTTTGATTTATACCTATAGATCTCATCTAGTCAGTTTCATTTGTTACCTCCTCACTCTAATCAGTTTTCTTGGGTCACTAGAATTTGAATGTGCAGTTATTTCCTTCTTTCTATGCAGACTTCAAACCTCCAGAAGTTAATGGTAAAAAGAATAATGCCAGTGTAGTACTTGGGGTCGCTGCTGGAGCATTGTTTATGGACCTTCTTGTTCAATGTATTTTGTGGAGGAAAGGCTGTCTGGGACACAAAATTTCAGCAGATGGAGGTATGATTTTCTATAAATAAATCTGTTACTTCAAATCCAAATATATTGTTGTGTTCAATGTTGGTATTTTCAGTGAAGGGACTAAGCTGAGATCAATTTTTATCTGTCATGTAAATGCATTATACTTTTGGGTATAAAAAGCATCTCAAGATTTCACTGGCAGTTTTCATTAGCATCTTGTTTTTTCTAAAGGAGTCAACGAGAACTCTTGAGAAAATATTTATTCCAAGTTCATCATATTGGTTTTAAGTTTTAATTTAGTTAGCTTTGGAGTAGTTTTAAAAAGTTGCAACAAATTGTAAACATGAAATATTTTTAATTTCTTATGTTATTTTTGTTATTTCAACAATGTGTTCATATCATGTTATCTAAACGTGGTACACTAACTTTCCATAGCTACGCATATTGTGCAGAGCTTAAAGGCCTAGACCTATAAATTGGACTATTTACATTGAGATAGATTAAAGTTGACTGAGGATTGGGGGGAGACACTGTTCTCTGCATTGAACAGAGCAGGAAGAAAAGCTTTCAGTAACATAGGTGGGATACAACAATGTTGATGTCAATGCTGCCACTAAGTGCGGTGTTGCTGTTGGCAACACTCTGAAAGTTTCTGTCTCTTTTGGATATACTTTTACATGAAAACATTATGCTACCTATAATCTCCCACTAACATTTAAATTCTAAAAAAAGTGAAAAATGTAGATACAATCATGTGCGTGCCTTGATTACTAGTGTAAAGAAAGTGCAAAGATGATGGTACTACCCTTGTACATATAATGTACACAAGAAAATAATTTGCGCATAAAAAGTCCACAAAAAATGAGACTATGAATACAAGAATGGATGTTATCTTTAATATGCAGTTGCAAAGTTCCTAATATATCTGCTGATCAAGTGGTCACAAAACTTTGTGTAGCATATTCAGACCTCATTACCTCATCAAAGAAAACCTTGGATTCCATACTGGAACTACAGGAGGTCTGGTTGTAATGAAACAATTGCCCTTTCTCTTCCGTTATTTCTTTTAGTTTGGGATCTACTTGTTTATTATTATTGTGAATTACATTTGCTGCTGCTTCAATTGAAAAACTGTAATTTTTGAGTGCCAAAGTGGCACAAACAGTTATACATTCTTATGAGCAAGAACAAAACATGGATCCCAATTTGTTTCGGATGGCTAAGTTGGATTACAATATAGTGCAATCAGTTTATACGAAAGAGGTTAGCAATCTTTTTTATTTTTAATGATAAAACAAATCCCCCATCAGCTCAACAAATCCCCAATTTCAACAACTTAACAAAAATTATTTGCTCATGTGAAGTGTTCCTGTACCAGCAGCACCATTAGCTCAGGAGCTTCAGCTGATGAAAATCTTCCTCAACTAAATCAAGAACTAGAGGTTTGTTTTTCTCTCTCTTTCTTGATTATTACTCCTTCAAAATATAATTCTTATATCTTTCCTTTTTGTGCTAGAATCAGCATAACCAAAATTTCTGGAAGAATTGGAGGGTGAGCTTTTATTCGTCTCTTGAGGAATTTATGATACAATGTGGAAAGATTTAGTGAACCCATATGATATTTTTTGGGATTGTCATTTTTGTAACCCATGTGAGATTTTGAATTTTGATGCGTGTTTTGTCAGGAACAATCAGCCCAAACGAGTGCATGTCTTGTAAAGTTGGGGCTTGTAGCTGTGCTTGCTTGTGGTTTGTTTGATGCTATTACTTACAGTACATTCTTTGTGCTTACCTTTCTTGCGTATGAGAAGAGCACTGGGCATAATCCTATTGCAAATATTCAAGTGCTATTAGGGGTAAGAATTTCATCACTTTTGTGAGAGTATCTAAAGTTTTGGAGTTATGTTTGATACATTAGTATTCAAATTTGTTGCTTAGATTCTAGTCGAAAAATGTTTAACTAATTATTCCTTGGGTCACATTTGATTGGTTCAAGAACTAAAATGACTGTAAAGTCCTAGTTTTGTTGCAATTGAAAGATAGCTAAAAGGTTTTTCTGTTGCTTGCCAAATTACTTTTGTTGAAGTTCTAGACAGGCATTATGTGGTCTACACTGGTGTTATAATCAAATTATCTCTCTCCGGACATAATCAGAATATCTATGCACAAAGATTAAAAGTTTCATTTTATTTGATTATTTTTATTGGACGGCTTGACCACTTCTTGTCCATATAAGAAGTATATTTATCTTTAAATTTTACACTATCACGAGTTTTTAATATTTTTGGTAGTTGTTTTTGCTGGCACAAACTTATAACTAGGATGCTACGCGTAACATAGAATGTGCAGAGTCCTGAATCGGAAAAATTGGAATGACAGCAATCGCATAATATAAGGTAAAAATGGATACCGTAATCCTAATCTAGGAAAAGACTCAATTCTTGGGATACAAGGGAAAGATAATGTGCATTAGATACGTGCGGGAAAGTGTGATTCATCTATGTAACTGCTTGACACTTGACTTTGTTAATTCCTAAGAGATCACAAGTGACTGTTCTTTTTTTTCAATATCAAATTTGCATCTTTCTGCATGGGGAGAAATAATGGTCTTCAAACTTTATCAAAATTAAAAATAAAAAAGTAGTCTGCTTTTGTAGTTTAGTAGACATTCTAAGTTTATACTAGAACTTTTCACAGATTTTGTTGACAGGTTTGTATAATGATATAAATTCTTGCGCATTATTGATGAATTTTTTGTTTTTAAAATCGGCTCACAAATTTTGCTCGTCTTTTTAATTTTAAATTTTGTAAATGTTCAGATGGGATATCACTTAAATTGATAAACTCCCTTACAATATAAGAATAGTTCTACTTGCAATGTTTAATACGTCAAATGAGATTGGCTATTGGACATTGAAAGAGTTCGACTTTAACATCATCCCATATTTAAGTAAACAGGTAATTATATAAGTAATGATCATTTTAATATGCATTATTTAACTATATATTTGATCTTGTATTATATTTTTTTTAATAATCTTGGATTAAAATTTGTACAGCGGGCATATTCGTGTCTAGCTATATGCGGGAAACAAAGATGTTTCATGAAGGATACAAGCCACGTTAGAGGAATATTTTAACACTTCAGTGGTTGATTAAGGCAGCATTAGCCTAGGGACAGAAAGGGCCGAAAACAATTCCTGATCAGCTTGTCGACGTTTAAAACTTTTGAACTTTTGGTCATGTTTAAAAAGTTGATATTTTGTTTAGAATGTTATACTTGATAAATTATTAATGTTAAGTAGAATGGATGATACTTTGGATTCTAATTTTTTTATTTTGGTTAAATATGATGGAAAATGGAAATTTAGTTATTCTATTATTGGTGTTTTTTATTATTACAATCATTTTGGTTAAATGTTATTGGTGTAATCTTTTTTCTTATTTCTAGATCTATAATTTTATATTCAGTTTTTCATTTAGTCACAACAAATAATTGTCACTATTAATAAATATTTATGTGACGAGATGTATGATCACCATAAGTATTTAATTAGTGACATTGAAAAATGTGTCCTAAAAAGTAATTTTTTGGTGATAAATTATTTTGTAATATTATTTAAATTATGAAATGGCGACGACATAATTGTCATGTTAAATATAATATTAGGTGACGAAATGTTCTGTTGTCATTTATTATATTATTTTTGGTGACGATAAACACAATAACATGACGAAAGAATAATTATAAATATGACAATATTGTCGTTATTAAAATTAGATGATTTAAATAGAGTAATATATTTTAAATCACTAAAACAATATCATTTAATGACGAAAAACGATTTTTTGTCATTTAATGCACCAAGTTTTGATAATGAAACATAATATAGAGTGACGAAAGTTTCATTCGAATAGTGGCGCTATTAACGTCACTAAAAGTAATTAATTATAGTGATGATGATGTAGATCGTCACCATAAGTTAAAACATTTAGTGGCGATATCAAATATTTTCAAATATACCTAATACTGGCGCTTTCATACGGTGATTGTCTCCTTGACGACGATTAATAATCGCACCAAATGTTTTAGTGACGAAAAATGAATTTTATGTGACAAATTTTAGCGTCATTTTTTGTGTGATTTCTTGTAGTGATGCTCACCCTTGCTATATCATGATAAAACATTGCAGATTAAAAGACTTAACGTCGGATACAAGGAAAGGTTAAAAGGCGAGGTGTCGTTTAAAAAGTTAATGTGTGCAATAGATTTGTAATAGTGTTGTATAATAATAATGATATGTGTTAGAAAAGTTATATATGTTTATTAAGTTAAGGTTACTCGACCTTGGGAATAGTGTGTAATGTATTGTATAAACAATTTATGTTTATATCTTAGTAAATAGTAATAGTTGTATAGAATGATCAATAGGATCCATGTGATTAGGGACCTCGGTTTGATTTGGGGGTCATCACATAAAATACGACACATTTATCTAAAATTCTCAATAAATTTATTTACATACTGTTTGGGTGAGCACAACTAGCCCATTAAAGAATATCATGACTAAAGATAATTAAATTATCAATAGCCTCAGTCAGTAATAAACCAGAGATATAGAACATATGTAGATGATAAAACTTTTCAATCATAGTGGCAGCGGAACGAGCAATCCATTAGAAGAGTTAAATAGACCATAAGGTCTATTATCTTCTCCATGTTAAAAGTTCACTAACAATATTTTATCCCTGTAACATCAATCAACAGTTCAGTTCCTGCCCACAATCATGTGAATAACTCATAATCATAATTGCGATTCTAAATTCCTCTTCGCACCCAGGACGAAGATAATTTTCATCACCTGTATTTACCTGAAACATCAAAGATCATAATTATACCAAATCACAGTTCTTGTTCATAATCCTACTAATAAATTCATCTTTGCACTACAGGCCAAAGATATTCATTAACAGTTCATCTTTTCACTACAGGCCAAAGACATACAATTGTATTTTAGAAGAGTCAAGTAGAGCATGACATCTACTATCTTCTACGAATTAAAAATTTATTATCAAAATTTTATCGCTAAGACTCAGCTCAATACATCACCGAATTATCCATGCACTACGACCAAGGATATTCGTTAGTATCACATCCATGAATTATCCATGCACTACAGGCCAAGGATATTCATTAGTATCACGACCACGAATTATCCATGCACTACGGGCCAAGAATATTCGTGTTTTCACCAATGGTCATGATCATGCCAAACAACAATTCATCTTTGCACCCTTGGCCGAAGAGAACGCATGGTTATGATCACACCAACATATGTACATCAATGCACTACGGGCCAATGAGGACTTTTACCACATCATTTATAACATTATAGTCATGATTATACCGAATAATACCTGGTCATAATCATACCAATCAACAGTCCATCTATGCACGTAAGCCACATATGACTTTCATTACAATATAAGCATAAGGATGATGACAATGATATAAACAGTAATCAAATAAAATTAAGGATAAATATTAAAGACTTTAAATTTATCTAGAGTTTAAAAATATCCAAATTGTCAACATGATACTGCTTTGTGGAGTAAAATTCAAGAATAATATTCATGTATCAAAAATAATTTGGTCAGACAAGAAATATATTTTTCGGGTGAATAGTACCCCGTGAATAGTACCATGTGAATAGTACTTCGGGAATAGTACCTCGTGAATAGTACCCCGACATTAAAAGTGCCCCAAATACCCGAGTAAATAACATTTGAGTGAATAGTAACTCGTGAATAGTAACCTGTGAATAGTACTCATTATTCATAAATAGTACTGTATACGTGAATAGTGCCACATACGTGAATAGTACCCATGAATAGTACTCCATGAATAATACTCATAAAAGGAAAATACAAAGAAAATGACATTCCATGATGAGTACAAAAAAAATGATATCTCATACGAGTATAATAGAATATACGAAACTGTAAATGAATTTTCACCCGCCATGCGGTAATCCACGTAGACAGATCATTTCTACAATTTAATAAATAATGAATACGAAGGGTCATTCACTATGCATGCGGTAATCCGAGTAGACAGGTTACTCCCGTAGATTAATAAAAATTTAATACGAAGGGTCATTCACCATTCATGTAAGACCCCAGCTTTTATAAATAAAGATGAATTTTCTATAAATATTATTTTTGAATATTATGGAATAAATTTAATATAATGTTATAGTTGTGGGTAATATTTATAAATTTTGCAAAGTAAGCAAGTTGTTATAAAATATTCGTTTGGTCGGGGAATATTTTTTTGTCGGAGGGAATATTAAATGCTGACGGCTCAATCATCAGTGGACCCTAATGGAAGTATTATAAGTAGTTAAAAGCGACAAAATTATCTTTCTATAAAAATAACGGTACGGAGGTGTTACCGTTAAAACTGTTGAACTACCCGGTGGTAAAGAAATGCGATGTCTGGCGTGGTTGCGTAGTAGCACTGCGGTATTGATTATTGATCTTACGTGAGAAGTCACTTAGCTATATTCAATTATTACTACGATAATTCTTTGCATCATATCTCTTATATTATTGATTCAATTATTGTCACAGTATCATCTGTATAATATGTTATATTATTAATTGAGACGACAAGTTATAAATGATTAATAATTGTTGAAAGATTAAAATGTGTTGATTAAAAATAAAATGATTTGTGGTAATATTTATTCAATCCTTGATGTATATAAAAGTACATTATGAGGCGTTTGTGGTAAGTTTGATTATTTTATGGGGGACCCATATGTCATCATCTAAGAGTCTCTTCGTCAATAGTAATTATCTTGAAATTAGTAGAATATCCTTGATATTTGCGTTTCATCCAGTATCTTTTCATGGAAATATTCTTCTGATCATTCTTGAATTTTACTCTACAAAAGCGAAGATCGTGTTGACAATTTGGACATTAAAAATTCACGGATAAAATAATTCTTGAACTTGTTTTATTGAATTCTTATATCATTGTCATCATCCTCATGTTTATATTATGTTGAAAGTCAATACGTGGCTCTGTAGTGTATAGATGGACTTGGTATGATTATGACCGAGAGACTATTCGGTGTAATCATGGTAGTAATGTTACAAATGATGTGATGAAAGTCATCCGTGTATTTTGTAGTGCATAGATGGACTTGGTATGATTATGACTGAGAGACTATTTCGGTGTAATCATAATAGTTATGTTACAAATGATGTGATAAAAATCCTCAGTGGCCATAGTGCATTGATGGACAGTTGTTGGCATGATCATGACCATTAATGAATACACAACTATTCTTGGCCCGTAGTGCATGAATAATTGTGGTCGTGATACTAAAGAATATCCTTGGCCGTAGTGCAGGGGTGATTCGATGATGTGGAATATTTATTAAAGCTGAGTCTCATCTATAACAGTGATGAAAAACCTTTTAAATCATAAAAGATAGTAGATTTTATTTTCTACTTGACTCTTTTAATGGATTCTTTGGTTCATTGTGTAGTTAAACTTGATGTTCATTACATTTTATCGGTTTAACATCTTTGTTGAAGGCTAATGATAATTTATTACGCATTATCTTAGTCATAATATTTCTTCTTGAGCTAGTTGAGCTCACCCTTTCTTTCCTTTATTCTCTTCAGAAATGAGAATATAAATTTGGGACGAGTCGGGGAACAGAGTAATAGTCCGGAGGATAGCATTAGTAGTCCTCACTATTCTATGAAATAGTGTGATAATAATTGTAATGAGGACTCCTTTTGAGTTTGTATAATATCTAGTAGACAATATTTGTATTCAAACTCACAATTTATGTTTATTGCATACTTACAGTTATATTAGTAAGTTGTATTTAAATTACGTACCATGTATGTCGACTACCCAAGATGGGTGATGTATACCTAATTTTGGGGCGTCACGGTTGGTATCGAGCTTAGGGATATGATCCACGGCTAAGATGTGAGAGTAGTACTAGGAGGGAGAGCGGGAATACCTTCGCTAGTATGACCTACCTAAGTTTATGTGTTATTTTATTGGTTGATTGGAATAATATAGATAATAATTTGTTACATGTCAATTAACCTTTTGTTTGGTGGCGATGTCGAAAATGACATTTGAGAATGTTGAGAATAACAATGGAGCACAGACGATCGTTGATTCACCACATATCAATAATCAGGATAATGTGCATCAGGAAGGCGACAATCCTCATGCAAACAACAACTTGACCAAATGATGAATGATCAAATGTTCGGAGGCTTTATGCAATTTATCAACGGCTGAGAAAGAGAGCGACTCTGTCCAAAACGTAGGTGGAAACACGGAAAACTCTCGGTGGTCACCGCTAAACAATTCAAGGAGTGGGACCACCGAGTTTAAGGGAGAGCCAAAACCACTTACGGCGGAAGCATGGATAAAGCAGATTACCAAGATATTTGATGTCTTGGGATGCTCAGGAGCAAAAGGTTCCCTTCACGCCTTTATGTTTGCGAGAGGCGGATTCTTGGTGGAAATCGGTAAAAGCGTACTCAACTTCTTTGTCAGATGAAGATATCTTGGGAGAAGTTCAGGAGGCTGTTCAATGACAAATACTTTCCGAAAGCATTTGCCACATGAAAGGAGGTGGAGTTTATCAAGTTGGAACAAAACAATATGACCGTGTCGCAATACGAGGCAAAATTTGCGGAGTTATCACGGGTTCGTCCCACTCAGTGGATAATGAAGAGAGAATGGCGCGAATGTTTTTAAGAGGTTTGAAGTGGGAGATACGTCAACATCTTATTTCATAAAGCGTGTTTGTATTCGGATGTTGTAAATAGGGCTCGATTAGTGGAGCACGATAACGAAGTCAACGTAACTAAAAGAGAGAGCAAATAAGCAAAATTATAATACCGGTAGAGTAGTCATCGAGCGGTGACAACAAGCGTGGAGGAATCAACGGGCGGATATGGTAACCACCGGTGGTAATCGAGGCCAAAACAATAAGAATGGACATTTCAAGAAAAGGAGATTCAACAATGATGGAAAGACAAATGACCAAGACATGCCGTTGTTAAGGAAGGAGAAAGACCACCTATCATATGCTTCAAATGCGGAGGAGAGGGACACATCGATCCGAATCGCTGCGTCATGCAAATCAAAGCATGTTATAATTGTGGAAGAAAAGGTCACTTAGCACGATTTTTGCGTTTCATCAAGACAAATTCAACTAGGATGGAGGCACGAAAAGGCCGTTCGAGAAAAGTCAAACCGGTAGTCTGAGGAAGCGTTTGTTGTGACCTCCCGGAGAGCAAGGAACCCGAATGAGGTCATCACGGGTAAGCTTATCATAAACTCTAATGAAGTCTATACTTTATTTGATACCGGTTCTATCCATTCTTTTATTTCTCCTACTTGCGCTCATCGATTAAATTTGACTCCGGAGAAATTAGACTTTGACTTATCTGTGGAAACTCCGTTGGGAGAAACCTTCATTACATCCACTGTTTCTAAGTTTTGTTTGGTTCAAATCGGTACCCTCACATTACCTGTCGATCTTATTTCATTAAAAATACTTGCATTTGACGTGATTTTAGGGATTGATTGGTTAACTACTTATCATGCAAAAATTGATTATTTTCGTAAGGTTGTTAGCTTTTATATTCCTAATCAACCTATTATGCGAATTCAAATGACCAAACCATTAAAATCAATCACGGTCATCTCAAGCCATAAAGCTATTCGTTTATTGAAAAAGCGGATGTCAAGCTTTCTTAGCTCATATCACGATTTAAACAAAAATAAATCGCCGTTTTGAGCGATATTTCTATTGTTAATAAATTTCCGACGTATTCCGAAGAACTTCTGGCCTACCCCAGGCGTGAAATTGAATTTTGTATCGACCTTGAACCCCAGACAAAACCTATTTCCAAAGCCTCATATCGAATAGCTCTATTGAACTTGAGGAGTTAAAGACCCAAGCTGAGGAATTGTTAGACATTGGCTTTATTCGTCCTAGTACTTCTCCTTGGGGTGCTCCTCTGTTACATTCGTGAAGAAGAAAGATGGGAGTATGCGACTTTGTATTGATTATCGGGAGTTGAATCATGTCACCATCAAAAATAGGTATCCATTGCCACGTATTGATGACTGTTTGACCGATTGCAAGGAGCCAAATTCTTTTCAAAGATTGATCTTCGTTAGGATATCACCAATTGAAGATTAGAACCGTGACATTCCAAAGGCGGCTTTGAGAACTTCGATGCAGGGCATTATGAATTCCTAGTCATGTCCTTTGGATTGACTAATGCTCCTCTGCCTTCATGGATATGATGAGCCCGAGTATTCAAGGAATATTTAGATCACTTTGTGGTCGTCTTTATTGATGACATCCTTATTTATTCCAAAAGCCGTGAAGATCATGAGCATCACTTGAGGCTGACACTCCAAAAGCTTCGTGAATATAAGTTTTATGCCAAGTTGAAGAAATACGAGTTCTGGATTGAAGAAGTAGCATTCCTTGGGCACGTGGTATCAAGTCATGGAATATCTGTTGACCCAATGAAAGATTGAAGCTATTCAATTTGGGAATAATCTAAATCGATGGCCAAGTCACGTAGCTTTCTCGGTTTAATTTGGTTATTATCGGAGATTCGTGGAAGGATTTTCTCGAATCGCTACTCCATTGATTTCGGTGACTCGAAAAGATACAAAGTTCGGTTGGAGTGAAGAATGTGAGAAGAGTTTTCAAGAACTCGAGAGGAAACTTATTTAAGACTGTTACGACAATACCATCGGCTCGGAGGATTTGTCATCTCTGATGATGCTTGAAGCAAAGGGTTGGGATGTGTTCTCATGCAACATGGAAAAGTTATAGTTTATGCCTCATGACAACTCAAAGAATATGAGAGGAATTATCCTACTCATGATCTAGAGTCATAGCGCATTTGTTTTTGCACTTAAAATTTGGAGGCATTACTTGTATGGGGAGAAAGTGGAGATCTTTACGGATCATAAAAGCCTCAAATATTTCTTCACTCAAAAGGAACTCAACATGCGATAACGACGTTGGCTTGAGCATTGAAAGATTATGATCATACCATCAATACCATCTTGGAAAAGCGAGCGTAGTAGGCGGCGATTGAGTAGAAGATCATATGCAAGTACGAGTGCGTTATTGTCAACGCAAAGGCCCATTTTGTGTGACTTGCAAAGGATGGAGATAGAGTTAAAGACTCCAGGGACGCATGTGATGATAGCGAGTATATGAGTAGAACCGACTTTAATCGATAAAGTTAAAGCTGCTCGAGCTCTGAGACACGGAGGTGATCGTATGAGGAAGAAAGTGCAAGAAGGTGCTATCTTAGGAAGCAAGAATCGATGAAGAAGGAATACTTGAGTCAACTCCGGACTTTTGTGTTCCTAACGACCACGATTTAAAGTATAATATCATGATGGGGCGCACAACACACCATTTGCAATCCATCACGGGAGTACCAAAATGTATCGTGATATTCGTCATACATTTTGGTGGAGCAATATGAAAGAGAGAGAGCGTATTTATTTATCTCAAGGTGTCTAACTTGTCAGCGAGTTAAAGCGGAACATCAAGTACCAAAAGGTCCATTGCAACCACTTGAAATTCGGAATGGAAGTGGGAGCACATTACCATGAATTTCATTCTGGGTCTTCTAAGGTTTCTCAAGGCATTGATGCGATTTGGGTCATTGTTGATAGATTGACCAAGTCTGCTCATTTCTTACCGATCTGAGAAACTTATACACTTGAACATCTTTCTCGTATGTACATAAGCGAGATTGTAAGACCGCATGGTATGCTGGGGTATCCATAGTTTCTAATCGAGACCCAAGATTCACTTCACGATTTTGGGTTAGTTTGCTAAAAGCTATGAGCACAGATTTTACGATTTAGCTTCGGCATATCATCCTCGAACCAGACGGACGATCGGAGAGGACTATTCAAACTCTTGAAGATCTATTAAGACTCTGTGTCCTTGATTTCAAGGGAGTTGGGACAAGTTCTTACCATTGGTGGAGTTTTCCTACAACAACGGTTATCAAGCAAGTATTGGCATGGCTCCATTCGAGCGTTATATGGAAGAAAGTGTCGTTCTCAAGTATCTTTGGGATGTGGGTGGGTGAAGCAAGCGTTGTTGGGACCGGAGTTGAGTACGTATGACTACGGAAAAGATTCAAACGATCCGACAACGTATAAAAACCTCACAAAATCGACAAAATAGTTATCTTGATCTTCATCGAAAGGACGTGGAATTCGATATAGGAGATCGTGTGTTGTTAGAAGTTGCTCCATGGAAAGGAGTTACAAGATTTGGAAAGAGAGGAAAACTTAATCCTCGATTCATCGGTCCATTTTAATCCTCGATCGAGTAGGAAGCGTGGCCTATAGACTCGCGCTTTCTGTACCAAATATGTCTCGTGTTCATAACGTTTTCACATATCCATGTTACGAAAATATGTGAAAGACCCGAACCATATTATTGAGTTAGAACCAGGACGAAATAGCGGAAGATTTGGCGTATGAAGAGGTTCTGTTCAAATTTTGGATAAGAAGGAACATATTCTACGCTCCAAGGTTATACCTCAAGTCAAAGTTTTGTGGAGGAACCACGATGTTGAGAGAAATGACTTGGGAGTTAGAATCGAAATGAAATCAAGGTATCCTTACCTCTTCGACATACCAGTCACGTAACCTAATTTCGAGGGCAAAATTTCATAAGAAGGGAGGTTGTAAGACCCGACTTTTATAAATAAAGATGAATTTTCTATAAATATTATTTTTGAATATTATGGAATTAATTTGATATAATGTTATAGTTGTGGGTAATATTTATAAATTTTGCAAAAGTAAGCAAGTTGTTATAAAATATTCGTTTGGTGGGGAATATTCTTTTTGTGGGGAATATTAAGACGACGTGGCTCAATCATTAGTAGACCCCCTGGCGGAAGTATTGTCGTAGTTAGAAAAGCGACAAAATTATCTTTCTATAAAAATAACTACGGAGGTTATACTTAATTAAAAGCTGTTGAACTACAAATTGGTAAAAAATACGATGTCTGGCGTGGTTGCATAGTAGCTACCGGTATTGATTATTGATGCTTACGTGAGAAGTCACTTAGCTATATTCAATTATTACTACGATAAATCACGCATCATATCTCTTATATTATTGATTCAATTATTGTCACAGTATCATTTGTATAATATGTTGTATTATTAATTGAGATGACAAGTTATAAATGATTAATAATTGTTGAAAGATTAAAAATGTGTTGATTAAAAATAAAATGATTTGTGGTAATATTTATTCAATCCTTGATGTATATAAAGAGTCTGTTATGAGACGTTTGTGGTAAGTTTGATTATTTTATGGGGGGCCCATATGTCATCATCTAAGAGTCTCTTCGTCAATAGTTATTACCTTGAAATTAGTAGAATATCCTTGATATTTGCGTTTCATTCAGTATCTTTTCATGGAAATATTCTTCTGATCATTCTTGAATTTTACTCTACAAAACAATATCATGTTGACAATTTGGACATTAAAAATTCTGGATAAAATAATTCTTGAACTTGTTTTATTGAATTCTTATATCATTGTCATCATCCTCATGTTTATATTATGTTGAAAGTCATACGTATTTTGTAGTGCATAGATGGACTTGGTATGATTATGACCGAGACTATTGGTGTAATCATGGCCGTAATGTTACAAATGATGTAATGAAAGTCATCGTGGCTGTAGTGCATAGATGGACTTGGTATGATTATGACGAGAGACTATTCGGTGTAATCATTTAATAGTAATGTTACAAATGATGTGATAAAAATCCTCGATTGGTAGTAGTGCATTGATGGAATGATTGTTGGCATGATCATGACCATTAATGAATACACAACTATTCTTGGCCGTAGTGCATGAATAATTGTGGTCGTGATACTTAAAGAATATCCTTGGTCAGTAGTGCGGGGGTTATTCGATGATGTGGAATATTTATTAAAGTGAGTCTCACTATAACGATGATGAAAAACCTTTTAAATCATAAAAGATAGTAGATTTTATTTTCTACTTGACTCTTTTAATGGATTCTTTGGTTTATTTTGTAGTTAAACTTGATGTTCATTACATTTTATCGGTTTAACACTTTGTTGAGGCTAATGATAATTTATTACGCATTATCTTAGTCATAATATTTCTTCTTGAGCTAGTTGAGCTCACCCTTTCTTTTCTTTGTTCTCTTTGAAATGAGAAATATATTTGGAGACGAGTCGGGGAAGCGGAGTAATGGTCGAGAGGATAACATTAGTAGTCTTCACTATTTCGTGAAATAGTGTGATAATAATTGTAATGAAGACTCCTTTTGAGTTTGTATAATATCTAGTAGACAATATTTGTATTCAAACTCACGGTTTATGTCGTATATTGTACGACGAGTTATATTAGTAAGTTGTATTTAAATTACATACCATGTATCGACTACCCAAGATGGGTGATGTATACCTAATTTTGGGGCGTCACGGTTAGTATCGAGCTTAGGGATATGATCCTGGCTAAGATGTGAGAGTAGTACTAGGAGGGGAGAGGCAGGGAATACCTTCGCTAGTATGATGACCTACCTAAGTTTATGTCTTGCTATTTTATTGGTCGGTCATTGAATATAGAGATAATTTGTTACATGTCAATTAACCTTTTGTTTGGTGGCGATGTCGAAAATGACATTTGAGAATGTTTAGAATAGCAATGGAGCACAAAGCGATCGTTGATTCACCACATATCAATAATCGGGATAATGTGCATCAGGAAGGCGACAATCCTCATCAATACAACAACAACCTTGACCAAATGATGAATGATCAAATGTTCGGAGAGGCTTTATGCAATTTATCAACAGCAATGATGAGAGCGACTCTGTCCAAAAGCGTGGGGTGGAAACACGGAAAACTCTCAAGGCCACCGCATTAAACAATTCAAGGAGCTGGGACCACCGGAGTTTAAGGGAGAGCCAAAACCACTTACGGCGGAAGCATGGATAAAGCAGATTACCAAGATATTTGATGTCTTGGGATGCTCAGAGGAGCAAAGGTTCCCTTCAGCGCTTTATGTTGCATGAAGAGGCGATTCTTGGTGGGAATCGGTGAAAGCGTACTCAACTCTTGTCTTGAAGATATCTTGGGAGAAGTTCCAGAGATTTGTTCGGCGACAAATACTTTCACGAAAGTATTCGCCACATGAAGGAGGTGGAGTTTATCAAGTTGGAACAAAACAATATGACCGGTGTCGCATGATACGAGGCAAAATTTGCCGAGTTATCACGATTTGTGTCCCACTTGGTGGATAATGAAAGAGAATGGCGTGAATGTTTTTAAGAGGTTTGAAGTGGAGATACGTCAACATCTTATTTCTCATAAAGCGTGTTTGTATTCGGATGTTGTAAATAGGGCTCGATTAGTGTGAGTAGCGATAACGAGTCAACTTGCAACTAAAAAGAAGCGGTAAGCAAAATTATAATACCGGTGAGAGTAGTCATCAAAGCGGTGACAACAAGCGTGGAGGAATCAACGGGCGGATATGGTAACCACTTGATTGTGGTAAGCGAGGCCAAAACAATAAGAATGGACATTTCAAGAAAAGGAGATTCAACAATGATGGAAAGCGTCAAACACCAAAGACCCGTTGTTAAGGAAGGAGAAAGACCACCTATCATATGCTTCAAATGCGGAGAGAGAGGACACATCGATCCGAGCATCATGCCGCCCAAAGCATGTTATAATTATGGAAGAGAAGGTCACTTAGCTCGATTTTATGTCGTTTCAGAAGACAAATTCAACTAGAATGGAGGCACCAAAGGTAGTTCGAGAAAAGTCAAACCCAGTAGTCTGAGGAGGCGTTTGTTGTGACCTCCCGGAGAGCAAGGAAACGAATGAGGTCATCACGGTGTAAGCTTATCATAAACTCTAATGAAGTCTATACTTTATTTGATCTGGGTTCTACCCATTCTTTTATTTCTCCTACTTGCGCTCATCGATTAAATTTGACTCAGGAGAAATTAGACTTTGACTTATCTGTGGAAACTTTGTTGGGAGAAACCTTCATTACATCCACTGTTTATAAGTCTTGTTTGGTTCAAATCGGTACCCTCACATTACCTGTCGATCTTATTTCGTTAAAAATACTTGTATTTGACGTGATTCTAGGGATTGATTGGTTAACTACTTATCATGCAAAAATTGATTATTTTCGTAAGGTTGTTAGCTTTCATATTCCTAATCAACCTATTATGCGAATTCAAATGACCAAACCATTAAAATCAATCACGGTCATCTCAAGCCATAAAGCTATTCGTTTATTGAAAAACGGATGTCAAGCTTTCTTAGCTCATATCATGATTTAAACAAAATACGTCGGTTTTGAGCGATATTTCTATTGTTAATAAATTTCTGACGTATTCACGAAGAACTTCGGCCTACCCCTAGGCGTGAAATTGAATTTTGTATCAACCTTGAACCCGGTACAAAACCTATTTCCAAAGCCCATATCGAATGGCTCTATTGAACTTTCGGAGTTAAAGACCCAACTGCGAGGAATTGTTAGACATTGGCTTTATTCGTCCTAGTACTTCTCCTTGGGGTGCTCTGTTACATTTCGTGAAGAAGAAAGATGGGAGTATGCGACTTTGTATTGATTATCGGGAGTTAAATCATGTCACCATCAAAAATAGGTATCCATTGCCACGTATTGATGACTGTTTGACCCGATTGCAGGAGCCAAATTCTTTTCAAAGATTGATCTTCGTTAGGATATCACCAATTGAAGATTAGAACCGTGACATTCCAAAGGCGGCTTTGAGGAACTCGATGCGGGCATTATGAATTCTAGTCATGTCCTTTGGATTGACTAATGCTCCTGTTGCCTTCATGGATATGATGAACCAGAGTATTCAAGGAATATTTAGATCACTTTGTGGTCGCGTCTTTATTGATGACATCCTTATTTATTCCAAAAGCGGTGAAGATCATGAGCAACACTTGAGGTGACACTCTAAAAGCTTCGTGAATATAAGCTTTATGCCAAGTTAAAGAAATGCGAGTTCGGATTGAAGAAGTAACATTCCTTGGGCACGTGGTATCAAGTCATGGAATATCATTGACCAAAGAAAGATTGAAGCTATTCAAAGTGGGAACAACCTAAATCGATTAATAGAAGCACGTAGCTTTCTCGGTTTAAATTTGGTTATTATCGGAGATTCGTGGAAGGATTTTCTTGAATCGCTACTCCATTGACTCGGTGACTCGAAATGATACATAATTCGGTTGGAGCGAAGAATGTGAGAAGAGTTTTCAAGAACTCGAGAGGAAACTTATTTTTTCAAGATTACGACAATACCATCGGCTCGGAGGATTTGTCATCTCTGATGATGCTTGAGCAAAGGGTTGGGATGTGTTCTCATGCAACATGGAAAAGTTATAGCTTTATGCCTCGCGACAACTCAAAGAATATGAGAGGAATTATCCTACTCATGATCTAGAGTTATATTTGTTGTCTTGCACTTAAAATTTGGAGGCATTACTTGTATGGGGAGAAAGTGGAGATCTTTTACGGATCATAAAAGCCTCAAATATTTCTTCACTCAAAAGGAACTCAACATGCGACAACGACGTTGGCTTGAACTGTTGAAAGATTATGATCATACCATCAATACCATCACGAAAAGCGAGCGTGGTAGGCGCATTGAGTAGAAGATCATATACAGCAATCTGAGTGCGTTATTGTCAAATAAAGGCCCATTTGTGTGACTTGCAAAGGATGGAGATAGAGTTAAAGACTCGAGACGCATGTGATGATAGCGAGTATCTGAGTAGAACCGGCTTTAATCGATAAAGTTAAAATTTGCTCGAGCTTTCACGGACACTGGAGGCGATGCGTATGAGGAAGAAAGTGTAAGAAGGTGCTATCAGGAAGCAAGAATCGATGAAGAAGGAATACTTGAGTCAACTCCGGACTTTGTGTTCTAACGAATCGATTTAAAGTATAATATCATGATGGAGGCGCCTGACACACCATTTGCAATCCATCTTGGGAGTACCAAAATGTATCATGATATTATTAGACATACATTTTGGTGGAGCAATATGAAGAGAGAGATAGTATTTGTTTATCTCAAGGTGTCTAACTTGTCAAGCGAGTTAAAGCGAGCATCAAGTACCAAAAGGTCCATTGCAACCACTTGAAATTCCGAGAATGGAAGTGGGAGCACATTACCATGGATTTCGTTATCGGTCTTCCTTAGGTTTCTCAAGGCATTGATGCGATTTGGGTCATTGTTGATAGATTGACCAAGTCCGCTCATTTCTTCTGAAATCTGAGAAACTTATACACTTGAACGTCTTGCTCGTATGTACATAAGCGAGATTGTAAGACCGCATGGTATCTGCGGTATCCATAGTTTCTAATCGAGACCCAAGATTTACTTCACGATTTTGGGTTAGTTTGCAAAAAGCTATGAAGGCACAAACTTACGATTTAGCTCGGCATATCATCCCTCAGACCAGACGGACGATGGAGAGGACTATTCAAACTCTTGAAGATCTATTAAGACTACTGTGTCCATGATTTCAAGGGAGTTGGGACAAGTTCTTACCATTGGTGGAGTTTTCCAACAACAGCGATTATCAAGCAAGTATTGGCATGGCTCCATTCGAGCGTTATATGGAAGAAAGTGTCGTTCTCGATTATCTTTGGGATGAGGTGGGTGAAGCAACGTTGTTGGGGCCGGGAGTTGATGCGTATGACTACGAAAAAGATTCAAACGATCCGACAACGTATAAAAACCTCACAAAATCGACAAAATAGTTATCTTGATCTTCATCGAAAGGGCGTGGAATTCGATATAGGAGATCGTGTGTTGTTAAGAGTTGCTCCATGGAAAGGAGTTACAAGATTTGGAAAGAGAGGAAAACTTAATCCTCGATTCATCGGTCCATTTTAATCCTCGATCGAGTAGGGCGTGGCCTATAGACTCGCTTTCTGACCAAATATGTCTCGTGTTCATAACGTTTTTCACATATCCATATTACGAAAATATGTGAAAGACCCGAACCATATTATTGAGTTAGAAGCAGGGACGAAATAGCGGAAGATTTGGCGTATGAAGAGGTTCTGTTCAAATTTTGGATAAGAAGGAACATATTCTACGCTCGAGGTTATACCTCGTGTCAAAGTTTTGTGGAGGAACCACGATGTTGAGGAAATGACTTGGGAGTTAGAATCGAAATGAAATCAAGGTATCCTTACCTCTTCGACATACCAGGTACGTAACCTAATTTCAAGGGAAAAATTTCATAAGAAGGGAGGTTGTAAGACCCCAACTTTTATAAATAAAGATGAATTTTCTATAAATATTATTTTTGAATATTATGGAATAAATTTTATATAATGTTATAGTTGTGGGTAATATTTATAAATTTTGCAAAGTAAGCAAGTTGTTATAAAATATTCGTTTGGTGGGGAATATTCTTTTTGTGGGGAATATTAAATACGACGGCTCAATCATTAAGTGGACCCCTCGGCGGAAGTATTGTCGTAGTTAAAAAGCGACAAAATTATCTTTCTATAAAAATAACTTGGCGGAGGTATTACCGTTAAAAGCTGTTGAACTACCCGGTGGTAAAAAAATGCGATGTCTGGCGTGGTTGCATAGTAGCACTGCGGTATTGATTATTGATGCTTACGTGAGAAGTCACTTAGCTATATTCAATTATTACTACGATAATTCTTTGCATCATATCTCTTATATTATTGATTCAATTATTGTCAAGATTATCATCGTATAATATGTTATATTATTAATTGAGGCGACAAGTTATAAATGATTAATAATTGTTGAAAGATTAAAAATGTGTTGATTAAAAATAAAATGATTTGTGGTAATATTTATTCAATCCTTGATGTATATAAAGAGTCTTATGAGGCGTTTGTGGTAAGTTTGATTATTTTATGGGGGCCCATATGTCATCATCTAAAAGTCTATTTGTCGATAGTAATTACCTTTGTGAATAGTAATTACCTTTGTGAATAGTAATTACCTTTGTGAATAGTAATTACCTTCGTCGATAGTATTTACCTTCGTCCAATAGTATTTACCTTAAATCGATAGTAATTACCTTCTTGATAGTATAAACCTTCGTCAATCAATAGTAATTACCTTCGTCGATAGTAATTACCCCTTCGCAAATAGTAGTTGTCCCTTGATATTACCAAGAGTTAATTGCCTCTTGATTGTTCCAAAGGTTAATTACCCATTCGCAAATAGTAGTTGTCTCTTGATATTACCAAGAGTCATTTTGACCCTTCGTTAAGACCAAGAGCCACCCTCGGTTTTTCTATAAATAGAAAGCTCATTCCTTCATTATTTCTTACGAATTCATTGAAACTCTAGAGAGAAACTATAGAGAAAGAAGAAAAGTATTCGCTACTTCACTTTTCCAATATTAGGTTCTTCTAAGGTAGGGAATATTATTTGTTGTGCCGTAAGGGGTGTTATTCTTTCTTATTCATGAAGAAAAGCTGTTGTTATTCCATTGCTTATTATTACATTGGAATAACTTTGTATCGTGGTTTACCCTATACTTGGTGACATTCTTATTATTACATTGGAACATCACATGCATGTGTGTTTTACAGGACTGGTTAAAATCTTTATTATTATTATACATTGGAATATCACATGCGTGTGTTTTACACGGACACTGGTTCCATTTTTATTATTCCGTCTTTATTATTACTCGCCGGAATATCACATGCATCTTATCTGTGGGACTGGTTCCATCATTTATTATTCGCATTTATTATTACATTGGAACATCCTGTCGCGGTGAATTTCACGACTGGTTCCGTTATTATTATTCTGTTGGAATAACTTTGCTGTCTTGGTCTATCGATGCGTGGTGATTTCTTTTGTTATTCCATTCTTTATTATACCCGGTTGGTTAAAACTTTGACTTCTATACTCCATGAAATTAGTAGAATATCCTTGATATTTGCGTTTCATCGATATCTTTTCATGGAAATATTCTTACGATCATTCTTGAATTTTACTCTACAAAAGCGATATCATGTTGACAATTTGGACGTTAAAAATTCACGGATAAAATAATTCTTGAACTTGTTTTATTGAATTCTTATATCATTGTCATCATCCTCATGTTTATATTATGTTGAAAGTCTTCGTGGCTTCAGTAGTGCATAGATGGACTTGGTATGATTATGACCGAGAGACTATTGATTGTAATCATGGTAGTAATGTTACAAATGATGTGATGAAAGTCATCGTGGCTTCATAGTGCATAGATGGACTTGGTATGATTATGACGAGAGACTATTCGGTATAATCACTTGGCCGTAATGTTACAAATGATGTGATAAAAATCCTCGATGGTCGTAGTACATTGATGGGACGGTTGTTGGCATGATCATGACCATTAATGAATACATAACTATTCTTGGCGTAGTGCATGAATAATTGTGGTCGTGACACTAAAGAATATCCTTGGTAGTAGTGCGGGGTTATTCGATGATGTGGAATATTTATTAAAATTTGAGTCTCATTTATAATGATGATGAAAACTTTTCAATCATAAAAGATAGTAGATTTTATTTTCTACTTGACTCTTTTAATGGATTCTTTGGTTTTCGCTATAGTTAAACTTGATGTTCATTACATTTTATCGGTTTAAACCTTTGTTGAGGCTAATGATAATTTATTACGCATTATCTTAGTCATAATATTTCTTCTCTTGAGCTAGTTGAGCTCACCCTTTCTTTTTCTTCTTGAAATGAGAATATAGTTGAGCTCGGGGAGCAGAGTAATGGTCCGAGAGGATAGCATTAGTAGTCCTCACTTCTACGTGAAATAGTGTGATAATAATTGTAATGAGGACTCTTTTGAGTTTGTATAATATCTAGTAGACAATATTTGTATTCAAATGATTTATGTCGTATTATTACGATAGTTATATTAGTAAGTTGTATTTAAATCCTCACCATATATCGACTACCCAAGATGGGTGATGTATATAATTTTGGGGCGTGTAATGAGGACTCCTTTTGAGTTTGTATAATATCTAGTAGAAAACATCATCTATCTATCTACCCATAAATAAAATACAACCATCTGATAGATAGAATAAATAATAACTCTCTCCCCTTATGGGGTTACATCAGCATGCATAACTAAATAAATCCCGAGTTAATCTAACCTTAAAAAATATCATCTTGGAAACATAACAATTAAGTCTTAAGTAACATCGATTCTAAATGTCATTACACTGACCACATAAACAAATAGTCTTCATTACTTGCTAATCTTGCCCTTGCCTTTCTTAGTGGAAGGCTAAATACATTCTCTCGTTCTTAAGCTGCAATGTTATTATTATTACCTGAGAGTGAGCACGATTGCCCACAAGTATAACAATATAATAAATGAATAATAATAACATGCGAATGAATTAATAACTTTGAATATAAAAGCTCGACTTTTGAATCGAGAATGAATAACAAGAATCGAAAAGAAATTACGAGGGTCACAAGACCTTGAACTATGTCTAGGTTGTCAAGTGTTTATTCTTGAAACCTTTAACGATCGTAAGACTATGGACTCTTCTTACCGTACTTAGGGGATCGACCCTTAGTACCATCACATGCCACAATATCTTAGCGCTAAAGCGTAAATAATCCCCTATTAAAGGGTTGTTCATCTCGGTTTGACATGGTCCGCACCAAAGGAAGTTTGGATTGGGTAAGCTCGATAAAAGTTCTAGAATTTATAGCGCTTATCAACTATGGACTAGTTGAATCAATAAGGGTTCACTAGTCTTCTGAGGTTCAACAATAATTGATATTGATTTGAATAATAAAATTCAAGATGTATCTGATCGAATAAGTATTGTATAATAGGAATTATGCTTTTAAAGAATGATAAGATCTAATATGAAATCTTGACTTGAACAATAATAAACAAGATAGAATAATGAACTTGCTTTATGTAAAGAATTAAGGTTTAGGAACTTGCCTCGTGTGTGTGTAGGCTAAGCGATTACTACTTAGTTCACCACAAGTCTACACACATCATATATATTCACGAAATTCATTAGTTACATTTTCTCTTAATTATTTAATATAAACTCTACTTTATTTAACAAATCATTACCCTTCTAATTTAATTATTAAATTAGAATATTTTCATTCTCTTACTATTATTACACTCGAATAAATTATTTCATAATAATTTCCATCGAATATTTATTTTATTCCATAAACATCTCAATTAAAATATTTACTTTATTTTATAAATATTTTAATAATAATTTTCATCGAATATTTATTTTATTCCATGAATATCTCAATTAAAATATTTAATTTATTTTATAAATATTTTAATAATAATTTTCATCAAATATTTATTTTATTCCATAAATATCTCAATTAAAATATTTAATTTATTTTATAAATATTTTAATAATAATTTTCATCGAAATATTTTTTATTTTTTTATTTTTTTTTTTTTTATTTTTTTATTTTTTTTTTTTTTTTTTTTTTTGCTATGGTAGGTGTAATTTAGTTTTTAGCATGTTAGTAGGAAGAAGAGAAGTTACCAGAACTCATTCTGCTGATTCTGATGATTCTGCGATTCCTTGAACATAACAAAGGCCAAATTAGGCAAAAATCAATCTGCGTAAAATTATACATGAATATGGCCATAACTTCCAATTTCCTTGTCCATATATTAGTTTAAGCATACCCAAATACTAGAATTTATACATAATCATTACCCTGACATTTATAGAGTAGTTTAAACCCATTAAAACACATAATTACTGAAATTAAAATATGTAAATTATCTTCATTCTTGATGCTTTCTTGAAGGTTTTGAATAAAAACATAGAATTTACTACTATGGATTAGTTATAAGGTCAAATCCAACCACTCAAGTTTCATTTTGTTCATTTTAGCATGTATAATCATATATAAGTGTAAAATTTAGGGATAATATATGATCAACGCATTAAATTTATGCGTAAGGGCCATATGGCCATATCACGTACTCTGTAAATTTTTGAAATAACAAGCCAAAATCATACGTCATAATCTTATGAAACAATGATGATATATATATATATATATATATATATATATATATATATATATATATAACATGCCTTCTTTCGAATTATTATATATATTCACATAATGACATGATTTCCCAATTATAGAGAATTCTGAGTAAGAAAGCCATATAAAAACTTTAAAAGGCGTAAATAAATAAATTGGGTTGAAGAGATTACCCAAGCGTAGATTACTAGAAAGTGAATTTTCCAACAAAAACTACGAACTCTCGACTCTCTCTCTGTATCTCTCTACGTGTTATGCGGACTTAGAAAAAAAAAAAATGAAAAGGAAGAAAATAAAAGGCGTCGATAAATAAGGAGATGAAGCGGCCTTAATAATGGTGATTACCCCATCATGGTGAAGCTGCTCATAACTCCCCTTAGGGCCTTGTTTTGGTGACAAGAATAGGATTTAAACCCATTTAATTTAATAAAGCTTATAATATAGTTTAAGTAATGTCACACTCCTTATAAAATAAATCAATATCTTATTTAATTTATTTTAAATAAAATAATTTCTCATTAATTCACATAGCTACATAATTAATTTCTCATTTAATAATAATATTAAATTATTAAATCTCTAATTAATAATTAAATTAATTAAAATAACATAGGCTTATTAAATACTTCTTTTAATTGATAAGTTCACATAATCACATACTTGAATAATAAAAATTCTCCACATTAATTTAATAAATGTAACACATATAATTAAATTAATCTATCACAACTTCATCAATTAATTATTTAATCTAATAATTAATTCATCGAAAAATATTTATTGATCGATAAATATTAAAATTAAATTACAAAATTACGGTTGTCACATCTTTCCCCTCTTAAAAGGATTACGTCCCCAGAATCCTGACTCAAAAATTTGTCGTTACATTCTCCCCCCTTACAAAGATTACATCCCCGAATCGCATATAACAATCTAAGTAAATAAATGAGGATAATTCTTCATCATATTCTCTTGAGTTCCCACGTAGCTTCTTGACGTTGTGGTTCCTCCAAATTACCTTAACGAGAAGGTATTACTTTATTTCTCGAGAACTTGTTCTTTTTGATTCGATAATTTGAGCAGGAATTTCTTCGTAAGACAAGTCTTTTGTCGAAATGTAGGGGTTCATATTCAATCACGTGCTTGTAATCGGTTTGTAGTAGGGTCGTAAAAGGTGAGACATGGAAAACATTGTGGACATTCTCTAGAGATGGAGGTAAGGCTACCTCATAAGCAACTTCTCAGACCCTTCTCGGAACTTCAAAAGGTCAGATGAATCTTGGGCTCAATTTTCCCTTCTTTTAGAATCGATCTTTCCTTTCGAGGAGAGACCTTTAAGAACACATAACTACGGTTTGAACTCAACATTCTTACGGTGTGGATGGGCGTATTTCTTACATCTATCTTGAAAGTTCTTTGTCGATCTTGCTCGAATCACCTTGACTATATCTGCTTTGTTTGTTGTACCGATTAGGGCCTAGTAGTTGTCTTTTGTGACTTCATCCCAATATAGTGGAGTTACGCACTTTTCTGTAGTATAGCGCTTCATAGGGTGGCATTCGATACTAAGCGTGGTAGCATGTTGTTGTTAAACAAACTCTACTAATGGTAGGTGATCATCCCAATTTCCTTTAAAAGTCCATCACACGGGCTCTTAGCATATCTTCTAATATACGAATCGTTCTCTCTCTCTCAAAATACATTTGAGGGTGGGTAATTTGTACTCATTCGCAATTGCGTACCCATGCATTCTGAAGGCGTTTCGGAAATTTGATGTGAAGCGCGATCCCTATCTGAAACAATTGATCACGGAACTCCGTGCCTCGAAACAATCTCTTTTACGTATAGCCTGCTTGGTGATCTAAGTTGAATCTTATTTTGATCGGAAGGAAGTATGCGATTTCGTCGATCGGTCGGCGATAACCCCATTTGCGTCGTAGCCTTTACGAGTCGTCGGAAGCCCGACCACGAAGTCCATTGTAATATGTTCCCATTTCCACTCTGGGATCTCTAGCGGTTGTAGCAATCCACTCGGTCTACGATGTTCGCTTTCACTTTCGGCGGTCGGACACTTGGCAACACATTACGCAACATCACGCTTCAAATTCGGCCACGAAATGTTGTCTAAGATCTTGGTACATCTTGGTACTACCGGGGTGAATCGAATATCGTGAACTATGAGCCTCGCTTAAAATATCTTCCTTAATCTCTTGAGCTGGCGGTACCCAAATTCTATTATCAAATCTCGGTATTCCTTCCTTATCCATCTTAAATCTTGGTTCGGTTCCTTTGGATATCTTCTTTGTCACATTTTACATTCTTCGTCTGAAAGTGAGCCTCCTTAACTTTATCGGTAGGGGTTATACAGTTGCATCTGAAATATTTTCTCATCGATCTCCATAGGATACTTCACTTCCAATTCCAACTTCTCCATTCTTTGAAATTAACTCCTCACGTCACGGTTAACAACATCGGTTTCTCCAGGCCCTTTCTACTTAAAGGCGTCGGCCACCACATTTGCCTTACGGATGGTATAGAATCTCACTGATCGTAGTCCTTAATTAACTCCAACCACCTTCTTTTTGGCATATTCAAGTCTTTACGTGTAAAAATATATTTTAGGACTCTTGTAGTGCGTATATATTTCACACTTCTCCCCATAGAGATAGTGCCTCCAGTTTTCAAAGCAAAAACTCTGCACTAACTCCAAGTCATGGGTGGGATACCCCTTCTCATAATCTTTCGGTTGTCGTGGCCAGCGTCATGATGACTACGCCATTTTTGCATGAGCACTGCGGCCAGAGTCCTTTGTGCGACGCATCACTATATACCACAAAATTTCTGTGTCATCTGGAAGAGATAACACACGGTGAACTTAACCTCTTCTTTAATTCTTGAAAGCTTTCCTCACACTTCTCCGTCAAACAAATTTCATTGATTTTTCTAGTCAGATTCGTCAGCGGGGTTGCGATCTTGGAAAAATCTGAATGAATCTTACGTAATAACACGCCGATCAAGAAAACTTCTTACTTAAGCGGCGTCTTGGTGATCCCGATTAATCGCGAACCCGACTTTGGAGGATCCCAGAAATTAGTCCCTATCGATCACATGTCAAGAAATTGTACCCTTTCGATCCGAATTCACATTTGAAAATTTAGCGTACAACTTCTCTCTTCTCAGCGTCTCTAATGTCACCCTCAAATGTTCTTCATGTTCTTCCTTGGTTTTGAATATACCAAAATGTCATCTATAAATACCACTACAATTTGTCCAAAAGCGGCTTGAACACTCCATTCATTAAGCCCATAAATCTTTGCGGGAGCATTTGTTAGACCAAATGACATTACGAAATTCGTAGTAGTGGTAGTATCGGTTTTGAATCTTTGTCTTGGTACATCTTACGGTCTCACCTTCAATTGATGATAACCACTCCTCAAATCTATCTTTGAAAAGTATCTCGCTCCCTTTAAGCGATCGAACAAGTCATCGATTAGCGGTAATGGATATCTATTCTTGATCGTGACCTTATTCGAGTTCTCTATAGTCGATCTGAGCCGCATTGTCCCATCCTTCTTCTTCTGAATAAAAGCGGCGCTCCCCACGGTGATACGCTTGGTTGGATATACTTCTTGTCTAGTAATTCTTGTAGTTGAACCATCGACTCTTTCATCTCTCTGGGGTGCCATTCGGTATGGTGCCTTCGATATTGGGCAGTTCTGGAGCCAAATCGATCACGAATTCAACCGCTTCTATCTGGTGGAAGTCACGGCAAATCATCAGGAAATCGTCTGCGAAATCCCTCACTCTTGGTATCTCCTCTATTTTTGGATTTTCTTTCTGAATATCGACTATGTAAGCTAGATATCTACTACGGCCTTGTCTTAACAACTTCACGGCTGCATCATCGTCGGATAACTTCGCTTGTGCAGGCGACTTACTACCATAAAACACAACCTTTGTGGTCATAAGGTTATCGCTTCTTACGGCAATCAATTCGCCCCATAATTGGATAACGGTCCATACCCAAGATAATATCGAATTCTCCAAGTCGAATAGGGATAAGATCTCGTTCATAATGTTACCCTTAATATCCACTCTCGGTTCTTGTGTGCGTACTTTGCGGGAATAATTTCTCTATTCATAATTTCTATGTTCATGGGGTATTCTAACTCATCCTTAGGCAATTCTAAGTTCTTGGCAAAGTCGCCGGATATAAATGAACAAGTAGCACCGAATCAAATAATACATAAGCATTAACTTTATTGATCGGAATGATACGACACCACATCAGCGAGGTGCTTTGCATCTGAAGCTGTCGTGTTGAATGTTACGGCGGTCGATTCGGTTGGTTGCGATTGGTCTGTGATAGTCGAGTGCTTCCACCGTTGTTTCCTCTATTCCTCTCGATCCTGTTCCTCAGATCCTTCTTAGGACAATCCCTTGCAAGATGATCCTTTGCCCCACAAGTGAAGCGAGGCACCCTTCTTTGGTTTAGAACGGTTAGGTCTTTATGTGGCCTTCGACCACAATTGTAGCATACTCGTTTTTCCCTTCATACAAACTCCCGGATGAGCTTTTTAGCGGGTTGAGCACGCTTGATCTTCTTCTTTTGCCCTCCTTGTTGACTTCGGTGACGAGTTATCGGACCACTTTCTCTTGATTATTATTACCTCCGTCTACTACTTCCACGGTCTTGTTAATTCCTTCATTTTCACTCTTTTTTCTTCTTGATCACGATTATATTTAGATCTGCATCGCTTCCACCTTGTGAGTATGGCCTTCTCTAACACTCCGGCAAAAGTGTTGATTGGAACATTGACACCTTTTTATCTGACGAGGCTTTGGTCCACCTTCAAAGCGTCTTGCCTTTCTCTCGTCGGTATGCACTTGATATGTGGCGAACCTAGCCAATTCGTTGAACCTTGCCGCATAAATCTGCTACGGACATATTCCCTGTTTCAACTCAAAAAGCGAACTTCCATTTGGTTTTGCGAACTAGTCGGAAAATACATCTCGAAAAACATCTCCTTAAATCTCTCGGTTATTACATCTTCTCCTCCCCGTACTTTGTTTGCACGCCACTGATAGCTAGCCCGGACTTGACATGAATGTTGCATATGCGGTCTTCTGGTCTTCCCTTACTCTGGCGGCGTCAAACACCTTCTCCATCTCCATAACCCGTGTTTGAGCTTGATTGGGTTCATAGAACCTTTAAACTCTGGCGGTCCCAGCCTTGAAATCCTTGAGCGTGGTGTTTGGTGGGGCTTGTGGTTGATTGTTAATTGCTCCGGCCGGTAAATTCACCCAATTCTTTGAGCAGGGTCGACATTGGTGGTGTTGTTGTTGTTATTCGTTGACCCTTCACGGGGTTTGGTCGACGATTTGGTAAATCTTCTTGGCGGCATTTTTACATTAAATAAGCGCTTTATTAGAACTTTATTTATTTCTCTAAATAGTTAAGGCATTACTCGACAATTTAACATATCACTTAACACATCATCTCAAACAACTTGATATATTTGCATTCAAATCAAAGTTTTAACATTAAGCGATAGCATAAGCTGCTATTTACATCAACTATCTGGAATAAAGAATCCACGAGATTTAAAACATTCAAATATTCTTTCGTTCATAAACACGTCGAATTTACATATAAAAACTAATTAAGTCTTTCACATAATTAAACAAATTCTATCCTTTATGCTGTAAAGTATTTGGATAGCCTTGCTACGTTCCTCCTCCGTGATGCGGCACATGTCGTTCTACGATCTAGCATATATGATGGTAGATCCTCAAAGCTGGATTGGATACTTCTAACTTTCGATCTTGGACCACATTCATTGCATTTTGTAGTGTAGAGTATGTCTCCTCAAGTTTAGCCTTCTTGGCATGGCGATCATCTTACTCCACGATCGCGCTGGCGTGACTCTCGTACCTGACCCTCCTCTGCTATGGCAAGCCTCTACGAGGTCTCCTTGAGATCCTTCTTTAACTTCTCTATTTTGCGGACTTATCCTAAAGTTCGACCCTTCTCGTGAACAGATCCCCTCCACGTTTCCTAGCGTGTGTGTGAAAGTCACAATCTCTCTCATCATACGCTTTCGATAGTGTCTGGCGACTAAGCTTGCTTTGCTTTCGGTCAAATCCGAGCAGTATCCTGCTGACTCTACGTTACGATCATAGAGTCGTCATACATCTCTGCATCAATGGAGTTCGGTGGGAACTCCTCTTCTTCCTCTTCTTCTTCCTCTTCCTCGGGATCCTCCTCTGGATGGGTCTCGGCTCATGCTCACGACCAGCAGCGGTGATCATGGAGA
The DNA here is from genome assembly GCA_020205615.1 of Panax quinquefolius. Taxonomy (NCBI): domain Eukaryota; kingdom Viridiplantae; phylum Streptophyta; class Magnoliopsida; order Apiales; family Araliaceae; genus Panax; species Panax quinquefolius. The sequence continues at coordinate 26,095,000 of CM035171.1, forward strand.
TGACTCTCTCTGTACAAGTTGTTCCCGACGGCGACATGAATGTCTGGGGCTCCTCCTCTATAGGTAATCGGGGTTCCTCCTCCCGGCTCGACTAGCTCCTCCAATATCAGACATCCACGACAACAAAATTTTAAGTTTTAGTTACTAATCAGGTGCTAGCGAACACATAGATTAACACATAAGCACATAAAGTCTTTTATTATCTTTAATGAATTTAGAAATTCATTTCTTAGAACTTCGATAAGAGTTTACCACTACTATGTTCTCGATCTCTCTGAGGCTACTACCTAAGGTTGTTCCCCCCACCTAAGGTTCATAACCTTCTGACTTTGATACCAACTTTGTGACACCCCAAAATCGGTACTTCCATTTCCACGAGTTTGGTGTTCATTCTCTGAAACATCATCTATCTATCTACCCATAAATAAAATCTGACCATCTGATAGATAGAATAAATAATAACTCTCTCCCCTTATGGGGTTACATCAATTGCATAACTAAATAAATCCGAGGTTAATCTAACCTTAAAATATAAATCTGGAAACATAACAATTAAGTCTTAAGTAACATCGATTCTAAATGTCATTACTGACCACATAAACAAATAGTCTTCATTACTTGCTAATCTTGCCCTTGCCTTTACTTAGTGGAAGAAACAAATACATTCTCTCGTTCTTAAGCGCAATGTTATTATTACGCAAGAGTGAGCACGATTGCCCTGAAGTATAACAATATAATAAATGAATAATAATAACATGCGAATGAATTAATAACTTTGAATATAAAAGCTCGACTTTTGAATCGAGAATGAATAACAAGAATCGAAAAGAAATTACGAGGGTCACAAGACCTTGAACTATGTCCTAGGTTGTCAAGTGTTTATTCTTGAAACCTTTAACGATCGTAAAGACTATGGACTCTTCTTCTTCGTACTTAGGGGATCGAGCCCTTAGTACCATCTTGTGCCACAATATCTTAGCGCTAAAGCGTAAATAATCCCCTATTAAAGGGTTGTTCATCTCGGTTTGACATGGTCCGCACCAAAGGAAGTTTGGATTGGGTAAGCTCGATAAAAGTTCTAGAATTTATAGCGCTTATCAACTATGGACTAGTTGAATCGATAAGGGTTCACTAGTCTTCTGAGGTTCAACAATAATTGATATTGATTTGAATAATAAAATTCAAGATGTATCTGATCGAATAAGTATTGTATAATAGGAATTATGCTTTTAAAGAATGATAAGATCTAATATGAAATCTTGACTTGAACAATAATAAACAAGATAGAATAATGAACTTGCTTTATGTAAAGAATTAAGGTTTAGGAACTTGCCTCGTGTGTAGGCTAAGCGATTACTACTTAGTTCACCACAAGTCTACACACATACCATATATATTCACGAAATTCATTAGTTACATTTTCTCTTAATTATTTAATATAAACTCTACTTTATTTAACAAATCATTACCCTTCTAATTTAATTATTAAATTAGAATATTTTCATTCTCTTCTTATTATTACACTCGAATAAATTATTTCATAATAATTTCCATCGAATATTTATTTTATTCCATAAACATCTCAATTAAAATATTTACTTTATTTTATAAATATTTTAATAATAATTTTCATCGAATATTTATTTTATTCCATGAATATCTCAATTAAAATATTTAATTTATTTTATAAATATTTTAATAATAATTTTCATCAAATATTTATTTTATTCCATAAATATCTCAATTAAAATATTTAATTTATTTTATAAATATTTTAATAATAATTTTCATCGAATATTTTTTTTTTTTTTTTTTTTTATTTATTTATTTATTTATTTATTTTTTTTTTTTTTTTTTTTTGTAGGAAGTATGGTAATGTAGTTTAGTAGCTTGCGTAGAAATGAGAGTTACCAGAGCTCATTTTCTGCGATTTCTATGATTCTGCGATTCTTGAACATAACATAAAGCAAATTAGGTTAAAAAATCAATCACTGCGTAAAATTATACATGAATATGGCCATAACTTCCAATTTCCTTGTCCATATATTAGTTTAAGCATACCCAAATACTAGAATTTATACATAATCATTACCCCTGACATTTATAGAGTAGTTTAAACCCATTAAAACACATAATTCTGAAATTAAAATATGTAAATTATCTTTATTCTTGATCTTTCTTGAAGGTTTTGAATAAAAACATAGAATTTACTACTATGGATTAGATTATAAGGTCAAATCCAACCACTCAAGTTTCATTTTGTTCATTTTAGCATGTATAATCATATATAAGTGTAAAATTTAGGGATAATATATGATCAACGCATTAAATTTGTGCGTAAGGGCCATATGGCCATATCACGTACTCTGTAAATTTTTGAAATAACAAGCCAAAATCATCGTCATAATCTTATGAAACCAATGATATGGAAGCACAATATATATATATATATATATATATATATATATATATATATATATATAACATGCCTTACAACTTCGAATTATTATATATATTCACATAACGACATGATTTCCCAATTATAGAGAATTCTGAGTAAGAAAGCCATATAAAAACTTTAAAAGGCGTAAATAAATAAATTGGGTTGAAGAGATTACCCAGCGTAGATTACTAGAAAGTGAATTTCCCAACAAAAACTACGAACTCTCGAACTCTCTCTCTCTCTCTGTCTCTCTCTACGTGTTATGCGGACTTAGAAAAAAAAATGAAAAGGAAAAATAAAAGGCGTCGATAAATAAGGAGATGAAGCCCGGCCTTGATAATAATGGTGATTACCCCATCATAGTGAAGCTGCTCATAACTCCCCTTAGGGCCTTGTTTGGTGACAAGAATAGGATTTAAACCCATTTAATTTAATAAAGCTTATAATATAGTTTAAGTAATGTCACACTCCTTATAAAATAAATCAATATCTTATTTAATTTATTTTAAATAAAATAATTTCTCATTAATTCACATAGCTACATAATTAATTTCTCATTTAATAATAATATTAAATTATTAAATCTCTAATTAATAATTAAATTAATTAAAATAACATAGGCTTATTAAATACTTCTTTTAATTGATAAGTTCACATAATCACATACTTGAATAATAAAATTTCTCACATTAATTTAATAAATGTAACACATATAATTAAATTAATCTATCACAACTTCACTTCAATTAAATTAATTATTTAATCTAATAATTAATAAATATTAAAAAAATATTTATTGATCGATAAATATTAAAATTAAATTACAAAATTACGGTTGTCTTCAACCAACGATCCATATTGATTTAGTATTATAACTTCAACCAATGGTCTAAAAAATTAGCACATCTCCTCATGGAATAATAAGCCAAACTTATAACAAACCCCTCTATTTATATCAAAAATTGAATAAATATTTACCATAAATCATTTATCTTTATTCAACACTTTTTTAATCTATTAACAATTATTCATCATTAATCTTACAACTCACAATATTTAACAACCAGATCATTCCCAGGAAAGAAGGGGCTTTCCGATAAGGATTTCTCCCTAATGGTGCGCAATTTGGTGACCAAACACCTTTCCTTGACAGAACTTTCTAGACATCGTCAATAATACAAATAATAATATGAATAACATTGTCGTCTCAATTATTGATTTAATAATATAAAATATTATGTAGAGGATACTGTGACAATAATTGAATCAAATAACATGAGATACTATGCATCAATTACTGTAGCAATAATTGAGTATAACCGAGTGACTTCTCACGTAAGCATAAATAATCAATACCGTGTGCTACTATGCAACCACACGTATTACTGTTCTTTTACCACCGGGTATTTTAACAGTTTAACGGTAAAACTTTCACCGTTATTTTTTTATAAAAAGTTATTTCTATCATTTTCTAATTCCGACAGTTATTCCGTTGTGGGGTCCACCAATGATGGTGTCGTCGCACAAATATTCTCCGACAAAAAGAATATTCCCCGACCAAACGAATATTTCCCGACACAACGAATATTTTATAACAACTTGTTTACTTTGCAAAATTTTCAAATATCATCCTTAACTTTAAACTTTTATCAATTTAACTATTTACCAAAATAGAAAAAATAAATACTTTTATTTCATAAAATTCGGGGTCACCGGTGGCATACCTTTCATACAGAATTACCATTTTGCCCTTTAAGCTTCTATTTCTTGCTTTGCAATCTCAACCTGTTCCTACAATGAACAAATATGAAAACACATTAAGCCATACTAAAAACACTTAAGATAACAATGATTAAAGATTGAAAATTAACTGATTTGTAAGTACGAAACCCACTCATCAAATACCCCCAAACTTAAAATCATGCTTATCCTCAAGCAAACACAATGCAATGCAACTAACTACAAGCCTACGAATCCAGCTATCAAATAGTACAAAGTTCACCATTATGCCTCAGAGAAATCACAATAGATGAGACAGTAAATTTAACCAAGAACATATCATCAATTCATAACAACTTTCAAATCATCGCATGTTCTAACTGATGTAGTGTGTGTGTGTTCTCAATAACCATGGAAATTGACAATAGATCAAATATATCACATAATACGCTTCTTAAAGGAATGATCATAGTTTCAACTTAAGAAGTTGTGTAAACAAGCTAAGCTCAGCCAAAAATATGCAATTACCAAGTTAGAAGTTAATATGGGATAAGATTGCAACTTTATTCAATTACGGGGGCATTTTTTTTTCTCTTTTTTCCGTATTTCTATTTACACATGACTGTACAATGTCTAGTCCTCTTAGACTTTTTAGTGCTTCCCATTTAGTGAGCTTTCGACTAACGACTCCTAAGCCAGACGACTTTAGGGCGCTGGGTGTAAGGACATCCCCTAGGGCGTACTTACTCGAGTAACAAAGGCCATAAAATTAAACTAGTCACGGTGTTTGTTCATATTTTTTTTCCTTTAACTACCATTTTCTTTCGTTTCCTTTTCTCTTTTTTATATAATATATAGATCCCATATCTTCCCCTAACTAAGTCTTTGCATAATCCTAGCCTTCACCACTAGTTCATTCATTTTCTTCCATTAAACCTGTAATTTCCCTCGAGAAGTCAATTATGTGACTATTTCAACTAAGTCAGTTAACATGGTCATCATACTGTGATATCTGGTTACATCAATTTCAAACAGGAAAAGATTTATAACATGCCATGAAATTTCATCAATGCCTTAATTATCAAAACTGCACAATAACCATGTAATCCCAATCTCATCATTGGCCTAGTTACCTTCATATGTACTGACCAGCCAGAATCATGCAATTAGAACTATCTACATGCAACAAATATGATGAACTAACGTATTTTTGGATTTTCATTTTTTTAATAATAGTAAGCAATTACACGAAAACAAAAACAAAAATAAAGCTAACATGCAACTACATACATCAACTGTAGCACCCCCTTCCCGAAAAGGAAAGAAAGGTCACGTGCAAAGCACAACAAACCTCAAAATAAGTAAGCATAGCACTAATAACCTCAAAATATTAATAGTGGTGATCCATTAATAAAGTACTAAATACAATTCTCCAAACAGAGTCAAAATAATCAAAACTTAACATTCGAATCAACCTAGATGGTCAAAGGCAACACTCTCATCACACTAGCCTTGAATCACCCCTGTAACCTGCCAGAAGAAAAACACAGCATGAGCCAAATACCCAGTAAGTATATAAAGATTAAAAAGATATAAAATTAAAATAAGAAATCAACAAAGACAAAATATTGCCTCTTACAAAAAATAAAATCTCCAAAGATTTGAATAGAATATATCTGAACCAACAGAATTAACGAAACAAACAGAAGAGTAAGGAAAATAATGAACTGAAATAACTAACCCAATTAATTGAACTGAACATAAACCAACAAAATTAATACAATAAAATAATAGGCTGAAACAAATGGTTGGGGTTATTTCATACTGATTGAGCTCAGAAGTATATTTTGCCACACAGGCAAGTCAAACTAATGCCACACATGCAATCAAAATAATGCCACACAGGCACAAGACGACATGCCTATGGTACCCTACGGGTGGTTGTAGCTCAGGTATACCCTACGGTATATTCTAAAAAAAATATCATGTCACAACATATATGACATAATACCAATAAAAGGGTTCTATATGTACATCGACGTCGGGATTTTTTAAGTGCCCCTTTCCGTTGCTTGTTCTTTGGTGTTCTCATTTTAGGTGAGATTTGTTTGAAAAAACAACTGAAAAAGGTCCGACATTTATAATGTCGACGATGGAGTGTTAAGAGTCGCCAGTTGGTTTTTTAAATGGTTGTACCAACAAAACCGAGAAAACGTTTGCACATTGACCCAGTGATGTGACACTGCTAAACGGGTCGGTGAAACTGAGATTCATTAGGGTCCGGGGACTTGATTATGCGGAGGGAAGGTGTTAGGCACCCCCCGACATCCGTGTTACCACGATGACCGCCTCTTTTCAAGAAATCATTATTTGAATGTGTGTGTGTGTGTGGGTCAATGTGCTGTTATTTGGAAGTGGTGCGAGGCCTCGTTCGCACCTATATACACAGGGTTTGAATTTATGTAAAAATTCAGTGTTTAGCAAGATATAGCAATGATGTTTTATAAAAAGGTTTTTCAAACCCTGATGCTCAATAGTAATTAAGACCCTTTACACTTCCATTTTATTAAGTGTTCGGCTTGATTGATTTTATTTCCGATGGTGGGTTGGGAAGAAATACTCCCCATAAACACAAGCGTGAGATGGAGCGTAAAATGCACTCACCAACCATCTTTCTAAAAAAATTGAAATAAAGAAAAGACGGAAAAATAAGGGTAAAGAGCCCCCGTCTATAAAAAAAATGGTGCAAAAGAAGGGAGCATGAATACCCTATTCGGAACCTGAGCCTTGGTAATTGTTTAAGCTAAGCTAGAACTGGTTTGTTTTTGGAAATTTTTGAGTTTATGCTGTATGATTCCTGATAAGAAACTGGTTATGTAACTGAATTTGATTCAATATCAGTTGACATGAGTGTTACACACACACACACACACACTGTATTAGTTATAACAGGGTAAGATGTACGAATTGATAGTGAGTGCGGATTGATTTTGATATGAAGTATGACATGTATACTAGTTTTTCTGAGGCCATATGAGCAAATCATATTTATTGTCTTAATTCTGGATTCGTAGTTTAGTCGTTAGTACATTGCATTGCATTTTACTTGAGGACAAACAACGATCATGTTTGGGGGAATTTGATGAGTAGGTTTTTAACCTACGATTTATGTTCGTTTAGCTTGATATATTGTTAGTCTTTGGTAATTTCATGTTACTTTTGATAGGTTGTTTGCTTGTTGCAGGATAATCCATGGGCCTATCAAAATGTTACAATTGGAAGAAGATTTCGAACAATTTGGAAGTTTCTAACTACATAGCGTGGGGGAATATTGTGTGTTGCATGGAAGCGATAGCGCGTGGTGTTGGGCGAGGAAACCTCTCAAGGCGATAATGTGGCGCTTGTTAGCAATATGTTCATTTAAATGAGCGGTATGTTGTGTCGAGGATTTTATTGGGCGAATTTTGCTGTTTGGCTAGAAGTTGGGCTATGATGGGAACTAATAATTCTTTATGTAATGTGATAATATTAGGAGTGTGTGTGTGGGAGTCTTTGACTCATGGGTGGTTGATTTTGAAAAGGTTTCATGTCTCCACTTGATTTCTTATGAGGGGAGTTAGAGTTGGATTAGGAGAGAGGTCTGGAACAAAATTGAGATTATTTTTATGTTAAGTGTGGAAGAAGAGAGGGTATTGGGATATACTACGATCGATCGAGATTTTAAAGAAGAAGATCTTGGAAGAAAGAAAGAAGGGGACTAATTCCACGAAGATTACAGAATCGACGGGCGAGAAGGGTGGTGTATTACTATTCTCCTTAATTTTCTATATTCTGTAATTGGGATGATGTGTTCTTCTATTATTTCAGTTTTTAATTCATTTGTTATGAACTAATTTGCTTATTAGACTTGTGATGGATCTTTGAGTGAAATGATGATTTTATAACTTTGATTTCCAATTCAATAAAATATTTTTAGTTTATCTATGTTAATTTGAGCGTGAATTTATGAGTTGCTTGATAACCAATTCCTTGTGGATTTGAATGGAATCGAGAGAGGATATTCAAATCTAGACCTAGTTAATATAACATATGTCATGAATTTTGTCAATAGCAGATTTTTGATTATTGTTAAGGTAGAGATATGCTTGACATCATATGTAATCGAATAGAGAACTTGAGCTTAAACCTTCTTTAATTGCAGTTCACATAGAGATATAGTGAGTTGGTTGATTTAGGCGTTTAATGGATTTCTATCTTAGTTGTGGATTGACGTTAATACGGTATTAGTGCATCGAGAGGTGGCTAGTATTACATTTGTGTTCTTGATTAATAAACTGGGATATTACATTGAGTTGGAATAAAGTTTTGAAAATCAGAGTGAAGCTTAAGGTGAAATCATGAGTCTAATTCTCCATTAATTGTTTGAAATTCCAGATTTTGGTATTAGTGATTATTTTGTGATATCTTATTTATTTATTAATTTAGTTTCTATAATTTTACACCATTGATTTGAATAGTTTAATAGAATTAGGATTAATAGGAAATTGGTAATTGTGAAGTTAAAATTCTTGATAATTTGTCATCGTGGGAACGATACTTTATTCACTACTATATTACTTGTTGATCACGTACACTTGCGTGTTTTGCGCGTATTGATTTTGCCCAACACCTACCACCCGCTGGTCATGATGTCGTAGTTTGACCAGTTTCAGGATTTTCATCCTTTCAAGGAGGCGTCCGATCAGCGTTCTGCTTCTCGTTATCTTTCAGCAGAGAAATGATCCCGTGTGTATGCTTGTTGGGATCAGCGTGAGATAGCTGCCTTTTTTACGAGCCATCCGGATTGTTCTACAGAGTATTCTGCATGGATGGAGACAGAGATTGCACCCACTGCGATAGTATCCATATTACCGAGTAGTGATTCCGATGATGTAGAGCCTATGGAGGACATTGATTCTAACATTGAGGAGCCAGTTGCTAGGTTGCTAGCATTTCCTTTAGATTCTCCCAGTACTAGTACTGTTGTGATTCAGCATTCAACACAGTACTTTGAGCATAGTCTTCATTTGATAACCTTCGAGAGAGACCAGGCTAGAGCCTTGATGTTGATCGCCGTTGATGGGAGAGACACAGCTCTATTAGAGAGATATAAGGCATTAGCTCGCAGAGATGCCGCTGTTGTTGAGCGGGATAAGGCTAGATCAGCCAGAGATACATTGATAGTTGAGCGGGATAGTGCCATATCTGCCCGGGATGTAGCCGTTACAGATAGTACTGCAATGAGGTCCCTTACCACTGGCATAATCGCAGAGATGAGCGCTTACATTGATGAGCATATGGTCACTATGCAGATGGCTGCAGATCTATTGGGTCGTGTGGATATTCTCGTACAGGATACCACAGCTTCGCCTCCTTCTTCTGAGAGGGACGTCATGTTGGGCTTGTTAGCTCGTATATATCTGGACTTGTAGACGAGTTTGTATCCTCCTGCACAGACTAGCTTAGCCATTTTGTCATGTACAATTTACATTGTGTATATCAAATAACATTATATATAGGGCAGGAAAATATATTTTTGGTCACTTCCCTTTTAGATATGCTTTGTTACTTGCTTGATATTTTGCCTACTGCTTCAGGGCTTGCGATCTTGATGTATTCTGAATTCCTCCTTGAGGGATGGACATTGAGATGTCTCTGGACAGTTCAGAATGGATCATTGATATGTATGTATCCCTACCATCTTTGGTGTCTTGGGACTGGTTTCTACATAGAAATGTGGATAGGAGTTTGGCTTTCCTCTCGAAGATTGACCGCACCACATATGGTCGCCAGTACTTCTATTTAGGAGAAGCCTAGTTAATTCAATCTCTTATGGATTGGTGTTGCTCTTCAAGGTATAACCACAGCTTAGATGGTCGCCGAATCTCTTATTTGGGAGGAGTTCAGGTAATTCCATCCCTTTGGTCTGAAGCCAATGAAATGTAGTGGATTAAAGGATGATCCCAATACCAGTTGACAAGGGTTTGTGTTTTGGTAGGGGGGATGAGACCGAACGATAAATGACTGCCTACGTACTCCTATTGAAGAGGAGATCAGGTCTGCGTAGTTCGAACTTGGTGTAAGAGGTTCAACGCTGTATGTGGGAGTAATGGTGTAGGAATTTTTTATTTTTGTTTTTGTAAGGAGAAGGGAGTAGAAATGTTTTTGTTGTTTTTATTTTATTGCGACCGGGCCATTTAACATGGTTGCCTACGTACTCCTATTGAAGAGGAGATCAGGTCGGCGTAGTTCGCCCCTCAGGGCGAGTGGAAAAGCGTAATCCCATGTGCAGGTTAGATTGCGGGGAGGAGAAAGTTTAATCCTACGTTGAGGATAAACTGCAGGTACGAGAAGTTTGATCCCATGTATGGGTAGCCAAACTGCAAACGCGAGAGGTTCAATCCATAGTGGGATGACCTAAGTTGTAGGAACGCAGAGAAGCCAGGTTGCTGGCTTGAAAAGTATGTTTCCTTGAGGGGTATGTTGCCTCTTTTTTAGTTCTAACAAAAGAGCTCTAACTCATGGAAGCATACATGTGTCAAAAAGTAATATAGAGCAAGTAATGTATCGATCCCATAGGGAAAGTTGTTTAATTAAAATTACTATGCATCAACTAAATCACTATATTTATATGCTCAAACTAATGAATATGATTGGTTTGTTACTCTAATTGCAAACAACAACTAAAACAAGAATAAAGATGTAATAAATCAAATCTGAAAGTAATGGGATCCTAACTTCATTTATATTTCATTTAATCACCACTATCATGCAAGACTTGTTCACATATCAAAGGAAAGTAGCCAAGAGCACTAAAAGAGTCATAGCCATTTTTCAATGCACTATGACCTACTTACACAACATCCACAAGCGATAGACTCTATGTAATCATCAATATAACCAAAATCACTATATGTCTATGTGAAGTTGCAACCATATTGAATTTAAGTACAAGCCCTTATTCTAACTCATACGGTGAAACAGTATATGTCTATCTGGTTCACGAAATACACAAGCCATATAAAACAGCCCATATACGCCTGCTATCATGATTACAATCCATACTTGCATATTCATTGTCAATTCCATACAAGTACAGAAACGAATGATGATCAAGCATTCATACATGCAAAACAATCATGATAGAAATCCCAAATGATATGTAAATCAATCCACCATTCAAGCATGCAACCAAACTACATATTAAAATCTGTTAGAATCCCATAATGGAGTTTAGTTCATGACTTAACCAAAAGCCATTATGGGATCAAAGCTAAACATGGCTAATAAGCAAGCAATTGAAAGATGAAAGATAAAAACAATCAATCCCAATTGCTGAATAAAATCCACTATTAACGTTCAACTCCTCATAAAAATCCAGCAAAAATACTAATAAAATATCCACACCAGTAGAAAATCCCAAGAAGGAGTAAAAGAATAGAGTTTTGGCCTCCTTCTACGTTGGAATCTCTCTCCTAGTGTAAACCCTAATTCCAAGATGAAAATACGTAAAAATGAATAATTCTCAATAATCCCTCTGACACCAGTCAGATATCGTTTAATAACCAATTACAACCCTTTTAATTAAAAATTAAAATAAAACAAATCAAGATAAATCGGCGCGCCTTGCCACGCTGGCTCCCACCTGTACTTACAGCGGGTAAGAAACACGTTATTGTGTCACGATCTCGGCCCCAGTTCTCATGGCGGTAGCGCGCTTCCACACTTTTGGGTTCTTGTTCTTGCTGCTTTGCGCACTTATACATTCACTGCTCCTTCCTTCATCCATCCAGCTTAGTCTTCTACTTCTTGACCCTCATGCCCTCGATATCACATCACACTTGTGCCTCGCTTCATGCATCCATTAGCCTCATGCCTTCTAATTCCACCAAATTAGGCGCTTTTCGCACTTTTTCACCAAAAGGAGTTTTAAGTATATGCAATGCAAACTAACATGAAATGCAACTAAAACACACTAAAATGTACTTGAGATAGACATAGTTCGCGTGAATTGGTACTCAATAAGTAGGTATAAAACCCACTTATCAAATACCCCCAAACTTGAACTGTTACTTGCCCTCAAGCAATGCATACTAATGAACAATGAAAATGCAGCTAGATTACTATGCAACTAAATTATGACGCAACTAATCTCACATTGTCTAGCTATCACAGAAATTCAGTCCAAATTGCCTCAGCAAATTTTTCTAGATTCAAGAATACAAGTTCAAACCAAACTGTAGGCATAATGTCATACACTTGGATAATTCATAAATGCTATAGATATGCTGTGTGTGTGTGTGTGTGTTATATTCACCAAAACTTGATTTAAGCAAAGAATACTCATGCTATATTGCTCAAAACAGAAAATTATAGTTTAAATTAGGATTCATGTGTACATATACAACAGAGACTATTCCAACATATCAAAACAAACTGAGGTTCAACAATGGGCTTAACTGCTTTATTTTTACTCACGAGGGCGATTTTTCGCACTTTTCCGCGGTGTTTATTGCTAGTTTTCAATTCCTTTTTCTTTTTTTCTTCTCTTTTTTTTTTTCATATAACTGTGCAATGTCTTACTCCATTAGGCAACACTGCTACCCCTTAGCGAGCTTTCGACCAACGACTCCCAGACCATGAAAGACCTTAGGGCACTAGGTGTAGAGACAATCCCCTCGAGCGTACTTACTCAAGTAGCCAGGGCCCCGGAATAAGACTAGCCACGTTATTACTATATATATATATATATATATATATTATACATAGATACCCATGTTTTCCCAAAGTTTAAAAATCAATGTTATAAACCGTCTAAGTTCATTTTCGACATATTTCCCTTTTTAAAACTACATTTTTTTATCGAGTAATGTAACACATCCTTCTTATACCTACAAGTGATTATGAACACATTCGTGCAAACCGAAAGCATTTAAACATCATTATGAATTGCGTTGTGTAAAACATTATATCTCAGCTCATATTATCCAAAATACTCAAAAATCGTTTAAAAATTCACTATCATCATCGGCTAGACAAAAATTTCTATACGGCAAGAACTGTGAGATATGCAAACTAAACATGAACATGTAACTATATATGCAAAAATAACTATATGATGCAAAAATTTAAACTAAACATGAAAAAACTACAAAAATTAAACTAATCATACCAAACCTAAAGAATTAAACTAATCATGCTCAACTACATGCAACTACACTACTACCCCAATACCCCCAAACTTATAATATTCAATGCCCCATTGAATGAAGGTAAAGGGTAACGAAAAAAAATCCCCTAATGATCGGTGTTACCACCCTCCGCGGGTGGTGAATCTGGTGGTGGATATGGCATTGCTGTTCCAAACTAAGGCCATTCCAACGTCGTTCCTTGATGCGTAAAATCTTCGACCAAGGCCCTCGTGAGTCCCGTCACAAACGTTCCCATATTATCGTAAATGGCATCGATTTTTCGCTCCAACCTTCGGAGCTGGCGATCACCATGGGTGGCATGTGTTTGTGTGGATGGGCATGCCTAATCTATCTGAGGGGGCTGCTGTTGTGGCTCTGGAAAAGTGGGTTGCATGATGAATCCTCGTCCGCGTGGGTGTGGCACACCTCCTACCCAATCTTCAAAATTTTCAATTGTGATATGAGTTATGTCCTGGCTTGGGTATTGCATTTGTTCGTTACCCCAGTTGCATCCCTGATTAACACAAAGCATGGCAACCACTGATGCATGTGGAATGCTCCCAATGGTGCCTCCCCGCAGATATCGCAACATATTCTAATAGATGAGATGGCCAACATCAATGTATTTCCCGGTGATTATGCCCTATAGAATAATTGCCCTCTCAGCTGTGATTTCGTGCTGATGAGAGGAAGGCACGAGCTTGGCACATATGAACAGATTCCATGCCTTAGCATAGCGGTTCAGGACTGCAGCTGGGAATATACGAGGTTGAGTCGTGCCTACTTTATAGGTCTATTTTATGCCAGGCATGCACAATTCCATAATAACCAACTCCATATCTGTCTCTAAATGTGCACCGGTAACCCAATTGGTAGCCCCCGTTGGTGGTGCATCAGTAATTCAAAAAATTAATCGGATGGGACGGGGTCTGTAATCTATCTCGATTTCGCGAACCATAGATATACCACTCATAGTGACCTTGGCATTGACATAGAATTCACGGACGATGCTCATCAGAATGGGCGTTGGAGTAGCAGTCAGTCCACCCCAGCCTCTCTCTCGAATCATGGCACATAACTGACCATCCTGCCCCTCCGGCTTGAAACCGCGCTCCTTGACGAACGTCTTCGCCATAATTCGGTAATACTCTTGATGAGCTTCCAAGTTTAGAAACTTGGTGTGATCCACAATATCTGCCCCTTGACTGCCCGAGGAAGATGAAGAAGAAGATGCAATAGAGCAAGCACGTTTGGGACCCATTTGCAATTGATAAAGATAGTGAGATGATTTGACTGAAAATGAATGCTAGCAAATGTAGAGCCCCTAAACTCGGGTACTTGAAACCCAAACTCGGTGCTTCACGATACCATTTCTATGAGCGGAATAATACTAATAATAATAATAATAATATAAAAATCCAACTTAACTTACATTTATCAGAGTCTAATCCCAATTACGTAACCTTTACTATAATTCTTTACATGATATATAATACATATCATTATCTATATATTGTCTAACTATTACAAAAGATACCATTAAACATATTACATTTTTCTTTGTCCTTTTCACTTGTTCTTATCTCGAACCTTGGGTTGATCATGCCTAATGAAAACATTTAATTTAAAGCAAGAATGAGCATTTGGGTGCTTGACAAGTAATAACAATTATAAATATAATTAGCTGAAAGAAATAAATATTTTCTTTGTACATCACTTCTGCAACGAATTTATAGTTGTGAAGTAAACTGAACCAATAATAATAACATGACAATTCTATCTCAAATTTTTTTGAAACTACGTATAGACTATATATATATAGGATAGTCGACATACTATGAACATTGTTTTAAATTTTCGATAAGGTTTAGCAGAACTTCATCTGCAAACCGTCATAACTTACGGGCGCGAGGGTGATCATCCCAATGAGCCATGTATTGATCAATACTACATTACAAGAACGATAGGATCGTTCACTCTGTTTGCCTTGGGCGCTTAAAAGTTTTCCCGTGATCGGGATGTTCATACTTAGACTGGAATCCGAACCAAAACAATTTGATTGGATACAAAAAGGTTTTTATCATATTCAACGATATTTCGAAATTTGTGTCTAGCTGATCAAATAGCTTATTTTACTTTATATATATATATATATATATATATCAACATGTGATTAAATATAATGATTATCCAAGTGGGGACACTTGTATAACCATATTTAGAAATTAACGAACAAGATATATATATCTAAATTATCATATATTAACATGTTGATAAACAATGATCGATATAGAATATATCATAATAGGGTTAATAATATAACATAATAATAATATAATTACGAAACTTTTACTCATGTCCATCATTGATAAAGGAAATGCAAAGGTAAGATATCATTTGCGACGATGCGGCGCTTACGATTCGTAACTTAGTTCTATCTTTATATTGAAACCTATCATTAATAAGATCATTTGATCGATTAGAATAACATCTTATAACACATAAGATCGCTTATTGCGCCAAAGACATAACCTAATCACATTATCACATATGTTCCACAACCATTGAATCACAAATAAAAACATATTTAATCAAATTATCTAAGTCCAGATCAATTTCTGAAACACCGCGGTGTATCGATGGCTTTATCGGGTAATTATCAAGTCTAAGACTCTATCACGTAGTTCAATATACGTAAGTATCAATCATATTATTTTTAAATGACTTATAATAATTTTAAACATTTATTATAATTTATCATGAATTTTCAAATCTAGGAATCATTATTAAATGATTTAAATATTAAACAATTCTATTATCATTAATATTTAATTAATATTAACTCATTAATGAAACCATCGCCAAAATGTTAAAGTTATTTATAATAACTCAAAATACTTTTAAAGTATTAATATTACACTTAAATGATTTTTAAAAGAATTTAAAATCATTTTAAATAATACCATTAATATTAATGTTTTACTTATCAAAATATTAAAAGTCATTAAGTATAACTTAATAATATTTTTAATTCATTTATATCCTTATTAAATGATTTTTAAATAAATAAACCATTTTAAAACTATTTATTTAATATAATTATTAAATAAACTTAATATCATTTATTAAAATAATATAATTTATTAAATTAATATCATTTATTAAAGAAATTATCCTTTAAATATTAAAAGTTATATTTTATAACTTAAAATATCCTTAAACACTTTATTTTCATTTAAAATGATTATTGTAATATTAAAACCATTTTTAAACTAATTTATTTAATATAATCATTAAATAACTTTAATATCATTACTAATAATTAATTAATGAAATTTACCTTTAAATATTAAAAGTTATGTTTTATAACTTAAAATATTTTGAAATACTTTATTATTATTTAAAATGATTTTTAGTATAATAAAATCATTTTAATTAATTTATTTATTTGATTTAGTAAATAACTCAATTATAATTATTAATTTATTAATGAATTTCACCACAAAATATTAAAAGTTATCAAAAAGAACTTAAATTATTTTCTTATACCATAATATAATTTTAAATGATTTTTCATGTATTAAAATCATTTTTAATTAATTTATTAATATTATAATTAAATAAATTAAATACCATTAATATTCCAAAAATATTAAATATTTATGAAATATATTCAACATACTAAAAATATAATTTTCGGACTTTAAATTTTTTTTTTTATAATTTATTTTGTATTTTTAATAATTAAAAACTATTTTTTTCTATTTATTTAATTAAATTAATTAATTTTCGAAAAATAATAAATACTATCTGTCGCTAAAGCCCTTTGGCGAAAGAAACCGCCGCCTTAGGTGTTCTTGAGCTGTTCTTAGCCAAACCCAGAACTTCATACACAGTTTCGAGGTTCCTTGTTTGACCAAGCTTTCTGATCAAATCCAGATGTTTCTGAGCCGCGTGTTAGTAAGATATTGTAGTACTAATGCACGACTATAAGATCCAATAACAAACATGGCCAAACAACACATAACAAAAGAGATCTGGAGCCATGAACAAGCTGTCAGTGCTGTTCTTCATTTTCTGGGTTACCCAGAAATGAAGAACAGTTTGACTGCTCATAATTGGGCTTCCACAACTTGTAATCTTTGCAATGTTTTAGTGATTTAAAGATTGCAGTGTGTAGCCAACATACACATGAACAGATCTATTACATCCAATCATCCTAACAACAACAGAATATCCAAAACAGGTCCGGTCAAACCATGTCAGAATCCATGCTCATGAACTTGGGTTACCCAGAAAGCTCATCCGTGGACTTTCTGCCTGGTTTGACCATCCCCTAATTCTAGTATGCTTGTGATAAAAACGATCTAAGAGAATCAACACATGTAGTAGAACTACCATACAATAACCATATCACAACAACAAACACAAAGAAACAATACGTTACGAGATCAGAGGCGTCTAAAGTCTTGTCAGACCATTTCTAGGCAAGATCTGGGTTACCCAGATTTTTTTCAGTTATGGTCGGTCAACGACTTTTGACTAACAATAGCTTGCAATATAGACCAGATCTAAGTTTGATTCTTGTTCCAGATCAAAGACTACATGTCAGACTACATATTTAAACCTTTAAACAACAAAAATCATACATGAACAAGGATCTGTGGCCATTGACATTGGTTGTCAGACTACAGTTTGAACATTTTCCAGATTTTGTAAATCCTCAAATCCGAGCCTCTAGATGTTATGGATCTAACATCTAGCAACCCAGATCATCCTTAGACACTATATCTAATTAACATGTTTAACACAAAAAACAACATCAAACATCAGATTTTTGGGGAGAAATCATGCTAGGGTTTTATACCTCTTATGAACGAATCTTGATTTTTGGCTTCTGATTTGGTTATGGTGTTCGTGGGGCTTGAATATGGGACTGATTTGTCTTATGATTTCGTTGGTTTAAGAGAGAGAGAGAGAGACTAGGTTGAGCACTTGTGCAAAATGGGGTAACAAATGAATTTTTCTCTCTCTTTAATCTATATATAGAGCAAGGTGTAATGTAATCGCTGATCTTAGTTGTTGATTTCTGTCAATTTTCATCACATGGGGTTGTTGGATTTGGTCACCAACCTCCCCTAATGTCAAAACCTATACTAACTTCAATAATACAACTAAGGGTAAAAAGGTCTTTTGGCATGAAATTTTAAGGGCATTCTTGTCATCCTCGCTAAACCCTTAGGGTTTGACCCTAAGGTTTAGTACATAGCATTTATAGGATTTCCAATTTAGGGTTTGCACAAAAATAAAATTAAATAAAATTTAGTTTCTAAAATTTTGAAATTAGGGTTTTCTAATTATGATTAATTTTCTAATTACACTATACATGAACATTAGGGTTTAAAATCACTATTTATTATTAACTTTGCTCATTTAGCAATTAGGGTTTACAATTAGTAATTAGGTTTACTAATTAGGGTTAGGGTTTCTAGAAATTTTAATTTCTAAATATTAATTAGGGTTTCTCTAATTAACATTAAATTCTATCATACTTAACATAATTCATTTAACACAATTACATAACTGCTTTCTAACTTTCATAATTGAGTTTCAAAATAAGGTTTCCAAATTTAGTAATTAGGGTTTCTAATTAATTAGGGTTTTCCATACTTAGATTTAAAATTAATAATACATGACATTCATAACCTAATTAAGTAATTACTTAAAATCTTACAGTCTTATTTGACTATCCAATTAGGGTTTATTAAAATAATACTAGGGTTTATCATGATACGCTAAAACTGTTCCACACATTTACCTTACACACATAACATACATATTTATAACACTGACAAATAATGGTATAATATTATTATTCTTATTCCTTGATAAAAATCCAAAATTAGGGTTTGGATTCCATATATCGATTTATCCGGCATATATACCTTTATTAATTAAGTTAAAATAATTAACTTAATTAATATAAATTAAATTCATATAATAAAATAAAATAATTATTATAATTATTCAAAGAAAATCATTTCATATATTATTTAAATAATATATAACTATATTTTCATGGAAAATAATTAATAAAAACATTTCTACTATAAAATTAATTATTATAAGAATATACTTTATAATAATCAATAATTCTAAAATAAAATTATTTGTAAACATTCATGTAATAAATATATTTTTATTTATTACATAATTACATACATACATTATCTTGTAAAAATCCTCATCCTTAAAATAAATAAATAAAAAATTATATGCCAAATTTTTGATTTATTTATACAGAAAATATCGGGTTGTTACATTCACCTCCCTTATAAAGATTCAGTCCCCAGAATCACCGTTTTAAAACCTATACATACCAGGGTACATAGCATATACAATCATTGCGAGTAGATCTCGATCAAAATTGATCAAACTGATCTTTAACTATTCAGCATAAAGCTTATCTATCTGCTTATACGAAAAATTGATTTCTAAAAGAACTCAAATTCCTCCTTCAAAATAATTTATAAAATAATTTACTATATATAAGAAAATAATATATAAGAAATAAAATTGGTTAGAGTAATAAAATTGGTTATATCTAAATTATCATATACTAACATGTTGATAAACAATGATCGGATATAGAATATATCACAATAGGGTTAATAATATAACATAATAATAATAATATAATTCTGAAACTTCTTACTTATGTCCATTGCATAAAGGAAATGCAAAGGTAAGATACTTGCCTGATGTGTTGCTTACAGTTCGTAACTTAGTTCTATCTTTATATCAAAACCTATCATTAATAAGATCATTTGATCGATTAGAATAACATACTATAACGCATAGCACTGCTTATTGCAGTCAGCACATAACCTAATCACATTATCACATATGTTCCACAACCATTGAATCACAAATAAAAACATATTTAATCAAATTATCTAAGTCCAGATCAATTTCTGAAACATGTCGGTGTAACGACGGCTTTATTGGGTAATTATCAAGTCTAAGACTCTATCCTGTAGTTCAATATCTGTAAGTATCAGTCATATTATTTTTAAATGACTTATAATAATTTTTAAACATTTATTATAATTTATCATGAATTTTCAAATACCGGAATCATTATTAAATGATTTAAATATTAAATAATTCAATTATCATTAATATTTAATTAATATTAACTCATTAATGAAACCATCGCCAAAATGTTAAAGTTATTTATAATAACTCAAAATACTTTTAAAGTATTAATATTACACTTAAATGATTTTTAAAAGAATTTAAAATCATTTTTAAATAATACCATTAATATTAATGTTTTACTTATCAAAATATTAAAAGTCATTAAGTATAACTTAATAATATTTTTAATTCATTTATATCCTTATTAAATGATTTTTTAAATAAATAAAACCATTTTAAAACTATTTATTTAATATAATTATTAAATAAACTTAATATCATTTATTAAAGAAATTATCCTTTAAATATTAAAAGTTATATTTTATAACTTAAAATATCCTTAAACACTTTATTTTCATTTAAAATGATTATTATAATATTAAAATCATTTTAAACTAATTTATTTAATATAATCATTAAATAACTTTAATATCATTACTAATAATTAATTAATGAAATTTACCTTTAAATATTAAAAGTTATATTTTATAAATTCAAATATTTTGAAATACTTTATTATTATTTAAAATGATTTTTAATATAATAAAATCATTTTTAATTAATTTATTTATTTCATTTAGTAAATAACTCAATTATAATTATTAATTTATTAATGAATTTCATCACAAAATATTAAAAGTTATCAAAAAGAACTTAAATTATTTTCTTATACCATAATATAATTTTAAATGATTTTTTATGTATTAAAATCATTTTTAATTAATTTATTAATATTATAATTAAATAAATTAAATACCATTAATATTCCAAAAATATTAAATATTTATGAAATATATTCAAAATAATAAAAATATAATTTTCGGACTTTAAAATAATTTTTAATAATTTATTTTGTATTTTTAATAATTAAAAACTAATTTTTTTCTATTTATTTAATTAAATTAATTAATTTCTGAAAAATAATGAATACTGTCTGTCACTAAAGCCCTTTGGCGACAAAAACCGTCGCCTTAGGTGTTCTTGAGCTGTTCTTGGCCAAACGCAGAACTTCATACACAGTTTCGAGGTTCCTTGTTTGACCAAGCTTTCTAATTAAATCCAGATGTTTCTGAGCCGCGTGTTAGTAAGATATTGTAGTACTAATGCACGACTATAAGATCCAATAACAAACATGGCCAAACAACACATAACAAAAGAGATTTGGAGCCATGAACAAGCTGTCAGTGCTATTCTTCATTTTCTGGGTTACTCAGAAATGAAGAACAGTTCGACTGCTCATAATTGGGCTTCCACAACTTGTAATCCTTGCAATGTTTTAGTGATTTAAAGATTGCAGTGTGTAGCCAACATACACATGAACAGATCTATTACATCTAATCATCCTAACAACAACAGAATAGCCAAAACAGGTCTGGTCAAACCATGTCAGAATCCATGCTCATGAACTTTCTGGGTTACCCAGAAAGCTCATCCGTGGACTTTCTGCCTGGTTTGACAATCCCCTAATTCCAGTATGCTTGTGATAAAAATGATCTAAGAGAATCAACATGTAGTAGAACTACCATACAATAACCATAACACAACAACAAACACAAAGAAACAATACGTTACGAGATCAGAGGCGTCTAAAATCTTGTCAGACCATTTCTGGGCAAGATCTGGGTTACCCATATTTTGTCCAGTCATGGTCGGTCAACGACTTTTGACTAACAATAGCTCACAATATAGACCAGATCTAAGTCTGATTCTTGTTCCAGATCAAAGACTACATGTCAGACTACATATTTAAACCTTTAAAAAACAAAAATCATACATGAACAAGGATCTGTGGCCACTGACATTGGTTATCAGACCACAGTTTGAACATTTTTTAGATTTTGTAAATCTTCAAATCTGAGCCTCTAGATGTTATGGATCTAACATCTAGCAACCCAGATCATCCTTAGACACTATATCTAACATGTTTAACACACAAAAAAAAAAACATCAAACATCAGATTTTTAGACAGAAATCATGCTAGTGTTTTATACCTCTTATGAACGAATCTTGATTTCTGGCTTCTGATTTGATTATGGTGTTCGTGGGGCTTGAATATGGGACTGATTTGTCTTATGATTTCGTTGGTTTAAGAGACAGAGAGAGTCTAGGTTGAGCACTTGTGCCAAATGGGGTAACAAATGAATTTTTCTCTCTCTTTAATCTATATATAGAGCAAGGTGTAATGTAATCGCTGATCTTAGTTGTTGATTTCTGTCAATTTTCATCACATGGGGTTGTTGGATTTGGTCACCAACCTCCCCTAATGTCAAAACCTATACTAACTTCAATAATACAACTAAGGGTAAAAAGGTCTTTTGGCGTGAAATTTTAAGGGCATTCTTGTATATCTCGTAAACCCTTAGGGTTTGATTCAAGGTTTAGTACATAGCATTTATAGGATTTCCAATTTAGGGTTTGCACAAAATAAAATTAAATAAAATTTAGTTTCTAAAATTTTGAAATTAGGGTTTTCTAATTATGATTAATTTTCTAATTACACTATATACATGAACATTAGGGTTTAAAATCACTAATTATTATTAACTTTGCTCATTTAGAAATTAGGGTTTATAATTAGTAATTAGGTTTACTAATTAGGGTTAGGGTTTCTAGAAATTTGAATTTCTAAATATTAATTAGGGTTTCTCTAATTAACATTAAATTCTATCATACTTAACATAATTCATTTAACACAATTACATAACTGCTTTCTAACTCATAATTGAGTTTCAAATTAAGGTTTCCAAATTTAGTAATTAGGGTTTCTAATTAATTAGGGTTTCCATACTTAGATTTAAAATTAATAATACATGACATTTATAACCTAATTAAGTAATTACTTAAAATCTTACAGTCTTATTTGACTATCCAATTAGGGTTTATTAAAATAATACTAGGGTTTATCATGATACGCTAAAACTGTTCCACACATTTACCTTACACACATAACATACATATTTATAACACTGACAAATAATGGTATAATATTATTATTCTTATTCCTTGATAATAATCCAAAATTAGGGTTTGGATTCCATATCTGATTTATCTGGCATATATGCCTTTATTAATTAAGTTAAAATAATTAACTTAATTAATATAAATTAAATTCATATAATAAAATAAAATAATTATTATAATTATTCAAAGAAAATCATTTCATATATTATTTAAATAATATATAACTATATTTTCATGGAAAATAATTAATAAAAATATTTCTACTATAAAATTAATTATTATAAGAATATACTTTATAATAATCAATAATTCTAAAATAAAATTATTTGTAAACATTCATGTAATAAATATATTTTTATTTATTACATAATTACATACATACATTATCTTGTACAAATCCTCATCCTTAAAATAAATAAATAAAAAATTATATGCCAAATTTCTGATTTATTTATACAGAAAATATCGGGTTGTTATAGCAAAGGCTGTGATTTGCTCCACACTGATGTCGCACAATTTCTCTTGAAACCCTAGTTTTATAATGCACTGATGAGAGTGGGTAGAGCAGAACGTGGAAGAGATCGTGGATATGTGATTGAGATATGTACGGCTTCAATTTGTAACTGATAGAGAGATAGAGACGTGAGTTATGGAGAGACACGGTTATGTCGCTTCTGTTTTGATTGCAAATGAGAGTCCTACTTATCTCCATCACGTTTTTAAACTAAAAAACATTTCCACGTCTGATGTCGCGCGTGGCCGCGCGAAGTTTTAAAATTTGGGCTGGTGAGCTGCGCGATAAAGTAAATCTGATGCGGCACTTATATCGCATCGCGCCTTGAGTTGGTCTTTGAAGTTGTTCTGCGCGCGGCCGCACGCGTCCACGATATCTCGCACTACTAGCTTTTAGTTTTATAGAATCTGCAAGACAGAAATGTATGCTCTCCAATACACCTGCAATAACATTAGTAGACCTTATTAAAGCATGGTTTACTAAATAAAAATGAATGCCTATTCTGTCACCCTAATGCAATGCACGACCATGCTCTTCTGCGATTCGACTACGATGAATAAGCATATAACGGTACCCATACTATTCTAACAATTAATAAAAATAAACTAAACCAAACAACTTGGACTGAATAAATACTACGTAGAGATGGGAACAATGGGTTGCCTCCCATCAAGCGCTAAGTTATAGTCAATTAGCTTGACTGTCTCTGAGTCTCACGTCGGAGATAGAATCGAGGTGACTTTCTTTCTGTCCACCTCACCACCGTAATCACTTTTCAATCTCTGGCCATTCACTTTAAGATGCTTGTCCGGAAACATATCACATACTGCAACGGTTCCATATTGTGGAGTGGTATCCAGATATTGAACGAATTTATTTAATTTCTCATCCTCCACATCTGAATTTTCAACAATGATACTTCTCAGTGGTTCACAATCCACTCTACTCTATACTTCATCATTTAGAACTTGGTTCACCACATCAACCCGGAAGCATTCTTCTTCATCTATTGGGATCTTCATTGCTTTAAAGACGTTAAAGGTCACCTCCTGATCATGTACACGCATCGTGAGTTCCCCTTTTTTCACATCTATCGAAGTCCTGCCTGTGGCTAAGAATGATCTCCCCAGTATAATTGGTATACTTTTATCTTCCTCGTAATCCAAAATGATGAAGTCGGCCGGAAAGATAAATTTGTCCATCTTCACCAAGACATCTTCAACAAGTCCCCGTGGATACGTGATGGATCTGTCAGCTAACTGTAACACAATGTTTGTTGGCCTTGGCTCCGGTAATCCTAACTGATTGAATATTGACAAGGGCATCAAATTTATGCTTGCCCCAAGATCACATAAACACTTTTCAAACTTCATCTTCCCGATTATGCACGGGATTGTGAAACTGCTCGGATCATTCAGCTTCAGAGGTAACTTCTGTTGAAGCACTGCACTGCATTCTTCTATGAAGCCTACTATCTCAAATTCGTCTAATCTCCTCTTCCTTGACAGTATACCCTTCATGAACTTTTCATAGCTTGGCATTTGTTCCAATGCCTCGACGAAAGGTATATTGATTTGCAGCTTTTTAAAAATCTCCAGAAACTTGCTGAATTGCTTATCTTCCATTTTCTTATTTAATCTTTGAGGATACGGAACTTGAGGGTGAATTGACGGTACTGAACTTTTAAACTTCTCCTCTGAACCTGCTTTATCTTTCTCGTCCTGCTGAAACTCAGACTTTTCTAGATTTTCTTCTTCAATCAGCCACCGCTTCGCCTCGCGGCCTCCTCAAAGGTAATGGCGCGGCGGCGCATTTGACTTGCAAAGATGTCTGTAGTGTTTTTCCCAGATCTCAATGTGATAGCTTGACACTGTTCCTTCTCGTATCTTCGTGGATTTGTTTCTGTATTACTCGACAATGAACCATGGGGCCTGTTTGTAAGCATGTTCGCCATCTGCCCCATCTGAGATTCCAGATTCTTAATAGCCACTGCTTGGCTTTTGATCATAACTTCTGTATTTTCCATGTATTTCATCATCATCTCCTCCATTTCTGATTTCTTTTCTTGCTGAGGTGCAGCTGGAGTGTGATGTTGTTGTTGTTGAGAAAATCCCGGTGGAAATGGTGGTCTAGGATTAAACCGTGGGTCATGACCTGGTCAGGTCTCAAACCGATTATTCGATCAAACCGATTCTGCTGATTCCCTTGGTTATTTGACCAACTAAAGTTTGGATGATTTCGGTTGTTGGGGTGGTATGTGTTCGGAAACTAACCTTGGTCTTTTCTATAATTGCTCACATATTGTACCGACTCCGAGCTGATAGCACATTGCTCTATCGAGTGTGACCTCGCACAGATCTCACATACGAAGGCAACTGTCTTCGTTTTACCTTATGCTAATGTGTCTATTTTCTTCGCCATGGTCGCCATCTCGTCTTCGATAACCGCGTGATAAGATCTACTTCCAACACACCTGCAACCTTGGGCTGTGGCATTCGAGATGTAGGATTCTGAAAATCGTTTGATGCCATTGTCTCGATAAGGTTATAGGCTTCCTCATAGCTTTTTGCCCATAATGCCCCTCCTGCAGCTGAATCTACAATCGGTCTCGACTTCCATCCCAATCCATTATAGAACGTGTTAATCACCATCTAATCTGGCATTCCGTGGTGTGGACACTTCCTCAGCATCTCTTTATATCTTTCCCATGCTTCATATAAGGACTCGCCCTGTTGTTGCTCAAAATGAGAGATAGTTGTCCTCATCTTTGCAGTCTTAGCCATTGGGAAGAACTTGGCTAAGAATTTCTATGCTAAGTCCTCCCATGTAGTTATAGATCCTGCTGGAAAAGATTGAAGTCAACTTCTTGCTTTGTCCCTCAATGAGAATAGGAATAGCCTAAGACTGATCGCATCCTCCGTCACACTGTTGTATCTGAATGTATCATAAATTTTGATGAAGCTTAACAGGTGTTCATTCGGATCGTCTATAGCGGCACCCCCAAGCTGTACTGAATTATGTACCATTTGAATAGTGCCTATTTTTATCTCGAACGTATTGGCTGCTATCGCTGGTCTGACGATGCTAGACTGTAATCCATTGATATTGGGCACGGAATATTCCTTCAGAGCCCTATGCTCCTCTCTTTGCTTTTCTCCTTGTACCTCGGCTGCGATATTAGCTGTGGTACTTTCTAACTGTGCTTGTAAATTTCTACGAACACTAGTTTTCCAACCTCTCCTGTTTATGTTGTCCTGAATATGTGTTAAGTCGAGGTTGGATGATCGCGTGCACATAAAAATTTATACAAATTCCTGAAACCAAAACAAAAATGGAAATGAGATAAGAATGGATTTGTCTAAGTCATACAATATAGCTTAAACTAATGATAATAATAATAATTTAAACGCTTGTCCCCGGCAACGGCGCCAAAAACTTGTTGCCTCTTCATTAGTTCTAACAAAAGAGCTCTAACTCATGCAAGCATACATGTGTCAACAAGTAATACAGAGCAAGTAAAGTATCAATCCCACAGGGAAAGTTGTTTAATTAAAATTACTATGCATCAATTAAATCACTATATTTATATGCTCAAACTAATGAATATGATTGGTTTGTTACTCTAATCGCAAACAACAACTAAAACAAGAATAAAGATGTAATAAATCAAATCTGAAAGTAATGGGATCCTAACTTCATTTAATATTTCATTTAATCACCACTATCATGCAAGACTTGTTCACATATCATAGGAAAGTAACCAAGAGCACTAAAAGAGTCATAGCCATTTTTCAATGCACTATGACCTACTTACACAGCATCCATAAGCGATAGACTCTATGTAATCATCAATATAACCAAAATCACTATATGTCTATGTGAAATTGCAATTATATTGAATTTAAGCATAAGCTCTTATTCTAACTCATACGGTGAAACAATATATGTCTATCTGATTCGCGAAATACACAAGCCATATAATATAGCCCCATATACGCATGCTATCATGATTACAATCAATACTTGCATATTCATTGTCAATTCCATACAAGTACTGAAACGAATGGTGATCAAGCATTCATACATGCAAAACAATCATGATAGAAATCCCAAATGATATGTAAATCAATCCAGCATTCAAGCATGCAACCAAACTACATATTAAAATCTGTTAGAATCCCATAATGGAGTTTAGTTCATGACTGAACCAAAAGCCATTATGGGATCAAAGCTAAACATGGCTAATAAGCAAGCATTTTAAAGATGAAAGATAGAAACAATCAAACTCAATTGCTGAATAAAATCCACTATTAACATTCAACTCCTCATAAAAATCCAGCAAAAATACTAATAAAATATCCACACCAGTAGAAAATCCCAAGAAGGAGTAGAAGAATAGAGTTTTGGCCTCCTTCTACGTTGGAATCTCTCTCCCAGTGTAAACCCTAATTCCAAAATGAAAATACGTAAAAATGAATAATTCTCAATAATCCCTCTGACACCAGTCAGATATCGTTTAAAAACCAATTACAACCATTTTAATTAAAAATTAAAATAAAACAAATCAAGATCGCGCATGGCCAAGGCCTCCCCGATGTACTTCTGCATGGCGCAAGAACTTGAATTGTGTCATAATCTCAAGCTGGGTTCTCTGTGTGGCTGCTTTCCATGCTTGTCTCTGTCAGCGGCTTTCGAGACTTTTGGGTTCTTGTTCACCGCTACATCGATCTGCTCACCGCTCCTTCCTTCATCCATCCAGCTTAGTCTTTTACTTCTTGACCCTCATGCCTCGCATATCACAGCTTGTGCCTCGCTCATGCATCCATTCGCCTCATGCCTTCTAATTCCACCAAATTAGGCCGTTTCTTGCACTTTTTCACCAAAAAGAGTTTTAAGTATATGCAATGCAAACTAACATGAAATGCAACTAAAACACACTAAAATGTATTTGAGATAGGCATAGTTCGCGTGAATTGGTACTTAATAAGTAGGTATAAAACCCACTTATTAGGGTAGAGGGTGGAAAAGTGTTATATGTGGTAAATGGTTAAAGAACCGGAATGACAGTTGATTTGATGATCCAACACCAGGATGTTTGCTTGATGGAAAATTCAGACATAGTACCGTTTTATGGCATCAGAGTTGATGAGTTGTGGAAATTCATCGTCGTCCATTTCTTGCAATCTGAGAGCGCCTCCTGTCAATACTTCCTTGACAACAAACGGGCCTACCCAGTTAGGAGCGAATTTTCCCTTAGATTTATCTTGGTTGTCAATGATCTTCTTCAAAACCAAGTCATGTTGTTTAAACTGTCGTAGCCGGACTTTTTTGTTGTAGGATCTGGCGATCCTTTGTTGATATAACTGACCATGGAAGATAGACGCGGTTCGACTTTCGTCTATTAGAGACAATTGGTGATACCTGTCTTATAGCCATTGGTCTTCATCCAGCTGAGCGTCTATCAACACTCTGAGGGATTCCATTTCAACTTCTATGGGGATCACTACTTCCATCCCATAGGTTAATGCGTAGGGAGTTTCCCTAGTGGAAGTGCGAATTGAGGTTCTGTAGGCTAACAGAGTAAGAAGCAATAAGTCAGGCCATTCTTTGTGATTGGCGGACATCTTTTGCATGATCTTCTTGATGTTTTTGTTAGCCGCTTCAACAGCACCATTCATCTTCGGACGATAGATGGCAGAGTTAAGATGTTTGATGTGGAATTTACTATATAATTCCTCCATCATTTTGTTATTGAGGTTCTTAGCATTGTCTGACACAATCACCTCTGGTTGTTCATATCGACAAATGACATTGTTTCTGATGAAAGCAATGATGACTTCTTTGGTAACCCTGGGGAAGGAGGCTGCTTCTACCCACTTGGTGAAGTAGTCGATCATGGTAAAGATAAATCGATGTCCATTGTTGGCTTTAGGCTCAATGGGCCCGATAACGTCCATTCCCTACATTGAGAAGGGCCAAGGTGAACTCATATTTTGGAGTTCCCATGGAGGGGCGTGTATAGCATTCCCATGAATCTAGCACTGATAGCATCTCCTGATGTGGTCATTGCAATCAGCTTTGAGAGATAGCCAATAATGTCCTGTCCTGAGGACTTTCTTGACAAGGAGGGGGCCACTCATATGGAGGCCACAGACTCCACCATGGATTCCATCCATAAGCCTTTGTGCTTGATCTTTGTCTAAACATCTGAGGAGAACTAGTCCTGCATCTCTTTTGTAGAGCGGATCTTTACTCAGGTAGAATTTCGTAGCAAGTCGATGGATCCGCCTTTTCTCAGTCGGGCTCGCCTCAGCGGGTGTAGATCCATCTCGTAGGTATTCCTTGATATGTTGATAACAAGGATGATGGATGGGAGGTAGCTCATTCGATACTTCTCCAACGTAATTCCCATAGGTTGGGGCCTTGTGCAGGGAAATTGTGATGCTTGGCAAGTGTCCTTTGTCAGATATACGAATTAAGGAGGCCAAAGTTGCTAGCGCGTCCGCAAAGTCATTCCTATTATGAGGAACGTGTAGAAAGGAGATTTCTTCGAATTCCAACACCATATGTAAAACTTGCCGATGGTAAGGCATCAAATGTAGCTCTTTGGTTTGATAGATTCCGGTGGATTTTCTGATTACCAACTCTGAATTCCCAAAGATAGTTAACCGCCTGATGCCCATTAAACGGGTAAGTTTTAGCCCCATGAGACAACCTTCATACTCAGCTGTGTTGTTGGTGTTGACAAACTATAATTTGATGGCGACGTGATACTGCTCCCCCGTACCGGATACAAGAACTGCTCCAGCTCCAGAACCTTCCATATTAACAGCTCCATCAAAATACATTTTCCATGCTTGGCGTGTATCGTATTGATGGTGTTGTTAAACTGTCATTACTCCTTCATCGGGAAAGTATGTCTCTAAGGGTTTGAAATCCCCTGAAGGTGCAGCGGCCAGTTGATCCGCAATTCCTTGACCTTTGATGGACTTTTGAGTCACGTAGACGATGTCAAATTATCAGTAAGATCAATCGCCATCCGGACAATACCAAGAATTTAACATGGGTTTATTGAACACGCATTGAGAGGATCCACGCGGATATGAGATGGGTTGTGTGACCATGGAGGTAATGTTGTAACCTCATGGAAGCCCATGCTAAAGCACAACACGCCTTTTTCGATCGAGAGTGTACTTGTGTTCATATTCTTTGAATCTTTTTCGAGGTAATAGATAGCTCGTTCTTGGCCTCTATCATCCTTCTGTCCCAGCATGCAGCCCATGGCGTTGTCACTTATGGACATGTACATGAACAGGGGAACATCATCTCTGGGTGGTACCAAAATGGGAGCTTTGATTAGCTGTTCTTTAATTATGATGAAGGGATTTTGGCACTCATCATTCCATTTTATGGAGGAGTTCTTCCTTAATAGCTTGAAGATTGGCTCAAAGGTTGCTGTGAGTAGAGAGATAAACCTACTAATGAAGTTGATTCTTCCCAAAAATCCCCGTATTTCCTTCTCTGTCTGAGGAATGGGCATTTCCGTAATGGCTTGGATTTTGGTAGGATCCAGCTCAATCCCCTTGTGGCTAACTACAAATCCTAGCAACTTGCCTGATTTAATGCCAAAGGCGCACTTGGCTGGATTCAACTTCAGGTTGTATTTACGCAACCTGTTGATCAATTTTCTGAGATGGTCTAAGTGGTCTTCCTCCTTCCGGGATTTGACAATGATGTCATCCACGTAGATCTCAATCTCTTTGTGCATCAAGTCGTGGAAGAGAGCTATCATAGCTCACTGATATGTGGCTCCGACATTGATGAGGCCGAATGACAACCGTCTATAGCAAAAGGTTCCCCAAGGAGTGATGAAAGCAGTTTTCTCACGATCTTCCTCAGCGTCTATGATTTGATGGTACCCTGCAAAACTATCAGCAAAGGAGTACATGCAGTATTGAGCAGTATTGTCAATGAGAATGTGGATAAATGGCAAGGGAAAGCTATCTTTTAAGCAAGCTTTGTTCAAGTCCCAGTAATCCATGCAGACTCGCACCTTCCCTCCGGGTTTAGGTACGGGAACAATGTTAGATATCCACTCAGGATATGTGGACACCATGATGATGCCAGCTTGAAATTATTTCACAATTTCTTCTTTCACCTTTAAACTCCACTCAGGTTTCAATCGCCTAAGCTTCTACTTGACTGGCTTAAATCCCTCTTTAATGGGAAGGCGATGAAGGACAATGTCAGTGGACAAACCCACCATGTCTTTGTGATACCATGCAAACACATCCTGGAATTGGGTTAATAGCGTAACCATGTCATTCCGCTGGTTTGTGGTAAGGTCCGAACCAATCTGGATTAACTTAAAGCTTTCTAAGGTTCCTAGATTGAAGGAAGTGGTTTGGTCAAGGTTGGGTTTAGGTTTGTCTTTGATCCATTCTTGAATTTCTGGAGGCACCTCAATGTCCTCATGAACTTCCATCAAGGCTGAATTCATCTCCACATCAAAGGTACAATCCTTGTGGATTAGGGGCACCGTATCAGCAAGTACAGGCACATCTAAATTCAGGATCCTGAAACAAAATATGATTTCACTTAGTATATATGAAACGTTTTGATCATACACATTGTTAGCATATACTGACAAAATAAACAGCTAATACTATACAGAAAAGTAAGCAGTTATGATATCTACAGGGTAGAAAGGGTTTCTGCCCGTTTTACCCTTGTCGACCAATGCAAGAAGTGTTGTTCCAATTGGCAAGGGCAAAGTCTAGGTGGACTACAGTGATGGAGGGGTATTCATTGTCCTCCCTATCTCGAATGATGGCCATTACGTCTGAGCAATCGTCTTCTGGGGTGTATCTGTTTGTATGTTCATCATGAACGATGATGCGTATGCCCGACATCATTCGGATGACTCTTGTTTAATTCTTTGTTTCTCTTCCTCCACTCGGGGATCTGGAACAAAGACTTCTTTCACCTTAACTTGTACCGACTTGGGAAATAATCTGCCCATCACATTGGTCATCACACTTTTTTACACGAGGTTAAAGCGGACTCGTAGATTGCAATTATAGATGAACGTCGTGTAACTAAAGTCGGAGGAATCGAGGATGTTTATGGGGATTCTCGTTATTAGAACTGCGAGAGTAGCCTAGCCCAATTTGTATCGGGTTTGACGCATAACTTGGATGGGGTATTTGATACCCTGATGATCTTTACCCAACCCTTGTTCTGGCTGATGAACCAAGGATATCATTTCTTGAGTAGCTGCCATCACTTCGTCAGAAATCTTGGGTGTGAGAGGTGAAAG
The DNA here is from genome assembly GCA_020205615.1 of Panax quinquefolius. Lineage (NCBI taxonomy): Eukaryota > Viridiplantae > Streptophyta > Magnoliopsida > Apiales > Araliaceae > Panax > Panax quinquefolius. Next base: position 26,128,387 of record CM035171.1, read on the forward strand.
TAGTATGCACACAAGCCAATCATGTTTGATGATAAAGCATATACTTTGTAACAATCTTATTCATTTATTAATAAAAAGTATTAATTTATTAAAGGCTTTTAATTATCTACATGATGCTGTTTTATAATATGTGATAAACCCATAGTTTTAAGCAATGCTTTTAGAATAATGATGATGATCATTCTAATGAGATCTAAATTCTTAGAAAGCTTAAAACTAAAATAGTTCCCAATCATTGGATTACTAAATTGGGGATTAGTGAATCAGGATAGATTGGTACATACGTTGCTTTTGCTCATTGGATGAGGATGATTGATCTCATGATCATTTGTGTGGAGACACTAAAGCAAGTATGTAGGTGCTTATTAGAGAATAAGTTCATTGAACGTGGCTCGCTAAGGAATACCTAATGGAGTTTTATTTGCTCGTCAATAGGATTTCTGTAGTGATAGTAATACAAGTGATCCTTGGACTTGAGATCATCATAGTAGATTGTGTATGATGAGTTATACTTTGACTTATTCCTTAAGACCCTTAGGGTATATCAAAGGGTATGCTTGGGTATAATAAGTTGTACATGGAGATAATGTATGATCAATAAAGAATCTACCACACTTAGTAAAAGGAGAGATGTCTATGTGATTCGATAAATGACAACCTGTGAATCCTTGGTTAAGGTGGAATGAAATTAGAAAGTAGTTTCTAATTTGCATTCATTAGGAGTTGTTCATTTAAGAATCGAAATACATATAATTAAATAAAATAAGACTCGACAAAGTAATTCCATGTCTTATATTTAATTGGGACATTGTATGGTGGAAGGATTGAATTATGCACGGTAACTATTTACTCAAAGGTTCTTTTATGATTAATGTTGAAATCTATATTATCTTGAAAAGTCGTTGATCGCTAGGAGGCTTATCCCTATTGTAGAATAAATATTATTTATTTAAATAAATTAATTGTTTAATTTATTTATTTAAATAAGATTAAATTGTTTCTAATTGATTTATTCACAATAGGTTTAATATGGAGAACCTAAAGGGTCACACCATAAAAGGAAGAATAATTATTTAAGAAGTTAATGGCATAATCGTAATAATATGTTATGTATATTTAATTTAATCTATGGTGATAGAATAAATTAAATAACTTAATATTTATTATTTAATATTTTAGAAATATTAAATATAAATTAATAAGAGGAGTCTTATTAATATTATTACAATTATTATTATTTTAATTTCTAAAAGAGTTTAGAAATTAATTTAATATAAGTACTCTCATTTATTCCTAATTGGATTAGGAAGGAAAATTAGTTAAAAGAGTTTAATTAATTATCCCTAATTAGATTAGGGAGCTTAATTAATTAAAAGAATTTAATTAATTAAATAAATCCCAATTCCTTAATTGTTAAGGTGGGTTGCCCACATCTATAAATAAGAGGAGTCTTATTATGGGTGTAAGTGTTGTTGACTTTACAACTACGTAATAATTCCAATTTATGGGAGAGTACACCCTTTCTATAGAGATAGAAAACTAGGGTTGAGCCAATACACCATCTTCTTGAATCTTTATTTTTCCTTGGTGGATCACCTCTAGAGGCCAAACATATGGGTGGCTAACGTTGATCAAAGGAAGGAACCAAACTCAATGGATTCAAGTTGAACGCGAAAAGATTTGGAGGTGAACTTGTACCTGAGGAAGCTCGATCTTCAAGGGTATGATTTTATTCTTTATCTTTTCGTTTAATTAATAATTGTGCATAAAGGGTGATCTGGGTATATAGTTTGTAAATTTTTTAAACTCTGATTTTATCTCGCTTCCGCTTAATTTTTGCAATTTAATTGCGTTCAAGAATATTACAAACCTAACAGTGGTATCAGAGCCAAACCTTTATGCAAATTATTAATTGTTATAATTTGATATGTATATTGATATGTGTTTATAATAATTTAATTGGGCATAATTTTATTGTATAAAATTTAATAAAAAAAAAAAACAAACAAATCATGAAATGCTTTTTTTTAAGCACTGCGTGATTCAAGGAAAGTGATCCACTGAAATCATGCAATCGAGCAACAACCAAATTTGTTGCTGTGAATGAATTTTTTTTTTAACAAAATTAGTATATGATAAAACCTTAATGATTACAATAATCATTAGCTTGTAATGATTATAGTAATCATTAGCATGTAATGATTAAAGTAATCATGACCATGTTATATAAAAAAAAAACCTTAATGATTACAATAATCATTAGCTTGTAATGATTATAGTAAGAATTAGCATGTAATGATTAAAGTAATCATGACCACCATGTATATATAAAAAAAACTTAATGATTACAATAATCATTAGTTTGTAATGATTATAGTAATCATTAGCATGTAATGATTAAAGTAATCATGACCATGTTAAAAAAAAAAAAAGAAGGCATATGCATGGAATTAGGCAATACCATATTAATATAACAAATATATATGTATTATACTACCGTATATATATATTTTAATTATATACGGATATATATATATATATATATTATATATTAATATAATGTATATATATATATATATTAATTATTTTATAATTAAATAAAAGTTTATTTTAATTTTAAAATAAAAGGTTTATTTTAATTTTAAAATAAAAGGTTTATTTTAATATTAAAATAAAAGGTTTATTTTAATTTTAAAATTAGAATTTCATGCTAACTAATTAGAGTTGGAATTTGATTCCATGATAACTAATTGGAGTTGAAATTGGATTGCCTAATTTCCTTAAATAAAGGAGTTTATTTAGATATGAAATAAGATTTCATATCATTCAAAATAAAAGAGTTTATTTGTGAATAGGAAAAAAAATCCGTGTTTCCTTAAATAAAGGAGTTTATTTAAATATGAAATAAGATTTCATATTATTCAAAATAAAAGAAGTTTATTTGTGAATAGGAAAAAATAATCCGTGTTTCCTTTAATAAATTTTTTTTATATATGGAATTGGATTCCATAATTAATTAAAATAAAGGAGTTTATTTTGATTAAAATTTTGATTAAAATAAAATAGTTTATTTTATTCAAAATTGGATAAATTAAAATAAAATAGTTTTATTTTGATTTAAATTTGGATTTAAATAAAGGAGTTTATTTTTATTCAAAAATAGATTTTATACTAACTAAATTTGCCCATTAAATGATATCAATATATATATTAAATGTTTATTATTCATAAGATGAATATTATTTATTGATACATATGGTGATGTGTATGATAATAAATGGGATTGATTATGGACTATTGACCAATGCGATTGGATTTTATTTTAGTTGGATGCATGAATGTATGGGTTTTATTAAATGGGGTCTGCGTACCTCGTCTTCTCTAATTTTTCTTAATGTAAATTCTAACTCCCTCCTATGTACTTCCCCTTGACTGCTGATCAAGGTTTCTATTTATTTTAAAATAGTTATGTAATAGGAATAGTTAGAATTAATTTTTGAAGAATTAGAGATCAAGGAGCAAGGAGCGCTTGAAGACCCGTTTGTAATGGAGCCCGGGTTTAAATGTAATAGTTATATTTAAATATTATTTCTTGCAACCCTAGGGTTTGACCTTTTGGTTCACTTGGTGGCTCTAGTGAACCAAACTAGAATAAAAGTCCATAATCAATCCGAGTAGAATATAGTATTCTATATGTGCATGCTTATACTATATATATTATATATTATGAAAACATGCTTCGCATGTTAATTAATATATGACGCGTATTTATATATATATATAAATGCTGGCGCTAAACAAGATGAGACAAATTAATAACAAACCCCTCAATAATTATATTAAGTCCTAAGCGTTCAAAGATATTTGGAATATCGAAGCGTCAGCCTTCTAGCATGATAAAATTAATAGAGTATTAAATATTTAATATGAGTTTGTTGTGTCACCACAAGGCAAGTATTAAGTATTTAAGATGTTAATTTATCACATTTGATGCTTATAAAGAAAATTGAACAATATTGTTTTGTTGTGTCACCACAAGGATGATATTTTTCTTTTTTGAATATATGGAGTGCTAGGTTGGACTTAACTTGGATAATTTTGATTCGGATGTGCCACCACTTGATCAAAATAATCTAAGAGGCAAAAGAAAAGGAGTTGCATAGTTGATGTAATTGACAAAAGTTGTCTACCTATTTATTTATATATAGTTTGTTGTGTCACCACAAGGCTATATACATTTGAAATGGGATCCTTATTCTCACTAGCAAATCTTTAATTAGATTTTACCGAACTATATAAGTGAGGGTAATATAGTTTGAAGAAAATAGTGGGAGATACCAATTTAAAACAAGACCTAATTTATTTTGGTAATTAATAAAAGAATGTATGTTAAAATGTTGTTAATTACAAATTCATTTACAGAATTTTACAATGTTTAAATTACTATCACTGCGTAGCATATTAGATGCTAAATTAATCGAACCGAATTACTCGGATTGGTTAAGGAATTTGAGAATAGTTCTCATGGCTGAAAAGCTATCTTATGTCCTTAATACGCCTATCCTCGCAATGGTTGCGCATAATGCCTCTCCGAGGAAGAGATTGCTACTTTTAGAAAGTGGCAAGATGATGCACTGATTGGCTCAATGCATCATGCTCGCATCCACGTGAGTAATGAGCTTCAGCGTCAAGATGAAACTATGGATGCTCCTACGATATTCCGCACATCAAGTAGTTGATGGTGAGGAAAGTAGGGACCGATAGATATCGAGATATCTAAGGAGCTCTTCCGATCTAGAATGACCAGATGACACTCTGAAGACAGATAAAAGTCCTTAACATTATCAATTTGATTGATCAATTAGGACACAAGTTTTGTCATGGATGGAGAGTTGAGCCAAGATTTGATCTTACACTCACTCCCGGACTCCTTTCACAAATGTTGTGAATTTTTCATATGAACAAGCTAGATATTAGTCTCGCTGATTTGCTTAACATGTTGAAAAATGTTGAGAGTCACTTTCAACCAAGAAAGACCAAGTCTTCTTGGTAGGGGCCAAAGGATCTTCCGAAAAGAAGAACGATTCAAAGAAGGTAAATAGAAAGGCATAAACAAAGGATAATAAGAACAAAATTGATACGAATAGCAAAGGAGTTTGCTTCCATCGCTATAAAGCACGGACATTGGAAAGAAACTGCAAGAAGCATCTTGCAGACGCTAACCAAAGAAGCTTAGTGAAGTTTTGGTTACAAATACAAATTTGTTCATGATTTAAAATAAATTTTTCTTTAAGTCAAGGTTCTACTTGGATATTGGATATCGACTTTGGTTATCATAAATATAGATTTATGAAGGGACCAAGCAGAAGTGGAAAGCTAAACAAATATAAATAATCCTATATGCGGGAAATGTAGCAAAGGTTGCTATATTAGCCATAGAAACTTATAGTTTAGCAATGTCTACGGGCAAATCTATTAAGTCAATAAGTTGTTATTGTATTCCAGTTCTTGTTAAAAATATTATTTCCATTTTATTGTTGGATAATGAAATCTTTGGTATTATAATTAAGAACAATTGTTGTTCTGTTTATAATAATAATGTTTTGTATAGAACTGGAATATTACTTAATAAATTTTGTATACTTGACTTACATGAAAATAATTTTGCATATTGAACAAATTAATATAAGAAAAGGAGATGATCATTCAAAGAGTTGAATATGTGTATTTGTTAAATACAAGTGTGAATTATTTGAAAGGTTCAAAGAATTGTAAGTGAAACAAATTGACAAAGTATTAAGATTCTTTGATTAGATCAAGGAATAAATACTTGTGCAATAAGTTTCTTGATCATCTCAAATGGTTTTCCCATAATGGACACCTCCTGATACATAATAATTGATTGATGTATCTGAAAGGAAAAATCGTACCTTGTTGGACATGGTGCTGTCCATAATGATTTTATCGACATTCCAAATATCCTCTAGGTCATGTCCTAGAAATGGTTGCATATCATTTAAAATGATAACCTCAAAATCCGGCCCCAAGACTCCATAAAAGTTATGGACAGGGAGGATTCCTAATCTTAAGTATGTTAAGATAAGGGGTTGTCCAACTTATGTGAAAAGGTTTCAAAGGATAAGCTTGGGACAAGATTTGACATGTACAGATTTGTGGGACATCCTAAAGTAAGTTTAGGGTATATGTTCTATAATTCTACTTAGCAAAAGGTGTTTGTTACGAAAAACGTTGCCTTCTTAAGATAAAGGTGTTTATCATTAAAAGGGGCTAGTGGGAGGATAATAGATCTTGAAGAGTTCAAGAACCACAAAATACTATAAGTCAAATAAGAGGAACCTGTAGATAGACCTATTATACCACAACAATCGAATCAGAATCGGAATAGTACCAAAGATACCTAGGAGGTATGGATTCATCATGGATGATGATGATGAGGTACACATCATAGAAGATGATGATCCAGAGTTACATTCGATGAGGTAAGACTTCTAGTGTGTACAAAAGGGACAGTGGGAGCGCCGTGACATTTCTAGTATTATATGTTGATATACTACGGATGAGGAATAACTTATCAATGCTACAATCAGAAAAGATAAAGTTGTCTAAACATTCCTCCATGAATGGTTTGGGAAGAGTATCTTAATTGGGGATATAAATCTATATAGATAGATTTAAAAGGATGCTCAACTTAACCCAAGGAACGATATTCATTTGATGCTAAAGTCGTTTAGCATGGAAAACTCCAAGAGATGTCTCATGTCGATGAGCTATGGAGTGTATCTCTTTAATAGTCCCCATGGACTCACGAAAAGAGAGGTCGCATGAATGACAATCATGTATGCAATGAAATATACGAGAGACGATGTTGATCGGTCATATTCGGAGAAGTTCACTATGAGTCGGTGAAAAACATCTTAAAGTTCTTAATCGGCACTAAGGATGTGAGCATACATGGTGGGTCCGAATTAAAACTAGAGGGCTTCTGACTCAAGTTTTCGAGACGGCACCAAGATGATAGAAAATCCACTTTAAGGTAAAGCGTTATCTTGAACAAGAAGTGCGTTGAATTGGAAAGGTTCCAAAACAAAGAAAGAGTTCTTTGGTTTAGTGATAAAGACAAAGTATATAGCTATAAATGAAGTCGCAAGTTGATTGTTTGGATTAAAAGTTCATTCTGAGAACTAGGAATAGTTCCTAAGTCTCATCTTGGATCTAAACATGTGTTGTGGCACTTTCATTTGATTATTAGAATCATTGAAAGATGGAAATCACTATAGAGATAGTGGACTCTCATGAACAACATTACATATCCATTAACTAAAGCTTATCCAACAAAGAGGATAATCGTCACTTAGAGAAGAAGAGTATAAGATACCATGACGATTGGCTTTTTAGTGCAAGTGGGAGATTGAAAGTAGTATGCACACAAGCCAATCATGTTTGATGATAAAGCATATACTTTGTAACAATCTTATTCATTTATTAATAAAAGTATTAATTTATTAAAGGCTTTTAATTATCTACATGATCTTGCTTTTTATAATATGTGATAAACCCATAGTTTTAAGCAATGCTTTTAGAATAATAATGATGATCATTCTAATGAGATCTAAATTCTTAGAAAGCTTAAAACTAAAATAGTTCCCAATCATTGGATTACTAAATTGGGGATTAGTGAATCCGGATAGATTGGTACATACGTTGCTTGCTCATTGGATGAGGATGATTGATCTCATGATCATTAGTGTGGAGACACTAAAGCAAGTATGTAGGTGCTTATTAGAGAATAAGTTCCTTTGAGCGTGGCTCGCTAAGGAATACCTAATGGAGTTTTATTTGCTGTCAATAGGAATTCTCGTAGTGATAGTAGTACAAGTGATCCTTGGACTTGAGATCATCATAGTATCTTGTGTATGATGAGTTATACTTTGACTTATTCCTTAAGACCCTTAGGGTATATCAAAGGGTATGCTTGGGTATAATAAGTTGTATATGGAGATAATGTATGATCAATAAAGAATCTACCACTTTAATAAAAGAAGAAATGTCCTATGTGATTCGATAAATGACAACCCAGTGAGTCCTGGGTTAAGGCGAATGAAATTAGAAAGGAGTTTCTAATTTGCATTATTTGGAGTTGTGCATTTAAGGATCGAAATACATATAATTAAATAAAATAAGACTTGACAAGAATTCCATGTCTTATATTTAATTGGGACATTGTATATGGTGGAAGGATTGAATTGTACGGTAACTATTTACTCAAAGGTTCTTTTATGATTAATGTTGAAATCTATATTATCCGGAAAGTCGTTGATCGTTAGGAGGCTTATCCCTATCATTGTAGAATAAATATTATTTATTTAAATAAATTAATTGTTTAATTTATTTATTTAAATAAGATTAGAATTGTTCTAATTGATTTATTCACAATAGGTTTAATATGGAGAACCTAAAGGGTCACACCATAAAAGGAAGAATAATTATTTAAGAAGTTAATGGCATAATCGTAATAATATGTTATGTATATTTAATTTAATCTATGGTGATAGAATAAATTAAATAACTTAATATTTATTATTTAATATTTTAGAAATATTAAATATAAATTAATAAGAGGAGTCTTATTAATATTATTACAATTATTATTATTTTAATTTCTAAAAGAGTTTAGAAATTAATTTAATATAAGTACTCTCATTTATTCCTAATTGGATTAGGAAGGAAAATTAGTTAAAAGAGTTTAATTAATTATCCCTAATTAGATTAGGGAGCTTAATTAATTAAAAGAATTTAATTAATTAAATAAATCCCAATTCCTTAATTGTTAAGGTGGGTTGCCCACATCTATAAATAAGAGGAGTCTTATTATGGGTGTAAGTGTTGTTGACTTTACAACTACGTAATAATTCCAATTTATGGGAGAGTACGCCCTTTCTATAGAGATAGAAAACTAGGGTTGAGCCAATACACCATCTTCTTGAATCTTTATTTTTCTTTGGTGGATCACCTCTAGAGGCCAAACATATGGGTGGCTAACGTTGATCAAAGGAAGAAACCAAACTCGATGGATTCAAGTTGAACGCGAAAAGATTTGGAGGTGAACTTGTACCTGAGGAAGCTCGATCTTCAAGGGTATGATTTTATTCTTTATCTTTTCGTTTAATTAATAATTGTGCATAAAGGGTGATCCGGGTATATGGTTTGTAAATTTTTTAAACTTTGATTTTATCTGCTTCCGCTTAATTTTTGCAATTTGATTGCGTTCAAGAATATTACAAACCTAACAAGAGGTGGTGTTCCAATAGCATGGTACTGAGTATTGCTTACTTCCAAGGCATGAAAACTGACCGGTTCAACATCTGCATTGGCATTGATGTATGGTATGTCACTTTCAGGTACGACATCCTACCAAAGATCGACATTGGCGATCGGGTCGCATCATTGATAATGTATTTTAACCGTTGATGAAGGGTGGAGGGATTTGCTCCCGCTTATATGAATCCATGGTCGTCCCAAGAGCAGGTTGTATCCCGAATCTATCTTGAGTACGTAAAAAGATACGCAGAATGTATGGGGACAAATTTCGATTGGCAGTTCAATTATTCTGACCAAATTCGACGGGCTCCGTTAAAAGCTTTGATGACTGTATGGCTACTCCGGATTCGGTTGAGATTGATATTCATCTTCACCAAGGTAGCGTATAGACAGATATTTAGAGATGAGCCTCCATCTATAAAGACTCCAGCTAGCATGTATCCGGAGGACAAGACCGCAATGTGCAATGGTTTGCAATGACCGGTCCCTTTGGGCGGTATATCATCATCAGTGAAGGATATCACATTGTTTTTGAAAATGTGATCAACCAAGTGTTGAAATTTTTCTGTATCAACTGATGTTGGTAGATAGGCTTCTTCCAAAACCTTCAACAAGATCTTCCGGTGATCCTCGGAAGTTAGGACCAAGTCCAAAATTGATATTTGGTGTGGAGCTTCTCTTAAGCTTAAAACCACCTTGGCTTCGTTATGACCCATAGTGCGGAGGAATTTTTCAATCTTCTCTATGGGTATTTTCCCCTTTGATTTGATGGTAGACTTCATCACCCGTTGGAGAAGATATAATGGATTTTCCTTTGACACTGTAGCAGTGGTATGTGAGGTGGATCCTTCACCTTCTCCATAATTCCATGGCACTTTACGCAAGCTAACAATAGGATATTGTGCTCTGCATGGTAAGTTGATTGGCTCGGGAGCGGCCACTTTCAAAGGATTGTTGCTTCCCCTGAGTTGAATTATTGGTATTGTGAGTGATTTGTTATTCCCATCAGTCTTAGTGGATATGACTGCTACCAAAATCTTCCACTTAGTAGGACATGTATTCTCACTTGCACGTAGCACAGTATCATCATTTTCTAGTTGCAGGACACTACTGTCAATTCGATTTTGGATAAGGTGGCGGAGTGCCCAGCATTCTTCTGTGCTGCGACCGCAAGAATGGGAGTGATATTGACATGCTCCATCAGAATTGTACCGTCCTAAACGGGGATTGATCGGAGGAAGAAGGGAAGTGATTCTTCCTTCATTGATGAGCATCTGAAGGATTTCCTCCATAGGTTGGCCCAGATATGTGAATTCCCTTTTGTTGGCAAAATCCCGACGGGCTTTAGCATTTGCTCTCTTTATCACTTTGTCTTCCAGCATTTCATTTTTTGAAGGTGACGAGAGCATATTTGTGACAAGAGGGAGGAGACTAGCATGCTCCTGGCTAACTAACTGGCGTGTCACTTGATGTTGATAGGTCACCAGTTCTGCCAATTGCTCAATTTGCTTGCATAGAGATTTTATCTTACGTTCCATTGTGAACTGGAACTTGGCATAATCCCACTTGTCAACACCGTCTTTGAGGGTCTGGGAGGATTCACAGTTGAAATTGGAACTCTTTCCATTGCTCCAATTGATCATGTTGACTTCTTCTTCTTTGTGTTGAGGAAGAGGGTTGTCTTGAACATGAGGCTGATCTGGTTTGGTGACCACGATCTCACCGTTGTCTCTCAGGTCTTGGATCTTGTGTTTCAAGGCCCAAAAATCCTGAGTATCATGTCCAGGTGCCCCGGCATGATAAGCACATTTTCGAGTAGCATTGAAACCCCGTCCATTAGGACTGGCTGGTGGAAGAAGATGTGTAATTTTCTTCTGTGTTGTTAGAAGAGTGAGATTATTCTCGAGTGTGTCCCCTAAGGGTGTGAACACTCGAGGGCATTTGATTTCTCTACCTTTTGGTATTGGAGGGTTTGAAGACTGTGCTTGAAAAGGAGTGTAGTTTTTCCTCTGAATAGGCATGTTCTGATTGCCTTTTTGACCCTGTAGTATCATGGAAACATCTTCCTCTTTCTTTTTATGGACCCTTCGGGGGTTGTTTCCATAATTTCCGGATTGGATGTGATCAGCAACAGCTTTAAGGGCAGCTAGGTCTTGAATTTTTCTGGACTTCAATCCCATCTCAGCCATCTCCCCATGCTTGACCATTTCAGAAAATGGTTTACCGATGCCGGCTAAAACTCTTTCATATAAAGGAGATTCTTATATGTCTATAAAAGTTATGACCATCTCTGATTCTGTCATGAAGGAATAACTTGGGCAGCCAGGCGTCTCCACCGTTGAGCATACTCTTTAAAAGACTCGTTAGACTATTTCTTGATCTTGGTAATTTGATATCGATCAGGAGCCATCTGAGAATAAAAGCTGTATTGAGTGAGGAAGGTGTGTGCTAGCTCTTCCCAGCTATGGATCTTTGAGTTATCTAATCTTGTGTACCACGAACGGGCTTCTCCAGTCAGACTCTTCTAGAATAGTTGCATTCTGAGCTTATCGTCCTCTGCATAAGATCTAAGTTCTCCAATGAACACTTTCAAATGTGTGTAAGGATCTCCTAACCCATCATATTTTTCAAAGTCAGGAGTCTTAAACTTTTCTGGATAATGAACACCAGGGAAAATGCAAAGATTAGCATACGAAACACTCTCGTGTGTTCCAATTCCTTTGATAGCACGAAGTGTCTCTTCCATTTGGAGGACTTTCTTTTTGATGTCACCGGTGTCTGGATCTCCTATGAGATGGGTGGTATCATTAGTTTTGTTGGTCGTATCCAACTGCAGTTCAGGTTTTGTAATGACCTGGTTTCCCCCTTGTGTAGAGGATTCAACATGTACGGGTATTTTTGAACCTTGAGTAGACTGGTGTAGTTCTTTGAGTAGAACAACCAAATCTATAATTTGTTTTCTTAATCCGTCAAATTCTTTGCGAGAAATTGGATTAAGGTCAGTTTGGTCAGATGACGACATGATTGACCGCAGGCTAGCAGCCTTTTTGGATTTTGACCGGGTAGTAGGTCCGATTGGTTCCCTGCGAAAGACTTACATAGTTTAGTCTTTAGGGAATGTTTGTATAATAACATGCTATGTGATGTGTCCATTTTAGGAATTTTATCCTGCAAAATGGATGTCAGCTGTTTGTAGCATGTCAATTTGTATGTGTACACATTTTTTCATATTTCTCATTACATGGAGATAGATATGGAATGAAATTACAAGTAATTGTGTTTACAAGTAATTAAAATGAGAAAGCATGAAGAGACTTTCCTCCGCTTTTGGGTTTATCGAGGTGACCTATCTTAGGTTACTCTCTCATGCTTTTTTGGCATGAAGGTTCCCAAATCATCGCAATTTACTCGATGGGAAATTAATCCGGTCTTTCAACTGGAGCGAATTTGGGTGGTGCATTTCCTGAGCCTCGCGGGAATTAGTCTTCCTACGAGTCCAGTAATCAAACACCGACGGGATAGCCTTCTGGTGGAGGGACCACACAACATATATTCACATACATCGTGTCTCATCGTATGGAAATGATGATATGTGCAAAGCACTAATATCACAAGCAGATATGGTGCAAAGCACTAAATGCAATAAGTAAATGTATTCGTACACATTCATCATAAATGTAAATGCAACATCCACACACAAGCAGATAACAGTTTTGAAAAGATTTGTAATAGCGGCTTAAGTCCTCTTACTGGTTTCCCCAGCAGAGTAGCCACATGTCGACGTCGGGATTTTTTAATTGTCCCTTTCCGTTGCTTGTTCTTTGGTGTTCTCATTTTAGGTGAGATTTGTTTGAAAAACCAAGTGAAAAAGGTCCGACATGTATAATGTCAACGATAGACTATTAAGAGTCGCCAGTTGGTTTTTTAAATGGTTGTACCAACACAACCGAGAAAAGGTTTGTACATTGACCCAGTGATGTGATACTGCTAAACGGGTCGGTAAAACCGAGATTCATTAGGGTCCGGGGACTTGATTATGCGGAGGGAATGTGTTAGGCACCCCCCGACATCCGTGTTACCATGGTGACCGCCTCTTTTCAAGAAACCATTATCTGATTGTGTGTGTGTGTGTGGGTCAATGTGCTATTATTTGGAAGTGGTGCGAGGCCTCGTTCGCACCTATATACACAGGGTTTGAATTTATGTAAAAATTCAGTTTTTAGCAAGATATAGCAATGATGTTTTATAAAAAGGTTTTTCAAACCCTGATGCTCAATAGTAATTGAGACCTTTTACACTTCCATTTTATTAAGTGTTCGGATTGATTGATTTTATTTCCGAGATGTGAAGCATCTATAAGAAAATAATGTACAAAAATAATGCCGACTTCCTCATGGGTATGAAAACCATCTGAGGAAATTCAGACACCGTAGAATAATTTACAAGTCGCCATACAATTTGAAAATGTCCATCACGGAACCGAATCTAGATCCAATAAGTGAATCTGTGATCACATGATTCCTAAAGCATATGATAATCATAATTTGTATGAAAGCGATAGGTGTATATATATAAAATTTGTAAATATATATATACAGACATGATCACCAACCACGAAGCACTTCAATGGGGGATCAGAAATGTAAATAAAGCTATAAAAAGCTATCAACCACCATAGAGGAAACTCCAGGTGGGACAAAATGTAAATAAAGCTGTAAAGCTATCAACCACCATGGAGGAAACTCCATGTGGGACAAAATGTAAATAAAACTGTACAAAGCAATCAAGCGCCACGTAAGTGAACTCCAAGCAGATTTAAACGTAAAGAAAGTCAGTAAAAGTTTATCAACCACCACTTAAGTAAACTCAGTGTGTGATTTAATATATATATATATATATATATATATATTTATATATATAAAAGCAATAAACGCATCTGGATATAAAATCTGTGCTCATCGAATGAGTTCACAACGATTCGTATATATAAGTGTATATATATATATATATATATATATATATATATATATATATATATAAGCGATTAAACGCATTCGGATGTAAAATCGTGCTCATCGTAAATGTAGTCCGACACACAGTTAATATATATATATATATATATATATATATATATATATATATATATATATATATGAAAGTAGTAAACGCCCGCATCAAGTCTAGGCTCATCGAACAAAGTTCAACACATATTCATATATATATATATATATATATATATAAGCAAATAAACGCTCTCGCATCAAGTTCAGCTCAATCGAGGCATAACTCGATAATTTTAGTCCATATATATAAATATATATATATATATATATATATATATATATATATATATGTATGTACACACTGAAATAAAACCACGGACCGAAGTCTGGGAAAACACACGCAACACGACTCTCAACGTGAAGAAGGGTGTGTCCAAAGATGAAGAGAAAGGCTTTAAAGTGTGTGAGAAGGCTTACAGTGGGCTGCCAAAGAAGGCTTCTATATCTTTAAAGTGGATGAAAATCGGCTCCCGCCTGTACAAAAGTAGCTTTATGTGAGCTCACAAGTGTTTAAAATGGGAAAGCACTCAGTATATTACAAGTACGAAGGAAATTTGACAGGGCTTCCTCGCTCTTTCTCTTCTTAAAATGGCCACCCCAAGCCCTCATTTATAGAGCAGGGAGCCGCAGGTGTACCTGCAGTCAGCCGTAGGTGTACCTGAGGCTGCCCGGGTTGCCCCGGGTTTCTTGGGTCGGGTCGTCTCGCAGTACGTGCATGTAGGCATGGCAATATCCACTCGAACTTTTAGATTTGCAATCCGGGCATCCGACTGAGGTATATATAACCTATTTCGGACCGCCGTTGTCGAGAGTTGTACAATGGCATGGGATTAGAGGTTGTACGAAGTCATGAAGATGGGACAATGCCCTCAGGTCTTCAAGCTTCAAATTCTATCTGTTACCGCGCACAATAGTCACTCGGGATTTGTATTCCTCGATTCTTGTGGGACATCGTGATGTAGAAATGTATGTATGAAATGTTGAGATGAAGTGATGTGGCCTTAGAGTGGCGAGATGATGCCTTTGCCCCTCACCAGAGTTATCGCCGGTTTGGGCTAATAAAACAGACGTTGCTCAGGGTTATTGCTAAGATTGGACTGCTGCACGTGTTGAAGGTCCTCAGTGTCAATTCTGAGGTGTGCTTGTCCTCCCGGTGTTATCTCCGGGTTGGTACTGGGTGTCTCGTTGTGAGCGCCGAGATTGAAGCTGGTTGCATTTGAAACAAGCATTTCGTGGTTATCTCGTAATCGCATTCCTTCAATGATCATCAAGGTTGGTAGCTATTCCCATGATTTGGACTGAGACTGGATACCTCGGGGTTAACTCCGAGATTAATCGGTCTTCTCCGGTGAGTGTTCCGGTATTGGATCTACACGTCTCGGGGTTATCTCCGAGGTTGAAATTGTTACTCCCAATGTGTGTCCTGGGGTTGATGCTGAACTTCCGGTAGTATCCGGAATGGATATGAACTATCTTCCAGGATTCCCTCTTGAAAGACGAATCTATCCTCCTGTAATATTAGTGACAGGTGTACAGGAAATTTCGAGTGTCTACATACATGTTGAACCAAATCGAATTATAGTCACATGGTTTCAAAAAGAAGGTATCAACATCTACTGCTCTACAATTATCAAAAAAAAAATAGTTATAAACATGATAACCTAATTCAAAGAGTACAAATACGAGTAATATGTATCAACTCCAAAATGAAACTAATATATTTATTTCACAGGAAACAATTATGTGAAATCATAACAGAATTTGAAATAAGGAAATAAACAAATCAAATCAAATTTAAGAAGAATATCACTGAAAGAGTACGGAATCCGTACATGAAATAAGCAACGTAATACCCAAAATTTACATTCCAAATTGTAACTCCTTAAATTCTCTTCGTTCGAGCTAATTAAACAAATTAAATAAAAAACAAATTAATAATTTATGCGCTAAATTACTAATTACTAATTTCACATTTTTTTTATTAAGACTCATACATTCCATGGATTTTATAATACCAATTGTACCGACTATATTTATTACTAAATACTTTTTGTAATTTTCAAAACAAGAGTAAAATATTAAATTAAAGTATTTTATAAATATATTTTTGTTACTCCTTCCACCAGACTCACCAAACTGCAATACTATGTGGCCAATTTAATACAAAACTACAAGAAAGAAAATCAAAATAATTTTACATGAGATTTGTGACGCCCCCAAAATAGGTATATGCCACCAATTCTGAGTCACCAAATACATGGTACAAAATTCAAATACAACTTAATTATATAACTGTCGTGTAAAATATGACAAAATATAAGCTGAGAGTTTTAGTACGAATATTATCTTCTAGACATTATTTAAACTCAAATGGAGTCCTCAATACATTTATTATCACACTATTTCACTGAATAGTGAGGACTAGTAATGCAACCATTTGGACCGTCACTCCGTTTCCCGACTAGTCCCAATTATATTCTCATTTCTTGAAGAGAACAATGAAAGCAAAGGGTGAGCTCAACTAGCCCAACAAGAAATATTATGACTAAGATAATACAGAATAAATTATCGTTAGCCTTCAACAGTGTTAAACTGATAAAATACAATAAACATCAAGTTTAATCAAGAATCTTAACAAGAAATCCATTAGAAGAGTCAAGTGAGAGAATGATATCTACTATCTTCTATAATTTAAAAGTTTTTCATCAACTTTATCACGAGACTCAACCAATAATAAATAAACCACATCATCGAATCATCCCTGCACTACGGGCCAAGGATATTCATGTAATCATCAATGGTCATGATCATACCAACAACTGTCCATTAATGCACTACGGGCCAATGAGGACTTTTACCACATCATTTGTAACATTATGGTCATGATTATACCGAATAATCCCTGGTCATAATCATACCAATCAATAATACATCTATGCACATAAGCCACATATGACTTTTATCACAATATAAGCATGATGATGATGACAATGATATAAGAATTCAATTAAAAGAAAGCAAAGGATAAATTTTTAAGATTTATAACTTAATTTATCCAGAATTTAATAATGTCCAAATTGTCAACATGATTCTGCTTTATGGAGTAAAATTCAAGAATAATATTGTATCAAAAATGATTTGGACAGCAAAGAAATCAATTTTTGTCATGAATAATTCCCCGGGTGAATAGTACCCGAGTGAATAGTACTCCGTGAATAGTACTTGTGAGTAGTACTTTATGAATAGTACTCGTAAATAGTACTTTATGAATAGTACCCCGTAAATAGTACTTTATGAATAGTACCATAAAAATGAATACTACTCATGGACAGTACTCCGACATGAAAAGCTTAAAATTTAACAAGAATGTGCAGAAAATATCCTTGTGAAATGATACTAGATGAGGCGCAACAAGGATATTCTACTAATTTCACGGAGTATAGAAGCAATACTTTAACAAAGTGAGTGTATAATCAGGAATACGAGACGAAATAATATTACTCACATACTACAGAGTATGGAAGAAAATATTATTCCTTATGAATACTGAAAAAAATAATATCCCTTACTTCAGAAGAAGACTGGATACTGGAATGGTGAGGTAGCAGATTTCTCTTCTACTTTCTCTCTAAAGCTTCTCTCTCTATAGCTTCTCTCTCTATAATTGCTCTTGTGAGTCTTAGTGAGTTGGTGAGAATGAAAGAAGAATGAGCTTCTATTTATAGGAAAACATATTTTTGATAATTGCACATTTTGGGGCTCGAAATATGACAGTACAATATCTTCATCTTTTCCTTCATTTTTAATTTAGTCCTGCAAGTATTTTCAAACTTGCACCACCTCCCCTCATAGTACATCATGTGAATCAATAGTACAATCATGTGAATCAATAGTTCTATACATGAGAAAAAAATTATTACAGTATAGTACCTTCATCTATACCTCCATTTTTAATTTAGTCATGCAAGTATTATCAATCTTGCACCACCTCCCCTAATAGTACATGCATGTGAATCAATAGTACACACATATGAACAAACAGTTATATGCATGTGAATTAATAGAAATTAATTGCTCATTTATCCGTTTAATTACCCGATTGGTCAATATAACCTCTAGACATCAATTATTATCGGAATAGATGTCGATTTTCACTAACACTAATAATCCCAACACAATGAAAATATCAATTTCATCTTTAATCAACACAAACTTTGACTTGAGGTACGTACCAGGTATGTCGAAGAGGTGAGGATACCTTGACTTCATTTCAGATTCTAACTCCCAGGTCATTTCCTCAACATCGTGGTTTCTCCACAAAACTTTGACTTGAGGTATAACCTTGGAGCATAGAATATGATCCTTCTTATCCAAGATTTTAACATGTACCTCTTCATACGTTAAATCTTCCGCTATCTCGTCCGGTTCTAATTCAATAATGTGGTTTGGGTCTTTCACATATTTACGTAACATAGATATATGAAAAACGTTATGAACACGAGACATATTTAGCGGTAAGGCGAGTCTATAGGCCATAGTTCCCACTCGATCAAGGATTAAAAATGGTCCAATGAATCGAGGATTGAGCTTTTTTCTCTTTCAAAATCTTGTAACTCATTTCCATGGCACAACACGTAACAGCACATGATCTCCAATATTAAATTCCACGTCCTTTAGATGAAGATTAACATAACTCTTTTGTCGATCTTGTGAGATTTTTATACGTTGTCGGGTCATTTGAATCTTTTCTGTAGTCATACATACCAACTCCGATCCCAACAACGTTGCTTCACCCACCTCATCCCAACATACTGGAAAACAACACTTTCTTCCATACAACGCCTCAAATGGAGCCATGTCAATACTTGCTTGATAATTGTTGGTGTAGGAAAACTCCACCAATGGTAAGAACTTGTCCCAACTTCCTTTGAAGTCAAGGACATAGAGTCTTAATAAATCTTCAAGAGTTTGAATAGTCCTCTCCGACTGCCCATCCGTTTGAGGATGATATGCTAAACTAAATCATAAATCCGTGACCATAGATTTTTGCAAACTAACCCAAAATCGTGAAGTGAATCTTGGGTCTCAATCAGAAACTATGGATACTGGCGTACCATGCAATCTTACAATCTCGTTTATGTACATACGAGCAAGACGTTCAAGTGTATAAGTTTCTCGTATCGATAAGAAATGAGCACACTTGGTCAATCTATCAACAATGACCCAAATCGCATCTATGCCTTGAGAAACCTTGGGAAAACCAGTAACAAAATCCATGGTAATGTGCTCCCACTTCCATTCTGGAATTTTAAGTGGTTACAATGGACCTTTTGGTACTTGATGCTCCGCCTTGACTCGTTGACAAGTTAGACACCTTGAGATAATCCCCGCTATCTCTCTCTTCATATTGCTCCACCAAAATGTATGTCGAAGATCACGATACATTTTGGTACTCCCAGGAAGGATTGCAAACAGTGTGTTGTGCACCTCCATCATGATTTTATACTTCAAGTAAGAATCGTTAGGAACACAAAGTCTGGAGTTGACTCGAAGTATTCCTTTTTCATCGATTCTTGCTTCCGGAATAGCACCATCTTGCACTTTCTTCCTCATTCGCATCAGCTCCAGGTCTGTAACTTGAGCAGCTTTAACTTTATCGATTAAAGTCAGTTTTACTCGTATATTTGCCATCATCACATGGGTCCCTTGAGTCTTTAACTCTATCTCCATCCTTTGTAAGTCATACAATGGGTCTTTGCGTTGACAATATCGCACTCGTACCCATATATGATCTTTTACTCAATGTGTCAGCTTCTGCGTTCGCTTTTTAAGGATGGTATTGAATGGTATGAACGTAATATTTCAATAACTCAAGTCATCGTCGTTGTCACATATTGAGTTCCATTTGAGTGAAGAAATATTTTAGACTTTAATGATCCGTGTAGATCTCCACCTTCTCTCCATACAGGTAATGCCTCCAAATCTTAGGCGCAAAAACAACAGCTACTAACGCTAGATCATGAGTAGGATAATTCCTCTCATATTCTTTGAGTTGTCGTGAGGCATAGGCTATGACTTTCCCATGTTACATGAGAACACATCCTAAACCTTTTTCTGATGCATCGCTGTATATGACAAATCCCTCCGAACTAGCTGGTATTGTCAGAACAGGTGCTGAAATGAGCCTCCTCTTGAGTTCTTGAAAATTCTTCTCACATTCCTCGCTCCAACTGAATTTTGTATCTTTTCGAGTCAGCTGAGTTAATGGAGTAGCGATTCAAGAAAATCCTTCCATGAACCTCCGGTAATAACCAGCTAAGCCCAAAAAGCTACGTACTTCGGTCACTGACTTAGGTTGCTCCCAGCTTTGAATTGCTTCAATCTTTGTCGGGTCAAAAGATATTCCGTGATTTGATATCACGTGCCCAAGGAATGCTACTTCCTCAAGCCAAAACTCGCATTTCTTCAACTTGGCATATAACTTGTTTTCACGAAGCTTTTGGAATATCAGCCTCAAGTGTTGCTCATGATCATCACAACTTTTGGAGTAAATGAGCATGTCATCAATAAAGACGACCACAAAGTGATCCAAATATTCCTTGAATACTCGGTTCATCATATCCATGAAGGCAGCAGGAGCATTAGTCAATCCAAAAGACATGACTAGAAATTCGTAATGCTCGTACCGAGTTCTGAAAGCAATCTTTAAAATGTCATCAGTTTTAATCTTTAATTGATGATATCCGGAACGAAGATCGATCTTTGAAAAGAATTTGGCGCCTTGTAATTAGTCAAACAGGTCATCAATACGAGGTAACGGGTACCTATTTTTGATTGTGACATGATTCAACTCCCGATAATCAATACAAAGTCGCATACTTCCATCTTTCTTCTTTACAAATGGAACAGGAGCACCCCAAGGAGAAGTACTAGGACGAATGAAACTGATGTCTAATAATTCCTGCAGTTGGGTCTTTAACTCCTGAAGTTCAATAGGAGCCATTCGATATGGGGCTTTGAAAATGGGTTTTGTACCGGGTTAAAGGTCGATAACAAACTCGATTTAACGCTCCGGGGGTAGGCCAGGAAGTTCTTCGGGAAATACGTCAGGAAATTCATTAACAATAGAAATATCATTCAAATTTGACGTATTTTTGTTTAAATATGTGACATGGGCTAAGAATGTTTGACATCCATTTTTCAATAAACGAATAGCTTTATGGCTTGATATGACAGTGATTGACTTTAGTGGTTTGGTTGCTTGAATTCGCATAATAGGTTGGTTAGGAATATGAAAAATAACAACCTTATGAAAACAATCAATTTTAGCATGATGAGTAGTTAACCAATCAATCCCTAAAATTACATCAAATGCAAGTGTTTTCAAAGAGATAAGATCGACAGGTAACGTGCGGTTATCGATTTGATTCAAACAAGACTTATAAATAGTGGATGTAATGAAGGTTTCTCCTAACGGAGTTTCAATAGATAAATAAAAGTATAATTCCCCGGAGTTAAATTTAAATATTGAGCGCAAGTAGGAGAAATAAAAGAATGGGTAGAACCGGTATCAAATAAGTTATAGACTTTGCTAGAGTTTATGATTAGCTTACTCGTGATCACATCGTTCAGATTCCTCGCTTTTTGGGAGGTTACGACAAATGCTCTCCCTTCAACTACCAGTTTTGTCTTGCCTGGGATGACCTTTGATGCCTCCATCCCAGCTGGACTTGACTTCGGTGCACGCCAAAATTGGGCTAGGTGACCTTCTCTTCCATAATTGTAACATGCTTTGAACTGGTACGTACAGTTTGGACTGATGTGTCCTGATAAGTGGATTTTATATCCACGAATCAATGTTCATTTCAAGCTTAATCGTTGTTACTCTCATGTTTTCATGTTCGTTTTCACTCATTTCGTGTTCTTTTATGTGCAAGGTGGTTGTTGTGGCAAGTATTGAAGAAAGGAGGTCATTCAGAGCATTTTTGGTAGAAAACATGAAATGAGCAAAAAATCGGTTGATATGGCCATGCCGCATGGAAATGGCCTGCTTTTTACCTCAGTACCCACTGGGGGGGTCTTCAAGTCCGGAGTGTGTCTTGTGCGTTTGAAACTCGGTTGGAACATGGATTGTTATGACTTTGTGTGGCATGTGAACTCTAGTTGCTGAGGGACTTCGACTAGAACTCGGTGGTAGATATATATTGCTCTAAAAACAACGAATTAAGATTCACGGAAGGTAAAGTACAGAGATTAATTCAAGTTTTTCATAGCAAGCTTTGGAGGAGTATTTTGAAGAGATTTTTGTGACGATTGCAGATTTAGGCTACGTGAAGGGTGTTTTTCACTATTCTTCTTCTTAGTCTTTTATTTGTAATTAAAAGAATGTTATCTTTAAATTATTCAGTTTTTATTTCATTCATTATGAACTAATTCTCTTTTTAGGCTTATGATGGATCCTTAAGTGAAACGATGATTTTGTAACTTTGATTTCCAGTTCAATAAGTTATTTCCCGATTTATCAATATTAATTTGACCATGAATTTATGAATTGCCTGATCAACGATTCGTTGTGGACTTGTATGAACTCGAGAGATGAAATACGAGTCTAGACTTAGTTAATATAGCATGTGTTCTTGAATTTTGTGTTTGACAGAATCTTGATGAATGTTAAGGTAGAGATATACTTGACATCGCATGTAATCAGATAGAGAACTTAATCTTAAACCTTCTTTAATTTTAATTCACATAGAGATATAGTGAGTTAGTTGATTAAGGTGTTTAACTCGTTTCTATCTAAATTGTGGATTTAGGTTAATACGGTATTAGTGCATCGAGAGGCGGCTAGTACTACATTCGTGTTCTTAATTAATAAACTAGGATAGTGAATTGAATTGGAATAAAGGTGCTGAAATCAAAGTGAAGCTTAGGGTGAAATCATAAGTCTAATTCTCCATTATTTATTTGAAATTCTTGATTTTGATATTTGTGATTATTTTGTGATAGTTTATTTATTTATTAATTTAGTTTCCATAATTTTAAATCATTGAATTGAATAGTTTAATAGAATTAGGATTAATAGGAAATTGGTAATTGCAAAGTTAAATTTCTTACTAATTTGTCTATGTGGGAACGATTAGACCTGGAAAAAGAGGCCCAGGCCCGCGGGCTGGGCATTGGGCTCTAATTGTTTAGCCCATGAAAAAGTGGCGTGTTTTTAGTAGGACTGATTTTTGGTCTTACCAGTAGTGGTATACCAACCGGGTGGTCTTACTGTGTTCATGACTGCCTGACTTATTTTTTTTTTAAATTAAAATGTTGCTACTTGTGGGTTGTGAGGCTTGAACACAAGACTTGTAAGTAAATAAATAAGAGTTCAAACCAACTGAGCTACAACAACTATTTGTTTTAATTGCAATCTTCAATATATTTTAACTATAATTAAGATATTAGTTAATGTAGGTAATTAATTAATAATACTAATTTATAATACTATTAAAATAATACTAACAAGGGGAAATTAGTTTTGTTTTCTTTTTCATCTTCTCCTATTTTTCTTTTTGCTTTGAAAATTTGAATTAGGTAAGATCACTAGGATTGATATTTTGTATACTATTCCAATTTTCTATTTTATTAAGTTATTGGAAGCAGAATTCGTAAACAAGAATGAATTTGTTGGTTGATAAAAATTAGAATTTAGGGTTTACTTTTTATCATGTGATATATGTTGAATTCGTGTTTTGGAGGATTGCAATTCTCGTTAATTTGCTTAGTTATTTGAGGTAATTAAAGAATGAATGAATTTGTTGGTTGATATTCGTTTAATATGAATGTCTAAATTCTGCTCCTAAACATGGTCAATTTATCAATTTATAAATTTGTTTTGTCCAGTGACAGGAATTGATAACAAAATTAACAGGAATTTATCAATATGAATTTGTTGCTTGATTTGTTCAAAAGTTCTTCCAGCTATCTATAAACTCCTTGTAATATTATAAGTTATATCATTGATATCATTGCATGGTTTATTTCAGATTTTGTTCGTAATTCGTATGTTGTTTTTCGAGTGCGATAAAATATTCTTTAATTGATTGAGATATGTAGTTAATGTAGGTAATTAATTAATCATGTTTGTTTGTATTATTGTTTATTATTAATTATTAATTATTTTTAATATTTATTATTATTACTATTTTTGGTGTAGCGAAGAGTTTGCAAAAAAAAAAAAAGAAAAAAGAAAAGCTAATCTGGTAGGTTTACCAACCGCCATTGCCTTACATTTCTAGCCCAACAAAACCCGGGTCTTTTTGGCCCGTCCCGCCCGTTTGCCAGGTCTAAGAACGATACTCTACTCATTACTATATTACTTGTTGACCACGTATACTTGCGTGTTGTGCGTATATAGATTTTACTCAACAAGTTTTTGGCGCCGTTGCCGGGGACAATTTAGTATAGATTTTAATATTTTTACAATATCAGTTTAATTAGTCCAGTTTTACTTAAACATTTTTATTTTTTTTTTGTTCCTCTTATTTCATGTTTTTGAAGTGGTTTATGCAAACTCGGTCCAAAAATCCAGACTTGCTGCCTGTTGAGGACGACACTGAGAAACGGTCCCAGAAGTTAAGTAAGTGGATCAAAGAAATGAGGCAAGACTTTAAAAATTCTACGAAAGAAGAGGCAATGGCAGCTGAAGATCAGAAAGCGTTAAGGGACTTCACCACACCCAAGGTGACTGAACTGTAGTCGAGCATCACCAGGCCCGCAATTGCTACAAATACATTCGAAATCAAGCCTGGGACGATTCAGATGATCCAGAATTTAGTTCAATTTAGGGGATGGGCTAATGACGATCCGTATGAACATCGAGTCAGCTTTTTGGAGATTTGTGACACCTTTAGGTATAATGGGGTGTCGGATGATGCGGTGAGACTTCACTTGTTCCCATTCACCTTATGGGACAAGGCGAAGAGTTGGTTACACTCTCTACCGCTGGGATCGATAACTACGTGGGAAGACTTAGCTAAGAAATTCCTTGCCAAATTTTTCCCACCGACAAAAACTGCAAAAATGAGGAATGAGAAAACAATGTTTAAGCAGCAACATGAGGAGTCATTATATGAGGTATTGGAGAGATAGAAGGAGTTACTCAGAAAGTGCCCGCATCATGGATTGCCTAAGTGGTTGCAAATAAATTCTTTTTATAACGGACTACATGGGAATCTCAGGACCAGTATTGATGCAGTGTCGGGTGGAGCGTTCATGGCTAAAAGTTATGAGGAGGCCTACAATTTGATTGAGACCATGAAGGCTAACAACTACCAGTCACCCACAGCTAGAATTACACAGACAAAGGCGGCTGTGGTGTTAGAAGTCGATGGGGTGACAACAATACAAGCACAAATTTCTGCGTTGTTCAAGAAGTTGGATGCCATGACAGGGGCTCAGGTACAACAGGTTGTGGTCGTGTATGAATTGTGCGCGGGTGACCATCCTACAGATCAGTGCATAATTAATCCAGCGTCCGTGCAATTCGTAGGTAGCTACAACAGGGGTCCACAGAATATGTACCAAAACACTTACAATCAGGGGAATAGGAATCACCCAAATTTCTCGTGGAGCAATAATGAACAACATCAAGCTCCACTACAATCATATCCCCCAGGTTTTCAGAATCACCAACAACCAGCTCAACATCAGGAAAAAAAATCAGATTTAGAGGAGTTATTGTCAAAATACAACTAGCAATGAGGCAGCGATGAAAAATCAAGCAATGGCCATCAAGAATTTGGAAAATTAGATGGGGCAAATTGCCTCAGCATTAAATAATAGGCCACTAGGGACCCTACCGAGTTATACAAAGAGAAATCCGAAAGAAAACCACGAACAGTGTCAAGCAATTACGTTGAGGAGTGGAAAACATCTCGTTGGTACAGATGCAGAAAATTCAGTGATATCGGATGAAAAAGTTGATGACAGTAAAGTGGTTGAAGGAAACAAGGGTGAGGATAAGCAAAGTGAGAAAACAAAGTTAGACGACAAGCCAGTTGTATATCCTCCACCACCATTTCAGTAGAGGGTCCAAAACCAGAAATTATATAAGTAGTTCGCTAAGTTTTTGGAAGTGTTTAAGAAACTTCAGATTAACATCCCGTTTGCAGAAGCCCTAGAGCAGATGCCGAGTTATGTGAAGTTCATGAAAGGGATTCTGTCAAGGAAAAAAAGGGAAGACTTCGAAACAGTGGCATTAACAGAGGAGTGTAGTGCGGTGTTACAGCAGAAGTTCTCACCAAAGCTAAAAGACCCGGGGAGTTTCACTATTCCATGAACGATCGGGAACATGTCTTTTAATAAGTGTTTATGTGATTTGGGAGCGAGTGTGAACCTTATGCCATTGTCAGTATACACAAAATTGGGTTTGCCCGTGCCAAAGCCTACGAATATTTCATTGTAGTTGGCGGATAGGTCAGTCACATATCCAAGAGGCATAGTAGAGGACATACTGGATAAAGTGGATAAGTTTATATTCCCCGTGGACTTTATTATTCTGGATTTTGAGGAGGACAAGAACATCCCGATTATCCTAGGGAGACCTTTCTTGGCTACAAGTAGGACACGTATCGACGTATAAAAAGGTAAACTTACTATGAGGGTCCAAGATCAGGAAATAAAATTTAACGTGTTCAAGGCCATGAAATTCCCTACGGATGAGGAATAATGCTTCAGGATGGATATAATTGAGAAGATTATCAGTGAAGACATGGGCAAGAGTCTGGTCAACGATCCATTAGAAACCACATTATTGGGGGATGAAGAGGTCGATGACCAGGAATTTGTGGACTACTTACAGATGTTTGATTTATTGCCACGAGTTAGCCAATTCAAAGCACCATTTGAACTTTTACACACGGAGGAGATAGCCACAGAAAAATTGAAACCGTCATTGGAGGAGCCACCAACTTTTGAACTTAAGCCACTCCCTAAACACCTCAGGTATTCGTATTTAGGCAATTCAAATTCTTTACCTGTTATTATTTCTGCTGCACTTAACGATTTACAAGAAGAAAAGTTGCTGAGGGTGCTTAGGGAACATAAATCAGCGATCGGGTGGACGATCCCGGATATCAAGGGAATCAGCCCTTCGTTTTGCATGCACAAGATTCTGATGGAAGATGATACAAAACCGACGGTGGAGCAACAATGATGACTTAACCCAATTATGAAGGAAGTGGTATAGAAGGAAATTCTAAAATTGTTAGATGCCGGTATCATCTACCCGATTTTCGACAGTAAGTGGGTTAGTCCGGTTCAGTGTGTGCCGAAAAAGGGGGGAATGACTGTGGTACAGAATGAGGATAACGAGTTAATTCCGACAAGAATAGTGACATGTTGGAGGGTGTGCATGGATTATAGGAAGTTGAATAAGGCAACCCAAAAAGATCATTTTTCGCTACCCTTTATTGATCAAATGTTGGACAGATTGGCGGGACATGAATACTACTGTTTATTAGATGGATACTCGGGCTATAACCAGATCGTCATTGTAACAACCCCAAAATAGGTCCATTCCATCCAACCCATTCTGAGTCGCCAAATATATGGTACAGAAAACAACTACAACTTTATTACAACAATTGTCGTGCAAAATACAACAACACACATATGTTTGTGAGTTTGGATACAAATATATACCAATCAGAGTACGTCACAATGACACCTTACATAAAGGTATAGTCAAAAACTGTTTTAGAAATTAGAATCTTTGGGAAGTGCTCAAGGAAACCTTCATACATGGGAGGCCATGCTTTTAGGTTATGGTAGATATCATATGGCCACAAAATTATCCTTGGTTGACCCAATAGATCCCAAAGAAAAACAAGAAGATTACAATCGTATTCTTTCCAATGGTGAGTCTTCTCTTGACATATCATTATCTCCTTGCCTCTAATTTGGTATTATACTCCAAACAAACGCCAAGATTATATAGGTAGTGCTTGTAAATATACTCAAGAAGTGGATGAGCACAACCATGTCTTATGATAACACGAGTTTGTATGTCATTAGACATCTTGTATGATAGTGACAAAACACCCTTCCAAAGTTGGGTTCGCCTCACCCTATTTAATTCACCAAAAATAACTATTAAATGATGTATAAAATACAACACACTAAAGCCCTCAATAAAATTATTTTCATACTCTTTAGGGAGAACCTCAACAACTATAGACCACCGTTCTATTCCCTTGTTATCCCCGGGCCAACCCAAACCTACACTTTTATTACCTGAAAGGAATTGTGAAACAAAAGGGTGAGCACAACTAGCTCAGTAAAGAATATTATGACTAAAGATAAATAAATTATCAATAGTCTTCATCAGTAATGAATCAGAGATTTAGAACATATGGTAGATGATAAAACTTTTCAACCATAGTTGCAGCGGAACGAGCAATCCATTAAAAGAGTCAAATAGACTATAAAGTCTATTATCTTCTCCACGTTAAAAGTCCACCAACAATATTTTATCCCTGTAACATCAATCAACAATTCCTGTCCACAATCACATGTATAACTCATAATCATAATTGTAGTTCTAAATTCCTCTTCTTATCCAGGATGAAGATAATTTCATCACCTGTCTTTACCTGAAACATCAAAGATCATGGTTATACCAAATCACAGTTCCTGTTCATAATCATACTAATAAATTCATCTTTGCACCATGGCCAAAGATATTCATCAACAGTTCATCTTTGCACTACATGCCAAAGATATTCAACAACAGGTCATCTTTGCATTACGAGCCAAAGATATTCATCAATAATTCATCTTTGCACTACAGGCTAAAGATATTCAACAACAGGTCATCTTTGCATTACGAGCAAAAGATATTCATCAATAATTCATCTTTGCACTATAGGCTAAGATATTCATCAACAAGTCATCTTTGCACTACGGGCCAAAGATATTCATATCTCAAATAAATACATAATCATTTGAAGTTATATAACAATAATTATAACCATGTTGATCAATTCACCTTTGCACTTAAGCTAAAAATATTCAATTGTAAATTCAATGGTCATGACATATACCCAACAACAATTCAACTTTTGCACCATCGGCCAAAGAGAACCTATGGTCACGATCATACCAATAATCTACCCATCTTTACACTCAAGTCAAAGAGAAATATCATCATTAGGGTTATAAGAATGTTATATAAAAACAATATAATCAAAACATGGTTTTAATTTCAAGAGTAAGATTCATAAATCAACGATAATTTAGTTAGAAAAAGAAACCAATTTTATTGTGAATAGTACCCGTGAATAGTAACTCGTGAATAGTAACTCATGAATAGTAACTCATGAATAGTAACTCGTGAATAGTAAATCCTCAATAGTAACTCGTGAATAGTAACTCATGAATAGTACCTCATGAATAGTACTTCGTATTCGTACATAGTACCGTATACGTAAATAATATCATATACGTAAATAGTATTATATACATGAATAGTGTCGTATACATGAATAGTGTCGTATACGTGAATAGTAACCCCTACTCAAAAAGATAGAAATTCCACAAAAAACATCTTCACGCTTCATGAATAGTACTCGTGAATAGTAACTCGTGAATAGTAACTCATGAATAGTAACCCCGACATGAAAAAGTTCCAAATTTGATAAAAAGTTCCAACCAATATTTCAGCATAATGATATTGAAGAAATAATATCATTTGAGTAGAAAATAACATCCCTTACTATCCCTTACCTCAAAAGAATCAAGATTTCTAAGGAAGGAAAGGCTAGGAAGTGATCTTTGAATGAAACTTATCTTTGAACAAAGAACTCTCAAAGTATCTAAATACTCACAAAATACGCTCAATAATATAGAGAGAGAGAAAGAGAAAACTTTTGTTTCGGTGTGATTTTCAATTCTAACTTAGCCCTCTATTTATAGGAAAATGTTAGACGTTGAAGAAGACTTGACTGCCACACCGATGGCTTTACCTGCTACTATTGCCACCCACCACATTTGAAATAAAATTCAGCACATTTCTTCACCAACCACAAGTGGGGCCCACTCAATTCTAGAATTTTCCACCAAAATCAATTATAACCCTAATTTCCGAATCAGACACCTCTTAAAATTCATAACAAATCATTCGTGAATTTTTAACGGTTCAAAATTTGTGGACATATACTCAACTTATATATGTATAACATATCCAAAAATTACAACGATCCAACGGTCGGATTAAATATTATAACTCACACAATAAAGCTGTAATAACACCGATTTGATCTTTTAATACCTCCAATCCGACAAAATACAATAAAACATCTCAGCATTAATTCCTTCATTAATAACCACATAAATAAATCCATCATTTATATTCATATAAAATAAATATTTCCTTATCATATGAATCAATAATTAATTATTCACAAATAATATTATGTAATCACATTTCACGACAACCAGTCGCTTCTGTGAAAGAGGGGCTTTCAAGAAGAATTTCTCTCCATCTTGGCGCCGCAATTAGGTGACCAAACCTCTCCTTGATGTAACTTTCTAGACATTGCCAATAATGCTATCTAATAATATTATTCAAATAATATGAATTATTGATCCGATAATGGGAAAATATGTGCGTTGATAATTATTGAACAACAATAATATAAAATATCAACACAAAGAATTATTGAATCAATAAAATAAAATATTGAACAAGAATTATCGTAACAATTATCGAGTAGTGCCTTCTCACGTAAGAATCAATAATTGAAAAAATACTATGCAATAATGGTAGTGCCACTTTGCTCAACAACGATATTAGTGTGTTTTAACCGGGTATTCCAACAAAGATAACTCAGTAACAATTACTACGTTATTTTTAAACAACTTATATTTGTCGTTTTCCTCATCCAATCGCTTTCACGTTATGGGGCCCACACATCGTCTGCGCCGTCGCATTTAATATTCCCAACGGAAAGAATATTCCACGACCAAACGAATATTCCCCGACAACAATGAATATTTTATAACCACTTGTGTATTTTGAAAAAAACTTCATATATCACCCTTAACTTTAACTTTTATCAATTTAACCATTTACTGAATAGTAATTATAAGAAAAATTGAATACTTTTATTTCATAAAATTCGGGGTCTTACAGTCATCACTCCTGAGGATCAAGAGAAGACTAAATTTACGTGCCCTTACGGTACATTCACATTTAGGAGAATGTCATTCGGTTTGTGTAATGCACCTGCTACCTTTCAACGGTGTATGATGGTCATCTTCTCAGACATGGTAGAGAAAAACGTGGAAGTCTTCATGGATGACTTTTCTGTCTATGGAGACAATTTTGATACTTTCCTAGGGAATTTGGTAATGGTGTTACAACGATGCAAAGATACGAACCTTGTACTTAACTGGGAAAAATGTCACTTCATGGTTGAGAAGGGCATAATTTTTTGCCACACGGTATCGGCTCAAGGACTGGAAGCTGACAAGGCTAAGCTGGGAAGAATTGAGAAACTACATCCACCAAGCTCAGTAAAGGGAAATAGAAGTTTTCTGGGACATGCTGGGTTCTATAGAAGATTCATATAGGACTTCTCAAAAATTACAAAACCTTTGTCCAGTCTTTTAGAGAAGGACTCTATGTTTAATTTTGATGAGGAATGTAATTCGACTTTTGAGTTGTTGGAGAAGAAGTTAACTACAACCCCCATGATCGTCGCACCAGATTGGAATATGCCTTTCGAGCTGATGTGTGATGCAAGCAACTATGCGGTTGGGGCTATTTTGGGACAATGCCGAGAGAAGGTATTTTACGCCATATATTATACAAGCAAGACACTCACGGAGACTCAAATGAATTATACAACTACGTAAAAAGAATTGCTTGCAGTGGTGTATGCGTTTGACAAATTTTGAGCATACTTGATCAGGACTAAGGTGATAGTCTACACGGATCATTCGGCTATTCGGTATCTAATTACAAAAAAAGATGTTAAACCACGCCTTATCCGATGGATTCTCCTTCTTCAATAATTTGATCTAGAAATAAAGGATAGAAAGGGGACGGAGAATCAAGTCACCGATCATTTGTCTAGGCTGGAAAATCAAGAGAAACTGAAAGAGGACAAGTGTGAAATCAACGAATCATTCCCGGATGAGCAATTGTTTGGGATAAATACAGAATTTCCTTGGTACGTGGATTATGCCAATTATCTAGTGAGCAACGTTCTTCTACTTGATCTCATAAGACAACAGAAAAAGAAGTTTCTTCATGACGTAAAATGGTACATGTGGGATGAACCTTATTTATTCAAGTAGTGCGCCGACAAAATGATTAGAAGGTGTGTGCCCTACAGTGAAGTGAAGAACATACTGCATGAGTGCCACTCATCTGTGTATGGTGGACATTATGGTAGTGAGAGGAGAGCAACAAAGGTGTTTCAAGTCAGGTTCTATTGGCTTACACTATTTAAGGAAGCCCACCAGTTTGTCAAAACATGTGATAGATGTCAACGGGTGGGAAACATTTTGAAAAGGAATGAGATGCCTCTACAAATAATTCTTGAAGTTGAAATTTTTGATGTATCGGGCATCGATTTCATGGGGCCATTCCCTTCATCACTTAATAATCAGTACATTCTACTCGCAGTGGATTACGTACAAAGTGGGTTGAAGCTGTAGCACTCCCATCTAATGATGCCAAGGTGGTTCTTAAATTCCTACAGAAGAACATTTTCACGAGGTTTGGCCCGCCACGAGCAATTATAAGTGACGAAGGTAGTCACTTTTGCAATAAATCATTTACAACTCTATTGGCAAGGTATGGGGTCAACCACAAGGTAGCGATGGCTTATCATCCCCAAACCAGTGGGCAGGCTGAGGTGTCGAACAGGGAAGTCAAGAAAATTGTGGAAAAAGTGGTGAACCCAAATCGAAAGGATTGGTCGCTCCGGTTGGATGATGCATTATGGGCATACCGGACTGCGTATAAGACACTTATCGGGATGTCACCATATCAACTACTGTACGGAAAGGCTTGTCACCTACCAGTCGAGTTACAACCTAAGGCTTATTGGGCAATTCAGAAACTCAATCTCGATCAAGTAGCTGTAGGGGAAAAGAGATTACTACAAATAAACGAGCTCGATGAATTTTGCCTTCACGCCTACGAGAACTCCAAGTTATACAAGGAAAAGGTCAAGAAATGGCACGATAAGAAGATCATGCACCGAACGTTCGAGCCTGGGCAATCAGTATTGTTGTTCAACTCACAATTGAGATTTTTCCTAGGGAAGCTTAAGTCGAGATGGTCAAGACCATTCACTATAAAACATGTGTTCTCTCATGGCGCTATTGAACTTTATAGTTGGAATCCTTTAGAAACTTTCAAAGTCAACGGTCAACGATTAAAGCACTATTGGGGTGGCGAGTCCAACACCGACGTCATCGCAATCACTCTGGCCGACGCACCATAAACAGGGAGTGGTCAGGCTGAAAGACTAAAAATCAAGCTCTAATTAGGAGGCAACCCAATCGTTTACTTTTTATTGATTTTTGTACTATTTATATTATAACTTAGAATAATAGTTAGGAATTACTAATTTCATTAGGTCATTATTTCTATGATTCTTGAAAATCTCTCAATCATGTTCAAATTGATCAACAATATACTCATGTATGTGTTTTATGGTTTGCAAGTTGGTTAAATAGTTAGTCATAGCAGCAACTTGCACCAAAAGAAGAGGATAAAGCCCATTTTGCAGTCACAAAATCGAAGTCCAAAATTCAAAGTCAGGGGACTAGCCCGCCAGGGCAGGTGTCCTTGAATCTGGGTAGTCTTATTCGGCAGTTACACAGACACACGCCCACTACTCTCATTCTCCTACACTACAACTCCAAGCTCCATACACTAGCACTTAATAACCCATGATTACCACTTCAACCCCCATCCATTACACCCACTTCACCACGATTCCATCTTCCCATTCCATCAACCACTACTTCACTCCATCAATCCATTACTTCTACCCCTCCTCATCCCACTACTTCTATATAAACCCTACTTCTCAACCCAAGTTCACCACATCCTTCCATCTCCATCTCCAAGAGCTACAAATTACAGAAATAACTGAGGCAAGTGTAGAGCAATAGAGTGTACGTCAAAATTCTACATGTTCTTCATCTTCTCTCACCTTATTTGCAATAGAAATCACCAAGTTTGGGGGGAGAAAATTTTGTGAACACCAAGTGTTTGTCAGATTGTGTGAGTACAGTTTGGGAGTGAATTTTGTTACTAAGGCATCGGAGAATCAATGGCGTCTCAACCAACATCCAAACGACAACGAGGAGAGAGTTCAAGGCAAACTCCACTATCCCGAACATTCCACCGCCGCAAGTTCAAAAGTGCCACCGCCGCCGACCGGTACGACTACATGGTCACAAAGGCTCTTACACCGGAGTGGGGGTTCGCACCGGATGCTCGTGATGGTGAAATGATGCAACAAATTTATCAGAAAGGGTGGGTCAAGTTCACTGAGGAGCCCGAGCCCGTCGTTGTTAATGTGGTCAAGGAGTTCTATGCAAACACCGAGGACAAGGCACCGTTCAATGCATTTATATGGGGTCGAATGGTCCCATTCAGTGCCGATGCCATCAACACGTATTA
Source organism: Panax quinquefolius (assembly GCA_020205615.1). Lineage (NCBI taxonomy): Eukaryota > Viridiplantae > Streptophyta > Magnoliopsida > Apiales > Araliaceae > Panax > Panax quinquefolius. The sequence continues at coordinate 26,163,487 of CM035171.1, forward strand.
TAAACTGTGGGTGCCTAGACAGTGTCAATATGCTCATTTGAGGGATTTCGACCCTGACTTTGAGGAGGTTCTCAAAGAAATGACCAAGCCGGGAACAACGTGGATCAAGGTTCGGAAGAGAGGCACGATGTTTCATAGTAAAGATCTCAGTCAGTTTGGGAAAATTTGGTACGCCTTCTTATGTGCGAAACTGTTGCCATCCACGCACACCTCGGACGTGACCAAAGAGAAAGCACTACTCCTATATGCTATTGTGCAAGACTTCATCATCGACGTCGGGGCCATAATCAGTTTTTCCATTCGCCGATGTCTACGGGACAATTTTTCGGGCGGCTTGCCACACCCATCCCTCATTTGTGGGCTGTGTCGTCAAGCAGGAGTTCGTTAGTCAGATGACGAGCCCACTCAGATGTCGCTGCAACTACTAGACAACAGAATGATCGCACGGTATTCAGTGATGGCCGGGGGTGAATCTCATCCTAAAGGTTTAGGATTTGTATTCCCATCAACTTCAGAGGACGAAGCTGACGCTGAAGACACCTCGGGTGCTGAGGATGAGACTATGGGAGAATAAGGGACTAAGGTGGAACATCTTCTGACACCATATCTAACCCTCAGTTTCTAGCATTTCAACACCACATGGAGGAGCACAACAAAGCAACACGAAAGGAGATGAGGCGGCTTGCATTGCGACAAGACCATATATTTGATGCCATGGACATGTCGTTCGCTTCCTTGAATACCACACTCCAGAGTTTCAATCTAGCTACACAATTTCCATATCAGTAGCCCATGCCAAAGTCTCCACCAAGTGACTCTGAGGAAGAAGATCAACTGTGACGCCCCCAAAATAGGTATACACAACACCCATTCTGAGTCGCCAAATACATGGTACAAGAAGCAAACTACAACTTCAATAATACAAATGTCGTGGTGTGAAATACGACAATATATCTGTGAGTTTAAATATAATATATTTTCTAGACAATATCCACACGCAAATAAATCCCCATCATAATTATTGATTCATTATTTTACAAAATGGTGAGGACTACTAAACAACTCTCTCTAGAACCTTCATTCCATACCCCGACTAGTACTCGCTACATTCTCGCCTCCCGAGAAGAAAAATGGAACAACAAGGAAAAGGGTGAGCTCAACTAGCCCAAAGAAAGAATATTATGACTAAAATAATATACAACAAATTATCGTTAGTCTTCAACGAGGAAAATCTGATAGAATACAATAGACAACAAGTTTCAGATCAATATTCGCAATGGAAAAAATAATTCATAGAAGAGTTACGTAGAGAATGAAATCTACTATAATCTATGAATTTAATAAATCCATCATCAATATTTTATCCTCAGTAACATCAATCAATATGCATCCGAATCAAATATTCATCTTTGCACTATGTGCCAAAGATATTCATCATTGATCATGTTCATTTAAACACCTGCTCATCTTTGCACTATGTGCCAAAGATATTAATCAATCGGTCATGTTCATCTCAACACTGCTCATCTTTGCACTACTGTGCCAAAGATATTCAATAATATCATCATTTAAGACCGAGGATGATGAAAAATATTTTAAAGAAACGAATCCAATTGAAACAAAATGACAAGGATTAAGGATTAAGGATTCGTACTTGGTTTTATCCACGCCCAAAAATACCTCAAAAATAATCATAGTGGTGTAAAATTCAAGAATGATCAAAACATGGATACAATCAAAGCTAGTATCCAGAATAGATGTTTTGGACGAAAAGAAGAAATTTTATTTTTGGTGAATAGTGCCAGATATCGTGAATAAGTCATGAGTATCGTGAATAGTGCCGATATCGTAAATAGTAACTCCGACACCAAAAGATAGAAATTCCACAAAAAACATCTTCACGCTTCATGAATAGTACTCGTGAATAGTAACTCGTGAATAGTAACTCATGAATAGTAACTCGTGAATAGTAACTCATGAATAGTAACCCGACAATGAAAAGTTCCAAATTTGATAAAAACTTCAGATCAACATTTCCAAGATAATGATATTGAAGAAATAATATCATTACAAAAAAATAATATCCCTTACCTCGAAAGATTAGTACTTCAAATTTGGAATAAGGGTATAGTCTGTCAAGGAACTTGCACCGTCTAACAATACTCAAAGTATACTCACAAGAATACGCTCAATATATCGAGAGAGAAATAGAGAGAAACTTAGGTTTTTTGGTGTTTTTCAATTCTAACCTAAGACCCTATTTATAGGAAAATGCTTAGAACACCAAAAGCGTAAAATTGAATATAATATTAATATATTTTTCACATTTTCTTTAGCCCACCTTAGACAACTGATCTCAGCCCATTTGAATCACATGTGAGGCCAACTTAGTTGCAAAAACGTTTTTCTCAAAATAATTAACTAAAACTCCCAAAAATTAATTATTTGAACTTTGAACTTCAATAATTCATAATAAATAGCCCTTTCATCAGAAAATTTGAATCTCATGAGTTTTTATAGGAAATTCAATTCTCTACAACTTTACAGAAGAAAGTTTTCCAAATTCCAAATAGAAATTGACCGAAATCCACAAACAGTGATTTTACAAGCTATAATCAAATTTGGCCAATAATTGTGTCCACCAACACACAAAACATGTGTTAAACATTTAATGTCACAAAATACTCTTCCTCCTCATATACTCATATATCCCACATTCATTGTAAAAATATCACCATTAATATATTATTAAAATAATATATTTAAATGAATTATTTTATCGAAAAAGATAAAATATTAATTTTCAACAATTGTCATTTTAAAAATTTTCTCCATCTATATCCACATAAAATCAATATTTTCCTCATCATATAAATCAATAATTAATTATACACAAATAATATTACGTAATCACAATATTGACAACTGTGCAGTTCCTGAGAAGAGGGGCTTTCAATAAGAATTTCTTCTTCTTGGCGCGCGCAATTAGATGACCAAACCTCTCCTTAGATGTAACTTTCTAGACATTGCCAATAATGTTATCTAATAATATTATTAGGATAATATGAATTATTGCTTCGATAATGAAAGATCTTGTGTAATGACAATTATTCAAACAACAAAGAATATAAAATATCAACGTCATGACGCCCCAAAATAGGTCCATTCCATCCAACCCATTCTCGAGTCGCCAAATACATGGTACGTAAATAACTACAACTTTATTATTACAACATATAAATGTGAGTTTAAATACGAGATATTGCCATCTAGACAATATCCACACGCAAATAAATCCCCATCATAATTATTGATTCATTATTTTACAAAATGGTGAGGACTACTAAACAACTCTCTCTAGAACCTTCATTCCATACCCCGACTAGTACTTCGCTACATTCTCGCCTCCGAGAAAAAAAATGGAACAACAAGGAAAAGGTGAGCTCAACTAGCCCAAGAAGAATATTATGACTAAGATAATATACAACAAATTATCGTTAGTCTTCAACATGGAAAAATCGATAGAATACAATAGACAACAAGTTTCAGATCAATATTCGCAATGGAAAAAATAATTCATAGAAGAGTTACGTGAGAGAATGAAATCTACTATAATCTATGAATTTAATAAATCCATCATCAATATTTTATCCCTCGTAACATCAATCAATATACATCCGAATCAAATATTCATCTTTGCACTATGTGCCAAAGATATTCATCGATTGGTCATGTTCATTTAAACACCTATTCATCTTTGCACTACTGGTGCCAAAGATATTAATCAATCGGTCATGTTCATCTCAACACTGCTCATCTTTGCACTCTGTGCCAAAGATATTCAATAATATCATCATTTAAGACCGAGGATGATGAAAAATATTTTTAAAGAAACGAATCCAGTGAAACAAAATGACAAGGATTAAGGATTAAGGATTCGTACTTGGTTTTATCCACATCCAAAAAAATACCTCAAAATAATCATAGTGGTGTAAAATTCAAGAATGATCAAAACATGGATACAATCAGAGTTAGTATCCAGAATAGATATTTTGGACAAAAAGAAGAAATTTTATATTTCGGTGAACAAGGTCAGATACTTGAATAGTGTCAGATACGTGAATAGTCTTGATACGTGAATAGTAATCCGACACCAAAAGATAGAAATTCCACAAAAACATCTTCACGCTTAATTAATAGTACTCGTGAATAAGAACTCGTGAATAGTAACTCATGAATAGTAACTCGTGAATAATAAATGAATAGTAACCCATGAATAGTAACTTGAGCATGAAAAAGTTCTAAATTTGATAAAAACTTCAGATCAACATTTCAAGATTATAATGATATTGAAGAAATAATATCATTACGAAAAAATAATATCCTTACCTCGAAAGATCAAGACTTCTAATTGAAAACACAGGATATAAAGGCTATGACTTGGACTTGCACCGTATAGCAATACTCAAAGTATACTCAAAATACTCACAAGAATACGCCGATAATATAGAGAGAGAAAACTTCATTTTCGGTGTGATTTTAATTCTAACCTAAGCACCTATTTATAGGAAAATGCTTAGAACACCAAAGCAGAAAATTTAATAAAATATATTATTATTAATAAATTTCCTACGCCTCTTTGTAAATCAGATCCCAACATTTCCCACATGCCAACCTTCTAGAAAGAAATGATAAAAAACGTTTTTCATAAAATAAATAATTAAAACTTACAAAAATCAATTATTTCTGAGCTTTAGAACTTCAATAATTCATAATAAATAGCCCTTTCATCAGAAAATTCGAATCTCACGAGTTTTTATAGGAAATTCAATTCTCTACAACTTTGCGTAAGAAAGTTTTTCCAAATTCCAAATAGAAATTGACCAAATCCACAAACTAACGATTTTATTGTGTTATAATCAAATTTTAGTCAATAAATGGGGACCACCGACATGTTTAACATGTTTTAAACATTTATTGCAACAAAAATACTCTTCCTCCTCAGATACTCATATATCCCACATTCGTTGTAAAAATATCACCGTTAATATATTATTAAAATAATATATTTAAATGAATTATTTTATCGAGAAAAAGATAAAATATTAATTTTCAACAATTGTCATTTTAAAATTTTCTCCATCTATATCCACATAAAATCAATATTTTCCTCATCATATAAATCAATAATTTAATTATTCACAAATAATATTACGTAATCACAATATTGACAACCGTGCGGTTCCAGAAAGAGGGGCTTTCAATAAGAATTTCTTCTTCTTTGGTAGCAATTTAGTGACCAAACCTCTCCTTAGATGTAACTTTCTAGACATTGCCAATAATGTTATCTAATAATATTATTCGGATAATATGAATTATTGCTTCGATAATGAAAAAAATCGTGTAATGACAATTATCAAACAACAAAGAATATAAAATATCAACACAAAGAATTATTAACTCAATAAAATAATCAATAAAGAATTATCAGAACCATTATCGAGTAGTGCCTTCACGTAAGAATCAATAATTGGTGCAATACCGCAGTAACCGCTTCAACAACGCGTATTAGTGTGTTTTAAACCACCGGGTATCCCAACAAAGATTACTTGAAACAACTACGCCAAGTTATTTAAAAACAACTTATATTTGTGCGTTTTCTTCATCCAATCGCTCAAGTTATGGGGCCCACATGGTCAAGCTGCGCCGTCGCATTTAATATATTCCCGACAAGAATTTAATATTCCACGACCAAACGAATATTCCCGACGATAATGAATATTTTATAACCACTTGCTTATTTTGAAATATTTTGCGTATTTAACCCTTAACTATCCACATTAATCAAATCAACCCTTACTATTTCAAAATAATAAATAAAGGAAATTCCTTTTTATTTAAAAATTTTGGGGTCTTACAAACGCAAAGAATTATTAACTCAATAAAATAATCGAGCAAGAATTATCTGTAACCATTATTGAGTAGTGCCTTTCACGTAAGAATCAATAATTGGTGCAATACCGTGATAATGCTATCGCTCAACAACGCGTATTAGTGTTTTTTAACCACGGGTATTCCAACAAGATTATACTTGAATAACTACTACCAAGTTATTTAAAAACAACTTATATTTGTCGTTTTCTTCATCCAATCACTTTTCCGTTATGGGGCCCACACATGGTCGCTTGGCCGTCGCATTTACGAATATTCCCGACAGATTTAATATTCCACGACCAAACGAATATTCCCCGACGATAATGAATATTTTATAACCACTTGCTTATTTTGAAATATTTTGCGTATTTAACCCTTAACTATCCACATTAATCAAATCAACCCTTACTATTTCAAAATAATAAATAAAGGAAATTCCTTTTATTTAAAAATTTTGGGGTCTTACAACCTCCTCCTTATGAAATTTCGTCCTCGAAATTGGACGTGACGATACTGGTGTGTTTCAAAAGGTGAGGATACCTCGCTTTCATTTCCGTTTCAATTCCCGTGTCATTTCCTCTATAGCATGGTTTCTCCACAAAACCTTAACTTGTGGTATGACCTTTGCGCGAGGGACATGCTCCTTCCTATCCAACATCTTGACAGTACCTCCTCATACGTTAAGTCTTGGCTATCTCGAAATGGGTTCTAACTCAATAACGTGGTTCGGGTCTTTCACATATTTACTAAGTATGATATGTGAAACACATTATGAACACGAGACATACTTGGAGGTAACGCAAGTCTATAGGCTACATTTCCTACTCGGTCAAGAATTTGAAATGGACCAATAAATCGTGGATTGAGCTTTCCGCTTCTTCCCAAATCTTGTAACTCCCTTCCATGGAGCAACTTCAACAATACATGATCCCCTACATTAAATTCCACGTCCTTTCGATGAAGATCCGCATAACTCTTTTGTCGATCTTGTGCCGTTTGTATACGCTTGTCGAATCATTAGTCATACGTATTTAACTCGGGTCCCAAACAATGTTGCTTCACCCACCTCATCCCAACATATTGGAGAACGACATTTTGTCCATATAATGCTTCGAATGGAACCATGCCTATATTTGTTTAATAACTATTGTTGTATGAGAATTCCACCAATGGCGTGTACTTATCCCAACTTCCTTTGAAATCTAGGACACGAGTTTTAATATATCTTCAAGAGTTTGAGTAGTCCTTTCGATTGCCCATCCGTTTGAGGATGGTATGCCAAACCGAATCGTAAATTCGTGCCCATAGCTTTCTACAAACTAACCCAAAACTATGGATACCGCATGCCATGTAATCTCACAATCTCATTTATTTACATACGAGAAAGACGTTCAAGGAATAAGTCTCTCAGATCAGAAGAAATGAGTAGACTTGGTTAATCTATCAACAATAACCCAAATCGCATCTATGCCTTGAGAAACCTTGGGAAGATTAGTAATGAAATTTGTGGTAATGTGTTCCCACTTCCATTTCAAAATCTCAAGTGGTTGCAATGGACCCTTTGGCACTTGATGCTCGCTTTACATGTTGATAAGTTAAACATCTCGAGATAAACTACGCGATCTCTCTCCACATATTGCTCCACCAAAATGTATGTTGAAGATCATAATACATTTTGGTACTCCTGTGATGGATTGCAAACAATGTGTTGTGTGCCTCCATCATGATTCTATGCTTCAAATCAAAATCATTAGGAATGCAAAGTCCGGAGTTGACTCAAGTATTCCTTCTTCATCAATTCTCGCCCTAATAGCTCCTCTTGTACTTTTTCTTCTTCATACGATCACTCCGGCCTGGGTGGTTTGAGCAACCTTAACTTTTCTATTAAAGTTGGCTCTATGCGTATACTTGACATCATCGCACTCGTTCCCGTGATATGATCTTCTACTCAACGCCACAAGAACCACGTTCGCTTTTCCGGGATGGCATGATCGTAACATGTCTTTGAAATGAGTCTCCTCTTGAGTTCTTCAAGCTCTTCCCACATTCCTTGCTCCATTCGAATTTTGTATCTCTACGAGTCATTTGCATTAATGGAATAGCGATTCGAGAATATCCTTCAACGAATCTCGGATAATAACCAACTAAGCCTGAAAGCTACGATTTCGACATCGACTTAGGTTGCTCTCAATCTGTGACTCATATCCCAATCTTGGATAAGACGTCACAATGACACCTATCGCTTTACTATCGCATCTAATATGACGTCCCCTACAGAGAGTCTCGGCTTAGGTGAATTCCACAAAGGAAGTCACAAGATAAAGGCTCGGTACCAAATTCTATAGTTGAATTTTAAACTCAAGTTCAATAGGAGCCATTCGATATGAGATTTTAGAAATGAGTTTTGTACCGGGTTCAAAGTCGATACAAAATTTAATATCAGGCTTTGGGAGTAAGCCAAGAAATTCTTCAGGAAATACGTCAAGAAAAATCAATAACAACAGGAATATTATTCAAATCTGACGTGTCTTTATTCAAATCCATAACATGGACTAAGAAAATTTGACATCCGTAATAAACGAATGACTTCATGGCTTGATATGAAAATGTTTGACTACAATGGTTTGATTGCTTGAATTGAATAACAAAGTTGCTTAGAATATGAAAACTAACAACCTTACGAAAATAATCAATTTCGGCATGATGAGTAGTTAACCTTAAAATCACATCAAAAACAAATATCTCTATAGAAATAAGGTTAACGGGTAATGTGATAGTGCCAACTCGAATCAAGCAAGATTTATAAACAAAGTGGATGTGATGAAAGTTTCTCCTAACTGAGTTTCCACAGATAGGTCAAAGTCTAATTTCTCCGAGTCAAGTTTAAACGTTGAGCGCAAGTAAGAGAGATAAAAGAATGGGTAGAACCGATATCTAGTAAGGTATATACTTCGCAAGAATTTATAATTAACTAACCCCGTGCTAACTTCCGTTCGGGTTCCTTGCATTTTGACCGGCCACGACAAACGCTCTTCCAAGAACCGTTGACTTTGACTTTTCGGGACATCCTTTTGAGTCACCATTCTCGCCGGATCGGGTTTCGATATCGCATAATCTCGAAAGCGATATGTCCTTCTTTTCCACAATTATAGCATACCTTAAACTGTTGTGGGCGGTTTGGGCCAATGATATGTCCCTCTTTCCGCATTTGTAATATCGACCATTTGGTCGTTCTCCTCCCATAAAAAACTAGTTGCTACAAAGCGCCGACGCCTTCACATGGTCGTTGTTGAATCTCCTCTTTTTAAAATCTCCTCCCGACTCGCTTCTTCTATTTTCATGGCCACGATTACCACCAGAGTGGTTACCGCCTTTATCTGTATTCTTCTTTCTCCGCTGGTTATCGTTATTCTGATGACTGCTATCTTCGGTATGATCCTGGTTATGGTCCCTCGGTTGAACGTATTCGTTATCTCGCTCTAACAACCGAGCCTCGCTGACAACATCTGAATAGAGAGAAAATTTATGAGAAATGAGATCTTCGACGTATGCCGGGTTTCAAACCTCTCGTAAACATCCGCGTCATACGCTCCTCATTCTCCACCAAATGAGGTGCAAACACGGATAACTCCGTGAACTTCGCCTCGTCTTCGGGACACCGCCATGTTATTTCGCTTCTAGTCTAATAAACTCCACTTCCTTCATACGACGAATACTTTCGTGGAAGTACTTGTCATTGAACTGCTTCAAACGTCTCCCATGACATGCCGAAGTGCGGTGGATGGGTACGCTTCACGATTCCCACCAAAGATGTCTGCCGCCACGGAACATAAAGGTGGCGAATGGAACTTTCTGTTCCTCCGTGCATCCCAAGACATCGAATATCTTGGTAATTTGTTTGACCCACGCCTCCGCCTTTAATCGGATCCGGCTTTCCCCATAATTCGGGTGGTCCCAACTCTTTGAAGCGCTTGGTCGTGACCACTCGTGAATTGCTATCATTTCCTCCTCAGATTTTGAACACGAGTCTCTCTAAATGCGATTTTGCATGAACTGCAAAAAGCTTCTAAACATCCCTCGTTCATCATCCGCTTCGGTGGTGTTGTTCACGGGAGGAACATTGCCGACTGTTGCACGTTCTCCTCGTTGGTGAGATACAGCATCTCCACGGCCTCATTTACTCCATCGTTAATATTCTCATCGACATTCTCAAATATCATCATAAAATAAGGGTTAATTAAGGAAATCAATATATCACATAATATCCCTATATATCGACCAACTAACAAATAAGCTTAGGTAGGACACACTAGCGAAGGATTTACTCTGCTCTCCTCCTAGTTCTATTTCCCGATCTCCGCCAGAGATCATATCCCTAAGCTCTCGATACCAACCGTGACGCCCCCAAAATAGGTATACACAACACCCATTCGAGTCGCCAAATACATGGTACAAGAAGCAAACTACAACTTCAATAATACAAATGTCGTGTGAAATACGACAATATATAATGTGAGTTTAAATATAATATTGTCTTCTAGACAATATCCACACGCTAAATAAATCCCCATCATAATTATTGATTCATTATTTTACAAAATGGTGAGGACTACTAAACAACTCTCTAGAACCTTCATTTCATACCCGACTAGTACTCGCTACATTCTCGCCTCCCGAGAAGAAAAATGGAACAACAAGGAAAAGGGTGAGCTCAACTAGCCTAATAAAGAATATTATGACTAAGATAATATACAACAAATTATCGTTAGTCTTCAACAGGAAAAATCGATAGAATACAATAGACAACAAGTTTCGGATCAATATTCATAGAATGAAATAATAATTCATAGAAGAGTTACGTAGAGAATGAAATCTACTATAATCTATGAATTTAATACCCATCATCAATATTTTATCCTCAGTAACATCAATCAATATGCATCCGGAATCAAATATTCATCTTTGCACTCTGCCAAAGATATTCATCATTGATCATGTTCATTTAAACACCGCTCATCTTTGCACTCTGAGCCAAAGATATTAATCAATCGGTCGTGTTCATCTCAACACTGCTCATCTTTGCACTACAGCCAAAGATATTCAATAATATCATCATTTAAGACCGAGGATGATGAAAATATTTTAAAGAAACGAATCCAAATTGAAACATAATGACAAGGATTAAGAATTAAGGATTCGTACTTGGTTTTATCCACGCCCAAAAATACCTCAAAAATAATCATAGTGGTGTAAAATTCAAGAATGATCAAAACATGGATACAATCAAAGCTAGTATCCGTAATAGATGTTTTAGACTTAAAAGAAGAAATTTTATTTTTCTATTGAATAGCACCAGTATACGTGAATAGTGTCAGATACGTGAATAGTGCCAGACACGTGAATAGTAACTCTCTACACCAAAAGATAGAAATTCCATAAAAACATCTTCACGCTTTAATTAATAGTACTCGTGAATAAGAACTCGTGAATAGTAACTCATGAATAGTAACTCATGAATACTAACTCATGAATAGTAACCCCGACATGAAAAAATTCCAAATTTGATAAAACTTCAGATCAACATTTCAAAGATAATGATATTGAAGAAATAATATCATTACAAAAAAATAATATCCCTTACCTCGAAAGATTAAGACTTCTATTTGGAATACCGAGTATAGTCTTTGAAGGGAACTTGCACCGCCTAACAATACTCAAAGTATACTCACAAGAATACTCAATATATCGAGAGAGAAATAGAGAGAAACTTGGGTTTACGGTGTGTTTTTCAATTCTAACCTAAGCACCCTATTTATAGGAAAATGCTTAGAACACCAAAGCGAAAATTGAATATAATATTAATATATTTTTCACATTTTCTTTAGCCCACCTTAGACAACTGATCTCAGCCCATTTGAATCACATATGAGGCCAACTTAGTTGCAAAAAACGTTTTTCTCAAAATAATTAACTAAAACTCCCAAAAATTAATTATTTTAACTTTGAACTTCAATAATTCATAATAAATAGCCCTTTCATCAGAAAATTCGAATCTCGCGAGTTTTTATAGGAAATTCAATTCTCTACAACTTTACAGAAGAAAGTTTTTCCAAATTCCAAATAGAATTGACTGAAATCCACAAACAGGTGATTTTACAAGCTATAATCAAATTTCGGTCAATAATTGTGTCCACCAACACACAAAACATGTGTTAAACATTTAATGTCACAAAAATACTCTTCCTCCTCATATACTCATATATCCCACATTCATTGTAAAAATATCACCGTAAATATATTATTAAAATAATATATTTAAATGAATTATTTTATCGTAAAAAGATAAAATATTAATTTTCAACAATTGTCATTTTAAAAATTTTCCATCTATATCCACAAAAATCAATATTTTCCTCATCATATAAATCAATAATTAATTATACACAAATAATATTACGTAATCACAATATTGACAACTGTGCAGTTCCTCAGAAAGAGGGGCTTTCAATAAGAATTTCTTCTTCTTGTGGCGCTGCAATTAGATGACCAAACCTCTCCTTGACGAACTTTCTAGACATTGCCAATAATGTTATCTAATAATATTATTTGAGATAATATGAATTATTGCTTCGATAATGAAAGATACGTGTAATGACAATTATTCAAACAACAAAGAATATAAAATATCAACGCAAAGAATTATTAACTCAATAAAATAATCAAGCGGTAATTATCGTAACCATTATTGAGTAGTGCCTTCACGTAAGAATCAATAATTGGTGCAATACTGGTGTGCTACTGTTCAACAACGGCGTATTAGTGTTTTTTAACCACCGGGTATTCCAACAAAGATAATCTGTGAATAACTACGCCGTTATTTAAAAACAACTTATATTTGTCGTTTTTTCATCCAATCACTTTCCGTTATGGGGCCCACACATGGTCATGGGCACTGGTCATACGAATATTCCCGACAAGCATTGAATATTCCACGACCAAACGAATATTCCCACAGCGATAATGAATATTTTATAACCACTTGCTTATTTTGAAATATTTCACGTATTTAACCCTTAACTATCCACATTAATCAAATCAACCCTTACTATTTCAAAATAATAAATAAAGGAAATTCCTTTTTATTTAAAAAAATTCGGTGTCTTACATCAACCACCACCACCCCAGACTTAGGCACTTCCAGGGAAGTCCTCACTCAATTTATTGCTATATACATACAATGAGGACATTGTTGGTATTAAGTTTGGGGGAATTAGTTTATTTTTCATTTTATGTTACATGTATATTGGCATTAGTTAGGTTTGTATTTAGTGTTGCATGTTAGTTTGCATATTAGTTTTAGCATTAATGTAATCAAATAGTTGCATAGTAGCTTAGGAGCATATTTAGTTTTAATTTATGTTGTTTTATGTTTGCATTCATTATATATATATAAAAAATTTATTGTAGTTAGCTATTGTGTTCATTTTGCATATGTTCTGCAGTGTTGCAGCATGTTTATTTTGGCCAATAATGAAATTGAGATTAATTAGACAAATACAGTATTCAGTAGTAGAAATGTGAGGTAGTTTCGAATCATGACTCGGATTTTGTGCGTGTTTGAAACTGGTATAAAAGGTTAGCACGTTAATGACATCTGTGTTGAGTGATTGGTTTAAATCGATACATAAATAGTTTCTAAAGGATAATGCTAGTATAAATATGAGAATGACAAGAATAGGCAGTGAAGACAATAAATTAGGCAAGAACCTAAGTTTTGGGGAAAACGTAGGGTGTATAAGCTTCAGAAAAAAAAGAAAATGGAAATGAATTGAGTCTTGTGGTGGGTTGAGGAGAAATACTCCCCATAAACACAAGCGTGAGATGGGGCGTAAAACGCACTCACCAACCATCTATCTAGAAAGAAAAGAAAAATAAAGAGAAGACGAAAAATAAGGGCAAAGAGCCCCTGTCATTGAAAAAATAAAAGAGAAGAGCATGAATACCCTATTCGGTCCCTTAATCTTGGTAATTGTTTGATTTGAGTTGGAACTTGTTTGTTTTTGAAATTTTTGAGTTTATTCTGTATGAATCCTAATAAGAGATTGGTTATGTGTTGAATTTGAATTTAAATCAGTAGCATGGATGTTGACCACACACACACGATATTAGTGATGAGGCATATAAGATTCGAGGAATTGATGAGTAATTATTGATGGTTTTTATTATGAAGTATTGTAGTGTGTGCTTAATTGTTCGGAGGACGAAGGAATAACTTTGATTCTGTGATATTGTTGGATTTAATGATATTTAGTTAGATACATCTCATTGCATTGCATAGCATGTAGTTTGTTTTGTGCTTGAGGACTAGCACTGTTTAAGTTTGGGGGATTTTAATAAGTGGATTTTATATCCACGAATCAATATTCATTTCAAGCTTAATCGTTGTTACTCTCGTGTTTTCATGTTCGTTTTCACTCATTTAGTGTTCTTTTATGTGCAAGGTGGTTGTTGTGGCAAGTATTGAAGAAAGGAGGTCATTCGGAGCATTTTTGGTAGAAAACATGAAGCGAGAAAAATCAGTTGACAGTGGCCATGCCCACCGGGGCGGGCCTATTTTACCTTGTACCCCCGCCGGGGCGGGGGTGCCGAAGTCTGGAGTGTCCTGTGCGTTTGAAACTCGGTTGGAACATGGATTGTTATGACTTTGTATGGCATGTGGACTCTAGTTGTTGAGGGACTTCGACTAGAACTCGGTGGTAGATATATATTACTCTAAAAACAACGAATTAAGCATCACGGAAGGCAAAGTACAGAGATTAATTCTAGTTTTTCATAGCAAGCTTTGGAGGAGTACTTTGAGAGATTTTTGTCACGATTGCAAATTTAGGCTACGTGAAGGGTGTTTTTCACTATTCTTCTTCTTAGTCTTTTATTTGTAATTGAAAGAATGTTATCTTTAAATTATTCAGTTTTTATTTCATTCATTATGAACTAATTCGCTTTTTAGGCTTATGATGGATCCTTAAGTGAAACGATGATTTTGTAACTTTGATTTCCAGTTCAATAAGTTATTTCCCGGTTTATCTATATTAATTTGAGTGTGAATTTATGAATTGTCTAATCAACGATTCGTTGTGGACTTGTATGAACTCGAGAGATGAAATACGAGTCTAGACTTAGTTAATATAGCATGTGTTCTTGAATTTTGTGTTTGACAGAATCTTGATGAATGTTAAGGTAGAGATATGCTTGACATCGCATGTAGTCATATAGAGAACTTAATCTTAAACCTTCTTTAATTTTAATTCACATAGAGATATAGTGAGTTAGTTGATTAAGGTGTTTAACTTGTTTCTATCTAAATTGTGGATTTAAGTTAATACGATATTAGTGCATCGAGAGGTGGATAGTACTACATTTGTGTTCTTGATTAATAAACTGGGATAGTGAATTGAATTGGAATAAAGGTGTTGAAATTAGAGTGAAGCTTAGGGTGAAATCATAAGTCTAATTCTCCATTATTTGTTTGAAATTCTAGATTTTGATATTTGTGATTGTTTTGTGATAGTTTATTTATTTATTAATTTAGTTTCCATAATTTTAAATCATTGAATTGAATAGTTTAATAGAATTAGGATTAATAGGAAATTGGTAATTGCAAAGTTAAATTTCTTACTAATTTGTCTCTGTGGGAACTATACTCTACTCATTACTATATTACTTGTTGACCATGTATACTTGCGTGTTGTGCGTATATAGATTTTACTCAACATGTCCCTCCCCTCCATATTTGTAACATACGACAGGCGGTTGTTCTCCTTCCTTAACAACAGGTGCTAGTGCTAACGTCTTTCCATCATTATTGAATTTCCTCTTCTTCAAATTTCCACTTCTATTATCTTGGCCATGATTACCACCGAAGTGGTTACTATTTCTGGCATGTTGACTTCCACCACGTTTGTTATCATCGCTTCGATGACTGCTACCACTGGTATTATAATTTTGCCGGCTATTCTCTCTTGGTTGGGTTGACTCGTTATCGCACTCCAATAATTGAGCCCTATTTACAACATCTGAATACAAACACAGTTTGTGAGAAATTAAGTATTGACGTATCTCAGGTTTCAAACCTCTTAGAAACATCTGCGTCATTCTCTCCTCATTATCAACCAAGTGGGACGCAAACCGGGGCAACTCGACAAACTTAGCTTCGTACTGTGACATGGTCATATTGTTTTGCTCCAGCTTGATAAACTCTACATCCTTCATGTGACGAATACTTTCGGGAAAGTACTTATCGTTGAACAGTTCTTGAAAATTCTCCCAAGACATCTTCAGTGCGGCAGGTTGAGTATGCTTTACAAATTCCCACCAGTAATCTGCCTTTCCTCGTAACATGAAGGTGTCAAAGGAAACCTTTTGCTCCTCGGAGCATCCCAAGACATCAAATATCTTGGTGATCTGCTTTATCCACATCTCTGCCTTAAGTGGTTTTTGCTCTCCAATAAACTCCGGTGGTCCCAACTCCTTGAACTGTTTAGAGGTGACCAATCGAGAGTTGCCAATGATTCCACCTGCATTTTGAACAGGAGCCGTTCTCACCTGATGTTGCATGAATTGCATAAAGCCTCTGAGCATCCCATCGTTCATCATTTGATCGATGTTATTATTTACCTGAGGATTATTGTCTTCCTGTTACACATTATCCTAGGAATTGATCGTTAGTGACTCAACAGTCTCATGTGCTTCATTGCTTATCTCAACATTTTCGGATGCCATTTGCAAATACTGCCACAAAACAAGGGTTAATTGACATGTCACATATTATCCCTATACTCTGACCGACCAAATAAATACCAAATAAACTTAGGTAGGTCATACTAGCGAAGGAATTTCTCGTCTCCCCTCCTAGTTCTAGTCTCACATCTCACCAGGATCATATCCTAAGCTTTGATACTGTTGTGACGCCCCCAAAATAGGTATACATCACCAATTCCGAGTCGCCAAATACATGGTACAAAATTCAAATACAACTTAATTATAAAACTGTCGTGTAAAATGCGACAAAACATAAACTGAGAGTTTTAGTACGAATATTGTCTTCTAGACAGTATTCAAACTCAAATGGAGTCCTCAATACATTTATTATCACACTATTTCATTGAATAGTGAGGACTACTAATGCAACCATCTGGACCGTCACTCTGTTCCCCGACTAGCCCCATCTATAATCTCATTTCCTGAAGAGAATAATGAAAGCAAAGGGTGAGCTCAACTAGCCCAACAAGAAATATAATGACTAAGATAATGCATAATAAATTATCGTTAGCCTTCAATAGTGTTAAACTGATAAAATACAATAAACATCAAGTTTAACTGCAGCGGAACAAGCAATCCATTAGAAGTGTCAAGTAGAGCATGATATCTACTATCTTCTATGATTTGAAAAGTTTTTCATCAACTTTATCGCTGAGACTCAGCTTAATAAATAAACCACATCATCGAATCATCCCTGCACTACGGGCCAAGGATATTCATGTAATCATCAATGGTCATGATCATACTAACAACTGTCCATTAATGCACTACGGGCCAATGAGGACTTTTACCACATCATTTGTAACATTACGGTCAGGATTATACCAAATAATCCCTGGTCATAATCATACCAATCAATAGTACATCTATCCACGTAAGCCACAGAAGACTTTTATCACAATATAAGCATGATGATGATGACAATGATATAAGAATTCAATTAAAAGAAAGCAAAGGATAAATTTTTAAGATTTATAACTTAATTTATCCAGAATTTAATAATGTCCAAATTGTCAACATGATACTGCTTTGTGGAGTAAAATTCAAGAATAATATTGTATCAAAAATGATTTGGACAGCAAAGAAATCAATTTTTGTCATGAATAATTCCCTGGGTGAATAGTACCCGAGGGAATAGTACCCCGCGAATAGTACTTCGGGAATAGTACCCCATGAATATTACTCGTGAATAGTACTTTGTGAATAGTACTCGTGAATAGTACTTTGTGAATAGTACTCGTGAATAGTACTTTGTGAATAGTACCATAAAAATAAAATACTACTCATGGACAGTACTCTGGCATGAAAAGCTTAAAATTTAACAAGAATGTGCAGAAAATATCCTTGTGAAATGATAATAGATGAGGCGCAAATTTCAAGGATATTCTACTAATTTCACATAGTATAAAAGCAATACTTTAACAAAGTGAGGGTATAATCAGGAATACGAGACGAAATAATATTACTCATGTGACGCCCCCAAAATTAGGTATACATCACCCATCTTAAGTCGTCAGATACATGGTACAGAATTCAAATACAACTTAATAATACAACTGTAGTGTACAATACGATAAAACATAAACTGTGAGTTTGAATACAAATATTGTCTACTAGAGAGTATACAAACTCAAAAGGAGTGCTCATTACAATTATTATCACACTATTTCATAGAATAGTGAGGACTACTAATGCAAACATCTAGGATCATCACTCTGTTCCCCGACTAGTCCCAGCTACGTTCTCATTTCCTGAAGAGATCAGTGAAAGAAGGGTGAGCTCAACTAGCCCAGAAAGAAATATTATGACTAAGATAATGCAGAATAATTTATCGTTAGCCTTCAACAGTGTTAAACTGATAAAATATAATAACTATCAAGTTTAACTGTAGCGGAACAAGCAATCCATTAGAAGAGTCAAGTAGAGAATAAAATCTATTATCTTCTATGATTTAAAAAATTTTTCATGACTTTTATCGCTGAGACTCAGCTTAATAAATAATCCACATCATCAAATCATCCCTGCACTACAGGCTAAGGATATTCTTTAGTATCACGACCACAAATTATCCATGCACTACGGCTAAAGATAATCATATTTTCATCAACAGCCCTGATCATGCCATAAAATAATTCATTTTTGCACTATGGGCAAAGAGAATCCATAGCCATAATCATACCAAAAATTGTCCATCAATGCACTACGGGCCAATGAGGAATTTTTCCACATCATTTGTAACATTACGGTTATGATTATACCGAATAATCCCTGGTCATAATCATACCAAGTCCATCTATGCACTATAGGCCACAGATGACTTTCAAAAAAATAAACATGAGGATGCTGAAAATGATATAAGAATTCAGTAAAACAAGTTCAAGAATTAATTTATCTAGGAACTGATAACGTCCAAATTGTCAACATGATACTGCTTTGTAGAGTAAAATTCAAGAATACTCAGAAGAATATTTTCATGAAAAGATATTGGCTGAAGCGCAAATATCAAGGATATTCCACTAATTTCATGGAGTATAGAAGTCAAAACTTTAACCAACTGAGTATAATAAAGAATGGAATAACAAAAGATATCACCATGCATGCGGTATTAGCACAGACAAAAGTTATTCAATAGAATAATAATAATGGAACCGGTGTCGTACATAATTACTTGACCAAGCGAGGATATTCCAATGTAATAATAAATAACGGAACCGAATAAAGGCATAAAACGCATGCATGAGGATATTCCAATGTAGAATAATAAAGAATGGAATATTAGAAGAATTTCACCATGTATGCAATTACTTTGCATAGACAAAGTTATTCAACATAATAATAAAGAATGGAATAATGGAAGAATTTCACCAAGTATAGGGTAGCAGCGTATATAAAAGTTATTCAATGAATAATAAAGAATGGAATAATGAAGTTCTCTTCATGAATAAGAAAGAAAGAGTACCCCTTACGAGTACAACAAATAATATTCCCTACCTTAGAAATAAAAGTCTTTGGATATAGAAGTAGTGAAGTAGCGAGAACACTTTTCTTCTTTCTCTCTATAGTTTCTCTCTCAGAGTTTCGGTGAATTCGTAAGAAATAATGAATGAATGAGCTTCTATTTATAGAAAAATGGTACGCATAAGTAACTAACTCATGAAGCAGTTCAGATTGATTTACTTTAATCTGACGGTCCATATTTAAAGCAAAATATTTTAAATAAAAATATAATATATTCTATTTATAATCTAATAAAACTAATAACTTTATAAAAGATTTTACTATGCAAACACTATGCGGTCTACTATGCAAACACTATGCATAATAAAATATAATATATTCTAATTATTGTCTAATAAAATAGATAACTTTATAAAAGTATTCATTTTTATATAAAAAGATTTTACTATGCAAAACACACTATGAGACTTTATGCAACACTATGCATAATAGAATATAATATATTCTATTTATAGAATAACTTTGTAAAAGTATTTCATTTTATATAAAAAGATTTTCTGTATTATTACATTAATAATACCAACAAAACTGAGTGAATTATCATGTAAGCATCAATAATTAATACCGTGTGCTACTATGCAACCACGCCAGACATCAGACATACTTTACTACCGAGTAGTTCAACAGTATTAACGGTAAAACTTCCGCCGTTATTTTCATAAAATATTTTTGTCATTTTCTCAATCCGACAATAATTCCGTTGTGGGGTCCACCAATGATTGTGCCATTGCACGAATATTCCCTGATAAAATAAATATTCCCCGACCAATCGAATATAATATGACAACTTGCATACTTTGCAAAATTTATAAATACTACCCACAACTATAACATTATCTCAAATCTACACCATAAAAAATATTTCGGGAAAATTAAATCTTTATTCATAAAATCTAGGGTCTCACAATCTCTCCTCCTTATGAAATTTCGCCTTCGAAATTTGCGTACGTACCTGGTATGTCGAAGAGGTGAAGATACCTTGACTTCATTTCAAATTCTAATTCTTGAGGTATAACCTTTGAGTGTTGAATACGATCCTTCTTATCTAAGATTTTAACACGTATCTCCTCATACGTTAAATCTTCTGCTATATCGTTTAGTTCTAATTTAATAATGTGATTCAGGTCATCCACATATTTACGTAACATCGATACATTAAAAATGTTATGAACACGCGACATACTTGGCGGTAAAACGAGTCTATAAGCCATAGTTCCTACTCGATCGAGACTTTTAAATGGGCCAATTAAATCGAGTGTTGAGATTTCCTCTCTTCGTTGATTCTTGCTTCTAGAATAACGCCCTCTTGAACCTTCTTCTTCACATTTATCAACTCCAGGTGTGTAGCTTGAGCGGCTTTAACTTTATCGATTAAAGTCGATTCTACTCGTATATTCGTTATCTTCACTTGGGTTCTTAGAGTCTTTAACTCTATCTTCATCATTTGTAAGTCATACGAAATGGGCCTTTGTGTTAACAACACCGCACTCGTAAACACATACGATCTTCTACTCAACGCGTTAGCTACCACGTTCGCTTTCCCACGATGGTATTGAATGGTACGATCGTAATCTTCAACAGCTCGAGCCAACATCTTTGGCGCATGTTACGTTCATTTTAGTTGAAGAAATATTTGAGGGTTTAAGAAATGGGTTTTGTACTGGGGTCAATACAAAATTCGATTTCACGCTCTAGGGGTAGGCTAAGAAGTCTTGAAGAATACGTCAGGAAATTTATTAACAATAGAAATATCATTCAAAGCTGTGACTCTCATCCAAGACTTGGATAGCACGTCACATTGATACCTATCAACTTGCCATCGTCATTCACGACGTCGCCTAAAGAAAGTCTGGCTTCGGTGCATTCGACACAAGAAAGTCAACAACGAAAGGACCGGGGATCTTTACCTATGGCTTGATATGACAATGATTGACTTTAGTTGTTTGGTTGCTTGAATTCTCATAACAGGTTGGTTAGGAATATGAAAGCTAACAACCTTGTGAAAAGCATGATGAGTAGTTAACCAATCGATTCCTAAAATCGCATCAAAGGCAAGTATTTTCAAAGAGATAAGATTGACAGGTAACGTGAAAGTGACAATTTGAATTAAACAAGATTTATAAATAGTGGATGTAACGAAGGTTTCTCCCAACTGAGTTTCAACAGATAAATCAAAATCTAACTTCTCCAGAGTTAAATTCAAATATTGAACACAACTAGGTGAAATAAAAGAGTGGATAGAACTGGTATCTAATAAGGTATAAATTTTGCAAGAGTTTATCATTAACTTACCCGTAATAACTTCGTTCGGGTTCCTTGACAAACGCTATCACTTAAACTACTGGATTTAACTTTGCTATAGGGTACATTCCACCCTTAAGTGCTTCGTCCCATTCCTGATCCATGATTTGAATCATTATTCTCCGATCCATATTGAATTGGGGTTGACCGCTATGTACAGTGTAATTCCAAATTCGATGTTGGATTCTCCCAATTGTTGTCCAAAAAGAAAAATCCATTTCATCTATTTTGGCTTTATTGCATCGGACGTCTTTTTCTACAATATCTACACGTCGTGTGCCAAACAGTTTTTAATGGTTGCATCTCTTTGCTCCACGACCGCCTGCCGTTCTTCAGCCTGCTCTTCTAACTCATAAATACAATTTTGTAATGCTAAATTTTGATCATAAAATTCTTCTAATAAATTCTCCTCAGGTTCCTTTTCTTCCTTTTCTTCCTCACTCTCAACTGCTACCTCTGCAACTAGCTCGGGTACGACTATTAGTTCTTCACGCACCACGTAGATATCTCTAATTTCTTCTTTGTCTGACATCACATTAACCTGGTTAGTGATTAAAGGTGTCTCAACGGTCTCATGTGCTTCATTGCTTATCTCAACATTTTCGGATGCCATTTGCAAAATCGCCACAAAACAAAGGTTAATTAACATGTAACACATTATTCATATACTCTGACTGACCAATTAAATATCAAATAAACTTAGGTAGGTCATACAAGTGAAGGAATTCCCCGTCTCTCCCCTCCTAGTTCTATTTTCACATCCTAGCCAGGGATCATATCCCTAAGCTTTGATACCAACTGTGACGCCCCCAAAATTAGGTATACATCACCCATCTTTAGTCGCTTGAGATACATGATGTAATTCAAATACAAATTAATAATACTGTCATGGTACAATACGATAACAAGCATAAACTGTGAGTTTGAATACAAATATTGTCTACTAGAGAGTATACAAACTCAAAAGGAGTCCTCATTACAATTATTATCACACTATTTCACAGAATAGTGAGGACTACTAATGCAAACATCTAGGATCATCACTCTGTTCCCCAACTAGTCCCAGCTACGTTCTCATTTCCTGAAGAGAACAGTGAAAGAAAGGGTGAGCTCAACTAGCCCAGTAAAAAATATTATGACTAAGATAATGCAGAATAATTTATCGTTAGCCTTCAACAGTGTTAAACTGATAAAATATAATAACTATCAAGTTTAACTGTAGCGGAACAAGCAATCCATTAGAAGAGTCAAGTAGAGAATAAAATCTATTATCTTCTATGATTTAAAAGGTTTTTCATGACTTTTATCGCTGAGACTCAACTTAATAAATAATCCACATCATCAAATCAACCCTGCACTACAGGCCAAGGATATTCTTTAGTTTCACGACCACGAATTATCCATGCACTACGGCTAACGATAATCATGTTTTCATCAATGATCCTGATCATGCCATAAAACAATTCATTTTTGCACTACGGCCAAAGAGAATCCATAGCCATAATCATACCAAAAATTGTCCATCAATGCACTACGGGCCAATGAGGACTTTTTCTACATCATTTGTAACATTACGGTTATGATTATACCGAATAATCCCTGGCCATAATCATACCAAGTCAATCTATGCACTACAGGCCACAGATGACTTTCAAAAAAATAAACATGAGGATGATGACAATGATATAAGAATTCAATAAAACAAGTTCAAGAATTAATTTATCTAGGAACTGATAACGTCCAAATTGTCAACATGATACTGCTTTGTAGAGTAAAATTCAATAATGCTCAGAAGAATATTTCATGAAAAGATACTGGCTGAAGTGCAAATATTAAGGATATTCCACTAATTTCATGGAGTATAGAAGTCAAAACTTTAACCAACTGAGTATAATAAAGAATGGAATAACAAAAGAAATCACCATGCATGCGGTACTTGCATGAGCGAGTTATTCAACAGAATAATAATAACGGAACGGTCGGTCAAGGCGGAATTCGCATGGCGACGGGATATTCTAATAGAATAATAAATAACGGAAACCAGTCCCAAGTAAAAGCGCATGCATGTGATATTCAACAAAATAATAAATAACGGAACTAGGTCCTAAGAAAACGCATGAGATAGGATATTCTAACAGAATAATAAAGAATGGAATATTAGAAGAATTTTACCATGTATGCAGTACTTTGCATAGACATGTTATTCCAACATAATAATAAAGAATGGAATAATTGAAGAATTTCACCAAGTATAGGGTAGCTCAGCGATATCTGAGTTATTCAATGAGAATAATAAAGAATGGAATAACAGAAGTTCTCTTCATGAATAAGAAAGAAACAATACCCCTTACGAGTAAAACAAATAATATCCTCTACCTTAGAAAGAAGAGTACTAGATATAGAAGTAGTGAAGTAGCAGAACACTTTTCTTCTTTCTCTCTATAGTTTCTCTCTCTAGAGTTTCAGTGAATTCGTAAGAAATAATGAATGAATGAGCTTCTATTTATAGAAAAATGGACTGCATAGTAACTAACTCATGAACGGTCCAGATTGATTTACTTTAATCTGACGGTCCATATTTGAAGCAAAATCTTTTAAATAAAAATATAATATATTCTATTTATAATCTAATAAAACGAATAACTTTATAAAAGATTTTAGTATGCAAACACTATGTAGGCACTATGCAAACACTATACATAATAAAATATAATATATTCTAATTATTGTCTAATAAAATTGATAACTTTATAAAAGTATTCTGTTTTATCTAAAAAGATTTTACTATGCAAAATACTATGCATGTAATATCCGAGATTTCTATGTAATTTAACAATTTCAATAAACAAACTTATGTGAAATTCTTATGTGACAAATTATTCATAAATGAATTATTTAATTTCATTATATGTTATGTGATAAGATGTATTGGAATGGTTGTTACAGTTGAGTCAACTATTCAATTTGGCTAAGTATGAAATTAATTCTAATTAATTTCGTGGGATGACTTTAAAACATGACTTTGAGTTCGAAGCGGAATTTAGTGACGCGGACAACATATTTGAGTCAGGAACGTCAAAATTAGTCAGGATGGACTGTAACCACGAAAATGCATCACAGTTGACTTTTTGGTCAAAGTCAACTGGTTGACTTTTTTAGGAAAAAAGTCAACTACGAATTTTGAAGTTGAGTTTGACGAAACGGAGAGTTCCATGACGTCCGGGACGTCGACTTTAGTAGGAATCGATATAAGTATCGACACGTTTGACTATGGAGGGCAAAATGGTCAAAATGACTTGTTAATTGATTAAATGATTATTATATTAATTTTATACAAGTCAGCAGCTGATGGGTCACACGTGACAAGTATATTGGGACAAGGAGTGAGTGTATATACGTATAATATAGAGTGTGAGGAAGGAGGAGGTTATAATTGTTTGACAAAGGCTTTTCATGTTCTTAACTCCCTCCCTTATGACCATTAACTAGTGTATAATGATCCATGAATACATAACTGATGGTTGGAGAGGTGAAGGGGTGAGCATATCCGTTCCTAATAATATATACATATACACCCAACTCAAGCATTCATTCACTTTGCAACATTACAACTAAGAGAAGCAACAAATAGAAGAAAGGATTAGAGTTTGAGTGTAGGTCAAGGTTGTCTACGAATTTGAGGAGCATAATCAAGCAAGCAAGAAGGGAGAGATCAGTAGCTATCTCCATCTATAAGAAGAAATTCGCAGCAAGAGGTAAGTCATGACCCATGTATATGTTTTTAGAAACTAGTAAGAAAATGCTTGAGTGGCCATTGGAACTACTTTGTGTTGATGCTATGATGCCACGCTACTCGCTTGTGGATGATATGTGGGTATGAAGAACAAAATTTCTGGTTTGATCAAGTAGCAATTGCTTAGAGAATTAAAGAGTTCATGTATGTATGCTAAGTGTTTGATAAAATGCCTCTAACATGCTAATTTGATCAAAACATGAAAAGTTAGAGAAATGAATTGTTGTAACATGTATACATATGTTATTAGAAGTGGTCTGGATAATAGGAATCAAACCCATGCATGCTAGAATCAAAATCATGATTTTCTCAAAAGTTGGGTTAAACTAGTTTGCATGATTTTTCAGGATTTTTGGTCACTCGAAATCATGTCTTAGATAATCCATTTGTTGCATGTAATAATTTTGTAAAATAGTATGTAGCATGAGGTATAACATGTCCAAATTTCATTCGGATCGAAGCTATATTGAGTGAGATATGAAAATCGTAAGGTCGCGAAATAAACATGTTAGAAAGCAAGAAAAAAAATTGTGAAGCTGCTTGACCCAAAGGACATATTAGGGGCTAGCTACAGTTTCGAGAAAATTTTGGGCTTTTGGGTTATTATAGTACACTGAATAAGCTTTCCATAGACTCTAGAGCGGACTAATTCCGACTTGAACAAGGAGTTATGACTTTTCAAAGTAGTTGCGTCAAATCATCCAACAAATTCGGAGCAGTCCCCTTGCACGGATTTTCCGGAATTTTGTGCTTGAAATTTGAAGATGGTCCATGAACGAAAGTTGTATCCCAGAATTTAGCTTCGGCGTGGGTGCAAGAATCGCTCAAAATGTTTTAAAACGAATTAGTTATGATTTGTTTTAGCGAGATATGGTAAAGGTGAGAAAAATTAAATAAAATAAAAGCTGTTATGTTGGGCATTTTTAAGTTCATTTTGAAACGCCTATGATGTCTAAAATGGGTGGCATATATTTTCTAAATATATTCTCTTATGATGTTTATAGCATATCCAATAGGAGACCCTTATACTTCAAACTAGATTGTGTATGAATGGTGATTAACGAGACACGTGTGATTAGGTTATGTGAAGGTTAATTGCTAGCGTTAATTGTAGCAGGCTTATCAGGCAAGTTTCCTAACCCTAATTTCTTTTGGGTATTTATTAAATCCTTACTAATATTATCGCAGTAAGGGTAAGTATTGGACTTGTGTTAGTTATTTATTCGTGCAAGTTTCTTCGTTGAAAAGTCATACAAACTTCAATTATCTTGCAAGCTTATCGATGATTATTCAGTTATTATTTTAACTGCCATATGTTTAAATTTTATTTCATTATCGAACTGTTCTAAGTATGTTCCTGGCCTTTGTTTCCGGCTAGTTATTATTGATGGAAAAAGTGATTTAAAACAAATCTTTCGAAACTATTAAATGTTTACCAATCCAAATTGCTTTGGTGCGGTCTCACATGATTACTAAGATGAACAACCCGAATAAACGGGCAAACAGATGTCGGGCAAATAGTCTCATTTCTCTTATGCAGCTTAAAACTTAATACTTGTACACAACGTAGGGTACAATGAAATTTGATCACTGGCGTACTTTAGAGAGACCGTTTACGATCTATTGGATTGTTAAACCGTCGATGATTTTTGATGAAAGAAAATATGTTCGTGGTATTTTACACCCCTTAGTATGATATTGAAAATTCTTAAATTTCCATTCTTGATGTTCCTATTTAACGCTTGATAATCATTTCAAGCTGTTGAGGTTTAGCTATTCATTTGCTTTACCATCTTGATGTATGTTTTCAAATTTACGTATATACTTCTTTGGGCAATTCGTGCTCATTCTTGCTTAACCCTTTCAGTTAAGGGTGAGAAGGCTGAGGGTTCGGGCAAGGACAAGGGAAAGTCCAAGATGAAGTGATGCTAATGGTTATGTAATAAGTTAAATATTTCCGCATATGTGTAATGTAGCGATAAACGCTAAGACTAAGTTCTAGTATATTTTAAGGTTGTAAAGACTTGAGATTTTATTTCGACTATTTATGTAATGGGTAATATAATATTATTATTATTATTGTTAAAGTTTACTTAGATAGATGATGTTGTATGTTGTATCGTGAGCACCAAGTCCTGTAGTCGATGTTACACGGATTTGGGGGCGTTACAATGCAGACACTATGCAACACTATGCATGTGACGCCCCCAAAATTAGGTATACGTCACCCATCTTGGGTCGCCACTTACATGGTACATAAATTCAAATACAAACTTAATTATACATCTGTCGTATAACATATGACAATACATAAACTGAGAGTTCTAATAGGAATATTGTCATTTAGACAATATCCATACTCAAGGAGTCCTCATTATATTTATTGTCACACTATTTAACAGAATAATGAGGACTACTAATGCTACCTTCGGGACCATCACTCTTTTTCCCGACTCGTCCCAGCTATATTCTCATTTCCTGAAGAAAACAGTGAAAGAAAGGGTGAGCTCAACTAGCCCAAAGAAGAAATATTATAACTAAGATAATGCGAATAAATTATCAATAGTCTTCAACAATGTTAAACCGATAAAATACAATAGACAACCGGTTTAAGCTGCAATGAATATGCAATCCATTAAAAGAGTCAAGTAGAAAATAAAGTCTACTATCTTTTAGGTTTTAAAAGGTTTTCATCAATTTTTATCACTAAGACTCGGTTTAATGAATAAACCACAATATCTAATCATCCACGCATCTTAGCGATCAAGGATTTTCATCAAATTATCAATGGTCACTACTATAGAATCACCCCTGGTCATAATCATACCAAAACTATCCATCAACGCATGCATTACGAAGCCACCGAGGACTTTTGTCACATCATTTATATCAAGCCATGATTATCTAGAATGATCCTGGTTATAATCATACTAAGTTCATCTATGCACGTAAGCCAAAGATAACATAATATAACATGAGGATGATGACAATGACATAATAATTCAATAAAACAAGTTCACGAATTAATTTATTCAGAACTAATAACGTCCAAATTGTCAACATGATCTTTGCTTTGTAGAGTAAAATTCAAGAATTCTCGGAAAAATATTTTCATTAAAAATCTTTGGATGAAGCGCAAATATCAAGGATATTCCACTAAATTCATGGAGTATAGAAGTCAAAATTTTAACCATTTGAGTATAATAGTGAATGAAATAATAAAAAGAAATCACCATGCATGCGGTGCCGCACAGACGATAAAAGTTATTCAATGAAGAATAATAAATACTGAGAATAATAAAAAGCGGAACCAGTCCGATGTAAAACACATGCACGGGATATTTCAATAGAATAATAAAGACGAGAATAATAAAGAGCGGAACCAGTCCCGTAAAAGCCTGAAACAGGATGTTCCAACAGAATAATAGAAGAATGTCACCAAGTATAAGGTAAACCACGTATACAGGTTATTCCAACAGAATAATAAAGAATTGAATAACAGAAGAAGATCACCAAGTATAGGGGATTCCGCGTATACAGGTTATTCCAACAGAATAAATTAGAATGGAATAACATAAGGATTTCACCAAGTATAGGGTATACCGCATATCAAAGTTATGTATAGGGTATGCCACTTTTTTTACGAGTTATTCCACGAATAATAATAAAGAATGGAATAACAAAAGTTCTCTTCATGAATAAGAAAGAATAACACCCTTACGAGTACAACAAATAATATTCCCTACCTTAGAAGAAAGTGAATATTGGAAAAGTGAAGTAGCAAAATACTTTTCTTCTTTCTCTCTATAGTTTCTCTCTAGAGTTTGATTGAATTCGCAAGAAATAATGAAGGAATGAGCTTTCTATTTATAGAAAAACTGAGGGTGGCTCTTGGTCTTAACGAAGGGTCAAAATGACTCTTGGTAATATTGAAGAGACAACTACTATTTGTGAATGGGTAATTAACCCTTGGAACACCGAAGAGGCAGTTAACTCTTGGTAATATTGAAGGGACAACTACTATTTGCGAAGGGGTAATTATTATTGATGAAGGTAATTACTATTGACGAAGGTAATTACTATTCACAAAGGTAATTACTATTCACAAAGGTAATTACTATTGACGAAGGTAAATACTATTGACGAAGGTAATTACTATTCACAAAGGTAATTATTATTCACAAAGGTAATTACTATTCACAAAAGTAATTACTATTGACGAAGGTAATTACTATTCACAAAGGTAATTACTATTGATGAAGGGACTCTTAGATGATGACATATGCCCCCCCCCCCCCCATAAAATAATCAAAGTTACCACAAACGTCTCATAACAGACTCTTTATATACATCAAGGATTGAATAAATATTACCACAAATCATTTTATTTTTAATCCACACATATTTAATCTTTCAACAATTATTAATCATTTATAACTTGTCGTCTAAATTAATAATTTAATACTATAACATATTATCTGAGATGATCTTTGTGACAATAATTGAATCAATAATATAAGAGATATGATGCGTGAATTATTGTAGCAATAATTGAGCATATAGGTGAAAGTGACTTCTCACGTAAGCATCGATAATCAATATCGTGTGCTACTATACTGACTCCAGCGTATTCTTGTACTTTTACTACCGGGTAGTTCAGCGGTTTTGTGGTAACACCTCTGCGCCGTTATTTTTTATAGAAAAATAATTTTGTCATTTTTTTCTAACTACGATAATACTTTTCGTTGTGGGCTCCACTAATGATTGAGTTATCGTAAATGAATATTCTCCAACAAAAAGAATATTCCCAGACCAAACGAATATTTTATAACAACTTGCTTACTTTGCAAAATTTATAAATATTACCCACAACTATAACATTATATCAAATTTATTCCATAATATTCAAAAATAATATTTATAAAAAATTCATCTTTATTTATAAAAAGTTGAGGGTCTTACAACCTCCCTTCTTATGAAATTTAAGCCCTCGAAATTAAGGTGCATTACTGATATGATAAAGAGGTGAGGATACCTTGAATACCTTTTATCGTTAAAAATATTAAATTCATCTTCATAATCCTACCAAAGATATTCATTAACAATTCATCTTTGCACTACTGAGCCAAAGATATACAAGCTGTAAAACCAATAATCTTTGAGCCTTTGACTTAATAGTATCACGACCACGAATTATCCATGCACTACTAGCCAAGGATATTCGTGTTTTCAATCTGATTATGATTGTATCGAATAATCCTTGGTCATAATCATACCAAGTCTATCAATGCACTACTGACCAAAGATGACTTTTACCACATCCATGAATTAATATTTCATTCTTTGAGACTCATTTCAATAATTAATCCATATCATCGAATCATCCCCGCACTACGTGCCAAGGATATTCATTAGTATCACGACCACGAATTATCCATGCACTACTACCAAAGATAATCGTGTATTCATTAGTATCACGACCACAAATTATCCATGCACTACGGCCAAAGGTAATCGTGTTTTCAATTACGGTCATGATTATACCGAACAATCCCTGGTCATAATCATACCAAGTCCATCTATGCACGTGAGCCACATATGACTTTCAACATAATATAAGCATGAGGATCATGTCAATGATATAAAGAATCAATCAAATGAGATAAAGGATAAATATTAAACATTTATAATATAATTTATCCAGGATTCAAGAATATTCCCATGTTATCAATCACTTAATAATCTTATAATCTAATATCATTAATATTATAACAATATTTTAATCACTTCTTAAATTTATAAACAATTTATTTCAATTGTTTACGCTTTACCATATAATGCATTTAATCATTCAAAAATGTCATACTCATAAGATATCATCACCAATGATCAAATCCCTCATCAAAAATATGCATATACTCTATATAGGATTCTCTAGCCATAAAATCCTATTTTCCAATTTTGTTACTTCACATAACATATTTAACTCATATATTCGTAACTAAACTATTTTCATGAATAATACCAAATCAGTCCCAAAAATATTTCTTTTCTGGGATTTAGCATAATATAGTCCCATAATGAAAATATATTTTTCTCGGAATTTTTAAAATTCATTTACTATTTTTCAAAAATCAATTTCTAATTAATTCCTTAAAAAATTAGCTACCTCAAGTTTAACTCCAAAATTTCCAAATCTTGGCAGGACCTTACACATGTTAATGTGAGCCTCGATTTAAATTTCATGGTGGCCTGAGTTATGAGAACTCGGTTATAGCATTTTAAATCGAAAATCCTAAATATTGAAATGTTCATAACTTGCTCATTTTAAGTCGGAATGAGCTCATTTTTGGACACGATGTTCTTTATACCATATACTTTTATGTCCTAAAAGGCCTGAATTTTTCTCACTAATTAAGTGGCCGAAATAGCCCTTACAAAAACGTGGCAGCAGCTTTTTGGACATTTTGAAGTTTTGACTCCTTTGCTAAAATCAGTCCACACGAAAATCTACAACACCTTTTTTAGTGATTCCACTTGGATTAGTTAGGTAACTCATAGATCTAACTCTAGGACTTGACCACACTCAAAAATTCAAAATATAATAGGAGATTTGGTCAATTGAATTTTATGTTACGTTTTTCACCAAAATCTGGTTTTTAACTCCTTGTGATTTTTAAGAAACTTTCATGTTTTCACATACTAACCAACATAACTCATCATAACACTTACTAATACCACGTATACCCATGATTTTCATTAGTCCAATGCTTTTATTATGACTTTCATCATAAACCACGTAAACTGTTCATTTTAGTTGAAGAAATATTTGAGGGTTTAAGAAATGGGTTTTGTCTTTGGGGTCAATCTGAAATTCGATTTCACACTCTAAGTAGGCTAAGAAGTCTTCAAAAATACACCAGAAATTTATTAATAATAGAAATATCATTCAAAGCGTGACTCTCATCCAAGACTTAGATAGTACGTCACATTGATACCAACCTGTGACTTCTATCCCTTAACCTAGAATAGCACCTCACAATGATACCTATAAACTTGCCATCTTCATTCACGATGTCGCCTACAGAAAGTCTGGCTTCGGTGCATTCCACACAAGGAAGTCAACAACAAAAGGTTCGGGGCTCTTTACTTATGGCTTGATATGACAATAATTGACTTTAGTAGTTTGGTTACTTGAATTCGCACAACAAGTTGGTTATTAATATAAAAGCTAACAACCTTATTTAAAAGCATGATGAGTAGTTAACCAATTGATTCCTAAAATCACATCAAAGGCAAGTATTTTCAAAAAGATAAGATCGACAGGTAACGTGAAAGTGTTTATTTGAATCAAACAAGATTTAAAAATAGTAGCGGTAACGAAGGCTCCTACTAACGAAGTTTCAACCAATAAGTCAAAGTCTAACTTCTCCGGAGTCAAATTTAAATGTTGAACGCAAGCAAGAGAGATAAAATAATGGGTAGAACCGGTATCTTATAAGGTATAGACTTCGCAATTTATAATTAACTAACCCGTGCTAACTTCGTTCGGTTTACTTGCTTTTTGAGAAGTTATGAAAAATGCACTTCCTAAAACCAACGACTTTGTTTTGTCCATATCCACCTTTGGCGCCACCGTCCCAGCTAGACTTGACTTTGGTGCACAACAAAATTGAGCTAAACGACCTTCTCTTCTTGCAATTTCCACTTCTATTATCTTTGCCATGATTACCACCGAAGTGGTTACCATTCTTAGCATGATAATTTCCCCCACGATGGTTATCATTGTTTTGATAGCCGTTGCCACCAGTATGATTATTATCGTATTGTTGGTCGTTACCTTTTGTTTGAGCTGAATCAACACTCTCATGTGCTTCATTGTTTATCTCAGCATTTTTCAGATGTCATTCTCAAACACTGTCACAAAACAAGGGTTAATTAACATATCACATATTATCCCTATACTCTGACCAACCAATTAAATACCAAATAAATTTAGGTAGGTCATACTACCAAGGAATTCCCGTCTCTCCCTCCTAGTTCTTATCTCACATCTCAAATGGGATCATATCCTAAGCTCGATACTGTTGTGGCGCCCCAAAATTAGGTATCGTCACCCATCTTGGGTCGCCACTTACATGGTACATAAATTCAAATACAAACTTAATTATACATCTGTCGTGTAACATACGACAATACATAAACTGAGAGTTCTAATAGGAATATTGTCATTTAGACAATATCCATACTCAAGGAGTCCTCATTACATTTATTGTCACACTATTTAATGTAATAATGAGGACTACTAATGCTATCTTTGGGACCATCACTCTTTTCCCGACTCGTCCCAAACTATATTCTCATTTCACAAGAGAAACGGTGAAAGAAAGGGTGAGCTCAACTAGCCCAAAGAAGAAATATTATAACTAAGATAATGCGAATAAATTATCAATAGTCTTCAACAATGTTAAAGCGATAAAATACAATAGACAACCGGTTTAAGCAAAAGTTAGAATATCTGATCCATTAAAAGAGTCAAGTTGAAAATAAAGTCTACTATCTTTTAGGTTTTAAAAGGTTTTCATCAAATTTTATCACTAAGACTCGGTTTAATGAATAAACCACAATATCTAATCATCCCCCGTACCACGGTCAAGGATTTTCATCAAATTATCAATGGTCATGACTATCTTAGAATCACTCACGGTCATAATCATACCAAAAACTATCCATCAACGCATTACAGCCCTTCGAGGACTTTTGTCACATCATTTATATCAAGCCATGATTATACCGAATGATCCTCGGTCATAATCATACTAAGTTCATCTATGCACGTAAGCCAAAGATAACATAATATAACATGAGGATGATGACAATGACATAATAATTCAATAAAACAAGTTCACGAATTAATTTATTCGGGAACTAATAACGTCCAAATTGTCAACATGATCTTTGCTTTGTAGAGTAAAATTCAAGAATGCTCGAGAAAAATATTTTCATTAAAAATCTCTGGATGAAGCGCAAATATCATGGATATTCCACTAAATTCATAGAGTATAGAAGTCAAAATTTTAACCAATTTGAGTATAATAAGCGAATGAAATAACAAAAGAAATCACCGTGCATGCGGTGCCAGATGAGGCGAGTTATTCCAACAGTAATAATAAAATAGAATAATAAAAAGCGGAACCGGTCAGATGTAAAACACATGATGAGGATATTCCAATAGAATAATAAAGGCGAGAATAATAAAGCGGAACCGTGTTAAGGCGTAAAAGCATGATACAGGATGTTCAATGAGAATAATAGAAGAATGTCACCAAGTATAAGGTAAACCACATTATACAAAGTTATTCCAATGCGAATAATAAAGAATGGAATAATGGAAGAAGATCACCAAGTATAGGGGATTCAGCGTATACTGAGTTATTCCAATGAGAATAAATTAGAATGGAATAACATAAGGATTTCACCAAGTATAGGGTATCTGGCATATATACAAAGTTATGTATAGGGTATGCCACTTTTACTGAGTTATTCCAGCGAATAATAAAGAATGGAATAACAAAAGTTCTCTTCATGAATAAGAAAGAATAACACCCCTTACTTAGTACAACAAATAATATTCCCTACCTTAGAAAGAGTGAATATTGGAAAAGTGAAGTAGCAAAATACTTTTCTTCTTTCTCTCTATAGTTTCTCTCTCTAGAGTTTCAAATTGAATTCGCAAGAAATAATGAAGGAATGAGCTTTCTATTTATAGAAAAGCGAGGGTGGCTCTTGAGTGTCTTAACGAAGGGTCAAAATGACTCTTGGTAATATGAAGAGACAACTACTATTTCATGAAGGGGTAATTAACCCTTGGAACAAGAAGAAGCGATTAACTCTTGGTAATATTGAAGGGACAACTACTATTTGCATGAAGGGGTAATTACTCTTGGCGAAGGTAATTACTATTGACGAAGGTAATTACTATTCACAAAGGTAATTACTATTCGACGAAGGTAAATACTATTGACGAAGGTAAATACTATTGACGAAGGTAAATACTATCGACGAAGGTAATTACTTATTCACAAAGGTAATTACTATTCACAAAGGTAATTACTATTCACAAAGGTAATTACTATTGTGAAGGTAAATACTTATCGAGGTAAGGTAATTACTATTCACAAAGGTAATTACTATTGATGAAGGGACTCTTAGATGATGACATATGCCCCCCCCATAAAATAATCAAAGTTACCACAAACGTCTCATATGAGACTCTTTATATACATCGAGGATTGAATAAATATTACCACAAATCATTTTATTTTTAATCCACACATATTTAATCTTTCAACAATTATTAATCATTTATAACTTGTCGTCTAAATTAATAATTTAATACTATAACATATTATCTGAGATGATCTTTGTGACAATAATTGAATCAATAATATAAGAGATATGATCAAAGCAATTCTTTGTAGCAATAATTGAGGATAGGTGAGTGACTTCTCACGTAAGCATCAATAATCAATATCGTGTGCTACTATACAACTACGCCAGATATTCTTTGTACTTTTACTCTAGGGTAGTTCAACAGTTTTGACGGTAACATCTCTGCCGTTATTTTTTTATAGAAAAATAATTTTGTAAGTTTTACTACTACGACAATACTTGGTTATTAATGGGGTCCACTAATGATTGAGTCGTCGTACGAATATTCCCCGACAAAAAGAATATTCCAAACCAAACGAATATTTTATAACAACTTGCTTACTTTTGCAAAATTTATAAATATTACCCACAACTATAACATTATATCAAATTTATTCCATAATATTCAAAAATAATATTTATAAAAAATTCATCTTTATTTATAAAAGTGAGGGTCTTAAATGTATAATAGAATATAATATATTCTATTTATAGAATAACTTTATAAAAGTATTACATTTTTTTTATATAAAAGATTTTTTGTATTATTACATTAATAATACCAACAAAAGCGAGTGACTTATCACGTAAGCATCAATAATTAATACCGTAGTGTGCTACTATGCTGAACTACGCCAGACATCGTACTTTTACTACCGAGTAGTTCAACTGTATTAACGGTAAAACTTCCCCCATTATTTTTATAAAATATTTTTGTCATTTTCTCAATCTGACAATAATTCTATTGCGGGATCCACCAATGATTGTGCCATTGCACGAATATTCCCTGGTAAAACAAATATTCCCCGACCAATCGAATATAATATGACGACTTGCATACTTTGCAAAATTTATAAATACTACCCACAACTGTAACATTATCTCAAATCCACACCATAATATTAAAAAAATATTTCGAGAAAATTAAATCTTTATTCATAAAATCTGAGGTCTCACAACTCACATACTACAGAGTATGAAAGAAAATATTATTCCTTATGAATACTGAAAAAAATAATATCCCTTACTTCAGAAGAAGACTGGATACTGGAATAGTGAGGTAGCAGACTTCTCTTCTACTTTCTCTCTAAAGCTTCTCTCTCTATAATTGCTCTTGTGAGTCTTAGTGAATTAGTGAGAATGAAAGAAGAATGAGCTTCTATTTATAGAAAAACATTGTTTCGATAACTGCACATTTTGGGGCTCAAAATATTACAGTACAATACCTTCATTTTTTCCTTCATTATTAATTTAGTCCTGCAAGTATTATCAAACTTGCACCACCTCCCCTCATAGTACATCATGTGAATCAATAGTTTTATATATGTGAAAAAAATAATTACAGTATAGTACCTTCATCTATACCTCCATTTTTAATTTAGTCATGCAAGTATTATCAATCTTGCACCACCTCCCCGAATAGTACATGCATGTGAATCAATAGTACACACATGTGAACAAACAGTTATAAGCATGTGAATTAATAGCAATTAATTGCTCATTTATCCGATTAATTGCCCGATTGATCAATATAACCTCTAGACATCAATTATTATCGGAATAGATGTCGATTTTCACTAACACTAATAATCCCAACACAATAGAAATATCAATTTCATCTTTAATCAACACGAACTTATTCATCATTAATATTATAACTCACAATATTTAACAACCAGATCATAACCAGGAAAGAGGGGGCTTTCTGATAAAGATTTCTCCCTATTGACGCGCAATTAGGTGACCAAACCTCTCCTTGACAGAACTTTCTAGACATTGTCAATATTGCAAATAATAATATGAATAATTTTGTCGTCTCAATTATTGATTTAATAATAATAAATATTATGCAGATGATACTTTGACAATAATTGAATCAATAATATAAGAGATATTATGCAGCAATTACTGTAGCAATAATTGAGTATAACTGAGTGACTTCTCACGTAAGCATCAATAATCAATACCGTGTGCTACTATGCAACCACGCGTATTACAATTCCTTTATCACCGGGTAGTTCAACAGTTTAACGGTAAAAATTTCGTCGTTATTTTTATAAAAAGACAATTATGTCGTTTTCTAAATACGACAATACTTCCGTTGTGGAGTCCACCAATGATTTTGCCGTCGTACGAATATTTCCTGTTAAAACGAATATTCCCCGACCAATCGAATATTATATAACCACTTGCTTATATTGCAAAATTTGTAAATATTACCCACAATTATAACATTATATCAAATCCACACCATAATATTCAAAAATATATTTCGAGAAAAATTAATCTTTATTCATAAAAGTTGGGGTCTTATAAGATTCCCCTCCTTGGAATTACTTTTATAATAATAAACTATTAATTCAATTGTTTTATTACTTTATTATTATCCAATGTTGTATGGTCACTTACTGTGAAACAAGAATACTTGTCCAAATTAAGTCTCATTAACATATTAGTCTAGAACAAGAATTGATTCCGCAAGTCATACATATTTACCAAAAATTAATTTATCTTTTATAAGCAAAGTACACGGAACCAACAAATCAGTGTAGTTAAACTTTTAATGAAAACTCTTCCAATTTTCGTACACTCAATCTGTTAATTAATCTATAACATACACAAGTACATATAATTATACATGATACTATATATAATTATAATATATATATATATATATATATATGTTGAATCATAGCCAATAAATTATTAATATTAATATCAAAAGAAATCAACACACTATATAAAAGTTGATGACTGAATCTGAATTACCCATGCTTGGTATTAATTAGCTTTTGATTGAAGGAGACTTACATATATAACTTATTGTATTCAAATCAGATGGCAATCCTTGTTCCTTTATCTCACACAGGTATAATCTGATCCCTCCTTTCTCTTTGATTAGCCACGACTGCTATCTTCTTTTCCCTCTACCAATTCATAACGTAATGTTAAGTAAAAACTAGGGTTTAGGTATTTATTTAATATTTTTTAAACCTAATTTTAATAGGATTTAAAATTGCCCAAATATAAAATAGACCCAATTAGTATAAAAGCCCAAATTTATTTAATCACATAGTTATTATAGTTCACACAAATTAAATACAATTTGACCCAAACATAAGAAAAGCCCAATTAAAATATGGATTTAAATATTTATTTATTTCTTTTATTTCTTTTTTTAGGTATTACATTACCTCCCTCTTAAAAGGGATTTCGTCCCCAGAATCAAAAGAAGAACAAATATTTACCTATCATTAAAGAGGTGATGATACTCTTTCCAAATAGTCTCCTCTGCCTCCCGAACAACTTCACTCTCTAGATGATTTTTAGGGGAAAATATTAATATTTAATTATTAACAAATTTTTGAGTTATTACATTTTTCTCTCCTTAAAAATAATTTCATCCTCGGAATTCAAATAAGTTACATAAAGTTTTATTTTTATTTTTATTTAAATTACATAATAATTCATAAACTTTATTTAAGACGTAGTGCCACCATTTGTAACGATCAAGCCTGGTAAGTCCATCAGTCAACACAATTATCCATGTACTCGTAAAAGATTCGTCAGCTATCGTGTCAAGCCTTGGTAAGGTTCTTCGCGTTAAATCACATGATCCATTGTTGGTGCGGGCCCCCTGTTAATATCTTTCAGTTTCATTCTTGCAAACATACGTACTCTTCGGAACATAATTCGAAAACAAAATTTTTTTTTTCATCTAAATTGTAAGACCCCGAAAATTTTTTTAAATAAAAAGGAATTTCCTTTATTTATTATTTTGAAATAGTAAGGGTTGATTTGATTAATGTGGATAGTTAAGGGTTAAATACATAAATATTTCAAAATAAGCAAGTGGTTATAAAATATTCATTTTGTGGGGAATATTCGTTTGGTCGTGGAATATTAAATCTTTGTCAGGGAATATTAAATGCTGACGCTTGCGAAGCAATACTTGGCCCCATAATGTGAGCGATTGGATGAAGAAAGCGACAAATATAAGTTGGTTAAAAATACTTGGCGTAGTTATTACTGAATTATCTTGTTGGAATACCCGGTGGTTAAAATCTGATGTCTGGCGTGGTTTGCCGATGATAGCCAGCGGTATTTGCATGTAATTGTTGAATTATTGATCCTTACGTGAAGAAGGCACTACTCAATAATTTTCACGATGAATTCTTATTCAATATTTTATTTTATTGATTCGATAATTCTTTGCGTTGATATTTTATATTATTGTTGTTCAATAATTGTCCTTGCATTATCTCCATTATCGGATCAATAATTCATATTATTTGAATAATATTATTAGATAGCATTATTGGCAATGTCTAGAAAGTTACATCGAGGAGAGGTTTGGTCACCTAATTGCTTGGCGATGAGGAGGAGAAATATCGGAAAGCCCCTCTTTCTGAGGAGCAGCACTGGTTGTCATAATTGTGATTACGTAATATTATTTGTGAATAATTAATTATTGATTCATATGATAAAGAAATATTTATTTTATGTGGATATAAATGATGGATTTATTTATGTGGTTATAAATGAAGAAATTAATGTTGAGGTGTTTTATCGGTATTTTATCAGTTGGAGGTATTAAAAATTAAATCGGGGTTTTGAGATATATTGCGGGGTTATAATTTTTAATCCAACCGTTGGATTGTGGTAATTTTGGGTATGTTATACATACATAAGTTGAGTATATGTCCACAAATTTTGAACCGTTAAAAATGCACGAATGATTTGTTATGAATTTTAAGAGGTGTCGATTAGGAAATTAGGTTTATAATTGATTTTGGTGGAAAATTCTAGAATTGAGTGGGCCCCACTTGTGGTTGGTGAAGAAATGTGCTGAATTTTATTTCAAATGTGGTGGGTGGCAATAGTAGCGGTAAAGCCATCGGGTAGCAGTCAAGTGCCTTGGTGGGCTAACATTTTCCTATAAATAGAGGCTAAGTTAGAATTGAAAATCACACGAAACAAAGTTTTCTCTCTTTCTCTCTCTATATTATTGAGGCGTATTTTGTGAGTATTTAGATACTTTGAGAGTTCTTTGATCATTACAAGTTTCATTCGGCATCACTTGAGCCTTTCCTTAGAAATCTTGATTCTTTGAGGTAAGGGATATTATTTTTTTTCGTAATGATATTATTTCTTCAATATCATTATCTTTGAAATGTTGATCTGAAGTTTTATCAAATTTGGAACTTTTTCATGTCGGGGTTACTATTCATGAGTTACTATTCACGAGTTACTATTCATGAGTTACTATTCACGATTCTTATTCACGAGTACTATTAAATGAAGCGTGAAAATATTTTTTTTGTGGAATTTCTATCTTTTGGTGTCTGAGTTCTTATTCACGTATCTGACCACTATTCACGATATCTGACACTATTCACGATATCTGACTATTCACAAAAAATAAAATTTCTTCTTTTTCGTCAAAATATCTATTACGGATACTAGCTTTGATTGTATCCATGTTTTGATCATTCTTGAATTTTACACCACTATGATTATTTTTTGAGGTATTGTTGGACATGGATAAAACAAAGTACGAATCATTAATCCTTGATCCTTGTCATTTTGTTTCCTTTGGATTCGTTCTTTAAAAATATTTTCATCATCCTCGGTCTTAAATGATGATATTATTGAATATCTTTGGCTGTAGTGCAAAGATGAATGATTCTGAAGAATATCTTTGGCACATGTAGTGCAAAGATGAGCGGTGTTTAAATGAACATGATCGATTGATGAATATCTTTGGCCTTTAGTGCAAAGATGAGCAGTGTTGAGATGAACATGACCGATTGATGAATATCTTTGGCTTTGTAGTGCAAAGATGAATATTTGATTTGAGATGAATATTGATTGATGTTACGGGGATAAAATATTGATGATGAATTTATTAAATTCATAGATTATAGTAGATTTCATTCTCTACGTAACTCTTACATGAATTATTATTTCATTGCGAATATTGATCCGAAATTTGTTATCTATTATATTCTATTAGATTTTTCCTGTTGAAGACTAACGATAATTTGTTGTATATTATCTTAGTCATAATATTCTTCTTGAGCTAGTTGAGCTCACCCTTTTCCTTTTTGTTCCATTCTCTTCGGGAGGCGAGAATATAGCGAAATGCAGTCGGGGTATGGAATGAAGGTTTTAGAAAGGATTGTTTAGTAGTCCTCACCATTTTTGTAAAATAATGTATCAATAAATGTGATGAGGATTTATTTGAGTATAAATATTATGCAGAAGATAATATTTGTATTTAAACTCATGATTTCTTGTTGTAATAATAAAGTTATAGTTGTTTACGTACCATGTATTGTGACTCGGAATGGGTGATGTATACCTATTTTGGGGGCGTCGCGGTTGGTATCGAGCTTAGGGATATGATCTCTGGCGGAGATCGGGGAATAGAACTAGGAGGGGAGAGGCGAGTAAATCCTTCGCTAGTGTGTCCTACCTAAGCTTATTTGTTAGTTAGTGGGTATATAGGGATATTATGTGATATATTGATTTCCTTAATTAACCCTTGTTTTATGGCGGTATTTGAGAATGTATTTGAGAATATAACGATGGAGTAAATGAGACCAGTGGAGATGCTGTCTTTACCAGCGAGGAGAGCGTGCAACAGTGGCAATGTTCCTCTGTGAACAACACCATGGAAGCGAGATGATGAGCGAGGGGATGTTTAGAAGTTTTTTGCAGTTCATGCAAAATCGAGACGAGGAGACTTCGTGTTCAAAATCTGAGGAGAAATGATAGCAATTCACGGGTTGTCACAATGACAAGCGATTCAAAGAGTTGGGACCACGAATTTAAGGAAAGCGGATCCGATCATGCGGCGGAAACATGGGTCAAACAAATTACCAAGATATTCGATGTCTTGGGATGCGGAGGAACGAAGGTTCCATTCGCCACCTTTATGTTAAAAGTGGCGGCGAGACTCTTGGTGGGAGTCGTGAAGCGTACCCATCGGCCGCACTTTTCGGCATGTCTTGGGAGGCGTTTGAGAGACTATTTAATGACAAATACTTTCACGAAAGTGTTCGTCGTATGAAGGAAGTGGAGTTCATCGATTGGAACAAAACAACATGGCGGTGTCTCGATGCGAGGCAAAGTTTGCGAGTTATCGAGTTTGCACCTCATTTGGTGGAGAATGAGGAGCGTATGGGCGGATGTTTCTTAGAGGTTTGAAACCCGGCATCGTCGGTATCTCATTTCTCATAAACTTTCTCTTTATTGAGGATGTTGTAAGCGAGGGCTCAATTATTAGGCGAGATAACGAGTACGGTCGGTGTTGAGGACCATAACCGAGGATCGCACGAGAGATAGCGGTCGGTGAGAATAATGATAACTGCGGAGAAAAAAGCGGGGCCAGACGAAATGGTAACCACTCTGGTGGTAATCATGGTCGTGAAAGCGAGAAGAAGCGAGTCGGGAGGAGATTTTAAAAGAGGAGATTTAACAACGACTATGTGAAGGCAGCGGTCTTGGCGACAAGCTGGTTCTAAGGGAGGAGAACGACCACGGTCATATGCTACAAATGCGGAAAAGGGACATGTCGGTCAAGCGCCCTAACGATTCAAGGTATGCTATAGTTGTGGAAAGAAAGGACATATCGCTTTCGAGATTATGCGATGTAGCGAAACCTAGTTCATTGGGACGGTGACTCAAAAATCATCCCGAGAAAAGTCAAAGTCAGCGATTCCGGAAAGGCGTTTGTTGTGACTGGTCATAATGCGAGGAACCCAAACGAG
The DNA here is from genome assembly GCA_020205615.1 of Panax quinquefolius. Taxonomy (NCBI): domain Eukaryota; kingdom Viridiplantae; phylum Streptophyta; class Magnoliopsida; order Apiales; family Araliaceae; genus Panax; species Panax quinquefolius. Next base: position 26,207,557 of record CM035171.1, read on the forward strand.
GTGATCACGGGTAAGCTATTTATAAATTCTTGTGAAGTTTATACCTTACTTGATCTGGGGTGCTACCCATTCATTTATCTCTCTGCATGTGCTCAGCGTTTAAACTTGACTCAGGAGAAATTAGACTTTGACCTATCTGTGGAAACTCAGTTAGGAGAAACTTTCATCACATCCATCATTTATAAATCTTGTTTGATTCAAGTTGGCACCATCACCTTACTGTTGACCTTATCTCTTTAAAGATACTTGCTTTTGATGTGATTTTAGGGATTGATTGGTTAACTACTCATCATGCCAAAATTGATTGTTTTCGTAAGGTTGTTAGTTTTCATATTCCTAACCAACCTATTATGCAATTCAAGCAACTAAACCATTAAAATTAATCACTATCATATCTAATCATAAAGCTATTCGTTTATTGAAAAGCGGATGTCAAGCTTTCTTAGCCCATGTTATGGATTTGAATAAAGACACGTCAAATTTGAATAATATTCTGTTGTTATTGACTTTCACGGCGTATTTCTGAAGAACTTCCGGTCTACCCCGAGCGTGAAGTTGAATTCTTTATTGATCTTGAACACTGTAAAGCCCATTTCTAAAACCCCATATCGAATGGCTCTATTGAACTTGGGGAGTTAAAGGTCCAACTACGAGAATTGTTGGACATCGGTTTCATTCGATCTAGTACATCTCCTTGGGGTGCTCTGTTTTTATTTGTAAAAAAAAAAGCGGAGTATGCGACTTTGTATTGACTATCGGGAATTGAACCATGTCACCATCAAGAATAGGTATCCTCTACCTCGTATTGATGACTTGTTTGACCGATTCAAGAGGGCACAATTCTTTTCAAAAATCGATCTTCGATTACGGATATCATCGGTGAAAATTAGGCGAGGATATTCCAAAGAGCGCCTTGAGAACTTCGGTATGGGCATTATGAATTCTTAGTCATGTCTTTCGGACTAACTAATGCTCCTGCGGCTTTCATGGATATGATGAACCAAGTATTCAAGGAATATTTGGATCAGTTCGTTGTTGTCTTTATTGATGACATCCTTATATATTCCAAAAGTCGTGAAGATCATGAGCACCATTTGAAATTTGGTACTCAAAGGCTTCGTGAAAACTAACTATATGCCAAATTGAAGAAATGCGAGTTCTAGCTTGAGGAAGTAGCCTTTCTTGGGCATGTGGTGTCAAAACATGGAGTATCTGTTGATCCGGCGAAGATTGAAGAAATACAAAGTTGGGAGCAACAAAAGTCGGTGGATGAAGTCACGTAGCTTTTTGGGCTTATTTGGTTATTATCGGAGATTCGTGGAAGGGTTTTCTCGAATCGCTACTCCATTAACTTCACTAACTCGGAAGGATACAAAATTCGTTTGGAATGAAGAATGCGAGAAGAGTTTCCAAGAGCTTAAGAGGAGACTTATTTTACTTTTGTTCTAACAATACCATCGGTTCGGATGGATTTGTTATCTACAATGATGCTTGGGCAAAGGGTTAGGATGTGTTCTCATCTGGCGTGGGAAAGTCATAGCCTTTATGCCTCGCGACAACTTAAAGAGTATGAGAGGAATTATCCTACTCATGATCTAGAGTTAGCGGCGATCGTTTCGTGCTTAAAAATATGGAGGCACTATCTATATGGGGAGAAAGTGGAGATATATTCGGACCATAAAAGCCTTAAATATTTCTTCACTCAAAAAAGAACTCAACATGCGGCGGTGACGTTGGCTCGAGCTATTGAAAGACTACGACCACACTATTCAATACCATCACTGGTAAAAGCGAGCGTGGTGGTGGCGCATTGATTGAGTAGAAGATCATATCTTGAGGAGCGAGTGCGATGATGTCAAGTATCGATAGAGCCAACTTTAATAGAAAAAGTTAAGGTTGCTCAAGCCACCGAGGCCGGAGGCGATCACGTATGAAGAAGAAAGTACAAGAAGGAGCTATTAGGGCGAGAATTGATGAAGAAGGAATACTTGAGTCCACTCTAGACTTTGTGTTCCTAACGACTACGATTTGAAGTACAAGATTATGATGGAGGCACACAATACACCATTTGCAATCCATCACGGAAGTACTAAAATGTATCGTGATCTTGACATACATTTTGGTGGAATAATATGAAGAGAGAGATTGCAAAGTTTATCTCGATGTGTTTAACTTGCTTAGCGTGTAAGGCGGAGCATCTAGTACCTAAGGGTCCGTTGCAACCACTTGAGATTAGGAATGGAAGTGGGAACACATTACCATGGATTTAGATTACGGGTCTTCCTACGGTTTCTCAAGGCATCAATGCTATATTGGGTTATTGTTGATAGATTAACCAAGTGCGCTCATTTCTTGCCGATCTGGAGACTTATTCACTTGAACGTCTTGCTAGTATATGCGTAAATGAGATTGTGAGGTTGCATGGCATGCACTGTATCCATAGTTTTGGATCGTGACCCAAGATTCACTTCAAGATTTTGGGTTAGCTTGCAAAAAGCTATGGAGCGCAGATTTGCGATTTAGTTTAAGCATACCATCCCCAAAGCAGACTGAGACAATCGAGAGGACTATTCAAACTCTTGAAGATTTATTAAGACTACGTGTCCTGACTTCAAGGGTAGTTGGGATAAGTATTTACCATTGGTGGAATTCTCCTACAACAACAGTTATCGAGCAAGTATAGGTGTGGCTCCATTGAAGCATTATATGGGCCGAAAATGTCGTTCTCCAATATGTTGGGATGAGGTGGGTGAAGCAACATTGTTGGGACTCGAGTTAATACGTATGACTGACTGAAAAGATCCAAATGATTCGACAACGTATACAAAGCGGCACAAGATCGACAAAAGAGTTATGCGGATCTTCATCGAAAGGACGTGGAATTTAATGTAGGGGATCATGTATTGTTGCGAGTTGCTCCATGGAAGGGAGTTACAAGATTTGGGAAGAGAGGAAAGCTCAATCCACGATTTATTGGTCCATTTCAAATTCTTGACCGGAAGTAGGAAATGTAGCCTATAGACTTGCATTACCTCCAAGTATGTCTCGTGTTCATAATGTGTTTCACATATCAGTACTTAAGTAAATATGTGAAAGACCCGAACCACGTTATTGAGTTAGAACCAGACGAGATAGCCGAAGACTTAACGTATGAGGAGGTACCTGTCAAGATCTTGGATAGGAAGGAGCATGTCCTACGCGCAAAGGTCATACCACAAGTTAAAGTTTTGTGGAGGAATCATGCTATAGAGGAAATGACACGGGAATTGGAAAGCGGAAATGAAAGCGAGGTATCCTCACCTTTTGAAACACACAGTCGTCACGACGTCAATTTCGAGGACGAAATTTCATAAGGAGGGAGGTTGTAAGACCCAATTTTTTTTAAATAAAAGGAATTTTCTTTATTTATTATTTTGAAATAGTAAGGGTTGATTTGATTAATGTGGATAGTTAAGGGTTAAATACATAAATATTTCAAAATAAGCAAGTGGTTATAAAATATTCATTTTTGTCGGGGAATATTCGTTTGGTCGTGGAATATTAAATTTGTCGGGAATATTAAATGCGACGGCAAGTGCATGACATGTGTATGTGGGCCCATATGGAAGCGATTGGATGAAGAAAGCGACAAATATAAGTTGGTTAAAAATAACGGCGTAGTTATTCTGAATTAATCTTGTTGGAATACCCGGTGGTTAAATACGATGTCTGGCGTGGTGGTTAAAGATGTAGCACGGTAGTATTGCATGTAATTGTTGAATTATTGATCCTTACGTAAAAGGCACTACTCAATAATTTTCACGATGAATTCTTTATTCGATATTTTATTTTATTGATTCAATAATTCTTTGCGTTGATATTTTATATTATTATTGTTCAATAATTGTCACTTTTGCATTATCTCCATTATCGGATCAATAATTCATATTATTTGAATAATATTATTAGATAGCATTATTGGCAATGTCTAGAAAGTTACATCGAGGAGAGGTTTGGTCACCTAATCTTGCGCCATGAAGAGAGAAATCCTTATCGGAAAGCCCCTCTTTCACGGGAGCGGCTGGTTGTTGTCATAATTGTGATTACGTAATATTATTTGTGAATAATTAATTATTGATTCATATGATAAAGAAATATTTATTTTATGTGGATATAAATGATGGATTTATTTATGTGGTTATAAATGAAGAAATTAATGTTGAGGTGTTTTATCGGTATTTTATCAGTTGGAGGTATTAAAAATTAAATCGGGGTTTTGAGATATATTGCGGGGTTATAATTTTTAATCAAACCGTTGGATTGTGGTAATTTTTGGGTATGTTATACATACATAAGTTGAGTATATGTCCACAAATTTTGAACCAATTAAAAATGCACGAATGATTTGTTATGAATTTTAAGAGGTGTGCGATTAGGAAATTAGGTTTATAATTGATTTTGGTGGAAAATTCTAGAATTGAGTGGGCCCCACTTGTGGTTGGTGAAGAAATGTGCTGAATTTTATTTCAAATGTGGTGGGTGGCAATAGTAGTGAGGTAAAGCCATCGGTAGCGAATTAGAGTCAAGTCTGCCTTTGGTGAGGCTAACATTTTCTATAAATAGAGGGCTAAGTTAGAATTGAAAATCACACGAAAAAAGTTTTTTCTCTTTTCTCTCTATATTATTGAGCGTATTTTGTGAGTATTTAGATACTTTGAGAGTTCTTTGATCAAGACAAGTTTCATTGGCATCACTTGAGACCTTTCCTTCCAAGAAATCTTGATTCTTTGAGGTAAGGGATATTATTTTTTTTCGTAATGATATTATTTCTTCAATATCATTATCTTTGAAATGTTGATCTGAAGTTTTTATCAAATTTGGAACTTTTTCATATCGGGGTTACTATTCATGAGTTACTATTCACGAGTTACTATTCATGAGTTACTATTCACGAGTTCTTATTCACGAGTACTATTCATAAGCGTGAAAATATTTTTTTTGTGGAATTTCTATCTTTTGGTGTAGAGTTACTTATTCACGATATACGGACTTTATTCACGATATCTGACACTATTCACGATATCTGGCACTATTCACCGAAAAATAAAATTTCTTCTTTTCGTCCAAAATATCTATTATGGATACTAGCTTTGATTGTATCCATGTTTTGATCATTCTTGAATTTTACACCACTATGATTATTTTTGAGGTATTGTTGGACATGGATAAAACAAAGTACGAATCATTAATCCTTAATCCTTGTCATTTTGTTTCCTTTGGATTCGTTCTTTAAAAATATTTTCATCATCCTCGGTCTTAAATGATGATATTATTGAATATCTTTTGGGCTGTAGTGCAAAAGATGAATGATTTTGAAGAATATCTTTGGCACTGTAGTGCAAAGATGAGCAGGTGTTTAAATGAACATTTAAATATGATCGATGAATATCTTTGGCCTTTAGTGCAAAGATGAGCAGTGTTGAGATGAACATGACCGATTGATGAATATCTTTGGCTGTAGTGCAAAGATGAATATTTGATTTGAGATGAATATTGATTGATGTTCTGAGGATAAAATATTGATGATGGAATTTGTTAAATTCATAGATTATAGTAGATTTCATTCTCTACGTAACTCTTCTATGAATTATTATTTCACCACTGCGAATATTGATCTGAAATTTGTTGTCTATTGTATTCTATTAGATTTTTCCCCGTTGAAGACTAACGATAATTTGTTGTATATTATCTTAGTCATAATATTCTTTACTGAGCTAGTTGAGCTCACCCTTTTCCTTTTTGTTCCATTCTTCTCTGGAGGCGAGAATATAGCGAGCGATGCAGTGGGGTATGGAATGAAGGTTTTAAAAGGATTGTTTAGTAGTCCTCACCATTTTGTAAAATAATGTATCAATAAATGTGATAAGGATTTATTTGAGTATAAATATTATCAGAAGATAATATTTGTATTTAAACTCATGATTTTCTTGTTGTAATAATAAAGTTGTAGTTGTTTCTGTACCATGTATTGACAACTCAGAATGGGTGATGTATACCTATTTTGGGGGCGTCACATAAATACGATTCGAATACCCAAAATATTTAAAATTATCTTTAATTCGTAAAATATTTATGTTCCACACATGACAAAGATTTAACAAATTATTTTTATTTTTTTTATTTTACATAAATTCATGCAAAACTTTAATGACATCGGATAAGCACAAACAACTCTACAAATTATATCACCAACTCTCCTAAGTCCTTAAGAGTTTCAAAATATCATAACCTCAAATTGAATTAGTTCTCAAATATTATAACACCAAAAAATATCATACTAAGATATCTTCAACACCATATCAACATCCAAATCACATATTCTACTATCCGCATTAGCAAACTATAGCTTTTCAAAATCTATTGGATTTCATCACTTATTATATATTTAATCATTCAATGAATCAATCATTCTTTTAATGCAAACCTTAACCCAACAAATTCTAAGATCTCTTCATACTATCACACAAAAACTTCATTTAAAATAACTCCAATATTCTACTCGGAAATAACAGCAAAATTTATTTACTCCAATATCCTACTTAAAAATAGCCACAAAATTGATCATTAACTCCAATTGATTAATCTAATTACCTCGAATATTAACAACTCAAATTACAAGAAATCCTCTATACTTAATAATTTTCACTTGATCATAATATGCCATCAATACTCAAACCTCAAATTATCCACAAGCTTAACATAAATCAAAACCTAACTCAAATCAAATCCTCAATTCAACGATCATAAAAATTATCACAAAAAAACTACTCTAACAAAAATAAATTCTGCAAAATCAAATACTCGTCGATACAAATACTCACATCATAATCGCATCTCATATAAAATTAATTCTCATCTGTACAAAGCATAACTTTATTCACTTCAATGATTAAATCGCAATTCTCAACTAATATCATTACTCAATCACCTTAATAAATTATTCCACTTTCCTTAAATCAACTACAAATCGAAAAGAAATCGACAATTGGTCAAAATAGAGACCAACTAAACAAAGAATAAAATCGAATTAAACTCCTACGTCTACCAAATGGTTTACCCACAACTCACATGTCAAACCTAAATAGGTTTTTTACAAGAAAGAACCTAAGCTTTGATACCATCTATGTAACACCCCCTTCCCGAAAAGGAAAGGAAGGTCACGTGCAAATCACAACAAACCTCAAAATTAAGTGAACATAGCACTAATAACCTCAAAATATTAATAGTGGTGATCCATTAATAAAGAACTAAATACAATTCTCCAAACAAAGTCAAAACAATCAAAACTTAAAATTCTAATCAACCTAGATGGTCAAAGGCAACACTCTCATCACACTAGTCCTGAATCACCCCTGCAACCTGCCGGAAGAAAAACACAGCCTGAGCCAAATGCCCAATATGGATATAAAGATACAAAAGATATACAACTGAAATACGAAATCAACAGAGACAAAATATTGCCTCTGACAAAAAATAAAATCTGAATAGAATATATCTGAATCAACAGAATTAACGAAACAAACAGAAGAGTAAAGAAAATAATGAACTGAAATAACTAACCTAGTTAATTGAACTGAACATAAACCAACAAAACTAATACAATAAAATAATAGGTTGAAATAAATGGATGGGGTTATTTCATACTGATTGAGCTCAAAAGTATATCTTGCCACACATGTAAGTCAAACTAATGCCACATAGGCAATTAAATGATGCCACACATGCAATCAAAATAATTCCACATATGCACTCACATATTGGACCACAAATCTAAATGTATGCAAATCGGATAGGTGTGTTCGGCACAACATCACCCATCCGCAGAACAAAAAACTAGGGTTAACCCATACGCATCCCACAATAAAACACCAAATGACCCACTTCCTCCGGAGCCCAAACAGAGACGTCGTGGACTAATCACACCACCACAGAAAGTGTTATGCCTCTCGTACCAAGACGAAATGCCCGTGGTACCCCCACAGGTGGTTATAGCTCAGGTATACCCCATAGACGAAATTATCGTTAGCCTTCAACACTGTTAAACTGATACAATGTAACAAACATCAAGTTTAACTGCAGCGGAACAAGCAATCCATTAGAAGAGTCAAGTAGAGAATAAAATCTACTATCTTCTATGATTTAAAAGATTTTTCATCACTTTTATCGTTGAGACTCAGCTTAATAAATAATCCATATCATCAAATCATCCCTGCACTACAGGCCAAGGATATTCTTTAGTATCACGACCACGAATTATCCATGCACTACGGGCCAAAGATAATCGTGTCTTCATCAACGGTCCTGATCATGCCATAAAACAATTCATCTTTGCACCCTTGGCCGAAGAGAATCCATAGCCATAATCATACCAAAAAAGCGTCCATCAATGCACTACGGGCGATGAGGACTTTTTCCACATCATTTGTAACATTACGGCCATGATTATATTAGAATAATACCGGTCATAATCATACCAATTCCATCTATGCACTATGAGCCATGAGATGACTTTGAACATAATATAAACATGAGGATGATGACAATGACATAATGATTCAATAAAATAAGTTCAAGAATTAATTTATCCAGGAACCAACAACTTCCAAATTGTCAACATTATACCGCTTTTTGTAGAGTAAAATTCAAGAAGGCTCGGAAGAATATTTCCATGAAAAGATCTTTGGATGAAGTTTAATTATCAAGGATATTCCACTAATTTCATGGAGTATAAGTCAAAGTTTTAACCAACTGAGTATAATAAAGAATGGAATAACAAAAGAAATCACCAAGCATGAGATAAACCGCACAGGCAGGTTATTCCAACATAATAATTAATAACGAAACTAGTCGATTTAAAATTGCACCGATAGGATGTTCCAGCGAGAATAATAAAAATGGAATAACAACAGAAATCACCATGCATGCGATTACTCACATGTAGACAAAGTTATTCCAATGAGAATACTAAATAACGGAACCAGTCCGGGTGTAAAACACATGACGAGGATATTCCAATGTAATAATAAATATTGGAACCTGTGTCCCGTAAAACGCATGCACAGGATATTCCAATAAGAATAATAAAGAATGGAATATTAGAAGAATTTCACCATGTATGCAAAAGATTACTTTGCATAGATAAAAAGTTATTCCAACATAATAATAAAGAATGGAATAATGTGAAGAATTTCACCAAGTATAGGGGTGGCAGCGTGATACTGAGTTATTCAATAGAATAATAAAGAATGGAATAATGTAAGTTCTCTTCATGAATAAGAAAGAAAGAGTACCCCTTACGAGTACAACAAATAATATTCCCTACCTTAGAAATAAGAGTACTGGATATAGAAGTAGTGAAGTACAGAACACTTTTCTTCTTTCTCTCTATAGTTTCTCTCTCAGAGTTTCGGTGAATTCGTAAGAAATAATGAATGAATGAGCTTCTATTTATAGAAAAATGGATTTCGTGATAAGAACTAACTCATGAGCAGTTCAGATTGATTTACTTTAATCGACGGTCCATATTTAAAGCAAAATCTTTTAAATAAAAATATAAAATATTCTATTTATAATCTAATAAAAAGAATAACTTTATAAAAGATTTTACTATGCAAACACTACGCTTGCAGCACTATGCAAATACTATGCATAATAAAATATAATATATTCTAATTATTATCTAATAAAAGCAGATAACTTTATAAAAGTATTCTATTTTATATAAAAAGATTTTACTATGCAAAACACTACGCAGCACTATGCAAAAACACTATGCATAATAAAATATAATATATTCTAATTATTGTCTAATAAAGCAGATAACTTTATAAAAGTATTACTGCTTTTAAATAAAAAGATTTTACTACGCAAAATACTATGCAGAATAATTATGCAACACTATACATAATAGAATATAATATATAATATATTTATAGAATATAATATATTCTATTTATAGAATAAATTTATAAAAGTATTCTGTTTTATATAAAAAGATTTTCTGTATTATTAAATTAATAATACCAATAACACAAAAATGAGTGACTTATCACGTAAGCATCAATAATCAATACTGTGTGCTACTATGCAATCACGCGTATTACTGTACTTTTACTACCGAGTAGTTCAACAGTATTAACGGTAAAACTTCCGCCGTTATTTTCATAAAATATTTTTGTCGTTTTCTCAATCAGACAATAATTCCGTTGTGGGGTCCACCAATGATTGTGCCGTTGCACGAATATTCCCTTATAAAATATTCCCCAACCAATCGAATATAATATGACAATTGCATACTTTGTAAAATTTATAAATACTACCCATAACTATAATATTATCTCAAATCCACACCATAATATTAAAAACAAATATTTCGAAAAATTAAATCTTTATTCATAAAATCTGGGGTATCACAATCTCCCCTCCTTATGAAATTTCGCCCTCGAAATTTACGTACACAACTGGTATGTCGAAGAGGTGAGGATACCTTGATTTCATTTCAGATTCTAACTCCCAAGTCAATTCCTCAACATCGTGGTTTCTCCACAAAATTTTGACTTGAGGTATAACCTTTGTGTGTTGAATACGATTCTTCTTATCCAAGATTTTAACACGTATCTCCTCATACGTTAAATCTTCGGCTATCTCAAATCGATTCTAAATTAATAATGTGGTTCTATTCATCCACATATTTACGTAATAATCGATACGTAAAAAAACGTTCTGAACACGCAACATACTTGGCGGTAAAACGAGTCTATAGGCCATAGTTCCTACTTCATCTAGGATTTCAAATGGGCCAATTAAATCGAGGGTTGAGATTTCTTCTCTTCGTCGATTCTTGCTTCTAGAATAACGCCCTCTTGAACCTTCTTCTTCACATTCATCAGCTCCGGGTGTGTAGCTTGAGCGGCTTTAACTTTATCGATTAAAGTCGATTCTACTCGTATATTCGTTGTCTTCACGGGGGTTCGTTTATTCGTACTTATAAATGCATACGATCTTCTACTCAACGCGTCAGCTACTACGTTCGTTTTTCCACGATGGTATTGAATGATATGATCGTAATCTTCAACAGCTCGAGCCAACGTCTTTGGCGCATGTTACGTTCATTTTAGTTGAAGAAATATTTGAGGGTTTTAGAAATGGGTTTTGTACTAGGGTCAATACAAAATTCGATTTCACGCTCTAGGGGTAGGCTAAGAAGTCTTCAAGATTACATCAGAAAATTTATTAACAATAGAAATATCATTCAAAGTTGTGACCCTCATCAAAAACTTGGATATTACGTCACATTGATACATATCAACTTGCCATCGTCATTCACAACATCGCCTGTAGAAAGTCTGGCTTCGGTGAATTCCACTCAAGGAAGTCAACAATGAAAGGACCGGGGTTCTTTACTTATGGCTTGATATGACAATGATTGACTTTAGTGGTTTGGTTGCTTGAATTCGCATAATAGGTTGGTTAGGAATATGAAAGCTAACAACCTTACGAAAAGAATGATGAGTAGTTAAACAATCGATTTCTAAAAATTGCATCAAAGGCAAGTATTTTCAAAGAGATAAGATTGACAGGTAACGTGAAAGTGTCGATTTGAATCAACAAGATTTATAAATAGTGCAGGTTACAAAACGAAGTTTCAACCAATAAGTCAAAGTCTAACTTCTCCGGAGTTAAATTTAAATGTTGAGCGCAAGCAAGAGAGATAAAAGAATAGGTAGAACCGGTATCGAATAAGGTATAGACTTCGCAAGAATTTATAATTAACTAACCCGTGATAACTTCATTCGATTCCTTGTCACGAAAAATGCTCTCCCTTAAACTATCGAATTTGACTTGTTCGGGACAGTCTTTGGTGTCGTCATTACCACTGGAATTGACTTTCACTATAGGGCATATTCCACCCTCAACTGCTTCGTCGTACTCCTGCTCCATGATCTAAATCATTAGCCTTTGATCCATATCGAATTAAGGTTGACCGCAATGTATAGGGTAATTCAAAACTCGATGATGGGTTCTCCCAATTGCTGTCAAAAAAGAGAAATACATACCATCTATTTTAGCTTTCTTGGATCGGACTTCTCTTTCCACACTATCAACGAGTCGTGTGGCTTATACCCATGCATCTTTCATTCTCACTCGTTAAGTTATTTCTTCTTTCAGCTGCTCCTTGACATTTGAATTCTCAGATTCCAGCTTTAATATCGTATACTCTGCCAAAGAGCGCTCCTGTTCAGCTATCGCACATCGGGTAATATAATTTTGAATTGTTACATTCCTTTGGTCCACGACCGCCTTCCGTTCTTCAGCCTGCTCTTCTAACTCATGAATACGATTTTGTAATTCTACATTTTGATCAATAAGTTCTTCTAATAAATCCTCCTCAGGTTCCTCTTCTTACTCACTCTCAGTTGCTACCTTTGCGACTAGCTTGAGTGCAACTTTTAATTCCTCAATCACCACATGGATATCTCTAATCACATTATCTTGATTGGTGATTAGAGGTGTCTCCACAGTCTCATGTGCTCCCTTGCGATTCTCAACATTCTCGGATGTCATTTTCAAATACTGCCACAAAACAAGGGTTAATTAACATATCACATATTATCCCTATACTCTGACCGACCAATTAAATACGAAAAAAACTTAGGTAGGTCATACTAGCGAAGGAATTCCCCGTCTCTCCCCTCCTAGTTCTTGTCTCACATCTCAGCCAGGGATCATATCCCTAAGCTTTGATACCAACTGTGAAGTCCCCAAAATTAGGTATACATCACCCATCTTGAGTAGCCAGATACATGGTACAGAATTCAAATACAACTTAATAATACAACTGTCGTATACAATACAACAAAACATAAACTGTGAGTTTGAATACAAATATTGTCTACTAGAGAGTATACAAACTCAAAAGGAGTCCTCATTACAATTATTATCACACTATTTCACATAATAGTGAGGACTACTAATGCACCATCTAGGACCATCACTCTGTTCCCCGACTAGTGCCAGCTACGCTCTCATTTCTTGAAGAGAACAATGAAAGTAAAAAGGGTTAGCTCAACTAGCCCAGTAAGAAATATTATGACTAAGATAATGCAGAATAAATTATCGTTAGCCTTCAACAGTGTTAAACTGATAAAATATAATAACTATCAAGTTTAACTGCAGCGGAACAAGCAATCCATTAGAAGAGTCAAGTAGAGAATAAAATCAATTATCTTCTATGATTTAAAAGGTTTTTCATGACTTTTATTGCTGAGACTCAGCTTAATAAATAATCCACATCATCAAATCATCCATGCACTACAGGCCAAGGATATTCGTTAGTATCACGACCACGAATTATCCATGCACTACGGGCCAAAGATAATCGTGTTTTCATCAACGGTCCTGATCATGCCATAAAACAATTCATCTTTGCACCCTTGGCCGAAGAGAATCCATAGCCATAATCATACCAAAAACTGTCCATCAATGCACTACGGGCCAATGAGGACTTTTTCCACATCATTTGTAACATTACGGTCATGATTATACCGAATAATCCCTAGTCATAATCATACCAAGTCCATCTATGCACTACAGGCCACAGATGACTTTGAACATAATATAAACATTAGGATGATGAGAATGACAAAATAATTCAATAAAACAAGGTCAAGAATTAATTTATCCAGGAACCAACAACGTCCAAATTGTCAACATTATACTGCTTTATAGAGTAAAATTCAAGAATGCTCAGAAGAATATTTCCATGAAAAGATACTGGATGAAGCGCAATTATCAAGGATATTCCACTAATTGCATGGAGTATAGAAGTCAAAGTTTTAACCAACTAGTATAATAAAGAATGGAATAACAAAAGAAATCACCAGACATGCGATAAACCGCACATGCAGGTTATTCTAACAGAATAATAAATAACGGAACCAGGTCAGGCGAAATTCGCACCGACAGGATGTTCCAACAAAATAATAAAAAATAGAATAACAACAGAAATCTCCATGCATGCGGTACTTCAGATAGACAAAGTTATTCCAATGAATAATAATAACGGAACCAGTCAAAGTGAAATTGCACCGAAGCGAGGATATCCCAATGTAATAATAAATAACGGAACCAGTCCGGTATAAACGCATTGCATGTGATATTCCAACAAGAATAATAAAGAATGGAATATTAGAAGAATTTCACCATGTATGTAAAGATTGATTTTGCATAGACATGTTATTCAACATAATAATAAAGAATGGAATAATGGAAGAATTTCACCAAGTATTGGGTAGCCCACGCGTATCTGAGTTATTCCAATGAATAATAAAGAATGGAATAATGAAGTTCTCTTCATGAATAAGAAAGAAAGAATACCCCTTACGAGTAAAACAAATAATATCCCCTACCTTAGAAAGAAAAGTCTTTGGATATAGAAGTAGTGAAAGTGAGTAACACTTTTCTTCTTTCTCTCTATAGTTTCTCTCTCTAGAGTTTCAAATTGAATTAAGTAAAAAATAATGAATGAATGAGCTTCTATTTATAGAAAAATGGACCGCATAGTAACTAACTCATGAAGCGGTCAAGATCGATTTACTTTAATCGACGGTCCATATTTAAAGCAAAATCTTTTAAATAAAAATATAATATATTCTATTTATAATCTAATAAAACGAATAACTTTATAAAAGATTTTAGTATGCAAACACTATCGCACGGGCACTATGCAAACACTATGCATAATAAAATATAATATATTCTAATTATTGTCTAATAAAACATATAACTTTATAAAAGTATTTTGTTTTATATAAAAAGATTTTACTATCTGAAAACACTATGCGAGCACTATGCAAACACCATGCATAATAAAATATAATATATTCTAATTATTGTCTAATAAAATAGATAACTTTATAAAAGTATTCTATTTTATATAAAAGATTTTACTATGCAAAATACTATGCGATAATTATGCAACACTATGCATAATTGAGTATAATATATTCTATTTATAGAATAACTTTATAAAAGTATTCATTTTATATAAAAGATTTTACGTATTATTACTTTAATAATACCAATAACACAAAAATAAGTGACTTATCACGTAAGCATCAATAATCAATACCGTGCTACTATGCAACCACGCAGACATCGCATTTTTTACTACCGAAAGTAGTTCAATAAAGATAATCGGTAAAACTTCCACCGTTATTTTCATAAAATATTTTTGTCGTTTTCTCAATCGGATAATAATTCCGATTTACATGGGGTCCAACAATGATTCTCGCCATTTACATCGAATATTCCCTGATAAATTATTCCCCGACCAATTGAATATAATATGACAACTTGCATACTTTGTAAAATTTATAAATACTACCCATAACTATAACATTATCTCAAATTCACACCATAATATTAAAAAAATATTTTGAAAAATTAAATCTTTATTCATAAAATCTGGGGTCTCACATCATATGTATCAACTCCAAAATGAAACTAATATATTTATTCACATGAAACAATTATGTGAAATCATAACAGAATTTGAAATAAGGAAATAAACGAACAAATCAAATTTAACAAGAGTATCGCTAAAAGTGTACGGAATCCGTATATGGAATAAGCAACGTAATACCCAAAATTTACATTCCAAATTGTAACTCCTTAAATTCTCTCCGTTCGAGCTAATTAAACAAATTAAATAAAAAACAAATTAATAATTTATGCGCTAAATTACTAATTACTAATTTCACTTTTTTTATTAAGACTCGTACATTCCATGGATTTTATAATACCAATTGTACCGACTATATTTATTACTAAATACTTTTGGTTCCTTTCAAAACAAGAGTAAAATATTAAATTAAAGTATTTTATAAATATGTTTTTTACTCCTTCCATCAAACTCACCAAAACTGCAATACTATTTGGCCAATTTAATACAAAACTAAAAGAAAGAAAATCAAAATAATTTTACATGAGATTCTCCTCCCAGGAATTACTTTTATAATAATAACCTATCAATTCAATTGTTTTATTACTTTATTATTATCCAATGTTGTATGGTCACTTACTGTGAAACAAGAATACTTGTCAAAATTAAGTCTCATTAACATATTAGTCTAGAACAAGAACTGATTCCGCAAGTCATACATATTTACCAAAAATTAATTTATCTTTTATAAGCAAAGTACACAGAACCAACAAATCAGTGTAGTTAAACGTTTCATGAAAACTCTTCCAATTTTCGTACACTCAATCTGTTAATTAATCTATAACATACACAAGTACATACAATTATACATGATAGTACTATATATAATTATATATATATATATATGTTGAATCATAGCCAATAAATTATTAATATTAATATCAAAAGAAAGTAACACACTATATAAAAGTTGATGACTAAATCTGAATTACCCATGCTTGGTACAAATTAGCTTTTGATTGAAGGAGACTTACACATATACATACATATATAACTTACTTGTATCCAAATCAGAAGAAAATCCTTGTTCCTTTATCTCACACAAGTATAATCTGACCCTTCCTTTCTCTTTGATTAGCCACGACTACTATCTTCTTTTCCCTCTACCAATGCATAACGTAATGTTAAGTAAAAACTAGGGTTTAGGTATTTATTTATTTAATATTTTTTTAACCTAGTTTTAATAGGATTTAAAATTACCCAAATACAAAATAGACCCAATGAGTATAAAAACCCAAATTAATGTAATCGCATACTTATTATAGTTCACACAAATTAAATACAATTTGACCCAAACATAAGAAAAGTCCAATTAAAATATGGATTTAAGTATTATTTATTTATTTTATTTCTTTATTATTATTTTATTTGGGTATTACATTAACTATGCAATAGAAACTATTATATAACTAATACACAGACTACTAATATGTACTCTATAGACCCACCCCCAAACTTAAAATAAATAATGTCCTCATTGTAAGAAATAGAAAGAATTTAAGTAAGAGGACTTCCCTGAGAGGCTAAGCGTCAGGCTCAACAGTAGGATTTAGACGAGCAAACATGTTAGCCAAAGATGCATTAAAACTATTCTGAGTCGCAAACATATGATCCTGTTTTTCTGCGATCCTCTTCTGTCGTTTATCTTCTATTTTGCTCCTTGCATCCAAATATTGCTAAAGACTCCTGAACTAAGTGCTAAACATAAAGTTTGTCTTTCGCGATGAATTAGGTGCAGTAGCCTCCTAACCTTCAGGAATAATATCAGCATCAAAATCTTCATATTTATCATCCTCAGCTTCATCCTCATCCTCCTCAGAATCTAAAGGAAATAAAAATCATAATCCCCTAGGGTGGGACTCACCCCCGGTAACTCCGTATATCTAGCTATCAACCTATGATCCAAAAGTTGAAGTGGCTAATGTACTGGCTCATCAACGCCCCATCTAATGCCTGCTTGACGACATAATCCACAAATGAGGGACGGATGTGGTAGTCCGCCCACAAACATTGCACGCAAGCAACGTGGAATAGAAAAGTTGATGGTAGCCCCAACATTGATATCAAAGTCCTTAACAATAGCATATAACATGTGTTTTTTCCTTGGTTATCTCTGTAACGACCCCAAAATTCATACCATTTAAATCTCGACTTCGGTCATTAACCATACATTAAATCTCTAATAAAACATCATTATTCGATATTAAAAACACTAAAATTGCGGAATAATTAAAACGTTTATACATTTCCTTCTTTCTTGCCCTGAATCGCAACCTTTACATGACATCTCTTTGACTCAGTCTTATATCATGAATCGTTACAATAAAATGACTATACAAAGTCTTACATCATAACTAAATATCCATATACATTGGATATCTCAACTTACAATTCAACAACATGTTACGTTCAAAATATGAAATACATTTCTCATAAAACATAAGTAATCTTCGTGAATATAGATCTCTATAACTCACTTAGCACATATCTTTACCTTAAAATCTTAACCTGTAAAAGAGGTTATTTACAAGAGTGAGCTCGACAGCCCAACAAAGTCTAACAGTTTTCATACATCACATAGCACATAATAACATGCTCGATATACATCTCATTAAAGTAACATGGCATACATGCTTTTAATTCACATAAAAAATATAAAGATTGAGTTCCTTACTCAACCATCATTACTTTGCCAAAACAATGCAGTCATATATTGACTTTAACATTTCATGATTTCAACATGTATAACATATCATGCAATTTAAAACAGTTCATCAAGTCCACGTAGAAAATAGGAACCAAAAGACTTACATTGATCGTTGTTTACCAATAATAGTTTAACAGCTTACAGTTATCTGCACTTTACGTGCCCTTTTGTCGCTTTAGAAACCCTTGCTAATCACTGACAATAAGAATTCGGAACCTTCTCTTGTTGCTTCTCTCTCTTAAACTCTCTCTCTCTCAAATTCTCTTTGATTTTCTTCTTAGGCTTAGCAAACACTTAGAAGAATAAATAGCAGAACCACCGGTAACCAATCGTAAATGGCCATAATAAGCCTGAGATTAAATAATATCGTTACCAAATATAACGTATAGGTTATAAATATATTTTATTCATTATTTTATTTATATAATTTATATAATATTTCAAAATTCAAAAAGAACTCCAAAAGCCATAAGGCTTCGTTTGGCAAAACTCTTTAAAATTAAAGAATTAATATATTTAAGCCTTGTTTGGCAAAATAAATTAAAACTACTTTAATTTATTTTAATAACTACTTATAATATAGTTATTTGTCACACTTTCTAATTAATTAAGTTTTTATACTTAATTTAATTAATACCAATAATAATTCATTGTATAATATAATAATTTATTTAATCATTATAAACCCTCTAACTTAATTATTAAATTAAATTAGATTACTATCTCAAAATAATTACTTTCCTTAACTCATTAATTATTTATTAAATTAATAAATAATCAAATCACATCAAATCAATTAAACATATACTTATTCAACGATAAACACATCCATTAAATATTTATATAATTCAATAAATATTTAAATATTAATTAAAAAATTGGATTGTTACATCATTCTCTCCTTACAAGGATTTTGTCCTTAGAATCACAACTCAAACCACTCATTCGTTACAATCTTCCCTACTTACAAAGATTCTGTCCCCAGAATCGAAGACACAAATTAAACAAATAACTCAGAGTAATCTTTCATCATTTTATCTAAATATAGCTTATATATTTCCTACTACATTCATTACTTTAACAAATTGTAGGTTTCATTTCATAACTTTCACTTGATCTCAATATATTCTGAGTATTATATATCTTTTAACCCATTCATTTCCTTTTCTAAGGATCGTTATCATCAACACTCGGGATATTACATTCACCATTTCTTCTAAGAATTTCGTCCTCGAAATTTTATTTATTAATCTTTATTCATTCAATCTATCAGAGTAGATTTTATGTCACTACTTCATTCATTCATTGGTTTCTATAATCGCTTTCTTTCCACCAAGATCATTCTACAATTATTAACTTTTCTATTAAAAGTTTTACATTATTCTTTGATAACTCATATCCTTCTCACTTCAAAATCTCTTTTCTCACTTATTCAACATATTCATCATTCAGTATCGCATTCTAGGACTCACTTCTTTCTAAGGAATATCATCCTTACCACATTCACCTTTTAGAATATCAAGAATCTTCCACAATTGCTCAATAATTGGGAAGCGATATGAATAATAGGAATTTAAAAGATTCCAAATCATGCTGAAGGTCATAAGACCACGAATTATGTCCACAGTTGCAAGTAATCTTTCAACTTCAACTTTAACAGTCATAAGACTATAAGGACCCCCGTACTTAGGGTGTTAAGCCCTTTGTACGATGTATTGTGCACAAACATTTAAACGCTATGCGTATGTCCATAGTTATAAGTAATCTTTCAACTTAAACTTTAACAGTCATAAGACTATAGGGGCTCCTCGTACTTAGGGTGATTAGCCCTTCGTACAATGTATTGTGCACAAATATCTCAATGCCTCCGCGTAATCCCCTATAAAAGGGTTGTTCATCTCAGCTTTTCAACATCTGAATCCGCACCAAAACAATTTGGTTTGGCATAACTTCTCAAGAAACGCATGCATTTCATGAACATCTTTCAATATTCGTCTAGCTGAATCAAATAGCATAGACTTCTACAACAATTCGTACATCAATCGAAATATACATATACATATACATATATATATATATATATATTTTCATATCTTAAAGAAATATCAAAAATCTTTTTATGACGTCATGATACCGCACTGTATTTACAGTCCGTTGAGGATTCCGTTATTTGGTGATTTTATCATACTACATTATACCTTAGTGGGCTGACGATCCTTAGATCACATCCAACATTAGGT
This sequence comes from Panax quinquefolius, assembly GCA_020205615.1. NCBI lineage: Eukaryota > Viridiplantae > Streptophyta > Magnoliopsida > Apiales > Araliaceae > Panax > Panax quinquefolius. Next base: position 26,228,045 of record CM035171.1, read on the forward strand.
AATACTGCATTGATGACTCCATCATTTTTATCATCTTTGCACCAGGTTACATGATGCATTAATGATATAAAATACATTTTAATATATTGTAAATCATTTTTGTCTAGCCGAAGCCATTAGCATAGACATACGAATAATAGTATTATTGTTAAAACTCATTGGTTCCATCATTTGATCCAATGTTTTTCAAGAAAATAAAAGTGTAAACATCAGCACGAAGTCAATAAATTTCGAAAGTCTAGCATAGCTTGTAGATTTAGAATACCTATGCTTCCACCATCAACTCCACTTTCTATAATGATCCATTGCTTAATAGGTCTATCTATTCCTATCATCCTCAATACTCCATTTACACTTATCTATACCCGGTTTCGTCAAACTTACCACACGTTATGAGTTCAGAACTTGTCACAATCATATGAGTTTAAGAACTTATCCTAGTGCAGACCATGGCGTCCATTCACGAGGGGTTCAAAAACATACCATATAATTATGAGTCACGAACCTACCCATAAGTATGAGTTTTAAGAACTCACACTTAACCTTATAATATTCTCTAACTATACTCTACTTATCTGTTATACACATGAGAAAAGAGTCACCTTCTCAACAGGCATATAGCAAATAGCGCGACACAAACATTCCAATGATTATCAATGTAATAAACTGAGTGCAAGCACAAAACCCTCGCCCATACAAAGGTTTGTACAACTCAGCCACCACCTAAGTCCTCAATTAAAATCCCTCCAAACTCTATCTTGCTTATAACTTTCTCTTTGCTCGATACGAATTCCTCGTATCACATTATCTATAACTCCTCATGAGTTTATCTCGTACTATCATAGTACATTATCTTCATAGCATCAAGCTATAATCATTCAACCATTACAAACCATCTTCCTTTTATAACTTAAACAGATCACGTCGTGATCTTATTCTATAATCATCTCCCTTAAAATTATTTTCTTAACTCGTGATCATTTTATTTTACGATCCTCTTTCTTTCTCTTTTTCATCATTTACGACATTATTCGTTATCTTGGCTTTTAGAGTTAGGAAACTCCCATTTCTTATATTTATATCTCTTAGATTCTTCTTTGAATCTTCTTGTTTAAAAAAAAATTCTTCCTTTAAGAATTTCTAACTTCAGTTACATCGCTCAAAATTTCATTCGAGTTCTACACTTTCATCATACGTATCCATTTCTACACTTGGTACACATCGAGTCTCTAAAAATTTCAATATGGTACGCTGAGTGGTTTCCCACAAACAACCAACAAACTAAGTTCCGAGTTACTAGTTCGTATATACCTCCGCTATGTGAAGGAATCGTTTAGCCCAGATACCATACATCAACTACTAAAGAGTACAATTTCACCATACTCTCTATTCTTAACTTCTTTATTATTCTCTTTTTATAGACATTGTCTATTTATTATCACCTTACATCCTTATTATTGGGGTTGGGTAACCCCACATTCATAATCCTTATAACTCTGCGAGATTCTTCTTTGAATCCTTTCACTCAAGTTTTTAATCCCTTATTGTTCAAACTCTATTTGAGCTTATTCGTTTATTATCTTCACCTCTCTTTTCTAAGGTTATAGCCTATGGTACTCCTACCTAAGGTTTATAACCTACAGCTTTGATATCAACTGTAACGACCCCAAAATTCATACCATTTAAATCTCGACTTCGGTCGTTAACCATACATTAAATCTCTAATAAAACATCATTATTCGACATTAAAAACACTAAAATTGCGGAATAATTAAAACGTTTATACATTTCTTTCTTTCTTGCCCTGAATCGTAACTTTTACATTACATCTCTTTGATTCAATCTTATATCATGAATCGTTACAAAAAAATGACTATACAAAGTCTTACATCATAACTAAATATCCATATACATTGGATAACTCAACTTACAATTCAACAACATGTTACGTTCAAAATATGAAATACATTTCTCATAAAACATAAGTAATCTTCGTGAATATAGAACTCTATAACTCACTTAGCACATATCTTTACCTTAAAATCTTATCCTGCAAAAGTGGTTATTTGCAAGAGTGAGCTCGGTAGCCCAACAAAGTTTAACAGTTTTCATGCATCACATAGCACATAATAACATGCTCGATATACATCTCATTAAAGTAACATGGCATACATGCTTTTAATTCACATAGCAAATATAAATATTGAGTTCCTTACGCAACCATCATTACTTAGCCAAAACAATGCAGTCATATATTGACTTTAACATTTCATGATTTTAACATGTATAACATATCATGCAATTTAAAACAGTTCATCAAGTCCACGTAAAAAATAGGAACCGAAAGACTTGCCTTGATTGTTGTTTACCAATAATAGTTTAACAGGTTACAGTTATCTGCACTTCACGTGCCCTTTTGTCACTTTAGAAACCCTTGCTAATCACTGACAATAAGAATTCAGAACTTTCTCTTATTGCTTCTCTCTCTTAAACTTTCTCTATCTCAAATTCACTGTGATTTTATTCTTAGGCTTAGCAAACACTTAGAATGCGTAAACAAAACCACTGGTAACCAATCGTAAATGGCCATAATAAGCCCGATTGAATAATATCAGTTACCAAATATAACGTATAGGTTATAAATATATTTTATTCATTATTTTATTTATATAATTTATATAATATTTCAAAATTCAAAAGAACTCCAAAAGCCATAAGGCTTCGTTTGGCAAAACTCTTTAAAATTAAAGAATTAATATATTTAAGCCTTGTTTGGCAAAATAGATTAAAACTACTTTAATTTATTTTAATAACTACTTATAATATAGTTATTTGTCACACTTCTAATTAATTAAGTTTTCATACTTAATTTAATTAATACCAATAACAATTCATTGTATAATATAATAATTTATTTAATCATTATAAACTCTCTAACTTAATTATTAAATTAAATTAGATTACTATCTCAAAATAATTACTTTCCTTAACTCATTAATTATTTATTAAACAAATAAATAATCAAATCACATCAAATCAATTAAACAGATACTTATTCAACGATAAACACATCCATTAAATATTTATATAATTCAATAAATATTTAAATATTAATTAAAAATCCGGATTGTTACATCATTCCCTCCTTACAAGGATTCTGTCCTCAGAATCACAACTCAAACCACTCATTCGTTACAATCTTCCCTACTTACAAAAATTTTGTCCCCAGAATCGAAGACACAAATTAAACAAATAACTTAGAGTAATCTTTCATCATTTTATCTAAATATAGCTTATATATTTCCTACTACATTCATTACTTTAACAAATTGTAGGTTTCATTTCATAACTTTCACTTGATCTCAATATATTCTGACTAGTATATATCTTTTAACCCATTCATTTCCTTTTCTAAGGATCGTTATCATCAACACTCGGGATATTACAATCTCGCTGACATGTTGAGAAGGGAACAACTTTGCGCTTAAGAACGCATACCAAATCTTTCTATACCGGCTCAAGTCTTTGTTAAGAAATAAGTGATAAGTAGGTTTTATACCTACTTATCTGGTATCTATTACTTGAATTATTTGCTTAATCTCATGTTTCTTAGTTAATTTTCATGCATTGTGTGTTCATTTTATAGATTTTATGCTAGGGAGCTGTGTGAGCGATTATTGGTATGAAAACGTAAGGAAAAGCAATCCAGACATCGTTTGGGCTTTCATATTTATTTCATTTTCTTGGCTTAAAACTTGGATTATATTGTAGAGATCCTTCTTATCTTTCTGAAATATCTTGAATCATTCCAATCGGAGTTCGGATACAAGAGTTCTGACCTTTGTACCAATGGACGTCGAACTTCACTATTTTGGGTGGCCATTTGCATAACAGTCACTTCCAGCCAAATTTCGACCTTCATCCGTTCGTTATTTCTCAATTCTCTATGAATTAAAGTTGTAGAACTCGTTGATATCTTCGATTTGATAGGTGGCAGGCCTCGTAACTCTGCCTAGATCAAAAGTTATGGCCGTTTTACCAGAGGACACTACATCAGAAAAAGGATGCCCGCTAGGGCGGGCTTTTACTATACAAAACCCCCGCCGGGGCGGAGGTACAAGCTGCAAAACAGAAGCCTAGCCCATCGGGGCGGGCCTAGTTCATGTATAAACCCCCGCCGGGGCGGGGGTATGCGCAGAAATAGCTATTTTTGTGCAAATTTGAGTTGGAGAAGGATTGGTTCGATTCGATTGATTCAAGGACTTCCAAGAGGACTTCTTAAAGACATATAAAGAGGCATCTAAAAGGAGGAGAATGACAAGGATTAGAGGGAGAGATGATTCCATTAGATTAGATTAGAGTAGATTAGATCAAAACCCTAGTTCTTGTTAGATTTGGAGATTGAAGCAACTTGGAGACCATTGAAGATTTAAAGTAGGAGCAAGGAGGGAGCTTCAAATCTGCAGACAACAGATTCTATCTTCTTATCTTCTTATATCTTTATCTTTTAATGATTATTCAATTGTGGATTCTTTGTTTTAATTCAATAATCATGAACCAATTCTTTGTTTGAGATTACAATGGATCTTATTGTGTAGTTTATTTTAATATGCTTCGCTATCAATTATTATGTTCTATTGTGAGGATTGTCTATTGTGATTTGAACTTAATTCCTTAATTGCCTAGCTAACGATTACCGTGATAATATATATGAACTCGAGAGATGAAGTATAGATTTAGATCTGATCATGATAGCATGTGTTTGTGATTTCTACATAGATGGAATTCATGATTCGTGTTTTGGATAGAGATATGACTTTACACCATATGTAATCTTATAGAGAACTTGTGCTTTAAATCCTTTTTAATTGTAATTCACATAGAGATATAGTGGATTAGTTAATTATGGTGTCTTGCTTAATTCTATCATCTATGGATTTAAGTGAGTATGGGTATTATGCATCGAATTGTGGTTTTATCTGCTTTAGTGTTCTTGATTAACAATTCAGGATAGAGAATAATTGATGAAAAGTGTGTTAACTTAAATGAAGCAATAGGTGAAGTTGTGATCTTAAATCTCCGTAATCTTAATTTAACTACTGGAGTTTAATAGTAGTTTAATTATATAATTTGAAATTCATTCGTTTAAATAAGATTGAATTGGTTATGGGTTAGTACTTGGTGATTTTTATTAAACAATTCCTCGTAGGAACGATACTCTACTTTCACTTTATTACTTGTTGATCACGTATACTTGCGTGTTGTGCGTAACTAGATTTTACCCAACATATTTTTGGCGCCGTTGCTGGGGAATTAGTTTAATATATTTTTTACCAATATTAATTTCAATCAAATTAGTCTTAATTTAAACATTTTTATTTTTATTTTTAATTCTCTTCCTATATTTCTCTGTTTTTCAGGTACCATGAATGACTTTGCTTATCAATGGCCATACACGAACATGACTCAACTAAGGGAAACAAGGATTGATGGACTTGATACATTTTCTGTAGAGTCAGTAAAAATTGAGGCAAATTCGAAGACATTGGAGGTTATTGCAGCCCAACAGAGTTTAAGGATGGCAAACATGACTCAACCAAGGAAAACATGAATTGATGGACTTAATGCATTTTCTGCAATATCAGCACAGATTGAAGAACTTTTGAGGACGTTGGACGTTATTGCAGCCCAAAGGAGTCGAAGGATGGCAGTTATATATGACTATTGTGCTGGCAACCATCAAAGTCATCAATGCACCGTCAGTTTTGAACAGGTACAATATTGTGGTGATTACCTCAACAACTATGTTGATCCTAACTATCACCAAGATTGGGGGTATCACCTGGATTTTTCATGTAGCTACAATTATGATGACCAATATTACGCTCCAAATCCATCATACACACCGGAATTTTCATGTCCAACTCCATTGCCACAAGAAGAAAAGCCAAATCTTATGGATGTAATATTGAAGGGAATAGCAGACCTATAGGAGATGAGGATTAGCCAAGAGTTGTTAACCCAAAATTTTAATAATCAGATGGAACAACTCGTCACTACCTCAACCAATGGTCCTCAATACATGGCTTCCGAGACTAAAACAGAAAATTCAAGGCTGGGGGAATTATTGTCCAAGTTCATAGAAAATGAGGAGAAGATGAGTAATCAAGTGACGTCAATTCAAAATCTTACAGATCAGATAGAGCAAATGACCAAAGTTGTAAGCAACCTTCCTCCAAACACTTTACTTTATGACATGGATAACGAAATTGACGGAGAATCCGAACCAAATCAGCGACTGGATGAGCCACAAGATATCGAAAGTGTGGAGACAATTGGGGATAATGAAATAGAGGTCGACGAAGATCTAAATGGGTCTACACCAAAGATCAAAGAGTCAGTTAGATTTGCAAAGTCATGCCCACTTGGTAGTCATGTCGTCTGCGAAGCTCTTGATGACATAAGAGCGAGTACAATTTTGAATCCATTGTGGGACGAGAAAGAGAAGATAGACGAAGAGCCCATTATGTGTGACAAGCTTCCATGACCCAAAGTGATCACATACATAATGAAGAAAACACCTAGCTGTGGGACGTTCTTGATTGAGATCATACCAAATCAGAGCATGCTAGGTGACTTTGATGCATTGGCCATCACAAATGGGAACCTACCAAAAGCTATATTATTTATGATGGATGGAGGGTTCCTCAATTATCGAAGAGGAATTGGATAGGGTTGACCAGACAAAGTCAGGCTAAAAGACTGTAATTCAAGCGTTAACTGGGAGGCAACCCAAGAATTTTTATATTTATATGTTTTACTAGTTTATTTAGTAGATAGGAATTAATTTTCTTATTAAGTTCTCTTACCAATCCAAGTGCTATTCTAATCCATGTTGTCTCTCTTAATTGTAGGTATTAGAGGTTAAATGGACAGGCAAAAGATTATGAAATGGTTATTCATGTCAAATTCAAGTGTGGTGCCCAATTTGTTCCATGTGCCTAACCTATTCTCCAAACTTAGCGGACAAGGAGGAGGATTGCTATATTTTCAGGGAAGTCATCTGCTTTACTTTTTTCTATTTCAGCCATTGAGGACAATGTCTAGTTTAAGTTTGGGGGGCATTTTAGTGTCGTATTTCATATAGTTAGTTATTTACATTATAGTCCGTATAGTTACATTTAGTTTTTGCATTCAGTTTCTTTAAAAAACATTGAAAATTTGAAAATTTTCAAAAATAGTAGTTAGTTTACTATGTTTATATAGCAATTAGTACATCTTGTATGAGTCCAGCTGTTTGATATTTATAGATTTTTTTGGCCAATGATGAGATTGGAATTGGGTAGACAAGTATAGGAATTGATGTGATTTCTATTAGAGCTTTGATGTGATTTCTTGTTAGGAATTGAGTCTTTTTCTGTTTGAAACAGGTATAATAAGGATAACACAATAAAAACAATTTGTTGATTGATTGAGTTTAAATTGATACATAATGGGATTCTAAAGGATAATGTTAGTTTGAATGTAAGAATGATAAGAATAAGTAGTGATGGCTTAAGTTAGACAAGAACCTAAGTTTGGGAGAATATTTAGGGTATATAAGCTAAAAAGGAAAAAAAGAAAAAAAAGAAAAAAAAGAAAAAAAGTATGAATAAACACTGTGACGTGCTTGTCTAGTTTTGTGGCCTTTGTTACTTGAGTAAGTAAGCCCGAGGGGATTGTCTTTACACCTAGCGCCCTTAGGTCTTAATGGTCTGGGAGTCGTTGGTCGAAAGCTCGTTAAGGTAGCATTGAAAAACCTAAGGGAATAAGACATTGCATAGCTATGTGTATATAAACCAAAAACAAAAAAAATGAATCAAATAGGAAATAAAAGTAAAAAGCCCTCGTAAATGAAAAATGAAGCATAAGTATCCCATGTTGACCCTCGATATTGGTAATTGTTTGATTTTAGTTGGATCTAGCTTGTTTTTGGATTTCTTGAGTTTACATTGTATGATGCCTTCGAAGAGACTTATTACGTGTTAAATTTGATTTTATATCAGTTAACATTGTTGTGGAGCGCACACACATTATATTAGTGATAACAGTCTAAGATTTGATGATTAATTGGGAAGTTAATGATTTGTTTTGATATGATGTATTATCGTGTTTACTTGATTTCTCTAAGGCCAGTTGAATAGACTTGTTTCTGTCATTACTGTTGGATTCGTAGGCATGTAGATTAGTTGCATTGCATAGCATTGTTGTTTTGTGTTTTTGCTTGAGGACAAGCAAAGGTTTAAGTTTGGGGGTATATGATAAGTAGGTTTTATACCTACTTATCTGGTATCTATTAGTTGAATTATTTGCTTAATCACATGTTTCTTAGTTACTTTTCATGCATTGTGTGTTCATTTTGTAGATTTTATGCTTGGGAGCCGTGTGAGCGATTATTTGTATGAAAACGCAAGGAAAAGCAATTTGGACATTATTTGGGCTTTCATGTTTATTTCATGTTCTTGGCTTGAAACTTGGATTATATTGTAGAGCTTCTTCTTAGCTTTTCGGAACATCTTGAATCATTCCAATCGGAGTTCGGATGCAAGAGTTATGACCTTTGTACTAACGGACGTCGAACTTCACTGTTTTGGGTGGCCATTTGCATAGTAGTCACTTCTAGTCCAATTTTGACCTTCATCCATCCTTTATTTCTCAATTCTCTAATAATAAAAATTGTAGAGCTCGTCGATATCTTCGATTTGATAGGTGGCAGGCCTCGTAACTCTTCCCAGATCAAATGTTATGGTCGTTTTACCAGAGGACACTGCAGCAAAAAAAGGATGCCCGCCGGGGTGGGCTTTTACTATACAAACCCCCCTTCGGGGCGAGGGTAAAAGCTACAAAATAGAAGCCTAGCCCACCGGGGCGGGGGTATGCACAAAAAAAGCTATTTTTATCCGAATTTGAGTTGGAGAAGGATTGGTTCGATCCGATTGATTCAAGGACTTCCAAGAGGACTTAAAGACATATAAAGAGGCATATAAAAGGAGGAGAATCACAAGGATTAGAGGGAGAGAGGATTCCATTAGATTAGATTAGAGTAGATTAGATCAAAACCCTAGTTCTTGTTAGATTTGGAGATTGAAGCAACTTGGAGACCATTGAAGATTCAAAGTAGGAGCAAGGAGGGAGCTTCAAATCTGCAGACAACATATTCTATCTTCTTATCTTCTTCTATCTTTGTCTTTTAATGATTATTCAGTTGTGGATTCTTAGTTTTAATTCAATAATCATGAACCAATTCTTTGTTTGAGATTACAATGGATCTTATTGTGTAGTTTATTTTAATATGCTTCGCTATCAATTATTATGTTCTATTGTGAGGATTGTCTATTGTGATTTGGACTTAATTACTTAATTACCTAGCTAAGAATTACTGTGATAATCTATATGAACTCGAGAAATGAAGTATAGATTTAGATTTGATCATGATAGCATGTGTTTGTGATTTCTACATAGATGGAATTCATGATTCGTGTTTAGGATAGAGATATAACTTTACACCATTTGTAATCTTATAGAGAACTTGTGCTTTAAATCCTTTTTAATTATAATTCACATAGAGATATAGTGGATTAGTTAATTAGGGTGTCCTGCTTAATTCTATTGTGACGCCCCCAAAATAGGTCCAATCCATCCAACTTATTCTGAGTCGCCAAATACATGGTACAGAAAATAACTACAACTTTATTACTACAATTGTCGTGCAAAATACAACAACACATATACTGTGAGTTTTAATACCAACTGTGACTTATGTCCCAACTATGGACAACACCTCACATTGATACATTACATAAAGGTACACTCAAAAACTGTTTTAGAAATTAAAATCTTTGGGAAGTGCTCAAGGAAACCTTCATACATGGGAGACCAAACGTCTAGGTTATGATAGATATCATATGTCCACAGAATTATCCTTGGTTGACCCAATAGACCCCAAAGAAAAACGAGAAGATTACTATCATGTTCTTTCCAATGGTGAGTCTTCTCTTAACATATAACTATCTCCACTGTCTCCAGTTAAAAATTATATTTCAAATAAACTCCAAGATCATATAGGTAATGCTCGTAGATATACTCAGCAAGTGGATGTGCACAACCCTGTCTTATGATAACACGAGGTTGTATGTCATTAGACATCTTGTATGATAGTGGCAAAACACCCTTCCAACGTTGGGTTCGCCTCACCCTATTTGATTCACCAAATATAACTACTAAATGATGTATAAAATACAACACACTTTTCTATACTGTTTAGGGACAACTTCCACCGCTAGAGACCACCGTTCTATTCCCCTGTTACCCCCGCTCGACCTAGCTACACTCTTATTACCTGAAAGGAATTGTGAAGCAAAAGGGTGAGCTCAACTAGCCCAGTAAAAAATATCATGACTAAAGATAATTAAATTATCAATAGCCTTCATCAGTAATAAATTAGAGATTTAGAACATATGGTAGATGATAAAACTTTTCAACCATAATTGCAGCGGAACGAGCAATCCATTAGAAGAGTCAAATAGACCATAAAGTCTATCTTCTCCATGTTAAAAGTACACCAATAATGTTTTATCCCTGTAACATCAATCAACAGTTCATGTCCACAATCATTTGAATAACTCATAATCATAATTGTGGTTCTAAATTCCTCTTCTCATCCAGGACGAAGATAATTTACATAACCTGTCTTTACCTGAAACATCAAAGATCGTGGTTATACCAAATCACAGTTCCTGTTCATAATCATACTAATAAATTCATCTTTGCACTACGGGCCGAAGATATTCATTAACAGTTCATCTTTGCACTACAGGCCAAAGATATTCAACAAATCAGTAATCTTTGCACTCTGAGCCAAAGATATTCAACAACAACAGTCATCTTTGCTACTATAGGCCAAAGATATTCATCAATAATTCATCTTTTGCACTATGTGCCAAAGATATTAATATCTCAAAGAAATACATAATTATTTCAGAATTTATATAAACCATAATTATAACCATGTTGATCAATTCACCTTTGCACTTAAGCTAAAAATATTCAATTATAAATTCAATGGTCATGATCATACCAGTCAACGATTCAACTTTGCCCTACTGGCCAAAGAGAACTCATAGTCGCGATTATACCAATAATCCACCCATTTTTACACTCAAGTCAAAGAGAAATTTCTTCACCAAGATTATAAAAATGTTATATATGATAATAAAAACAATATGATCAAAACACGGATTTAATTTCAAGAGTAAGATTCAAAAATCAACGATAATTTGGTCAGAAAAAGAAACCAATTTTATCGTGAATAGTAGCCCGTGAATAGTAACTCGTGAATAGTAACTCATGAATAGTAATTCATAAATAGTAACCCCGACATGAAAAAGATAGAAATTCCACAATAAAATCCATACCAATATTTCGATATAATGATATTGAAAGAATAACATTTCTTAAACTTATAATCAATTTATTTTAATTGTTTACACTTTACTAAATAATGCATTTAATCATCCTAAAATGCCAAACTCATAAGATTTCATCACCAATAACCAAAACCCTTATCAAAAATCTGCATATACCTCATATAGGATTCTCAAGCCATAAAATCATATTTTTCAATTTTCTTACTTCACATAACATATTTAATTCATTTACTCATAACTAGTCCATTTTCATGAAAAATACCAAATCAGTACAAACAAATTTTCTTTTCTGGAATTTAGCAGAATAATGTTCCATATTGAACATATATTTTTCTCAGAATTTTTAAAATTCATTTACTAATTTTTATATGACCAAAACTGCCGAATATTTAGACATTTATCATAAACTTTACTTTTGTCCAAAAATTCCGAAATTTACAGAGTATACTTCTGTTATATACATGTACTCCCAATACAAATTTCACTAATTTTGGAGTTAACCACAAGGAATTATAAGGGTTTACTTTTAAAATAGTCTTTTTCCATAAAATTCATAACTCCTAATCTATACATCCAAAAATCGCCATTTTTGGACACAATCTAGAAAACTCATCAAATTATCATTTCAAATTTTTCCAGAATTTTTGAAAGTCGGAAAAATTACGAAACATGAAAAATATAATAACCCTTACAATCTCTTACCTTAAAAGAGCAGTACTTCTGACTGGAAAATCGGATGTAAAGTCGAAGGAAACTTGCACTGAATAACAACTCTCAAAGTATCTAAATACTCATAAAAATACGCTCGATAATATAGAGAGAGAAAAAACTTATATTTCTGGTGTGATTTTCAATTCTAACTTAAGCGCCTATTTATAGGAAAATGCTAGAACGTCAAAAGAGACTAAAATAATAAAATATTATTATTTATTTCATTCTCTTCTATGCACACCTTTCTTGAATCCAACTTTTCCAACTTTGCTCACCCACCCCATTTATCACATGTTTTTGAAAAATAAATAAATAAAAGAATTCAAATTCAATTTGAACACTAATTCAATTTGATTATCTTTATTTTATTTAATTCACAATAAATGGCCTTTTTATCAAAAAAATACAAATTTTATGTCCATTCCATAGGAAATCGAATTCTCTACAACTTTGCAGAAGAAAGTTTTTCCAAATTCCAAACCGAAAATATTCGAAATCCACAAACGGATGATTTTCTATACCTCATAAAATTCATAACAAATCATACGTTAATTTTTAACGGTTCAAAATTTGTGGACATATAATAAACTTATATATGTATAACATATCCAAAAATCACAACAATCCAACGGTCGGATTAAAATTATAACTCACGCAATAAAGCTTTAAGAACACTAATTTGATTTTTAATGCCTCCATTCTGATAAAATACTGAAAAAAACACATAAGTATTAATTCCTTCATTTATAACCACATAAATAAATCCATCATTTATATCCACATCAGATAAATATTTTCTTATCATATAAATCAATAATTAATTATTCACAAATAATATTACAGAATCACAATAATGACAACCAGGTGGTTCCCAGGAAAGATGGGACTTTCCAAAAAGGATTTCTTCTTACTGGCGCGCAATTAGGTGACCAAACTTCTCCTTAGATAGAACTTTCTAGACATTGCCAATAATGTTATCTAATAATATTATTCAAATAATATAATTATTGATCCGGAAAATACTGTGTAGTGACAATTATTGAAACAACAATAATATAAATTATCAATACAGCAATTATTGAATCAATAAAATAAAATATTGAACAGTAATTATTGTAACAATTATTGAGTAGTGCCTTCTTTACGTAAGAATCAATAATTCAAAAATCATATCGGCAATCTGGTGTGCTTTCTTGTGCAACAACGCGTATTACTTTACTTTACCCACCGGGTATTCCAACAGTGTTAACGGTAACGATTACATCATTATTTATAAAACTCAAACATGTCGTTTTCTTCATCCGACAGTTATTCTGTTATGGGGCCCACAAATAGATGCGCCGTCGTAAGAATATTCCCCGATAACAAGAATATTCCACGACCAAACGAATATTCCCCGACAACAATAAGTATTTTATAGCCACTTGCTTATTTTAAAAAAAATTCACATATCACCCTTAACTTTAACTTTTTATCAATTTAACTATTTACTAAATAGAAAAATTGAATACTTTTATTTCATAAAATTTGGGGTCCTACATCTATCATATGTGGATTTAAGTGAGTATGGGTATTATGCATCGAGATGTGGTTTTATCTGCTTTAGTGTTCTTGATTAATAATTCAGGATAGAGAATAATTGATGAGAAGTGTGTTAACTTAAATGAAGCAATAGGTGAAGTTGTGATCTTAAATCTCCGTAATCTTAATTTAACTAATGGAGTTTAATAGTTGTTTAATTATATAATTTGAAATTCATTCGTTTAAATAAGATTGAATTGGTTATGGGTTAGTACTTGGTGGTTTATATTAAACAATTCCTCGTGGCAACGATACTCTACTTTTACTTTATTACTTGTTGACCACGTATACTTGTGTGTTGTGTGTAACTAGATTTTACCCAACAATAAGGTACCCCCTTTCTTTCCTTTCAACTATACCGTGTCTGGCTTGCACATCTCTGCCAAAATCTGATCATAGTTTGGCCCACTATCTCTGTGTGATGTGTATTAGCAAACCTCGGGTGCTCCAATATCATAGTACGTATTAATCTCTTTGGTGCTGAAGGGAACTATCCTCCCCCTAACAAAAGTTATGAATGGAGACTTATCTTCGACATTTGTGTAAAATTCTTTAACCACGGCCACTACCGCTGCTTCAGGCTCATCAGTAAAAGTGTTTCAACCCCTTTCGTTGATCTGATGACCCTGTTGGGTTTCGGCACATAAAACGCAGTGGAAATAAACCAATTTAAAGGCAATTTCGAAACCCTAAAACAGGATCCATGCGAAAAAAAAATTAATTCAGAAGTTTAAAATTTATACTAATTATAGAATACTCTGAAACCGTTTTGAATCTCCAATGCAATCTAATGGAACAGCGTCTCTATGGTATCCACACGAACACTCGTGAATATTCACACAATTCTGCAATTGAAGGGAGCTGCGGTACTAGCCACCAAAGGAATGGATTTTCAAAATTTCTCTCTAGTCTCTCTCTAAGAACGGCTAGAGTTTTAGGTTATGATTCGTTTCCTAAAATGGCTGTTATATATCATATATATAGTAGTTAATAGGAATTAATCAAAAACCCTAATCTAATAAAATCCAAATTTATATATGTATATATCTTAATTAAGTCTTACTTAATTAATATACCTATATATAAATTATCCTATTAATTTTTATTCGTAATTTAAATTCTATCAATCATATTGACATATTTAAATCTTTAAAATTTAAATTAATTCCTTTTTAATTACGTTCTTTATGTGTGACCCTATAGGTTATTATTACGTTGGCAATAATTTAAAAATCATATTATAAAATTATAAACAGTGAGCGGCATCTAGTAATGCATCACTGCTACCTAAGTAATAATAAGATCGATGATTCAATGCAACCTTTTCGTGACAAATGTTTCAATGCAATTTAATCCTTTTAACTTTAATATCCTAGATTAAACTCGAGTCATGGAATGTGTCATACTCTTCATAATTTAATCTGATTTTTTCTTGATCAATGAGTAGACTATATGAAACAAATCACTATTTGAGCATGGCCATGCATTTCATAGTCCTACTCAATCAAGAGGCCTATGGATATCACCTCTAATGAATAGGAGGGTTAAATTCCATATAGATCACTCATATTCCTCACACGATTCAAGATGTACTCAATAATCACCTTTATAGTCCACCCTATTAAAGGTTACCTTTGATGATATCAAAGTACATAAATTCTCGTGTAGTAATATAGTGATTTCAGGTCGGAGGACCATTACATCATTGTCACTATGAGAATTGCTAATGACACTTCGCATAATGCTCCACATAGAATTCTCATGGTGGGTCTGTCCAGTACATCATTCTCTAACATGTACATATGCATTGACTTAATATCTCATATATTTATGACCAATGAGATTTGGTCATCAGTCAATCCACATACTAGTCTCAATGCATCATTATTGTTCCGTCAACAATGATACTCGACTAGGGACATTTAAGAGCAATGATACTAATTATAATTATATATTCTCATGTCCAAGTCACATACTTGAAACTATATAATTTGTATCATTATTCTAAGGAATTTTATTATGTTAACATTTATATAACTCAGTAAATAGAACCATAATAAAATCATTCATTCATTTATTCAATCAAATATAATATCAAAATGTTAAGCAATTATATCAAATAATTGGCCTCTAGGGCATAAACTCTAACAGTCTCCCACTTGCACTAGAGCCAATCACTCATGTATCTAATACCCATGGAACTAGTGTGACCGTCGTGCTTCTTCTGCGACAAAGCCTTGGTCAGTGGATCTGCAACATTATCATCTGTTGGCACTCTTCCTATATGTACATCTCCTCTATCAATGATTTCACGGATGAGATGGTACCGCCTAAGTATATGCTTGGATCGTTGGTGAGATCTGGGTTCCTTAGCCTGTGCAATGGCTCCATTATTTTCATAATATAGCTTAATCGGATCAACAATGGTTGGAACAACACCAAGTTCAGTGACGAACTTTTTAATCCATACAGCCTCCTTGGCCGCACTAGAAGCATCAATATACTCAGCCTCTATTTTAGAATCGGTTACTGTCTCTTGCTTTGAACTCTTCCAGCTAACAGCACCACCATTAAGGCAAAACACAAAACCTGACTGAGACTTATAGTCATCATTATCAGTTTGGAAACTAGCATCTGTGTAACCCTTTACTTCCAGTTCGTCTTTACCTCCATATACCAAGAATGAATCCTTAGTCCTTTTTATGCACTTGAGGATATTCTTGACTGATGTCCAGTGACCTTCACCTGGATTCAACTGGTATCTGCTCGTCATGGTCAAAGCATACGAGATATCCGGACGAGTACATATCATTGCATACATGATAGATCCAATTTCAGAAGCATAAGGGATCTTTCTCATATGATCTTCATCATCTTGTGATTTAGGACATTGGGCCTTAGAAATCTTTACACCATGAGTCACGGGTAAGTTTCCTCTTTTCGCCTCTTACATGCTGAACCGTTTCAGCACTTTATCAATATATGTACTTTGACTTAGGTCGAGCATTTTTCTCGATCTATCTCTATAGATCCTGATACCTAAAATGTAGGCAGCATCGCTCAAATCTTTCATGGAGAAACATTTTCTTAACCATGTTTTTACAGCCTGTAAGGAAGGAATGTCATTCCCAATAATTAATATGTCATCAACATATAATACTAGGAATACAATGTAACTCCCACTTACCTTCTTATATACACAAGGTTCATCTTCATTTTTTATAAAGCCAAACTCTTTGACTGCTTCATCAAATCGAAGATTCCAACTCCGAGAGGCTTGCTTTAATCCATAAATGGATCGCTGTAGTTTACATACCTTTCCACCATCCTTTGGAGTGACAAAACCCTCAGGTTGTGTCATGTAGACATCCTCAAGGAGATTTCTGTTAAGGAATGTAGTTTTGACATCCATATGCCAGATTTCGTAATCATAAAAGGCTGTAATAGCAAGTAATATCCTAATGGATTTAACCATTGCTACTGGAGAGAAGGTTTCATCATAGTTAACACCTTGAACCTGTTTGAAACCTTTTCTACCAGTCGGCCTTTATAGGTTTGTACATTACCATCCATATCGGTTTTCTTCTTGAAAATCCACTTGCACCCGATTGGTTTTACCCCTTCGGGTGGATCAACCAAAGTCTATACTTGGTTAGTATACATGGAGTCCATCTCAGATTTCACGGCTTCAATCCATTTCTCATAATCTGGTCCATTCATAGCTTCTTGGTAGGAAGCAGGCTCATCTTGATCTATGAGCATCACATCACCGTTTTGAGTCACAAGATATCCATAATATCTCTCGGGCTCTTGGCGTGTCCTACCAGATCTACGAATGCCTTGTGTAATTTGAGGAGATTCACTTTCCACAATATCTTGTGGTTCCTGCTAACGTTCCAACTCAGGTTCAATGATATTTTGTGGTTCTCGAATTTCTTCGAGTTCAACTTTCCTCCCACTGTTTCCTTTAGAGACAAATTCTTTTTCTAGAAAAATACTAGTTCGAGCAACAAACACTTTGTTCTCAGAAGGTTTGTAGAAATAATACCCTTTTGTTTCCTTTGGGTATCCCACAAAATTACATTTGTCAGATTTGGGTCCAAGCTTGTCAGAATCCAGACGTTTTACAAATGCCTCGCAACCCCAAATCTTCATGAACGACATACTAAGACGTTTCCCAGTCCACATCTCATATGGTGTCTTCTGAACCGTCTTTGTAGGAACACGGTTAAGTGTGAATGCAACTGTCTCTAGGGCATGACCCCGGAAGCTTATTGGAAGATCTGTATGACTCATCATTGATTGTACCATGTCCAACAAGGTTTGATTCCTCCTCTTAGATACACCATTCCATTGTGGTGTTCTAGGTGGAGTGAGCTGTAATATAATACCACACTCCTTTAGAAGGTCATCAAAATCTTGGCTTAAGTATTCACCTCCTCGGTCGGATCGAAGGGCTTTTATACTTTTGCCAAATTGGTTTTGAACTTCATTCTTGAATTCCTTGAACTTTTCAAAGGATTCAGATTTGTGTCTCATAAGATACATATATCCATATCTACTGAAGTTGTTAGTAAATGTAATGAAGTAATAAAACCTACCTCTTGCTAATGAACTCATGGGTCCACATACATCACTATGTATAAGTCCCAATACATCGCTAGCCCGTTCACTGTGTCCAGTGAAAGGGGCTTTAGTCATCTTGCTTAATAAACAAGACTTGCATTTCTCATATGATTCAAAATTAAATGAATCCAAAAACCCATCTTTATGGAGTTTGGATATGCGTTTCTCATTTATATGGCCTAAACGACAATGCTAGAGATATGTCGGATTTGAATCATTTGATTTAAATCGTTTTGTATTTATGTCATAGATAGGCATTTCTAAATCAAGAATATAAAGACCATAAACAATTGTGCAACACCATAGCAT
This sequence comes from Panax quinquefolius, assembly GCA_020205615.1. Lineage (NCBI taxonomy): Eukaryota > Viridiplantae > Streptophyta > Magnoliopsida > Apiales > Araliaceae > Panax > Panax quinquefolius. The sequence continues at coordinate 26,246,737 of CM035171.1, forward strand.
ATATCATTTAAGTAAAACAAACAATGATTGTTCTTTATTATAAATGAAAAACCTTTCTTGTCCAAACAAGAAACAAAAATAATGTTTTTGCTTATAGCAGGCACAAAATAACAATCTTCTAATTCTAAAACTAGCCCAGTAGGCAAATATAAATGATAAGTTCCTACGGCCAATGCAACAACTTTTGCTTCATTCCCAACTCGTAGGTCAACCTCTCCTTTTGCCAAAGTCCTACTCCTTTGGAGTTCCTGCACATTAACACAAATGTGAGAACCACATCCAATATCCAATACCCATGATGTAGAAGTAGACAAGTTGACTTATATAACATATATACCTGAATCAGAAGTCGCACTTCCTTTCCTTTTCTTTACATCTTCCAAATAAGCATGACAGTTCCTTTTCCAGTGTCCAGGTTTTCCACAGAAGTGACACTCACCTTCTTTAGCCACCCCACCTTTAGGTTTTAAAGCCTGTTTGGTTTTGGAATTGGGTTTGGCAAAAGATTTAGATCCTATCTTCTTCTTTCCTTTCCAATTTCCCTTAGCATTCCCCTTTTGCACCATCATTATGGGGAGCAGTCTCCGCTTTTTCATGTTGTTCTTGGCAGTTCTTAACATGCTCAACAACTCAGTAATGGGTTTCTCAATTTCATTCATAAGATAATTCATAACAAATTGAGAGTAGTTGTTGTTCAAGGATTGCAAAACAAGATCAGTTTGGGCTTCCGGAGTGATTGGAAAACCCAACCTATCAAGGTACTCAATATACCCAATCATTTTCAGCACATGTGAACCAACTGGATCACGTTCACCCATCTTGCAGTGATACAATGCCTTGCTTGTATCATACCTCTCCTGTCGAGCATGCCCTTTGATAAGTGGGTTTTATACCTACTTATTGAGTACCAATTCACACGAACTATGCCTATCTCAAGTACATTTTAGTGTGTTTTAGTTGCATTTCATGTTAGTTTGCATTGCATATACTTAAAACTCCTTTTGGTGAAAAAGTGCAGGAAACGACCTAATTTGGTGGAATTAGAAGGCATGAGGCGAATGGATGCATGAGTGAGGCACAAGCTGTGATATGCATGGCATGAGGGTCAAGAAGTAGAAGACTAAGCTGGGTGGATGAAGGAAGGAGCAGTAGAACAGATCAGTGCAGCAGCAGAACAAGAACCCAAAAGTACAGAAGACGCGCGACAGGACAAGCATGGGAACGCGCACCCGCGCGAGAACCCGGCTGGAGATCGTGACACATTGCAAGTTATGCGCACATGCGAGGAAAGTACATCGGTGAAGGTGGCCATGATGCGTGCGATCTTGATTTGTTTTATTTTAATTTTTAATTAAAAGGGTTGTAATTGGTTTTTAAACGATATCTGACTGGTGTCAGAGGAGGATTATTCAGAATTATTTAGTTTTACGTATTTTCATCTTAGAATTAGGGTTTACACTGAGAGAGTGATTCCAATGTAGAAGGAAGCCGAAACTTTACTCTTCTACTCCTTCTTGGGATTTGCTACCAGTGTAGATATTTTATTAGTATTTTTGCTGGATTTATAACAGGAGTTGAACGCTAATAGTGGATGATATTCAGCAATTGGTTTGATCGTTTCTATCTTTCATCTTTCAATTGCTTGTTTATTAGCCATGTTTAGCTTTGATCCCATAATGGCTTTTGGTTCAGTCATGAACTAAACTTCATTATGGGATTCTAACGGATTTTAATATGTAGTTTGATTGCATGCTTGAATGCTGGATTGATTTACATATCATTTGGGATTTCTATCATGATTGTTTTGCATGTATGAATGCTTGATCACCATTCGTTTCAATACTTGTATGGAATTGACAATGAACATTCAAGTATGGATTGTAATCATGATAGCATGCGTATATGGGGCTATTTTATATGGCTTGTGTATTTCGTGAACCAGATAGACATATACTATTTCACCGTATGAGTTAGAATAAGGGCTTGTACTTAAATTCATTATGGTTGCAACTTCACATAGACATATAGTGATTTTGGTTATATTGATGATTACATAGAGTCTATCGCTTGTGGATGCTGTGTAAGTAGGTCATAGTGCATTGAAAAATGGCTATGACTCTTTTAGTGCTCTTGGCTACTTTCCTATGATATGTGAACAAGTCTTGCATGATAGTGGTGATTAAATGAAATATTAAATGAAGTTAGGATCCCATTACTTTCAGATTTGATTTATTACATCTTTATTCTTGTTTTAGTTGTTGTTTGCGATTAGAGTAACAAACCAATCATATTCATTAGTTTGAGCATATAAATATAGTGATTTAATTGATGCATAGTAATTTTAATTAAATAACTTTCCCTGTGGGATCGATACTTTACTTGCTCTGTATTACTTGTTGACGCAAGTATGCTTGCATGAGCTAGAGCTCTTTTGTTTGAACTAAAAAAGAGGCAACAAGTTTTTGGCGCCGTTACCGGGGAAAGGCGTTTAAATTATTATTATCATCATTAGTTTTAAGCTATATTGCATGACTTAGACAAATCCATTCTTATCTCATTTCCATTTTTGTTTTTGTTTCAGGAACTTGGATAAATTTTTATGCACACGCGGTCATCCAACCCCGACTTAACACCTACTCAGGACAACATAAATGGGAGAGGTTGGAAAGCTAGTGTTCGTAGAAATTTACAAGTACAGTTAGAAAGTACCACAACTAATATGGCAGTCGAGGTACAAGGAGAAGAGCAAAGAGAGGAGCATAGGGCTCTGAAGGAATATTCCATGCCCAATATCAATGGATTACAGTCTAGCATCGTCAGACCAGCGATAGCAGCCAATACGTTCGAGATAAAAACATGCACTATTCAGATGGTATAGAATTCAGTACAGTTTGGGGGTGCCGCTATAGACGATCCGAATGAACACCTGTTAAGCTTCATTAAAATTTATGATACATTCAGATACAACGGTGTGACAGAGGATGCTATCAGACTAAGGCTATTCCCATTCTCATTGAGGGATAAAGCAAGAAGTTGGCTTCATTCTTTGCCAGCAGGATCTATAATTACATAGGAGGACTTAGCACAAAAATTCTTAGCCAAGTTCTTCCCAATGGCTAAGACTGCAAAGATGAGGACAACTATCTCTCAGTTTGAGCAACAACATGGAGAGTCCTTATATGAAGCATGGGAAAGATATAAAGAGATGCTGAGGAAGTGTCCACATCACGGTATGCCAGACTGGATGGTGATCAACACATTTTATAATGGAATGGGATGGCAGTCGAGACCGATTGTAGATGCAGCTGCAGGATGGGCATTATGGGCAAAAAGCTATGAGGAAGCCTATAACCTTATCGAGACAATGGCATCAAATGGTTTTCAGAATCCTACATCTCGGATGCCATATCCCAAGGTCACAGGTGTGTTGGAAGTAGATGCTATCACGTAGTTGTCAGCACAGATGGCAGCCATGGCGAAGAAAATAGATACATTAGCAGAAGGTAAAACGAAGATGGTTGCCTTTCAGTATGTGAGATTTGTAAAGTGGGTCACACTTGGAGAGCAATGTCTTTATCGGCTCGAAGTCGGTACAATATGTGAGCAATTCTGAGAAAAAGACCAAGGTCGCTTTTACGAACACATACCACCCCAACAACCGAAATCATCCAAACTTTAGTTGGTCAAATAACCAGGGGAATCAGCAGAATCATTTTCAATCAAATAATCAGTTTCAGACACAACCAGCACAGCCACAGTTTAATCCTAGACCACCTTTTCCGCCGGGATTTTCTCAACAACAACAACAACATCACACTCCAGCTGCACCTCAGCAAGAAAAGAAATCAGAAATGGAGGAGATGATTATGAAATACATGGCAAATACATATGTTATAATCAAAAGCCAAGCAGTGACTATTACGAATCTGGAAACTCAGATGGGGCAGATGGCGAATATGCTTACCAACAGGCCCCAGGGTTCATTGTTGAGTAATACAGAAACAAATCCATGAAGAGACGGGAAGGAACAGTGTCAAGCTATCACATTGAGATCTGGGAAAAACACTGCAGACATCGCAAGTCAGTGGCCTTTCGCTAAATTGCACCGAGGGACGCCATGGCGACTGCTGAGCGAGCGTGTATTGTTGAGGAAGAAAATCTGGAAAAGTCTGAGGTTCAGCAGGAAGAGAAAGATAAAGCATGTTTAGAGGAGAAGCTTAAGAATTCAGTACCACTAATTCACCCTCAAGTTTCGTATCCGCAAAGATTGAATAAGCAAAGGGAAGATAAACAATTCAGCAAGTTTCTGGAGATATTTAAAAAGCTACAAATCAATATACCTTTCGCCGAGGCATTGGAACAAATGCCAAGCTATACAAAGTTCATGAAAGGTATACTATCAAGGAAGAGGAGATTAGACAAATTTGAGAAAGTAGCCTTGACAGAAGAATGCAGTGCAGTACTTCAGCAGAAGTAACCTCCGAAGCTGAAAGATCCGGGCAGTTTCACAATCCCGTGCACAATCGGGAAGATGAAGTTTGAAAAGTGTTTATGTGATCTTGGGGAAAACATAAATTTGATGCCCTTGTCAGTATTAAATCAGTTGGGATTACCGGAGCCAAGGCCAACAAACATTGCGTTACAGTTAGCTGACAGATCCATCACGTATCCATGGGGACTTGTTGAAGATGTCTTGGTGAAGGTGGTCAAATTTATCTTTCTGGTCGACTTCATCATTTTGGATTACGAGGAAGATAAAAGTATACCAATTATATTGGGAAGACCATTCTTAGCCACAGGCAGGACTTCGATAGATGTGCAAAAAGGGGAACTCACGATGAGTGTGCATGATCAGGAGGTGACCTTTAACGTCTTTAAAGCAATGAAGTTCCCAACAGATGAAGAAGAATGCTTTCGGGTTAATGTGGTGAACCAGGTTCTAAATGATGAAGTATAGAGTAAAGTGGATTGTGAACCACTGAGAAGTATCATTGTTGAAAATTCAGATGTGGAGGATGAGGAATTAAATAAATTCGTTCAATATCTGGATACCACTCCACAGTATTGAACTGTTGCAGTAAGTGATAAGTTTCTGGACAAGCATCTTAAAGTGAATGGCCAGAGATTGAAAAGTGATTATGGTGGTGAGGTGGACAGAAATAAAGTCACCTCGATTCTATCTCCGAAATGAGACTCAAAGATAGTCAAGCTAATTGACTATAACTTAGCGCTTGATGGGAGGCAACCCATTGTTCCCATCTCTACTTAGTATTTATTCAGTCCAAGTTGTTTGGTTTAGCATATTTTCATTAATTGTTAGAATAGTATGAGAACCGTTATATGCTTATTCATCGTAGTCTGTAACATTCCAGAATTTTAAAGTGTAACATTAAATATTTATTGATTTATATAAATATTTAATGGATATGTTTATTATTAAATAAATAATTGTTCAATTTGAGTTGATGTGATTTAGTTAATTATTTGTTGAATAAATAATTAAGGAGCTAAGTAAATTAATTGATATGAGATTATATACCAATGTAATTTAATAAGTAAAAGCTAGAGAGCTTATAGTGATTTAAATAAATTATAATATTTTAAATGGGAAATTGTAATTTAAAATATTAGTTGGTTAAATAAAATTATAATTATAAAGAAATTATAGTTTTGTGATAATGATTTATGTATTAAAGTAATTTAATAGATTAATATTTGAATTGATTAAATTGATTATTTAATTAAATAGAAGTGTGACAAATAATCTTGCTATAAAGGAGTTATTAAAATAAATTAAGGGAGTTTAATTTAGTTTTGCCAAAACATGTCTTATTGCATAATAAGTCTTTAATCTAATAGTGTTTTATCAAACAATGTATATGGATTAATCCATTTATTTTAATTCAGTTTACCAAACAAGGTGTAAGGATTAAAGGGTTATTTTATTAGCTTAGCCAAACAAGCCTTATGGCTTTTGATTTTCAAACAAAATATAACTGATATAATTATATCTATATTTATATTATATCATTAATAGATATTATATCATATACGTTATATTTTTATTACGTAGTTAGAGTTAGGAAAGAAGAAGGCTCGAGTTGAAGAAAAAAGAAGAAGAAGAAAAATACTGAGAGAAAAGTTGAGAGAAACTTAGAAAATTGAGAAAAGAATTGGGGAAAAGAAGATTGTAATCATAACCATTTTCTTCTAAACTCTAGAGTATCATCTTCTTAATCAAAGGTAGGATATTAATCCTTGTATTTTATTTTTAAAGTTTAGTTTTCTTCTCCAAAGAGTTCTCTGTAAATAATTATGGATGATGAATTCTTGTGTATATAGCTTTAGATGATGATTGTTGTTGTAAAAGCTGTTTTGTTGAGATTATGTATGATTATAATCAATTACTTTATGTATGTATGTAAATTGTGAAGAAATATATCACGGTGAGTTCATATGAAAATATATATATGAATATGGCTTAGTTTAAAGTAGAAATTAAGGTTTTATTTATTGTTAAATTGATAAATTGATTGTTAGAATTGATAGAGTATGTAAAATCATAATCATGATGTTTTGAATTTACTGTTTTGGTTGAAAAACAAAATCACAGTATTGATTTTCATTGAAAGTATAAAAAATGGAGTTTTGCCAAGAACATTGAAATTGGGTGTTGTATATTTGATGTTTTATTTTATGAGTATAAACATGTTAGAAGTCTTCACAATATGTTTATATGAAGTCTATATGTAAATTACATGATAATCAGTCTATTAGATTCGAGCTTTTAGGCCAATTTGGCTTTTTACGGTACTACTTATTAAAGGCGTCATTGAAGAAACGATAGTTTAAGTAGTGCATACCAAGAGTAATACGTTCGTGGTGCCACAACGCCATCACTGCCTTGTGATGAGGTTTCGTAGTATAATCACCGCGCCGCAGCGCCATCACCACGCCGCAACCACCGACCAGCGAGTTAAAATTGTGGCCATGGCAATGAGTTAAAGAAGAATGGTCTGACAGTGTACTTTTTGTACACGAAATTTTAAGAAAACATTTTTGTGATGATAGTAGGACTGTAAAATATAGATTTTAGTATTTCTATACTATGAATAATTATGTTATTAAGGATTAACTTGTGTTATAAGTTGATTATGTGATTAAATAATCAAACCTATGTGATGAATATATTAGTTATGTGATAATGACTAACTTTGTCACGATGACATATGTATATAGGATATTGTGATTCAAATTGATTCGGTTTAGTCTACGAGCAAAGCAAATTTTCTAACTCAAAACTTCATTGTGCGAGTTTAATTTCATTTGGTACATTATTGTTTTCAAATTCAATTACAATTGTTGTAAGTTGCTACTTCTACACTTTTGTAGAGCTAGATTTCCTATGATTGAGTAAGTCATTGTATCTAGTTACTCATGACGATGCAAGTTTTCTAATCATTTGTATTATTGAGCTAATTATTGTTTTCAATTCGATAATCTTATAATGATGTAAGTGGTCTAAACTTTGGTTTGATGTTGAACAAGTTATTCTTGTATTTCAATTATTGATTAACATGCATAACTGAATTACCATGCATGTTTAGTATTCAATCCTAATTAACCTTAGCTTAGTATTGTTCAACCAAGGTATGCTATATTTATTCAAATTGTATGCTATTAGATAATTCCTAATGTATGACTTTAGTTACTATGATTGATTCAATCACTATTATTCTGTAGTATAGTGTTATTGGTCTTATTCAATTACTCCTTAGTTGATGTTCGTTAAATTCCAAATTTCCTTGAAAGCTTATCCAAACCAAACTTACTTTGGTGCGGACTTGTATTCTAAATACTAAGATGAACAACTCTTTTAATAGAGGTTTACGCTTAGCGTTGAAATGGTTGTGCACAATACATTGTACGAAGGGTTGATCCCCCTAAGTACGTGGAGTCCTTATAGTCTTATGATTGTTAAAGTTAAAGTTAAAAGATTACTTATAACTATGGACATGATTCGTGGTCATTAAACCCTCAGTGAATGTTATAATTTTCAGAAATTTAATAGAATATATTGTTCAGTTCTATTGAGCCTAGTATTGGCAATTGATGTAAAAGTTTAAAGATTTATTTATTGTTATTTCAAGTGGGCCTTGTTTTCTCACTCTTGCCTGTAAAATTTCTTACTGCTAAAGTTGAAACTGGTGACGTACCTAGCACCAGTAAAGGAAAAGGAAAGATGAACAAGTACTGAAGACTTGTAATAGATTTGATAGTATTATTATTAGACTTTGGTTTAAAGATTGTAATGAAGTTTATTTAATTTCCGCACTTGAATGATTGTTGTTAAAGGTTAGACAACCTAGGGAGATTTTTATTTGAGTTTAATCCTGTATGGGCAGGTTTTTATTATTCAATTTTATTATAATTGGGTAGTTATAAATGAATTTTTTGATTAAGTGAACACTGAATCCTGTGGAAATGAAGTATCAGGATTTGGGGGTGTCACATAGTCAAATCGCAGAAGAGCATGGTCGTGCATTGCATTGAAATTAGGGTGACAGAATAGGCATTCATTTTTATTTAGTAAACCATGCTTTGATAAGGTCTTTTGATGTTATTGCAGATGTATTGGATAGCATGCATTTCTGTCTTGCAGATTCTAGAAAACTAAGAGCTAGCGAAGCGAGATATAGGACGACAGTACATGTGAACAACTTCAAGATTAACTCAAGGCGCTCCGCGTGATATGACTTCGAGACCGATTTTTTGCTATCGCATATGCCGCTACCAACCCATTAAAACCTCACACGGCCGCGCGCGACATCAGACGTGGAAAAATTTTTCAGTTTAAAAATGTGATGGAGATAAGTTGGACTCTCATTTGCAATCAAAACAGAAGCGACATAACCGCGTCTCTCCATAACTCACGTCTCTATCTCTCTATCAGTTACAAATTGAAGCCGTACATCTCTCAATCACATATCCACGATCTCTTCCATGTTCTGATCTACCCACTCTCATCAGTGCATTATAAAACTAGGGTTTCAAGAGAAATTGAGAGACATCAGTGTGGAACAAATCACAGCCTTTGCTAGCATTCATTTTCAGTCAAACCATCTCATTATCTTTATCAATTGCAAATGGGTCTCAAATGTGCTCGCTCTATTGCATCTTCTTCTTCATCTTCCTCGGGCAGTTAAGGGGCGGATATTGTGGATCACACCAAGTTTCTAAACTTGGAAACTCAGCAAGAGTATTACCGAATTATGGCGAAGACGTTCGTCAAGGAGCGCGGTTTCAAGCTGGAGGGGAAGGATGGTCAGTTGTGTGCCATGATTCGAGAGAGAGGCTAGGGTGGACTGACTGCTACTCCGATTCCCATTCTGATGAGCATAGTCTGCGAGTTTTATGCCAATGCCAAGGTCACTATGAGCGGTATATCTATGGTTCGCGGTATCGATATAGATTACAGACCCCGTGCCATCCGATTAATTTTCAGAATTATTGATGCACCACCAATAGGGGCTGCTAATTGGGTCACCGGTGCACATCTGGAGACAGACATGGAGTTGGTTATTGCAGAATTGTGTGTGCCCGACACGAAATGGACCTACAAAGTCAGCACAACTCAACCTTGTATATACCCAGCTGCAGCCCTGAACCACTATGCAAAGGCATGGAATCTGTTCATATGTGCCAAGCTCGTGCCTTCCTCTCATCAACACGAAATCACAGCTGAGAGGGCAATTATTCTATGGGGCCTAATCACCGGGAAATACATTGACATTGGCCATCTCATCCATCAGAATATGTTGTGATATCTACGAGGAGGCACCATTGGGAGCATTCCACACGCATCAGTGGTTGCTATGCTTTGTGCTAACCAGGGATGCAACTGAGGCAATGAACAAATGCAATACCCAAGCCAGGACATAACTCATGCCACAATTGCAAAATTTGAAGATTGGGCGGGTGGTGTACCACACCCACGCGGACTAGGATTTATCATTCAGCCTACTTTTTCAGAGCCACCACAATGCCCCCCTCGGGACAGATGAGGGCGGGCGAATCACGCGAAAACACATACCACCCCGTGGTGATAGCCACTCACGAAGGTTGGAGCGAAAAGTCGATGCCATGTACGATAATCTGGGCACGTTTGCAACGGGACTCACGAGGGCCTTGGCTGAAGCTTTTTTCTTGTAACAAGGAACAACAACTTTGGAATGGCCTCGGTTTGGAGCAATGAGGCCATATCCACCACCAGATTCACCACCCGAGGAGGGTAGTAACACCGATCATTATTGGAGTTTTTCGTTACCCTTTACCTTCATTCAATAAGGCATTGAATATTATAAGTTTGGGGGTATTGGGGTAGTAGTGTAGTTGCATGTAGTTGAGCATGATTAGTTTAATTCTTTAGTTTTGGTATGATTAGTTTAATTTTTGTAGTCTTTGCATGTTTAGTTTAAATTTTTGCATCATATAGTTATTTTTGCATATATAGTTGCATGTTCATGTTTAGTTTACATATCTCACAGTTCTTGCCGTATAGAAATTTTTGTCTAGCCGATGATGATAATGAATTTTTATACGATTTTTGAGTATTTTGGATAATATGAGCTGAGATATAATGTTTTACACAATGCAATTCATAATGATGTTTAAATGCTTTCGGTTTGCACGAATATGTTCACAATCACTTGTAGGTATAAGAAGGATGTGTTGCATTGCTCGATAGAAAATGTAGTTTTAAAAAGGGAAATATGTGGAAAATGAACTTAGACGGTTTATAACATTGATTTTTAAACTTTGGGAAAACATGGGTATCTATGTATATAAAAAAATATAAAATAAATATATATAGTAATAACGTGGCTAGTCTTATTTTGGCTACTTGAGTAAGTACACCCGAGGAGATTGTCTCTACACCTAGCGCCCTAAGGTCTTTCATGGTATGGGAGTTGTTGGTCCAAAGCTCACTAAGGGGTAGCAGTGTTGCCTAATGGAGTAAGACATTGCACAGTCATGTGAAAAAAAAAGAGAAAAAGAAAAAGGAAAAGAAAACTATCAATAAACACCGCGGAAAAGTGCGAAAATCGTCCTTGTGAGTAAAAATAAAGCAGTTAAGCCCATTGTTGAACCTCAGTTTGTTTTGATATGTTGGAATAGTCTTTGTTGTATATGTATACATGAATCTTGATTTAAACTATAATTTTCTATTTTGAGCAATATAGCATGAGTATTATTTGCTTAAATCAAGTTTTGGTGAATATAACACACACACACAGCATATCTATAGCATTTATGAATTATCTAAGTGTATGACATTATGCCTACAGTTTGGTTTGAATCTGTATTCTTGAATCTAGAAAAATTCACTGAGGCAATTTGGACTGAATTTCTGTGATAGCTGGACAATGTGAGATTAGGTGTATCATAATTTAGTTGCATAGTAATATAGCTGCATTTTCACTGTTCATTAGTATGCATTGCTTGAGGCAAAACAACAGATTCAAGTTTGGGGTATTTGATAAGTGGGTTTTATACCTACTTATTGAGTACCAATTCACGCGAACTATGCCTATCCCAAGTACATTTTAGTGTGTTTTAGTTGCATTTCATGTTAGTTTGCATTGCATATACTTAAAACTTCTTTTGGTGAATAAGTGCAGGAAACGGCCTAATTTGGTGGAATTATAAGGCATGAGGCGAATGGATGCATGATCAAGGCACAAGATGTGATATGCGTGGCATGAGGGTCAAGAAGCAGAAGACTAAGCTGGATGGATGAAGGAAGGAGCGATTGGAGCAGATCGGTCGATGAGAGAATAAGAACCCCAAAAGTCACGAAGCCACGTGGCGGAGACAAGCGTGGGCGCTGGCACGCGAGAACCCGATTGGAAATCATGACACACTGCAAGTTGAGCGCCATGTGAAAAATGCATGGGTGGCCAGCGGTGCACGTGCATGATCTTGATTTGTTTTATTTTAATTTTTAATTAAAAGGGTTGTAATTGGTTTTTAAACGATATCTGGCTGGTGTCAGAGGAGGATTATTCAGAATTATTCAGTTTTACGTATTTTCATCTTAGAATTAGGGTTTATACTTGGAGAGAGATTTCAACGTAGAAGGAAGCCGAAACTTTACTCTTCTACTCCTTCTTGGGATTTTCTACCAGTGTGGATATTTTATTAGTATTTTTGCTGGATTTATAACAGGAGTTGAACGTTAATAGTGGATGATATCCAGCAATTGGTTTGATCATTTTTATCTTTCATTTTTCAATTGCTTACTTATTAGCCATGTTTAGCTTTGATCCCATAATGGCTTTTGGTTCAGTCATGAACTAAACTCCATTATGGGATTCTAACGGATTTTAATATGTAGTTTGATTGCATGCTTGGGTGCTGGATTGATTTACATATCATTTGGGATTTCTATCATGATTGTTTTGTATGTATGAATGCTTGATCACCATTCGTTTCAATACTTGTATGGAATTAACAATGAACATTCAAGTATGGATTGTAATCATGATAGCATGCGTATATGGGGCTGTTTTATATGGCTTGTGTATTTCGTGAACCAAATAGACATATACTGTTTCACCGTATGGGTTAGAATAAGAGCTTGTACTTAAATTCAATATGGTTGCAACTTCACATAGACATATAGTGATTTTGGTTATATTGATGATTACATAGAGTCTATCGCTTATGGATGTTGTGTAAGTAGGTCATAGTGCATTGAAAAATGGCTATGACTCTTTTAGTGCTATTGGCTACTTTCCTATGATATGTGAACAAATCTTGCATGATAGTGGTGATTAAATGAAATATTAAATGATGTTAGGATCCCATTACTTTCAGATTTGATTTATTACATCTTATTTATTGTTTTAGTTGTTATTTGCGATTAGAGTAACAAACCAATCATATTCATTAGTTTGAGCATATAAATATAGTGATTTAGTTGATGCATAGTAATTTTAATTAAACAACTTTCCCTGTGGGATCGATACTTTACTTGCTCTGTATTACTTGTTGACGCATGTATGCTTGCATGAGTTAGAGCTCTTTTGTTTGAACTAAAAAAGAGGCAACACCCTTCGAACAATTTCTTAAGTTGCTCGAGCATCTCATAAGCATCCATCAACTCATATCGCTTTTGAAGCTCAGCGTTCATGGTTTCTAGCATGAGACAACTCACGTCCAGAGCATCATCTTGATGCTTCTTGTAAGCATTATGCTCCGCACGTGGTACAATGCACTACAAGAAAAGGGTTTATCTCCGATGGAAATAACTCCGACGGAATACATTCAGTTGATCTTATAGTGTTCCAAGCGGAATATTACATCGAACCTAATTGATCGGAAATAACATAAATCTAATCAAAATCGATTCAAAAAATATGTCACGAGTAAAGGTGCCAAAAAAAAGCGCTTGGTAGCGTAATTATTATCTCGACAGAATATTAGTAACTTCGACAGAATGTTCGTCGACTTTAACGTATCCTTGACCGATATAATGTCAACGGAATTTCGTCGAAATTGTTAAATAAAAATAGATCTGCAGATTCATTTCAGTCGCTACTCTCTGTCTCTCTATCTCTCTCTCTCTCTCTTAGACGACTTCTCGCCTTCTCAGCCGACCCATCTCTACCTTGCCACCACACACTAGCCAGCAACCACCATACCCCAGCACATCGCCACCACCACTCTTTCATCTTTTATCACTTCGGTCGACCACCACCTGAGCCACCTCCGACCACCACCTGCGCCACCTCAGACCACCACCGGTACCTGCGCCACCTCAATTCCAGAACCTGCGACCACCACCTCCGAGCACCAGCCTTTTACATTTCAGAACGATTTCTCATTAAGGTTAGGTTGAATTTATATTTTAATTTTTGAATTTTGATTGTGTTGTATATGTGTAATTTTAGCTACTGAGTTGGGAAATTAATGGAAATTAGTATAAATGCTTCGTAAATTAGCTACTGATTGTGCTGTATTGTGGCTATTAATTTATGTTTTCATGTATTCATGTATTTATAAAATTGGCTACTGATCATTTGGGTAATGGAAAAATTGTGTACTGATTTTAGGTTTTGAAAATTTGGGGTACTGATATGCTTAATTGACTCAGTAGGACTGATTTTGGGTATCCATGAAATTGGCTACTCATTCATATGCTTAATTGACTCAATTAGGACGGATTTTGGGACTGCCTTTGGTATATTTTTTATTCTCGACGGAATTCTTATCAGAATTCTTCAATTACAATATATGTGGGCCTTGCTTTATTTTCTTTATGGATTTTAATTAGTTTCTAATATTAAAATATACTAAGTAACATTTACTTATTTAAAATAAAATAAAAAATATGATATAATATAATACAAATTAAATTTAAATTAATTAAATTTAATTAATTTAAGATAATAAAATTTAAATAAATTAAATATTATAATATAATACAAAAATACAAATAAATTAAATTAAATAATTTAAAATAAAATAAAATAAAAATATGATTTAATTTAAGATAATAGAAATTAAATTAAATTAAACAAAATTGACTTAATTTAATTTAAAATAATATAATACAAAATAAATATAATTAAACCGAGAGTAGCACTTACTTAGTTAAATAAAATCAAAATTAAATAAAATACAATAAAATAAAATAAAATAAAATAAAAATATGATTTAATTTAAGATAATACAAACTAAAGTAAATTTAATTTAATTCAAAAAAATTGACTTAATTTAATTTAATATAATATAATACAAAATAAATATAATTAAACTGAGTAGCACTTACTTAGTTAAATAAAATCAAAATTAAATAATAGGTTGGTTAGGGCGACGGCTCCCAAGGCGGGTCGTCTTCAGATGCTAGTGAGTTGATTTCTTATTTTGGCTCAGTAACGTGTTTTTCATAACTATATTATACATTCATTGACAATGTCATAACTATATTAAACATACAGATGCTAGATGTCGGCGTCGGTGGGCCTAACCTCGGTCGATTAAGTAGTCATGGCGATTACGACGTCGTTCGATTGATGTCGGCTCAAATCGCGTAAGGTTTCAACTATAACTTATATATGTTCAATCGCGATGATATCAATTAAAATGTTCTTAATAAATTTTGTATTCTAGTATTATGGATCCTGTCGCTAAGGCGACCGTACACGCCATCTGCCTGGCGCATCTACCTACTGGCTGCATGCGATTTAGCCAGTACTCGCGCTACGATTCCGGCTTCATGGTGACAGTGTTGCGGGAGTTTCACGTAAGTCGAATTACATATATTAAATCAAGGTTCATGTTATTTACATATTGTTCAAATAATTAATTATATGTATGTTATATACATTTGATAGAGATCTTATAGATCTGAGACCGACATCATTGGTAGGATGGTGACGCCATATTATCGCCCACATCTCGAAGAATTATGCCGGATGGTTGTACGAGATGCGATAGAGGGCAGTCCGGGTGATAGAAGAATCGCCCGGGACTACTTTACGAGATCATTAGCCGCCAGTAGTATCAGATCCAGCATGGGCTGCGATGTGTGCATACTGGGATGATGTTGCGTTCAAGACCAAGTCAGAACAGATGAAGAAGAATTGAGGCAAGCTGCGAGTTGTATATACTTCTGGCTCGCAGTCGTTTCAGGAGGTTAAAGCGGTATGTATTTATCTTTAGTTTAGTTTAATATCTCAGGATACTCCCACTAGTACTAGCGACCGGTATCAAGTTCTGGGGTTACCGAGGATACCAGCCTATACACTGCCAGGAGGTATAATATTTTTAGTTTATTTCTTGTTTATGAATAAAGAAAATTCGCCATATTATTCATGTTATATTTATTTTTTGTAGGCTCTAGTGATACTATGTCAAAGGTTCTGTGGGACCATCACATACTGGTTTGGCAGACGATGCTTTGTTCCAGCGTGTTATGGCTGCGGTGTCAGAGAGATTTGAGACCGATCCGTTGTTCCATCGTCAAGACCTTCTCAGCCGTTCTCGCCTCCATCGACTGCAGAAGCGAGCGTTAACATTGGTGGTGCCATCGTAGAAATACGAGTATCCCTCTGGAGTAGTGGGCTGCGATACGCGATGAGATTGTTCGAATGGTGGTTACCTTAGTCGAGGACGCGTTTGGGCCAATGTTGAGTCAGCCCTCGACTACTCAGGTATACTATTCGTTTTAAATTCAAATATATATTTTGCATGTAATTTAATTTTCATTTAGTTATCTTTAACTGAATCATATATATGGACTAATGAGTTATGTATCAACAGGTGATTTGTGTAACCGATGAGCGGGATGGCGATTTTCATACTCAGAAGGCGTCGGCGGCGCCTCACAGATGATCCTCCTCACACTGGGGGCTCTACTAGCTTGACTTAGTTTACATTCTTTTGTAGTTTAAATTCTTTTGTATTAATTTTACATAACTTTTGACGTACATATTGTAGTTTAAACTTTATCATTAATTACTTTGGTTTTGTTGCGGTTTGATACTTAGCTTAATGGGATGTTTGTTATAGTTAGTTTAGATTAATAGGATCTTTTGTAATTTACCTTAGTTTAATTTACTTTGATTAATGTGGTTCTTTAACTCATTACTTTGGTTTGTTGCAGTTATGCTAGTAATAATGGGATGTTTTTGACATTTAGCTTAATTTAGCTTGTGTATGTGATGTTGGGAAACAGTATGCAGTACAAGATGTGGGTTAAATCACGGATATTGCAAAAATAAATAAAATATTTAAAAAAAACATTAACCTCGGCGGAATAAGGTTATTTTGACGGACTTACATCGAGGTTAAGGTGTTTCCCATTTTCAAAGATAACGCCACGCGTGGCATATATATCCTCGACCGAATCTAAGGTCGATGGAATTCCGTCACTCTTAAGGTGTTTTCCCATTTTTTTCAGGCGGCCACGTGGCATGCTTATCACCGACCGAATATCCTCGACAGACACATTTCAATCGGGGATATATTAACTCCGACCGAATGTTAGGTCGACAATAAATCCGTCGAGTCTAAGTATCCCCAACTGAAAGATTGACGGACTTAATTTCGACCTGCTTATATACGACCGAATTTTGGACCGAATATTCGGTCAGAAATAAGGTTAACCTCGACGGAATATACTTATGACCGACCGAAGATTCCGTCGAAAATAACCCTTTTTGTTGTAGTGGTGACAGCTGGTGCTGCAGGAATGGGCCCATCAAGGACATATATCTTGCGCTCTTTTTTGAGGAAAATTCTCAAGTTCCTATGTCAGTCAAGGAAATTAATTCCACTCATCTTGTCCTTCCCAAGGACTGATCGTAGTGAAAGACTACTTGTGTTGTTGTTGTTTGCCATTGATATCTACAATTTATAAGTGCAAATATAATAAGTCAAATTTTAGAGTTGATATTATGTAATTGATAATAGTACATTCAAAATATACCTCCCGCTATTTTATTCAAATTAATATCCCTCACCATTAATTCGGAAAGCATTTTCTATTAAATCTTTCTAGTGAGCCAAGATCCATATTTCATTATGCCTTAAGATAGCTTTGGCTAATCTCTTAAAACACAATTATTTAGGTAGACAACCCTTTGTCAATTATATCATATATAACTCTTGGATAGTTTGGTAAACAACTATTGTTTCTAGTCCATCTAATGGTACCCACCAAACTCTATGCCTTTAAGTCCACAATCCTATTGAGATAACTTAGTTAAGTCGGGCCCAATGATTTTAATAGTTTGGATATCACAATTATCCTATCGCATCTTACCTAGATAAATAGGGTACTTTGCTTTGGCAAACCTACATCCATTGATCAAGGTCTTGATGAGTGTTATTCATTGGAAGGCATCTGATTTAGACTTAATAAATTATTGAGGGATTTTATAAATTAATTTAGATCTCACCAATTTTAATCTTATTAAGCATGCACATTATTTATCATATCATATCGCATACAAGCATAAATAAAGTGCAAAAATAAAAATGTCCGCGCTTATGGCCCAATCCATTGTCAATCTTTTCAAGCTAATGAAAGATTGAAGGTCAATCTAAGGTGGTAAAAGATCTTCAAAATAGTAGCTCCCTTGGATATTCCTCATGCATGTGCCTCCTCTCCATCATCATCTTTCCATCGTGTTCTCCATCTCGTCATCTTCATCGATTACAGATTATTACATGACATAAAGAAACCTCGAGTTACATTCGAGGGGATTTAGATGAGAAGAGAATATTACATTAGAATATATAGAAAGGCACGACATGCGATCCGTATTTCAAAACCAAAAACCACTAACTTATGGGTCAAAAGGCCATAACTGTGCACCATGCATATCACAATAAGCACATAACATTTTATATATAATTAAAGAAAACTATATATAACATATTGGGGTTTCTACGACCATAAATGCCTTCTGACGGGGGTCGGGGGTCTCCACCCCTGGTGGTGGTCCGGCTCTGAAACAATTTCAGAATCAATTATTTTAATCCACCAAAATAGCCATAATATCTATACACTCAGTGCATATCATATATGTCCAGTTTCAATTAATCATATTCAACCGAATCTTCATGTTTCTAATCCAATTAGAACAAAAGTTGTATACTTATATTACGCCATTTAAGATATAATTAACAGAACATAATATACATGTATATCTATTACTGATATTCATAATACCAGAATATGCCTACATACAGAATATTATATACTCAATTTCAGATCGGTAAAATTGTATCATCATATATCATATATATGGAAAATAATATAATCATTTTCAGATCGGTAAAACTATATCATCACATATCATATATATCGAAAACAATAAAACACGTAATCTGAATTAATCATTTCGCAAGTAGCTCTGATACCACTGTTGGGTTTTGGCACATAAAACGTAGCGGAAATAAACTAATTTAAAGGCAATTTCGAAACCTTAAAACGGGATCCATGCGAAAAAAAAAATTAATTCAGAGGTTTAGAATTTATACCAATTATAGAATACTCTAAAATCGCTTCGAATCTCCAACGCAATCCAATGGAACAGCGTCTCTATGGTATCCACACGAACGGTCGCGAATCGTCACACGATTTTGCAATTGAAGGGAGTTGCGGTACTAGCCACCAAAGGAATGGATTTTTGAAATTTCTCTTTAGTCTCTCTCTAATAGCGGATAGGGTTTTAGGTTATGATTCGTTACCTAAAATGGCTGCTATATATCATATATATAGTAGTTAATAGGAATTAATCAAAAACCCTAATCTAATAAAATCCGAATTTATATATGTATATATCTTAATTAAGTCTTACTTAATTAATATACCTATATATAAATTATCCTATTAATTTAAATTCGTAATTTAAATTCTATCAATCATATTGACATATTTAAATCTTTATAATTTAAATTAATTCCCTTTTAATTACGTTCTTTGTGTGTGACCCTATAGGTTATTATTACGTTGGTGTTGATCGATTTCGCAATCAATGAATGCGTACAAGTATACACGGTCAACAAGTAATAAAGTGAAAGTAGAGTATCGTTCCCACGAGGAATTATTTAATAAAAATCACCAAGTACTAATTCTTAACCAAACTAATTTTATTTAAACAATCTCAAATCGTGATTTTTCTAATTAAGAAAACTAAATTAACTAATTAAACTAAATTTCTGTATAAATGAATTCAAATAAATAAAGTTTAAGACTCCAATATCCTCAATTATGAACTATAAACCAATTATTCAATTAACCCAATTATTATGCCTACTGAATTATTAACAGGAATTCTCAAATGCCAAAAGTCTTTTTCCAAGTGATCAAATGACTTCTATTTAATCCAGATTAATCTTTCTATATTCCTATGTAAAACAATTGAATTAAACTCCTTCTAATCCCAATTCCTTGTGTGTTAAATGCGGTGAACAGATATTTCCATTCAATTCACAAACATAATTATTCACTTTGCAAATAACTAAGTCACATGATATCATGCCCAGTTCTAACCCTAGAATTCCTCTTTCAATTCCTTCTAGAGTAACAAGGTAATTACTGATCAAATAATTAAGCAATAAGCACAAGACAAGATAAACAATTCACCTTGACATAAATAATTAGAATAAATCAAATAATTAATTCATAAACATAAAAGGTTCAATTGAAATCTTAATAAAAGAGTTAGTTCATAATTAATGAATTAAAACCAAGAATCCGCAATTGAATAGACATTAAAAGATAAAATAATGATAAGAGAAGAAAATAGAATCTGTTGTCAGTAGTCTTGAAACTCCTCTTTCGCTCCTGCTTTGAATCTTGCTCTTGATCTTCAGTGTTCTTCAATTTGCTTCAATCTCTAATGGCTAATTAAGAACTAGGATTTATATTCTAATCTAATGGAGTTTTTTATCTAAGCTAAGCTATGTAATCCCCTCTTATTTTATGCCTTACATCAAGTATTTATAGGTTACAAGTCCAATTTTTAGCTTAGGAACAAACTCAATCCAATTTGGAGTCAAAAAGGTGTCAAAATATGCCCAAAAACGCATCCAAGCCTTTCCAGGCTCTTCCCCAGCGCTGGGCACGGCGCTGGAACCCTACCCCCTAGCACCCCGGCACTGCAAATAGGCTTGGTTTGGGCACCCCGGTGCTGGCCACTTTTGTGACATTTTCTGCTCTGACGTCCTTTGGGAAAATGGCCATAACTTCTTTGTCCGAACTCAGATTTTGATGATTCAAGATGTTCCGGAAAGAAGATATGTAGATCTACAACTTTCGTTCTTTGAGGTTTTCAAAATAAGGTCCGGAGCAATACTCAAATTGGCTCTTAAGTGACTGCTGTGTAAATGGCAAGCCAAAAACGCGAATCTAGCCACCCTGAACGTCGATCCAAGTAACTTTTGTCCCAATTCCTACAAAACAACGTAAAACATGCATGAATAGACACAAACACTTAAAAACATCCAAAAGATTAAGCTTAAATGCACTCAATTCATGGGTATAAAACTCACTCATTAGTTGGCAATAATTTAAAAATCATATTATAAAATTATAAACAGTGAGCAGCATCTAGTAATGCATCACTGCTACCCAAGTAATAATAAGATCGATGATTCGATGCAACCTTTTCGTGACCAATGTTTCAATGCAATTTAATCCTTTTAACCTTAATATCCTAGATTAAACTCGAGTCATGGAATGTGTCATACTCTTCATAATTTAATCTGAGTTCTTCTTGATCAATGAGTAGACTATATGAAACAAATCACTATTTGAGCATGGACATGCATTTCAGAGTCCTACTCAATCAAGAGGCCTATGGATATCACCCCTAATAAATAGAAGGGTTAAATTCCATCTAGATCACTCATATTCCTCACACGATTCATGATGTACCCAATAATCACCTTTATAGTCCACCCTATTAAAGGTGACCTTTGATGATATCAAAGTACATAAATTCTCGTGTAGTAATATAGTGATTTTAGGTCGGAGGACCATTACATCATTGTCACTATGAGAATCGCTAATGACACTTCGTATAATGCTCCACATAGAATTCTCATGGTGGGTCTGTCCAGTACATCATTCTATAATACGTACATATGCATTGACTTAATATCTCATATATTTATGACCAATGAGATTTGGTCATCAGTCAATCCACATACTAGTGTCAATCCATCATTATTGTCCCATCAACAATGATACTCGACTAGGGACATTTAAGAGCGATGATACTAATTATAATTATATAATCTCATGTTCAAGTCACATACTTGAAACTATATAATTTGTATCACTGTTCTAAGGAATTTTATTATGTTAACATTTATATAACGCAGTAAATAGAACCATAATAAAATCATTCATTTATTCAATCAAATATAATATCAAAATGTTAAGCAATTACATCAAATAATTGGCCTCTAGGGCATAAACTCTAACAGACCCATCTCCCCGTCAAATTCATCAGGTCGCCATCCACGCTCAGGGGTAAGTGCTTTATTTTCTAAATAATCAAACATGTCAGCAGTGTTTGCACTTAGAAACTTTCGTCTATCAGATTATCGAACGGGAGTGGAAGAACCTGCACCTCATTGTCTTTTCTGTGGTTTTGGCAACATGGTTGAGTATCTCTGTCAATTTTCTAAACTTTTTCACTGAACTTACTTGATGACCAATACTTAACAAACTCGTGTCAAACCCTTTTTAGTCCTATGTGCAAATTTCTGATATGTCAACTTTATGATGGTCACCACAATTTCCCCCAAACTTGATTAACAGCCTATTACCGAATCAGAACCATGAGCGCAATTAATACTCGTAACACATCACATTTTTTATACACAAAATTTTTTCTTTGAAGCCTTTCAGCAAACACCTTATGGGCTATCTCAATTCTCCTTTTGACTGCCCCCAAACTCAGTTCACAACCATTAAATATGGAAGTAATCAACAAAAATCAAGCTAAACAATTCCAACTCTACCAACCAATTAATACAATACTCTTGCCCCAAAGTTCAATAACCAGTTCACCATTGACATGTGATGCTAGGTTCCTTATGCACAAATATAACTTGAACAAGTGATCAAATTTTGTTTCTGTAATTATACTTACCCAAATTTGCAGATAAATCTTCCTTGTAGAATGTGAGAACCCACTTGATGAAGTCCTTTCTTCTTTCGAGAATACTGATAGTTAACTTTCCCACAACCAATTATTAAACCCTAACTTGCCTTAAAATCCTTGATTGTGTTGGGGATTTGATTGTAAGAGTGAATTGATGTGATATGGTTTGGATTCAGAATGAAGAAAGGGTGTGATAGGAGTTTTTAGGGAGTTTTCTTCTCTTTGGTTCGAAGTTAGGAAGATAATATTTGTGTTAGTTTGACCTAGAGAAGTTTAAAAAAAAATAATTTCGTAGTGCCGCTGGGGTGGCATGAATTAGCCTTAAAATGTCCGCCGGGCCGGGCTCAAATAGAGAGTTTGCCACCTGGGAGCCGTTATTTCCAACAGAGAGTTTGTCTCTTTAGAAAGCTCCACCTCAACTTGGTGTTATTGCAACTCATTTACTGCAGATTTTTCATTCTCGAACTTGTTTAACATGTGTTTCTTATTAAACATTGTTGGGAGAATGCATATGTTAATTTGATGTTTAAATATAAATGCTCATGATTATTTGTAAAGTCTTTCAAGGAATATATGTACGAGGACTTAGTGATAGATCAAATTTGTTAGGTTGATCTAAGCTCTTAATGTGTATCATTCTGGAAATGAATGTATAGATAGAAAGATCAAAGTTGTTAGGCTGATCTTGAGATGTAATAGATAGGCTTTGAAGAATTCGTAGTGTGTCAATCTGATCAATATTACAGAAGTCAAGGCAGAAACGTAGAGCTTAAAAGATCGTAGTGTGCCTGCCTTGAAAGGCCTCTTCAGAAATCGTACAGTGGTCCCAACGATTGCCGAGCCAACTCAGAGATCGTAATGTGCTCTCGGAAACGTAGAGTTTACAACTCAAGAAAGCGAAGATCGTAGTGTGAAAATAGTTAAGAGAAATCATAGTGCTCTTGGCTGATAGCATCAGACCAAGCACCAAGGCGACAAATCACCGTGATCTGAATCGTAGAGTACCACGATCTAAATCGTAGAGTACCATGATCTGAATCGTAGAGTATCATCTGTCTTGTGTCAAAAGCATCAAGCCTCACGATTTATGTGGAGACAAACTCCAACATATGAGGAATGGATTCTAAACATTGTAGTACTCACCAGTCCCAAAGTCATAAGAAATATCCTTAGTATGCAACAAAGAAGCGTACTGAAGAAGCTAAGAAAAGTACCTTTGGTAAGGGGGAAAACACCTTTTCAGGTGTTAGGTGAAAGCGATTTCTTTGTGTCGGTGGGCCGTAATGCAATTCGGAAGATGCGAGAAAAGTCTCCATCAAAGAACAGAAAGGTCAAACGCATTTAATGCTTCAACGGATGGATCCAACGGATAGTTTTAAAGATCACATATATGCAAATCAAGCAGATGAGAAAGGTAAGCAAGTATAGAACAAAAACGTACAGAACTCTCAAAGCTCAACTCTACGATATAAGAAATAGAAAAGCTTGCTCAGCTACTCAGTTCTTTCGAACTAGTGCTTAAATAGCAATTGAGTAGCAACCATCAAGAACTCAACATCTACCAATCAACTAAAGAAAAAGTTCCAAGTCTGCTGGACTTGAAGAGTTCTAAGTGAATGTAAGAGAGCCAAGCCTGCTGGACTTGAAGAGTTCAAGAGTGAACTAAGAAGTTCCTAGGCTCACTTTGGTGCAGAAGGAATCATGTGATTAGGAAGTTGTAAAAGACATCCTTAGTGGATTTCCTACTCGAGGAGTAGAAGAGTGGACTAGGAGCTTTAAGTGCTCTGAACCACTTAAAACGACTGTGTCTTTTACTTTCTTACTATAACTGCTATATCTGCCATAACTGCTATAATTGCCTCACTCTCATAACTCCACTACTTCATAAAGGAGATTAAAACAAATATTAATTTCGCTAAGTTTTAATCATCATCAACTAATTTTTAAAAAAAATCTATTCAAACCCCCCCCCCCCTTCTAGATAACTATTGTGCCTACTGGGAACTAACAATTGGTATCAGAGCAAGTTCTATTATATAGCCTACAAAGCTTTAGAAGATCTAATGGCACACATACCAAGTGAATCAAGAACTGGAGGAGGTAGCAAGCCACCAATGTGCAATAAAGATAAATTTGCTAACTAGAAAGTTCGGATGCAAGCATACATGGACTCAATAGATGAAGATCTATTTGAGACCATTCAAAATGGGCCCTATATACCAACAAAGCTTGCACCAACAATAGACGATCCAAACAGAATACAAATCAAAGTCAAGGAGGAGTGGACAGACAATGAGAAGAGAGCTGTCCAACTTAACAAAAAGGCCAAGAACATCTTGTTTCAATCCTTAGAAGACGATCTGTTCAAAAATGTTGTCAACAACAAAACAACTAAGGAGGTTTGGGAAGCAACGCTCATCATGCACGAAGGAACGGAAGAAGTAAGAGAAAACAAACAATCACTCCTGACACAGCAGTATGAAATGTTTGTTCATGTTCAAGGAGAAAACGTAACTGCCACCTATGAAAGATTCAATGTTCTGCTCAACTCTCTACGAGCATATGGAAAGATCTATCCAAACAAAGATCTGATCATAAAGTTCATGAGAGCCCTACCGAGCAGATGGGATGCCAAAACCACTGCTATTAGAGAGTCAAAGAATCTTCATGAGATGACAATTCAACAACTATATGGCAATCTTCTGACATACGAACTGGAGCTGACTCAACGAGCTGAAACCCTATCAGAAGGAAGAAAGAAGGATAAGGGTGTTGCTCTCAAAGCAACTGAAGGTGCATCTAAGGTCAACACTGAGATTGACTCTGATTATGATGAAGACGATGATGAAGATTTTGCTATGCTGGTAAAAAGACTAAGA
Organism: Panax quinquefolius; assembly: GCA_020205615.1. Taxonomy (NCBI): domain Eukaryota; kingdom Viridiplantae; phylum Streptophyta; class Magnoliopsida; order Apiales; family Araliaceae; genus Panax; species Panax quinquefolius. The sequence goes on from CM035171.1 coordinate 26,272,310, forward strand.
AGGTTCATGTGTCAAGGCAAAACCAGCAAGCCAAAGAAGGTCAGCAACTACAACAGCCAGGAGCAAATGAATGATCTATGCTACAACTACAAGAAGCCTGACCACTTCATTACCAACTGCAACAAACCTCTTAGAGAAGAACTAAAGAAGAAATCACATGCAAAGAAAGAATACAAAGGCAACAAAAGGCCTCAGAAGAGAGACAAATGCCTGGTAGCTAGAGGATCGTGGAGTGATTAAGACAATGACTCCAATCCTAATTCTAGAGATGATGAAGAACCACAAATGGCTAATATGTGCCTAATGGCCAAACATACAAAAGACAAACAAAATTCCAACATACATGAAGTAAGTCTCGATGAGGTATTTGACTTCAACTCTCCTGATGTAGACATAAATGTTTTAAGAATTGCACTGCATGGCATAACCACTGATCTACATCAATACATGAAGTGGTTCAGAGTTTTGTCTAAGGATTATTCACTTCTTCAAGAGGAGAAAAAGAAAGTTCAAGAAGAGCTTGAAACAACCCTTTTAAGTACTAACCTTCTCTCCAAGCTTGAGGCTGAGAATGAGATCTTAAAACAGACAAATAAACTCAATGCACAAAAAGAGTCTAATCTAACCTCTAAAATTGAGGAACTAGAAAAGACTATCTCTACATGGAACAAATCCTCATCATCCATGGACTCCCTACTCTCTAGTCAGAGAAGTACATTCGACAGAACAGGCCTAGGCTTTGGGGAATCCATCTCAGAGCCATGTGTGGAAAAGATAAAGAAAACTAGCACTAGTAATACCTCAAGTTTTAGTAGAAGCATTACCTTTGTGAAATCCTCACAGAAGGAAAAACCAAACCTTGTTCTACTGTTTCCATCCATACTCAAAGGAGTAAAGGGTCTCACGCTGGCCTGGGCTTCACAAAAGAGAAGAGTAACCCAACCTCTACTCATCAACCTCGAAGAATCGTAGAATCAAGTAAGACCAACTCTACGAATCAACTGGGAAGGTACAGTAGAGGTAAGGCACACTCATCGCTATTTATGAAACCCAAGGATACGTGGAAGAAGGAGAATTAGTTGAACAGAAGGACAACTAAAGAATCACACAAGTCCAAATGGAGGATGAATAATCATACACACACAGGCATGCATCATACTAGATGTTTTATATGCAATAAATTTGGTCACAAGGCAGCCAAGTGCTATTATAATTCCATGCATTTGAGACCTAAGATCAAACAGATTTGGGTCCCCAAGGGCACTAACAAAATAGGACCCATGCAAATATGGGTACCAAAATAAAGGTTAAACTTTATGACAGGAAAAGAGCTCCACGATCACAACCTGGTATCTGGACAGTGGATGCTCAAGACACATGACAGGGAACAAAGCCCTTCTATCTAACTACATAGAAAAGGAGGGTCCCTCAGTTATCTTTGGAGACAACGGCTCGGGCAAGACAAGAGGATACGGCTCTGCTGGCAATGGTGCAGTATTTTTCAGCAAAGTAGCATATGTGGAAGGTCTCTAACACAACCTTCTAAGCATCAGCCAACTCTGCGACAAGGGTCACCAAGTAACATTCCTCAACAACCAGTGTCAAGTCAAAGATCTGAAGACATCTGATGTAAAGCTAACCGGGACAAGAAAAGGAAATGTCTACACAGTAAATCTTGGTTAACTAAGCTCAGACGAGACAATATGTTTTCTGGCAAAAGCATCTAAAGAAATGAGCTGGCTATGGTATAGACGGTTGTCCCACGTAAATTTCAAAAGCATGTCCAAACTGGCATCAAAAGATCTCGTTGCTGGCCTACCTAAGTTCAACTTCGTAAAAGAAAGGCCATGCAATGCCTGTCAGCTTGTGTAAGACCCCAACTTTTATGAATAAAGACGAATTTTCTATAGATATCATTTTTGAATATTATGGAATGAATTTGATATAATGTTATAGTTGTGGGTAATATTTATAAATTTTGTAAAGTACACAAGTTGTTATATAATATTGATTGGTCGGGGAATATTCATTTTAACAGGGAATATTCGTACAACGGCACAATCATTGGTGGACCCCACAACGAAATTATTGTCGGATTGAGAAAACGACAAAAAATACTTTATGAAAATAACGGCGGAAATTTTACCGTTAACTGTTGAAACACACGGTGTTAAAAGTACAGTAATACGCACGGTTGCATAGTAGCACACGGTATTGATTATTGATGCTTACGTGAAAAGTCACTCAGTTTTGTTCAATTATTGCTACAGTAATTGTTGCATAGTATCTCACGTTATTTTATTCAATTATTGTCAATATTTTATATATTATTAAATCAATAATTGAGATGACAAAGTTATTAATATTATTATTTGCAATATTAACGATGTCTAGAAGTTCTGTCAAGGAAATGTTTGGTCACCTAATTACGCGCCAATGGGGAGAAATCCTTATTGGAAAGCCCCCTCTTTCCTGGGAACGACCTGGTCGATTAATATTGTGAATTATAATAATGGTGATAAATGTTGTTAAAAATATTGAGGTGATTTTATGAAATATTTGTTGTAAATTTTGTTTATTATTTGAACCCCCACTTACCCATTTTTTTCTAAACTGTCAGGAGAATTTATCTCAGTTTTATATATATATATATATATATATACATGTATTAACAGTAAAGTGGTAGTGGGGGGATCTTGATTATTGAGGGGTATCTAGTATAATGTTATATGTATAATAAATGATTGAGTGAGTGGAAATTGGTGGAGGGAGCATGTGGGGCTATGTTAGAAGAAAGAAAAATGGGGGTGGAGAAAAATCCTAAGGTTTGTCGGGTGGGAGTGTTTTTCTTTGTTGTTTTGTTGCATTATAGCATGTGTTGTCTATTTATATATATATTATATTTGGTTGCTTTGTTCTTATTGGAGGAAGGTTTGAATTTTGCATCCGTAGGTTATCAAAATTTCATCCGTAAATTGCGTAGCTGTAGCGTCCGTGATATTTTTCTCAAATAGTATCCTTTCTATTTTCCTATAAATAGGGTGCTTAGTTAGAATTGAAAACCACACCAGAAGTTTAGAGAATTCTTCTATAATCTTGAGGGTATTTCTTTAGAGTTTTAAGAAGCTTTGAGCGTAGTGTAAGTTTTCTTCAAGAATATCCTCGCCCTACCAGTCGGAATACTCTTCTTTTACGGTAAGGGATATTATTTGTTGTACTCGTAAGGGGTATTGTTTCTTTCTTATTCATGAAGAGAACTTCTGTTATTCCATTCTTTATTATTCTGTTGGAAAAACCTGTATACGCGGGCTACCCTATACTTGGTGAAATTCTTCTGTTATTCCATTCTTTATTATTATGTTGGAATAACCTGTCTATGCAAAGTATTGCATACATGGTGAAATTCTTACATTATTCCATTCTTTATTATTACATTTGGAACATAATGTATGCATTCGTTTTATGCATGAATTTGGTTTCGTTGTTTGTTATTACGTTGGAACATCCTGTTTGTGCGTTATGCATAACTTTGTTCCAGATTATTTATTATTCTATTTGAATATAACCATGCATGCGATCTCTATCGCATGCCTGGTGATTTCTTTTGTTATTCCATTCTTTATTATACTTAGTTAGTTAAAGTTTTGACTTCTATACTCCATGAAATTAGTGGAATATCCTTGATATTTGCGTTTCATCCAGTATCTTTTCATTGAAATATTCTTCTGAGCATTCTTGAGTGTTACTCTACAAAGAAGTATCATGTTGACAATTTGGACGTTATTAGTTCCTGGATAAATTAATTCTTGAACTTGTTTTATTGAATTCTTATATCATTGTCATCATCCTCATGTTTTTATATTTTGTTGAAAGTCAATCGTGGCATTTATGGTGCATAGATGGACTTGGTATGATTATGACCGAGGATTATTCGGTGTAATCATGACCATAATGTTACAAATGATGTGGTAAAAGTCCTCATTGGCCCGTATTACATTGATGGACAGTTGTTGTCATGTACATGACCATTGATGAGTAGACGAATATCTTTGGCCCGTAGTGGATGGATAATTTGTGGTTGTGATACTAATGAATATCCTTCGATCAGTAGTGCGAGGATGGTGTGGATTATTTATTGTCGAGTCTCGGCCGATAAAAGTGATGAAAACCTTTTTAAATCATAAAAGATAGTAGATTTTATTCTCTACTTGACTCTTTTAATGGATTTCTTATTCCGCTGCAGTAAACTTGATGTCTATTGTATTTTATCAGTTTAACATTGTTGAAGACTAATGATAATTTATTATGCATTATCTTAGTCATAATATTTCTTACTGAGCTAGTTGAGCTCACCCTTTTGCTTTCATTGTTATCTTCAGGAAATGAGAATATAGCTGGGACGAGTCGGGGAACGGAGTGACGGTCCAGAGAATAGCATTAGTAGTCCTCACTATTCTATAAAAAAGTGTGTTAATAAATGAATTGAGGACTTATTTTGAGTTTAAATACAGTCTAGAGGACAATGTTTGTATTAAAACTCACAGCTCATGTTATATATTTAAGATTGTATTTGTATTCTGTACCATGTATTTGGCGACTCAGAATAGGTGATGTAGACCTATTTTGGGGGCGTCACAGAACAACTCCAAATAATACAAATTAGAAACTGCTTTCTAATTTCATTCTGCCTTGGCCAAGGACTACTGGGTTGTCATTTATCGAATCACATAGGACATTTCTCTTCTTTTACTAGAAGCGATAGATTCTTTATTGATCATACATTATCTCCATGTACAACTTATTATACCCAAGCATACCCTTTGATATACCCTAAGGGTCTTAAGGAATAAGTCAAAGTATAACTCATCATACACAAGATACTATGATGATCTCAAGTCCAAGGATCACTTGTACTACTATCACTACAGGAATTCTTATTGACAGGCAAGTAAAACTCCATTAGGTATTCCTTAGCGAGCCACGTTCAATGAACTTATTCTCTAATAAGCACCTACATACTTGCTTTAGTGTCTCCACACAAATGATCTTGAGATCAATCATCCACATCCAATGAGCAAGCAACGTATATACCAATCTATCCGGATTCACTAATCCCCAATTTAGTAATCCAACGATTGGGAACTATTTTAGTTTTAAGCTTTCTAAGAATTTAGATCTCATTAGAATGATCATCATCATTATTCTAAAAGCATTGCTTAAAACTATGGGTTTATCACATATTATAAAACAGCATCATGTAGATAATTAAAAGCCTTTAATAAATTAATACTTTTTATTAATAAATGAATAAGATTGTTACAAAGTATATGTTTTATCATCAAACATGATTGGCTTGTGTGCATACTACTTTCAGTCCCAGTACGAGGCGAAGTTCGCGGAGTTATCCAGGTTTGCACCTCATTTGGTAAAGAATGAGGAACGTATGACGCGGATGTTTCTGAGAGGTATGAAACCTAAGATTCGAAAATATCTTATTTCTCACAAATTTTCTCTATAGTCAGATGTTGTCAACATGACTCAATTATTAGAGCGAGATAAAGATGCTCAAGCTACAGACCTGGAGCTAATGCGTATGAAGAAGAAAGTGCAAGAAGGTGATATGCCGGAAGAAAGAATCGATGAGGAAGGAATACTTCGAGTCAACTCCAGACTTTGTATTCCTAACGACCCTGATTTAAAGTATAAAATCTTGATGGAGGAGCACAACACACTATTTGCAATCCATCCTGGGAGTACCAAAATTTATCATGATCTTCGACATACATTTTGGTGGAGCAATATTACGAGAGAGATAGCGGATTTTATCTCAAGGTGTTTAACTTGTCAACGAGTCAAGGCAGAGCATCAAGTACCAAAAGGTCCATTACAACCACTTGAAATTCTAGAATGGAAGTGAGAGCACATTACTATGGAGTTTGTTACTGGTCTTCCCAAGGTTTCTCAAGGCATAGATGCAATTTGGGTCATTATTGATAGATTGACCAAGTCTGCTCATTTCTTATCAATACGAGAAACTTATACACTTGAACATTTTTCTAGTATGTACATAAACGAGATTGTAAGACTACATGGTATGCCAGTATCCATAGTTTTTGATCGAGACCCAAGATTCACTTCACGGTTTTGGGTTAGTTTGCAGAAAGCTATGGGCACAGATTTACGATTTAGCTCGACATATCATCCTCAGACGGACGGGCAGTCGGAGAGGACTATTCAAACTCTTGAAGATTTATTAAGACTCTGTGTCCTTGACTTCAAGGGAAGTTGGGATAAGTTCTTACCATTGATGGAGTTTTCCTACAACAACAGTTATCAAACAAGTATTGACATGGCTCCATTTGAGGCGTTGTATGGAAGAAAGTGTCATTCTCCAGTATGCTGGGATGAGGTGGGTGAAGCAACGTTGTTGGGACAAGAGTTGGTGCATATGACTACAGAAAAGATACAAACGATCCGACAACGTATAAAAACCTCATAAGATCGACAAAAGAGTTATGCTGATCTTCATCGAAAGGACGTAGAATTCGTTATTGGAGATCATGTGTTGTTACGTGTTGCTCCATGGAAAGGAGTTACAAGATTTGGAAAGAGAGGAAAGCTCAATCCTTGATTCATTGGCCCATTTTCAATCCTCGATCTAGTAGGAACTGTGGCCTATACACTTGCGTTACCGCCAAGTATGTCTCGTGTTCATAACGTTTTTCACATATCTATGTTACGTAAATATATGAAAGACCCGAACCACATTATTGAATTAGAACCAGACGAGATAGAGGTAGATTTAACGTATGAAGAGGTTCCTGTTAAAATCTTGGATAAGAAGGAACATATTCTACGCTCCAAGGTTATACCTCAAGTTAAAGTTTTGTGGAGAAACCACGATGTTGAGGAAATGACCTGGGAGTTAGAATCTGAAATAAAATCAAGGTATCCTCACCTCTTCGACATACCAGGTACGCACCCTAATTTCGAGGACGAAATTTCATAAGAAGGGGAGGTTGTAAGACCCCAACCTTTTGAATAAAGATTAAATTTTCTCTAAATATATTTTTGAATATTATGGTGTGGATTTGATATAATGTTATAGTTGTGGGTATTATTTACAAGTTTTGCAAAGTACGGAAGTTGTTATATAATATTCGATTGGTCGGGGAATATTCGTTTTAACAGGGAATATTCGTACAACGACACAATCATTGGTGGACCCCACAACGGAATTATTATCGGATTGAGAAAACGATAAAATACTTTATGAAAATAACTTGGCGGAAGTTTTAGATTAAGCTGTTGAAACACCGGTGTTAAAAGTACAAGAATCTGGCGTGGTTGCATAGTAGCACACAGTATTGATTATTAATGCTTACGTGAGAAGTCACTCAATTATACTCAATTATTGCTACAGTAATTGTTTCATCATATCTCTCATATTATTGATTCAATTATTGTTACAGTATCATCTGCATAATATTTATTATTATTAAATCAATAATTGAGATGACAAAGTTATTCATATTATTATTTGCAATATTGACAATGTCTTGAAAGTTCTGTCAAGGAGAGGTTTGGTCATCTAATTGCGGGCCAATAAGGAGAAATCCTTATCGGAAAGCCCCCTCTTTCCTGGGAATGATCTGATTGTTAAATATTGTGAGTTATAATATTAATGATGAATAAGTTGTGTTAATTAAAGATGAAATTGATATTTCCATTGTGTTGGGATTATTAGTGTTAGTAAAAATCGACATCTATTTCGATAATAATTGATGTCTGGAGGTTATATTGACCAATCGGGTAATTAATCGGATAAATGAGCAATTAATTGCTATTATTTCACATTCTTATAACTATTTGTTCACATGTGTGTACTATTGATTCACATTCATGTACTATTAGGGGAGGTGGTGCAAGATTGATAATACTTGCATGACTAAGTTAAAAATAGAGGTATAGTTGAAGGTACTATACTGTAATTAATTTTTTCTCATGATTATACTATTTATTCACATGATTGTACTATTGATTCACATTAGGGGAGGTGGTGCAAGTTTGATAATACTTGCAGGACTAAATTAAAAATGAAGAAAAGAGGAAGGTATTAT